>OY856410.1:794741943-796124443 GCA_963693085.1 Alisma plantago-aquatica | reverse complement strand
TTTACCAGGAACCAATGTGTGGTAAAAGTTTGACTTCACCTACAATAGGGTTGGACTTCTTTCACGTTAAAAATAATTATAAAAAATTATAAAGAAAAGAAAGCACATTTATTATAAATTGAAAGATAAAAATATAATTGTTGTTTTACTTCTGACTTTACAAAGGCCATTTATATATTTCTATAATTCATTTTAATATTTTTCTTTGTGCATTGTCAAATTTGGTAGCTATAATGTAAAAGATACAAATATTTTAGACCATAACTATAACACAACACCATCTTAACATTTAACTATATTATAAATATGTAAACCACATTGGAGTTGTAAGTAAGACCAATAAATGACAGATACGTTTGTCAAATTATGAATAAAATTCAATAGGAAAGTGTAATATGTATTGGGCATATGAATATGTTTGACTTTATTGAAGGATGCACAAGAAGTGCTTTTATTTCTTAAAATTTATTATCCTATTCATAGAAAATTATATTGTTCATGCACATATATTAAATTTCACAACATTGATATAACATCATTTCTATCGATCTTTATTTATGTCTTCAACCAAATCTAAACTGCACAAGAGATGTAGTAAGATAAGCATATTGTAATTGTTTTTGCAAACTTGTGGAAAATGTTTGTGATATGTTGACATATTTGCAATGTGAGGTTTTCAAAGTTTCTAGAGGACAACCTAGTTCTACATGTCATTTTTAAGTCATGTGATACTAAGGACCAAAAACATTTTCTCCCTTATTAGAGTGTTCAACTGATAAGCTTGATTGGTTTATTAGACACATGTTAAAAATTTGATACCCAGCTGGAGCATCTAGAGGAATGCTTTATGCCAACCACTGAAGGCTCTCTTTTATAATTGTAATAGAGTTTGACATGTTCCCCTTTCAGTTAAACATTATAGAAAAGAAAACAAAAGTATTTTCGCTTGTGCGTGTTCAACATTTCATAAAATAAACATAAAGATAAATTTGTATTTACTTGTATCTTTAGGTGAACTATGTGACAAAGGAAAATCGTTGGTACTCACTATCCTCATTCATTACTGAATAATGAAAGATAAATTTCAGCATGATGCTATGATATGAAATACTTAAATAGTATTATTTATAGTTATTCATAGTTTATCATTATAATAATGATTGCTAATGCTTTGAGATTATAGTGCAGCCATTCTGTTGTGGTTGTGGCTTCAAAGAAGGAAGTAAGAGAATGGGGGACAAGAATAAGCCATGTTCCTCTTGCTCGGTCGCAGTCTCTCACTGTGTGCAACACATATTCATCAACTCCCATGCATATCGAACATGTGCTGGTATTGGACATTTACTTTTTGAGTCTGAGCATGTTTGTCAGGAGTCTATCTGAGTGTATTAGTCACAGGTGGGCTTTGATTTGGTGCGGTATTCGCAAATCCCAAATCTCTTTAAAATATCCTGTCTCACCGTCGTTCGTAGGGCCGGTGAGAAAATTGTAAGCTGAGGCTACTGTAAACACATCATCATTTTTGTGTTTCCAGATCCTTTTATCTGGACCATAGCTTTCCTGAGGAGGTGGCATGGAAAGGATCTCGTGGGCTGAGTCTTTATGAAACCAGTTGAGGATGAAGTCATGGTCCCAAGCACCGTCATCTCTGATGATGCTGGCGACCTTGAGATCCGCTAACTCTTTAGGGATTGTTTTTGTAGCGAAGAGCCGAGGGCAGGGGCGGAATCAGAAATGTATAATAGGAGAGGCTGAGTTCACAAAGGGGGACTGAAAAATAAAATATAGAGACACCGAGATTCGAACCTGCACCACTTGCACAACTAAAAATGTAAACTACCACTTCAACTAGACACTATTTTTGTAGAGGATACTTTGAAGCACATATATATACACACAGTGTTAGTATTTTTATATTTTATAAGAATTTCTTATTATTTTTTGGGGGGGAGGGGGGCTAGAGCCCCCCTATCCCTCCACCTAGTTCCGCCCCTGGCTGAGGGGTCCAACCCTCTCCTATCCACTCATCAGTCCAGACGTTGACATGGTTTCCTGAGGTCACTGCCCATCTGGAGTTAGTGTGGATGATAGGAAGAAGGGGCTTGATGCTCTACCAGATGTGGGAGTCAGATTGATTGTTTGGTCCTTGGAGAGTGTATTTTGCTTCCATGAGCTTTATCCACGACAACTGTCCCCCTTGCTCGTACTTCCATGCTACATTCATGAGGAGTGTCTTGTTCATCGGTTTTGTTTTCCTGATGCCTAGTCATCCAGAGTGGGGTGCCGTGGTGACATGCTTCCATGCAACCAGGCCGGTCTTCTTCTGCGGTTGGGCTCCTTACCAAATGAACCTTCGGGTTATCTGATCCATCCTCTCACAGGTGGCCATCAGTAGCTGTGTCACCTACATTGTGTAGCACAGGAGGTACATAAGCACTAGTTTTTCTAGAGTTAATCGGCCTGTAAGAGAGAGGAAATGGTTTTACCATTGTCCAACTCGTGTCTACATCTTCTCTATGAGATGTGATAATACATATCCTTTAGGAAATAAAATAAAGCCATTCATCCCATCTTTATAATTCCTAAGCCGCACATACGATTGATCCCAATTTTTAGAGTAAAATCCATAAAGACTTAATCTACTTATATTCCAAGTTTGAAGTGGAAACTCAAAAGGAATAACTCCTCCTCTTCCTTTGCAAGTCAATGACTTATAAAGCATGCATTATGTATAAAAATACATATTTTCTCTCTCCTTCTTAATAATTCTTTATTTGATTTTATCTCTTTCTTCCTCTTCATTGGGGCTCCTTGGACCCCAAGAAACCCTAATATTTCGAAATCCTTTTTAGTGGATATTCATTATCCTTCTAGATGCATCTATATTCATTATTTCTCATTATCTTGTTTATTTCTTATTAAAATATCTCTTTTTGAGGATTTCTCTTTATTTCTCTTTTATTTTCCTTATTGAAATTCCTTTTAACATTAGAAACCTCATGGATACAAAATTCCACAAAAAATAACTCAATGATACCTCTTTTCACTTATTTCCTACATTTTATCATTGTTTTCAATTTCTTTTTTAATAAAGAAATATTTAATTGATCTTTTCTTTTCTTGTTGCAATATTTTTGCAACTTTGCTCTCCTTGGAACCCAAGGAACACTAAAGGCACAAAATCCAACTTTGGATTATATTCTATTGCCTTCTAGAGGTTTCTACATCTTTATTTTCACCATTTTCTTATTAACAATGGAATTCCTTTTGTCTTTTCCTTGTTATTGGGCCCAATAGCAAATAAAACAATCATCAAGGATATTGTAAAGAAAATCCATTTATTCAAAAAAAATTATATCTTTATTTGTTCAAATATATTTAATATGAGAAATCACACTTCTCACCAAAATAATCCAAAAGTTGGGGTTGTAACATACATACTGATATGTGGCCCTTTTAGAATAGATGCTAGAGGTGATTATCAGTACTTCATTACCGATATTGATGACTTCAGTAGGTATGGTTAACCTTTGATGACCAAGATATACAACCCTGCCCCTATGTTTTATTCATATTGAATCAATGTTCTCCTCACATATACGACATGCCTTGGATCCTTTTACCCTATATCCAAACAAATTTTCATATGCTGGAAAGTCATTAATAGTGCAAAAAAACATAGCATGCAAACAAAATGTCTCTTTACGTGAAGAATCATAGGTCATTACACCTTATCCCCAGAGTTTCTATAAGTCATCAATTCGAGGTTCAAGATAAACATCAATATCATTACTAGGTTGTGTAGAGACTAATATCAACAACCACGACATGACATACTTATTTTTCATACATAAACATGGAGGAATATTGTATGTAACAATCATAACAGGCCGAGTGCTATGTTGTCTGCTCAATGTGCCATATGGATTCATCCCATCGATATAAATCTCAAGTCTTAGATTCTTGACTTCTTCACCACATCCATGGTACAATAAATACATCTTCTCCCATTATGTGGAATCAAACACATGTCGTGGGATCCCATCATTATTTTTATTTTCCTCTACATGCCATGATAAATTCTTCACATCCATGGTATTAGCAAATAAGCATTGAAGCTATGGTATTATAGGTAGATACCACATCACCTTGTCAGGAGACCCAGTTTTGGACTTCCCCAAAGTCATCATTTTATACCTTGACACCCCCACATTTTGGACAATCTTTCAAACCAATATAATCCTTCTAAAATAATACACAGTCACTCAAACATGCATGTATCTTCTTAGCCTTCATACCCATTGGGCACAACATTTTCTTTAATTCATATGTTGAGATTGGAAGCTCGTTGCCTTCAGGATGAATTTCTTTCAATAAAGACAACAATGACATGAAGCTTTTGTTGCTCCATCTATTGTTATCCTTCAGAGTATACAATCTCACACAACGCTCAACTTTGTAAACTTAGTACAATCTAAGTATAATGGTCTCTCAACATCATGGATAATATTTCTAACAGGGAAGGTGGATCAGTTTGCTCTATTCCACCACTATCTAGCATCACATCAACCATGTCTATTGGAATCAGGGCATTCACATGTTCATCATCATGGACAATTTCTTTTCTAACATTAGTACTGCTATCAACATCTACTGATCTCATAGTAGGAATCTTTTCATGCTAATACCATTATGTATAGTCTTGTACAATCTCGTTGCGCATGACATGACTTTTGTATTTGTCAACAATGTCGAATTTCAAGTTGTTACTACAATTTCTACATGGTCAATAGAACATATCTTCAGGTCGTTTCCTATGTTCCTCTACAAATCTTATACAATAATCAAGACCAGAAATAAACTTCTGGTTGCAACAATTTGAATGGATATCCATGATCTATCTATTCTATGATCAAGAGAAAACAAGTATTTATAAAGTAGGATTTAGATATTAGGGTTTATCATTTAGGGTTTAGGGATAAGAGTTTACATATTAGGGTTTAACATTTTGGGTTTAGGTATAAGGGTTTACAAATTAGGGTTTAGGGTTTTAGATTAGGATTTACAGTTTATCTTTTACAAATTAGGGTTTAGGGTTCACTAAAGAATGTGTGTACCACCTATCCCATTCTTGAAACTTAATCTCACTAGTAAGTGTATAATGTGTATTTGATTTTTAAGAAAATTTCGGTAGTATTTCCCCATTGTTCTTTAAGTTCATCGAGGTAGATGGGAAAATATCCACCTGCATATTTACTTAGAGAATAAATGAGGAGGTACTGATGAAATATCTTGAAAATTGAATACACATTATACACTTATATATCCTAAGTGAAATAAGAGTTCAAGAACAGTCCCAAACCGGGGACTGTCCAAGATTACTCCTACTGAGTAAATCTCATACGGGTTTCTAGGACAACAAACAATGTTTTAATTTATATACCTATGATCTTAGTGTCATCATTCATATCATATGTGAAGAAAAACATACATTAAGATGGGCTTAGAATAATGCATGTATTTTCAAGAAAGTGTAGTCCAAGTTTATGATGTTTATGTTCCATCCTTTTTATATGACTATTACAATATTTATGTCAATGCCAAGGAAGGTTAAGGTTCATCAAGTCATGAGAATTAGACAATTAGACATCCAAATCTAATGAATTCATTCTCTAATTTAAACGAGAAGTGTAAATAAACTATCAACTATTATAAAAGTTAAGAAAACTCTTATAATTACTTCATAAAAACATCGAAACACTAAGCAAAGGTCATGCATTTCGTTTTCCCATCACATGGTACTCAAATATATACTACTATAAAAGGAGTGAATTTGTCTTGCAAATTACAACTACGACCATTAAAAAATCCAATCAATCATATCACATCGTTTTCAAACTCTTGCCTCTTCTTAAATCTCGTTGTTTTCATAGTTTTTCTCATATTTTCCCCTCTTTTATTTTCTCAGGCAGTTACTCTTTGCGTCTGATAACCTACACATCTCCATGAATCACTCAACAAACTAGGCTTCCACCACGTCCTTCATGATTTGGGAGTCACGACGTACCATCTCGAACAACTGTCAGCACACCACAAGCGGGCCCAAGACCCCTGGCCGTAATACCTACCTAAGAAGCCAGGGGATCTGCTGCTCCCCTTTTAACAAAGACCACGCTGCTCCTGTCTCCATGTCATGCCGTGTGTACTATCTATTTAATCACGAGGACAATAGACAGCTTGTACACATGTAAGGAATCGGAGGGAGTTGTAGCCTACTCCACTGAAAAGTGGGAGCAGCAGATCCGTACGCCAGGACTTTCCTAATTCTCACCCTACCCGTCCATACCTAGATTATCAAGAGAAAGGAACAATCATCCGTCATCAATGCCAATTTGGATTTCTCCCCTCGTGTGACCGGCACCTGCAAGGATCCATCCCAACAACACGTAGGTGTTTCGACGAACAATGCCCCCTAAAAGTCTTTCAACAGATGATACCCCGTTCCCCACCCTGCGTCCGGGAGCATAACAGCGTGGTATTCTGTTAAACGCGCCCCTACTTACATGTTCGTCATATCCTCCTCTGGTTTGGTGATGGGAACTTCGTTTCTATTTCTCAGATAACAGGACATGTGAATCAAGAATGCTTCTCATCCAATGTATATTCAATTTTTATTAGGCAGGTACACGCTGTAGTGGCTGGAGGAGTTCTCCAAGGTAACCAGTCAGAGACGTCGTGGGTGACACTGCATGGAAAGGGAAACCATGCACACCCTGTTCGAGCCTGATATATTCGTCCAGAAAAAGCTCGATGCAGTCTTCTTGACTAACTCCCAATTAACGTTCAGAGGTCGTAATCAGGTATATAATGTTAAATCGGTTGTGTACTTGTTTCTTAGACACCAATAGAGGATTTTCAATGTTGTTTATAACACTACCAACAAGGTTTGCACCCTACCAGAACATGTGCTTATTTTCTTTCAGTAATTCAGTCACGATCAATGCATACATGATATCTTTCCGTAAACCAGCAACTACAATGATTTCCGAAAAAACAAATCACTTGACCGCTCCCCCAAATTACGTAGCAAGTTGACCGTGTGGAGAAGTTTTTTACTTGGCTTAATTTTCTTCAATCTAATTCACATTGAGTAAATCGTGGCCGGTGGTAAAAGCTGGTTGCATCAACAAGTCAATAAAGATCGTAGATGTGGCTTTCATATCTTCTTAATTTTCCTTTAATTGACCTACTATCATATAGTCTCACCTATAGGTAACCAGTAATAGAGTCTGTTGTCTCAAGATGCTTTTTGAACCACTCGCATGAAAGGTGTGAGTGTTAGTGCATTCCTGGTGGCCAACTCACGCCACTATCCATTCTAGACATGGTAGCATGCACCAGATTCCCTACATAAAGACTAAGAGACTTCTATGTAATGCATGTAGAAATGATTCATTATATTTGAAAAAAAAGTCTATGTGCATGGTGACCGGAGGCTGGCCCCAAAAATGGTTGCCTTATGCGGATCACATGTATCTATTTGTGGTTCTTTAAGTACGGTCTTTCCCAAATATCTATTTTCCCTATCGATACCTAGGCTTATTTTATTTCCTAAAGTAAAACGAGTTATATGTTTTGTTTGTAATGTAGGTGGCACACATTTTGTACCCAATACCAATAACGACACATGTAGATACTATCAAGTTCACTTTTGCATGTATGAGTGTCAAATCTATCATAAATAGCTCATGAAAGGGCAAAAAAATGTTTACATTGTTCCTTGATGTTTGTCAGTTGTATACAGAGGGTATGACAGATTTTTTCATATTTTTTAATTAAAATAACATTTCTACCATGTAGGGTGCATAACTATGCAATTAACAACAGTAGAAAACAAGTGAATATCCCATGATTATGAAATTAAGTGTCAACTATGATGCTTTAATTCCAGTGTGTGATGCCCGGTGATGACTAATGAGGTGTTAGCATCGTAGTGGTGGGGATGGAAGTGTAGCAATCTGTGAAGCTGATCGAGATACTTGACGTTGACTATGCGTGGAGCAACTGGGTTCTTCAACTTCCTCCATGAAGGACTTCAAGAACTAATGTATGGCGAACATGTGACAAGGGAAAAAGGGTATCTCTCTCAGATAAGAATGGTTTGGCAGCTTAATGTTGTTGTTAGGATGATATATGTCTGAGCCCCTAGAGTGAGGTTTTGCCAAGGAGTCTTAAGACTGGAATATGTCTTAGGTAGAGATGCTATGAATGATTTTATGTGATTCATTGTAGTGTTGTTTTCCAAAACAAATACACATAGAAATCTTATCAATTAGTGTTTAACAATTCTTCAACTGAGCAAAGTATAATTTTTCTAATATTTTTCTTACGTACATTATACCGTCCACAACGATTCATATTCGTACAACATTATCGTTAGATGAATTATTTTGATATTTTTATTCAAAATAATTCATAAGTTAGCATAATAAAGTCATATATGGATTGTTTGATTTTACCTGAATACTTCTTTAAAATATTTCATATTTGTTAAAAAATTTCATATTTTTGGTTGTAGTTATTTAATGAATATATTTTAATAATTTAACAGAAGAATACATATACTCAAAATTGAAAAAGATGGATATGTAGAGAATACTTACAATGAGTGTAAGGACCCTGACCCACGTTTTGGGATAACCTTGTGTGTTTTGCTTAAGCATGTTGCTTAGCACCTTGCTCTAATAATCTAAGATGTATTAGGGCATGTTGGAAGCTTTAAGTTTCTTTCTTGAGCTTGTTTCATTGATGCTTGTGTTTTGTAGTGAGGTTTTGGTACAAATTGCACCCATACCAATGGTTAATGTGCAAGTTTTCCACCTCTTGGGTGTTCCTTCTCTCTCTTGGCACCCTCTATAGTAGAGAGAGTGGTGGTAACCTTGTTTGGGTCTTTCTTATGTGGCGACATCCTTGGTGATGTTTTGGACACATGTTTGAGGTGTTCCTTACACGTAAATGTGTTGTCTCAGGCTAGAGAGCCCTAGAGAGGTTCCCTATTGGTTTGTGGATGTGTGGAGATGTGGTATCAGGCATGACCTTGGTGGGAGACCAAGTGGGTGATACCTTGCCTAGACCTTATCACCATGTCTTACATGATGTTGTGCATGTGTCTCTTTCTCGTGGACAAGTGGCACCTAAGCTCCTAAGGTGATGACACCTCTCTTATGATCCCTATCTCATACCTCTTATCTATATACTCCTTTCTCTCCATGCAAGAGGATCCTTTTGGCCAACTTTGCTTTCCCTCTTCCTTAGTGGACGACCTTGAGAAGTTTAAGGAGCTAGAGGATCTCTCTTGGAGCTTGGTGGACGAGTTCCAAGTTGTAGTGTTCTTTGCTTATCCTTCATCTTCTACCTTGGTAAGCTATGTTTCCTAGCTCTCCTTTCTTCTTCTTCTTCTTCTCGGCCATGGATCTTAGATACCTTCTTTCCACCTTGAACCATCTTAACCTTGGTATCATCTTCTTCCTTGGAGGTGTGGTGGTGACCGAGTTTGGTGGATCTTCTTCTACCTTGATCTCGTAAGTTGGGATCTTGACCTTGGAGCTTGGATCTTGGTGGTGATCCTTGAGGTGGGTTATATAACTCTTAACCTCCTTTGTTACTTTCAATCTTCATATGCTTATGTTTGTTCTTTATCTCGAGATCATTCATCTCTTGTATGCTAGTAGTTGTTAATGACTTTAGAACTATTTTGTTGGTGGAATCTCATTGGTTTTCTCTTCATATCTTGCACCTTCTTGCTATGAGTAATAGATGAACTAGTGTCCAACCTTTCTGAGGTTGAAGAAAACAAGTCCACACATACATGAACCATGGTGAGGGTAGGTCATCATGGCTTGTAGTACAACAACCCGATACCCTATGTGCCTAGGTCATCATGCCTTGGATATGCTTTGATTGACGTGTGTTGAGAAGGTTAGCTTGTTTTGGCTTATGGTGGTTGCTAACCAATATGGTTGATAGACTTTGAGGACCTAGCCTGTCATTCTCTAGAAACACCTAAACCAATATGGGATGACTAAACTTTATGCCCTTGAAGGTGTCAGGCCGTCATGGCTATGAGTGTACCTTGAGAAGTTGGTCTATTTTGGAGGCTAACCGTGACATGCTGGTTGGGTGAAAGCCAACATGCCCTAGGGTGATGTTGCTGACACACCTTGGAGTGATGCTACCTGATACACCTTAACCCATGACGACCAACTGAACCCTAACCCTAATAATTTGTTACCCCTAGTGTTGCTTGACATACCTATGGTTGCTCATTACAACTTAGGTCTTGATGCCCGTCACACTTTAGGGTAGGGCTTCCTGAGATGGCTTGGATGCCCGACACTCGTAGGTAGTGTTGAACGATACACTGATGTTGCCCATCACACTTTAGATGGTGTTGACTATCACACTCTTTCGAAGTGGTAATCGATACATCTCTTATGAGGTTACCTCTTGTTCCTTGCATGGTGGTAGTTGACATGTTGTGATGATGACAAGTTGACACCCCATGGCAAGTGCTAACTGATGTGCTACATGTTACCCCAACCAATATCTTGCGGTGGTGGTTATGTTATCTCATGATGATGATAGGGTTACATGATATGATGTGATACCCTGTGGGGTGGTTGTGTGAATAATAATGAATGTTGTTTTCTATAACCCTTATCTCATGACATACCTTATAATGATGATGGGACAATAATCTAAGGGTGGTTGTCGTTCCAACCTTGTAAATCCTAATTGATTAAAGAGTAACCATAACTCAAATGATGTAATGTGAATGGCATGAATCTTATGAGATGGTAGTAATGATGATGTATAGTTCTTCTTGATTACAAGTCTCTAACCATGCAGGAAACACCAGTTGATAAGAATAGCCAGGTATGAGATATGTTTCTTATGATATGTTTGAATTGGCCTTGTTGAGGCATAAATGTTGTTGACACCTTGAAAGAGAAGGTAAATGGTCTTATGACCTAATGATCACTTATTTCCATATATGAGTTGGTGATTTCCTCAGTAATGAGATGAATGGTTACTACCCCAAAGTATGTGATACTTGCAATGAGAAATATGGTGAACGACAAATATCAAGTGATGATGTGATGAAATCACACCCTATGTGCTTAAATATGTTCTGGTGATGTGTCATGCCCTAGTTTATGTAGAACTTGTTTGAAGTTTATACGTTGTAACTTGATTGATGCTAAAAGATACTTAAATAACCTAACTAATCAAGTGCAACCTGATCATGTAGTTTGCCATGTGCCATAGATCCATTTGGTGTCAGGAATTGCTGAATTGTGAAATGAGTTTAACCTAGAGTGCATATTTTTGAATATGTGGGGGTGAGGATGAATATCCCCTTATGTCTAGAGACAGGATTGGATGCGGCCATACCCTAATAAGAGTGTGGCTGCGGTCATAGCTCAGTGATATGGGAGACATGATTGACTGTGATCATATTCTTATAAGAGTGCGAATGCGGTCGTATCTTAGAAGTATGCAAAACATGATTTGATGCGGTCGTTCCCTGATAAGAGTGAGGTTGCGGTCATAGCTCAATTTTACTAGCACCGTGACATATACCAAGGTGGGCTAGATTTGTACAGCTAGACTATATGTCACTAATAGCAGTCCGACTCATGATGTCACTACATGCTCACTCGTACTGACTGGGGGGGTGAGGTCATGAATTCAGGCTCTTCCATTAGACCTTATATGGCACCGATTTTGATTTTGCAGTGGTCGGTGGCGGGATTTGGGAGGTACGACTCAATCCTCGAGGCATAATAAAATATGTAATCAACCGTATAGTATATCTGTATAGGATCATATATGGAAACATTGGATGAGGCCTTGCTTGATCTTTATACCATGTTGTTGATAGGAATTACACATTTTCTTCATATTCTTTTTAAATCATTAAGATGTTTCATAAATCAACATAATTTATCATCCTGGTAAGAATGATTATCTACTTCTTGTAGTTGTAACTATACTGCTACATTATTACCTTATCTATGATAATGATAAAGTTGGTGGAGAGTTATATCTCCCACTATGATTTGGAATCTCACCCTGTGGGTTTCCCACATCCTTTTTAGGTGGTCGTGCACGGGGAGGTAGAGGTCGTGCAACGGAGGTGGAGCTGCAGTAAGAAGAGTAGTAGTTGACAATGTTAAAAGTGTTGCTGGATGTCTTTTGTTGATAGAGTCCTAGAGTTGTCCTAGTATACTCGGCTCCTTGGAGATGTTTTGGAGATGTTTTGTGGACATGCTTTCGATATGTGGTTGGCTTCTGTGCCCTATTGTATATAGTTGTAGTGGATATATGTATATATGTTCTAGAACAAGTTCCCTAGTTACAGGTTGTTGGCACACTCAGTAAGTGCTTTGAGGCATGAAAGAACTCTTATGTAAAGGTCCTTGTTGTTTGACAAGTTTATGAAAATAGTTTTAATTTTTAATGTTTTTCAAAAAAAAAATTTGGAAGTGGGGAATTTCACCCCTGGTCCAAGGTAGAAGGAGAGAGAGAACTCCATCAGCTATGCCGAGGGCTATATTCCCTTCCTGTAGTGCCCCAACGAGTTTGTAGAGATTTGAACCTGCAACCTGCGCTTCACAAGTAGCAAGCTTGACCAACTGAGCTAGTTGGCAAGTGCTTAATGTTTTACAATAATTTGTTCATTAATCTTTCTTCCACAGTTTTGTTTTGAATAATGTCACTTTGTGTGGCACGGGGCGTCTCAATGATAGACAACTCCCTAAGCAAATGAAAAAGTAGAAGATGAGCCACCATACTCGGATGTAAAATTACCATAAACACAAATCTGCACCAAGCCCTATGACCATGTATGTGTTTAAAACGTACTTGGTTATGAAAGTTGATGACTTTGTAAAATGTAGTCATTGGCCAAAGGTGTGATGAACATATGTTGCAACTATAATTATCTTGAGGTAGAAAATATATTTTTCATAATTATTCAATGTATTCTAAATTAACAACATAGAATGTGACCATATATCTCTAGAAACAAATAACGTGTACTATAACAATGTCTATTAATTTGTATTGTAAAAATATATGAGAATAATCAACTTTCACCATTCTCATAGCATAACATAGACTATTATTTCCATATATGATTCAAAAGTTGTATAAATAAAAATGTTAATTCTGACTGTATATAAGAAAAATTATTATTATTATTTGACATAAAACATATTTTCACACATATGCATACATTGGGTATCTAATTTTTTTTCATATATACCTTACCAAATTTGTTGAAATGTTCTCATACTACCATTTTTTCCAGTATATGAAATCATATTTATACATATTAAAGTAGGTTAATGATATCGATGTTGGACAATTCATGTGTTTACTATCAGTGAATTTCTCTTGATTTATTAATTGTGGTCTTCAATGACTTTATTTTACATAGGGGATGTATATAGTTTTTAGATGGAGATAATTAATAAAGATGATATAATATCATAACAATAACCTAATAACCTCATGCTTATAGTTTTATTAAATTTAGTTTTTTACATGCATGTTCACGTGTATGTTCACTAGTATCGTAAAAAAGCACCTTTAGGTACTTGTGCGTGTAGCGTTAATGACGTGATGCTAAGACAATAGCTTGACCACCAGAAGCAGAAACAAGTAATTTTTGGGAAATTCGGGCACAAAGTACAACAACGGAAATAAAAATTCAATCTATTTTTATTCCCATACAGTAAAATCACATCAACTACTATGAAATAGGAAGGATGGTTTAACGAGTTATACTTGGTCCTATAGAAAGTCCATTGGTAACAACTCACTTCAAGGAAACTATTAACTAGTTGCTCTTAGATGGTGTCTGTTCAGCTCTTGGTCTTCTCCATGAACAACGAACATAGTAACTTTTATGGAGACTCTTGTGGTCTTGCCATAGACTACATGCTAACTTTGCTCTCCTAATAGTAGCCAAAGGACTCCTTCCTTTAGAGTAGTGCACACAGACCAACTAGAACTTATGTCGTTCAATTAGAACAGGCAGGAGGGAGTTGTCCCTCATGTTGGTGTACTAGTCACCAACTTGCTCGCCCGCAACAATGACCCTCAGTTGTTCTCTCTCATAGTTATCCATCCCTAGTCAGGTAGGACTTGCTTGGGCTCTTTTTATAACCTCAACCATAGAGGACAACAGTTGTTAGATCAATTGATTCTCAATTGTCTGTGTTATTGTTGTTCTTTAGGAAGCCCTCAGTACTCCTCTATTTATAGGCCCGGTTAGGGTGAGGGTTCCCAGTCTGTTCATGATCTGTATGGGAGTTAAAGGGACTAGAAGATCATGAATTTTCAAAACTTGCGACTCACAAAATAGTCGTTTGTCACTGCAAGATGGTCATCTCATACTTCCAGACGGTCGTCTAGTAGTTTCTGAATCACACATGAAATTTTCAATTCGATTTCCATTAATCTTAATCATTAATTTATTACACCATAAGTATTGCACATTTGAAAAAAGTTTTGGAAACTTCTAAAACAATTATTCGGCCCCAACCTAGCCATCTCACACATGTTAGATGCCCATCTCAGTCACCCAAATGACCATCTGGTGAACCGAGTTGAGCCAATCTTTTCAACACCTTGAACCGGTCAGTTCACACTTCAGTTTGGGAAGAACTTAGCCAACTTGATTTCTAATTAGCCTGATGATCCAAACAATCATCTCAAAACTTGAGACTCTCTTATAGATTGCCCAAATATCCGTGTTAATACTTGAGATGGTCATTTGGTAGTGCAGTCAGCCAATTCGTTGCGTGAATTGAATATCTAAACACTTCAGTAATCAATCCAATCATCATTCAAGATAAAACTCCTCTTTTAGATGAGTTCTTTTGTGTGTGACCCTATAGGTCCCATATCATGTTGGCAGTGAATGTCCATAACTAGCTTTCGACATCACAAGAAAAGAGTGGTGCCTAGTCGCACATCAGTGCTACCCAAGTGAATGGAAAGTTGGAGAACAACTTCAACCTACCATATGTGTAAGGTGTTGCAGTGATTGTATAATTCCTTTGTCACTGATATTCCGGATGAACTTGAGGCATGGAATCGTCATCCTCTCAACATTCAATGCATGTTCCTTGAACTAAGAGCAAACTGTCTGAGATAATGTGACCTCAATATCATATATTCATTCACATGTACATATGCATGTGTTTCTCAATCTCTCTTATCAAGTGGCTAGGATATCATACTCTAATAGGAGGAACAAATCCCACGTCTATCAGTTACATTCTATCCCCATGTGTCAAAGTCACCCAATCATCACCATTATGACAACCCATGTTTTAGGATTGTGTTTGATGATGTCAAAGCATACTCAATGACATGTGATGAGTGAAGTGGTTTCAAGTTTAAAAATCACAACCACCACTTTCACTTTGAGAGATGACTATGACTATCAATGATGGTTCCATGTGTTACACAACATAGGTCTGTTTGATACATTGTTCCCTAACATGTGTCTATGTGATTGATTTGATGTTGCCATATCATGACTAATGAGACTCAGTCGTCAACCAACTTACAATCTAGTCTTATTGGTTACTAGTGTCTATTTACCTTCAACAATAACAACTGACTAGGGACATAATAAGAATGTACACACTCTTAGCATTCTTATGATCTCATTCTCCAAGTCACGTACTTGATGACATATGTCATTGAGTATTATCATTCTTTAGACATTCATAATGTTTCCTCATTATCTCATAACTGAATGAAATAGATTGAATTGGAAGCTTGCCTTTATGATTTTTCATCAAATCCTTTATGGTATATGCCATGTCAATCATCATATGATTGGCCCTATGACCATACCTTACCAACAGTAATGGCCCTAAGCTCTGAGAAGCAACATGATCTGCTTACCTTGTGGTGTCAGCATAGACAATGACGATGGTGGTGGTGGTGGTTAGCACAAGCGGCGATAGTGATGGCGGTGGAGGCCAACATGAGAAACACTGATGGCAGTGGTGATTAGCATGAGTGGAGTTGATCGCCAGAGCAGAGGGCTATTATGGTAATGAAAAAGAGAATGGGCAAAAGGAAATTTTTGTGGGTGCTATTAAGTTAACTTAGTTGTTGGTTACTAGTGGAAACGGATGACTAAGTACAAAGTATTCAGTTTCCTAAGAGAAACTGACGACATAGTACTCACCATGTCATCAGTTTTGGATTGGTAAACAAATGAAAAAGGACCTTATCCAAATAAAAAAAGTCAACATCTCTAAGGACATAGACTTCAGTTTTCTTGTACAAACCGACATAAGAGAGCAATTTCGTTGGAATCATATTCTTGTAGGGATATGCCGCAAGCCCTCTGTCGCCATTTTTGGAGAGATAAACTAACAACTAAGTAAGTACTTAGATGTCAGTTAGGGCAATTAAATTGATGATAGAGGCCCTTATCCAAACAAAAAAATGTTGACCTCTGTAAGGATTTAGACGTGTATTTTCTTAGATGGACCGAGACCAAAGAGCAATTTGGTTGAATCATATTTTCATGGTGATGTGGCGCAAACCCTCTATTGTCAGTTTGTTGACTACACAAAGACACTTCATGTACAACTATTTCGTGGTTGATAGGACATACAACTTTGGTTTCACTATAACTAAACCGACAATAAAGGTACTTTGGAAGTAACACATATTTTGTGGGAAGGGGTGTGTTGTTGATTTTGTGACAACTGATGCTAACATAAATTTTTTTGGAGGAAAATTTTATCCCTAAAAAATTGAATTTAATGAGTTATCTAGGACATCCGATTCTTTAATAAATAACCAACATTATAGAAAAACGGGCCCGATCATTTTTGTTAATCGGAAAGTCTTGACCAATAATGACATTTTTGCTCTACAACCGTCTTTATAGGTGTTATGGCATAAATTTTCCTATGAAACTAATGTTAAGAAAAGTGAAATTAGAGGTAAAAAATGTACTAGCTTGACTTCATGAGAGGTATGTTGCATTCCTTATTATTCATATTGAGTAATCACATCAAAGTGGAGGTGGAAGAGAAATAGTTGGTAGCGGTCACATCTTGCATTCTGTAAGAGGAGAACATGTAGAGTCCACATAAAAAATGGTGTCCCAAGCATTATGCAGAGAAAAGAATAACTAGAAAATGACATTGCAACAAAATTGTTGAGTCAAACAAAGCATATTAGAACTAGATTTTTTAGCAATTGATTGAATTGGAAAATCAAGTACAATAGATATGAAAATTTATAGGTAAGTCATTTATGATATGATGAATCTAATTTTACTATTAGTATCTCTTTTTCAAAATTTTGGTATTTAATTAACTATTTGATAAATGAGTACTAATTCAATGCATTTAATGTCTTTGTTAATTAGTATGATGAATCATTTCATATTTTTATATTTATTTTCATTAATTAGACTTAGAATGATTTTATAATGCCAATGGTTCAACAATAATTTATTGATGAATTTGAATAGTTCACCCCCAATGAATGAGATAATTAATTTGTCATCCATATTATATAAAAGATATTTTTTAGAATATTTTATTTTATTGGCTCCAATTAATCATAGTTCTGACAAAACCAACAAGCATCCTAGGAAAAGGGAGGGATAAGTATTAATCTATATTCAAGTTTGATCCAAGATACTAGGTTATGGTTTTCCAACCCAATTAATGATTTCTAGTTCACATAATACACTAGTTCATAGTACAACACCCAATATCACACTTATATTCCAATTACAAGGTGAAATTATATCAAACCATGCATTAAATATACATTAGTATTCTCATATATTATGTTGAGCTAGGGAAGTTACACTAAGACCTAGTGTTATATTAATAGTATTTTTTTAGTAATTAAGGTGATTTCACCTTCCACTTATCATAATTAACATCACTTCAAAAAATTATCATGATTTATGTTCACTAAGTTACCTACTTACTTATGTTCACCATTTTGAATAAGGGACCTTAAAAATGGATGTTACTCATGTATTACTTATTATTACCTTTATTTACTTTATATAATCCTAAGTTAAGTAACATTCCTAAAGGATAAAAAATTAGTACTTCACTCCTTAAATGGATTAATATATATCATAAGTAGTCATCTAAAGAGGCAACAAGGTTAGATCAATGAGGTTGTTTATACCAAAAATTTCTTCTTACTCTATACTGCACATAGGCCCAGGGTCTCAGGGTAGATCTTGCCAGTCATAGGGTTATTTATTAGAGAGTTCCTATAGCAGTAAAAATGTCCTTGCAATGAAGACTTGGTTCCAAAAGCCATTGATAAAATCTAGAAAGTTTTTCTTTTTTACATATATTTATATATTAAAACTAAGTTTAATGATTAAAACAGTATAATGGAGATACAAAAATGGTGCCAAACAATTTCAGAACCAAGCCATTTATAACTCTACCAAAACAACCATATATTATTATCCTATCATCTCTTAATTCTTCCAATAGGGTTAAATTCTTCAACACCAGATAGGACATACGAAAAGCATCACTGCCATACTAATAGGAGTGGAAAACATCTTATTATAACATACAATCATCTTTTATCATATTACCACAACAACTACCATTCCTCACTTCTCTCTGAATATGTATTACAGTACATCACATATTGAGACATGGGGGGATTCATATGCTCGCCCATCATATATAGGAAGAAATTATGTTTCCTTCTTCACTCAATGGTTTACAACCATGGTGCCAACATAAGAGAAGGTGAACTATATCATCAAAATACCCATCATCAAGTTCACTAGGTAATATAATTACAACATGGATATGATAAAGGTTAACTCATAGTAATATTATTTTAAAATAATAATTCCTTCCTCCATCCCTCATGCGTGTGGCAAAACAAGCTCAGTATCCAATCCTCATGTACATGGCTTTGGTCATAGATATGTTTAGATATTGCATATTGAAGGCAGAGTATGTGTAATATCCCAAAAATTTGAATAAAATAAGATTATCATCTTAATATAATTTGTTCCCAAAAATTAATTCCAAGCCTTGGATCTGCAATAAACCCAAATATTATTATGTCATATAAAATATAATAAAAGAGAGAGAAAATGAACTATGTGCTCTCCTTACTTTTCCTTATGCTTAAATAAGTTCAAGATGTATAAGAAATAACTTCCACTCTTTCTTTCTCATCCATAATTTCACAGTCCTCAAATATAAAGGAAACTCTAACTAATGGAGACTGACTTAGAATGAACTAGAGGTAGAATTTGTTGGTCATTACTTGATTTGAAGACCTATTTTCTAGTTTAAAACTACATAAATCAATCAATATGTCCATTAAGGTAACTATTCAACAATTGACCATCAAAATTGGACATTTACTAGTCAGGAATGTTATCGACCCTAAAATAGGTTGTTGATCAAAGTTTGATATCAATTTGGCTTTGTTTGACCCTTCAATTTTTTTTTGAAAGTTTCTATATTTTTTGGGCTCTAGTGAATAATATGTTTGAATTTTAGGAATTGATTGCATACAATTTTAATTTTATTGTTGTCATGCATAAGTTTCTTATAGTTGACGTGTCACACACCTTTTTTTGCATATCAAATCTACCGGCATATGTCTTGAGTGGGGATCCATGGATCCATTCAACAATAGCAACTTCATCTCTTCCACCGGTCTTGGTGCGAATAGGACTTCAATTCTCAGAAAAATGGTCGTGACCCTCATCCTCTTTGACCTATCTCTCCACAAAGTCTCTGCTCGAACAAATCCCTCTAATTGATTTGTCCCTCTTATCCAAACCTTCCCATCCTAGATTTGTGGGACTCTAATGCCCTAGACCCCCAAGTCAGACAAAGTTTCCTCGATTCCATTTTGACTTGATCTCTTTTAACCTCTGATGCATCCCTTGATGATAACCTATATAAGTAGATCACTTTTGTCCATCCTGGAACATCCAAAAACACATCATCATAGCCATATTTCCATGAGGGGTTTTCCTTCTCTCTAACGATGATACACCACCTTCTATCTCTCGGTAAGTTTGCCAGCACACACCTTGCACCAGCACAAGGCCAAGTGGAGTTTCCCAAAGTTTCCCTTAACCTCCAAGAAGCTTCTACAATCTTCAATTTTTTTAGAGAGGTACCCAACTAATTTTCCCTTTTTTTCTTATTTGATAGTAACCATACCAATATCAGTTTTCCATGACATTTTCACCATGCATAGCTTCATAGAACCATGATGAATTTTTTAGTGCAGTTGAGGGCAAGTTTGGTAGGATCTAGCAGGGACACCGAGTTGTCGCTTCTTAGTAGCCATGGAAAATTGTCTATCTCTTGCTTCTGAGCACCAGGGAACCTTTGGCTTGGCTCTATGGGTTTGTAGTGATATGTAGATAGTTTCCTCAATCTCCAATCAAGAAGTTAATATCTCATTTCTCTTCTTGCATTATATTTTCCTCTGGTTTCATAAGGTTTTGTTGGGTCCTTTAGCAGATGAATCATGATCAATGATTTACTATGTCAACCTTGCTGAATTTTTCTAGTTTCCATGCACCCATGGGCACGTTGGGTATTTCTTGTTGTTTCATCCCATCTAGGATCGAGCTACGGTTGTGTTGGCCAAGTGCAAGTGGCCACCTACAGTTAGTCCATCTCAGCGAGCCTCACCTTGGTTTCCTGTCTACATATATCTACATGGAAGTTTCTTCTTTTCCTGATTGATGAGCATTATATAATATGTAACTACTTATATGTTGATAAAAAAATACACAAAAATAGTACTGGAAAGTTTTTTGAGTAAGATTTTTTTGAGGTTTCAAACCCTAATTAGTCTCTGACCATGTTTTCTTAAAAGACCTAAATTAGGTTTTAATTCCATATTAAGGTGAAATTGATGAGAAGTATATATTATACCATAATAATTAGGGTTCCTTAACCCCAAGAATTTGATTAGGGTTCCTCAACTTAGCAAGAGAAACTAAGGATCTTCAGTAAGAGAGATGTTAGTGGCTCCATGAACTTTGAGTATTTAGTATATGTTTTCACAGCTTGATGATTATTATGATGATCAAGTTTAACTATATGTATAGCCATGTCCTCCAATTTGAATGTTACTCGCATCTATGTAGTTAAATGATCTAAAAGTTTTCATGATTTATTTTCAAGGATGCATGCCATGATCATATGAAATTCAATTAAAGTAAAGAATTGTCAAGTTAATGATGAATCGTGTAATGGGTCGTATTATTTTTTCCTCATCATGTTAATGTTGATCCTTCAGGCCTTATGAGTACAAATGGTACATAGTGGCACTTATGTGCAAAACATGAGTTCAATTGGAGCATTAATAATAGAATAGAGGTTCACATCATGAGCTCAACGGGAGAATTAATAATGTCACTCAGGCATAAATAATGAGTTCAAATGGAGCACCAGTTGAGCCTATGGGCTTTATGAGTACAGTTGGTGCATAAGATTAGAGGACACTATAATCAATCATTAAGGTCATAGTATGTGACCCCAAGTTTATTATTCCATTAGTTTCATGTTTTTCTTATAGACAAGTTATTATGTTGTTATATCAATACTCAATGACTCTTACTATAATGTAGTTCTTATTGCATATATGGTTAGGGATGGAATGTTCTTAGGAGGAAAGAATAAGGGAGCCGAAACAAGGAGCATACATCTCAAGGACAGATTATGAGTTTAGCCTTGGTGGGGTGCCAACTATCGTATGGCATTTAATTTAGTTTTACAATTAGTATGAAGATCATGTACTAGTTTAGCATAGCTTAAAGGTTAAGTTTAGCATAGTTCAAGATATAAGAAATAACATTCACTCTTTCTCTCTCATCAATAATTTCACAATCCTCAAATATAAAGGAAACCCAAACTAATGGAGGCTGACTTAGAATGAACTAGAAGTAAAACTTATAAGTTATTATTATTGATTAGATGACCCATTATCTAATTCAGAGTAATAAGTCAATCAAAATTTACATTAAGGTGACTAGTCACAAATTTACCATCAAATTAGAAATTGACTAGTGAGGAATGTTCTAGACGCTAAACTACATCAACGTTCAAAATTTGAGATCAATTTGACTTTGTTTGACCCATAAATAGTTTTGGAAAATTTCTTATAGTTTAAGGCTCTACTAACAATTATACTTTGAATTCAATGAATCAATTTCATATAGTTTAATTTTATCATTCTCACACATAAGTTTCTTGCAATTGATGTGTCACACACCTTATTATATTTTTTCATGGACCTAATCTAGTGGCCTCTATCTTGAGTGAGAATATGTGGTTCCATCTAAGGGAAATAGGGTCATCTCTTCCACCCTCCTAGTTTGAATAGGTCTTTAGTTCCCAAAATATTGGCTGCGATGCTCATCCTCTATGTCCTCTCTCTCCGCAAATTCTCTGTCTGAACAAATCCCTCCAATAGATTTGACTCTCTCTTCCAGACTTTCCCCACCTAGATTTGTGGGATTTTAATGCCCTAGACCCCGGGTTGGCAAAAGTTTCTTCAATTCCATTTTTACTCAATATCTTTTAACCTATGTCCTATCCCTTGGAAATAACCTATATACAAGATCCCTCTTATTCATCTAGGAATGTCCAAAAACACATCATCATCGCCACTTTTGGCGAGGGATTTCCCTTCTCTAACCATGAGACATGTTGTTCTACCTCTTGGCGAGTTCGTCAGCTCGACAGCTCCGGCTATCGCAAACCTAAGTGAAGTCGTCTAATGCTTCCCTTAACCTCCAAGAAGCTTCTATAGCCTTCAATTTTTCTGAGAGGTATCCAACTAGTTTTCCCTCTTTTTTGCTTATTTGACAATAATCAAACCAATATTGATGTTTTGGTTGCCATTTGGGACATTTTCACCACCATAGAACCATGAAGAATTTATGGTTGTAGTTGGAGGCAACCTTGATAGGATATAGTAGGTCATCGAGTGGGAGCTTCACAAAAACCATGACAAACTATCTATCTGTTACTTCTGGCCACTATGGAACCTTTTGATTGGCTCTATGGGCTCATATTAATATGTGAAATGTTTTGCCAACATCCAATCAAGAAGTTAATCTCCCAGTTTTGTTCTTGCATTGAGTATTCCCCCTACTTTAATCATGTTAATTGGGTCCTTCTATAGATGAAACACGATCAATGATTTATAAAGTTGATAATGTTCAATTTTTGTGGTTGTCACGCACCCATTGGCATGTTGGGTATCTTTTGTTGTTTCATCCCATCCTAGACCGAGCTTTAGCTGTGCAAGCCTGATGTAGGTGGCTGCCTATGGTTGGTTCATCTCAGCAGGCCGCACCTTGGTTTCATGTCTACATATATCTACATGGTGTTTTCTTTTTTCTTGATATGTCAGCATTATAAAATCCATAACTAATTCTCTATTGATCAAAATAATACACAAAAAAATCATTGAAAAGGTTTTTTGAGTATGTAAGATGTTTTGTGAGGTTTTAAACCCTAATTAGTGTCTAACCATGTTTTCTTAAAAGACCTAAAATAGGGTTTGTTTTCCTATTAAAATGAAAATAATCAGAAGGATATTTATAAAAAGATAATTATGGTTACTCTTCCAAATACCATGATTAAGGTTCTTCAACTTAAGAAGAGCAACTAAGGATCTTCTCTATGAGAGAGGTAAGTGGGTCCATTCACATTGAGTTTTTGTATTGGTTTTCATAGCCTTGTGTTTATTATGATGATTGAGTTAAACTATATGCATAGTCATGTACTCTATTTTGAATGGTTCTTTCATCAATATTACTAAATGATGTTTGTTCTCTCAATATTTATTTTTAAGGAAGTTATATCATGATCATATGAAATTCAATTAAAATAAAGAATTGTCAAGGTGATGAAACATCATGTAATGGGTTGTATTATTTTGTCCTCATCATGTTAATGTTGATCCCTTGGGACTTATGAGATCAAATGGAACATAGTGGCACTTAAGTGAAAATATGGTCTCAATTGACCATTAATAATGGCACTCAACTGCAAATCATGATCTCAATTAGATCATTAAAAATGGCACTCATGTGCAAATCATGAGTTCAAGTGGAACGTCAGTTGAACCTATGTGACTTATGAGCACGGATGGTCCATAAAAGTAGAGGAAACCATAATCAACCACTAAAATCATAATATGTGAACCAAAGTTCTTTGTTCTATTAGTTTCATGTTTTTCTTATAGACAAGTTATTATGTTGTTATAGAAATTCTCAATGTCGCTTAATCTAACTCAGTTTTTATTATATACATGTTTGGGGATGTAATATCACAACAGGAAAGTATAAGGGAGCCTAAATGAGGAGGATGTTGGATCTAGGGCTCTAGGGGGGTGAATAGAGATACAAAATTTCTCACAAGATAGATTAGACCTTCAAAGTATATCAAATTTAAAACCAATAGCTTAATTGCAATTTGAAGTCCTAACTAACAAGCATAGCAAGGATGAGAGGGATTGAGATCAAGCACTTGACAAGGTGATGTAGAGTGGTTCCACACTTCAAACTAGAAGTGAGTCGGTCCACTACCTAGAGAGGTCAACCTCTAGGAATTTGCAAGTGATTTTCTTTATATTATCACCAATAAGAGTTACAATACAAGACCACCAAAGGACTTACCAATCCAAGCACTAAGAGTACTCCACCTTACCAAGGACTTACCTACTTTTCCATGTGTCTTCAGCCTTCTCTAAGGTCTTACCAACTCTAGCACAAGTCTTCCGCCTTCAAGGACTTTTCTGCTTTACTTGGATCTTCATCCTTTGCCTTCTCCTTCTCTTGGAGAAGCTCTTCACCTCTTCTTCAAACTTGAAGAAGACCAACAACTTCTCCACCTTCACTTGGAGAAGCTTGCTTCACCTTTTCTTCATGGAGGAAAGGGGGTAGGGAAGATGTAGTATATGAGAGCTTTACATGCACAAGTGAGTAGCTCTCTTACAATAGGCCTAGTAGAAATCTTATAATAGGCCTATCTCACTCATAATCATGAAATGAAGTGTAAACTAGAGAGAGAAAGGGGTTCAAGGAGTTGCAACACACTCAACTATAGAAAGGACTTAGAATAGTATGAATGAGAAAACTTAGAATGAACTCCAAGGGGTCTTATTTATAGCTGGGGGTGTTCTCTTGAGTTGGGGATCACTTATGGTCGAAATATAGCTATTTTCCACAATGCAACATATCTATTTTCACCCAAAACAACTCACCAATAGTTATAATCACTTTTTCTGTTTTTCTCGTATAGTACATTCCGTCGAGTTTCAATAAAGGTAACTCAACCAATCAACTAAAAGACAAAGCCAATTTTCAAACTATCGGTCGAGTTTGTTCTGGGAAACTCAACCGATGAGCTAAAATTATATTTTCTCAGTGAGCCGGTCGGTCGAGTTCTGTGTGTGTACAACTCAACCGATAGGTCATCTTCAGAAAATCCATCATAGGATCTGTCAAGTTTCCAACTCGACTGATGAACAACCTGTGACAAATTTTCTAAGTTGACTTTTGAGTGATTAAACCTTGTTATTTAGTGTCCCTCATATTTTTCTCATCTTATTTACAAGTAATATCATCAATACAAGTGATTAAAAAATTCTTCTAAGGTTGTTTGGAGTGATTCCCCAAATAGGACACTTGCATTGCATTTGACTTGAACTTGAACAAGCTAGGGCTTGTATCATTTGATCCTTTTCATGTACCTAAAGCCTAAAATCAATCTTGAAAAAACATATTAGATATATAGGAATGGAATGGTTAAGTCATTATCAAAGTATGGGCAATGTATAACTCTCAGGTCAACATTCTCTCCCTTTTTGACAATGGCAAACCATTCCTCAATCATATTGAAAAGGATATTGAAGTTGTACCTTTGCCTTGTGAATTTTAAGGGGATTCAAGATTTGAACAATGTAAATTTCTCCCCCTCAATCTATTCTTACTTTAACCTACATAGTTATTCTATCTACACAACACAATATAACACATATGTATTATATGGCCCTTTAGCAAGTCACATGATAAAGTATATAATGAACAAGAAAAGGAATACATAGGCAATAAGAACATTATGGTTGAGTTTCAAGATATTGAATTTCTCTCCCCCTTTTGACATTATCAAAAAGGAAGGGGAGTTAGAAGAGCATAAAAAATAGGTCTTCACCAAGCACAACCAAGCATATATCCATAACATGCAATCTCAAAAACATACATGAAACAGAGATGAGAGAAACAACCAAACAAAGTCATAATCAAAATATGGTAAAACATGGCACCAACTCATAAGATATAACAAAGAAAAGAGTCAGTGTGCACAGAATTAAGATTACAACCTAGAACGTAAGTTCTCATGTATAGCTAGAAGCCAAAATGATGAAAACTAAGATGATAAAATAGTACAGCTCATAACATGTGCCCATATGTTGCTAATACAAAATAGCCTAGAAAGATATATATGATCAATATCTATACTAAAAACTAAGAACAACTAGACATCTAAGCTATCTATGTCTACATCATCATCATCATCATCAACATTTGAAGCATCAGTCTCTTATTCGTCATCTCCGTCTGAAGGTGTATTCGCAGTGCCATCATCACCGGAGCCACCAGTAAAGCCATCAGAGCCATCATCATCAGATTCAACACCATCATCCTCATCATCACTAGCAACCTCATCAGCATCAGCCTCCTTAGTATCCTGGTCTGGAATCTCCTCATTGGCAAGAGAACCAAAAAACCTCGACTGGGCCAACATGCATTCTGCTCATCCCAAGACATACCAAGAGCATGGAGCTTAATGGCCTATGGGAAGGTGGGAGCAGAGCTACCGAGGCCAGAAAACAGAGTGTCTAAGGGGCCAGTAGGTAGAGGCATCACAATAGGGGAAGGTCCACTAGTAGCAAAGGGTGTAGCAGTAGCAGAAGGTGTAGGTGGAGGGGTTGGCTAAAAGTGATTGTATGCATAGGATGCATAATTACTTCTTGGGTAGGGATGGAAGGTTGGGTAGGGACGTGCATAGGACATGTTCATGTTGGACATGATTGAACATAAATCATGATGTAGGTGCTCCTGGACCTGAAGGTTGTATGACTGTTGATACATCATGTAGCCCATAAGGGTTTCATTTGACACATGAAACATGTCACAGGAAGGACGGGTAGGCAGAGGCGGTGGAGGTGCTCGGGTAGAGGTAGAGGTGGAGGCACCATGTGTGGTGGAGTAGAGGATAGGCACGGACTTCTGAAGAGTGGTCTCACTGATACAAACTCCTTTCCAGGCAGGTTTGTAATGGAAGTCATGGAAAAGAGATTTTCTAGTGGCAAACTAGAAAAGACCACACATAAGGGTAGGGTAGGGAGGGTGGGTGCCACAAGTGTTCTTGCCTGAGTCAAAGCAGGTCATATGGTGGAGGATGTATCTTGACCACTTGACTTTGCATTCTCTAATAGACAATGCATGATCACCATAGTGTTTTCTGCAATCTCCATTTGATTTTTCTTTGGATGGATGTTGTAGTTAACAACTAGGGTAAGGATACGTCTCTTGAGATCCAAGGCAGAGGAGGGTAGGGTGGGCTTCTTCTTATAAGGGAATTGAGTCTTCTTCAATAATCTATGAATATCAGGGAGAGTAATATCATATTGCTTGTAGAAAGCCTTAGGCTCAACCAGGTCAAAATACTCGGGGTAATCCTTATGCCAGGTGTCAGTCTCATCGATACCTGAAAAGAAGATGTTCAGGGTATCCTCCGAGACTTGGAATTTCTTCCTGGCTATCATGGACATGAGGAATAATTGAGTATTAGGTAGGGGTATGAGGGTGTCATAATTCCAACGCAAGTTAGCATAGAATTCAAGAACTGCTTCTGTGCTAGTTATGGAATTGTTGTAACACGCACATTCAACACCCAATGCTGAGAGATGGTGAACGTTGAGCAACTCTACTACTTGATCTATGACCTCTTGGCTTCTAGTTCTAGGCTCAAAAAGGGCGTGAAAAGGGAAAGGATTCTATGGAAGGAGCTCCTTATACCTATTTATAACCTCATTTGAGACAAAAATAGTGTCATCAAAAGATATCAAGAGGGAAGAGGATGAAGAATATGGTGCATTAGTTGGGGCGGCTCTCTTCCTCCTATTAGATTCCATGGAGATGAAAAAGAGAGGAAGGAGAGAGAAAAAGCTAAAAACTCACCACCAAAAATGTCCATAGACCTAGGTTTGCAAAGGGGGAAGGTCTAGGAAGGTCTAGCTAGGTTAGATTAGGGCTAGGTTGAGGAAGGTTAGGGAAAGTGTAGAGAGATTAGGGCATATGTAGGTGGAATTGGTCAAATTTTCTCAAGTTGTGAGGGAGAATAGTCGTCCGAACCCAACTTAAGATAGCTCCAGCCCGACCATCGGTCGAGTTCTGTTAACTCAGAAACTCGACTGATAGGCTTTTTTAAAAAATCTCTCAGCCATCGATTGGTCGAGTTGGCAACTCGACCGATGGTCAACCAGACCTAAACATAAAAAACTTAATTTCTAGCCATTTGAGTGCTAAGTAAATTTATTTTTCAAGTCCATTATGTATTTTTAACATGCTTAGGCACATATCACTCATCATTGGGTACTATTTTGTGATAAAACATGTGTTTGCAAAAAAAAATCCAAAAATAAGAGAAAAAAGGCAAAATGAACATGAAAAATAGATTTTTAGCATATTAGAAAGAAAAAATGATCAAAATAGAGACACGACATATAGGATAGATGACAACTAGCTAGAAGGCATATCATATTCATTCAAAATAGTTATAAGCAATTTTGATCTAATAAAGTTAAATTGCTCGCTAGCTAGAGGTTTAGTGAAAATGTCCGCCAACTGATTTTCTATGTCCACATGAGTGATATAGATATCCTTCTTGGCAATGTGATCATAGAGAAAATGATGGTGAACCTCTATATGTTTAGTTCTACAATGCAAGATTGGATTGTATGACAAGTTAATTGCACTAGTATTATCACAATAGATATGAGAAACATCAAAATGAATGTTAAAGTTTTGGAGCATTAGCTTCATCCATAGGACTTGGGAACAACTACTCCCAGATGCAATGTATTCAGCCCCTCAGTGGTTGATAATGCCACTATGCTCTATTTCTTGGAGAACCAAGACACCAGGCATGGTCCTAGGAGAAAGTAAGTGCCACTTGTTCACTTTCTATCAACAACCATCCTGCATAATCTGCATCACTTTAAGCAGTAACAGTAAAGTCCCTTGACTTGGGATACCATAGTCCAAAATTTTGGGTTTTAGCTAAGTACCTTAAAATCCTCTTAACAGTTATAAGATGTGATTTTTTAGTATATAATTGAAACCGAGTACACAAGACAACACTAAACATTATATCAGATCTAGATGCAGTTAAGTAAAGTAAACTTCCAATCATACCTATATAGAGACTCTTATCTACCTTTTCACCTTCTTCATCTTTATCAAGTTTTGAAGTGTTTGACATGGGTGTGTCCATCAACTTGGTGTTCTCCATCCTAAAGTGTTTGAGTAGTTCACTTGTGTACTTGCCTTGGTTGATGAAGTTCCCATATTTTGTTTGCTTGATTTGAAAGCCAAGGAAGAAAGTGACTTCACCCATCATACTCATCTCGAATTCACTCTGCATAAGATCACTAAATTATTTGCAAAGATCAAGGTTAGTTCTGCCAAAAATGATATCATCAACATATATTTGTATGATAAGAAAATTGTTAGAAGTGTGCTTTAGAAATAAGGTAGAACCCACTTTGTCCATAATATACCCATGATCCAACAAAAATTTCTTTAATTTCTCATACCAAGCTCTAGGTGCTTGTTTGAGTCCATAGAGAGCTTTTTGCAACAAATAAACATGGTTAGGTAAACTATCATGTTCCAAGCTTGGGGGTTGTGCAACATACACTTCCTCCTCAATTGTAACATTCAAAAACACACTTTTAACATCCATTTGATATAGAAGAAAGCTTTTATAACTAGATAAGGCAAGCAACATACAAATGGACTCAAGTCTAGCTATAGGTGCATATGTCTCATCAAAATGTATACCTTCATGTTGATTGTAGCCTTCAGCCACCAACCTTGCTTTGTTCCTTACCACTTTGCCACTTTCATCAAGCTTGTTGCGGTAGAACCATTTGGTGCCAATGATTTTTCTATCACTTGGTCTTGGCACTAGGGTTCAAAATTTTTTCTTTTCAAATTTCTCCAACTCTTCTTGCATATCTAGGATCCACTCATCATCCCCAAGAGCTTCTTTGACATTCTTAGGATCAAGTTGTGAGATGAAGGCATTGTTGGCTTGGTCTTTGTTGAATGCAGCCTATGTCTTCACTCTTTCAAATGGACCACCTAAAATCATCTCCTTTAGATGATTCTTGGCAAACTGGGGGGTTGGATCCTTCTTCTCATCATATTTCTCTTCTTCTTGAGTGTCCACCTCTTTTCCCTTTTGGTTGACGTTGAGCTCTTTTAGAATAGGAATTACTTCACTTGCAACATCATAATTTGGAACAATATCTTCGGGAATAGAGGGGTTAGTCTCAATAAACTTTACATTTATGGATTCTTCTACTTTAGCAAGATCAACATTAAAAACTCTATAAGCCTTGCTAGTAGTGTTATAGCCAAGAAAGAAAGCTTTGTAAGATTTTGAATCAAACTTGTCAAGAGAATCTTTCATATTCAAAACAAAACAAGGACATCTGAAAACATGGAAATACTCAATAGAAGGCTTCCTACCATGCATAGGGGGTTTTCTTCAATGAAGGATGAGTAAAAACCCAGTTTTGCACAAAACATGAGGTGCTAACAGCTTCAGCCCAAAACTTCTTTGGAGTATCATTCTCTGGAAGCATGGTCCTAGCCATCTCTTGTAAAGACCTATTCTTCCTCTCTATAACCCCATTTTGTTGAGGTGTTCGAGGTGAAGAGAAGTTGTGTGCATAACCAGATTCTTGACAAAAATGCTTAAAAAGCTCATTTTCAATTCTCTCCCATGGTCACTAAGGATGGAAACAATGTGGCAAGAAGCTTCATTTTCAACTCGTTTAAAAAAGCTTGAGAAAACATAAATCATATCACTTTTAGAAATGAGAAAGAAGGTCCAAGTATATCTAGAGAAATTGTCGACAATAACAAGGCAATACTTGGAACCACAAAGCGATTGAGTTCTCATTGCTCCAAATAGATCAATGTAAAGAAGCTAAAGAGCTCTCTTGGTACTAAGGACTCCTTTGGATTTGAAGGAGGACTTGGCTTGCTTTTCTTGGGTACAAGGTTCGAATTCCTCATCCTTTTCAAAATCCAAGTCCTTTTTGTTCAACTTCTTCATCTGATGCATATTTATATGACCAAGATGACGGTGCCAAAGAGAAATGTCATTTACGTTGACTACTAGGCATCTACCAATAATTGGCTTAATATATTCAAGAACAATAACATAAAGATTGCCACTTCTAATTCTCTTATATATAACTTGGTAGGTGAGGGAATCTTGAATCAAGCATTCAAAGGAAGTTAATATCACAAGGTAACCATTGTCACAAAGTTGACCAACACTAATTAAATTGTAATGTAGGCCATCCACAAAGAGAACATTATTGATAGAAAAGGATTCACCTACATCACCCTCACCTTTGACTTTACCTTTCTTGTTGTCCCCAAAGTTGACCAATCCTCCTTTCTTTTTGGTGAAGTTGTTGAAATGGCTTATATCACCTGTCATTTGCTTAGTGCAGCCACTATTAACAATCCATCTTCCTTTTTCCTGTAAGAAAGGAGAATGTCGGTTCCCAACTCAAACTTTGGGATCCGAAGTTAGCTTGGGGACCCATTTCATCTTTGGGTTGGTCCCATTAGGCTTCTAAGGACAATAAGTAGTGTAGTGATCATCACATTTGCAATAAGAAAAAACCGTGGGATTCTTAGTGTCGGAAGACTCTCCTACAAAGAAAGAGGTCACCTTGATATTTTTCTTACCTTTGGCTTTGTTCTTTCCCTTAGATGCTCCCCTTACAAATCCCAAACCACTAGTACCACTTTGTTTGGTATAATGGTCAAGGATTTCATTTACGGAGTTCTTCCCTTTGAGGAATTTCTATAGGGATGCACTCAATCTATGGTTATCATCATTTAAAGAATCAATGGTAGAAGATAAACTAGATATGTCATCCCTAGCATGGACAAGATTATCCTCAAGACATAAGGCTTTAGTTAAATATGTATCCTTTTCAAGAGAGATATAAGAAACATTAACACTAGGCAATAAAGGTCTAGAATATAGATCATTTACTCGACCAAGTAACCTAGCATTTTCATATTTAATCATTTGGATTTCTTTCAGATAGACATTTCTCTCTTCTCTACAAGCATCAATAAGGAGCTCACATTCAACATTTTCAGTTTTAACTCTTTCAAGCTCTTTGAGGCAATTTTGGTTTTCTTCCTTAAGATCTTCAATGTTGTTAAGGTAGATACCATTCTCAACTTCAACCCCATTGTATTGGAGCTCAAGATCAAGGTATTGCCCTTGCAAATTATCAATACTCTCAAGATTAGTTTTCTCATTCAATTCAAGAAATTTCAAGTTTAGCATATAGATCATCAATGATTTTTCCTAACCATTTTCTATTAGATTTACACTTAGAAAAAGATGAATGGGTAGAGATAGGCATGTCAAAAATAGCTTCCTTAGATAACTCATGCACACTTACCTCACTTACCTCACCAATTTCTTCACTAGTAGAGGCCATGACTGCAAGGTGGCACTCTCCATCTTCTTTTAGAGCATGAGATGCTTGAATATGAATATTCCCAAGCTACATGAGCTACATTATTGTGTCTCTTCTCCTTGTTGTACTCCTCTTCCTTCTTTGAGCTACCCTTGTGGTGTGAATTTCTTGACTTGGGACATTCACTCTTGTATTGTCCCTTTTGTCCACACTTATAACATCTAGGAGTAGAGGAGGAGGAGGCTTCCTTTCCCTTGAAGTGTTTTCCCTTGATGTAGTTGGCTTCATGCTCACTTGGTCCATCATCTTCACTAGAGGAGGAAGGAGAAGTCCGACAAGCAAGTGTTGTTGAAGGATGACCGCATCCACTTATGCTTTGAATGTACTATCTTTGATCTTCTTGGCTTCCTTCTCTTCTTACTTGGCTTCTTCTTCATGCTTGTCAAGCCTTGGCTCATGGGCTTGGAGGTTGCCAATGAGCTCTTTGGTTGGGATGTCACCAAGGCTCCTCGTTTCTTCAATGGAGGTGACCTTTGACTCCCATCTCATTGGTAGAGTCTTCAAGATCTTCGAGTTGATTACACCTCTATCCAAAGTGTTTACCAATGCAACCAGCCCATTGATGATGACATTGAGTCTTGAGTACATCTCTGCAATCCCTTCTTTCTTGCCCATCTTGAAGTTCTCTAGAAGTTTGTTCAACATGTAGATCTTTTCCTCCTTGACTTGCTTTCTACCTTCATAGGTGATGCACAATTTGTCCCAAATCTCATAGGCGGGGTCCCAGGATAAGATCCGGTTGAACTCCTTTGAGGTGACAGCTGCGTAGAGGATGCTTATGGCTTTGGCATTAAGTTGGGCTTCTTTGAGTGTAGCTTCACTCCATGTTGCAATAGATATGGTTGGCTCCTTGTAACATGTGACCATCACCTTCAACATGTCAAAGTTCATGCCTTGTAAGTAGAACTGCATACGCCTCTTCCAATAAAGGAAGTTGGTGCCATCAAAGATCATAGGGTGCATGGAGAAGCCTTCCTATAGGTTGAGAGAACCAAGTAGGTTGTCGCCCACATTATCATCTTGCGGGAGATTGTTGGAGAAGATCCTTGGCTCTGATACTACTTGTTGGATCTAGAGCTCTAGAGGGAGGGTGAATAGAGCTACAAAATTTCTCACAAGATAGATTAGACCTTCAAAGTATATCAAATTCAAACCAATAGCTTAAGTGAAAGTTGAAGTCCTAACTAACTAGCATAGAAAGGATGAGAGTGATTGATAGAAAGCACTTGACAAGGTGATGTAAAGTGGTTTCACACTTCAAACTAGAAGTGAGCCAGTCCACTACCTAGAGAGGTCAACCTCTAGGGCTTTATAGATGATTTTCCCTATATTATCACCAATAAGATTTACAACACAAGACCACCAAAGGACTTACCCATCCAAGCACCAAGAGTACTCCACCTTACCAAGGACTTATCTACTTTGCCAAGAGTCTTCAACCTTCACAAGGTCTTACCCATTCTAGCACAAGTCTTCCGCCTTCAAGGACTTTTCTACTCTTCTTGGATCTTCAGCCTTTGCCTTCTATTTCTCTTAGAGAAGCTCTTCACCTCTTCTTCAAACTTGAAGAAGACATGCAACTACTCCACCTTCACTTGGTAAATCTTGCTTCACCTTTTGTTTCATGAAGGAAAGAGGGTAGGGAAGATGTCGTATATAAGAGCTTTACATGCATAAGAGAGTAGCTCTCTTGCAACAGGCCTATCTCACTCATAATCATGAAATGAAGTGTAAACTAGAGAGCGAAAGGGGCTCAAGGAGTTGCAACACACTCAGCTATAGAAAGGACTTAGAATAGCATGAATAAGCAAACTTGGAATGAACTCCAAGTGGTCTTATTTATAGCTGGGGTGTTCTCTTGAGATGGGGATCACTTAGGGTCAAAATATAATTGTTTTCCACAATGCAACAAATCTATTTTCACCCAAAACAACTCACTAATGGTTATAATCACTTATTTTGGGTTTCCCTTACAGTACATCCAATCGAGTTTCAATAAAGGTAACTCGATCGATCAACTAAAAGACAAAGACAATTTTCAAACTATCAGTCGAGTTTGTTCTGGGATACTCGATTGATGAGATAAAATTAGATTTACTCAGTGAGTCAGTTGGTCGAGTTTTGTGAGTGTACAACTCAACCGATGGATCTTTTTCAGCAAATCCATCATAGGATCGGTTGAGTTTCCAACTCGACCGATGAACAACATGTGACAAATTTTCTAAGTAGACTTTTGAGTGATTAAACATTGGTATTTAGTGTCCATCATATTTTTCTCATCTTAGTTACAAGTCATATCATCAATACAAGTGATTACCAAATTCTTCTAAGGCCATTTGGAGTGATTTCCCAAATAGCACACTTGCATTGCATTTGAATTGAACTTGAACAAGCTAGGGCTTGTGTCATTTGATCCTTTTCATGTACCTAAAGCCTGAAATCAATCTTGAACTAACATATTAGATACATAGGAATGGAATGGTTAAGTCATTATCAAAATATGGGAAATGTATAACTCTTAGGTCAATAGAGGATACATCTCAAGGATTGATTAGGAGTTAAGACCTATTTGGGTTCCAACTATCCTATGGCGTTAAATTTAGTTTTTCAATTAGTATGAATATGGTGTACTTGTTTTGATTAGTTCAAATTTTAAATTTTGCATTGAGGACTTGAGTAAGAGAACACTTATCTTTATCCTATGTTGATTTATATATGAACTCTATTTCTATGCAATAGATATCATTTTGTGACATCCTAATGAGAATATGATTCTTCTCAATAATATATGTTTTAGAAAATTGGAGTGTAATAGTATGCCTAACCGTAATGGAGCTAGTTTGGATTATTAGTTAGTATCAAGGGAAACAATTATATGCTAAAACTTAGATTAGGGTTTTGCATTTGTAATCCATGCATGCTCAATACCCAAACTGGTCATTAGAAATACATGAATGAACAACAACAGAGGGAAGGGGCTAAGGTGAGAACTAGGTTAAATCCTAGCTATGAGTGTTCAAGTCAACTACACTTTATAGTGTTCAAACTAATTTCCTTGAAATTAGGATATAAGAATCAAGTGCTATAATGATCATTTCATTCATGGTGAAATTTATACCTCCATAAAGATGGTAGGGGTGATCAAGGTTACTGAATTCTGATTCTCAACCATGTAGATAGTTTGAGGAGTATAAGTCACCAAATTAGTTCGGGATTAAAACCATATTGGTATTCCATGACCTAGGTATGCACATATCAACAACCTATATAGCATTATTTAACTACCTAGCTATGTAGGTACATGGGACACTACTACAGAATAGACCTTTGGTGTCGGTTATTTAAGGCCTTTGGCGATGGTTAAAAAGCGACACATATGGGGGCGACACTAAAAGGTGAACCCTTAGGTGTCGATTTGAAAACCGATGCTAGAACCCTTCACACCACCCAAAATGCGCCAGTAGGGGCACTATAGGCATCAGTTATTAGTGAGAAAACCAACGCCAGAACCCTTCACGCCACAAAAAGGGCGCCAGCAGGGGCACTATAGGCGTCAGTTATTAGTAGAGAAACTGATGCCCAAACCCTTCACGCCACAAAATGGCACCATCTAGGACACCATCGGCGTCATTTTCTTAGTAATAACCGATGCCATATCATCTTCTACCACGGTCATGCTGGCCAGCACGGCCATGTTGTATGGCTACATTAGATGATAGTTTTTTGCTATTAACCGACGCCTATATTTTGATTTTTTTTTAGTATCAGTTTGCAGGCCTGCTGTGGCTGGTCGTAGGATGCAGAAACATGCAGTTCAGTGGAACTGAACTGCAAGTTTATGACATCCATTGATATCAGCCAACAATAGGCCACAAACCTACAAAATTAACAAGATTCATCTTCACACATTTAGCAACCTGCAGTTCCATTCAATTTTCACACATGTAGAAACATTTAGACACATGTAGAAACATTCATGTAGCAACCTGCAATTCCTTTCATTTTCACATTCACACATGTAGAACCATTCAGACACATGTAGAAAATTCATGTAGCAACCTGCAGTTCCTTTCATTTTCACATTCACACCTGTAGAAACATTTAGACACATGTAGAAACATTTATGTAGCAACCTGCTGTCCCATTCATTTTCACATTCACACATGTATAAACATTCAGACACATGTAGAAATATTCAGACATGTAGAAACATTCACACATATGACAATTCAGAAAAATTCATTTACGAAACATCATTCTTTAGTCATTATCGCTATTAACATCCCAATTATATTTTAAAACCCCCACTACTTGTATGGCTTTTGCCCGTTCTTCTCTTACATCATTTAACTCTTCTGTCGTATAAGAAGCATGTACATATGATAAGACCTTACCTGTAGTGGGGTCAGTTTTAAACACCTAGAAAGAGAATGATGTATAAGAGAATGATGTATATATAATTAATAATATAAAAATAAGATTGATATATTTCATATTATCTAATGAGACTATATATAATACCTCATGCATGGTATCGATGTCCACTGCGGCATATTTGATAATCATGTGCATAAATCACATCACATAGTATGCACATGCCCAACCATTGTCTTGTGTAGCACACTATAAATTGAAACATACAAAATATTAAAAAATACAACTAAGCAAAGTTCACATAAATAATATATACATTGGAGTCGGGAACTTACTTCCATGTTCTCCCAAATTATTGGCTGGTTCTTTTTCTTGGGGACCTATCCTCCAACCTTTTTGAACTCATGTAAACCCCTACATGTTAATGTAACACAGTAAATTGCATAATTAAATAGGAATATAATAACAGATGTTAACGGATATAAAAATGAAATATTTCTCACCGGAATAATGCCATTTTCATTGCGTGCCCATATGTTGGATTCAATTTAATCCCCTTAGGATCTAGATAATAGATAGTGAACATCCCATGGAAAATAACTAGTAACTCCCAATGCGTACCCCTAGAGGTAAAAAAGTTAAAACTTAATAACTCGAAATCCACAATAAAAATGTAATTTTCTTAAGTCAAAATTATAAGAAAAGTAAACTTACTCCACATTGAATGGAGCTATTATCACTGTCTTCTTATTTTGACCAAAATTTGTAAAAGCATCACAGTAATATTGTTGAACTGATGAAGGGTCTTTAGCTACTAGACTAATCAAAGATGGAATAAAAAATCCTACATGTTCAAATGAAAAATCTCCACATATCTTGTCTAAGTAGCTGCAAAACATGTATTATGTATGCATTAATATATAAGAAATCAGATCACCTGATCCTACACAAGGTATATGGATGTATAAACAATATCTCACCTTATCCATAGCTCTATCACAGATGTATTCAACCAATCATAGTGAAACAACTCCAAAATATCTTGTATAAATAGTTTGTTTTCGTATGATTGACATGTAGCATCCACATCTATAGAAACATTTATAGGGCAATTTATATCATGTTCGCCTAACCATACTGCCATACCCCTATAATTAGGACCTAACGGAGCAGGTAGATCCTGTGGAACCCAACTTGGTAATGTAGGAGGTGGAGTTGGAGGCCTAGATGCTATGGGTGTCATCATTTTAACTTGTATATATAATTTTAGATCAATTGAACTCATATATACACACTAATAATTTAACGTAATGTAAATTTACCATACAATTTTAGTATAGATGACATCTGCTTTGGGCCACAATATCACTCCGCCTTCTGCCTCACCAAGCATTTCACAATCTGGGTGGGCATATGGCAATGAAAGATCCATCCAATTGGGGAATATACATAGCGGGCTCACACAAACCCAACCATTTGGTAATGGAGACCCATGAAACATTTCCCCTGGAAGGGATGGATAAGCCGACGCCTCTGCAATGACATATTCATTACTTTTTAGATGACATGACTTCAACCCCTACAAATTTACGTAAAGAATGTTATATACATATATACATATCATCCTAAAAACATATCATCTTGAAAAAACTAGCTACTATGTCATAAAAATACTTATAGCGGATGTGCTAGGTGGTGGGTCTACAAGATTACTCCCAACCTCTATAGTAGGAGTAGAGTGGGATGCCATAGGTATTGTCTGAGTGGCAGTCAGAGATGCCTGCCACTTGCTCATTGCTTCATGGAGTGTCTTATCAACTGCTTCCTTGAATCTCTTATCAACTACTTCATCGACTCTCCTATCAACTATCTTATCTACCTATACATGGATAAAAGAAATGTTAGCTTCTGATTATTGAATTCCCTTTTACAGTAACATTCTAAAAAAAGAATAGGTTACCTCTTCTTGTGAAATTCCAACTTTTGGGACATGTTTGCACTGGGATGGCCCAAAGAACACTTTGATGCCCACACCAGCGCCTGCACCCCTAACACATCCAGGATGCTCTGGGTTACCCAGAGAAACTGTAAATTCATCCCTTATGCCCTCAGGGATGAACTTGCCTTGTTTCCTCAGCTCGTACATCTCCCACTAATTGCCATCAATAGAAATCGGTAAGTAAGTAACACCACAAATAATCAGTATTCGAACAATTTCTCTAAGAGTTGTATTTTACCATTTGTGCAACCGCCTCAGCAGTTGTGGGCTTCTTTATTTATCCCTTCTTGTTTTGCCTCCTAGCTATCTAGACATCATGGCGAGGCAAAGGTGAAGTACCTATAGTGGAGGACTCCTGAGTAGCAGTAGACTGAGTAGTACACTCAGCCTGTAGTCTTTGGCGAACGCCTGCATAGCCCTTTAGACCCATTGTGTGGTCATGCACATTCAGTGCACACCTTTCTCTTTGCGCCTCACTGATAGCCTACTTAGTATGTACATTGATTTGGTTAGTAACACTAAAGGTTAATCTTAAATAGGTGAATACAACGTATATTAATTAAATAGGGAGTAACACCTAATACCTTGAATTCATCAGTTTTTCGTGAAGCAACAAACGCGTCCCATTCTTCACGATCTAGGAAATTCCACTGTTTAGTGGTTGACTTCTTCCTCTTCTCACCATCTTTTATGTATTCTCGAGTGAGATTTGTCCTATAGTTCATTAAGACCCTCCCATAATGTTGCATCATACATTTACGATGCAACTTTTCATCCAACTCAAATATACTCTGCAAAATAGAATTGCTATTAACTAGTATCCAAAAAAATAGTAATCTACAAAATAGAATTGCAAATAATAATAACTCACGCATAAATACTTCTATATTAAGTCTTTCATCCCCTTAGGAACTTTATACCAAGAATCTATCTTACAACCACAATGGCTATGAGTAACATACCCAAGATATGAAACAAACGAATTGCGGTTCACTCCAATTGTATTTCCTGCATTATCAAAATCCACAACCAATTTGGGTCCATTGCCCCTTAGCACTGTTAACTTCTTCATCATAGTGATGTCCCTTCTCTTGTCAACTTTTTGGTACTGCTCATCAAGTGCCTCAAGTGCTTTAGAGGGTACATGTGCATCATCAACCTAAAATTTGACAAAATAAACTCACTGACAAGATATAACTATAAATGGACATATAGATAGAAATATATGATATCTTTTTAAAACTTACATTGTGTGGCGGCACATTGGTATCCTCACCATGCTCATCATGGACATCATGGTCATCATGCCCATGCTCAGCCATTTGAAGATTTCATTAAAAAATCAAACATTTAGCATTTGACATAACTAGAAGATAATGAAACATTGAAAAATGAAACATTGTATAGTTCACATATACAAATGAAACATTAAAAAATGAAACATATACAAAAATATAAACATGCATGCCTCGAATATTATGATCGTTTATTAATTAAAAATCCTTCATTTTGATCTCCGTGCACATACAAGTCATCATTAGCTTCAATATTTTGTGGTGTTGGTAACCCAACTGAGAATGGACTGGAGTCATCATACTTATCATAGTACTCTTCTTCATCTATAGGATCTTCAATGAATTGTCTTTTACCATGAAGAACAACTGATCATTTATCATTTGCAGGATCATCGATATCAAATACTTGTTTTGCCTGTAATGCCAATATGAATGGTTCACCCTTCTCGCCAATCTTTACAAAGTTCACTAAAGTGAAACCCAATTCATCCACTATAACTCCTTTGGTGTTATCAACCCAATTACATTTGAAGAGCGGAATTATGAAATCTATGTAGTCAAACTCCCATTAGTCTTCAATGGCACCGAAATATGACATTTTAGCTTCACGTGGACTCTTATCCTTTGCACTTGCAAAAAACATAGTCGACGCTTGAAGGGTGACCCCACTGTTTTGGATGACACTCTTATCATCTTGGTGCTTTGTGTAATATGTGAATCCATTAATTTCATACCCTTCATAAGACATAACATTCAATTTTGGTTTAAAGGTGAGGCATTTGATAGTTTCAGTAATATCATCTGGTGTTTGAGATAGTTGATGTAAGACTTTATCTTCAAACCACTTAATAAATGTCTTATTATGCAATCTAGCAAGCCACATTGAATTGGCTCGAGGATATTGTATCTTGATGAAATTGGTATGTTCCTCTATATAAACACTCACTTCGTGCATGTTGTGTAAAATATACAAGTGACCTTGTTCCAACTTCTCACGGCTGATTACTTTCACCCGTTATCCCAAAATTCCTTTGCCAAATTGCTCCTCAATATTCTTGTCATTACCAGGAGTGTCATTACCACTCAGAAAGTCATTGCAAAAATCCATAACCTCTCTCGCCACATAACCCTCAATAATACTCCCTTCAGGTCGACAACGGTTTCAAATATCACTTTTAAAAACACTCATGTATCGTTCAAAGGGATACATCCAATGGAAGAAAACCGGTCCCAACATTTTCACTTCCCTAGTCAACTGGACAACAAGATGTACCATGATATCAAAGAACGAAGGAGGGAAATACATCTCAAGATGACATAGGGTAACAACCACTTCTCTTTGCAAAGTATCGAGAGTATCAGGGTCAATAACTTTGCTACAAAGACTGTTGAAAAAGAAACAAAGTCTGATGATTGCAAACCTTACATGCTTTGGAAATATAGATCGAATTGCCACCGGCAATATGTGTTGCATTAGAGTGTGACAATCATAAGATTTAAGACCTATCAACTTCAGATCTTTCATTGATACCAATTTACAGATGTTGGATGAGTAACCCTGTGGCACCTTAATATTTACCAAGCATTCACAAAAAGTTTTTTTCTCTTTTCTAGACAATGTGTAACAAGCGGGAGGTAAGTTTGTTCTCTGATTTCCCATTTCACGTAATTCTGTTAATTCTAACCTTATTCCCATTTCACGTAGGTCCAGTCTAGATTTTATCCCATCTTTAGTCTTACCTGGTATATTCAACAGAGTACCAATGATGTTATCACAAACATTTTTCTAAATGTACATGACATTGATACAATGCCTGACTGTCAAAGAAATCCAATAAGGAAGATCCCAAAATATTTACTTCTTCTTGAATAAAGATTTGTCACTCCGTGTGGCCATAGTACATTGTGATCTCTTACCAAATTTATTGACAAAGTCTTTTACTCTTTCATAAACAACCTCCCCCGGTATAGGTTTAGGTGCACTTCGTTCCTCATTCCATCCATTGAATGCTTTGCTCTTCCTACGATACAGATGGAATTTTGGAAGAAACCTTCGATGACCAAGATATACAGTCTTGCCGCCATGTTTTAGTCTTGTTCAATCAGTGTTCTCTTCACATATAGGACACACTTTAGCTCCTTTGACACTATATCCAGAAAAATTCCCACATCCTGGAAAGTCATTAATAGTGCGAAACAACATAGCGTGCAAATGAAATGTCTCTCTTCATGAAGCATCATAGGTCATCAGACCTTCACCCCACAGTTTCTTTAAGTCATCAATCAGAGGTTCAAGATAAACATTGATATCATTTCTAGGTTGTTTAGGGCCCGATATCAACAACGATAACATAACGTACTTATTTTTCATACACAGCCAGGGAGGAAGATTGTATATAACAAGCATGACTAGCCAAGTGCTATGTTGGCTGCTCAATGTCCCATACAGATTCATCCCATATGTACAAACCCAAGTCTTAGATTCCTCACTTCTTCACCAAATTTAGGGTACATTAGATCAATCTTCTTCCACTGTGGGGAATCAGACGCATGTTGTAGGATCCCATCATTATTTTTCTTAACATCTGCATGCCACCTCAAATTCTTCGCATCTATCGGATTGGAAAACAAGCGTTGAAACCGTGATATTATAAGTAGATACCACATCACCTTGGCAGGAGAACCAGTTTTGGACTCCCCCAAAGTTGTTAATTTATACCGTGACACACCACATTTTGGACAATCTTTCAAATCCACATAGTCCTTTTGAAATAATACACAATCATTTGGGCATGCGGGTATCTTCTTGGCCTCCATTCCCATTGGGCACAACAATTTCTTTTCCTAGTATGTTGAGATTGGCAGCTCGTTTCCTTCAGGAAGCATTTCTTTCAACAAAGACAACAATGATGTGAAGCTTTTGTTGCTCCATCTATTGTTAGCTTTCAGGTTATACAATCTCAACACAGCGCTAAGCTTCGTAAACTTAGTACAACCTATGTATAACGGTATCTCAGCATCATGCACAATGTTTCTAAACATGGGAGGTGGATCGGTTTCAGTGCGCTCTACCCCACAACTATCCATCATCGCATCAACGATGACTACTGGAACTGGTTCATTCAAATCTACATCATCGGAGGTAATAACTTCTTCCACACAAGCACTGCTATCACCATCCACTAGTTTCGGGTTTGAAATCTCTCCATGCCAGTGCCATTCTGTATAGCCTTGTACAATCCCGTTGCACATGACATGACTTTTGATTTCGTCACCAGTGTTGACTTTCAAGTTGTTACTGCAATGCCTACATGGATAGTAGGGCCTATCTCCAGGTTGTTTCCTATGTTTCTCAACAAATCTAATAAACTGATCAAGACCAGAAATAAACTCTGGGGTGCAGGGATTGCGAATGGACATCCATGTTCTATCCATTCTATGATTAAAGAGAAAACAATTATATATTACAATAAGATTAGGGTCTAGGGTTAACAGATTAGATTTTAAGCATGGTTAAACTTTAGGGTTTAAGGTCTTACATATAATTAATGGTTAAAACATCCTAAGTGAGATTAGGTGTTCAAGAAGAGTCCCAAACCAGGGACTATCCAAGATTTACTCCTATTGAGTAAATCTTGGATGGGTTTCTAGGCCAACAAATACATGTGTTGTCATTCTTATATATAATAAATGTGTACCACCTATCCCATTCTTGAACACCTAATCTCACTAGTAAGTATATAATGTGTATTGGGTTTTCAAGAAAATTTTGGCAGCATTTCCCCACTATTCTCTAAGTACATATGTACTTAGAGAACAAATGGGGAAATACTACTAAAATTTTCTTGAAAACCCAATACACATTATACACTTACATCCTATGTGAGATTAGGTGTTCAAGAATAGTCCCAAACTGGGGACTATCCAAGATTTACTCAAAAATACATGTGTTGTCATTCTTATATATAATAAATGTGTACCACCTATCCCATTCTTGAACACCTAATCTCACTAGTAAGTGTATAATGTGTATTGGGTTTTCAAGAAAATTTCAGCAGCATTTCCCCGTTGTTCTTCATGTACATATGTACTTAGAGAACAAACAGGGAAATGCTGCTGAAATTTTCTTGAAAAGCCAATACACATTATGCACTTACATCCTAAGTGAGATTAGTTGTTCAAGAACAGTACCAAACTGGGGACTATCCAAGATTTACTCCTAATGAGTAAATCTTGGATGGGTTTCTAGGCCAACAAATACATGTATGTTGTCATTCTTATACCTACAATCCTAGTATCATCATTCATATCCTAAGTTTTGTGTAACATCATTTAATAATGCTTATCAGTAAATACTAAACAGTAAATAAACCATGATTCCATATATCAAAGATTTGAATTAGCGGTCAATCTTGAAGTTTTAACTAGAGCTTCATATATCAACATACATACTAGGTCATATTTAAAGTCAAGATTTAGGCATTTAATCACCTTAGGGCACATACATGATTCACAAGGTATTTGGGTGCACAAAGAATGATATATGTTACTGATTTAGGAGTTCACATAATCATTTTAGAAATAGAAGACCCACATGTGAGTTAATTTTGACATTCAACATCAATGTATCTTTAACACACATGTTTCAAGGTTCAAAGCACATAATCAAATCAAACTAGGATGCTAGAATGGACAAGTTTGAATCTTATTTTAACATGCATCAAAATTTATTGAATTAGGTCAAGCATGAGAATTAGACGAGTTAAAAGCAGTACATTAATACTAATCAGTAGATAAATGAATAAAAACTAGTAGATAATAAATACAAATCAATAGATCAGTAAATACAAATAAGTAGATAAGTAAATACTAATCAGTTGATGGAAATCAGTAAAATCAAGATATGTAACCTACCTAGTAGTAGGGGAAGCAGAGGCTAGCTCCTCCGGCAACCTGCAGCAGCTCCTGCGGCAACCTGCAGAAGCTCCTCCGGTGACCTCAGGCTGGAAGTTGTGGCAGCGGGAATAAGATGACCGATGGCGAGCTCCAGAACCAGCTGCAGGTGTAGTGGTTTGAGGAGCAGCAGGCAGGAGGAAGAAGAGAGTAGGGCAGCGGCTTGATCAGACGGCGACAGCGGCGGCGACAACCACAGGAGCAGGCAGTGTCGACCGAGCAGGCTAGAGTGTGACCGGCGGCATCGGGAGCGGAAGGGTCTGTTTCTCATGATGAAACAGAGACGAATGGGGAAGATTCTATTTCTCGCGAGGGCTATTAAGTTAACAAAGGCATCAGTCTTCTTTTAAACCGACACCTAATATCCATCAACGTCGGTTGCTAGAAACAACCAACGTCCATTGGACAATCTTAACCATAAAAATTTTCGTGGGGACGGCGTGTGAAACCTTATCAGCATCAGTTTTTCCACAAAAACCGATGACCTTTGGAGGTAATTTTTTTCGTCGTTAGGTGTCAGTTATTAGGTAAAAAATCGACACTGTATATGAAACTTTGGGGGTAATTTTTTTCTCTCAAAAAATTAGATTTTGTGGGCTATTTTAGGCGTCGGTTCATGGTAGGGAGCTGATGCTAAATAAAAAGTGATACTCGTGTCTGGACGGTCTTCAAAGATAGATGTTGGTCTCTGTAATTAGCCGATGTTGTAGGGTTTAGGCATTAGTTTTTGGTAATAACTGAAGTCTCTAAATGTGATGTTATAATCTATTTCTGTAGTAGTGGTATAACTTAAAATAGTCAAGTCACTAATTGCTTAGGATCTAATACCAAACTATAAGGAGTGGGATCCAAAAGGGGATCCACTGCTAATGAAATTGATAATTTAATACATCATTTTCCAAATATCATGCAAATGAGGAATTTCATTATTTCCCAAATGGTATATCAAAGAGCATAAAAGTTGATATTTAGTGTAAGCATAACTATTTACAAAATTACAAGATATTCCATAAACAATTGTCCCATGCCTTAAGGCAGTATACAAAATAAAAGGGATTGATCTAATTGTATACTAGAACAAATGCAGTGGAAAATATGACCATATTAAGATATCCTTAAAAGTGCATGGATTAAGGTCTGTAAATTATTCTCTACACCTAAATCTGGGTGGTTTGTCAACAAAACCCAAAAGAGGAAAGGGTATAAGTCATCAACTACTTAATATGTTCATATAATATTTGGGTACTATGCGGTAGGTAAGTACAAAAGAGGGGGTTGCCACATAAGAAGGAGGGATACTAACAGGTACATAAGTTTAATAAGAACAACAAAAGATAATCAAACATTATAGAGTAATAAAGCATCAAAGAGTGTCTTGTCATTAATTGATATATAATATCACATATAAAACAACTTCGTTATGAGATTGACCAAGATATTTAAAATTAGGCCATAATACCATGGATCATGGCCTAAAAGGTATAGGTTGAAACGCACACCCGGAGAGGAAATTTCCTATCATAATATATAGGTCCCTATTTGGTTCCGGATGTGATCTGGGTTTTGGCCTGTCTTCTAGCACCACGTCAGTGTAACCTGATCCAGGTGGGCAAAATTTGTGTTTGATTTGCAACCCCTATCGACCGCCATTTTGGGATAACAGAATCCCCTAATCCAGACCAACCTAGTCCTGATAGAGGTGGGATTTGGAATCCTAGTCTGGGTTAGAGCCCCCGACCCCCGACTCCTTCACACCCCTCCCTCTCCCTCTCTCCCTCTCCATGTCGCCCCTCTTCTAGCTTTGCTAAAGTCTCCCCTCTCCCTCTACCTACTACCGACTCACTATTGGTCTATGAGTTAAAGTGAGGTCTACTACCTCGAGTAGCTCATGGATGGAGGGCAGTAGACATCAGGAGGGGCAAACGCATGGTGATTCAATGCGGCCATCTGCGACTGCCGACCTACTAGGGAAGCTACATCCTAGAAAAGCAAGGTACCCATGACCCGTCCTTCTGGCCATCAGCTATTGTCACCATCCACCTGACTCAGCATGAGTAGTCATCATCCCATCTTGTTGACGCACAGGTCGAACCCTAGCCTGGGCAAGCAGTGTCTGTGTTGCATCATATTCATTGTGTTGTGCATCGAGCTCCTTCACATCCACCTATGCATCTTGGAGCACTTGTTCTATGAAGTTTGTGCTCATCCCTATTATTCTGAAGGTGGTGGTCATCCTTGGTTTTTTTATGATGCTTCTCATCTCAGTGATTTTGCAGCTTCCACCACTTCTGAAAAGGTTGGTGATGTTGAATATTGTCTTCATTTTTATACTGAATCTGTCAGTTTATACTGACGCAATAGTTTTCCTTGTGCTAATCCCTGCTGCTGATCCGTGCTGCTTATCCATGATGTTCATAACTATTGGTCATCCCTGTGCTGGTTGGTTCATGATTATTCTCAATCTCCCTTCTAGGTATTCCATTCCCCTGATTTGAACCTTTGTTGAATCCCGTTTGGTGTAGCATAAGCAAATATGAAAATGAGTTCCCCTAATCTCCACCATCATCTGTATTGAATTCAAATTTTGATCTGCTGACATGTAATATGGAAAAATAGATCAGTAATGTTTTCTACTATGGAACCAAAATTTGACCTTCATCACTCTTGTTCTCAATTAGTAAGTTATGCCCCTCTTCTTCACGACAGTCTAACATAGTACTCATAACATGTTACAAGAATAAAGTGATGCACCTTCCATATAATTAAACAAAAATTGGCCTACTAACGACATCATGATATACTACAACTATAGATCAGTAATGTTTTGTACTATGGATTTTTGTTCTTTCGATTTTGTGTTGTTGTGTTTGTATTGAAAACTACGTCATGGGTGTGTGCCTAATGACATCTCAAGTGAAATTCCTCATATCATATACTAAAAAATGCTTCGTTCATCTGGACTAAAATATGAAGAAATGCTTCCTTCATATCAAGTGAAATACCTCATCTCATCTACTGAAAAAATGACATCTCAAGCATTTCATATCATCCACTACAAACTGACATCTGAAAACTACCTCATATGTTTGTTTGGATTGAAATATGAAATGGATTATGGGATGCAACTGAGCATACTCGATCTGGTTTGAGACCTAATGGAGATATATCACATTTTATATTTTAAAGAAGTGATTTAAAAAATGTCATGTAATATAAAGTTAAGATTACAACCTTTTATTTTGTCATGTGTTCTAAGTTAAAGGGTCAACATTTATGTGGTGGCATAGTTTAGATAGTAACATGATAAACAACTCAACTTTGTATTCATTTTACCTTTTAGGCTAAAAGACACTATGTAGACAGTTATTATTGGATTGGGTTCCAATGGTAGGCCACATATATGTGGTTGCATAGTTTAGCTTAAAGGTGTTTTATTCCATGCCACCCATTCACTAACCCACCCTCTCCTCTAAATGGTAGGCCACATATAAATATTTATTCCCTTATTTTACAAATATTTAGGGAACTACATCCTATTAGATGACATTTTCAATAGAGCAGTATTGCTAGGGAGATCTTGTGATACACTCAGCATATTTAGGACTTCCCATGATATCTTTCTATGTTGACTTACTTGTTTGTTTATTGGTCTAATTTTGATGTTTGTTTTCATAATTGGTTGCTTGGGTAATAGTTGTTTACTCTATGTCTGGAGAGGACTACTTTGTGTCTGTTGATTCACAGATGGTTAGAATGATATATTCACATATGTATATTGTTGTACTATTTGAACCAAATCTAAAGCATTGTTTGTTGAGGATGATCAATATTTTTACGCACATGTTTTCATTACAAAATTGTGAGCTAATTAAGGCATATGGTGACTTAGTGCATGTTTGTTTTCAATTTAATATAAATTTGTTGTCTTCAAATGTTGAGTATGTAATATCATTGATTTTCCTTATTTGTGCTTCATCACCATAAATATGTGTTGTTAGATTGTTAATTAATCTGGGAGCAAGATTAATATTTGAAGAAGCCATTATCAACATATTCAATAACAATTGTAAGGGTTGGCTAACCAGTGTGAGGTTTATTGTCCAAAGACAGATCATATCGTTTAATCCTCTATATTGGCACCTTGGGAGTGGGTTTTTAGTTAGGTTAAATAGTGTACTACATTGAAATAGCTAGTGTGTCAAGCTAGAGATAATCTATGTTAACTAAAAAAATGAGGTCTAATTCACAGCGGTACCCTAATTCACAATGTGGTGAAAGTGTTCTAGGGTTAAAATGAGATGGTTTTTGGTAGACTATTGGGTGTGTAGGTAGGAGTAGGAATTGAAGAACATTTGTCCTAGAAAGCTAGCACAACCTAATATATTTCTAGTTCAGATGGAACTTTTAACTAATGTAAATATATATATATATATATATATATATATACACACACACATACATATATACATATATATATACATATATATATATACATATATATATATATATATATATATATATATATATATATATATATATATATATATATATTGCAATGCATTTTCATTTATCAAGAAAAAAAAATCATACTGGTTTATCTATCACAAGTTCTTTCAATTGAATGATGTGTGTCAATTGAATTGCATATTCTATTTGTGTGTTTGAGCTTTGAGGTTTAAACTGAATGATGGGGTTTTAATAGTCTATTTTTGTGTTTGAGATTTGAGGTTTATGTGTATTAGTTGGTCCAATCTATGTCTAACTACATATTGGATGAATTCTACTGATTGTTAATCAAACTTCTTCCTATCAGTGGGTTGAATATAAATGATTATATAGCTATGTAGCACTAATTACATGCACATCTACACATGTTTAAAGAAAAAAATATTATTGACCTTCTATTTGTCTTTTGGAATGACAATAGATGCATTGTCTGGTTTTTGCAAGGGAAGATGTAAGATTATATGAAAGGAAAAAATATGATGCCAAATATAATTTCAAGTTCTACATCCAGTCTTTCTAGAACCATCTTATGCATAGTGTTGTCTCTAGTTCATGTAAATTGGCATCTTGTGTAACACAGATTCAGTAATTCACATAAATGAGTATCTTTCCAAAACATTCACATCCAACTGCTAGGTTTGGGATGGGCCCCAAAACAAATTCATTATTAGCCCAAGGATTATTGTATAGTCATGGGTTGTACCTATTGAAAACCATACATGTTATATACTTATTATTACTGTTAACACCCCTCACTGTCATTATATATTGCAACACTTACATGAGTATGTCTTCTACAGACCCCATGTTCCATATTGTTTGGTCAAGAGAGTCTGACGACACTCTAGTTTCAACATTGCAGAGGAAGTATGACGTAGGCAGGTGTATTGACAGTTAGTTTACTAGGGACGCTTGGAGGGAGGCACTTTGTGATTTGCAAAATAGGATGGGGAAGTTAGGCTATTTGTTAGAGCAGGTCAAAACTCAATGCAAGAACCTGAGGAAGGACTATACTAGATTGAAGCTTGTCACCAATAACAGATGGGATGAGACTAGGAACAAGCCCAAGCTGCCTGACACCCCTGAGTGGAGGGAGAGCCTTGTGGTATGTACAATAATCATACCCTTACCCCAAAAGTAATGTCCTACATTAACATATAAATCTCCTAATAAAAACTTTTGTATACTTAGGAAAACAAGGATCTTGCTAGGTTGATTAACCGACCCTTTCCCCACTACTATGACATCAAGTTGATGGCAGGGAGGACCATTGCTAGAGGACACCATGCAATGTCTTCTACGGATAGACAAATATCGTCTGACGTTGCCTCCAAGGATGAAGTTGTTGTCGAGTTAGATGTGTCTGATACACCCATGAACACAGAAACCCTAGTAGGGGAACCAAACATAGGCGCACATGGGATGTAAAGTGAGGGTGACACCGGGGGAGGAAGAACAGATACCCAAGGTGTTGGGGGAAGAACTCCTCCTATCCATAGGTGTAGGAAGTGACCATCACTGTCACAAGAGTGATGTGTGCTTTCTAATGAAGTGTTATCTAAATTCACATAGGTGTACGCAAAGGTACACGAGTTAGGCACATCTGTGGCCACCAGAGCCTTTGAAAAGGAAGAGTTTGCAATGATTTTGCAACATTTCAATGATAGTTTCTCTGATGCCCCTAACCCTATATTTACAACACTTGTGAACACTGTAAAGGAGTCAAAAAACTACAACATCTACCTCAACCTTACACATACACCACACAAAATAACAATATGGTTGCAAGACCTTTGGGAAAGGTCCCAAGGAGGTAGCGCAACACCACTGCCTTCAATGTGATCCCCTTTTATGCCATCTCAATAGGGATTAGCTTCACAGTCCCTGTCACCAAACCTCAACAACACATCAAGTATGCCATTTGTGTGGTACACCAGAACTAATTATGCTGGCACAAGTGGGAATAGAAGAGGCCCATCAACATCATAAGTTAGAACTTTCTTTTGCCATTATATTTTGTATGTTTGGGGACATCAATTTCAATTTTCTTTATTGTTTTAATAATTACAATCTTGGACAAACATTTGTTTCCCGTACCATCTAATTCATAAGTAATGTTGATGTCATTTTTCCCCCTGTCAAATCTTTCATATTATGTTCAATTTGTTATTCTTTTTATTTTAGTCATCATGTCAAGATTGTTATCCTTTTAATTATAGGCATAATGTCTAGTGATCATACATAATCAACTAACCTCCTCACAAACATTTTAGATATCATGTCTATTCTAGCAAATCGCATTGCTGATACAATAGCTGAGTCAATACCGAACTCCATCATGGACGAGATTTCGGATGATGACGACATACCACCTACAATACCTAGGTCAGTTAGCATTAGGAGTGGCCATCAAAAGGTGTTAGAAATCATAATCGGTCATTAGCAAAGGACTTATGACCTATACTGAATGCAACCACAGACTATAATATCCCTCGTGGACAAGCTTGAGAGTCGTGGCTTATTACAATGTAGTAGAGGTGTCTCATCAGTTGAGGTTGTATGCTACTTCCTACAGATGGTTGGTCATGGCCATACAAATCATGTTTTGGCTGAGGACTACATTCACTCTGGTGAGACCATAAGTAGAAAGTTCAACAAAGTATTGGATGGGGTGTGTGCATTGAGCCATGACTATGTTGTCATACAAACTGCATCCACAAGCACAACAACACATCGTCGTATATTAGACATCTGAAGGTTCTACCCTTACTTCAAGGTAATAGTTATCCCCTACAATTTATAATCATTTTTAATTACTTTGTATATTTACAACCAATTTTGGTGTTATAGAATGCCATCGGGGCAATTGACGGGACACACATCCCAGTCTTGGTCAAATGCGACAAGAAAAATCATTACCGAGACAAAAAAGGGAATGTCTCTCTGAATGTCATCGCTGTAGTAGACTTCTCGATGGAGTTTACGTATGTCCTTACTAGGTGGGAGGGTCAGCTGCTGACCAAAGGGTCCTACAAGCAGCAATGACCACGAGCGGTTTTAAAGTTCCTCCAGGAAAGTTTTACCTATTTGATGCAGGGTACGCCAACACTTGTTAGTTTCTTGCATCTTATCGCAACACAGTTTACCGTATTTCTGAGTACCGTGGAAACAGACATTCATACAACAACAAGAAGGAGATGTTCAACCACCGCCATGCTCAATTATGTAATGTTGTAGAAAGAGCATTCAGTGGGTTGAAGAGGCAGTTTGCCTACCTTAAAAAAGGGGCAACATATCCTATACATTCACAGTGTTGCCTCGTAATGGCTTGTTGTATCCTCCACAATTTTATACATTTCCAGAATGATGGTGACACTATGATGAAGGAAATCCTAGAAAATAGTTTAACATCTTCCATCCCACCCAATGGGGTCGACCTGAGTTGGCAACAACAAACAACTCTGGTTGATGCAAGGGAGGGTGATGCATTATGTGAAACAATTTCTAATTTCATTTGGGATACTCGTTGACCATATGTTGTATTTGTCATCATTTCTGTAGTGTATGAGAACTCATCAACCACTTGACATGTACCCCAAAATGTTTGTTTCATAAAATGTTTTATGGATCCTAATTAAAAATGTCACATTATGTGTGGGCTCTCATCTCCAAAACACAAGATAAACATAGCGGAAGCGATTCGATTAACAACAGAATACAAAAATCATCGGAAATTAAAACTTTTTGAGACAAGATCCTGAATCATGAAATTCCTTTTATAAGAAACAAGGTAAACAGATTACATCTCTATTAGATCACTTCATGAGTGATTATACACAGCCAGATACAAGATCTCAAGATTTAAAACCCAAAATCTCAGACCAAAAGACTCCAAGGACCCGAGAGTATAGAGACGACATAAGACTTTCTAACTACATGACTTAGCAGTCAGTATCTCCACCTGAGATTCACTGCTGCTCCTGGTACTGTTGCTACTGATTCTGATCACCTGCAGACTGGTTCCTTCGTCCTCGACGACCACCTAGAAAGTTGAAATCTACGGGGTGAGACAATTTTAAATAATTGTCCCAGCGAGAGTTATAACTCTCCGCCAGAAGCTTTATTATAGCAATCAAAGAGCAACATAAGCAATAAAGCTTTAAGGTAAACAACACCAGATTGTTATCAAGTAGAACAACAACATTTAAGGAATATGAAGAACATGTATACTAAGTAATGTAACTTCAACCAATGTATTTTGTAGTTCAACCTAAGCAGATATGCTACGTGGTTGATTATGTTTTACAAACATTATTATGCCCTGCGGAGATGAGGTATACCGCTCATACTCCAACCGATCACTATTAAGTCGTATCGGTATCATACATAGGTCATCAAAAGAGCCGAATTCTCATGACCTCATCTTCCTCAGTCAGTACGAGGATCAACATGCAGGACATCTAGTGTCTCTGCTACTATAGCTTACCAGGGTATTCTGGTACTTCGCTATTAGAGTCACAGTGGCATTCTGTACTCTCTTCGCCATCGAAAGATTTCTTATTTATCTCTCATTGATGCGGTACAAAAGATTTCCTCGGGAGATTAGTGTTACATCACCCCGGCATAAACACATAGTGAAGGATTGATAGATTAAGATACATCTACATCAATTCCTACACTAGGATGTAAGGGTATTCACATCCATATTCCCCCACATACTCAAAAGTATGTGATCCAGGAGTTCCCTTAGGAAAACATGTTTCACCATCATTTAACACCTGACAATGATGGATCTATGATCAGGGCTCTACATGGTATGATTATACTTCATTAGTTAGGTACATTTCAATATTCTTTTAACATCATGCATGTTCTCAAACATTAATCATTAGAACAGCAGCTATGAAAGTAGAATACTAAATGTATCAAGTCTAACTCTCATCAATTATCATTTCTCAATCATCTCATCACAAGTCATCTGACAAGCATGACCTTGATGATACTCATGGCTCTCACAGCCTATCATTCTCATAAGATGCCACTTACTAGGCATCAACATATGTCATTATTCATAAAGCTAATAACATGCTTTCAATGAATATGAAATCATAATCCTTACCTGGATATGATCATCATCATGTATAAGAACCTGCATGGTTAATTCAACTGATAATAGTAAGCAGTTTATATCAAAAGTTGTACCCTCATACTCTTACAAGGGTTAGGTTCCCTGTTTTTCACCAATTAGGGTTTACTATTCATATTACATGTCATCACCCTAGAATTAGGGTTTAATATTCACCTCATGGTGAATTGATCTCATAACATCACCATGTATGAGAAAAATCATCATTAAAGCCCTCATATAAGATTAAGATTCACCAATTATTATATTTAGGGTTTCCATGATCTCACATAAGTGGATCATACCTAATCTTGCATATTCAAGTACATTGAAGGTATTTTACTTGAGTTTTGACCATAAATGGTACTTTCTCTCTCCTCTCACTATTAGATGGTGATTACACCACTCTAGATAGATTGGGTCAAGTCATCCTTGATTAACATAAACCAAATCATCACTATCAGGTGATTAGGGTTTGATTAGAACAAGGTATCACTCAAATTAACCCCTCAAGGGCATTTTGGTAATTTACCCATTGATCATCATCATGGGTCAATTCATTAGTCACTTAGTACCTTAATGTCTTAATTTACCATTTGGAGTTTAGATTAGATCATCATTGAACCATTTACACCTTCAAGTGATTAAGTATAAACAACTTTGAAAATCTTCAATTAGTTTAGGGTTTAACCTTCAACCTTCAACCCATTTAGGTTTTAAACGACCTAGAACTCGTTTAATCTCAAACAACCTTGAACCCATTTGAGCCTTAAACGAGTTTGAACCCATTTGACCTTAAACGGGTGTGAACCCATTGGCCTTAAACGGGTGTGAACCCATTTGACCTCAAACGGGTGTGAACCCATTTGGCCTTAAACGGGTGTGAACCCATTTGACCTCAAACGGGTGTGAACCCCTTTGAGCCTAAACGAGTGTGAACCCATTTGACCTTAAATGAGTGTAGACCCATTTAAGCTTAAACGAGTGTGGACCTACATGGGTTCAAACCGCATGAACATAAAAGGTGACACAAAGGTTATGTTTGAATAGGATTTCCTATGTTGAAGCCTTCAATTGGCCAAAGCCATGTTAACCACTTACCAATTTGAGTCAATTAGGATTAGCCTTAACCAATTGGACACCAAATTGACCCTCAATTGAAAGCCAATTAGGGTTAAGTCTATCTCAATTAGGGTTTCAATCGGATAATCTTCAATGTTCAACAATGTAAATCAAATCAAGGTTGAACCTATCAATTGACCTCCAATTGGGACCAAACTTGGCCCAAACGGTCTTGAGATCGTTAGGGTGACCTCCAAACGGTCTTGAGACCGTTTTCTCAAAGTTTGACCAATACCCAAGTCGGTTGGATAAGGGTTGAACCCTAAATAGGTCTAAAATCAGCATTTTTATCAATTCATCAACCTATTGAAATTGGACCCTCAAACCATCAAATTTCCTTAACCCTAGACCTCCAAACGGTCTTGGGGTGTCACTAAACGAGTGTGAGACCGTTTGGATGAACCCCCAAACGGTTTTGAACCCGTTTGGGTCCTTCAACCCAAAACGCAACAAGATATATTCTTGAAATCAGCAATTTCATCCCGATTAGGATTAGGGTGTTGAAGTGCCTTCAACTCTCAATTGGTTAGGAATTAGATTATAATTATTTGTAGAAATGAAATTCAATATATTATGAACAGACCCTCAAACGTTCGTCCCTTTGTCAACCCTATCAAATGGTCTTGAGACCGTTTTGATCCAAACGATCTTGCAAGATCGTTTGAGATCAAACGGGTTGAAACCGTTTGACCTTAAACGGGTTGCAAACGTTTGGACCAAAAGGGTCCAAGGTCGTTTGATAAAGTTACCTAGGAATCCACGTCCATCATCCTCAACCTCTTTTCAGGTCGGTTACACCACCATTTTGCTTGGAAAAGTGCAAGGAAGAAGGGAGGTAGAAGAAGAACTAAGCACTAAAAGTAAGAACAAAGATATGCATAATAAAGCTAAGTGTTTAGAGTTATAAAACCCGCCTCAAACATGGTTCCTAGAGCTCCAAGCTTCCAAGATTCAAGCCTTTAATGGTGTCTTAAGCTCCACAGGTCATCCAAGGTTGTTTCTTCAAGGAAAAGATGGGAATGGTCGGCTAAAACAAAAAATCTAAGTGAGTTAACCATAGAACCAACCTTTTAAGAAGAATTCCTCCATGAATTCGAGCTTGAAGATGGTTCCTACTCACCTTAGCACTAGTTGGTCGTCTCCCTGAGGTCTAGAGCTCTGCCTTGTCCATTTTGAGAAAGATGAGAAATGAATAGGATAAAGGATACGTTCACTTGGTTTGCAAGGGTGAAGGCTTATATACTTCAGGCTATTTTCCACCATAAGGACCTCTAAAACATGAAATTCTCACCTAAGTCCCTCCTTGTTTCTAAGGCACACCCAATCTATCAAAACTTATGTAAAGCTCATCAAAACTCTAGATCTAAGGGTAAATAAAACCAACTTTCAACTAGAGTTCATATATGACAAGTCTCCATCCTCATACTTAGTGAATTTTATACACAAAGATCATTTTTCTTATCTGATCACTCATTCATGTGTCCCTTTCATCATTTTTACTCTAAATGATGTCAAGAGTCATAAAAGATGTTCTAGATGGTGTATTTTATAAGTTTCACTCCACATTTGGGTAAATTGCACTTTAGTCCAAATTAGGGTTTTTAAGCATAAGGATCATTCCACAAGCTGCATCTTGATGCCCAAGCTTGGGAAATCCATATTACCTCATCATATCACTCATATGATATCTCATCATCAGAGGAACATTTTAACTTGTGAAATTTGCAAGTTAAACCCCTTAACTGGATAATTTTCACATAGGTCCCTGTATTACCAAACAATACTACAATCATTGTTTAAAAGGGAGAGAAATGTTAATGTATGTTCCTTAGGAACTCAATTACATGCCAAAAGATAATCACAAGAGTTTAATTAAATATTTAGGCAAATCACCTAGGGTTAGTTTATAACCCAGGTCAGGGATGTTACAAATTATCCACCCCTTACAAGGATTTCGTCCCCGAAATCGATAAAACGTATTAAGAGAAAAGAGCAGGGTATTTCCTTCTCATCTCATCCTCTAGTTCCCAAGTGGCTTCTTCAACACCATGGTGGTTCCAGAGGACTTTCACAAGGCTTATATCTTTCTTCTTTAGCTTTTTAATTTTGTTATCAAGGATTGACACTGGTCCTTCCTCATAAGTTATATCTTCATTCAATTCTACTTCCATAGGTTGTAGAACTGACTCGGTATCAGGATGACATTTCCTTAACATAGAAATGTGAAACACAGGGTGTAACCTCTGCAACTCAGGTGGTAACTCTAGTCTATAGGCTACCTTTCCAACCGGTTCAATGATTGGATAAGGCCCCATAAATCTAGGAGCTAACTTTCCTTTCTTTCCAAAGAGAAGGACTCCTCTCCAAGGTGAGACCTTGAGATACACTCTGTCTCCAACTTGGAACTCTAACGGTCTATGACGCTTATCAGCATAAGATTTCTGCCTATCCTGTGCAGTCTTAATCTGTTGTTGTATCACTTTAATCTTCTCTGTGGTCTGCTGTACTAGATCAGGACCTAACAACTGATGCTCACCGGTCTCATACCAACACAAGGGTGATCTACAACGTCTACCATACAAAGCTTCATAAGGTGCCATATCAATACTATGCTGATAGCTATTGTTATAGGCAAACTCTATTAGGCTTAGGTGTAGATCCCAACTCCCGGTAAACTAGAGATCACATGCTCTTAGTAGGTCTTCCAAGGTCTGTATAGTCCTCTCCGACTGTCCATAAGTCTATGGATGAAAGGATGTACTAAACCTTAACTTGGTGCCTAAAGCTCTGTGCAACTACTCCCAAAAATGACTTGTAAACTGGGGACCTCTGTCAGAAACTATAGTGACAGGAACTCCGTGCAAACGCACTATCTCTTGAACATACAACTGTGATAACTTTTCAGCAGAATAGGTTGTTTTGACAGGTAAGAAATGAGCTGTCTTTGTCAACCTATCAACTATTACCCAGATGGAATCATGTCCTTTGCTTGTCCTAGGTAGGCCAACAACAAAGTCCATGGTCACATGGTCCCACTTCCACTGTGGTATGGGTAAAGGTTGCATTGTCCCTGCAGGCTTCTGGTGTTCAACTTTAACTTGCTGACACACAGAACACCTCATCACAAACTCTGCAACATCCTTCTTCATCCCGGGCCACCAATACATATCTTTCAAATTTCGATACATCTTGGTGCTCCCTGGATGCATAGCATACATCGAAGAATGAGCTTCTTCCAGGACTAACTTTCTCAAGTTATCCACATCCGACACTATCATCCTCCCATGATAACATGCCACTTGATCATCTGAGTCATGGAAATTATCTCGCTTCTCATTACCATACACTGACCTAATCTGCTAAACTGCAGTATCAACCTGTTGTGCTTCCTTAATATGCTCTATTAGGGTAGGTTTAATATGCATCTCAGCCAACAACCCGGCTTACAATGACACCTTCAACTGTACATTGTCTTGCCTTAAAGAGATAAGCATATCTCTTTTAGAGCATACTAAAGAGTTTAGTTGTGCTCTATCCATGGTTGATGTTGTTGATTTCCTACTCAAGGCATCTGCAACTATATTGGCTTTTCCTAGATGGTAATCAATTGTACAATCGTAGTCCTTGATTAACTCCATCCAGCGACGTTGTCTCATATTAAGTTCATGCTGAGAAAAGATATACATTAGGTTCTTGTGATCTGTGAAAATCTGGAATGTCTCTCTGTAGAGATAATGTCTCTAGATCTTCAAGGCATGAACCACCGCAGCTAACTCCAAATCGTGTGTGGATAATTCTCTTCGTGTTTCTTAAGATGTCGGGAAGAAAAAGAAATCACTTGTTTATCCTGCATTAACACACATTCGAGTCCGTTCTTGGAGGCATCACAGAAAACTATATATCCTTTGCCTTGCTCAGGTAGCACAAGTACAGGTGCACTTGTCAACCTCTCTTTTAGTAATTGAAAAGATTGCTGGCACTTATCGCTCCAGTCAAAAGGAACTTCCTTCCGGGTCAACTTAGTCAAGGGTAAGGCTATGAAACTAAAGTTCTTAATGAACCTTCGATAATAGCCGGCCAACCCCAAGAAACTACGAATCTCCGTCGGTGTCTTCGGTTGTTCCCATTCTAGAACAGATTCTACCTTTTTAGGGTCAACACGAATACCCAAAGCAGATATCACATGTCCAAGAAAAGATAATTATGGTAGCCAAAACTCACACTTGCTAAACTTAGCATATAGCTTATGTTCCCTTAGCAAAGTTAGAGCCTGACAAAGATGTTGTTCATGCTGCTGAGCATCTTTACTATAGATCAGAATGTCATCTATAAACATGACAACACACTGATCGAGGAAAGGTCGGAAGATTTTATTCATGAGTTCCATAAATGCAGCCGGTGCATTAGTTAGTCCAAATGACATAACAGTGAACTCATAGTGACCATACCTTGTTCTGAAAGCAGACTTGGGTATGTCACTGTCCTTAATACGAAGTTGATGATATCCAGACCTCAAATCTATCTTTGAGAAGACGGTTGTACCACACAACTGGTCAAAGAGATCATCAATCCTCGGTAGAGGGTACTTATTCTTTATCGTTACTTTGTTTAGTTGTCTGTAATCAATCCACAACCGCATTGACCCATCTTTCTTTTTAACAAAAAGGACCGGAGCACCCCAAGGTGAAGTGCTCGGTCGGATAAAACCCTTCTCAAGTAACTCTTGAAGCTGCTTCTTGAGTTCTTCCATCTCAGCAGGCGCCATCCTATATGGTGTCTGGGCTATAGGTTGGGTATCTAGGATCAAATTGATCTCAAAATCAATTTCCCGAGGCGGTGGCACACCTGGAAGTTCTTTAGGAAATACATCTTCAAATTCCGTGACTACAAGAACTTTAGCAGGGTTAGGACTCTCCATGGTAGTATCTACCACATGGGCTAAGAATGCATAACATCCTTGCCTCATCAGCTTATTGGCAACCATAGATGACACAAGACAGGTGGGTAGAATCTTTCTCTCTCCTTGAAAGATCCATGTGTTGCTTTCATCAGCAAACACAACCTGCTTGGATTCACAATCCAAGACAACCCTATACCTTTCCAAGGTATCCATCCCATGGATTATATCAAATCCCTGCATCTCAAGTGGTATAAGATCCACTCGAATGCGATGATCAGAAAAGAAGAGGATGCAGGGAGAGCATACCTCTTGCAACACAGCAGACCCTCTCAACGGAGTCTCAAGCAACAAGCTATCTGCCCTATGACTGACCGTCATATTGCAGTTACGAATCACTCTTCGAGTGATAAAGGAGTGCGTAGCACCCGGGTCAATCAAAACAGATACAACACAGGATGTAGACATATCAAAATATAAAAGTTCCATCTGACCTTCCACAACTTGTGGATTGACCACTGCATCAGGTGGGTTCATTGCATAGAATCTTGTTGTCGCCTGAGGTTGAGCCGGTGTTGATGATCCAGCTTGAGATGCTTGTCCACGTCCTCTAGCTGCTCCTTGAAACTGTCTTCTTTGTGATCCCTGTTGACTCTGTCTCTGAGGTTGTGTCACACTGACAGGCCTAGCTCTGCAGTCCTTCAACAGGTGTCCCACCTTACCATAGTTGTAGCAGCTTCTCTCCAGTTGTTGTGGTCTGGGTGGTCCTATGACTGACATTGATGCTGAAATGCGAGTCTCTTGTAGTGGTAGGCTTCGTCCTCTACCTCTACTTGGGGACCACTGAGTCTGAGAACTAGATCTGGGTGGTGGAGGTGTAGGTGCAGAGAATCTAGGCTTCTTAAAGTCTCTAGATGAAGAACCCTGGAACTGCGGATATCTCTTATGGGTTTGTCTCTTCTCGACTGCGGATTTCTCTATCCTTCGGACTGACTCAACGAAGGCAGCAAACTTCTCCCGACTCTCTAGGGCGGACACGGGAATAGTCAAGTCGGCGTTTAAACCCTTCTCGAACCTTCTAATCCTCTCTTCTTCTGTGGAAGCCATTTGCGGACAGAATCGTAGCAACTCCATGAACTTAGCTTCGTACTCGCTAATGTTCATCATGCCTTGTCTCAATCTCTCAAATTGAGAGATCTTCTCGTCCAGGAATGTCTTTGTAAAGTATCTGTGGACAAATTCCCGATGAAAGTCTTCCCACGAGATCTCTATTCCAGGCCTCTTCTGCTCTTCCATGGTCCACTAGTGACCAGCACTTCCTTTGAGAAGATAGACAGCATGTCTAACTTTCTCACCTTCGGAGATGTTAAGGATTCTGAAAGCTTTCTCTAACTCTGTTAACCACAGATCGGCATCTGCATGATTAGCTATTCCAAAGTACTCGGTTGCTCCGACACGACGAAGTCGCTCGAATGTCTTACCGATACCTTGTCCTTCAGGCTGGGTAGGTGCCCTAGGTGCAGGCATGGGCATCCTATCGGTGATGTGTGTCATGGCAGTCATAAACTGCCCGAACATGGTTTGAACAGCTGGGTTTCCCATGTCAGCTGGGTCAAACTGAGGTGGCTCCATAGGTGGCTCAGGTACAGGTTGCTCTATTTCTAGGTTTCTTGCACCTCCTCGGGATGCAGCGACACTACTCTCAGCCTCGTACTCCTCATGTTCTTCGTGTGGTCCGTACATCCTTAACTTATCTTCTTCTCCTGAGGAGCAGAAGACTCTATTAGATAGGAAAGAAATACTAAGGATAGACTCAACATCCTAAGTCCTATGTCTCTGTAGACTCAGCGAACCTAGAGCTCTGATACCACTAATTTTGGGCTCTGATCTCCAAAACACAAGATAAACATAGCGGAAGCGATTTGATTAACAGCGGAATACAAAATCATCGGAAATTAAAACTTTTTGAGACAAGATCCTGAATCATGAAATTCCTTTTATAAGAAACAAGGTAAACAGATTACATCTCTATTAGATCACTTCATGAGTGATTATACACAGCCAGATACAAGATCTCAAGATTTAAAACCCAAAATCTCAGACCAAAAGACTCCAAGGACCCGAGAGTACAGAGACGACATAAGACTTTCTAACTACATGACTTAGCAGTCAGTATCTCCACCTGAGATTCACTGCTGCTCCTGGTACTGTTGCTGCTGATTCTGATCACCTGCAGACTGGTTCCTTTGTCCTCGACGACCACCTAAAAAGTTGAAATCTACGGGGTGAGACAATTTTAAATAATTGTCCCAGCGAGAGTTATAACTCTCCGCCAGAAGCTTTATTATAGCAATCAAAGAGCAACATAAGCAATAAAGCTTTAAGGTAAACAACAGCAGATTGTTATCAAGTAGAACAACAACATTTAAGGAAAATGAAGAACATGTATACTAAGTAATGTAACTTCAACCAATGTATTTCGTAGTTCAACCTAAGAAGATATGCTACGCGGTTGATTATGTTTTACAAACATTAGTATGCCATGCGAAGATGAGGTATACCGCTCATACTCCAACCGATCACTATTAAGTCGCATCGGTATCATACATAGGTCATCAAAAGAGCCGGATTCTTATGACCTCATCTTCCTCAGTCAGTACGAGGATCAACATGCAGGACATCTAGTGTCTCTGCTACTATAGCTTACCAGGGTATTCTGGTACTTCGCTATTAGAGTCACAGTGGCATTCTGTACTCTCTTCGCCATCGAAAGATTTCTTGTTTATCTCTCATTGATGCGGTATAAAAGATTTCCTCGGGAGATTAGTGTTACATCACCCCGGCATAAACACATAGTGAAGGATTGATAGATTAAGATACATCTACATCAATTCCTACACTAGGATGTAAGGGTATTCACATCCATATTCCCCCACATACTCAAAAGTATGTGATCCAGGAGTTCCCTTAGGAAAACCTGTTTCACCATCATTTAACACCTAACAATGATGGATCTATGATCAGGGCTCTACATGGTATGATTATACTTCATTAGTTAGGTACATTTCAGTATTCTTTTAACATTATACATGATCTCAAACATTAATCATTAGAACAGCAGCTATGAAAGTAGAATACTAAATGTATCAAGTCTAACTCTCATCAATTATCATTTCTCAATCATCTCATCACAAGTCATCTGACAAGCATGACCTTGATGATACTCATGGCTCTCACAGCCTATCATTCTCATAAGATGCCACTTACTAGGCATCAGCATATGTCATTATTCATAAAGCTAATAACATGCTTTCTATGAATATGAAATCATAATCCTTACCTAGATATGATCATCATCATGTATAAGAACCTGCATGGTTAATTCAACTAATAATAGTAAGCAGTTTATATCAAAAGTTGTACCCTCATACTCTTACAAGGGTTAGGTTCCCTGTTTTTCACCAATTAGGGTTTACTATTCATATTACATGTCATCACCCTAGAATTAGGGTTTAATATTCACCTCATGGTGAATTGATCTCATAACATCACCATGTATGAGAAACATCATCATTAAAGCCCTCAGATAAGATTAAGATTAACCAATTATTATATTTAGGGTTTCCATGATCTCACATAAGTGGATCATACCTAATCTTGCATATTCAAGTACATTGAAGGTATTTTACTTGAGTTTTGACCATAAATGGTACTTTCTCTCTCCTCTCACTAGTAGATGGTGATTACACCACTCTAGATAGATTGGGTCAAGTCATCCTTGATTAACATAAACCAAATCATCACTATCAGGTGATTAGGGTTTAATTAGAACAAGGTATCGCTCAAATTAAACCCTCAAGGGCATTTTGGTAATTTACCCATTGATCATCATCATGGGTCAATTCATTATTCACTTAGTCCCTTAATGTCTTAATTTACCATTTGGAGTTTAGATTAGATCATCATTGAACCATTTACACCTTCAAGTGATTAAGTATAAACAACTTTGAAAATCTTCAATTAGTTTAGGGTTTAACCTTCAACCTTCAACCCATTTAGGTTTTAAACGACCTAGAACTCATTTAATCTCAAACGACCTTGAACCCATTTGAGCCTTAAACAAGTGTGAACCCATTTGACCTTAAACGGGTGTGAACCCATTTGGCCTTAAACGGGTGTGAACCCATTTGACCTCAAACAGGTGTGAACCCATTTGGCCTTAAACGGGTGTGAACCCATTTGACCTCAAACGGGTGTGAACCCATTTGAGCATAAACCAGTGTGAACACATTTGACCTTAAACGAGTGTAGACCCATTTAAGCTTAAACGAGTGTGAACCTGTTTGGCCTTAAACGAGTGTGGACCTACATGGGTTCAAACCGCATGAACATAAAAGGTGACACAAAGGTTATGTTTGAATAGGATTTCCTATGTTGAAGCCTTCAATTGGCCAAAGCCATGTTAACCACTTACCAATTTGAGTCAATTAGGATTAGCCTTAACCAATTGGACACCAAATTGACCATCAATTGAAAGCCAATTAGGGTTAAGTCTATCTCAATTAGGGTTTCAATCGGATAATCTTCAATGTTCAACAATGTAAATCAAATCAAGGTTGAACCTATCAATTGACCTCCAATTGGGCCCAAACTTGGCCCAAACGGTCTTGAGATCGTTTGGGTGACCTCCAAACGGTCTTGAGACCGTTTACCCAAAGTTTGACCAAAAACCAAGTCGGTTGGATAAGGGTTGAACCCTAAATAGGTCTAAAATCAGCATTTTTATCAATTCATCAACCTATTGAAATTGGACCCTCAAACCATCAAATTTCCTTAACCCTAGACCTCCAAACGGTCTTGGGGTGTCATTAAACGAGTGTGAGACCATTTGGATGAACCCCCAAACAGTTTTGAACCCGTGTGGGTCCTTCAACCCAAAACTCAACAAGATCTATTCTTGAAATCAGCAATTTCATCCCGATTAGGATTAGGGTGTTGAAGTGCCTTCAACTCTCAATTGGTTAGGAATTAGATTATAATTCTTTGTAGAAATGAAATTCAATATATTATGAACAAACCCTCAAACAGTCGTCCCTTGGTCAACCCTATCAAATGGTCTTGAGACCGTTTTGATCCAAACGATCTTGCAAGATCGTTTGAGATCAAATGGGTTGAAACCGTTTGACCTTAAACGGGTTGCAACCGTTTGGACCAAAAGGGTCCAAGGTCGTTTGATAAAGTTACCTAGGAATCCATGCCCATCATCCTCAATCTCTGTTCAGGTCGATTACACCACCATTTTGCTTGCAAAAGTGCAAGGATGAAGGGAGGTAGAAGAAGAACTAAGCACTAAAAGTAAGAACAAAGATATGCATAATAAAGCTAAGAGTTTAGAGTTATAAAACCCACCTCAAACGTGGTTCCTAGAGATCCAAGCTTCCAAGCTTCAAGCCTTTAATGGTGTCTTAAGCTCCACAGGTCATCCAAGGTTGTTTCTTCAAGGAAAAGATGGGAATGGTCGGCTAAAACAAAGAATCTAAGTGAGTTAACCATAGAACCAACCTTTTAAGAAGAATTCCTCCATGAATTCGAGCTTGAAGATGGTTCCTACTCACCTTAGCACTAGTTGGTCGTCTCCCTGAGGTCCAGAGCTCTACCTTGGCCGTTTTGAGAAAGATGAGAAATGAAGAGGATAAAGGATACGTTCACTTGGTTTGCAAGGGTGAAGGCTTATATACTTCAGGCTATTTTCCACCATAAGGACCTCTAAAACATGAAATTCTCACCTAAGTCCCTCCTTGTTTCTAAGGCACACCCAAGCTATCAAAACTTATGTAAAGCTCATCAAAACTCTAGATCTAAGGGTAAAGAAAACCAACTTTCAACTAGAGTTCATATATGACAAGTCTCCATCCTCATACTTAGTGAATTTTATACGCAAAGATCATTTTTCTTATCTGATCACTCATTCATGTGTCCCATTCATCATTTTTACTCTAAATGATGTCAAGAGTCATAAAAGATGTTCTAGATGGTGTATTTTATAAGTTGCACTCCACATTTGGGTAAATTGCACTTTAATCCAAATTAGGATTTTTAAGCATAAGGATCATTTCACAAGCTGCATCTTGATGCCCAAGCTTGGGAAATCCATCTTACCTCATCATATCACTCATATGATATCTCATCATCAGAGGAACATCTTAACTTGTGAAATTTGCAAGTTAAACCCTTTAACTAGATAATTTGCACATAGGTCCATGTATTACCAAACAATACTACAATCATTGTTTAAAAGGGAGAGAAATGAAAATGTATGTTCCTTAGGAACTCAATTACATGCCAAAAGATAATCACAAGATTTTAATTACATATTTAGGCAAAACACCTAGGGTTAGTTTATAACCCAGGTCAGGGATGTTACATTATGTTTCATTAGGTTGTCTTAAAATAGAGAATGGAATGTCGTCCTGTCCATGTGGCCTGCAATGCACCGTATGAGTGTACATGGATGCCACAGATGCAGAAAATGGTCAGTTTGAAGACAACAACCCCCACAGGCCATATTTTACATGTGGTAGGGGTCTTGTTCCAAACAAATGTAATTTGATGTTGCCCATGCAGCAAGTGCAACCTACCATGGTCACCCTTACTGCAATTAGGGATGCAATGCTAACACAACTTGCATATGCACACAATGAACGCAAACAATGGTCAGAACACTACGACTTTGTCTATATGAAAAGAGCATACACCGATAGGTTAGAAGATGAATTTTCAACACTGCGGAAGAGGTGCCAATATCTTTGCCAACGACTTCACATAACGAGCGATAAGAACTCTTCAACATAGGAAGATGGATACAATACATCATAGATGTAATATAGTATGATCTATCCAAATAAACTTCACTTATATGTTAGAACAATCAACTAGTCCTATTGAAATATTCTGCAAATTATATTTGAAATCTATCTACTGAACCCGACATTATTTTACTAATCATCAATCATGTTTTAGATTTCGATGAATCCATCTAAAGTTCTGAGGTGTGATTGTGGGCTAGATGCAGCCTTGCATCTACATAGAGGATGCAAGGTTATATGACTTTGGCATTCTGAGTGAAAGGTCGAGTGAAATGTATTGCATATGTCCTTCTAGTCAGGTGTGATAGTAAATCCATAAATAATAAGTTTCCCTTATGTAGGTTGCACATTCATTTTCATTAACTTGAACTTGGGAATACATTTTATGGAAAATACCAATGCATATACTTCCATTGGGTAGTCAATTTCCCCCAACAATTGATTCTTTGAAGGCTAAGATTATGTTACTAATTGTCGAGTGCAAGTCAGTGTGGGGCCAGGCGATGAACATGAAGGACATTGTTGAAATCCATCACAACTACAATGATATATACACCTCCAAAAAGTATGAGTATGAGGTTCAACATACCTCTGTTGCCAGTCTGTAGGAAACTTGTAGTCTTCTTTTGGACATTCCTTCACCTCCGATGATTCTATAACGTTGAATGGAAGAGTTACATTTAGATTGTTTTATCGATTTAGATTGTTTATCATTTGATGTTATTAACATTATAAACTTTCTTAATTCATCCACTGATATAAATGTTTAATTACATTATAAGGTTGTTGATTATTATCGTAATGTTGCTGAATGCTTTATGGAGGGTGTATGTTATTTAAAACCAAACAATCATATTATATCTGCATAATTGTGATATACACCCTTACTTCTAAAATATATTACTTACAGAATCTATAATATGGCTAAGCATCCAATGACACCATATGTTATATGGTGTACAGAGCTTGATATGGTTCTAAGAGGTTTGATGAGAAATCAATATGACATGGGGAGATGTGTGAATGAAGTATATACTGCACAGGCATGGAAGGAGGCATGGCATGACTTTTGAAACATAACAAGGGGAGCTTACATATATTTGAGAGAGGTGCAAATGCGATGGCAGTACTTTAGGAGAGAGTTCATAAGAGAAAATCTTTTCATTTTGGGAGATTTATTGCATCCCCTTCCATTGTCCATGCAACACACCATTCAATGAAACTTTGTGATGACTCATCACACTTACCCACCTGGAGTTGCTGAATACCTTAACAATGACAAAAACATCAACAATACAACTACAGGATTAGGCGGTGAAACGAACGAATGAAGTTGTAACATATTTGCTCTAAATTGTATTTGTTTATGTTTGCTTGGCAACATTTAGTTGTAAAACTTATGTGCATCATTAGTTTTTTCTTACCATCATTTGATCAAACTTATACTTTACTCTTATATTTAGAATACTTACATCAAGTTCAAACTTGTATTTAGCTAAGTTTGCTTGGCAACATTTATTTGTATAGATTATTGTCATAGTTAGTTTTCTATTATCGTTATTTTCTCATACTTATATTTATTTATTAAATTTAGATGTCGACATTGAGTTTGAAGTCACGGGAAAAATTTGAAAAAATATTGATGTCTCCGTCAAAGTTACAAAAATATGTTGAAGAAAACCTTGTCTGCAACAAAAATTGTTACGGGGATTCACATGAGGAGGGAAAATATGGGAGCTAGGAACAAGGAAAAGATGGGGTCACTCATCCTTTTTGTCATCTACCATTGTTGTTTGATTGTCCAAAAGACAACATCAAACAACAACCCAATCAGTCGTTGCAGGAAGCATGTCCCGTGTCATGGGACGAGTATGATGAGGCCATAAAGTGGGCCAACTAGGATGGTCCAACAAGAGATCAATATAAATCATCCTCCACATCGAAGACTGTCCACCATAGTGGTTTTTCACCATATTAGCATGTGTGTATGGGTGTCTATGTCTAGGCCCATGACATGCCTCTCCTTTTATCCACTCTCCCTTGGTTCATGACGTATTTGCCCAGGAACAAAATATGTTATTATCAATTTTTTTCCTTGTTTATGTTCTGATGAACACTTTATCATCTTTACTTTTCTACTTGTGCGTAATTTATGTTATATTACGACAATTACAATTATCTTGTCAATTTCCAGTTACTGGATCGAATATGTATAACTATACATATATACAACATGAACATGCCATGCAAAACAACTGTAAAGTTTAATTTGTTTTTAATAAACATATAAAATGAGAATACTCATCTCTTATCTCTTATATTCACTTCACTAAATAACAAAAACTAGCACCCACATTATACAATGAAATATTTTTTATAGATTTTGAACTTATATTGAAGTGGCATCATAGCTACACATTCTTTGTAATTGTTAAAACAGTTCTATAAGAACATGACAGAATAAGTAGATCCTGACTAGGTTGCCAAATAAAATCAGACTGAATCCAGATTGGTAGCCAAACAGAATCAGACTGAATCCAGACTCAAATCAGACCAGCTGACCAGAATCAGATTGGGTTGCCAAACAGAATCAGATTGGGTTGCCAAACAGAATCTGACTGGATCCTAACTAACCCCGTCTAACCCAATCCAGACTATAGAATCCCAGTCTTAAACCAAATAGGGGCTAGATGCTTCCACCTTAGAACCACTACTCTAGCTATATATTTCAACACCATGAATGCCTTACTGAGTAGCAAGCTAGATAGTTTGCACATATTTCATTTCCAAATAGCAAGGAAAGCGGGTTGATAGACCTGGTGTTCAATATATTCAATAAAATTAGGAAATAAAAGTTTATAAATTAGTAGTTTCCAAATTAAATAATCAGAACACTAAAATAAAGTGTGAATTTCTCATTTTAGAAAATATTTTCTATGATCATGTAAATGCTAAAACTAAAATGAAAGTTGCATATACATGATTTCTTCATGAAAAATCTTATACTACAGGAACCAATTTAAATTTTGAAATTAAAATGGAACTTGCACATGGAAGGTGTCTTTTAGACTAAATCTATCACTATAGGTTACCATCCAATCATAATTTCCTCCTATAACAATATCTTTCATATAATAGTCAAGATCTAACAAAAATGTTTATTTATTTATTTTTCAAATATTGTGTGGTTAGTTAAGTCTGAATTATGTTTTTTTTCTTAACATTCCCTCTTGTATAGTTATATCACTATTTCATACTATAAAGGTTTTAGGATGATTATATAAATAATATAATAAGAAAAGGATAGTGTTAAACATTAGTCATTTGTCATGACATTGAAACGATCACTCTCATATAGGTTTATGTTTTGAAACCTAAGATGAAATATTCATATCAACCCATTTATAAATGTATTATTATATGATTGGAATAACGAATAATTTCACATATGGTCATACAAAAGGTGTCATCTTATCATTTCTTTCTAGATATATGGTTATTCATAATCACATTCTATATTTTCTATCTTAACCTCCATTTTAATCTATATGTGTCTGTTTACGTTAAAATACATCATAAGTCAATGTCTTCTCTCCAAGTGTACTTTGATCTATATATTTCTAGAATAATAAACATTTAACAAGGGTATTATCGGTGTATATGATATACTCACTAATACTTACTAAACTAGTTTTATTCCTACATATACCAATTTGATTAAGTGACTTAAAATTGGCAAGGTGGATATGCTTTGTATCTCAAAATTTCTTATTAATATTTGATCTACCATCTGACATATATATGTTATTTTATTCCTAGAACCTAACCTTATAGGAGGCCTCACTCTTTCATTAATTATAATATATGATCATATATATATATATACATATATATGTATATATATGTATGTATGTATTTATAATTCATATATGGAGATTGTATTTTATCTATACTTGAAATTCTAGATATCTATTATACCTATGTTTAAAAAAAATATTATCTTATAGAATGTCTACTGCATTAGCATTTACGATATAACTGATAGAGAGATATAAGATGACATTTTACTACCATTAATACATCATGTATTGATGATAGCATGGCACTAATCGACCAAGAATTCTAAGTGTCTAGGTTTCCTAGAAATTAGTTGTTGATACACTATTATACATATTAGTGGAGCTTCTAATTTTAGTGAAATGAAAAGGAAAATCTAAGAGGTACGTTATTGAATTTGGTTTATCATTGACATTTATGTTTCTAATGGAGTTTGACTTTGTGCTAGATATTTCATTCCTTGCTCTCATGCCCCTTAAATAGCCTTGAAGCTCTTAGAGGTGGTCAATCCTTGAGGAATACATAGCAACCCATGGTGAACACCATGATCATGGTGATGAAGGTTGATGGAGGCCTCAAAATTAGTTCTTCTTAGGTATAACTAAAGAAGATTCATGTAACATCCCAGGATTTGAGGCCTCCCCTATGATGATCTTAAAAGAAATGATTGGACTACCCATATCACCAAGGTGCACCTCCTTTTCAGGGAGCTCATCACTAAAGAACTCCATAGTTAAGCGTGCTCAGCTTGGAGTAGTACTAGGATGGGTGACCAGTCGAGAAGTTGATCCTAGCTTGTGTGTTAGTGAGGAAAAAATGCACAGTTAAGGCTAGTGGTGGTCTGTGGGGCCAGTTGTCATTCCTAAAACTCTGCTAGAGCCTTGGGCAGTGGGCCCAGTCATTACAAATGGTATCAGAGCCATAACCCCTCCAGTAGGTGGGGCCCACATGGGCATGTGGCATGCCAATCTTGAGTCGTACGGTCCTGGCATGTAAGAAAGGGCTATCCATGGTGATTTAGCCACCCTTGCACTGGTATTTTGTGATCAGGAGCTGGGTGTTCATGGGCCATGTTGGTTCTGCACTGAAATGGGGAAATATTATGAGGCCATATAGTTGAGCCTTGATGAGGATGTCAAGAGTATAAGTGGGGGAGATTGTAACATCCCATGATTTGAGGCCTTGGATATGATGATCTTAAAAGGAATGATTCGACTACCCATATCACCAAGGTGCACCTCCTTTTCAGGGAGCTCATCACTAAAGAACTCCACAGTTAAGTGTGCTCAGCTTGGAGTAGTACTAGGATGCGTGACCAGTCGAGAAGTTGATCCTGGCTTATGCATCAATGAGGATAAAATGCACAGTTAAGGCTAATGGTGGTATGTGGGGCCAGTCGTCATTCCTGAAACTCTACTAGAGCCTTGGGCAGTGGGCCCAGTCATTACAATTCACCATTTACTAGTATAGATCAGATTGTAGGATGGGGTTGCAAGGTAGTTTAGTGAAAAGGGTGGAATAAGAGATTTGTTGGGATGTGTAAACATTCTGTAGATTTCGAGAACCACCTCCTTGTTGTTGGGAAACAATTTTTGTACCAACATGGAGAAGGAGGGTGAATTTTACGGTTATGGTGAAATGATGGAGATGGATGGGAGGAAGAGAATAAGGGAAACAAAATAAAGGAGAATGAGCAACAAGGAGGATAAGAAATGAATTTGTTTAAGAAGTCAACTACTACAGACACAAAAACATATCTACAATCCTAGTTGATGATAGAAGGAGGAAGAATGTAGGGTGTCTAGGGTTAGCACATGTAGGAGAAGGTTGTGGATGGGAATAAAAAAGAAAGCAGAAGAGAAGGAGAAGAAGAGAAGAAGAGGGGGAAGAGAAATATAGCCTCTTGTGTTCTGGAAAAGTGGAAGATGTGAAGTGTAGTCAAAGGGAAAGACCCAAGAATTACATGGAGAAAAGAATAAACATACAGATGCATTGTAAGGTAGTTAGTGAAATAAATAAAATGTGGTAAACCAAGAAATTTTAATAATTGGTTTAAATGGAAAATGATGTATGGTCGATAATAAATACCAAGGTAAGATAATTTTATATAGTGAATCCAATTTCAATGGTAATTATAATTTTGAAATTTCGTGGTACTTATTTCTATATTTGACTAATGGGTAATCGTCAAATGCATTTAGTGCCTTATTTAATAAATATGATGAAGACATTTTCCTATTTTTATATTTATGTTCATCAATAAGACATATAATCATTCTAGAGTGCCAATTTAGGGTTAACAATAATTACTATATGAATTTGAATAATAAAACCCCAAATGATGACATAATTAACGGATTTACCATTAATTTGTATAAAATATTATTTATTAGAACATTATATTTTCTAATTTCAAATGACTCTTCCTTAATCTAATACAAGGTAAAAGGTTTTTGTTCTAACAAAACTATAAAGTGGCCTACAAAAGGGAGGGTTAAGATATGAACCAAAATTTGGGTGTGTTAAAACACACCATCCCTTAACAAGAATTTCATCCTTAAAACCCAACCCTCTATGACTAGGTATACATATTAGATAATATTCCCAACCACAATCATAGATTTCTAGTTTAGAGAATATAGTGGATCATAGTACATCACCACCTATCACACTTAAGAGTCCATACCCAAGGTGAAAATATATCAGCCCATGCATCAAGTCTCCATTTGTCTTCTGATATATGAAGTTTATATAGGGAAGTTACACCAAAATGTAATGTTATCTTGATATTATTGTATTCATTATTAAGGTGATTTCAACCTCCACTCATCATTATTAACAACACTTCCAAAAATTATCATGTTTTTTTCACATAGTAACCTACCTTACATACATTCACGATGTTGGATAAGAGAAGGTGAATTTTAAAACTTATTTTAATTATTTAAGTAATGTTCATGGTGGTAAAATTTGTAAGTTACACCTATCTACCCAGGTTAGGTGGTAGCTACAAACCTATGGCCATAATACTAGATGTTACTCATGCATTACTTATTACAATCATTATCGATTTGATATAGCTTAGATTAAGTTACATTACTAAGGATAAAACATCAATACTCATCCCCTTAAAAGGATTACTATATATACTAACTAACCATCTAGAGATGCAACATGGATAGATCAACTAGGTCATTATACCTAAAACTCCTTCTTGCTCTCTACCTCACACTTCGGCCTAGAGTCTCAAGGTTGATGTAGCTTGTCATAGGGTTCTTAAATAAGGAGTTTCTCTAGTACTAAAAACTTCATTCAAGTGGTGTCTTGGCTCCAAAAACTATTGATACAATCTAGAAGAATTTTTTGTACATGTAGTTTAAAAATAAAAATAAATTTGATGATGAAATATTTACAATGGAAATCTAAAAATGTCAATGAAAGCAATTTGATAACCAATTCATATATAACTTCACCACACTTACCTTATAATATTATACTATCATCACTTTTCTTTACCCAAAGAGTTTCATTCCTCGATACTAGAAAATCTATACCAAAAGAATATTAACTTACTAATAGGAGGGATAAAAGGATTCTAATAACACATAATAATCTTCTATCATATACTTACCACATCCACTATCCTCACTTATCTTTAAAAATATATTATAATACATCATACTAAGACACAAGGAAATTATATGATAGCCCAATCAATTAAGGAAGAAATTAGGGTTCCTTCTTCACTTGATTATTTGCAACCATGGTGTAATCACGAGATAAGGTGAACTATATAGTCAAATTACTAATCAATACTATCACTAGATAATCTAATTACTCCACGTAACTAATGATTTTCACCACTTCTACCTACTTACTCAACTTAGTTGCTATAATTTTCTTAGTTACAACTAACTAGATCATGACCATGCAAATTTGCATCCTTTCTTAGCATAAATTTATCAAGAAATGTTTCACTGTGGGCTCGAGGTCTCGTTACCCACAAATCTTCAACACATCATCTTGGTGAACTCATTCCATGATCTCATTTGGGATACTATGTCTCCATTTAGTAATATAATCCTAGATTTTGTGATCTCTATATCTAGGATTATATTAGACACACAAAATGAGTAATCAATTCCTAGAGCAAGCATAAAACAAATGGATAATAATCAATTATCTAAATTATCATAGTTTGATAACAAGTATAATAAGTAGGGAAGTGGAGCTACTCCTTGTGTCCTACGAAAGAGACTACTCACTCTTTTCCATTGAAAAATATAAGAACAAGGAAAGAAGAAAGAAATTCCACCAAAAACACAGATGAATATAGTGAATGGCCCTTGATAGAACATCAAACATCTTCCATAGCACCAAATCATGACAAATTTTCATGTGGAGGGTGTTAATATTTCTTTCCTTTTTCTTTAATCAAAGTATAGTTCTTATGTGAGGAGAGTCAACTTCTCTCATAAGGGTGACTTTTCTTTTACGTGGGTGTTCCCAAACCCACCAAACCTAAGGTTGGATTGGATAACATCACTTTTTCCTTTTTGACTATCTGTGTGACAATCTCCTACTTAAGTGGATGGTTGGACAACTGGTTGAGCAATACATAAGTTGCATTATGATTTTCATGTGTTAGAATTCTAGTCGGCTAACTCATTGGATTATTTTGATGGTTGATTACTTATAATTGATGCTTTAGAGGATCTGGGTCAGTCGACCTATCAACTAACCTTAAATCAAGGGAGAAATGGTACAGATCAGACTAGCAACTCGTGGGTGAGGTGTCCGACCTGTAGGGTGAAAAAGTGACATTTTTCGTGAATTGGTATTTGGCTCAATGTATGAATAGGATGACTAACTAGTGATGTGAAGGGTGTTCTACCTTGGTTCAACACAGTGCCTAGTGAATATAGTCGCTCGAATAGACCTCCATTTTTTGTCAAGCTCCTCTAGATTTCTCTAGGATCACTTCTAAAAGATGAGATGACCTTGAACTTGGCCTTTGTAGTTATTCCTGCAATAGAATGAGAATTTCCATTTAAATCTAAATTTAGGAACAAATGAAATTAGAACTAATAAATGCAATATTTGAGGAACTGGGCATCTAAAACTAGTGAATCTACTGTATAATTTGCAAATAACATGAGATGAATGTGCATTCATTAGTTCCAGTCTATGATCTTAGGACACTTCTCCAAAACATGTGCACTAATCTTTCTCCTCCATAACATACATGTTAATTTTAATCACCTAAATATATAGTGGTGTCCATTTCCATTTTTTCTTTCGTTAGATCACCTACAAGAGCATGGTGTTCTACTACTTGGGGTGGTAACCCAAAAGAATTTAATTGGCATCCATCACCCATTTGTCCATTGAAATTTTTACCATTATTCCCCCATCGATATTCCATTGTAAACTTTAATATAAAAGTGAATTTTTTCCCACAAACTTCTCCTAGTGTAGCTAGAATGTACCTTTCCTCCAAAATGGCATGCTACATGAAATATTTTTCCTTTAACACTTGGAAAACTATTGTGTCTTCTCAAGATTGTAATCTCCATTATTGTCTTTTTAGAAGCTTCTAATTAAAAAGTAATCATAAATTTGCATCATATTCCACCATCCCTTTATAGTTTGCAAAATTGGCCCAATATTTCCAAGATATTATCATATTTCCCTTCACATTCGACCAAAACCAGGCCATAACACTATTGATATCATCCACATGGCCAAAATACTCATCACATAGGTTAGATTAGCTTGAAAATTAGCTTTGAGGAACACCTCCTTTCTAGGATTTGAAAGCAACTTTTCTTTGCATCCTTGGAGTTTCCCTCAAATAATTTCTCTTATATATCCAAAACCCCAGCATGGTAGTATAACCCATTCACTTTCCATGTCTATCCAACTTATTAACACCAAGGATGCTAAATCTAATATTTTTTGTCTCGTGGAATGCCTTTTCTAAATGCAACATCTATCTTGTGTCGGGTCACTCTGGCAAAACGAATACAATCATCTACAAAGGAACGGAAAGTGAAAGTGGGGCTCCCTATAATTCTAGTTCCATATATGGAATCATCATTTAACATAAGAGAATAAATGTGAAAAAATCCTCAACAAATATAATAAAAATGCAAGTCGAGAGAGGGTCTCCCTGTTGGAATCCTCATATCAAATGAATAATCTGTATTTATCCCCATTTATAAAAAAGAATGTATAATCATGAAAATGCAATCAAAAATCGTGTTCCTCCAGTTCCTTCAAATACCATGTTTCTCCATAATATTTAGTATGAAATCCCATTTCACTTTACCATATGCTTTATTCAAATCAAGGTTTAGTGAAATCTGACCTTTCTTTCCCCCTTTCACTTGTTTCATCATGTGAATGCAATCCTATGTAATAAGGGTATTGTTAGTGATCAATATGCTAGGAATAAAAGTACTTTTGTCCCAAAGGGAATTCCATCTATTAGTAGTTTTAGATGGTCAGCCACTACCTTTGAAGCAATTTTGTACTACATCTTGTATAGACTTACCATCTATTATTAGCAATAATCATTAGATTCTTTTGGACTTATTACCACAAGATATTCATTGATGTATCCAGAGGAGAATCTCCTTTTCACCAACCCCTAATATAGTTTGCATAATCTTCTCCAACTAAGAGCTAGTATTTTGAATGAAGAGAGGTTTCATACCATATGGACCTGATGTTTTGTTAAGATGAATTTGTTTTAATGTTGCCTAGATTTCCTCAATAGAAAGATATTCCTCTAGAAAACTAGACATTTTAGCATACACCTTCCTTTTTAGTCTCGTTTTAGATTCCTCGCAACTTGTAGACCCTTCGTTCATTAAAAGAAATGTGAGGAAAACTCAAGAATTTATTTTCCAATCTCCTTATCTTATGTTCTCAAGATTATATGTTCAACATTTTAGCCCTCAACAGAGTTGTTGTTCTTTTTTTGAGAGGCTCTATGGTGAAAGTAATCTATTTTTTGGTCTACCTTCTTCATTTCTTTGATCTGTTTATTAGAACATTAGAAAGTTTCATCATTCCTATTTCACATTCAAAGATCATTGGAAAAAATTTAACATCACTACCGATTTTGATTATCAGGTGGTCCTCTTTGTGCCTTATTGTGGATCTTTTCAACATCTTTGATTTTTTTACATTATATCCCCAAACTATTTCCCTACTCGTGATCTCATATTTTCACATGTCCTCAAAAGTTTTCCAGTAATGGAGAGACCACAGGCATTTTTCCAAGACACTTCCGCTAATTTTCTAAAACTACCCTCTATAATTCTCACAAGCTCAAAAAAATGATTGTGCATCCATTTTTTCATGTTGCTCAATCAAAATAATTACAGGGCATGATAAGATTGATAGAAAGTTAGATACTTTACCAGGAAGTAGGTATAATGATTCCTCCAATCATCACTCAATAGATCAATATCAAGTCTTTCCTCAACACGTGTCTCCACTATATTCCCCCTCTACCAGGTGAACTTATTTCAATAGAACCCCAAATCTAAAAGATTACATTTCCCAATGGTATTCTTGGATTTTTCAATAACACGCACATGCTTTAATAGAGTACTTCTCTTTTCATTATTTCTAATAGTCTTTTCCAAAATATCCAAAGAAAATGGCTGAAATTAGTTTCCTTATGTAACTTTCACATGATCCCAAGTATGATGCTTTTCTACTTCATGAACTTACCCCTAAATAATCATTTCACTTTAGTTGAAACTTGTATTCTCATCAACAATACAATAGTCCACGTAATGCAGAGAGTATCAGACAACATCTATCTAAATGTCTTGCCACCATATCCTGAGCCAACCCTATCTACCAACACTAGAAATGCATAAGCATACTTTCCTTTTTTTCTATAGTAGGTAACATGTTTTACATAAAAAACCTAGATTGGTAATTCAATTCAAAAGTGGGACTAAATTACATCCAAAATGTAAGGTTTGCTAATTGCCTAACAATTCTAGCTTAAGATTTTGATTTTCTTTCATGAGGTGGGTCACTGCCAACCCTGTCTACTATGTGTTAGACACCTAAACCTCATAAACCATGAACATATCCCCTATATTTATTTTTCATCTGCCCTACACTCATTTCTTAATTTTTTTTCTCTTCATGTCACACATCAAACTTCTTCTTTGACTTTTTTTGTCCCTATGCGTCAGACTTTGGAGCTGGGAGCCCATGTCCTCCCTTTGCATTTGTTTTTCTCTAAAAGGCTAATCCTTTCTAGTCCCATTCTATTACGAAAGATTATCTACTATTCACTGTTAACACCTAGAAAACCTAACATTTCATCTTCTCATTCACTTTCATTTTCCTCGATCTAGTCCAAATAAGGTTTTTCTCTAATACCTTATTGACATAAATTTGGCTAGGAGTCATGATATTTTTTTTCTCAGGACGAGTTGCCAAAAATCCATAATAAAGAACAACCTCAATCTTTTGACCATTGTGCCTTCTTCCCAACAAGAAATCACTAACATCCCCTTCATCATCCTTGTCATTCCTTTGACTTTTGTACTAAGTAGTCATATTTCTTTGTATATCCAGACCAAGTCTATTAGAAAAACATCATGGGGTTTTATTAGGAATGGCCTCACAAATCACTTCTTTTACTTTGTGATTCCTCACCTGTTGTAACATGTTTTTTCACATGTATTTACATGTCTGAAATGTAAATATTTGTATAATAAGGACATATTTGAAAATTGATATGCCTTGTTTGAAAAGTATGGATTTAATTTGCAAATTTCAATTTTCTATGGTTTTTGTAATTTGTACTATTTTCAATAATCAAATAATAAACATGGGGAAAAGAAAGAGAGCCAATCCCAAAATAAATGCATTAATAAAGGTAATGGGTAATTAATATGGAATTGTGTGGAGTTTTCTAAAATAAGTGGTATTGAAGGCAACAAATGGATTTGTTTTGTTTCCACATTGTTTTCAATGAGAAAAGTAATCAAAATAAGAAATATGGCCAAGTTAAAAAGAGAAAAGAACTAATTTGATGCTTTAAATGAATAGAATAAAATAAAGACTTGGAGATAAAGAGAAGTGCCTTTGAGTTTTGTATTTTTTCTGCAATCTCACCCACACCTTGATATAAGATCTAGAAACTACCCTTTAAAAGTTCGGATTAAAAGATTAAAAGGAGAGATACATGGATTTCACAAAAATTCCAAAAGTGGAAATATTGTATATAAATATCACAATGTGAATCAAATTTGGAATCGGGGTCTGACCCCTTTGATCCTCACGTGAGATTGAGACTATTGGATTGGAATTTGATGCTCAGCAGATTGTATCCTACCGAAGTCAGATCGAGAAATAGGGCATTGTACACATGAGGAAACGACTCCTCTATCCACCCTTTCTGATCCACCTCAGCACGACATAAGTGCACCCTTGAGTTCATTTCAAGAAATTGGATTGGAAACCCATTAATATGTGATGGAATCATGGCCTATGAATCAAAGAAGAACCCTTTCCACCTATTCCTTCTCCACTAGAATCCAAAATCCTAGACCAGACCATCTACTTTATAAATAACCCATCCCTCAACTTCATCTGGAGCACAAAAAGTCAAATGAAGAAGCCTTGCTCTAGGAGGATTTCTCTTTCTCTTACTCTTCCTTCTCTAGTGAGCATCTCTACCGCATCACCACCATCTGTAAATCCAGAAAGAAAGGAATGGGGGAGCAAGGAGTCATTAGATCAAGGTCCACCACAGACCACCGAGTGAAATCGGCGACCATGTCTTTGCTTCAGTCCAAAATAGAGGGAGTGGATGGGATCAAACTGAGCCATGCGATTAGTTCTTTTCTCAATGAAAACTTGAGATCCGACGGATGACATTTTTCTAAATAAAGGTAATTCTTCACCTTTCTAATAAAAAATCAAGAAAATTGTTGATAATTGTGAAATTGGTTAAAAATCCACTCTTTGGTCAAAAGTTACAAGTAAATAGTGCTTTTTGATCAAGAAAAATGCAAGGAATCTATTAAAAATAGTTTCAAGACCTAGTTCATATTCTAATTCTAAAATTTCCTAAAGTTATTAACTTTAATGTATTAAAAGCATTAAAACATTTTTTTAAAGTTCAATGATCATAATATGCGTACATGACTTTAATGGATAAAGTTGAGTCTTTCTAGATAAAAAGGACATATTTGACTTAATTTCTGATTAATAATGCATATAACATCAAAATTAGGGTTTATGAGTTAAAAATGCATTAAATATGCTAATTAGGGTTTAGAAAGTCAAAATCCTAATGATACCTTAATTTACCCCATGACCCTAACTTGGAACCCAAGTCAAATAGTAATATGATGCACTAATTCCAACGTGATTGCCAACTTAATCTCAAACTATACTTATTTCCTAGACTTTGAGTTACATCTGAGAAAGGTATGTGGTTACACCTATGATCATTCAACTTAAACTACTTCCTTAGTTTTTTTAGGTTTCCCAGATTGATTGCAAATAAACTATTGGTTGTTTATTTAATTCCTACAATCTATAAAGTTAGTATGGATATTATCTTATATAACTATAACCTGCTCAAACCATGTATCATCTGTAGTGAGTTAAAGATCATGGGGTGAATATTGTCATCATGGGGATGACGGGTGATCAATCCCGGAAAGGAAGATCACCTCAGACCAAGCCTAAAACAAAAGGCCTAAGTGTGAATGTAACATCCCTGACCTGGGTTATGCTTTAACCCTAGGTGTTTTAATTAAGAAAGATGATTATATGCTTAATATTATCTTATGAAAAGTTATTAGGGCTCATGAGGAACTTATGTTTCAATTTTGGTCCTGTTTGAACAATGTTGAAGCAATGTTTGCTTATTTTAGACTAAAGTGCAAATTACCCAAGTTGAGGGGTTAAATTGCAAATGTTGCATGATAAGATGTTCCTCTAATTTTGAGACATCATAAGAATGAATATTATGTAGTGCTATGGTTTCCACAAGCTTGGACACCAAGATTAAGCTTGTAAAGCAATCCTTGTGCATTAAAACCTAGTTTTGGAGTAAAGTGCAATTTACCCAAAATCCAGGGTTCAATATGCAAATTACCACTTCAATAAGGTCCTTAATGTTTCTTGGCATCAGGTAGAGCAAATAAAATGAGAGGGGCATCTCATTTGAATTAAGTTGGAGGAGAGAGAATCTTGATATTAAAATAATCAAGATTTAATCCTAATTGAAACCCTAATTCAATTTAGGGCAAAAATGAATGTATTAATTAAAGGGCCTTCAACCAAAATGTTATTGGTTGATTTTGAATAAGGATGGACGTTCTTTTTCCAAGATAAGGAACGAAAATATCTCAAGTAGGTGAAATTCCACTCACCTTATTATAAAGAAAAGTAATATCCACTCACATATGGGATATTAATATAATAAGCATTAAGGTGCTTAATTTGATTTTCCTTAAATCATGGATAATTGAGAGGAATATGAGGCAATGAAGATAGCCTCATCCTTAAGGATTTTGAGGGGAATTTTAGGGGGAAGAGGCGGTCATGTTTTTGGAATTAAATGCATTTTAATAATGCATTTTCTCTCTCATCAATTTCTTTATAAAAGTGCCATTTCCAAGCCCAAACCAAGGCCTTTTTCGGATTTTCTTCTTCCCCTTGCTTGCAAAACCGACCAAGGAGCTAGGGAGGAGCAGGGAGCACGTCCCAAACCTTTGGGTAAGCCCTTGACCTTCGTTCTCCTTGATTTCATGGTGGAAATCGAAAATAAATTATGGATTCCTTCTTATTTCGATCTCCTCTTCAACCCTAGCCAACTTTTTCATCCAAAAGCTTGAGGACGAGCCTAGGGGGAGTTGAAAGAGCTTCATCCACCATTTTTGCCGTGGTCTTGGAGCTTTGGAGCTCAATTGGAGGCGGGTTTTATAACTTAAACCCTTAAACATTGCTATTGCATCAATTCTCTATGCTTTGTTGATTGATTTCTTCAATTTGATGCACTCTTATTTCTTGCTGCAATTTCCATCAAGAACGGTTGCTGTTCTTGGTTGTTCGAAGGAAGGGGATGATGAAATCATCCTAGATGCTTATCCAAAGAAAATTACCAAGCCAAACGGTTTTCATAGCTATTCCAAATCATTTTAATTTGATTGGCTATGCGGTTTCAGCAAACCGTTTAAGGGCAAACGGTTTGAAACCGTTTGGGAGAAAACGGTTTCAAAACCGTTTGAGATGGTTGAACAAGCGTTGACCGTTTGGGAATATTGTTCCTAATTATGTAGGCTGATGACCCTCCAAATTTGAGGGGTTAACTCCAAAGGAATCGTGAGTTGAAGGCCAATCAATTAGGCAAATCGAATTGAATTAAATGCTGATTTTCAACCTGATTAACTTGACCTGTTTGGACAAACGGTTTCAAGACCGTTTGAGTGAGTTGACCAAGCGTTGACCGTTTGGGATTCCTGTTCATAATGATGTTGGGTAATGACCCTCCAAATTTTATGGATTAACTCCAAGGGAATCATGATTTGAAGGCTAATCAATTAGGGAAACCTAATTGGATTAAGTGCTGATTTTCAATCTGATTTAATTGACCTTTTTGGGAAAACGGTTTCAAAACCGTTTGAGTGCGTTGACCAAGCGTTGACCGTTTGGGATTACTGATCCTAATTATTTTTTCTAATAACTCACCAAATTTGAGGGGTTAATTCCCAAGGAATCGTGAGTTGAAGGCTAATCAATTAGGCAAACCCTAATTGGAATTAGTGCTGAAATTCCAATGAGTTAATTAGAGATTTTGGGTTGATTAGCCCAAACGGTTTCAAGACCGTTTGGGGATCACCCAAACGGTCTCAAGACCGTTTGGAGGTCACCCCAAGACCGTTTGGATGTCTGGGGTCAAGTATAGTTGACCAATTAAAGGTCCAAAGGTACTAATCATATTGCAATGAAGTGCTGATTTGTTGATCAACTCGATAGACCAATCCTTGATGATTGTTCACTAGAATCCAAAGGATGGATGGGCCAAACGGTCTCAAGACCGTTTGGTGGTCACCCAAGACCGTTTGGAGGTCTAGGGTTGAGTATGGTTAGGTGTTTGAAGGCCTAAAGGTACCAAGTTTATCTGCAATAAATTGTTGAATTGGTGAGCACTTCAATGATCCAAACCCTACTTGGATGGCTTGGTTTTGAGTGATTTGATGGGAAAACGGTCTCAAGACCGTTTGGAGGTCATCCAAACGACCTCAAGACCGTTTGGGGCCAGGTCATACCCAATTTGGATGATGGTTCAATGGTTTCAAAGTAACTAGTCTTACATTGATTAGTGTTGTTGAATCATCGATTCTAAACCCTAATTCAATTGAATCAAACCCTAATTGATGACCAATTGAGGGTCAATTGAGGGTCAAATCAGTTGAAGGTTGACCTATTAAACTCAATTGAAGTATGAGGGTAGGTCCAATTGATGACGGGTTCCATGAATCCAATGATTGAAGGAATCAACATTGGAAACCCTAATTCAATTGGATGCTTTATGTAATGGAGGTCCAATGTAATTGAATGTCTTGAGAATTAAGATGATGAATGATCCATTGACCCAATGATGATTAGTAATGATAAAAAAAGAAGGTACAAAGGTTTAAACCCTAACAGTACCTAAGGGACTAGTATCAATTAAGGAATGAATCCCTAATTGCTTATTGGACCAATGACTTGATACACTACGTTAATCATAGTGGTATGCTCTTGATTGAAGGGTTGATATGACCTAATCAATTTGAGATGATGTTAACATGAATATGATTCATGTGGTGATTAAGGGTATGATCCTTAAGAAGAGAGATCATGAAACCCTAATCATGAATATAAACCCTAATTGACAGGGCTTTTGGGTTCTAACCCTAATTGAGGGCAATTCTAAATGTAACCCTAATCCAGGGTGAGGATGTAACCCTAAGTCAGGGTAGTGATGTGTGAAACTCCAATTTAGGGAAATGAGATGTAAAACCCTAATTGGGATGAATAGTGAATCTCTAATTATGGACAATTGAATGAAATCGTAATGGAGATGCATAGTAAACCCAAATTGTGGGTGACTATGGTGGAAACCCTAGTTGAGGGTGATTCCATGAGAAACCCTAGTTGAGGGTGATTCCATGAGAAACCCTAGTTGAGGGTGATTCCATGAGAAACCCTAGTTGAGGGTGATTCCATGAGAAACCCTAGTTGAGGGTGCTTCCATGAGAAACCCTAGTTGAGGGTGATTCCATGAGAAACCCTAATTAAGAGTTAACATCACATGAAGCTCTAATGCTATGTTGTGATGAGAGGCACTACGAAGGGTGAAGGTATGTGAGACTTTAATGTGGAGTCATAATACATAAAGCCCTAATCTTGGGCAATATGACAATGAATTATAATCCTAATTTTAAATAAGGGTATAAGGAAACCCTAATGATGAGATAGAAGGAATGGCCTTATAAAGGTGAAACATTTCATGTGGTTGATTATAGGCAAGCTTATTGTAAGCAATGCCTTAATCTGAGATGAGTCCATATCATTAATGATAGTTGGACCATTCTTATGTGTAACCTATGCACTTTATGGTAAGAGTGATAGGTTAGTGGATGAAAGGATTAATATGGGAAATACCTTAATCCAAGATAAGCTGGTAACTTAAGAAAGTAGTATGTGATGATCAATTATGAGTTAAAGGAATTAAATTCCATGAACTGTGTAATCAGGATTGGTTACGGACCAATGCATGGTGGTGTAATCAGGTTTGGTTAAAGTCCAATACCTGGCAGAGGCTTAATGCCTGTAATCAGGGTTTGTTAAAGTCCAATACCTGGCTGTGAAATCAGGGTTGGTTAAAGTCCAATTCCTGACTGTGAAATCAGGGTTGGTTAAAGTCCAATGCCTGGCTGTGAAATCAGGGTTGGTTAAAGTCCAATGTCTGGCTGTGAAATCAGGGTTGGTTAAAGTCTAATGCCTGGCTGTGAAATCAGGGTTGGTTAAAGTCCAATGCCTGGCTGTGAAATCAGGGTTGGTTAAAGTCCAATGCCTGGCTGTGAAATCAGGGTTGGTTAAAGTCCAATGCTTGGCTGTGTAATCAGGGTTGGTTAAGTCCAATGCCTGGTTGTGTAATCAGGGTTGGTTACGTACCAATGCCTGGATGTGAAATCAGGGTTGGTTAAAGTCCAATGCCTGGCGGTGTAATCAGTTTTGGAAGAGTCCAATACCTGGCAGAGGCTCAATGCCTGTAATGATGACATAGGATTGGTAATAACCCTATGCCTGTATCAATGATATATGAGTACATGGTAGATGTAATTCCTTATCTGTTTAACAGACTGACTAAGGCCAATAAGTTGAAACAAGAATGTCTCATGGGTGACATATCAAGATAATGAGTGTCACAAGAGAAGTTTGACATGATGGTATAATATGGAGGATAAATGATATACATGTTCATCCTATTCCTTATTAAGAGAATGCTTTAAACTGCTTATCATCTGCCCAGTTTTATATCTTTATTTGCAATAATAATGTTTTGGCGGAGAGTTATATCTCTCGTTGGGACAATTTACAATTGTCTCACCCCCGTGGGATCCAACATTTTTAGGTGGATGCGGACAAAGAGGCAGATACTCTTTTACAGGAAAAGGAAAGCAACAGCTTGGACAGCAGTGAGATCTCAGGTGGAGGCACTGACTGTCAAGTCATATAGATAGTAGTCCTATGTGTCATCTCTGTACTCTCAGGTCCTCAGGATTTATAGATAGTGCTTTTATCATCGACTTGAGATTTTGGCTTGATGCCTCGATGTTTTATGTTGTCTGTACATAATGTTGATAGGACAGCTGATGTTGTAATGCCTCGAGAAGAGATGGAACAAGTTATGTACTTTTGAACCAGGATGTAATTGTTATACTATGGTTCTTGTTATAAGAGTTTCCTATGATTGGGTCGCTTTGCAAAAAGTTTTCATTTTTAGTGATTTTCAGTAATCCGCTGCAAATGATACGCTTCCGCATTGGTTAATCTTATGTTTTGCGAGACGGACGCTACAGTGAAACCAAGCCCGAGTGAGGGAAGGTTATGAAATGTCCACTAGAGGGACCAAAACCCTTGAAAAGGGTTCTATATAAAGAGGTTCCCCTAAAGAGAGGGAACACCATTGAGAAAAAGACAATAAGGGTGGTGAGGTTAAAATAGGAAAATGCTTGTTAAAATTTATAATCATAATTATTGCTATGGCTGACTATGTTGTTACACCTTGATGTGGATATTTTATGTCCCTCACATACTAGAAATAAGTTGTTATACTGACCGTGTTTTATTTCATGTCATTTTAGGTTAAACTGCTAGTCTGATGGAAGATGGACACCCTATAAACAAGGAACTAAAAGGAAAGATACGTAAAGTTACCATGCATGATCTAGTAAGATAGTTTTTAATTCCAATTGCAAGCAACAAATTCCCATACCATATAACATCTTAGTGGAGAGTTTATCTTTTATATTGTATCAAACTCTTTTCCTTGAAATGAAATTTAAAATTATTTTTGGTTAATTGATAAACATCAATCATGTAAATATGATCATGGCTCTTACCCTCTACGTCTAATATAATTGTGGATAATGGGGGGAAGGGTCGTTATATTGGGAATCAGAACCTGGTTTACCATTTAACCTTTAATAATTATTAAATTTTCGGAGTTCTTTAGAGCCCAAGGGAATTATTAGAGTATTTTCTAAAGATGATGGTGTCTAGCAGGGACCATGACCTAGGGGCTGGCAAAACATTCCTCCGCACCACTAGTCATCTTATGAGGACTCCTGGGTCCGTGTATCCTACTTGGCCAAAGTTGGAGGATTTTACTCAAAATAAGATACTTTTAGGATTTCTTCTCATCTCAAATTTCAATCACTTCTCATCCTATTTCTTAATAAACACTAGAAACCAATTTCCTCCTCATCTCAAGGTAGGGTTTTGAGAAGAAGTAGGATTAAGGCATCCTCCACCAATTAATGTACTTGTAATATAAATAAATTGAAGAAATTTAATGGGTTAGGGAAAATCCTACAAGGACTAGGATTGGTTTAGAAAACCCTAAAGGGTCAAGGGATATATATATATATATATATATACATATGTAAACCATTAGAGGTGGGGTGTAGTCTATGACCCTATCCCTAACTATACTCTTAGGATATGGGAGTAATGTGAGTGGTGCTTAAACCCTACCCATACATACCTTAAGCAATCAATGGATAGAGAAAGAAGAAAACCCTATGAGTTGGAATACCTTAGTTCATCCATACATGCAAGTACGTAGAGTAAGGCATGCATGATACTAGTCAAGGGCTTGGATATGCACATGAAACATAGACAATGAGTGGTTACAAAACCCTTAGAGCAACATTTAGAAATGGTGTCTTGACCTAGGGTGGGTCAACGCTAAAGAGGAAAAAAGATCCATGAGAGAGATAACACCCTAAATCAGAAGGCTAGTTTGGACTAGGTAGTCTAAATCCCTTCTGGTAGGCACCCTAACAGGAAGTATGTCCCCACACCAGTATGAGTAAGTAGAAGTGAGGGACATCAGGTTAAAAGAGGAAGTAGTTCTAGACTAGATGTTTAAAGCCTTGTTGGAATGCATAATAGATGAAATGGATGAGGTGAGTTTAGTTTTACATAATGAGATAATATAGTCTATGGTGACCTTAAAGGTATTTGAGAATTTGAATTTAGGATTGACACAGGAATAGAGGATGTGAGTATGTGTGCATCTTCCAAATTAAGTAAAGATAGGATGTGAATAGGAAAGAGCCTCAATCTCTTATACAAAGGGGGACCGCTAGTGTTAGGACTAGACATGGGGTTAACTATAGAGAGTAGGACCCATAGGGAGAAGGTTAGGAACCTAGACTCCAAGATATGAGAAATTATAAGAAATATTCATCATGATATGTCCTAAACTAGACTATCCCTAAGTGAATGAGTTGAGTTGCTTATGTATGATTCCTAGAGACTTGTTGTACCTTATATGTCCTTGGAGGACCAAATCCTAGAGACTAAAAGGAGGATGCTTACATTTATGAGTATGTGATATGGGTACCTACCATCTAGGTGAGGGAGAGAGAGTTCCAAGACCTTGAAGAAGGGAAAATTTGGTAGTAAAGCCTTATGCTTGGGTTGGTGGTTCCAATCTAGGAATCTAGGGGTGGTTTATGAGAAGAGAAAATGGGATAAGAGTATCCCACAAATAGAGATTTAAAAAGAGAATTCCATATCATGTGTTGGTTCAATATGTGCTTGAGTGGATAGATCATAGGACTTTATTATTGACCATAAGGAGGTAAACTAGGGACCCTAGACCAAAGAGGGGTAAATGAGCCTAATGCACATAATACTCATAGAGTTGAGTTGGCTCATAGTCATAGAGATTGAGCATGGCATCACTCGGATATGGGGAAAACCCACTTGGACTTTTGATATACATTGGACAAGCCACTCATACAAGTTGGTTTAGCACCCCCATAACATCATACATACATATGAAACTGATCCAACCTCGAGAGGTGTTTTATGGGTATGACATAATGGAAAACTTAGAAATGGATTCATCACTTCTCTATCTACAATTGGTTATTGGTATGCATGAAACATGATGATGTGAAGTAACTAAACCTCAAAATGAACCTCTAGAAAATGATTGCATCCAAATGTGAGAAAGCAAAATGAGATAATGCTCATGATAAACATATAGAATGATGTTGCAGTTGACATGGGGGATATGTGGTAAATAAATTTGTCTTCTTCAAAGTATGGTTTACCTCTTATTGGCCTACTATATAGTATGGATTGAAGAAAGTACTTGGCATATGACATTTAAAGAACTAATTGTTCCTATACACTTGAACATAAGAAACATAATATATTGGTTCCATTATATCTAAATGCTTCAAATCATGGTAGTGAAATACATGGTAGTGATCCAACTCTTGCATGGTAGATCACATGATATAATGATATAATACTCAGGTTGAAAACACATGGATGATGTAATGGAATATATGCCAAAAATACATGTCCCCTCGTGAATATAAATTTTCATTCAAATGTGAGTTTTTTATTGTTGTTATTGTTAAGTATTAGTTTTGTCTTGTCCTGGGATAGGACATACCCTAAAAGGGTGAATGTACAAATCAATTTAAGAATTGAGGTAACCATAGATATCACTTAAATCTTAAGAGATTAAGTGCATGAAGTAGGAAAACACATATATGAAGTATAATTCTTTGAACCAATGTAAGCCATCTCTAAGGGACACAAGGAAAAGTCACTATCAGAGTCACCAATAATGTCGAACCAAGCCCGAATAGTAAGGTCACCCTGATCCCAATGAAGGGACATAAAGTAACCTTTGTGGGCCCTAAGAGATGATGGAAATTTGGGTGAAAGAATTTTAAAGAATATTATGTGCTTAGATATTATTAGGGAACCTCATGTAAAATATGTAATGAAATAAATAGAGTTATGAACTCTCAGTAGACCCTTGGGAAGGGTAGAGCCCTAATCCAACCCTAAGATCAAGTAGAATGACTAAAGGTACATAAGACTTATGAGAATGGGGGATGATCATGTACTAAGTGCACAAGGCCCTTGGTGGTCAAGAGGAGATCATTCCAAAGGTACTTGTGCCCTCGATGTCTTAATGGAATGACTGAGGCCAATAAGACATGATATGTAGATGAAAAGAATACATGGAGTCATATGATGATGATTGAATAAGAACCTTAAAAGGAGTCATGCATAGACTTAGAAATTATGAGAAAATATTTTCCTATTTGAATGCATGGATCTAAGGAAATGGCGGTATTCATGGTTTGGAGTCATGTGGAGAATGTTTTAACCTAAATTTGAAATCAGAAGATAATGTGTGAATGCAGCTTCTCTATTTTTGGAATGTGATGAGCTTTGTATTTGGACTATAGCCAAATGCTAATTTCATCTTATTATCAGTGTGAGAGATTGGACTGGAACATGCTACAATAATATTTTGATATGAGAAAATGAATACCTAAGTTAAAATCTAAATGGCATAATATTGGGTTTGAGGTGTTACCTCACCCTTATGAGAGAATAATGAATAAATTCTTTGGATACATAGGTGGATTAGGTAGTTTCCAAGTGAAATTGAAATCCTAAATGGAAATGTAATTACCAAGTGGATTTAAGATTCAATGTCAGGAGACAGTCAATTTGCATGGTGCATTCCACGTGTCCAATTTGAAGCTCTATGTCAGGGATAGTACCAATGTGTGGAACATCATACCTATAGAACTCCAAGGGAGATTGTCATACCCCAAGTCACCTGTGAGGATAATAGAGTCCAAGGTGAAAAAGCTTAGGAATAAAAAGATGGAGATTGTAAAGGTTCTTTAGAAACACCATGTAGAGGATGAACCCACATGGGAGCTAAAGACGAACATGGAAAAGTCTCATCCGGATCTTTTTGTATGATTACTTGAACTTTGAGGACAAAATCCCTATAAGAGGGAAATGATGTTATGACATGGTTTTCTACTTGTATTTACATATTTGAAATTCAAATATTTATATAACAAGGACATATTAGAAACTTGATGTGCCTTGTTTTCAAAGTATTGATTTAATTTGCAAATTTTCCTTTTCTATGGTTTTCATGGTTTTTACTATTTTCAATAATCCAATAATAAACATGAGGAAAAGAAAGAGAGAAAATCCCAAAATAAATGAATTGATGAAGGTAGTGGGTAATTGATATGAAATTATGTGGAGTTTTCTAGAAAAGTGGTATTAAAGGAAACAAATGAATTTGTTTTGTTTCCACATTTTTTTGAATGAGATCAGTAATCAAAATAAGAAGTATGGCCAAGTTATAAAGAGAAAAGAATTAATTTGATTCCTTAGATAAATATAATAAAATAGAGACTTGTAGACAAAGAAAAGTATTTTTAAGGTTTGTATTTTGCTCTCCAATCTAGCACACACCTAGATATAAGTGCTAGAAACTTCCCTTTAAAATTTGGGATTAAAAGAGTAAAAGGAGAGAGATATGGATTTTACAAAATTCCTAAAGTGAAATCATTATTAACTTAATGTATATAAATGTCACAGTGTGAATCAAATTACAAATTGGGGCCTGGCCCCTTTGATCCTCATGTGAGATGGAAACCATTGGATTAGAATCTAACGTGCAATAAATTGTCTCCCACCCTAGTCAGATCGGGAAAGTGGGAATGGTACACATGAGGAAACAACTCCTCGATCCACCCTCTCTAATCCACTGCAGCACGAGATAAGTGCACCCTTGAGTGCTCTCGAGAAATCAGATAGGAACCCCATTAATATGGAATGGAATTATGATCTATGGAGTGAATAAGAACCCTTGTTAGCAATCCTTTTCCACTAGAACTCTAAACCCTAGACCAGACCATCTACCCAACAAATAACCCATCCCTCGACTTCGTCTGGAGCATAGAATGGAGATCCTTGCACCAAGAGGATCTCTCTTTCTCTCACTCTTCCTTCTCGGGTGATCAGCTCCATCATGGGACCACCATGTGTAAATCAAGAAAGAAATGAAGAGCGGTGAGCGGGGAGTCGTGGGATTAAGGTCCACCATGGACCAACAAGTGGCATTGGCGTCCAGATCTTTGCTTCAATTCAGAATAGAGTGAGTGGACAAGATCAACCCTATACACTTGATTGGTTCTTCGATCAATGTACACTCAAGATTTGGCGATCGACATTTTTCTAAATAAAGGTAATTCTTCGCCTCTCTAATAAAAAAATCAAGAAAATTGCTTAAACTTGTGAAATTGATTAATTCCATTTTTGGTCAAAAGTTACAAGTAAATAATGTTTTTGGATTAGAAAAATGCAAGGAATCCACTAAAAATAGTTTCGAGACATAGTAATATTTCCAATTTTCAAAGTTCCTAAAGATACTAACTTTAATGTATTAAAAGCATGAAAAGCCTAATTTCTTACGTTTACTGATTATAATATGCTTAAATGACTTTAATGGATAAAGTTGAGTCTTTCCTACTAAAAAGGACATCTTTAACTTAATTTGAGATTAATGATGCATATAACTTCAGAATTAGAATTTATGAGTTAAAAAGCCATTCAATATTCTAATCAAGATTTGGAAAGCCAAAACATGAATGCAACCCTAATTTGACCCCAAAACCCTAACTTGAACCCAAGTCAATCTTAATATAAGTTTATGAACAAAATAGTAATACTTGGGCGTGATGCACTAATTTTAGGGTGATTGCCTTCTTAATCTAATCTACACTTATTTCTTAGACTTTGAGTACACATGAAAAAGTTATTTGGTTACACCTATGAATACTCGAATTAAACGACTCTTGTGGACTTTTGAGGTTTCCCATATTGATTGCAAATAAATTGTAGGTTTTTTATTTAATTCCTACATTTTATAAAATCACTATGGATATCATCTTATAAAAATTTAACCTTCTCAAACCATGTATCATATCTAGTGAGTTAAAGAGTATGGGGTGAATAAAGTAAATCATGTGAATTATTGGTGATCAAGCCCGGAAAGGAAGATCACCTTAGGTAAAGCCTGGAACAAGAAGGCGTAAGTATGAAACCAAGCTCGGGAGAGGGAAGGTTATCAAACATCCACTATAGGGAACAAAACCCTTAAAGTGGGTTCCCCCTAAGAGGCTCCCCTAAAGAGAGGGAACACCATTGGGAAAAAGAGGATAAGGGTTTTCAGGTTAAAATAAGAAAATGCATGTTCAATTTTGTAATCATAATTGTTTCTATGGCTGACTGTGTTGTTACACCTATATGTGAATATTTTTTGTCCCCCATACACATGTATAACTTGTTATACTAATTGTATTTTATTTCAAAGAATTTTATGTTAAACTGCTAGTATGATGGAAGATGGACACCCAGTGAAGAATGCACCAAAAGGAAAGATACTTAATGTTACCATGGAGGATCGAGTTACATGGTTTTTAATTCAAGTTGCAAGAAATAGATTTCCATACCATGTAACTCCTTAGTGGAGAGTTAATCTTTTATATTGTATCAAACTCTTTTCCATGAAATGAAATTTATAATTGTTTTTGGTTAATTGATAAACCTCGATCATGTAAATACTATAATGGCCCTTTCCCTCTAGGTCCACCTGAATTGAGGATAAACAGGAGGGGTCATTACATTGCCTCTCTATCGTTGCAAGATAAACCTTATCCACCACCCTTTTGGCTTTTTCTTGCATTACAATTGTCTATATGATCTAAAGTATGTGTCATGTAGTTATCACCACATTCCCTATCCCCCATAAGACTATAAATTTATGTAGTTTCTTCTTATCCCATCACCCATCTTCTTTCGAGTATTGCTATTTCCATATGTCATTTTCCACCTCCTCCTCTTTTATCCCCTAGCCTTATGTAACACCCAACCCCACTTTCCAAGGATCTAGTGGAGTTTTTATTACGAATAGCCCCACAAACTCTAGTAGTCTTGGTTGCATGCTTTGTCCTCACTCATGCATAGCCCATGATCAACTTCCCCACATGTCACTCATCCTAGTACTTCATTGGGCCAAGCAAGCATAACCACAAAATATGTATTGATGGTCTACCTAAAAAGTAGGTGCACCTAGGTGATATGGGTAGTGCAACCATTCCTTCCAAGATCATTTCATATAAGCCTCAAATATAGGGATATTACAATATCTCCCCGAAATAAACTCTTGACTAACTTGACAAGGCTCAACTATATGACCTCATAATCTTTACCCCATTTTAGTACAAACCCATAATGGTGCATGGACATATAGCTATGATTCACGAATATCAACACAAGGGTGAATCCATCAATGGGGAAAATCATACCCAACATCCTTGAATGACATGAAATAAGAACGACATGCCTCATGCCCATATGGGCCCCACCTAATGGAGGAAAACCTGCTATGATACAACTACTAATGTCTGGCCCCACATCCTAAGGATCTAACATAGTTTCTAGAATGATAACTAGTCCCATATATCATCAATGGCTTGACATGAATGCTTTGTCCTCACTCATGCATAACCTAAGTCAACTTCTTGATAGGCCACCCATCATAGTAGTCTTGGTAGTATGTCGTAAGAGATAGTGATATGTTGATTGTAATGGGATACTTTGTAATTGAATTGATTATTACTAAAGGAAATTCAAATTATTATGTTTGCTTCAATATAAGATAATGAATAATATATTAAAATCCTATTAATATATGACTCAATTTCATGTGATGTGGGGTTGAGAAATTAAACATGGGATCATGTGCATGTTAAGAGTATATGTTCTTGTCTAAGTATCTAGCCAGATATTATTTAATCATTATCACAATAATACATTAAGATTAGTACTTGTATTGACTAAGGACTATGTCTCATTAGTCATGATGTAGATATCAAGTCAAACATATATGTGCTTTTTATAAACAAGTGTACTTGAGAGACCCAACTTAAGTATGATACATGGAATCTATAAATGATCGCATAGTCATTTCTCAATGCGACTGTGGTTATTGTGGCTCTTAGAATGAAGTTACTATAATAATCACATGTTGTTTAGTTTACTTTAACACTACTCAACATGGCCTTAAGTAAGGGTTGTCACATAGGTCGTGCTTGGGTGCACTGTGACACATGTGGATTGATGTGATTGATGTAGATGGAATTTATGAGTGAGATTATGAAATGCATGACCATTCTCATGTGATCAATATATCACATTGAGCTAATATGCATCTCAAATAGTGTACTCTAGATCAAAGAACAAATATTGAACGTTAAAAGGATGATGTTTCTTATCCTTGGTTTCAAACTGGATATCAGAGATAAAGGGATTACACTATTGATGTAATGTTGGTTGTGTCACCAGGTTGAAGTTGTTATCTAGCATATCTATTTCTTGGGCCACAACAAATTATTGATAGACACCAATAATTGTTTGTGAAGTCATAATTTGATTGCAAACATCACTTCTAATGTAATTTGTTTCCTATACCATCACACACAAGATGAAATGGGAAGAGGGGTAACATCATGGATACATGATTAATTTTTTACTGAATGGTTTACGTAATTTTTTATATCATTGATGGACTGAGTGGAAGCTCAATAAGTAGATTGAAAAGTCCAAATGCCAGTTGGATATACCACTCAGTCGACTAGAATGACTAGTTGGATAAATAATATGAAATCAACCCAACCAATGGCAAGACAGTTCATTCCTTTATCTAGACAAGATTATCCCAATTGGTCGACTGGCTAGACCAATCGTCTGACTATAGTTGGTCATTAACTTGACTAGCTTATTCTAGAATATTCCATTTCATCCTAGTCACCCAACTACTTTGTCTTGTCAGCCAAGTGGTTATCTACGAATGCACCACCTAAATTCATCCCATGTTCTTTTTGTTTCCTAGGGTTTCAGAAAGCATGCTTCCTTGGTTATCCTATTTAAAGGAGCATAATGGCCTAGTTTTTTATTACACCTTTTGACACATGAACCCTAATCATCATTATCCACAAGTAGAGAGAGAAATGGATAGATGGTGTAATACTAGAATGTTTCCAATAAAAAGTTTGCTCCTTCCCTATCGGCTCTTGCAGTGCAACATGGATTTCTTATCATATGACATGGATGACATGGAGACGCTAAAACTTTTGTAACTGCATTGGGAGGATGTCATCAACATTTTCTATTTTCTCTTTTTTGTGTGAGTAACAATCCAAGATCTAATCACTGACAAGGCATACATCACATTCTTCCTTTTGGATATACTTTTGATTATGTGATATGCTTGTAAGATTCATAGATATTTCTTTTTTCTTTTTGTATTCCTTTCACCTCTAAGTTAATAATGGTGAAATCTGAGCCATGCTAGTCTATGATATATTGGGATTTATAATCTACATAATTGAATTCATTTTATACCATTCAAGTTGCTACATATGATGTAAATAAAAATATTAAATGCACACTTTAATAATACAACATTTTTTGCAATACATATTTTTATATGGCCTATGGGGTCAACTATGGAAAATATATTTTTTCCTAGGGCATGGATGTCAAACTCTTAAGACGTTTTCAAGAGAAAAAGTTACTAATCAGGATTTCTAGTAAGGAAAATAAGTAATCTGAAATATTTATATTTAAATATATGATATGATAGTATATAAAATAATACACATATCTTATGAAATATTTTTTTGGTGGATGATTTCATTGTTGGAACCAAATACTGCTTTTGTGTGTCCATGGTTCAGGGAGTTTGGTTGACAAGCACTGGTCTTGCATACTAAGCCTCATTTGTTTCTTCAATGGTAACAGTTTTTATTCCTTCTTAATCACCTCATATATAAATTGACATTTAGACATAACATGTAATATTAGATAGGAATAGAAAAAAGTTTTGGAGGACTTGGCATGATGAGGCAACCATGATGATCGAGGAGCATCCATAGAGTGATTGATCGAGGGACTCATAGGTTAATGATGTGTAAGACAAAAATGTATCTTAGGTGGTATTAAGTTTTTATAGGTCAAAAATATTACATTAGTATGGCCATAATTGATGTTTTATTTTTTTATGTGTTTGTAGATTGTAGATATAATGTGTATATCATACATAATATAAATTTGTGGTGTTTCTACACACACACACACACAAACACACACATATATATATATATATATATATATATATATATATATATATACACATATATATAGGGTAGCAATCTAGTGAGAAACATACTAACATCCTATGGTGAGAGCATGAGCGGCATTTAGATAACTAAACATTTGTAACTATTTTTTAAAATCCAACTGTATAGATGGGAAAACCATCAATTCATTTACCTTCTGACAAAAAATCATTCCAATTAGACATTGTTCACATGTCCATATGTACAATATACACTTTGGTATCCAACGGTCAGCCTGAAATTCATTATAAAGTGTCAAAAAGTATTTTGTTGTTGTGAATGATATACAAATCGGATGGTGATAAAATTTTATAGGAAGGTAAATACTAAGTTAAGTTTGTAATTTACGGTTAGATTATGAAAATTGGTCCATGTGAAGAGTTATTCAAATGCCTCTCATGCTCTCACCAAGATATGTTTCACATTGGATCGTTGTCCTATATATATATATATATATATATATATATATATATATATATATATATATATATAGGGTAACAATCCAACTGTATAGGTGGGAAAAGAATCAATTCATTTACCTTCTCACAAAAAATCATTGCAATTAGACATTGTTCACATGTCCATATGTACAATATACACTTTTTTCATCCAACGGTCAGCCTAAAATTCAATATAGAGTTTCAAAAAGTATTTTTTTGTTGTGAATTATATACAAATCGGATGGGGATAAAATTTTGTAGGAAGGTAAATATTAAGTTATGTTTGTAATTTTCAGTTAGATTATGAAAATTGGTCCATGTGAAGCGTTATTCAAATGCCTCTCATGCTCTCACCAAGATATGTTTCTCGCTGGATCGTTTTCCTATATATATATATATATATATATATATATATATATATCCCCCCAGATAAAATATTAATGATTAGATTCTTCCTTGTGCAACACACATAAAAACCTTGATTGACTAAATGTAGACATGCCAAATCTTGGTATGATATCTATATTGGGAAAGTGAGAGAATAAATATGTGGGTATATCAAAGAAAGGTGCATATTATATTGCTTTAGTCTTTGGGTCAGACTTATCAAGGTGGAATAAATAAGATTAAGAACCTATAGGAATATAGATGGTAACAACAAATGTTTGTGTATCCATTTATCAAAAGTTATATTGAATACTATTTACAAATATTTCTTACCTAAATAGTGTGGGTAATCACCCTAAGTTGATACATAATTTGATGAAATATGGACTCGTCTCACCAGATATTGTATGATGCAATATCATGAATTGAGAGTGAGGACTACTAATTTTATTTTTGGGGATTCGAATTTCATTTTATTTAACATCAATTGCCAATGTAGGTAAAGAAAGTTGTATCATAATTGTTAGATGACTCCAAAGAATTTGGTGGCCTGAGCAATGAACATTTGTAACAATACATGGGAAAACTATAGGAGGTGAGAAAAAATATGCATTTCATTCACTAAAGGTTTCATTTGTAATTTGGTTACTCCATATGCATCCTTGTTAGCAAGTTGGGGTACTATAATAATCTTCACAGTCCAATCCTTATTTAAGAGATCTTGGATGAGAGGTAACTATGCATTAACAACTGGTTAAGATACTAAGGGATTTTAAATGACATGTAATGCAACAATAGAGTAAGTTTATATAATAACATGATTTGACCAAGATTTCAAGCATTCTAAAGAGCATAGTGTGTCACACCTATTTCTTATACTAAGATAGAAGAAATATAACTACTTTTCCCATGTTGAAACCCATCTACCATCATGTGTTTGAGAAAAAGAGATATATGATTTATTTTTATTGATGAAATCTTCAGAATCGATCTTTAACCGTCTTGAAAAAAAATGTTTCCATGTAATTTCTTGAGCATAAGAAAGGTCCCTATAGAACTTTAATAAAATAGTAAGATAAATATTTAATCAAAGAGAAAACTAGTATTAATAAACTTTTACAAATCAAATATTAACTCTAATAGATACTTCTTATTGATCAAATGGAAAACAACACCGACAACTTTGCAATTTGATCATTACATAGGAAGAATAAATTTAATGGAAACAACTTCCATGTGTGGTTTAAGACACTAAGACTGTGTTCACATGAGAGCATAAACCATATGTCCTAGATAAAGATGTACCATATGAACTAGCTCTGAATGCATCTAGGATGAAAAGGAAAACCTATTGTAAGCATTTTAATGACGTTGTAGACATCAAATGTCTCATTCTATGCTCCATGAATCATAAACTTCATAAGTAACATAATATTGTGATATTAGTTGATATAATAACACATCTCCAAAAAATTTACCAAGAACAAGTAAGGAAAGAGAGGTATAATGTCTTCAAGGCATTATTTAGGTGCATTATGGCAAAAAGTGATCTAGTAAGGCTACATGTTCTCAAGTTAAATGTTTATGTGGAAATACTTGAGAGGTTGATATTTCTTTTATATCAATAGTTGTACGTGGATGTGATCCTATAATTATTTTTGGATTTATTGAATGATTTGCATGAATTACAACACAAACAATTTTTTTTAGATTTTCTTATTATCTTGAGATCATTTGAGGGAAAATGAACAAAGACATGCCTAAATCGATGATGATGCTCAATAGAATTAAAAAAGTACAAAGGAAAAGGAAAAGTTAAGAAAGGTTTTAAGGTTGGCCAGAAGTCGAAGTCTTTTACACCTAAAGCAAAAGGAGGAGCAACAAAAGAAGGAAACTATGACTATTGTCACCAGGATGGACACTAGAAGAAATTTTCCTCTCTACCAATAGGAGTTAAATGACCACAAGTAGGAGATAGAGATATTCACTTAATGTTTGTAAGTTTTATGGATAAAATTATTTATTTATTCATCATGGGTATTGGATTCCTAATGTAGATTTCACCTACGTTCAAATATGTAGGCTCTAAAAAATGTAGATCCTTGAAGAAAGGAGAGGCAGGGCTAATAGAACAAGAGTTTATACTACTATTTTAGGGACCTACTTTTTTATCTAAGCCCAACGGACTTGTAATAGAATTACAAAACAACTATTATGTATATGCCATAAATAGGAACATCACTTCATTCAATGTTTGGAAAAAAATGATTTTAAATTTTATATCAAGAATGGTCAATGTTTGATTTCTAAATATAATATCTTTAACAAAATTTACCTTATGTCTTATGTTTTGTATTTGTTACATCTGAAGACAAGAACCTATAACATAAATACTAAGAAGATTAATCTCAATGATCCAAACACAACATACATGCAACATTATTTTCTAGGCCACATAAATGATAAACACATTTCTAGGCTCCATGCAGATTGATATATGGGCTCATTTTATATTGAATCAACTGAAACGTGCAAATATTGTTAATTTGGAAAGATGATAAGCACACTTTACTAGAAATAGTGTAAGGGAAAGTGACTTATTAGGGCTCATACATACTTATGTATGTACATCATTTATAGAAATGCTAGAGGTGGGTATCAATACTTGATCACATTTACTTATTACCTCAATAGACATGGCTATGTGCATCTAATGAAACACAATTGAAAATTTATTCAAAATTTCAACGAATTAATGTATGAAGTATAAAACTAACATCGGAAAAGTATTGAAGCACTTCAAACGTAAAATGGTGGAGAATAATTAAGTCAAGATTGAGGGCCTTCAAAGAGATTCTGATATTGTATCAAAATGGACTATGCTCATAACACCACAATATAATGGTGTATAGAAATAAAGGATGGCACCCTAATAGACATGGTATTTCATTGATGAGTTTTGTTGCTCTTTTGATTTTGTTTTGTGGTTATGGTTTAGGAACTGTAGTTTTGTACTTAACGACATAGGTTCTATTAGCTCAAAAGATACTATATGAGACTTTAATTGGGAAACATTCCAATATGATTTTTATGGATATTTGTGACAACAATTTTTTTTAAAATCTTGGACCAAAATTTTGTGTGTCACTTTTGTTGGATATCCTAATGAAATCAAGGGATATTATTTCTACATTTAATCTAACAACAAAATTATTGTTGCCAGAATTGTTGCATTACTCATACATGAATTTATTTCCAAAGTAACTAATGGGAGGAAAAAAGAAATCAAAGGAACTAGTCCATGACTCTCGCTCGTTGACTGATCAATGTGATTCCTACCCAGGGATGCTACCCATGCTTACTGTGACTTGGCTGTGTGGATATCACATATTTATTATTGAGAAATGTCACACATGGAAAAGATGTAATATTTAATATGTGTATGTAAATATATGATATGATAGTTTACAAAATCATAGATGTCTCCTTCCAAATATATTTCTTTTGTTGGATGATTGCATGGTTGTGTCCAAAGACCCCTTTTTGAGTGTGCATGTTGTTGTGGATGGGTGATTCTTGGAGTTTGGTTGACAAGTAATTGACTTGTATATTGAGCCTCATTTTTTTACAACTACAATAGTTTCTATTCCTTCTTATTTAATGTATGTGTAAGTTGAGGTTTATACATATCATGTAAAACTAAATAGAACTATAATAAGTTTTTGGCATGGCGAGGTAACCATGAGATCCAAAGAGCGTTAATGGAGCCAATGATCGAGGTGCAACACAAATGTAGATTCATTCTGGAATTCATACGTTAATGATGCATAAGATGAAAATGGACCTTAGTTGGATACTAACACTTGTGACTCAAAAGAATTACATTAGTATGACAATAACCAATGTTGTATTTTTTGTCAATTGTATTTGTGTATATAATGAGTATATGGTACAAAACATAAACTTGTGACGTTAGCATATGTGTATGTATATTTATATATAACCCCTTAAATAATATATTAAGTCGTATATGCTTTCCAATGTGTTACACACACAAAAGTTGTGATTATGTCAAAACGTGGTGCACAATTTATATTGGGGAATTGTGAGAATAGATATGTGGGTCTGCCAAATTATGGTGCATATTATATTGTTTTGGCCTTCGAGTTAGACTTGACTAGGTGATGTAAATAGGATTAACTACCAAAAGGCATATAGATGATAACAATGAAGGGTTGTTCCATCTAACAAGTGATGCATTAGAAGTAATTAGCAAATGTTGCCTACCTACATAGTCAATTGTGAGTGATTAGCCAAAGTTGACTCACGATTTGATAAAATATGGACCTTGTCTTACGAGAGATGGTATGATGTAATCTTATGAAATTATTGTGAGGGATGTTAATTAAAATACAAAAGTGGGAACAATATTTAATTAAAGACTGATCAAATGGAAAAAATAACAACAAAGTTTCATTATGATTGATCCTACAACAAAGTTTCATCATGATTGGTCCTTGAGAAGGATAAACTTATCAGAAACAACTTCCATGTTTGGTTTAGGACACTAAGAATTATTTTTCACACATGAGCGTAAGCTCTATGTTGTGGATACACAATACTAGATGAACTAGGTTCAAAAGAATAGGGAAGAAAGGAACCATATTATAAGTATTCTAATGATGGGTCATGGACATCAAATACCTTATATATCCTCAATGAACCATGAGGTTCATAACAAGCATATGAACATGGGAATTTTTTATATGACATCTCAGGAATATGTATCAAAAACAAGTAAGGCTAGAAAGGTATGATGTCTTCAAGGAATTATTCAGATGGAATATGGCATAAGGTGAACCAGATATGCTCTATGTTCTTAAGTTAATTGTTTATGTGGAAAGACTTAAGAGACTAGGATTTTTCTAGACCAAGGATTGGCCACAAATGTGACCCTACAATTGTTTTCATATCTATATCAATAATTTTTCATTATGTACAATATGAAAAACTTTGTAAAAGTGTTGTTAAAGCAACTTGTGTTATGTTGAGAATGGATGAGAGGAAAATGAACAAAGACAACTACAAATTCATGTTGATGGTAGATGGAGGAAATGAAAATTCCAAGGGAAAAGGAAAAGTACAAAAAAGTTAGAATACTGACCAAACATTTAAGTCATATGCACAGAAGGAAATAGGAGTGACTAATGAAGAAGACTATGAAAATAGCCGCCAGACTAGACCCGAGGAGAGAAATTTTCCTCTCTACCTAGTGGGATGTATAAGAACAAGGATCAAGGGTTAGAGATATTCACTTCAGGTATATATCTTATAGAGATAAATTTATCTAATAATTTATCATGTGTGTTCGGTACCAGATGTTGATCTCACAAATTTTCAAATATACATATTCTAAAAAGAAGTAGACCTTTGAAGAAAGGGGAGGTGGACATACAAGTGGAAAATAGAGAAAGACCTTCTACTACTACTGTATGCACCTACTATTTATCTATGTCCGAATAGAGAACTATTATTATGTAACTTACATAAATAGGGACATCATTTATGTTCCATGTTTGGACAAAAACTATTTTGAATAACATATCAAGAATGGTCAATGTTCTACTTTTGAAGGGGTGATCTTTATTATCAATTCCTCTATGTGTTATGGTATTTATTTATTGGACCTGAGACAAGTGTCTATAACATAATTACTAAGAATCAAACTCAATGAATCAAATGAAACATACATGTGGAACTTTTGTCATGATAACCACATTTCTAAGATCCATAAACATGGATATCTAGACTCATTTGGTTTTGAATCAACTAAGACATGCAAATCTTGTTTATTTGGAAAGATGAAAGAAAACACCCTTTACTGGAAATAGTGAAAGGGCAAGTTACTTATTAGGGCTCTTCCATATATTGTTGTATAAGGACATGATAACACAAATGCTAGAGGTGAGTATCAATACATCATCATATTTACTTATGACCTCAGTAGATATGTCTATGTGTATCTTTTATTTTCGAACCCTTTTGTATAATATTCAATTTTTCTAATATTAGAAATTTGTTTAATACTAAAAACTCATGGACCGATCATAGTAAAAAAAAATTGTCGTTGTTTCCCATTTGGTCAACAAAAAGTATTTTCAAAAGTTAGTATTTGGTACTAAAAGTTTATCCATATCAATTTGATCTTTAATTTAATATTGCTTACATGATTTTATATATAAGTAATAGTTATCATTGTGAATTCATAAGATTGAATAATACAATCTCTAGTGATACAAGATACACATTTCATCCAATCATGACTCACCTTTAGTTGATCAATTACAAGTTGGCAAAGTTGTTAGGGAATATTTTCCAATTTCATATTATGCAAGTCTAGATAGATGGATGCACAAACCTTTTCATTAACATCTATATGCCTCTAGTTTCTTAATCCTATTTTGATAACCTATTTAAACCCAACCCGAAGAGAAAAATAGGATAATATGAACCCGACTTTGGCATAATCACTTATCTTCTCTTAGACGTCCCAATATAGTCTGCACATCATTCTTTGGTGTGCCCACACTTAGTCAATCAAGATCTTTGTGTGTGTTCAAATTGGAAATCTTCTATGACCTGAAATTTTATTTGAGGGGTTATGTATATACACATATACATATATGATACCATAGAATTACAATATATCATATATACATTATATCCACAATCCACAAACATTAAACATTGGTTATGGACTTACTAATATATTTCCTTTGAGCCATAAAGGATAGCTGTCCACCTAAGGTCCCTTTGTGTCTTATGCATCATTAGCTTGTGAATTCCCATGTGAACCTACATTTGTGTTGCATTTTGATAAGCGACTCCATGGACACTCCTTGGATGTCCATGGTTGCCTCGTCATGTCAAAAACTTATTCTATTCCTTTATAATTTTACATGATATATATATAACTCAACTTATATTTAAGTGAAATAAGAAGGAATAAGAACCATCAGAGATGAGGTTTGGTATGCAAGATGAGTACTTGTCAACCAAACACTAAGAACCATCCATCCGTGAGAACATGCACATTCAAAATGGGTCTTTAGACAAAACCATACAATCATCCTCTAATTTTTTTTGAAGGAGACATGTATAACTTGTATAGTATGATATCATATATATACATGTGCGTATTTAATGTTTCATATTTTCCTTATGGGGAAATCCTTATTAAAAAATATTTCTATCCAAACAAACTGGTTGGATTAAGCATAGGAAGCGTCATATGCAAGCATCATTCTGCCTGATCAGTCGGTTAGGGTCAAGGATGATCCCTTAGAGTTTTTCCTTCCTCCCACTCCTTTGTAAATAAATTCTAGTACAAATAATACAATAGTATTGGAAAAAATAGTTTGTTTAGATGAAATGTATCAATAGTATCCCTTTATTTATGTAGGATATCCAAAAAATTACATATGTCAATTTCGATCCAAGATTTTCAAAAATCTATATCTTGGCATAACCTTCACATTCCAAATATTCATAAAAATCATACTAATAAATTTCCCATTCTATATATCACATCATATATTTTGAACCATGAGTTCTATGTCTCAGATACACTAGTACCATACGAACCAACACTGAATGTGCCTAAGTTGGGAAGGGAGGCTTACCATAAGAATTCCAATGATGTTGTGGATATCAAATGCCTTATTCTATTTTCCATGAATCATTATCTTCATAGAAAACATGAGAACACGCGATTTGTTGAGTTGATAACACATCTCAGGAACATGTACCAAGAAAAAGTAAGGTGAGAGAGGTGTGGTGTTTCCAAGGTATTTAAGTGCAATATGGAAGATGGTGATCCACTTAGGCCCCATGTGCTTAAGTTAATCATTTATGTTGAAAGCCTTGAGAGACTAGGATTTTCTTTAGACTAAAATTTTTCCATGGATGTGAACTTATAATTGTTTAAAGATTTATATAAATACTTTTTAATGAATGAACACACAAACAATTTTGTTAACCCATTGTCTGATATGCTTGGTATGTTAAGAACATCTAAAGGGAAAATGAACAAACAAATCCCAAATAAATGTTGGTCACCATTAGAGGAGAAGAAAAGTCTAAGGGTAAAGGAAAAGCCAAGAAAGCTTCAACAACTTGACAAAATTCTAATTCTTCTGCACTTAAGGCCAAGGGAGGAGTGACTAAAGAAAATATTTGTTACCATTGTCACCATATTGGATATCAAAAGATAAATTATCCTTTCTCCCTAGAGAAACTGAAGAACAATGAGGGGAAGAAGATCTTCACTTCAGGTATATATGTTACAGAGATAAATATATCTACTTATGTTTCATGGGTATTGGATACTAGATGTGATTCTCACATATGTTTAAATAGGTATGTTTTTAAAAGAAGTAAGGCCATCAAGAAAGGGCAGGTGAAGCTACGTGTGTAAAATAAAGAAATATTTTCTACTATTCATGTAGGCACCTATTGTTTACCTAAGCCTAGTGGGCTTATAGTATATAGAGAACTACTATTATGTACCTTCTATAAATAGGAACCTCATTTCTATTCCATGTTTGGCCAATAATGGTTTCGAATTTCCTATTAGGAATGGTCTATTTTCTATTTCTAAAGTTAAGATCTTTTATAACAGTGCACCTATGTCTAATTGTCTTTATTTATTTAGATCTTATAACAAGTGTCTATAACATAAATACTAATTATCTTAAACTGAATGACTCAATCAAAACATACATGTGGTGTTGTTTTCTAGGCCACATAAATAAGAAGCACATTTCTAGGCTCCATAAATATGGGTATCTAGACTCATTTGGTTTTGAAGGAATTAAAACATGTGAGTATTGTTAATATGGAAAGATAAAAAAACACCCTTTACTGGAAATGGTGAAGGACAAGTGAGTGAATATTAGGGCTCATACATACAGATCTATGTGGAACTTTTCTCAAGAATTCTAAAGGTGGGTAGCAATACTTCAATACATTTACTTATGACCTCAATAATATGGCTATGTGTATCTAATGATGCATAATTAAAAATCCATTGAAAAGTTCAAGGATTTCAATGTGCAAAATTAACATAGAATAAATATTAGATTACTTTTATCAGATCAAGGTAGAGATACTTAAGCCAAGATTTTGAGTCTCGTCTGAGAGATTGTGATATTGTAACAAAGTGGGTTGCACTTAGAACACAAGAACATAATGTTGTATGAAAAATAAGGAATGACACCATGTTGGACATGGTATGATTAGTGATGACTTTTACTTCTCTTCTGATTTCCTTTTGGTTTTATGCTTGTAATGTAGTGTTTACACTTATGATGCACTTTGTATTGCTTCAGAATTTACCTTATGAGAAATGGATCGGGAATGGTCCCAATATGATTTTTATGAATGGTTGAGATGAGAAGCTTATGCTAATAAATATTTTTCTAAAAATATTAGACCAAAATCATACATTTGTCATTTTGTTAGATATCCTAATGAAATGAAATAATAATTTTCCTACATTTCATCAAAAACATTTTTTGGGTTCTTTGTATTGGAATTTATTTCCAAAGGAAGAAGTGGTAGGACAATAGAACCAAAATAAGTTCAATACCAACAAGATAACATTGATCATATGAATGTAGATAAGGAAAAAGTGGAATCACAAACTATTTTGGATTCACATTCCTCCTGTAACACATGAACCTAATAGGTCTTATAGGGCATGTCTTGACCCAGAGAGATTAGGATTTTTGTTGACTCAACAAGATGATGTGACAGTCATTGATGATGATGAACCTAAAACCTACAATGAAGCTGATGAGGGACTAGATAAAGAGAAATGGACAGAAGCCATGAGATCTGATATGGAATCCATGTATACTTACAATGTATATACCATGGTGGATCATTCTAAAGGGGTAAAACCCAAAGGGTACTATTGGGTCTTCAAGAAGAAGATTGACATGGATGGTTACTAATATGTAATGGCCAATTTGTTGCAAAATATTTCAAACAAGTTCAAGGTTTTTTCTATGATGTAACTTTTTCACTAGTTTCCATGGTTAATCCATCATGATCATGCATATCACTACAACTTACTATGACTATAAAATCTAGAAAATGGATTTTATAATTGCATTCTTTAGGGGATCTCCTTGAGGATGTGTACATGATCCAACCAAGGGGTTTTATTTATTCAAATGAATCCATCAAAGTATGTAAGCTAAAAGGGTCTATCTACAAGTTGAAACAAGCATTTTGAAGCTGAAATCTTGATTTTGATGAGTCAGAAAAATAATTTTGCTTTATCCAACATGAAGATCAACCTCACATTTTCAACAAGGTTAGTGGGAGCATAACTATATTCTTCATATTGTATATAGATGATATACTATTGATGGGGAATAGCATCCGTTCTCTACAGTTGGTTAAAACATGGTTCTAGAAAACCTTTTTACATAAGAACATAGGAGAAGCATCCTATATACTAAGAATCAAGATGTCTAGAAACAGATCTCGAAGGCTTCTTAGTCTAAATCAAATTGCATGCATCGATAAAGTGCTAAGAAAGTTTAGTATAAAAGAGTTTATAAAAGGAAACTTTCCTATGTCTCATGGAATAAGTCTCTCTAAATCTCGTTTTCCCACCTCTTTTTAAAAGAGGAAACACATGAATAATGCCACATATGCATATACAATTGGATCTATAATGTATGTGATGTTATGTGCTTTGAGAATGATGAGTATGTACCAACTAGATCTTGGTCATGGTCACTAGACTGTTATAAAGAACATCCTTAAGTACTTGAGATTCACTATGGATCAATTTCTATTTACAATTGTGAAGAAGATATGGTTGTAAAGGGTTTACACTAGCACAAGCATCCAAAGTGAAAAGGATAGTTATTGGTTGTAATTAGGTTTTGCATTTTTCTGTAATGATGAAGCTATGATCTTGAAAAGTTCCAAGTAAAAGATAGTGGATAATTTTGTAACATATATTGAGTACATTACTACCTCTAGTGCAACAAAGTAAGGTGTATGGATCAAGAAGTTGACTGGTGATCTTTGGGTGGTTCCTTGCATTGGTAATACAATATAACAATACTATGACAACAATGATGCCATTGCACAAGCTAAGAAACCCATAATACACTAGTGTTCCAATATATATTATGGTTCTACCATCTCATATGAGTGAGCATAGTAAAGAGATGTGAAGCTTTTCATAGTACAAACCAAAAGCAATGTTGTTGACCCTATGGAAAATGCACGTTCATAGCAAAAGCATGTTGGTCTTGTTAGATCACATGAATTTAGATTCATGATTGATTGGATCTAGTACAAGTGGGAGCCTATTTGTGGTATGCCCTGAGAGACAAACATATGACGATTGTAATAGCACACTTTGTAATAAATTAGACTAAATAATTATAACTTCAAATATGATATTATCTTTTATATGAAATAATGAGTAAATATAATATCGTCCTAAGAATATATCACTCAATGACATAATTTTGGGTTGAGGACGGGACCCAACCATGAGATCATATGAATTCTAAGAGTATCAAGTCTTTTCTAGGTCCCTAGTTTGGTATTATTGTGAAAATTAGGATGATAATAATACATTTTGACTAGTATGTGTGGTTATTGATGACTATGTCCCATTACTCATGATATTTGATATCAAGGAAAACACATAGGTACTCATTATGAACAAGAGTACCTGACATACCCAACTTGGGCATGACATAGGGAAGACACTCAATGTGACAATGATGAATGTGGTCCTTAGACATGAAATCACTACAATGTTCACATGTTGTTCATTCTACTTCAAAACTTCTCAATGTGACCTTGAATAAATGTTGTCATATAGGTAGCGCTTGGGTCCACAGTGACATATGTGAATTATTGACTGGTGTAGATATAATTTGTCCCTCCTATTGGAGTGATATCCTATCCAATTCATGAGAGAGACTATGAAATGTATGAATATGCTCATGGGATTCAATAAATGATATTGAGCTCATATGTATCTCAAATAGTCTACTCTTGATCAAGGACAACATATGGAACATTAAGATGATTTTTTTCAATCTCTCAGACTCAATATAGATATCAGATACACATATTATATGATCTATGTAAAGATGGTGAAAGAACTAGGTTGAAGTTGTTATCCAACTTCTCTGATTACTTTGGTGGCAATGAAGTTTTTAGATACCAATCATTGTCGCTAAAGTCATAAAATGTTTATACTATCAATGAAAGTTGGAGTATATAGAGTCACACACATAGTATGCACAAACAAGAGGAGTGTGTGATGTTGGACACATAATTAATTTGTAACTAAAAGGTTCAAGTAATTAATTAGATCATTGATGGACAGATTGAAAGCTCAATCATATGGTTGGAAAGTTTAATTGCCAAACTGGACATACTGATCAATTGACTGCAAATTCCAGTTGATTGACTGAGCTAAAAAGAGTCCAATAAGTCAATAGGACAGGCTAGTAATCTGACTGGACTAGATCAACCCAATTGGATAGCTAGCTTGCCCAATCATTAGTGTAGATAAGATAAGTAAGTTATTTGACTTATTATTGAATGTTTTCACCCAAATGGACTTTCTAATCAGTTTATTGGCAATCCTCAAATGGGCCGCCTCAAATGCACCCATTTTCTTTTTGTTTCTCAGGGTTTTAGAAATTCAAATTCCTTGCCTTTCCTATTTTATGGACATGAAAGACATGTTTTTGGTTACACCTTTTAACACATGAACCCCATCCATTATTATCCATAAGGAGAGAGAAGGAGATACAATGAAACACTAGCACATTGTCAATGGAAAGGTTGCTCCTTCCCAGTCAGCTTTTACATTGCGACATGGAGTTCCCATCATCTGTGTGGATGATATAGAGTGGAAGATGATTTTGTGACTAGTTAGGAGTATTCCATTTGACATCCTCTATTTGTCTCATATATCTTGTGAGCAATGTCACTAGATCTACTCAACAAAAGGTATATCTCACATCTTTCCTTCTGGATATATTATCGTTGATAAGATATGGTCATGAGATTCATGGATAAATATTTATTGTTCTTATTAACATGTCACCTCCATGATACCAAACATGTAATGAACTGGCCAAGCACACTTAACCATAGATTACCTATTGATATGCTTTCTGAAAAGATGGTGCACCTTGTATATATGAGTAGTGGAGTCATTCATTTTGAGACCACTTTATCTTAGGCCTCAAATATTGGGATTTTACACCTTTTCCTCCATATGAGTTCATAGCCACACCACACTTTAATGAACTACATGATACCTATTTTGTGTAAAATTCTTGCTTCCTCCTCACCAAAAGGTTCACATCCCTAAATATTTATTCTATCATTGAAACCCCAGGTTTCCTAGGTGATGTACATAACCAGGATCCCTAGGCTCTTTTCATCTTCTCTTCTCCATCATACAAAAAACAATCTTTCTCTATGTCCTCGTAGGCTACATGATAACAAACTCTAGAGAGTCGTTCATACTTTATCTCTATCCATGATTCTCTAGAATCATTTTAGTGGTTTTATATGTCCAAATTAAGTTGAAAACTCATCGACATTTATCATCATATCTCATCACAATAGATCTGAAGTAATTTACCTATTCTTCCCACATTAGTAAAGATCGATGACTCTGATCTATCCACTAGAGGAAGATTAAATATTTAAAGCCAAAAAGTTCACTCCTTCAATTTGATATTTCTAGGTTAGTCATTGTTCTCCATTTCCTTTTTTGGAAGAAAAAGGTTCTCAGAATTTCATAATCATCCATTTAACTCCTTCTTATATTTCCTGTGTAGGAATTCTATAATTAAGTTTGGTGGATCAATCGACATAAAACCACCTTGTTATCTAGTTCCCATGGTTGAGTTAGAGTTTTCTACAGTACCTATAAGTTATATCTTCGATCAGTCAAGAACTTCTCCATGAGGGCCAATTCCATGTGAGTTGTAACCTTTGGTTCCTCCTCTCTATTTATGTCAATATTGTCTTATTATTCTTTTGAACTCAAGATGCTTCCGCGATGGTCTAAGATTTCTTCTATAATGGTTGGGTAACCAGGACCTGTATCCATTGAGGTCACACTTGAATCTACAAGAGAGAGATCTCACTATGAAAAGGGGGAAGGTTGCAAACACTACCACTATCTAATTTGATCTTTACTACTATGAAAAGAGGAAGTTTTGTTTCAAATGACAACCTTGCAATTTTGTTTTTTGAAGAAGTGTCTAACCAATCAGTTGTAACATTTTCCAAATTTTGCAATATCCATGTTTCTTTCATTTATCAAAAAATTACACAACTTTCTTTTTATTTTCCAAAACAAGAAAGCCTCCCAAGATGGTTACATACTTTCCAACTTGTTGTAATTCTCTTACTCTTTTTATTTCCTTTCTCTTTTCCCACTAGACTCATCCCTCCAAGATACTCTATCCCATCAGGTTATTAGCTCCCTCTCCATCAAGAAGATCATGGGTAAAGGAGTGTTTAAATATATCTATGACAAGAAGAAATAATCAATAATACTTATGCAATTACCATGTTTTAACATCTTCCCCATATTTCAATGATGTCGAGAAACCACAACCATGTGTCAATTACTTTGTAAATCTTAACAAATACCATCCAAATGCCCAAAACCTTGCTTAGTCACTAATTCTTCCAACCAATGTAAACAAATTCTCTATTTTTCAAACCTCGTTGACAACAAACCCTCCCAATGATCGCTTATCTATATTTACTCCTTATAGTGTTTTCTTGACAAATATTGTCTTCCAGTTTTATAAAGTCTTTCTAAGGAGCAAAGCAGTATTTATACACTATAGTGGTGTTGCAATCCACCTCAAATTCAAACTTATCTCTTTATCTTACATACTCTTTCTTCCTTATACCTAATTGATAGTGGTAGTCATCTTCAATGAAAAAACCACATTTATCTCTAGTCACGGTGATAAAGGAGGGAGGATCTCAATCATCATATACATATTTAACATTCAAGTCTTGTAATATCAATAGAAATTTAATTTTTTTCTATGTGTAGATTCACTCAATATGACAACAACTACCTTCCCAAAAATTGAATGTCTAAAAATAAAATCAATTCTAGGAGTATATTACAAAAGCAAGTTTCTCCTTGAAAGGTATGTAAAATTTTATTTTCTACATTCATTTTTTAGTTATATAATTAACTATAGGTTTAGTTGGGTGTAGTTTTGTTAGTTCAAAAAGTAAAAAAGTACAGAAAACACACAATTTCACATACAACTACACCCTACCAAACATGCCCTTAAAATTCTTCAACTTTGTGGTTCCAATTCTTCATTTTCACACAAGATCTTAATTTTGAAGACATATGATCTCAATTTTGGATGAAAAGAAAGTAGGAAGCACATTGACACTCATGACACAATCAACAAAAAGGATATCAACCACTACATAACCCAAAATCCAATCACATGATTTTTCTCATTTGGTAGTGAAAATATCCATATTGCTTTAGAAATTATAATACTGAAAAATACTTGTCAACTATTTTTTATTTGTGATTTAGCTATGTGGCAATTATTTTTGGTCAATATCTACTATGATTCATGACAAGCATTAGGTCAATAATAACTGCATCATTTCATTAATATCGATATGACTATAATTTTCAAATAATGCTTATTTAAGACAATAGTCTTTTCATCCATATGATTGGATTTAGTAATTAAGTTGTATGTGTAATATTTTTCCATCTAGTATAAATAGGTCATATGTACCAGTCAATAGACTCAATGGACATTTTTCTTAGAAATGACTCAATGGACACATACAAAACACTAATGATAAATATGTAACTATACATTGTTAGAATATCTTTATTTTTGCATCAACGAGATAATCTCATACCAAACTTAGACCCTAATCTTATACACCTATTGGGGTATGGTTCCAAATTTAAAAATATTTTCCAGTCTTAGATCATATCCAAAGTCAATTATCTATGTAGGTTTGGATATATGTCAACTTCTCCTTGTATGACCCATCCCAATACCATCCCTAAGTATATGGAATAACATCTTCAGACATAAATTAATTTCTATAGTTGATAAATCATTTTCTTGCAATTAACACATTTTATCTAAAAACTCATTGGCATTTTTTCCAATGACATCATAAATAATTACATATATTGAACAAGGAATATTGATTCATTAATATTTATGAATCTGAATCAAATTGTGCATGCACATGTGATACATTTTTTTATGAGTATAATAATTTTATTCCTTATAAATATTAAATTAAAATGATGTAGAAGTTGGTCTAATATGTGATCAAATTGTCATTTCCCTTTATGTTTGTAAATTGTCCATATTTTATCATTCACCATTGTTTATTGTAAGTGCATTTTTATCTACCCAACTAAATTATAATTAATATTAATGTCAACTTAAAAGTATAAACACAACATCATTTAAATATTATACTTGTATATTTTAATACATAATATATGACTTTTATAATTATGACATCACATAGTTGGGTATATCAAGTAATATAGTAATCATTTTTCTAGACAATTTGATATGTTACCATACGAAGTAGTTGGTTAAATTTACAATAGCCACACTAATGAAAAAACTATACCTTTAGTAATATACATTATATTATCAAAAAACATAAAAAATAAATATTGTATTTTCTACTATCATTTCTACAAATGTGTCAATTGTTTTTCTTATCTAGATGATTGTAAGAAAATAATAGTTTACCAAATTAATTTCTCACTGACATTACATGTGTGTGTTTACTAGTACCTCCTAACTATCTCAGTTTATAATCCTAACTAGTATAATCCATTGAAATTAGCTCATTTAAAACAAAAATACAAATAAGCCATCAAAATTCTCATAATATTGTGTTGATCACAATATAGGAAAAATTAATCCTTTTGTGACACTAATTTAGGGTATCTTATATATGTATGATGCACATGTCATTCACAATGAATAATAAATGTACAATGCACCAATAGCTCTGAAATTCTATGTAGAATATATACAAGGTCTGTGTTATGATTATGTTTTTCTAAAATTGTGTAACTTGTTTTAGATAGAGAATTATGTCTATTGAAACCAATTAAATTTTTGTGACTCAATATGCCCAATACATGTTGATGTTTGCAGAATATATTTTTAATAATATGTGCAACCTAATTTGTTATGCATCTAATCCATGTTGATGTGATAATGATCCCTATTAGGATGAGAGGACCCTAACTTGATCCATGTATATAATAAATAGAGTTAGAGAAAACTGAAAGAAATTGGAATATAATATTTAGAGAATTTATCATGAACAACAATATGAAACTAGTAACAAATTCCAGCATAAAAGTCAAGTAATTGTGGGAATATCTTAATGAACAAAGTCAAATAATAAGACAAACATAAGTAGGGTTGCTAATGTGAATCGAATGATGGTATAGTGGTCTTTTCTTAATTAGGGGTTGTCAAAGTTGTAGTTGGCCTATATAATATGTAGATTAGATATCTCTATTAATGGTACTATTACCTCATATTTGGCAAACTATATTGTTTCACTATATTATATGTGTACAAAAGACTTGACATATGATACTGGATGAAATAAGTGCTCTTGTACCTTTCTATATTTTATGTATACATAGTTTTAAGACATGAAACATAACTATTATATTCTATTATGTGAAACCATTAAACTCTTTGTAGGGAAATATGATGACAGAGTAGACAATGGAAATAAAAATTTAACTGGCGTATTCCCCTTAAAATAGTAGATTGTGTCAACAACTATGTAATGGAAACGATAATTACAACCTTGTACCTGGTCATGGAGCAAGTCCAATGATAATTCCTCATTGTAGTGTGCACCTTTCCTCAAGTTTCACCTAGACAGCGTCACAAGTGACCTCCTGGATGATCATCATAGAAAGTGGTTGACTTTGTCCTCTGAGTGTTAGGCAACAATATCTTTTCCTGTATAGTAGTCCACACGGATAACTGAGAACTCCTGTTGTTCTAGAAGAACAGACAAGAAGGAGTTGTCCCATCTAGTCAGTGTACTAGAACCGTCTTGCTCTCCCATAATTGTCTCTCCATTTCTATCCCTCTCTTTGATGGGTAGGACTAGCTCGGGTTCTCTTAGTTACCACAACCAGAGAAGACAACAATTGTCAAAGCTTATTGTTGTGTCTGAGAAGCCCCTTATACCACTCTATTTATAGGAGGTCAGGATTCCTAGTTTGAGTGGATGTCAAGGGGGACAAAGTTTAATGAATTTTGCATCTTGTGAGAGGCAAAACGATCAGTTTAAAGGCGAACCGATCAATGGCATGTGAGTCGATCGGTTAATGTGTTTCCCAAATGTAATTGTATTAGCAATTAACATTCAATTAATGCATGACATGACATCAACACTACTCATTGATACAATTGAATTGATCAACCAACCAGTTGATTCCCAACCTGGATCGGTACAGATCTGAGCTGATCGGTTCACTTGTTGAACCAGTCACTCATGGTTGAGATTTCCAATCTTGGTTCAACACTTGAATCGGTCAGTTCACAGTCCATTAAGTCAACATTCAACCATTGTTGTTTAAATTGTACACCTAACTCTTTAGTAATCAAGTTTAAACTACATTCATTAATAAACTCCTCTTCCAACTGTATCCTATGTGTGTGACCTTGTAGGTTCCAAGTTATGTTCGCAGTGAATGTCCATAACTAATTTATGATATCACAAGAAAATTAGTGGTGTCTAGCAACACATCATTGCTACCCAAGTAATTCAGAAAGTTTAAGAACAACTTCAACCAACAATTTGTGGTTGGTGTTATAATGTTTGTATGGTTTGTTTGTCATCAATATCCGCATTGAACTCAAGGCATGGGATCATCATCCTATTTAACATTAAATCCATATTACTTGAATCAGAGAATACTGTTTGAGATATATTAAGTTGAATATCACATATTGACTCACATGAGCATGGCCTTGAATTTCTCAGTCTCTCTTATCAAGTGGCCATAATATCATACTCCTATTGGAAGGATAAATTTCATCTACATCACAGACAGTCATCCCCATGTGTCATAGTGCACGCAAGCACCACCTTTATGACAACCCTTATTAAAGGTTATGGTGGATGTTGTCAAAGTACATGTAATGAGTGCAATGGTTTCAAGACTAAAAACCACAACCACCACCATATCTATGAGAGATGATTCTGACTACCATGTGTGGTTTCCATACCTCACTTTCAAGGTGAGTTTGTCTAATACATTGTTCTTAAAAAGTATCTATGTATTTGGTTTGCTATCACACATCATGACTTAGTAAGATTCTCTCATTAACCAAAACACACTCTAGTCTTATGTGTTATTGCTATCTATCAGCCTTCCACAATAACATATGACTAGGGAAATAACAAGAATGTATATATTGTTGACATTTGTATGTTCTCATTATTCAGGTTCTCAACCTATTGTCATATGTCATTCAGTAATATCATTCTTTAGACATTTATTATTTTACATCATTATCTTATAACCAAATAAAATATAATAAATTGGAAGATTGTCTTTATTATTAATCAAATCATTTAATAAAATCATCATATGATTGTCTCTCTAGGCATACATACTAATAGACTCCCACCTTCACTTATAGCCAATCACCCTTGAACCTAATCACAAGTGATCTAACATGACCATCATAATTCTTCTATGAAAGTGCTTTTGTCAGGGGGTCAGTCACTTTGCTTTCGGTTGGTACTTTGCAAATCTTTACACTCCTTGTTGTATGATCTATCGTATGAGATGGAACTGCCTTTGTGTAACATACCGGATCTATAACCCTACGCTATAACTTTGACCTTTTGGGTTTGACAAGACAAGGTTGAGGTTAGAGTGAACCTAATAATCCAATGCATGAAAAATGTAATCTAATATGTCACATAATTAATTTGGAGATAATAAGATGATAAATAACTTAATTGAATAAGTAATTGAGATAATGGGCCTCTAATGGGCTAGGTGATATAACTCATGTAATAAAGCCTCAAAATAAAGAATAGACTTCAAATTCGTAATCAACACATTAAAATAAGCCTACATGTCAATTTTCCTCTAATTTGGTCAACCTTGAAATAATAAGTCTATGTAAGACAGAGAAAACTGCCTAAAAGGTGTAATTAATAAATAAATATAATTCTTGACACCAAAAGTTGGAAATAAAGACAAATTCGTATTCAACATAATGAACATACCTTAATGATGAAGTTTCACCTAATTTGGATGATCCATGTGTCATTAATGCATCAAGAAAGACAAACAAAGAATAAATTAAATAACATATCTAAAGTTGCCAAAAGTGAAATCTAATTGGATATTCGGAATCTACATGTTTAACTTAACTTGTGTGCAAAGTTTGGTTTAATTTGGATAAGAATAGGACCCCTAAATAGGGAAAGAAAAATATTTGCATTAATTGGTTTTAATTTTACGCCTAAATCGATTAAGCTATAGTTTCCTAATCTAATGTTGTCACACGGGCTTTGATTTCCTTTTTCCAATTTCGGATCATTTTGGACCGTTGATCTGCGATCTAACAACTCTGAGGTCGTCTCCTAGCTCGGGTCGGAGTAGGAGTACAGGCCACTTCTGGCGATGTTGGATTGCGGATATCTCCTTCGATTCTTGCTCTTTTTTGATAATTTCTTCGCCTCTGTGATCCTTGCACGATCCGCACCCACCCATCCTATATATATTGGGGTTTTGTTTCCTGTACTGCCCGGATGTGTAGCGTCATCCTCATTTCCCATGTTTTCCCTCTCCTCTTCTCCTTCTCGCTACTACATGGCTTTGGGTACTCAATTTGTGTGTCCATGACCTTCCCCTTGCTCCGTGTGATGGTTCGCATGCTTTGGTTTTTCCCGGTTAGGCTAGTAGTATACCTCCCTAGTTCTTCTATCGGCGACATCCCTTCCTGACTCTGATGGCGAGATCTGGACCTTCAGACACTCTGGAAATCGTTTAGTTGGCTTCATGGAAGGCTAGGTGTGCCTTTGGAGTCCCTAATTTGTTATGATCAGGTGACTTGTTGATTTCCTTTTTTTTCATGCCTATTTGCAGTGTTTCTGTAATTGGCTTCCTATTGCCTTTTCTCTCCATGGATTCAAGTGGCGATCATTTCTTCGTGTTCGGCTTGGCCTAGCGAACTCTTCGGTGAGTTTTGGTCTCGAATTCTCGGTTTGAGGTTTGGCCTTCAGCCTTTGCAGAACCTCATTCTCGTGGCCATGGCTGGCTCGTGACTTTGGGGTTGAATCCCCTTTGGCAATGGTCGGCTTTGCCCTGCTTCTCTTCTCATCTTTGTTTTATCGCCCAGGGGCATTTCCGTCATTTTGCTTATTTCTCTTTGGCTTGGGCGAGTCAAGGCTGAGGGTTGACGCGGTGACCTGTCTAGCCCAGATTGGGCCAAGTCATGCGGGCCCGGCCTGCTCTTCCCTTTCTTTTAGTGGATTTTCTCCACCTATGTGGCTTTATCGGATTTCTTGTTTGGTCGGTTTTGTAAAATTGATAACTAATTACCTGTTTGGCCAAAAATTACGAATAAATACTCGTTGGATTCAGTAAAAGAAGATCTTTCTAATGGAATGAGTTTTGATGGCTAAAACTGATGTTTTAAATAGGTGTTTTCTATGGATCTATTTAATAATGAATTAACTTGTAAAAATCATAACTAATTATCTATAAGTTAGAAAAATATAATAAAATATGTTTTGGAATCCTAATGACATATACTAAAATATGGCATAGTTTTGATAACCTAATTCACACATTAGTAAAAAGGTGATTTTTAGGGTTTTGAATAATTAATGGAAACCTAACCCTAATTCCACATATATGCTTAATAGGTTCTTTGGATTCCTAGGCTTGAACCTAGATGTGACTTTGGATCATTTGAATCTAATGTTGAGGTATGCTTGAATCCCCTATTATATTTATATTGAGCAATTTCTATTTCCTCTCTTAATGTATGTTGCATCTCTGATTATTCATATTGAGCAATTCTTCTCTCTTATGTATGATTGCATCCCACATTATTTCTATATTGAGCAATTTCTAATTCCTCTCTAAATGTATGTTGCATCTTTGATTATTCATATTGAGCAATTCTTCTCTCTTATGTATGTTGTATCCCTTATTCATCAATATTGAGCAATTCACCTACTTTATCATTCTTTTGAAATTGGCCTACACATTATGTCTTATCTTTTGATATCATGGTTCATGTGAACTATCTTGATTATTATGGACTTATATATTTTCTTGATATCTCTCTTGTTCCTTGGTGCATGTTGGTCCCTTATATTAATATGTGCCACTTTGAAGTGGATGTTATATGTTTGTGTTGTCCATTGTGTGATGACAACCTTTGCTTCATCTTCTGACTAAACTATTTACTTGCCTCTATATTTATATGCAATGTGATTCAGTAGCACTAGAGTAGTGTAAATTACTTTGTTTTTGGGGCAGTAATCCCCTATTGTTTATTAAGGAGGGTGGTAGTATACCACTTCTCTATACCCGAGTGTGGCAGTAATCCATACTCAACTTTATATATTTGGGAGATTGGCAATATTCCTTTCTCTATCAGGTTCAAGTTTGTGCTTGGCCACCAATCGTGTTTATATTGTTCTAGGGCTATGCTTATCTCACATGCATGCAGGTTATTGATGTGGATTGTGGGGTGTGTGCCCTACTTTCTTTATGTGCCAGTATTGCACAATCTTTATTTGTTGGTTATGGAAAGTATCCCTTTTTATATAATTCTTTTCTCTTGATACCTGTTTGGGTGGTACTTATATCTTGCATGGGAAGCCTTTTATTTTGATGTCCCTTATTCTTTATAAATTGCTCAATTTTCTTTTTAGTATGGACATACCAGCCTTTGCCGATGTTTCCTTTTGTTTCTCTTTTGTTGGGGTAGGCTTCCAACCCTAGGTGGAGGACATGGATGGCTTGACATGTGGACCCGGACTTAGTTTGTGATGATGATGGTTGGAGACAATCTTGAGGTGGTTTAGATTTCCTCTACATGGATCCTTATGATGTAAGTTTGTAACCCTTTATTTTATAATTGAATATTGTCATGATTTTATTCCGCTGCTATACTTTGGTCTTTTGATTACCATTATATAAAGATTTGAAAATTTCACACCCATTCCATCATACCTTTGAGTGTGTTTGGATTGGAGGTTCTATTTTTCAAATTTTTAGTAAGGAGGTGATTTCACTTCCTTATAGCATGGTATCAGAGCCCATGGTAGTCGGAATCGACTATTTCAATTTTGTCTCCCTGTAGAACCCTTGACTTTGCTAGTTAGGTCTAAGTGAGATGTTGACCCTAGATCTAATATATAATGATCTTTTATGCAATAAGGTTTGGTTTGAGGACAAGAATAGGTTATGAGGAAGTATTCATATCGAAATATTGTGACTTGGTTTTTGCCTTGATTTTGAGCTCACCATTGTTTCATATCATATGATTCTTTGAAGGAAAATATATTTTCAATTATATTACTATATGTATAAAAAAAATTCTCGGATTTATCGATGTTTTCTTGAGCTAAGTCACAATGAAGAGAAACTCTAGTTAAGTATAATCTAACCCTCATTGGTGACTAGGATTGATATAATGGTGTAGTTGATCTACCCTATGACTTTTTGAATGTTCATATAGGATTGATAGGTTAGAGACACGAGGACCTAAAAACTCATCCCTAGATGGTGACTTTAGTTGGATACATGAGAAATATTAATCTCTAAATACTTTCATAATTAAGAGATGACGGTAGTTCTAAAAAGATGCTTTGTTTGACTTGTTAGGTTGATCCTTTTAAGGGGTGGAGAACAGTTGATAGTTGATGTTTGGATCTATAGATTTCGAGGACAAAATCCTTTTAAGGGGTGGAGTATTGTAACATACTGGATCTATAACCATACCCTAGAACTTTGACCATTTGGGTTTGACCAGATAAGGTTGAGGTTAGAGTGAACCTAATAATCTAATGCATGAAAAATGTAATCTAATATGTCACATAATTCATTTGGAGATAATAAGATGATAAATAACTTAATTGAATAAGTAATTGAGATAATGGGCCTCTAATGGGATAGGTGATATAACCCATGTAATAAAGTGTCAAAATAAAGAATAGACTTCAAATTCATAATCTGCACATTAAAATAAACCTACATGTCAATTTTCCTCTAATTTGGTCAACCTTGAAATAATAAGTCTATATAAGAGAGAGAAAACTGCCTAAAAGGTGTAATTAATAAATAAATATAATTCTTAACACCAAAACTTGGAAATAAAGACAAATTCGTATTCAACATAATGAAAATACCTTAATGATGAAGTTTCACCTAATTTGGATGATCCGTGTGTCATTAATGCATCAAGAAAGAGAAATAAAGAATAAATTAAATAACATATCTAAAGTTGCCAAAAAGTGAAATCTAATTGGATATTCAGAATCTACATGTTTAACTTAACTTGTGTGCAAAGTTTGGTTTAATTTGGATAAGAATAGGACCCCTAAATAAAGAAATAGAAATATGTGCATTAATTGGTTTTAATTTTACTCCTAAATCAATTAAGCTATAGTTTCCTAATCTAATGTTGGCACGGGGTCTTTGATTTCTTTTTTCCAATTTCGGATCATTTTTGGACCGTTGATCTGCGATATAACGACTCTGAGGTCGTCTCCTAGCTCGGGTCGGAGTAGGAGTATAGGCCACTTCTGGAGATTTTGGATTGTGGATATCTCCTTCGATTCTTGGTCTTTTTTGATAATTTCTTCGCGTCTGTGATCCTTGCATGATTCCGCACCCACCCATCCTATATATATTGGGGTTTTGTTTCCTGTATCGCACAGATGTGTAGCGTCATCCTCATTTCCCCTATTTTCCCTCTCCTCTTCTCCTTCTCGCCACTCCATGGCTTCGGGTACTCGATTTGTGTGTCCATGACCTTCCCCTTGCTCCGTGTGATGGTTCTCATGCTTTGGTTTTGCCCGATTAGGCTAGTAGTATACCTCCCTAGTTCTGCTGTTGGCGACGTCCCTTCCGGACTCCGATGGTGAGATCTGGACCTTTAGACAGTCTGGAAATCGTTTAGTTGGCTTCACGGAAGGCTAGGTGTGCCTTTGGAGTCCCCAATTTGTTATGATCAGGTGACGTGTTGATTTCCCTTTTTTTCATGCCTGTTTGGAGTGTTTCTATAATTGGCTTCCTGTTGCCTTTTCTCTCCATGGATTCAAGTGGCGATCATTTCTTCGTGTTCAGCTTGGCCTAGCAAACTCTTCAGTGAGTTTTCCGGCGAGTTTTGGTCTCAAATTCTCAGTTTGAGGTTTGGCCTTCGACCTTTGCAGAACCTCATTCTTGCGGCCATGGCTGGCTCACGACTTCGGGGTTGAACCTTTTTGGCAATGGTCGGCTTTGCCCTACTTCTCTTCTCATCTTTGTTTTATCGCCCAGGGGCATTTCTGTTATTTTGTTTATTTCTCTTTTGCTTGGGTGAGTCAAGGCTGAGGGTGGACGCGGTGACCTATCCAGCCCTGATTGGGCCATGTCATGCGGGCCCGGCCTGCTCTTCCCTTTCTTTTAGTGGATTTTCTCCACCTATGTGGCTTTATCGGATTTCTTGATTGGTCGATTTTGTAAAATTGATAACTAATTACCTATTTGGCCAAAAATTACAAATAAATACTCATTGGATTCAGTAAAAGAAGATCTTTCTAATGGAATGAGTTTTGGTGGCTAAAACTGATGTTTTAAATAGGTGTTTTCTATGGATCTATTTAATAATGAATTAACTTGTAAAAATCATAAATAATTATCTATAAGTTAAAAAATATAATAAAATATGTTTTGGAATCCTAATGACATATACTAAAATATGGCATAGTTTTGATAACCTAATTCACACGTTAGTAAAAAGATGATTTTTAGGGTTTTGAATAATTAATGGAAACCTAACCCTAATTCAACATATATGCTTAATAGGTTCTTTGGATGCCTAGGCTTGGACCTAGATTTGACTTTGGATCATTTGAATCTGATGTTGAGGTATGCTTGCATCCCCTATTATATTTATATTGAGCAATTTCTATTTCCTCTCTTAATGTATGTTGCATCTCCGATTATTCATATTGAGCAATTTTTCTCTCTTATGTATGATTGCATCCCACATTATTTCTATATTGAGTAGTTCCTAATTCCTCTCTAAATGTATGTTGCACCTCCAATTATTCATATTGAGCAATTCTTCTATCTTATGTATGTTGTATCCCTTATTCATCCATATTGAGCAATTCACCTACTTTATCATTCTTTTGAAATTGGCCTACACATTATATCTTATCTTTTGATATCATGGTTCATGTGAACTATCTTGATTATTATGGACTTAGATATTTTCTTGATATCTCTCTTGTGCCTTGGTGCATGTTGGTCCCTTATATTAATATGTGCCACTTTGAAGTGGATGTTATATGTTTGTGTTGTCCATTGTGTGATGGCAACCTTTGCTTCATCTTCTGACTAAACTATTTACTTGCCTCTATATTTATATGCAATGTGATTCAGTAGCACTCGAGTAGTGTAAATTACTTTGGTTTTGGGGTAGTAATCCCCTATTATTTATTAAGGAGGGTGGCAGTATACCACTTCTCTATACCGGAGTGTGGCAGTAATCCATACTCAACTTTATATATTTGGGAGATTGGCAGTATTCCTTTCTCTATCAGGTTCAAGTTTGTGCTTGGCTATCAATCGTGTTTATATTGTTCTAGGGCTATGCATATCTCACGTGCATGCAGGTTATTGATGTGGATTGTGGGGTGTGTGCCCTACTTTCTTTATGTGCCAGTATTGCACAATCTTTATTTGTTGGTTATGGAAAGTATCCCTTTTTATATAATTCTTTTCTCTTGATACCCGTTTGGGTGGTACTTATCTCTTACATGGGAAGCCTTTTATTTTGATGTTCCTTATTCTTTATAAATTGCTCAATTTGCTTTTTAGTATGCACATACCAGCCTTTGCTGATGTTTCCTTTTGTTTCTCTTTTGCTGGGGTATGCTTCCAACCCTAGGTGGAGGACATGGATGGCTTGACATGTGGACCCGGACTTAGTTTGTGATGATGATGTTTGGAGATAATCTTGAGGTGGTTTAGATTTCCTCTACATGGATCCTTATGATGTAAGTTTGTAACCCTTTGTTTTATAATTGAATATAGTCATGATTTTATTCCACTGCTATACTTTGGTCTTTTGATTACCATTATATAAAGATTTGAAAATTTCACACCCATTCCATCATACCTTTGAGTGTGTTTGGATTGGAGGTTCTATTGTTCAAATTTTTAGTAAGGAGGTGATTTCACTTCTTTACACTTTGTATATGCTTGGAACACTGATGTGATCTGGGTTCATTAGCTTGTGCAATAGCCTCATTTTTGTCACAATATAGCTCAATTTCACTGTTGATGCTTGGAACCACCCCAAATTCAAAAATGAACTTCTTGATCCAAAAAACCTCATTTACTGCATTGGATGCAACAATATACTTGACCTCTATTATATAATCTGCAACTATCACTTTCTCAGAACTCTTCCAGCTCATAGCTCCATTATTGAGGAAAAACACAAATCCAAACTACAATTTGTAGTCATCTTTGTCAGTTTGGAAGCTTGCATCGAGGTAACCCGTTTACCACCAACTCTTCCTCACTTCCGTAGACAATGAACTAATCCTTAGTTTTTTCTCAAGTACTTCAGGATGTACTTCACTGGTATCCAGTGAGCATCACCTCGATCTGACTGATATCTTCTCATCATGCTCAAGGCATATGAGACATTGGGATGAGTACATAACATTGCGTACATGATGGATCCAGTTGTAGATGAATTTATGGAATCCTACTCATACCTTCCCTTTCTTCACAAGAATTGGGACATTGAGATCTAGAGAAAGTAACACCATGAGACATGGGAAGATTTCCTTTATTTGAGTCCACCGTGTTGAACCTCTCTAACACTTTTCATTGTATGTGATTTGACTTAGTCCAAGAAGCCTTCTATATCTATCTCTATAGATCTGGATTCCTAAGATATAGAATTCTTTGCCTAATTCCTTCATAGAGAATGTATTTCCTATCCAGATCTTTACCATTTGTAAAGTACGGGTTTCATTCAGCATCAAAAGTATGTCATCTACATACAATATGAGGAATGAAATGATGCCCCCACTAATCTTCTTATAAACACAAGGTTCATCTTTGTTTTGACTGAAGTCGCAACTCTTTGACTATTTTATCAAATTGATGATTCCATCTTTGAGATGCTTACTTCAATCCATAGATTGACCTTTTTAGCTTAAAATTTTTATTTGCATCATTTGTATTTATAAAACCCTCAGGTTGTGTCATGTACACATCCTCAAGAACATTCACATTAAGGAATGTGGTTTTAACATCCATCTTCTAAATCTCATAATCATGGTAAGCTACAATGGCAAGATAGATCCTGATGGACTTAACCATGGAAACTAGAGAAAAGGTTTCATCATAATCAACACCTTGAACTTGTCATAAACCCTTTGCAATTAATCTGCCCTTGTAGATATGTACATTACCATCTATGTTGGTCTTGTTCTTGAAGACCGACTTGCACCCTATGAGTTTCACCCCTTCAGGTGGATCCACCAAGGTCCATACCTTGTTGGTTTACATGGATTCACTCTTAGGTCTCATGGCCTCAAGCCATTTCTCAGATTTTGGTCATTTAGTAGCTTCTACATAGGTTGTTGTCTCATCATCTATGACTAACTCACTGCCTTCTTGAGTCATAAGTTAACCAAATCTTTCAGGCTCAAGGCTTGTCCACTAGTACATTTTTGATGTCTAATGTCACTTTTACAAACGTCGGTTCCAAAGAAAAACCGACAACATACTATCAATAACGTCAGTTCTTAAGTACAACCATCACCATTGATCAAGTCCTGATGATTTAAAAAAAGACATGGGTACCACTTTTACCATAACTTGGGTGTTATTTAAGTGAAACCGACGTCTTAGATAACCCGCAAAATACAATTTTTCAGGGAAAAATGTTTGTCTCTAAAAATGTTACATTTAGCGTCGGTTCTTCTTAGAAAGATGACACATATTTTGTGTGATGTCTCCACAGAAAAATTATCCCCCCAAAATTACTTTTGAATCATCGATTAGGCGGAGAAATCGACGACATTGTTCCCTTGTTGAGGCTCACTTTTTTTTATACAAGGGTCTCTATCTTCGGTTTTCAATTTGAAACTGACGTCTAAGTGCTTTCACGACATGTGCCCACAAAAATATTTCCCCCCCAAATTGCTTCTGTCTCATCGGTATCTATGTAAAATTGATGACCAAGTTACCTTACTGAGGCTGACTTTTTGTTTTGGGATGGACCTCTGTCGTAGATTTCCATATAGCAACCAACATCGAAGTGCTTTCTTAGTCATCAATTTTAGCTAAGGAAATTGACGACTTAGTCTCCTGACAAAGGCCAACTCTTTTTTTTCCAAATAGGATTTCTGTCATCGGTTTAGACTGTAGAAACCGACAACCAAGTCAACACCAGTTTATGTGTCGGCTTGTTATGTTTAAATGATGTCTAAGATTTTTGGTGTCAATTTTTATGTTAAAAGACAATCTGTGCAAAATACTTCCCCCCAATCTCTATTTCATTTGTTCCCCTAACATTTCCCCCACTCTCTCTAGAGATTCTGACCTCCTCCACCACTATCGTGCTCCTGCTCATTATTATTCTCGTCCTACTGAGATCCTTCTCGTGTTGTCATTCTCCTTCTCCTTCTCATCAATTTTTCCCCATTCATCATTGTCCAGTTGCATCGCTACAGCTCTATGCCACTTCTAAAATAGCTATTATTCTCCACAGTGCCACAGTTGTCTTCCTCTATAGCTACCGTCATCATCCTCCATCTCCTCTGCTCTACTTGGGCTGCCAACCAACCACCAAAACTACTTAGGCCACCGTCGGAGCTGCTTTGGCAACCAACCACCAGTCGCCTCTGTTGCTTCTTATCTTCACAGTCATTGTCATCCACCGTCGCCAACCACCTGCCACTAACCACCTTAGGTCATTAAACTCTACATTATTATGCTAGGTCACTAAATTCTAGTTGTATATCTAATTAGAATTTATAATTATGTTTAGAAATATGAATGATTAATGCTATTTAACATTTTATAGATGATAAAAATGCCTAACGATAAATCAATTAGTTCTTGATGATACACTGATTCAAATGCTACTTAAATTAATTTGATTGTTGCATGAATCAATTAGTTCTTAATTGGGTTCATTGATCAATTTGAATGTTTCTTAGGGTTTTTATTCTTGTTAATGGTAATTTTATAGTTATCTTAATTAATTAATAATTCTTTCTTAGACTCCAGTTAGTGATTGATTTAACTTAGTTCAATAATTGATCTTCAAGATTGTATAGTTGATTAATAGTGATTAATTAGGGTTAATGATGCATGAATGAACTAACCCAAATGGAAGAATGAATTGAACTAAATGATGTTAGATAAACCTAGGATATGAATGATTAAACTATCATCATAGGTATAGGAATAACAACATAGATACATACATACACACACACACACAGATATATATATATATATATATATATATATATATATATGTATGTATGAATTTTGTTGGCCTAGAAATCCATCTGAGATTTACTCATTAGGAGTAAATATTAGATAGTCCCCGGTTTCTGACAGTTCTTGAACACTTAATCTCACTTAGGATGCAAGTGTATAATGTATATTTGGTTTTCAATATGATTCATTACAACTTCCCCATTTGTTCTCTAAGTACATATATTGGCAGACATTTGCCCATCTACATTAGTATACTTCAAGAACTATGGGGAAATGCTACTGAAATTTTATTGAAAATTGAATACACATTATATGCTTACTAGTGAGATTAGGTAATCAATAATGGGATAGGTCGTTCGCATATTCATTATTGAACCCTAAACCCTAGTCTGTAAACCATAAACCCTAATCTATAAACCCTTATCCCTAAATCCAAAATAATAAACTGTAATCTATATGAAAATACTAAACCTAATCTACAAACCCCAAACCATAATACTTGTTTTCTCTTTGATCATAGAATAGATAGATCATGGATGTCCTTTCCAAATTAGTGCACCCCAGAGTTTGTTACTGGTCTTGATCAGTTTACATGATTGCGGAGGAGCATAGGAAACAACCTAGTGGTATGTTCTATTCTCCATGTAGGCATTGCGGTAACAACTTGAAAGTCAACATTGGTGACGAAATCAAAATTCATGTAATGTGCAATAGGATTGTATATAGCTATACACAATGGTACTAACATGGAGAGATTCCAACCATGAGATTAGTAGATGTCGATAGTAGTACTTGGGTTGAAGAAGAAATTGTCGTCGATGTTGTAGATGTGAATGAATCGATTCCGATAGACATTGTTGATGATATGCTAGATAGTTGTGGGGTAAAGCACATCGATCCATATTCCTTATTTAGGAACATTGTGCATGATGTTGAGAGACCATTATACATAGGTTGTACTAACTTTACAAAGCTGAGTGTTGTGTTGAAATTGTACAATCTAAATGCTAACAATAGATGGAGCAAGAAAAGCTCCATGTGATTGTTGTGTTTGTTGAAAGAAATTCTTCCTGAAGGCAAAGAGCTTCCAATATGAACATATGAATTAAAGAAAATGTTATTCACAATGGGAATAAATGTTAAGAAGATACATGCATGCCCAAATGACTGTGTGTTATTTCAAAAGGACTATGTGGATTTATAAGATTGTCCAAAATGTGCGGCACTAAGCTATAAAATGATGACTTCTGGGAAGTCCAAAACTATCTCTCCTGCCAAGGTGATGTGGTGTCTACCTATAATACCATGGTTTTAATGCTTGTTTGCCAACTCGATGGATGTGGAGAATTTAAGTTGGCATGCAAAGGTTAAGAAAAACAATAATTTCTTTTCTTATGTATTAATGTGTACATGATATATGTTTCGTAGCCACATACATAGAGTCTATATAGAGTTTTCACTGTCCCATGTGGAATTTCTAGTTCTATCCTTGACTAGCTATGTAATTAAAGACCCTGCATTAGTTACCCAATACTTCTCTACAACATTTGAATATTTTGGTAAAGTGAAAAAGAGTGTCATGTTAGATCCATACAATTTTGAGTAAGTTTACTTACTTTGCTTATAATTTTGACTTAATAATTATATTTCATCATGGATTTTGAGTTACATTTTGTTTTCTTTCTTATCATTCAGGAATAAACATTGGGTGTTATTGGTTATTATCCCAACAACGCTAACTGTGTATTATCTAGATCCTAAGGGTGACAAAATAGACAACGGGGGACATAATTTAAAATAGCCATTATTCACATGAGTAAATTTTTATATTTATATTCATTAACATATATATATGACTATTTATTAATACAATTCAAGGTATTACATTAACGTATAGGGCTATAAAAGAATTCAAAAAAGCTGGAGGAAAGGTGGACAACAAAAAGAAAGTGATAGTTTGGGACAATGTTAAGGTAGTTTTGTGACTTCAATACATATTTATGTTGACTATGCTTACTTTTATTTATTAACATTTTGTATGTTGAAATTTATAGTGTTCTCAAGACAACGGTTGGGAATGTAGATACTACGTGATGCGGTATACACACATGATTGCTAGATATGGGGAACTAGACATCGATAAGATACAAAACGTAATATATGCATATATATATATATATAGAGAGAGAGAGAGAGAGAGAGTCTTGATCATCATAAGTTTATAGTCTCATTAGATAATATGAAAATATCAATCTTGTTAATTATATACATCATTATCTTTGTAGGTGTTTAAAAAGAAACACTTCAATAGGCTAGAAAAGTCAAAAGACATATAAATGCCATATACAAGAGAAAGACTAGATGAGATAAGAATACAATGGGAACAAGCCTTCGAAAAGGAAGTGAACTTTGAAATTTATTGGGACAAGGAATGACATTTAAAGTTTGATATCATTATTTCTTTATACATGTGGTGCTTATGACTTCTTGCAACTTTAAATTTGATGCGAGTAAATTAATGGTTCATATGGGAATGATGATCTATATACATGTGTGTATGTGGATGAATGAATGAATTGTGTTCTACATAAATGGAATTGGTGTATATATAATAGAAGTATCATGTTTGTGAATGAATGCAAAGGTGAATGAACAAAAATATGTTTGTACATGTGATGAAATGGAATTGGAGAATGAAAAGAATTATGTGCATATTATGTTTGTTATTGCAGGTTTGGTGGCCTATTGTTAAGTTGAACTCAAAGATGTTGTTAACCTATAGTTCAGAACACCAATTTTGAATTGTAGGTTCTGCATCCTACTGCCCAGCCAGGCAACAGATTTGTAGTCCTACTATTTTAAAAAAAACATAATTATCGATTGTAACAAAAAAACCGATACTACAGGCCTGAGTCTTCAGTTTTAGTAAAATAACCGACATTAAAGGACAAAAATAAAATGGTTGTGTGCGACAGCACGGTCGTGCTGGGTAGCATTTCATAGTCATCAGTTTACTTGATTTAATCGTAACTATACATCTTAATTGTCAGTTATATGGGCTGCAACCGATGACAAAAAATGTTATATAGGTGATATCATAGACAAAGGAATTATGCAATCACTATAACACCTTACACAAATTGTTGGTTGAAGTTGTTCTCCAACTTTCCATTCACTTGGGTAGAACTGATGTGTGACTAGGCACCACTCTATACTTGTGATGTCATAAACTAGTTATGGGCATTCTCTACCAATGTGATATGGTACCTATAGGGTCACACATATCGGAACTCACCTAGAAGAGGAGTTTGATCATGAGTGATAATTTAATTCATTACTAAAGTGTTTAGGTATTCAATTAAGGCTACAAATCAGTTGACTAGACTCCCATCCGATCGGCTCATGTAATGAAATGACTATTTGGAATGTCAGGTTGATTGGATATTGAATTAGAAAAATTCTATAAGAGTTAGGACACCAATCGATCAGCTCAGGTTGATGAGCTGACCGGATCATCTAATGAACTGATTGGCTCGATCATACCAACCGAAAATTTAGCTGATTTTCCCAATTCATGAGTATAGTTGATAGTTTTACTTGTTCAATTAGATTGATACAAGGAATCAATGTTGGACATTAATTATTTTCAAATTACCAAATTCATATGCGATTGATAAACATGGTGAAATGACCAAATCGTAGAATGAATTGATCAACTCACATGTGAATAGATGATCCAATTGCGAACCGATGGGTTCGGTGATCATAGGTTATGAAAATTCATGATCTTCTAGCCCCTTCTACTCTCACACAGACTGGAAACCCAGACCCTAACCCCTCTAATAAATAGATGAATAATCATTTCTTCCCAGAGACACAACTCAATTGCCTCTAACAATTGTTATCCTTTCTGGTTATGATAACTAATAGAGAGCCCGAGTAAGTCCTACCAGCTAAAAGTAGTGATAGCAAGGGAGAAACAATTGTGAGAGAGTAAATATGTCAGTAGTACACCAACGGGAGGGTCAACTCCTTCCTATCTATTTTATATGAATAGCATGAGTTTTAGGCAGTCGGTGTGGACTTCTCTAGAGGCGAGGAGGTTGTTTTCTACCTCTAGAATGACAACATCAACCTGCAGTCTGTAGTGAATACCATGAGTTGCACAGACGTCATCCAAGAGAAACTAGAAGATAGTTACACTGCAGCGAGTTATAGTCGCTGGATTTGCTCCAGGACCAAGTATGAACTTGTTAAACTATCATTTCCATTACATAGTAATTGATGCGATCTTGCTATTTTGGGAAATATGGATAGATAATTTTTTTATTTTCTCTGCCCACTATTATCTGGTATTTCCCAACACTTCCATCTATCATCTAAATTATTATTATAACTAGATGTTGATCTTCCTTGTGTAAAGGTAATCAAAACTTTTCCCAATTGTGTTCAGTTTGGTGGAGAAAGCTCGATGAAAGTAATTGAATAAGATGAATAAAAAAATATCTATAAAAAATGTTAATTGATCTTCTTCTTTGAGTTTTATAAAAAATGCATCAACGTGTGATGCTCTTTCTCCCATAGGAGGGCCGCTTAAATGAAATTTGTGAGCTTTCCTACTCATTCCTCTTGGAAACCCATCAATATTATTGTTTTAGAGGTAGTCTTGGCATGGTCACTAGATAGTAAGTAGTAAAACCAACACCTTAGATTACATGTTCATAGCTTCTTATAGACCACCAGCAACAACTTGTCTAAAATCAAGGTCTAGCAATTATTATATGATATGGAATACATTGAATTCTATTACATAATATAATTTGTGAGAAATTTGTATGATTTATCTTGCATATGAGAGTAACATACATGAGGATGAACTGACCTAAAATCTACAAGCAAAATGGTGTGTTAATATATTTTTGGAGTTCTCTACTTATGTCTTTATCCAACTTGTATTTTCAATACAACCTTCTAATTGTTATTATACAGGAAATAAGGAATCTGAAATTGTGAATTACTTCCATTCTTTATGCCCCAAGTTCACCTTAGGATATCTTTTTCTATTTGTGTATATCAATGATAATTCAGTTAGGATTTATATGCTATATATATTTCAACACAAAGATTGCAACCACAAAATAAAAACACATTAAAACTATGACATTCCCCCTCTTTACATGTACAAATTTTATAACATAGAAGTCTAAGTTATTTTAACCTCTACCATTAATCATTTTGTTTACATGTCTACCTCGCTCTGGTATATGCATATGAGACATTTCTTATGGCCTTGCATCCATATCCATATACTCTTATCAATCATATTCTTACAATTGTCATAGCACGATAATAAAGCCATTCTGAGTGAGGATACTAAGAACCATGGATATGAATTAGGAGGATATTTGCTAAAAAACCTTAGCATAGCATCATGTACAAGTTTAAATAAAAAATTGTCCTATTCCATATGAGCTCACATTTATTGAGTTAAAAAATACAAAAGAATTTTGTCATCACATATTATTTCAATATTTTGATATAACATTTGCCTTGAATGATAATTGAATTAGCACTAAATTCAAACACCTTGTTATATAGTGGGTATACATACAAATATCAATGTGCTCCTCTTCGACCTATGATGTCCATCATTTTTTATGAATTTAATAGGATTTACAGTCTAGAGACATGAAAGGATATGTGTTTCAAGCCTCAGGAGGGCATACGGTTTAGGAGTCTCATTTTTTTGTAACATATTATGGGCATATTAGATATAAGTGTCTTGTTATGACACTGGTCTATGCGGCTAAACAATCACTTTAAATATGTGCTATGTCAAACTTAGCTGAGTATAAATAAAGACAAAATATTTTTTTAATTTATATATTATAGTCTCACTCTATGTATACAAATTTATCAAATTCAATGCTAATATTTTCCATGCCCTTTCCTATCTTTGCCATGCCATTCCTCATATAGAAAACCCAAAATATTTAGAAATATGTCACATTACCTATCTAATTGTAATCTATTTGTAATAGATTTTTTTATAATATACTTGATAATATTTATCATATAATATTAATGTCTAAAATTGTATATGATATCACTTGTAATCCCAATAGTTGTCTTGTTACTTTTTTATAAGAAATATGACAAAATTAAGGCAATGGTAATGGGAATTCTTTTCTACAATGGATTGAATATACTTCTGAAAGTCCAATAAACATTATATACCATTGACTTATAATGTGACCAAGACATTGATATCTCAAACCCCTCAAGCTTATAGTATTATGCCTCTACAATTTCCTGAGTAGGAAACAATGTCACTCATTTGGGGTAATATTTTTGCTATGAAGATTTTGAATCAATTCATTTTGACATAATATATGCTTTATGTGTACTAATATATTTTAAAAATATTGTATACAAATATATCTCAATTATTATTGGATGTCTAAAAATCCCACATGTTTCCAAAAATAATTCATCATATGATACTTGAAGTCAACAAGATTACTTGAGATCTAACTTACTATATCTACTACTAAATTCTATATCTTTCTCTCTTGGAATGCAATGTTCTTTTGTCCATTTTGACCCAGCTAAATAGAAGAACAAAGAGTATGTCGGTCACACAAAGTTATGTTATTGTGGAAAACAATTTAATCCTCACTTAGAGTGAAAAATAATAGAAAAATCCATGTTTGGAATTTTCATGCGGTCTTGGTTTTATTTGTTAGAATCATTTAGTAACTAAATCACTAATATTTTATCAGGACAACAATTTCTCTTTAATAAAATTATTATAGAATAACTAGATTGCAATTTTAATCAAGTAACTGTTATCTAACTTAAATTATCTATAAATAGATAATTGTGTGACTAACTATTATAATTAGAAACTATATAAATACAAATGCAATAAATATGACTATAAAAAAGTTCTATCATTGTATGACAAGTTATTCCTTTACATTGCATGACGATCATAAATGCAATACACCATTAGAAAACAACATAAGTGACATTGTTGTCATTCAATATTCTCAATAGTAGCAAAAGATATCATAATTATGTTAAGTAAATTGTAAATTTCTCGAGAACTCAATTGTGTGTTGAAATTTCATTTTAATGATTGTTTTTCCTAATCAAGAATTATGTTTTCCTTCATTTAAATAAATTTTTGAACCAAAAATACGCATATGTATGACATATAGCTATATATATTACATGTAATGTTCCTTTGAGTCTAATAGTTAAAGAATGATCTTAACCCACTGAAATTCTTAGTTGAAAATTTAACCTGTTTGAAAATTTTAAATTATTATATTTCAGGGATTTATCTGTCTATTACATATAGTTTTCATTTCCTTTCTCATTCATTTAAAGGTTTAAGATGAAAAATGCTCTTACTCTAGCTATATTTCATTGAAATGTTTTATAGTGATAGTGTTTTTGATATAAACAATGTTATATTTTGTGCGAGAATAGGTGGTCTCTATAGTGTCATGAATGATCTTGTAAGTAAAAGTGGTTCACTACATGTGAGGCATGAAAATGTAAAGGTAATCACAGCCACACATGATTTTAGAGCACATAATATAGTCATAATAGACTTTCTCCATTGAAATAGTGAGTTGTTTTGTCAAATAAATGTGCTTTGAAATTGGAGAGTATTGTTTGATAATTGTACTTTTTTCTACATTTCATGATTTTCCTAGGCATATAAAATAATTTAGGTATCCATGATAAAAAATGGTAATTGTTTTTGTTACATATCCTGGTAATACTATTGTTTACATGTCATTAATCATTAACCACATAGATATGGTTGGAATGGATCCAAACATTCGTATAGAGTAAGTACAAAAATTTTGAATTTTCACCAAAGGAAAGGATACTAATTTGTGTATACAATATTATTTGTCAGTTTTAGTGTAGTGTTTTACTACATTATGTTGTTGAATTGTTAGAACATGCAATAGACATCATCGTCATTTTGGGTGTAACATACCACAATGTCAATTCCCTCTGAATTTGTACAATTCCATTCTTGATTATATCACCAACAAGTTTATACAATAATTCTTTTTCCAAAAAATATTGACTTTTCATTCTTACCCAGTCACCGTGATTGACAATCACATACCATATTTTGAATTATTCGATTTGAAAAAGCAATAACATAGTGAATCCTTACAAGTATGCATAGTTACAATGATCCTAGATGTATATACAATTCTATAATTATACTCAAACAACACTTTTATACAAAATTACAATATATGTTTAGTTTATACATCACTTTTATAACATTGCTTGATGGTTTTGTTAACTTTTCCAAAGACCATAGCCAAACATTTTTTTCATTCTGTCAAACTATTGATCTTCACCAATCAAAAAATTCTTTATTTTCATATCAAAACATATTAAATTTGAATGTTATTATATAATCCACTTAAAAAGCTCAAGAATTATACATTGTAAGAAACAAATGTCAATTTTGTATTGAGTTCTTATACAATGTAATCATAAGTAAGACAATGATATATTTTATTATTTTTTATTTTGTATACATAATTAGCCAGAAATGAAATCATATTGTGTTGAACCAAAATTTTAGGGTTTTAATAACCAATATAGTATTTTAAGATAAAAAACATTACCAATTTCATCTATCTCTAGTTGAAGAATTGGATATTCAATTATGATGTGTTACCACCTTAAGTGTGTGATCTAAGATTCTGTTGAGGATAGTGATACCTAAATGAGTTCAATCATGAAGAAATAGCTATTTGTTAACTGACTTGAGTACTTGAGGCTAAGAGCTCCATTTAGTAGTCACAATGAACTCAAGTGGTGAATTGATAAGTCTTGAGGTATGTTAGTAGCGTAACTAGTATTGTTGAACTTATCAGATCAAGATGTTATTGTTTTCTGAGCCAAATTCAATTTTATGCACCTATTTATAAGGTTGTTTGGAGAATTTATTTGTATGACCAATTGATGGACTTTGTGTCTCAAACTTTTATATCAGCCACTTTAGGATGTTGTGAATCTATGTCTTAAGTTTCATGGATAAAGGAGGTTCCTACAACAAGTTATCTAGGTCTTAATATCACACATAAATGATGATTTTTTTGCATCAAGGACCATGTTTACGATATGATTATTACAGGTTGTGACACTGATATTTCACACAAGACTTAGGAATTTTGGGTGCTCTATGTAAGTGGCAGACGGATCTATAGCATAGATGTGAAGCTTGATCTTGACCACCAATCTAGGATCTAAGGGAGAGGACTTCGTCTTCTACCTCTGGATTCTATGGGGCAGTAGCAACATATCGGCCCCTCTCCATTCCCTGGTCACATGAGAATTTCTAGGACTTTCCATGCGATCAGTTACCTGGGGATGGTTGAAATCTACATTATGAGCCCATGATTGAGGGGTGAGGTGGCCTACAGAGGAAGAACCACCAACCACACCTCACTGCCTCTCCACTCATGATCACAGAATGTGGGCCAAGATGGGCTATGATGTGGAGGAGGACTTCAGGGTTAAAACCCTTTGTAAAATGGTCCTCATTCTCTCCGTAGAATCATCTAGGAGGTCATCTTCTTGTGCTTAGCTTCCCCATGACCTCCCAAGCTCACCATCTCCAGCCATGGAGGGAAACCTTAGGGATAGGTATGGAGCATTGCCCACTCTCTCTAAAGACTACCCTCTCATTTTGATGAAGATTCAGAGTTTGTAGAGGTACCTATTAGGCAAGTAAGTTCTAGGATGGTGAATCCCTAATCCTTTCCACCCTCCTCCTCTGTAGCTCTGGGAGGGACTCCTTTTCGAGCGTTGGGCCCCTCGTCAAGTTCTGAGACTTGCTTTCAAGGTGCGACCATGCTTTAGGGGCTCTTCAATTCTATCTGGAGATGAAGATCGGGATCACCGCTCCATTGATGCCTCGTCAGATATAGGTTGTGTGGTAATGGCCACAGTACAAAGGGTTGCAACCTCCTGATTGTGTGTGTGAGTGGGAGGCTGATTTCTCTAGTCTGAACCAGTTCAGCTTATAAGATAAATCGACCAGTCTGACCACAAACCAAATTGGGCAGGAGTGCAAACTGAATAGCTAAGCCTATCAGCATTGTCCAATCAATGACTTCCACCTCATGTAGTGGGACCCAACTCTACGAGGTAAATTTCTTTAATTTCTCATAATTACACTAGAATTTAGAAATATCGCTAAAAATAACTACCTTGACCTATAAATGCTCAAAAAATACCCAAAGATTTAGAAAAATATCCTCTTACTTATAAAATCTCTAGATCAAATTTTTGCAACATTCATTTTGATGATACCTAATTTAGATTACAATGCTCCTTTTGAGGGTTTGTTTAATTAAATAATTAGCAAATGATGGACATAAATTCTGAGAAAAATAGTACTGAGCCCCAATATCACTTGGACACTTTATATGGACTTCAATCTGATTATAATTTTGAAACATTAGGTCTTTGCTAGTTAATACATATTTAAATGCTTTAAAACTCATATTAATTCATGAAAATATTGCAAACATCAGAAAAATTATGAAAATTGAATCAAACCCTAATTATGACCCTCTAATCAGTATAAAAATATTTAATATAATGTTTAGGATAGTTTCAACCTAGATTTGGAAAAACCCTAAATCAGACCTAAAATATCAAGAATATGATGTACCATGTTCTTATTTCAGAATAATGCTTGGATGTACTATGATTATAGTAACTATGCCATGTCATTAAGAACAACAAATAATATAGATGGTTTGTAGCTACTAAGTGTTTACATTCTCTCTCTATCTCCTTCTATAGATAAAGTTGACACATCCCCATATCCCAAGGGGCAGGGATCCCCATAGCTCAAGGGGCGGGGCAAAATGAAGTGTGACACCACTTAGTAGTACAATCACATCAAAATATGTCTAAAAATGTGTGTTTACCATATTATCACATTAAATAATGTTTTCTTTTACTATTTCTTTTCTTTCTCAAATTATTTCAAGTATGAAATCACAATATGTATGTATTTTTCACCCACGTACACAACACATTGTGTTAAATTACTGTTTCACATATTTTCTAGGTTCAAAGCTAGTATGGGAGAAAAGACATGAAGTGAGTAGTGTTTAGGTTGTACATATTGTGTAGATCCTAGTTAGAATACATGTTCATAGACTTGTAGAACCTCCTTTCAATACATAATTGTAATCTTATTGTTTGATTCATTTTTTACATATACAGGTTGAATGTTGAGAAATATTATGGTGTATTCCTATAGTTGCATGTTCATGCATGCTCAAAATGCTTCTGCATTGCACACTGATAAGATTGGTTAACATTTTTTTAGATTTTATCTTCTTGTCCCCATGGGGCTCTAGGAAGGAGGAATTCGGGGACGCTACAGTTGGTATTAGAGCATGAACAATAGCTGCACCTGACAATTGCTCATAATGGAACATAAAACTAAATTTCATCTTTCCATTTAAATCCTATAAATTTAGTAAGTTGTTATGTAGGACTAAGGTTTGATTTAGCCTCTAAGTTAGAATCTAGATGTTTGAGAACTAGGTTTAGAAAAGTGTGTCAAACCATTTTTATATGAATCGCATATGTATTGGGTAGCTACACTAGTCTATGTTAGCTAAATTGGACATTAGCATACCCTTTGTTTTAATGATGAAAAATAGTTCATTTTTGTGTATCTAACGTGCTACTTGAGTATTTCAGGGTTGAAGGAAATAAGGAGATGATACTAAGTGAATAATTGAAGATCAATATAAATTGAAGATCAATGTGCTTAAATGTTTATATTTTCATGATTGTATTCAATGTAAATACTTGTATGTAGATATAATGTACAAGTACTTAGATATCATGTAAATCAAGTGTTAAATCATCTCCATACGCTCATAACCCTTAGATAGGATCCCCTAGATATTAGAGTCATTATCATGCATTAGAACACACATTAATAGGTGGTTCAAAAATATGAAACAAGAACACCCTCAATCGAGAAACTGGTCGACCGAGACACCCTCGGTTGAAGTTTTTGTCGACTAAAAACCACCTTGGTCCGACATTTCGAGCATTGTTGAAAACTTACATACTTGTGCTCTAAAATGTGTTTCGATTGAAAATATAGTCGACTGACCCAAACTCACTCCAAAGCTTATGACCGTTAGAACAAGTAGTTGAGAGTTGGGAGTTGGGAGTTGGGAGTTGAAAATAGACATTGGTACACACTTTCCTTAAACCCAGGCTCGGTCGAAGAAAAGTTCGACTGAGACATAGTTCGGTCGACAAACTTGTCCACCGAGCAAGGTTCTGGATCGTTCTTCCAATATCAAACAAATTATCCATTGCTAGCCAACTACTTTCTACATAATGGCTAGTTAAGCACTAAGAACACTCTAGAGACTCCCTAAAACATCTCTAGACACTTGCAAACCATTCTTATAAATAGGAAAGGCCTTAGGACACCTAAAGCACACAAGCTACACTTGAGCATCCATTCTAGAGAGCAACAAAGCTGAGATTAACTTGTTATCTTCTTCCTTGTGCTCTAAAGTTATGTCCTATAGCTACAATCTCCTAGCCACCACATGTAGCCACATTCATCTTAAGTGTATAGAAGATCTATACAGTTGATATAGGATTAAAGTGATGTACTTCACTGGTTAAGTAATTATTTCTTCCAATATATTTCCTTTATATTGTATTTTGTTCTCCTTGACTACTCTAAGTGTACGAGGTTGTCTGAGGGAGGTTTCTTGGAGCTACTTCAAGGCAAAGAAGGCTTCTCTAATGTTGCTTGAGGTTACTTTAAGAATATTGCTTCAAAGGAGGTTGAAGCTACTTCTAGGTGAGGGTTACTTCAAGGTGGTGGAGATACTTCTTGGTGGATAAGGCTTCTCCAAGGTTGCTTGAGGTTACTTCAAGAAGGCTGCTTCAAAGGAGGTTGGAGCTACTTCTAGGTGAAGGCTACTTCAAGGTGTTGGAGCTACTTCTTGTAGTAGAAGGATACTCCAAGGTTGCTTGAGGTTACTTCAAGAAGGTTGATTCAAGGCGGTTGAAGCTACTTCAAGGTGAAGACTACTTCAAGGTGAAGGCTACTTCAAGGTGTTTGAAGGTGATTGTATTTTGTTGTAACATCCTTGCAAGGAAAATAAAATAAATCATTTTCAAAATCCCAATTGGAGACAATTGGGTAGTGAATTGACAACCTTTGATTTGAAGGTTGGAACCACTCTACATCAAAGTGTCTTCCTTGTTTCCTCCTCCTTCTTTGCTTTAATTTTTTAATTAAATTTTAAAAGTATCAAAAGTGTTATTCACCCCCTCTAGATCTTTTATTATACACCTTGTTCTCACCATTTCACTAGGTGACATGGTACTAGACTGTCTACTATGTGTGGGACACTCATTTCGGTGATTTGGTTTTCTTTTCCAATGGGGTTGAGCCTCAATAGTTTTCTCTGATGTCTTCTTTCCCAGAGAAAAACTATAAAATATTATATTATAAATATATATAAATAACAAAATGTGTCCCCCACATAGGAGAGTAGTAGGTGTTCACACAACCTAAGTGAAAGGGTGTGACATCAGTCTAGAAGAGAGAGTAGTTCTACAGAAGATATCTAGATCCTTATCTAGATATATGATAGATAGATAGAGAATAGAATGTTAAATGATATAAGTATGGAAAATTGCATCCTAGGTTGATATTTGATGATATAAGTTTGTTTGTATAGATATATGTTGTATATGACTTCTGATCCCAATTTTGAAAATATGAACTAAGTCTTGATGATGAAGGTATGTATGCTTTTATTACATATGATAATAAGTTAAGAGAAGGTTGAATATGTATGAGCCTCATGCTCTTTACAAAGGAGGACCTCTCACATTAGGATGAGATAAGTAGTGAGATCTAGAGTGAGTGAGACCCACATGGAGAAGGCCAGAGGGCCTAACTACCAATATATGTGAAATATGAAATGTATGCAAAATGATGTGTCCTAAGCTAGATTACTCCTAAGTAGCTTCCTACAGTCGGCCTAAATCCTTTGTGTAAGATTTGGGTATAAAGAATGATGGGTAGAAACTCATAATGAGAATGTCAATCATTTTATTGAGTTAGGTCTTCTCTTGATTTACGTATGTTTGGGAATCTCATCAATAGCTGCAAGTGAGGTGATGTATGAACTTTGATTCTGAGAGTAAAATGACATGTGCATTGGATACTCATAAATGTTATTCCTTCCACTTATCTTTCATAATATATGATACTAGAAACCTCACTTGAGTTATATAGATGATTTATATATCAGGAGTCGCTCGTATAGGCTTGACCTATTTTATATTCCCTTCCTATATCATACATGTAATTTTCAAGTTTGAAATCATGATAAGATTGGCTTAGTATATTATATTTCCCTCTATATAATGCACGAAAGATATAAGTTCAAAATCATGAGATAAAAATAAAGATATCTTTGGATACTAGGTTACATGATCACAACATATAGTTCTTAACTTCATATATGTTGACTCTAATCCTCTATTTTGGTAATAACTCCCGTAGAATAAGGTGAAACTCTGATACATAAAGATAAAATATTAGTTCCTTCTAATGATGCAATCCTAGTATGTGTTGATCCTGAAAATGCACTAATGATGTTAAGTGTGATAATTCTAGTAATAATGAATTCAAATCTTGATATCACCTTACATAGGTGAGTAGGGTGAAAGATGAAACCTTGAATAATACCATCTTAAATTCATATGTATGAATAAATTTTGTCATCTTGGGGTATTAAGAGGATGCAAATCCTAGAATAAAATAATGTCATTACATGACAAAGTTATTCATGGTGCTTCAATCCATTTAAGGTGGAGTGTGTACACCCTTGATGCTCCACAATCCTAAAATGACAACTTAAGGTATATCCAACACTATGTAAGACTTGGCACCTAGAAGTGGTGACCCTTATGAAGTGGGGCACTTCTATATCACGTAAAGCATGACATTAGTTGAATTTTGAGGAAAAAATTCTATATAAGGTGGGGTGCATGTGATGACCCAAAATTTTAGGGTTTTAGTAACCAATATAGTATTTTAAGATAAAAACCATTACCTAGTTCATCTATCTCTATTTGTCAACCTGGATATTCTATTATGATGTGTTACTGCCTAAAGTGTGTGATATGAGATTTTGATGAGGATAGTGACAACTAAATGGGTTCAATCATGATAAATAGCTATTTGTTAGCTGACTTGGGTACTTGAGGCTAAGAGTTCCATTTATTAGTCACAATGAGTCAAGTGGTGAATTGATGTCTTGAGGTATGTTAGCATCATAACTAGTATTGTTGAGCTTATCAGATCAAAATGTTATTATTTCTAAGATGAATTCAAGTTTTATGCACCTATTTATAAGATTGTTTAGAGAATTTATTTGTATGACCAACTGATGAAATTTGTGTCTCAAACTTTGATATAAGCTACTTTAGGATGCTATGAGCATATGTATTAAGTCCCATGGATAGAGGAGGTTCCTACATCAGGTTATATAGGTTTTAATATCACACATAAATTATGACTTTTTGCATCAAGGCCTATGGTTACGATATGATTATTATGTGATATCGATATGTCATGCAATCCTTTAGGACTTTTGGGCACTCTAAGTAAGTGGGACAGATTTTGTAGCACAAATGTGAAGCCTGATGTTGACCATCAATTTGGGATCCAAGGGAGAGGACTTCATCTTCTACCTCCAGATTCTACGGGGCACTAGACACATATCAGCCCCTCTCCATTCCCTAGTCCCATGAGGATTTCTAGGACTTTCCATCGGATCAGTTAGCTGCATATGGTTGATATCTACATCATGAGACCGAGATTGAGGGGTCAGGTGGTCTATAGAGGAAGAACCACTAGCCACACCTCACTGCCTCTCCACTCGTGATCGCAGAATGTGGGCTAAGAAGGGCTATGATGCAGATGAGGACTTGAGGGTTAAAACCCTTTGGAAAATGGTCTGCATCGCTCTGTAGAATTATATGGGAGGTCATCTTCTTGTGATTATCTTCCCCATGAGCTCCAAGCTCACTATCTCCAGCCATGGAGGGTGGCCTTAGGGATAGGTATGGAGCCTTGGCCACTCTCTCTAAAGAAAAACCTCTCATTTTGATGAAGGTTGTGGAGTTTGTAGAGGTACCAATTGGGCAAGTAAGTTCTGGGATGATGAATCCCCAATCCTTGCCTCCCTCCTCTGTCACGGCTCTCGGAGGGACTCCATATCAAGCGTTGGACCCCTCGTCAGGTTCTGAGACTTGTAGTGCAAGGTGTGACCATGCTTTATGGACTCTTCACTGTTATAAGTAGATGAAGATGGGGATCGCCGCTCCATTGATGCCTTGTGGGAGATAGGTCGTGTAGTAATGGACATGGTACAAAGAGTTGTGACCTCCAGATCATGGTCGAGAGTGGGAGGTCTAGTCCTCTAGTCTAAACCAGTTCGATTTATCAAATAAACTGACCGGTCCGACCACAAACCAAACTGACCAGGAGCACAAACTGAAGAGTTGAACCTACCAAAATTGGCCAATCAAAGACTGCCACATCAAGCAGTGGGACCCAACTGGATGAGGTAAATTTCTTTAATTTCTCAGAATTAGACCAAAACTTAGAAATATCATTAAAAATAGCTACCCTGACCTTTAAATGCCCAAAAAATACCCACAGACTCAAAAACATATCCTCTTCCTTATAAAATCTCTAGATTAGACTTTTTCAGCATTCATTTTGATGATACATAATTTAGATTACAATGCTCTTTTCTAGGGTTTGTTTAATGAAACAATTAGAAAATGACAGACATAAAATATGAGAAAATACTACTAAGCCCCAATATCACTTGGAAAATTAATATGGACTCGTAGCTGATTATAATTTTGAAACATTAGGTCTTTCCCAACAAATACATATTTAAATTCCAAAAAATATTGCAAACATCAGAATATTATGAAAATTAAATCAGACCCTAATTATGACCCTGTAATTAGTATGCAAATATTTTATAGAAATTTTAGGATAGTTTCAACCTAGATTTGGCAAAACCCTAAATTGGACCTTAAATACCAAGAATATGATGTACCATGTTTGAATGATAGTTAATTGTTATTAATCAGGTGATGACCAGAGATGTAGGTGGTCAATAATATAAATATGAATCTCTAAACTCAGGTACATGGGCTTTATCTAAGTATATGACTTTTTTTGTGTAAAATAACTATGATGTATTGTTTGTTCTTATTTGAAAATATTGGTTGGATGTATTATGATTATAGTATCTTCACCATGTCACTAAGAACAACAAAAGAATATTGATGGTTTGTAGCTACTATGTTTTTGTATTCTCTCTCTCTCTCTCATTGTCCTTCTATAGATAAGGTCGACGCATCCTCATAGCCCAAGGGGTGGGGGTTCTCCATAGCCTAAGAGGTGGGAGTAGTACAATCACATCAAAAGACATCTAAAAATATGTGTTTACCTGATTATTACATTAAATAATATTTTATTTTATTCTTTCTTTTCTTTCTCAAATTATTTCAAGTATTCAAGCACAATATATATGTATTTTTCACCCACATACACAACACATTGTGTTGATTAACTGTTTCACGTATTTTCTAGGTTTAGAGCTAGCATGGGAAGAAAGATAGGAATTGAGCAGTGTTCAGGTTGTACCTATTGTGTAGATCCTAGTTAGCATACATGTTCATAGACTTGTAGAACCTCCTTTCAATATGTAATTGTAATCCATGTTTTTTAATTCATTTTTTACATATACTTGTTGAATGTTGAGAAATGTTATGATGTATGCCTATAGTTGTATGTTCATGTATATGCATAATGCTTCTGCATCGCTCTCCGATAAGATTGGTTAATGTTTTTGGATTTTATCTTTTCGTCTCCATGGGGCTTCGGGAAGGCAGAATCCGAGGATGTTACACATATGTTCTACTCAGAAATTATACAAGAAAAATTATAGAAAAATAATAATTCTAGTTATTTTGCTTGGAAGGAACACAAATAAAATGAGATATATATAATTAGGTTATGGATGTAAATTATATGATATTTTATAGTGTATAACTGGAATACATAATTTACAACACATACAAGTATCTGACTAGGAAAGTGCATAATGTAGTAAGTCTATTAATTGTTATAATGGATACATACCATTATTTATTTAGAAAATTATTTAAATGACGTGGTCAATAAAAAAGTCATGTCGATGGAAGACTATATATATTGTCTTTCTAATTAGCTTCAAGTTGCCACCTACTAGGCTTTTTGAAAAATAAAGGGCAGCATTAATATGTAGGAATGCATGTGTACTAGAATGAAATTAGTTGGTATCGTCATCAATGAAAATGTTCATGACCAAATTGATGTAGATGAAATTAAAAAAAAAAATTCAAGGAGCTATAGAAACAAAATAGTTTCCAATTAATGTTTTGTTATCAAAACAAACACTGATCAATGAGAAAAATAAGAATAAAATTATAATGTCTTAATCAACCAAACAATGAAATTTGCAAATATAATGGAAGAAATATTGGAGCTACTTATAAATCAACAGAAAAATATGACATTTAATGATGGTATATCTATTTTTCTTTAATTAATAATATTCTAACCACACAACAAATTTACATAGAAGTTGTGTAATTATCAATGTGTGTTAACTATTGACTAACATCATTTTTATGTAGTATTTTTATGAAGTTATTGAGGTGTTATGTAGTATTTTTATGAAGTTATTGAGGTGTTGACATGATGACCATTTATTACAATTGATATATTCCACTTCTTTGCTTTCTCTACAAATTATTCTTAATCAAATTCAGGGCCTCGACGAGACTCTGACGAAGGGTTTTCTGACACAGGAAAAGATCCTACTTCCTCAGTCCATATGAAACAAGATCCCCTCCCCTTCTTGATCTCCTCTCTTTATCTCTCTTAATTTTTTCGTACATAGTTGATGAAAAGTACTTGTAACTTATCACATTGTACAATAAATTTTTCAACTTGTCACATTGTGTGAGAAAGTTATTCTGGAAGCTTACAATCGTTGGTAACCATTGTTACCAAACACAATATCATTCAATGATTCGTATTTGTACTATTTCAAGTGTTGAAAAGCATCCACTGTAGCCATTTTTTTACCAAATAAAAATCATACGGTGATCAATCACACTGTATCAGAGCTTTGATAACTTAAAATGTGTTGTCATTTTTGTATAGGTTAATGAAAAATCACAATCATCAACCAATTTATCCCAAATTGATGCTTGGATATTGAGTTGCTCAACTTTCATATTGTGCAATGTAACAATTAAGGTGTCATAACACGTAATTAGGTGTTAGGAGTTTGAAGATGAATGCATGTAGAAGGAGTAATTAAAGAGACAAGATGTGGGGAAAAGTACATATTGGGATTAATAATAAACAAAAAGATAAAAGGGTATGAAGAAGAGTGTACAGTGGGGACAATTAGGAAAATATTAAATGAAGATAGATAGAGAAAGTACATTGTTAGTTTTTATTGAGCACAATCCCAATTTTCTAAATATCATACTCATCTTTTATAGATGTTTCACTAATGCAATACTCACATGATAATATTCTTCTAGTTATAATACTTATTTTTCATTGACACCATAAGTTTTTAAACTTTTTAGTATAAACTAGTTTCATTCGCAATAGACATTGTTCCACGCACAATACTCATTTTCAACGTGAACAATAACATATATCCTAAATGTGATTCTCGTTTATCTATTGGTGCTCCACTAATACAAAACTCATTTTAATATGCATGGTATGATTTCTTGAGATGTAATTCTTTATTGAAACAATATGGTTTAACTTTTTTGGTATTAGATACACACAATACTCATTGTCTTCACTTGCAGTATTCTTCCAAGATTAGAGAAAAAAGGTAATACGTGTTTTTTTATGTTTCTACGAGTAGCATACTCATTCTTAATATGTGCAGTATCTTTTTTTAATGTTATACTCATTTTTTCAATACTTTTATAATATTTGACATGTAAAACTATTGTGTGTTGCATTCACAGTTTTGGAAACTCAAAAAGTTTGTTGTGCACTGCATGCACATTTTCTGGAACCTGCAAAGACGGTTGGGTGTTGCATGTGCAATTTGAAAAATATGTGAAACATAATCTACGTTGCATGCACTTTAAATTGAGTTGAATGAGTTTAGTTGGCTACATAAAAAACATGTATAGATATGGGTATAAGCGGGCTGTGACCTCACCTAGTGTGAGTCAATATTTTTGTATAACTATATATTTTGTGCATACCCATGACAATATAAATCTCACCTATTGTCATGACATCTAGGAATAACAAACACATAAAAATAATTTCAAATGATAAATGAATGACAACAATTTATTCACCATCCACGAAAATTAGTAACATATAGACTTCACGCCTACGCATGCGACAATAAACTATTAGCTTCTTTTCCTTTCAAATCAACAATGTCAGCTTAAATTACCACACCTGAAAAGTGGGATTTACCACACACACTCAAGCCTCCATATCTCTAAGGACGGTATGCCTCTCCCGCTCAACTTACAATAATATAACTATCTCAACAACACAAAATACGATATTATATGGAATAGAAAATGTAAGATCCCATAGGTCAACTTCAAAATGAGAAAAATAAAGAGCTACTATAGGTAAAAGGAAACTAGATAAAAGACATAAAAAATTAACAAATTAAGAAAACTAATAGAAAATGAGTTTAATTCAATAAGGAACGGGGTGTAGACCATATAATTTTAATAAAAAATATGATTCCAAATTAGAAATCATTATAGTAAATAGGTTTAGCGATTCTAACTAGAAATATAAAAGATGGAATACACACCTTTTAAATATACTATTTTATTTTACTAATATTTTTTAAAATATTCAAATTCAACTACATGTTATGTTATAAATAAGAAACGATAACATTTTTATATATTGTTGATTCACTCGTCCCTTTTCATTTTATCAGTAGAACAACATCATCCATCTCACAGTATATTTCTTTATTCTTTGTTACTAAGCAACAAGCTACCACATGATCTCAGGAGTGCCACAATACGCAATTGTGGGTTATATTCCCATAATAAGGTATGAATTATGGGATCTTTAATTTATTTTGTGTTTTAAACTTTGAAAATTCCTTATGGCATAATTTATGATGTTATATTCTATAAAAAAAATTATGCTACAACTTATGATATTTTCAAGCAAAGAGGCCTCTTCTGAGTTTATTAAATTGTTTTCATCTAATATGTAATTGGTGGACTTTTTAATTTTATGGAAAAAAAAATGAAATTTTAATTATTTTCATGTGTAATAGTGTTGATTCTCTATTTTTTTAATATTGACACTTTTATAGACATTATGTTCTTTATGGCTATAACTTGGACTCACCCACTTCTAACTTTTGGATCCGCCGCTGCCAATTATACAACATTTGATGTGGTGTTAGAGTCGTGTGACCATCGAAGATCTTGTTGCATGCTTCTAATCTTAACTAGTTATATTTTCTCTCTAGTATTCGACTTAGTTTCGTCATCATAACACAAGTTTTCAAGCAGGTACTGTTAATTATTACGCTGTGACATGATAAATTAACATATTCTCATCTTTTGGCAAGTTATATATATTCTAGCGTATATATATTCACCATTAGATATGGACCGCCTGACCAAACCTGTCAGGGGAGCTACACAGCGTATCACCTGTACATACATATGGTTACATATATGTGGTACTTCTGCTATCATATCATATTGTACTTTACTTGCAACACTAAACAAACAGCAGAGACCATAGATGTATGCTTAAAGAGTACTCTGTGCGCCAGCGCGAAGTATTGATTGTTGATTATTTTTTAATAGCTATAATAACCATGAACTTCAGAACCGCAAGAGCTGCATTAACGCTGACACAAGGCCATGCTAATCGCAGCAACTAGTTTGGGATGAGCTTGAACGGCGGCTTCTCAAGGGCAGGTGCAGGGTCGTATCTGCTATAGTCATTCATCTTCACCCTGAGGTTCCTCGGATGGGCGGTTTTCCTTCTGATTTCAACAGCCTTCTTCCGAAAGATCACCCTTTTTGTTCCCTGCACGACGCTCAGAATTGTTAACAATTGATGGATAATGCGTACAAGAATAGGAACTATTGAACTACCAATGGAGTGTCCGCTGCACCAACGGCTGGACCTTCTCTAAGGAGTACTCAAATACCTACAGTTTCTGCTGGTATGGGTATTAGTCGCTATCTGGGTCGAAAGCCGTATCAGTGTAGCATCGTGCAGATGGGGTTGAACTATCACCGCCGTATGTATTCCTATATCTTGAAGTCTACTCGTTATTTGTCTTTCAGTAGAAGTCAGATAAGATGGTTGGTGCCCTCAGCCAATGATTCCACTGTCCTATTCAATCGACAATGATCTCTTTTGTTTTGTAAGTGGAGTACAGACAGACATGGGCTCCCATGTTGATCATATTCCCTCTTTTTCACTTTATTTGTTCGTTTCGGACTCAGCTATGTACGGAATAGGGGCTCTATTGAAGTAGTCCACATCAATATGTTAGAAAAGTTGGTTGGTGTTTGTTTGGTCGGATACAGTGGGACTGCAATATGTGTGATTTTTCTGTTGGACTAGGTAGCATCTGAATACAACTGAATCAATTTGAGAAAATGGTAATAAGGGATTAGACTATATACCGATCTCTATACCAATCAAGCTATGATTCATTTCTCATAGTGTTCTAATTCCCTTAACCAAGGAGGCCTTACTTTGGAAGTACTATTCTGATTTAGTGACTAGGGTTTCGATGATGGCAAGCACAGTTATCCAAAAATTTTGGCAAACAGGTTACATTCTATGAAAGTGGGAAAGAACTATAGGATAATACTTGTACCTCTCTAACCATTCCAAATCTTACTGTTGGTACTTCCTCCATCAGTTTCCTAGATGCCCCTGCAGGAAATTTATCGAAGTTATGGGATGGAGCATGCGAAAACGAATTGAAAACAAGGCCGAGCTTAATGATGTAGACAGGAAGTTCAAGACACAATTCAATAAGAACAAGATATTTCGAGTTTCACTTTTATGTTGGATTGGTTTTACCAGTTTCCAAAAGTCAAGTTATTCAGAAAACAAGAGACTGACACAGACTTAAAAATAAACCTTTTCTTAATTAAAGTTAAATGTGTGTTAATTAATGCGTAAATGTTAGTTGACAGTCGGAAGTATGTTACATATTGAAATGACTGTAAGCAAGGAATCAGGATATACAGCTCGTCACAAAAGAAAGAGTTATGTGTATAAATATCTAGATGACGAAATAAGAAGTGTTTAGAATAAAAATAAAGAAAAGGAAAGAAAAATTAAGTTAGTTGATATAACTGCTGCCATCCCACTACGTATACAGATATCCGTCATGAAACAAGACTAAGCTAGGAAAACAAGACAAGCTATCCAGATTGGTTTGAGAAGGAGTCAAACAACAGGAAATCTCGATACAGTCTCAAAGCTTACAACAATAACCCTTATGCTAGTCGAAACTGATGACAGTGTAATCCAGACAAACCTGCAGAAGCATCTGACACGGCGAGCAAAGCGAACACGAGAAAGAGCAAGAGGAGAGCCGGAGCTCTCCTAATCCCTGGCGAGGATGCCATGAGAAGCTAGACAGACAGAGAAACAGAACACCTTCTTCCTTAACCAGCCAAGCCACCTAACCTCCAGTCCTCCCTTCTGAAATAGCAAGAGCCAGCAAACAGAAGATGGGATAAAAGGGTTCAGTCGCTTCTTCGGTACGTATCATGCATAACAGAAAAAAAAAAGGCAGCATATAAACAAATGCACGGGCAGGGAATGGAATCCCAGTGAGCAAGGGAACATTTATTTAAACAATGACAACCATCCTCTCGCTTTTCTCTGATCTAGGCTGCTCTGTTTCTAATGGTGGCTATGGTATAGTCGCACTGTGGTATTGGCTTTACCTATATAAAATGTAGCGGTGGGAAAGGGGATGGTGGCCACTACCTCCACGGCAATGAGTGCTTGGCTTTAGTGGGTTGCATGGTTGGACTGGCATGCAGCCGCCATTAATCAACGAATAAGGACTTGGGGTCGGGCAACCGCAAGCACTAGTGATGTCTAGGGCTTAGATATGATTGGTGGCATAATGTTTGATGTTCTCATGTCCGTAAGATAACAATCGGAGAACAAAATAGATCCCCACTCGGCAAGATAGTGCATAAAGCAAGTTAGGTGATTTGAATGTGTTTTCCAACAGGGAGTTATGACAGCATAGCGTTTTATTTTCACTCAATCGTCGCACTGGGAAGACAACATAAAAGAATGTGGGAGAACTTCTTCAAGAGAAAGACACATACCCTTTCCAATTCTTTGCTTTTCCAAAAAGGGTTTATTCCAAAGGGAAACCGTAATTTTGTCATGATTTTCAGCTACAAGTTAGAAATTACATCAACTCCGTCGCTTGGCTATTTGGATGCGGTAGATGAATTTTAATACTATAAATGTAACAAATAGTGCATACGCCGGGCAATTATACTACAAAGCCATTGGTTTCTTCACAAGATTTTTTTCCTCCACTTTTTCCTTATCTATTTTGTTATCCTATTTTCTCTACACTCTCTGTTCCATCCCATCATTCCTTCATTTGCCCAGCTCATATACTATAATAGGTTCATAGAAAAGGCATTTTGTGCCACTAAATTTTCAATCACTTACCTTTGTTACCTCATTATATGTTGCTTAAGAAAAGCAATTGCTTGATTCTAGCTACATTACTAAATGTGTGATTGATTAGGTGGTTGGAGAGGCATAGAAAAAAGGCGGTGGATGACTTATAAGAAAAAGTAACACATATGGTGTGAATGACTTGCAAGAGAGAGTTGCACATCAACAAGGAGGTGTTGACAAAGTTGAGGGAGGTGGTGACAAAGTTGATATAGCTTAAACTATAGTTCCATTGCATTGGCACATTAAATATATTATTGACATTAAACCATTTGGTCCTCCACCCATACAACACTTTCAATATATGTGTGACGCATCGTCCGAATAAAATGTTATTAATTAAGCGGAAGCGATCGCTAAGCAGCGGATTACCGAAAATCACTAAAAATTAAAACCATTTTACACAGAGATCCACACATATGAAAACTCTTTCATAAAGAATTGGAGTAATTTAATTACATACTGATTCACAAGTACATGTCATGTATCATCTCTTTCTGAGAATTACATGCATCAACTGCTCTGTTAAACTAAACACAGGCAGTATAAAATCTCGAGGCACTAAGCCAAAATCTCAAAAGCACTAACTACTACTATGAGGACCTGAGAGTACAGAGACGACACATAGGACTCTATGTACATCTATACAAGACATATCAGCCAGTGTCTCCACCTGAGAATTCACTGTTGTCTCTGATGTTGTTGTTGTCCTTCTCCTACAGAAGGATTTCTGCCTCCTCGTCCGCGTTCACCTAAAAATGTGGTTCCCACGGGGGTGAGACAATTATAAATTACCCCAGCGAGAGATATAACTCTCCACCAGAAACATTATTATTGCAGATTAATAAGATAAATCTGAATAGAAGAATCATAATTACTTGACAACAGTTAATTCATTGTTTAATAGATTAGAACATTATTCTTATCTAAAGTATTGCAGCTATAACTTGATAGAGCAGCATGTCACTTATCTAATAAGGTATTGTGAAGATCATGTATAACATTTATCCGCTACACTAAGCAGGATAATATCAACTAATGTTTCTCGTATTTCAACTTATGTAAATACACTACACAGTTGATTATATTGTTCACATCATGTGTCAGGCTGCAGTTAACTTGCCAGAGTAAATTGACATCTTCATTATAGAGTTATAGCCACAACATATACTCTCTTCAGGCTTAGAACACACAGCTAATGCCTGACATTGTTTTGTGGAGTCATGGCCTGTTGCCATACTCTTCTAACAAAGTATTAGGATCTTAATCCCTCATCTCATCAAGTATCTTTCCATTTCTTAACAAATTCATCATCATAATTATAGAATATGGGTATTCAAACCCTTAATTCACCATAGAATACTTGTTACCACATAACATGTAACTTAATACCTTCAGGTCATTTGACCAAGGTAAGCATGATCCTTACTACACAAGCATTACAAATAGCACACAGGGTTTAATTCACCTCTTGTTACCTCTAAATAGGTAATCCAGGCACATTATGGCTTATATAGCCCATAACCAATTTCAATAATTAAAACATCATATGGCACACAGGGCTCATTAATTTTAGATTTCCTCTCACTAAGCAACCAAGCATATGAAGGCTTATAAGGCATATAAAACATTTTCAATATACAGAGCATCATAGCTCATACCTGGCTATGCTTATCATCTCAACATACCTGCATGATTAGTACTCATGATAACAGTTATAATGCTTTCATATCAGCACCATGCAACACAAAGTAATACCATTATTCCCTTTTTAGAGTTAAAATTCCTCTTGCATATCATCTCCCTCCATTAGGGTTTTCTATAAATAACCATTTAGGTTCTTAAGATCATGTTATTAATGATCAAACCTTAATTCATTGCTCCACACAGCTAGGAGCCAACATTGATAACATAAGTATTCAATCATACTTATTTATTCTCATCATTCATCATTAAATGGATTATCAACACAAAGTATGAGTTCCTCTCTCATCTTTACCAAAATATGATTGCATCATAGTCTATTGATTTGGATTAACCTTTTCATAAGGCATGATAGCCTACATTTATGAAACAAATAACATGACACACTTCATGTGTCACTCATCCAAATATATTGGATTTAAAACACATCAAGGTATATCAATATTGAGGTGCTGGATGTGATATCTATCATTCTTTGATGTATCACTTCCCTCATCACCTTTATCATACTTTAATTCATCCACTTAGCTTGTATTAGGGTATTTCCCATCCTAATACTATGTGCATCAACTCATCACATTTATCATGTAATGTATTGTTCATAAGTCACTTATTTAGAAAAATACAACCCTTGCCAATGATATGGACTCATTTTTGAGTTAGGAACTATTGATATAAGGATATCCATTATCAACCTCTTTAGATGTTATACTTTTCAATATATTAATCACCATTCCATTATTAGGAATAGAGTTTTCCATGTTTATAAATTAAAGTTCACATAGCATCTCTCATATTTATGGATTGCACATAGTATCACTCTACATTAGAGTTTCACATAATATCCTTCTATATCAGGGTTACACATAGCATTACCTGAAATTAAGATTTCACATGGCTTCACCCTCAATTAGGGTTTCACATGGCATCACCCTCAATTAGGGTTTCACATGGCATCACCCTCAATTAGGGTTTCACATGGCATCACCCTCAATTATGGTTTCACATAGCATCACCCTAAATTAGGGTTTCACATAGCATCACCCTCACTTAGGGTTTCACATAGCATTACCCTATACTAGGGTTTCATATACCTTTACCCTATTTTAGGGATTAGGGTTTACCAGTCACATCCAAGTACAACAGCATATTTCTTCAAACCTCTAAACAGTTTTTAAACCGTTTGGTCACCAAACGGTTTGGTGAAACCGATTGGACCAAAATGTTGAAACTGTTTGCAATAGATATTTGTGGAGGTGTGTGTTTATGATGATGTCATCATCATCAAGCTATAAACCCATGAAGCCTGCTGTGATTTTCATGGTGATTGCATCAAACAATCAAATAAAATTTCGAGAATAAAGAAGGAACCAACAATTGTTAAAGATATGGAATCAATAACAAAGTTCAAGGGTTCAAGTTATATAACCCACCTTCAATTGAGCTTCCAAGCTTGGATCTTCACATCAACAATGGTGTAAGAATCTTTTGCAACCCTCCCAAGGCTCATCCTAAAGCTTTGGAGTGAAACGATTGGCTAGGGTTGAAGATTGAATGGAGAAAAGAAGAAATCCATCATTTATTTTCGATTTCCACCATGAAATCGTGGTTGAAAGTGATCAAGAAGCTTACCTACAGGTTGGAACTTCGTCCTCCTGTTGCTCCTTAGCCCCCTTGGTCGTTTTGCAAGCAAAGAATGAAAGTGGGTTCGAAATTCCCCTTTCAAGCTATGGATAAATGAGCTTATATTCATTTTTCTTAAATTCATTTCAGGAGAGAGAAAGTAGGGGATAACTCATCCATATCCTTGCCATTTTCCCCCTTCTCTTCCTTAGATACGAGGCTGTCTTCCTTACCTCATATTCCTCTCAATTATCCACAATTTAAAGGAAAACAAACTAAGCACCTTAAATCATATTATAATAATATCCATAAGTGAGTGGATATTTCTTTTTCTTATAATAATGTGAGTGAGTTATCCACTTCCTTTGGATATTTTCGTGCCTTTGTATGGCACATGGCCTTCCATTCTTTTACAAAATCATCCCTCACCTTTTGGTTAAAGGGCTCCTCAATTAATATATTTATTTTTGCATTGAATTGAAATAAAGTTCCAATTATGCTTAAATCTTGATTATTTTAATATCAAGATTCTCTCTCCTCCAAAGAGATACAAAAGAGACGCCCCTCTCATTTTATTTGCTCTACACGATGCCAAGAAATATTAGGGACTATTTTGAAGTGGTAATTTGCATATTGAACCCTGAGTTTTGGGTAAATTGCACATTACACCAAAACTAGGTTTTAATGCACAAACATTGCTTTATCAGCTCTTTCTTGGTACTCAGGCTACCACAAGCCATAGCTCTGCATCATATTCATTCCCATGATGCTTCAACACATGAGGAACATCTTATCATGTACAATTTGCAAGTTAACCCCTCAACTTGGATAATTTGCACTTTAGTCCAAAATTAACAAAACATTGTTTCAACATTATTCAAATAGGACTAAAATTGAAATATAAGTCCCTCTTGAGCCTTAATTACTTTTCAAGAGATAAGAGCAAGCATATAATCTACTTTATTAAGTAAAACATCTGGATTTAAGCATAACTCAGGTCAGGGATGTTACAATATGCATCGTCATTATCTCCTAACCTTGCCTTTTCTATAGGTGTCATGACGTGCTCATTAGAAAAACATGCAATAGAAGAGGAGATGGGGGAGCAATATGATTGTAAATGCCAATACAAAGTTGTAGAAAATATCATCAATCTAATGACTGAGTCAAAATGATGAAGTTATTGGAGGGTATTACGGTTGTGGTAGTGTAATATTATTAAGAAAAATCAATTGGGGATAAACTAACAATTCATGTAACAAATTTGTCCCAAACAAAAAAGAATTACAAAATAATGAAGAAAGATCGAGACGGAATGCATACGGGCAACAAGATGTGTCAAGAGTTTGTTACGGATGCAAAATGAAAATTAAGGAACGAATTTAACACTGCATTAATTGTAGCTTCTCAACTTAACAATTATATAATAAAATTGGCGTTGCATACACATGCATCTGATACTTTAGTCAAAGATTATGATTCATAGAAAATATTCTTTCATTTGCACATGGTGTTCTAACTTATTTGGAATAAAGTGAAAGCATAAAAATTATCAAGACTTCAACCGAAGATCTCATTTTCTAGTCAAATTATGTTCTATATTATTGTGCAAAATTTTATACATATAAATCATCTTATGAAACTATCAATGAATAAGATCATTATCAGGAATACTAACTTTTCAATTTCACGGAAATGCAAACATCTTCACGTTGAGTTTTTTTTCTCATTGGAGATTTGAAGGTGTAACAAACTACATCAATAGACGCCATGAATCTTTTGGGTCGTTCTTTGATTTTGTTCCGAGATATTGCAGTAGGTTTCGTGGCTTTTTATTGGAAGTGATTCACAATCTGATTCTTACATGACTTGAGAAATGTTAGGAACGAAGAAAAAAAAATCTAGAAATGTGTATCATGATTATCCGATGGAGCAAGGATACTTGAGGATAGAAGATAGCGCCCAGTGTGACACATACAGAAAAGAAGGGGCTTTCCACGAACTCTAGGAGGGTGAAAAAGTCAAAGCCCTATAGGAAGGAAAAGCCTGTTCACAGCAATTTGGGCGCATGCATAGAGGACATGCATGCGTTTATATCCATCATAAAGACAAGGCAACTAAACCGCTGAATTGCCCTCCTACTATTCTCGCGCATGTATTCGTGTGGTCCAGCTAACAAGATCAGCAAAGTATCAGTTCTACAGCTCCAGCAACCTCCCAAGTTCGGTTTTCAATGTGCATACTTGTCCGTAGCTCTTGACTCAACGGCGTGCAGTTGACGTTCCACTAATAAGTATGGAAACAAGCTATTGAACGCTGGTATATGAAACATGTTTCATTCCCGCAGATGAAACACGCTAACAACGACTATATCCGAAAGAAAATAATATGTAACACCTTAAGTTTACCTACTTCTAGCGTACTCTCACAAACATAGAGCCAATGGAATATCTCTATTATGAGAAAGTGAGCAATAGGTGAAAAACACACAAGAAAGAAATACACTTGTCGAACTGGGTCAAACCTGTGGCCACTCATGGGTCGATCTGTTTAAGTTGAGTTTGGGTGATGAAATTTGTCACTTGTTAGAAATCATCCAAATTCATACTCACTCATTTATTTAGTTAATTTCACAAGTGATCCGTTGACACCCGTGGATGTCCATTTAACTAAATAATATATTAATGTCAGTATAATACATATACGACTCTTAAGACATGCCACACTCATACATTTATCAAGCAACTAAATTGATGATGTGTAAAGTATACAATATAAAGAGTTAAAGTCTAAATTTCTTGATAGATATCCTTTGTTAATTGTTTATACTAATGGAAACAAAGTAGTTATCTTCTATATTGTTTATACTAAAGTCTAAATTTCTTGATCGATATCATTTGTTAATTGTTTATACTAATGGAAACAAAGTAGTTATCTTCTATATTGGTGTTTATATTAATGACAATATAGTGTAATGCATATTTTACATTCAATTATAACAATTATATTCTCTTTTTGTTCAGTTTATACAGTCGAAAATCATAAGAACATGATATATTAAGAACGTTTAACATAAGATGATAAGATATAGTGTTGTTATGGTGATATATTATGCTATTTGTAATATCTATATCATTTAATTTTTTTATTTTATTTTGCAGAAATGGTTGTTTTTTGTCTCCTACAATTTATTTCAAAACATCAAAATAGATATTACATTGTGTTTAACACAACAGTAGTGGAAGTTTACCCTCATTTTGCTATGTTGACACCAACAATACTTTTTGTTGTAGAGTAGAAATTAATAATATGTATGTTCACATATTATATGGGCACCCACATGCGACCTGCAATCTGCTAGGACTGATTTGGGTGTACTACTTCTCCACCCATTTAACAGTGGGTCCTTTTTACTCGTACCCAAGACACCCAAACTCACAATGAACACATTTAAACCCAATCCATCCACTAGTTTGACAGGTCTAGAAAGAGAAAAAAAGAAAATTTTAGTTTACTTATATTTCCAAGTTGTAATGGATATTTTAATGAAATAAAAGTTGATAGACTCTTTAAAAAAATATTTCAACAAGAACAATGTCCATATACTTTTTGTGAAAAATAATACTAAATTGAGTATATATAACATATAGTACTCATGTTCTGAGTAACACACTAAATTAAAAATGAGTGTTGCATGTCATTCTTTTGATATAGTACTCATTTTTATATCATTGTATTTTAAAATAAGCATTAAGTTGAGGACTACATTATATTTCTGGGAATAATTCTTATTTTTAAGTAACACAGTAGCTAAAAATCAATGTTGAATCTTGATTTGTTTGGTATAATACTCATTTTCCTTATTTACTTTGAAAGTAAGTACTATCCCCAAAAGAAGACATGCAATGCTTATTTTTTTAAATTAATGTGCTACTAAAAATGAGTATTGTCTTTGAAAATGAAATGCATTACTCATTTACATCAGAAAATGAGTATTATACTAAAAAATACCATGCAATACTCACTTTTAATTAGTGCTTGCTCAAAAAAATGAGTATTGTTCTTAATATACACTACTTATTTTAATACTTCATATTATTTTTTTCATATATGTTGATACAGTCTTATTTAAGGGCTTCTTCTTATCTCTTGTTGTAGTTCAATCACATCTAAATATGCTAGAAAGTATGTCATCTTCCTCAATATGCATATTATCTTCAATTGCACTTATAGACGTTTGTTAGGTGTTTTTCAGGTACTTAGACCACACTTGGATGGACGAGAGAGGAGGGTGATCCTACGATTCCTTCATCATTGGAGGAGTTTAAAGAAGGTCTAAGAGCTCTCCCAACTGACCCCTAGTAGACGAGCGTCAAGTCAAGAAAAGAAGTCCATGGAAATCCAAAGTTGAAGAACAAAGTGCTTCATAAGACCCAACACACCGTGGTGCCAAGGAATAGTCATGCCATCAAAATCCTTTTGATAGTAGACTCATAGAGAGAAAGCATTTAAATCAAGCTCAGTAGCACGATTGTGCCAAGATGAACCATGCATGACCATGGTGCCAAGATCCCAGCCTGCATGTGGTATGCAGAACGACCAATCACATTTCACCCAGAAAGATCATGATGCCTAATAAGAGTGTGGCATTACCTTCCCACCACAATCATGGTGATCACTATGGTTGTGCCACCAAGCCCCCCAACTCCAACACACAACCTAACATTTTCTTCATTTACCACCACAACCATTCCATACTAGCACAACCAATTTGCACCATAGCTAGCACAATTATGTTATGAAAAACAGATGTGGTGGCTAGGAAACCTAGAACAATTTGGCACTACATTTTCCATTATACCCTCACTTAACTTAGTGCTTCCAGCTCACCTATATATACTCGAGTGGCGGCTAGAGCATGGGGTTAGCTACCTCTTAGTCCCCTCTTACCCATTCATTCCATCTACCACTCCATTATACTTCCATTTCATCACCATCCACCCTAAATCCTTCTTTTGAGGTTTTTGCTCACTTCCATCCCATTTCCATGTCATCCCATCTTGTAGGAGTTTTGACACCCCATTTTTTATCACTCGGCAGAAATTCACGATTAATGTCAATTCTCTAGCTAATTATAGAATATATTTCATAAATGACCCAATTTCCAATTTTCCATAATTTTCCATATTTCTTCTTCCTATTTAAAACATCCTTTTTGTATACTTTTACTTAGTTTGGGCCCTTCTATAAAAGAATCTTCTTTCAAATCGAAAGTGTAATTGTTACTATTCTGTCTTAAATAGGCTATGTTTTTATAAATTTCCTAGTTCAATTGTCTAGAATTAAATATTCTCTTTCCAACTGCCTTTATGTAGCAAATCCAAGAGATGAGCCTGAATTATCTTTCTATCTATGTTTTATTTGATTTTCGCTAGATGATGTGGCTTATTATCGCACTAACAAATTCACTCGGGGTTGCAATCCCAGAGTTTTTACCAAAACCTTGGAAATAATACCACCCGCAAGCAGACGGAACTTATCACAGTATAGTTAAGGATCGAATCCCAAGGGACAACGTTTTTAAGAATCATTTCTAGTCTAGTCTAGTTCAAGTAAGGCTAATATTTAGAACAAAGGTTGATTTGAGGTTAATTAAACTAAGTATAGGAAAGTAAAGAGTAGAATTAAAGTTGATCTAGATTAATGATATGGAATCACTAGGGTGGTCCCGGGTTTCACCACCACTACTCATGCAAATACATCCAATCACAAACATCCAGGCAAGAACTAACTATCCAAATAGAACTACTGTGAACCCTCCCTGAGGGATGTTTAGGTTCGCGTAAGCATCACCTTTGGCATCAGATGTCTCGTCGCCATCTGAATCATGCACTTACAGTTGCGAAGATACATATTTCCAACCAAAGTTGTTGCCCTCCTTGAGGGATGTTTAGGCACACAGAAGTATCACTGTGGGCTAGATGGCTCATCCCCTCAGGGATCAAACACTTACGACCTCAAGGAATTCCTTTCTATTTCTAGTCAGGGAGTCAACCGCGTTAATCGACTGGCAAGAAGGAAATTAATCTACAAGCAAACATCGACAATTAACAATAAAGATACAACTATCCAACTGAAGTTGTGGCCCTCCCTGAGCGATGTTTAGGCCATAGAAGAATCACCATAGGCTACATGGCTTATCCCCTCATGGATCATGCACTTACGACCTCAAGGAATCCCATTCTATTTCTAATTTGGGAGTCAACACCATTAATCGACAGTCTACCCTACACACAGAAGTTCTCGCAACATAGGGAAGAAAAAGATAAAAGTAAGCAGGTAATCAATCTACAAACATTAACGATTAACAATGAAATGAAAATTTATATATATTGCCATGGAATGTTTAACAAGGGAACATGCTTGCATGGGCAGTGGGGCTAGTCCTCACACCCCAGCGAAAAGGAACTACTCACTCATGATGTGAGAAAAAAGAAGAACAAGAGAGAGGGAAGATTCTTCCATGAGCATGATGCAGAAGGTAGTCACAACTCGGTGAAGATGATGTGGTCTTCTACATCATGTCGGAGCAGATCTGGATGAGGAGGAAGAACCACCAAGGCAGACTGGGCAGATCTTCTTCTCCACCTTCTTTCTAGTCTTGACCTCCTTGCTTGCAGTAGGAGCAGCAGGTGAAGTGGCAATGGCATGGATGTACGTGGACCAAACCTGTGTTGAGGCAGCCTATCGATGCCATGGGTCCGATACTCAAATGAGGACCCTACTGGTCCTATTTATAGGCACTGGTCGAGATCTTCACAGTTTTGGTGTGAGTCCACTTCACACGGTTTGGAAAACTGTTTCCTTCTTCTTAACAATTTAGGACTCACGTCCAAATGGTCTTGGAGACCATTTAATGGCCAAACGGTCTTGTATTAACTTTCCTCAAACAGTTCTGGTTTCTATTGATCTGCTACATCCAAACGGTCTCGTGTGCTTACGGTTCCTTCTCCAATCAGTCCTGGGGTCTTCACTTGCTAGTGAGTAATGATCGTACAAATGGTCTTTGAGAGTATCCACTAGCCAAACGGTCTTGAAGACCATTTTCTGCCACACAGTCTGCGGTCTATCAGTTTTCTACTCCAGCAATCAAAACGGTCTGGGTATCCCAGTGATCCAAATGGTATGGTTGTCCTAGTGGTCTGCACTGATCGCTGCCTCACGTGGTCTTCACGATCTTTATTCCAACTGGTCTTGTGTTCAGTCAATCCAAACAGTCACGTGGATCGATGGCCTCCAATCGGTTTGGAGACCGATCACTTCTTAACGATCTGTGCCTCTCGCGGTCTCGTGGTCTACTTGTCTAATGGTCTTGAGACCGTGCGCCACCAAACGGTCTTGAGGATCGTCCATCATCAAATGGTTTCGGATGATCAAACGGTTCTGGGATATCCACGATCTTATCTAATCAGTTTTGGAGATCGATTACGCTTTCACGGTCTTACTATCCAATCGGCTTTGGGGGTTGAACGCCCAAACGGTTTGGAGACTGTTTGTTTCTCACGGTTTGAGGACCATTTGGGCTTGCGCAATCTCAAGACCATTTGCTGCCTATGCGGTCTCAAGACTATTTGTTGGTAGCGAGGAGGATCGTATAGGTGAAACCATTTGGAGAAAGAAGAGCAAACCATATGGATGCAAATCGAATGGACCAAGACTGTTTGGTCAAGATCGAGGCTGAGAGGATCTTGAGTGAAGGTGAGTTCCAATTGATGGTTGAATCTCATCATGACCTGCATAATCTACATGAAATCCATATAAAACTAGTTAATAACTTGATAATATGATCAACCATGCAAAATTGCACATTGTAAGTTTTAAGGAGATGAAATCGAATGTATTTAGTCAAATTGGGCCCAAAATGGCGAATGAAAATCATTATGAATTTGGATTCATCAGAACCTCGAACTTAAACGTTGCTCGTCCTCGAGTAACTAAAACCTGAAACAATCGCTAAATGAATACTTTTAACTCGTGTGGTTGCCTCCTCTTCTCATCGCGATTGTTTCCTTTCTGCTCAGTATAACTAAGCATCTCAACTTTCTGAGATCACTGAATACATCTTACCATATCTTCGTTCCTGAGTTTGTTTTCTAATCTCACTTCCTTCTCACCTTTTCCAACAACAAGCATTTCTAAGAGTTTTGTAAGAGTCCCGAGATACCCGCAGAACAACAAGTGTGCACCTGATCTGACACTGGTGTATTTTAGGATAGTAGAGGCATTCATTGTGCCTTTAGGTAGAAAAGGGAGTGAATGGTGGTATGGAAGGAAGAAATAAATCTCTCCTCTATTCGACTCCAGATTTTTATTTTATGATTGCAATTTCATTGATTGCATTTTTTTATGTGAAACTCTCCTCTATTCGACTCGGGATTGCATTTATTTGTGTGCACTTTGGCATCTTTTCTTGGTGGTAACTCCTATTAATTGGTGAGGGGTATGGAAGAAGTGGATATAGAGGAAAGTGATTTGCCACCCCGAACTTAGGGTTTGGCACTAATTTGGCTATTTTTGTTTCTTTGTTATGGACGAAGGGGTACGAAGATGATGGAAGAAATGTAGAAGAGAGTTCAGATTAGAATGCAACTTGATTTACAATTCCTTGTACAAGGTCGTTCTCTTTATCGTACTCTGCTCAAATAATGACTTGATGAGGATCCGGTAGAGATTCCATGTTATTGTTCCACTTAATAGTTAGGAATCATGATGTGTTTGATCCCTATCAGTTTGACAAACACTTGTCATTTTTGCAATAGGATCATGATGTTAGGATTCATAAGCTTCACAAGATGATTTCAATCAATAGGCTAGTTTTTAGAAAATGGCCCTTTTTGAGGATCTGCTTCAAATAAGGAGGGTATAATGATGCAAAGAAAAGCATGTAGAGAAAAACTAGCCATCTAGGTAATGGCTATTATTGAAATGAAAAGCATCAAAACTTCATCAGGTTTCTGTTCAATTTCTTTGAAAACATAACAATTTTGAAAATTTTGATCAAAATTGCAACGATGAAATCTTAAGTTTGAAAAAGATGGGTGTAGGTGGAAAGTAAAGTATGTACCACCCATCCTCCACCCCGAACTTAGAAATTTGCTAGTTCTGAGCAAACTCTAAATTTGAGATGGAGGGGGAAATTCATGCTGATTGGACCACCAGATGTGGTTGCATTCCAATCAGCGTGCGTCCTCCTTCTCAAAAATGAAGACTAATCAGAACTTAAGATAGCTTCTCATGATGCGATTTTTATTCAATGCAAAATTTTCTAAAAAGTAAAAACAAAATTAAAAGAACATTCTAATTCGAAATTAAAAGTAAGGACAAAATTATTGATCAGGTTGCCTATCGACAAGCGCCTTTGTTTTACGTCGATGGCTCGACGTGGATACTATCACCATGGTGGGGCTCTAGGTGGAACTTGAACTAGATAGACATATTCTTTTGGTGGTTTCTTTCTCAGCCATTCATTAATCTTTGATATGATTCTGGCCTCTTGTATTCTTCCCCATAAAGAATGAGCAATGTCAGAACACATGGGGAAACAACTTGAGTCATGTTGAATTATTCTTTGTTGCTTGATCTAGGGTGGAGAATAGTTGTAGGGGATCTGAAAGGCATCATTGATAATGTAGTGTTGTTGAGGCTTGGAAGAAATGTTCATTTGTTGATGCACTATCCCTTCATCGTAGAAATGTTGGTCACTAACATCTATCAGATATGGATCCTAGGGATGTTCCTTGTAGAAACCACAATCCAAATCTTGTTACGGAGGGAAGATGAAATTGGTAATTTCTGTCTGTTGGGCTACCGGTGCATTCTAGAGGGTAGTTGTTTCTGGATGAGGAGGCTCATGGACACCTGAAAATGGTTTGGTATGTGTCATGACAGGGTTGAGAGGTGTCTCCTCCTTTTCACAAATGTCTTCAATTGTTTCTATAGGCTTGAGTTCCTTAAAAGTAGCTTCAACATCTTCTTCTGCACAGTCGAGAAATTCAATGCAATCCTTTACTTGTTCGTCAATAGGTTCATCAGCTGATGGGTCCGTTAGAGCAACTTCTAAAAGATCGTCTGATTTATGATTCTCTTGAGTGAGAAGTGACATCTGCTCTATGCAATCAATAAGATAGACTTCTTCTTGCATGCTTGGTTTTTTCATATTTTCAAAAACTTTGAACTCAAGAGTTTCTTTTCCTAGTCGAAGAAGCAAGGTTCCTACTTCAACATCAATTAGAGCTCTTGCAGTAGCGGGGAATGGATGTCCAAAGATGAGAGGATATCTGGCGTCTTCTTTTATGTCCATAATGACAAAGTCACACAGAACATATGCATCCTTGCCTACCTTGACTGGGACATCCTCGAGGATTCCTAACGGACGTTTTATCGAATCGTCTGCAAGTTGTATAGTTATGCCAGTAGGAAGAAATTATGAAAATCCTAGCCTCTTGCAAAGGCTATGCGGCATGATCAAAATGCTAGCACCAAGATCAGCTAGTCCCTTCTTATATGTAGAATTACCAATATGGAATGAGATACCGAAATATCTAGGATCTTTCTATTTCTTGGGCATGTTGTTTTGAATAATATCAGAAGTAGTAGTTTCCATTTTAACCATCTCAACTTCCTCGGTTCTATATTTCCTTGTGAGGAGATACTTCAAGTACTTTGTCTAGGCTGGTATCTCTATCAGCACATCTAGAAAGGGTATATCAACATGAAGTTTCTTCATAGCTTCCTTAAACTTGTTGAAACGAGTATCAAGCTTCATTTCCCTTAGATGAGCTAGAAAAGGTATACGAGGCTTGTATACAGGGATATCATGTTCTGGTGTTGCTTCTTCCTCTTCTGTAGCAGGTTTCACAGAATTTTCTTTGTCTGACTTATCATTGCTTGGCTTCTCCTTCGAAATAGATTCAGGTTCTTCATCCACTTGATCATTCACCTGGTCTTGTTCATCTATGACAACCACTGGTGTCTTGACAGGAGGGTCAAAATATACATTACCAGAATGAGTCATAACAGCCTTCAACTGCTCAGGATGTTTAGGGTTGTTCTCCGATTGACCAGCAAAAGCTCGAGCTGGAAGCTTGAGACTGGATGATAGTTGGGCTAACTGAGATTCCATAGTTTTCTGGTGGGCTTGTTGATTAACTATCATAGTTTGTTGTTCTTGTAGCATATTCTCAATGGCTGACAGTTTGTCATCAGGAGAGATGGGTCCAACTTGTTGTCCTTGTTGTGGATTTTGGTAAGGGACATGGTTCGGATTCTGGAATTGAGAATTATTTTAGAATTGGTTGTAGTTTTTATTTTGGAAGTTTCCTCTGAAGTTTTGTTGATTCTCGAAATTTTGTTGTTTGTTATACAAACCAAGTTTTTGTGAGTTTACCGCTCTTGAAGGATTTCCATATTGAAATCTGGGATTATTCTTGTTCTGATTTGGATTGTAATAACCTTGACCAGGAAGAGTGTTGACAACATTTAGACTTTCCATCTGGCCATTATCTCCTTGTCCATTGACTTTGCTTAGAACAACATCATAAAGAACATTGTAGGATAAAGTAGAGTGGTCATTGCCTTTATAGGCTTCACAAAATAGAGAGGCAAACTTGACTTGCTCTTGTTGTTGTGGGAGTGAGTGTATTCTTTCATAGGCAGCAAGAGACGATTCGATATGGTCTTGCTTGGCAACTAAGAGTTTGAGGGTTTTAGCGATAGACTTGTACTCGGGAATGCCTTCAGCCATAGCTACTTTCAACACTCCTTTTCCTACAGATCTACCCCAATTAGCTTGATTTTCAGCTCCTAGGGTGACAACCTTCCATGCGCTGTCAGAACTCTGACGCATGAAGTTTCCACCAGATGAGGAGTCTAAGAACCTCTTGATGTCATCATCCACACCCCTGTAGAAGATCTCGATGAGTTCATTATTAGGAATGACATGGTGTGGACACTTGCGTAGAAGGTCTTTATATATTTCCCATGCTTCAGCAAGGGATTCTCCAGGGACCTGGGTGAACATTGTTATTCGACCCCTAATTTCGTAGGTGAGAGAAGGTGGGTAAAACTTTTCTAGAAAAACATTTTGAAGTTGTTCCCAAGTGGTGGTGGGTTCGCATTGTAAGGAATTGTACCAACTTATAGCTCTATCAGCAAGAGAATACTTGAAGAGACAGATTCAGATGGCATCATCTGTGACTCCATTTTTCTTTGTCATAGCACATAGATCAATAAACCTCAGAAGATGTTCTTGACTATCTTCTCCTTGCTTACCATAGAATGGGATGTTTTGAAGCAAGGTAATCCAATGTGCCCTTATCTCAAAATTTGGAGCATTGATAGGAGGAGGTTGTACTGGGTGATGAACATCAACAACTTTAGGGATTGAGAACTCCCTAAGGTCTTTTTGCAGTTCTACTGCTTGTGTTGCTGCTTGAGCTGCTCGGATCTCTATTTCAACAGCAACTCTGGCTTCTTGCATAAGCCTATCTCTTTGTGCGGCAAGGGCTTGAGCAACCCTTTGGGCTATGTCCTCCTCTTGAGCAATCCTTGCTTGGTTCTCTCTGTTCAGACGACGACACGTTCTGTCTATCTCAAGATCAAAGCTAGCAGCGAGACCGGGACTGTTTGAGCGGTGCATGCACTAGTCTTTGTTGGTACCTGGGATGGAAATATTTTTTTAGAAGTGAGATTGACAGAGTAGAACCGAATTCAAGTAGATGATCAATTGTATCAAAAGAAAAAGTAAAATCCTAGATTAGCCTCAAAAGAACTATATTTGACTAACTGATTCCGTTGTCCCCGACAACGATGCCAGAATTTGACGTGGTTTATTATCGCACTAACAAATTCACTCAGGGTTGAAATCCCAGAGTTTTTACCAAAACCTTATGAAATAATACCACCCGCAAGCAGACGAGTCTTATCATAGTATAGTTAAGGATCGAATCCAAAGGGACAAAATTTTTAAGAATTGTTGCTAGTCTAGTCTAGTTCAAGTAAGGCTAATATTTAGAACAAAGATTGATTTGAGGTTAATTAAACTAAGTGCAGGAAAGTAAAGAGCAGAATTAAAGTTGATCTAGATTAATGATATGGAATCACTGGGGTGGTCCTGGGTTTCACCACCACTACTCATGCAAACAAATCCAATCACAAACATCCAGGCAAGATCTAACTATCCAAATAGAACTACTGTGAACCCTCCCTGAGGGATGTTTAGGTTCACGTAAGCATCACCGTTGGCATCAGATGTCTCGTTGCCATCCGAATCATGCACTTACAATTTTGAAGATACAAATTTCCAACTGAAGTTGTGGCCCTCCCTAAGGGATGTTTAGGCCATAGAAGCATCACCGTAGGCTAGATGGCTCATCCCCTCATAGATCATACACTTACTACCTCAAGGAATCCCTTTCTATTTCTAGTCAGGGAGTCAACCGCGTTAATCGATAGGCAAGCAGGCGATTAATCCACAAGCAAACATCGACGATTAACAACAAAGATACAACTATCCAACTGAAACTGTAGCCCTCCCCGAGGGATGTTTAGGCAATAGAAGCGTCACCGTAGGTTAGATGGCTCGTCCCCTCATGGATCATACACTTACGACCTCAAGGAATCCCATTCTATTTCTAGTTTGGGAGTCAACCTCGTTAATCGACATTCTACCCTACACATAGAAGTTCTTGCAACATAGGGAAGATCAAGATAAAAGCAAGCAGGTAATCAATCTACAAATATTAAGGATTAACAACGAAATGAAAAGTTATATACATTTCCATGGAATGTTTAACAAGGGAATATTATTTCATGGGCAGCGGGGCTAGTCCTTGCACCCCAGTGAAAAGGAATTTCTCACTCATGATGTGAGAAATAAGAAGAATAAGAGAGAGGGAAGATTCTACCATGACCATGATGCGTAAGGTAGTCGTAGCTCGGTGAAGATGATGCGGTCTTCTACATCGTATCAGAGTAGATCTGAATGAGGAGGAAGAACCACCAAGGCAGATCGGGCAGATCTTCTTCTCCACCTTCTTTCTCTTCTTGACCTCCTTGCTCACAGTAGGAGCAGCATGTGAAGTGGAAATGGCGTGGATGTATGTGGACCAGACCTGTGTTCAGGCAGCCTATCAGCGTCCTGGGTCTGATACTCAAATGGGGACCGTGTTGGTCCTATTTATAGGCACTGGTCGGGGTCTTCACAGTTTTGGTGTGAGTCCACTTCACACGGTTTGGAAAATTATTTGCTTCTTCTTAACAGTTTAGGACTCACGTCCAAATGGTCTTGGAGACCGTTTAATGGCCAAAAGGTCTTGTATTAACTTTCCTCAAACAGTTCTGGCTTCTATCGGTTTGCTACATCCAAACAATCTCATCTGCTCACGGTTCCTTCTCCAATCGGTCCTGGGGTCTTCACTTGCTGGTGAGTAATGATCGTCCAAACGGTCTTTGAGATTATACGCTAGCCAAACGGTCTTGAAGACTGTTTGCCGCCACACGGTCTGCGGTCTATCGGTTTGCTACTCCAGCGATCCAAACGGTCTGGGTATCCCAGCGATCCAAACGGTCTGGGTGTTCTAGCGGTCTGCACTGATCGCTGCCTCATGTGGTCTTCACGATCTCCATTCCAACCAGTCTTGTGTTCAGTCGATCCAAATGGTCGCGTGGATCGATGGCCTCCAATCGGTTTGGTGACCGATCACTGCTTAACGATATGTGCCTCTCGCAGTCTCTCTCATCCGAATGGTCTCACGGTTTGCTTGTCTAACGGTCTCGAGACCATGTGCCGCCAAATAGTCTTGAGGATCGTCCGTCATCAAATGGTTTCAGATGATCAAATGGTCTTGTCCATAGTCTTGTCTGATCGGTTTTGGAGATCAATTATTCTTTCACGGTCTTGCTATCCAATCAGTGTTTGGGGTTGATCGCCCAAACGGTTTGGAGACTGTTTGCTTCTCATGATTTGAGGACCGTTTGGGCTTGTGCGGTCTCAAGACCGTTTGCTGCCTATGAGGTCTCAAGACTATTTGCTGGTAGCGAGGAGGATCATATAGGTGAAACTGTTTGGAGAAAGAAGAGCAAACTGTATGGATGCAAACTGAATGGACCAAGACTGTTTGGTCAAGACCGTTTGGTCAAGACTGAGGCTGAGAGGATCTTGAGTGAAGGTGAGTTCCAGTTGATGGTTGAATCTCATCATGACCGACATAATCTGCATGAAATCCATATAAAACTAGTTAATAACTTGATAATCTGATCAACCAAGCAAAATTGCACATTGTAAGTTTTAAGGAGATGAAATCAAATGTATTTAGTCGAATTGGGCCCAAAATGGCGATTGAAAATCATGATGAATTTGGATTCATCACTAGAACATTCATGAAACTACTGGGAAAATAAGAAATTTCCTTTTTGTCACTCCCAAACACGAGCCAGATCAAAGCCATTAGTCAGTTCCACATTGGTAGATCAACTCAATACATGAGACATGGGTGGTGCATCAATGTGATTTGTTGTCTCTTGTTGAAGGTTTTATCTTGAATCCCAAACACTAAACCTGGACTATCAACAACCCTCCATACCCAATGTATTCTTGGCCCTTTTTGTGTATCTGGAAGCTAGACAAACCATTACCTCTCTCTTTATTTTCATATTTCTTGTGATCAAAGGATCCTTCTTGTGACACCTCCTACTCTTCTCGATGTGTAGAACATTAAAGTTCTCTAATTGTTGCAACTAATTGTTAAATCTACTATTTGTTTCTATATAATTTATAACTGTTGCATATGACCTAACATTTGATCTATTATCGTCAATAACTAATTTGTTGCTCTTATAGTTGTCACATTTTTACTGTTTTTGGAAGAATTATATCTAGTTTTCTAAGCATACTTTTGGTACTCATTCTCTAACATCCTACACATCGGTCCTAGTCACCAATGATGGTCAACTGCTATGGGAGGTTTTGAGGTGATCAAGACCACAACTCACTTAAAAGTTAGGACTTTTGGGACCATAATAGGAAATTCACAGACATCTTTGGCTCAAAAGTCCACCCACAATTAAAATCACGCTTTATCTTATTTTCATATATTTTAACTTAATTATCATGAACTGTTCAATTTCCTCACAAACCAACAATGTTTTGAACTCTACATGTTGTACTTGCAAATACTGTTGGAAATATATACGTCACTATAGGAAATAATATAAAATTACAATGGGTTAACATGATTACATGCATATTAATTTTATCTAGATAAGAAAAAACAAAAAAATCAAAGAAAAAGAATATTAAAAAAATATTGGGAAAATAAAACCAGATCGTCTACAGTACAAGTTTCACATTACTTAAAGAAATCAACACTTTACTATATGTTAGTTGGGTGTGATTCTCCCATATGAAGTGGCCAAGAATCTAACACAACAGACCATCATGTGCACATGAAGATAGTGAACAACAACCACCAAATGTGTCTTAATGAATGTTAGGTACCTCCACACAATAGTTTGTGTCTTTGAAAAGGATGAAAAAGGAAGAAGCTGCTCCACTTACATAGGAGAAGAGCCCTACAAGAAGATATTATGGTAGGTATGGCAAGTGGTTGGTGCAAGTCTAGACAACATTGTCCTAGTGCTAATAAAAAATGCAAACGTTGTTCTCTTAAACCTAAGCATCCAAGCCTCATCAATAGTATACACAAATATCCCATTCTCAAATAAAAATTTCTAGAAAGGCAAAAACACACACATGTTCACTCCAATACACAAAGATACAATTTCCTATATGGTTTAGTATTTTGTCTAATAAAGTATTACAATATCAAACCAAAATTAATTAGAAATTATATTTTTTATATAAAATGAAAAGGAAGACAAAAGAAAATTTTCATGACCCACGATCCAGGAGCCATGTGCCTATACCCAAGCCCAGCTCATCCTGACCAGGCCATGCGAGGCTAGTCATGGAGTGGCACGTGCACATGTGTGTGTGTGTTGTGGCCACCAACATACCGTCCTCTAGATCTCATAGACAACAATGTCACACACACTCCTATATAAAAGCTAGGGATCCAGAGTTGGGCAATGTGCAGCTAAACTTCTCTCCCATTTGCACACATGACAAAAACCACTATCTCATACACACATGAGCTAGTTGCACCAACTTTAGGATTTACACAATAAACCCTATAATTAGAAAATGTAAATCCCGCACAACGACCAAAGTGTGAGTGGTCTACCAATCAACCCTCCATAATATGCTTTCAATGTGGTGTCATTCTGCTAAAACCATGCTTATGTTATCCAACCTAACCCCCACTAGATCTAGGTGAAAATAAATCTTAAACAACCTTGGGTGCAAGAGTCTCTTTTGGTAAGACACAATACAAACTATGGGAAAAAATCATGCCTTAAAGGACATGCATACACATATATAATCATGATTGATATCAGGAAATAACCCAACTCCCCTCTTTTTGTCATACAACATCAATCACTTAGTTAGAGTCTTAAAGAATGTAATGCAAACATCTCATCATAACACTTGATAGCATACTAAGAAAAATATCTTACTAACTTAATGTCATGACACTAGTAGAATATAGGAATAGACATTGTATCCTCCTTAAAATTTAGGAAATTTAGATATAATTCAAGATTATGATGTGAAAATATAAGAGGAATAATGAAGATAATAATATGAATTTGACTATTGAATTGGAACCCTAGACCAAGTGTAGGTATTTAGTTCACAAAAATAAAGTAATATTAAGTAAATGAAATATAATACACTTCAATTGAGAAACTAAGACATCTCAAGCCCCAATTTTGTAATTAAGAAGAAATAAGACTTATGGACCCATTGGAAGGCCATGGTAATTTCCCTGGACCCTACAACCCAAATCAAGCCCAATTGGGCCAATTAAGGTTTACTTTTGGGTCCTTGGCATGAATGACTGGAAAATGAGTATTTTGAGCTCATGATAAATACTCACTATAATTTTAATCAATGGAAAACCAATTATAGTATTATGTAAAACATTCTAGAAGATTCTAAATTATCTTGTCATCTAGGTAAACAATTAAGTAATTATCTATATTTACCTTGCAAACCAAGTTTCCTCTATTACACAAACTTGTTTAGGCTTTATTCTTTTCTCAACAATAGATAATGGGAAGTGGGAGACACTACAACAAAAATACTCGTTAGTGGCATTTAATATATTGGCATTTGTTAAAAATTCCTATATGTGTCTACTTATATAGGCATTTTCTTTGCAAAGGCTACTAAACATCTCAGTTATGAGCAGAACCCACTAACAGTGGTCTTCAGAAATTTGATTGTGACACTTTTTAAATGCCAATTCTATGTTTATTTTCCTTTTATGCTCTATGTTTTTCACACATTAACAAATCCAACTTTTCACGTATGTAATTTGTTAGCTAAACTATTCAACTTTTTAGATGTTTCAGCTCCATATTGTGACCCACCTTGTCCACCTATTTGGACCTTTGGACGCACTCCATCCACCCCAAAATTATCAACACAGAGCACTCCATTCCCTACCTGCATTGTCTCCTTTTCTTCACCTCTAGGCCGCCGCCCTACCCATGTTTTCTCATTTTACGCTCCAGGTTGATCCTCCTAAACTGCTACTACTATTTGTGCCCCTTCTCCCCACTCTCCATGGAATGTGAACAAGAGGAATACTTGGAGAAACAATATTCATGTTCCACTTGGTATGATGGAAAAAACTATGGTAGTGGCTCCCAAATCATCACCACAACATAGGTTGATCCCAAGAAGTTTGCTGGAGCACTTTGCAGTGTCAAACCACCACAATGGAACATTGGTGGCTTCTACTTTATCCCAAATGATGTTGATTTGATTGAGTATCTAGATGAGAAGGCATGTCCACTTTCCATGTCGAGGCTATCCAAAGACTTGAATCGGTGCCACCAGATTGATTGTTGAACCAGTACACTCCCAGGAGGAACTTCAAGTGCCCAAACAGCGTCCCCTTGTCGAAGAGTGGTGTAGAGGGGAACCAGATGGGTACTGAAAGGAAAATGACATCGAGAAGATCCTCAAGGACGAGATGGGGTCAATGCTCATGAAGAATGGTTGGATTATTCACCAAGTCTTTTGAGAAAACTAGCTAAGATGGCACTACACATGAACATGGTAATTATGATAATATACACCTAGTTGAGGTTTAGTCCATTTTTATATCATAGCAACCTAGTTGACCTTTTTGTTTATCTATGCCTTCTATGATCCATCTTGCCCTCTCTGCCTGCCTATTTGGAAATACACAACTATTTTAGTATCTTGCATCCCCAATCTCCACAAGTCAGTCCAGTCGAATATGGACTTTTGGTAGTGATAGAGTTGGTAGAAGCCAACTGGCCAGCTAATGTAGTTGTTTCCATAAGACCTCAGTGGCTTGGGGACTTCCCAATGAAATTCACCTGGACGTAGAACTGAGAAAAGTTGCACAATACATATAAAGAACTATTTCTTTCCTACCATTTGGCTTTTAATCAATGATAAACTAATTGTGATTGATATAGGGGTAAGCATCTAGCTCACGTACTTTTCACATGTTGTATATGTAAACTTAATGGTTCATTAATTAGCTCCTTTTCTTTAGCCAGTAGGAAACACATGGAGTATTTTTACTTAAACTTATTGAGATTTTGCTCCAGCGCTACAAATTCTGAATGTATTTTGTTGTTTTCTTATCTAGACCTCTTATGGTCTTTTGGAATTAACATTACTCTTGGTTTACTAGATGCCATGTGATTTACATTACAGTAGGAGGATGTAGTTTCATCTTATTGTTCCTAATGAAAAAGTACTAGATATGGCACCATTCTCTTCCATGATGGGCTGTTGAGAAGTGAGATTCTCCTTTTTTCTAAACTAAACAAGTATTACATATGATGTTGCAGGTGCTCAAAGTGTAAGTTCTTCTTGATGTGAGCCATTATCTTCCTGTGAGACAAGTCTACTACAGTTCTATCCCTATCTCTTAGTGAAGTCTCATATATTTTCACAACGCCCGACATTGACATGATCTATACAAGGGATAGGTATATTGAAAATGTCATTTCAATGTTTGATTTTGACATCATTGTAGCTTCATAAGTAAAATAATGGAAATTTTTAGATATCTAACTGAAGTTGTCTTGGTAGATAAGAAATACTAGAAAGTATCCATTACGATTGAAAGGTAACATTTTTTCTTACACTAAATAGAGATTGCATTTTTGTTCAGTGTCAACCTCTGAGTTCATGTGAGTGACATGTCCATAAGTAGTGATTTTTACTTCCTTTTGGCTAGTAGAATTTGTGATTCTAATAATAAAGTTATACAAGATCTTATCTTAAATGTGTTTTGTCTTCGGTGAGGGATAAAAGGATTAACACTTATGCTTACTGACCACAAAAGAATCTACTTTTGAATTTATATGAACAAGTTTTTAAAAAAAATTAGTGAATTGTGTATAAACACTTAATCATGAGATGGACACAAGAAGTAACCACATGTGTTGATTGAATATGTACATGGTAACAAACATTTCTCCTTCATACATGATATTGCAAGACAATAGGTTGAATCAACTTTGCATACTACATGTATGTATTTTTATAATGTCAATTATCTCTTTTCATGTCAACTATGAAATCAAGATTATAATGCACCAATGTTAATTACAACAACCATCTTATATGACTCAACACCACGTATACAACAACCACTACCATTCAAAATCACCACTATAACATCTCTCCCTCATTACGGCCTAGCACTAGGTAGCTGGGCAACAAAGTTGGACAATGAAACAAAAGAGAACCTACACATAGCCATTACTATAATAGTAACAACGTCAAAGCCATTAACATTCATCTCTTTCCTCTTAGAGTTATTGATTGCCTGCTTTATACTAGTTGGAAAAGGCTCCACACAGACTATACCACCTTGATGTATGATTTTTATATATTTCAAGTATTCTTCTTATGATAAAACTAACTCATGTCACTTTCAGGAACTAGAGAGAAGAGGTATAGTGTACAACAAAAGAGTTACCTTTCTAGTTTAGGTATTCTTTCATATTATCATGCATTGTCAATTTACTATGAGTATAATGTCATGCACTTAGCATGTGTTGTTACTATTTTGCCTCTAATATCCTCATTGTTTCATAATATTTGTAAATGAAATGAATATTCTTATATTATGGTATTTACTTAAAGTTATAAGTGTTTTATGGCCTTTGTTTATGACTTGTCATGCTAAGAAATGTTCTTTTAATTTTTAGTTTCTCCTCAAAATGTTTGATTATTATTGCACAACTATTATTTATTCTTTTATCTTTGTAAGGAACAGATCTTGTGTTATAGTTTGTAGAGCATGCTCACCTCCTAAAAATACTTATCAGGAATCTTATGATATTACCTTCATCACTATTCTAACGGATGGTGTCAATATGTGAGCTTTCTAATTGGAAATTTTTTCCATTGATGGGGGTCCTATATTCGTACTCCTCCATGATTCACAATGAATTAGCCATCAATTTTTTATTTGAGGTGCCCCCTATTCTTTATTCTTCTCAATCACAATGAAGATTGCATATCTAAGAGATCTCTCTCCAACACCTGCTTCTTCTTACCTTTTTCTCTTGAACATCAAACATATAGCCATCATACAACTAGATGAATTCCTATTTCCTTACATTTCTCAAGAACTCTTACATCTCACCCTTTCCTTTTTTCTTACTTCCCCTTCTTTGTCACACTTTCTCCCCATATGACCCATGTTTACATAAGTTGGAATTAGTGTGTAATCCAAGTCTACACCTTGTATACAGTAAAAAAAATAGAGGTAGTTTAGCAAAATATGAAGATCTCACTTCCCCCTCCTTGGAAATAAGCTCCCCACTTATGAAGGCTTATACTTAGCTATAAAATGATAAAAGTATTTTTTTGAAAGAAGAGGTGAGTCTAACATCTTTTGTCCTGATGGTTTATATTAAATATCATACTCTCAGTATGCAACATATTTTGATTTACCTCGCTAAGAAATGCTTCAATTTTGAAGAACTAAAAGATGATATCAGTCTGATATCTTTTAAAAAAAAAATTACTACAACTACTTTATTCCTCTTTCCCAATCTTCACCTTCATCTTCCATTATTATACTCATGATCTCAATACACCCACCTCATATTCTTTAAAACACTCACATAGTTTATGAGCCACCATCTTGGTTGTTGCTTAGTTAATCAAGGGAACAAGGGGGTCGCCTATCTGCATGCCTAACTATTGGGCCCAAACAAGTGACCGCCCATATGACTATTTCATTTTGCAATATGATTACTTTTTCTTTTTTATTTCTATTAGGAAATTGGGGAATCTACAATCAAACACTGTGTGACCTAATATTCTCAATGGATTTCTTTTTAAGCCTTCATAGTTACTTTTGTACTTGCTTCTTTAACTACGTAATAGAATTTGGTTTCTTAAAGAAGGTGGGAAACAAAAGTAGATGAGGATGTGGGTAAGTACACCATAATTTTCAAGGAATCCATGCTAGTTCCAGTAATAAAGTAGAAAATTGTGACATCATGAATCAATATCAGAGTATTATTAGTTAATGGAAACCATGCTAACCTATTTTTACAAAAGTAATATTGCTAGTGACTGTTGTATGACTCTAGAAATAATGGAAATAATCCATAACATGTGGTAATATTTGGATACTTAAATATTGTTTAATGTTTACTCCCATCATGATCTCTATTTTAATATCTTGACTTGGTTGTTTTAATGAGTTGGGAGTCTTTCTAGTGTAGAGGCATTCAGTTAAGGTATGTCTTACCTGATGAAATATAAAATTATCATCTCTTGGATAAATATCTAGATGTGTTCATCAAATTGAATACGAAGAGCTTCATACCTACTCATTATTTAGTCTCCCATCATGGAAGCTTCCAATCCATCCAACTGGTAGCACTGGCACTAGAGTGGTGGGTCATCTTGGTGAGTAGATCCCTAACCACCTATCTCTCACCAGATACGGTGACTAGGGAGCAGGTTTGTGAATTTGTATGAAATAAGTAGATATTGTAGTAAAATTTATCTTAAATTTTCCTATTATCTATTCAACATGTGTGCCTCACCTGATTGCTAGGTTTTAGAGATGGAAGTTGAGGATTATTCTCCAAAAGATGTTGTATGCAAAATGAAGCTCCTACATATTTTTACGTTCTTATTACTGGAACTATAGTGTGGGCTACTATTTCTTCTTACTAATACAACTAGTTCATACACGATTTTCCATATGATAGATAATATATTCTAATTGTACTTACCATACAAATTTTCATAGTACCTTGCTTATAAATAGTTGCTTGTTTGATCTTGATATTTTTTGTGTTGATTGTATCTTTGCAAATGCTTTTATGAAACTGTGTGCATCTCTAAGACATGAGTTCACCTCCCTCCATGGTAGGATCCTAGAGTTTGTTGAGGCTAAATTTGCTTGAAGTTGTACCTCATAGTTATGCACAAAATATCATGTAAGATTAAAGCATATTTTGATGTGTTTCATATAGTGTATAAAAAAGATTAAGCTTTTTTTATGTTGGCCACATATCGATGGAATGGTTTCATTTTTTTTTTCTTTGTAGACTAGAATATGTGACACCTATTATGTACCAACAATGTTTTAGTCAACTAATGAGTAGATCAGGTGATCTAAAGAAATTGAGCATGGTCTAGTCCTTTCCCACCACACAGTCGGGTGCCAACCCACCACACAGCCGGGTTCCATTGAGTTAGGAGGTCATTCTAATAGTGATCACTCCTGGCTCAAGATGCAGCTGTCTACCAAGACCAAAGAGCCTAAACCTTTTCGGTTCCTAAACCACTGGTTAACTTGGCCGAGTTTTGGGGGCCTCATTAAGGAAGCATGGACTGTAAACATTGTGGGAAACCCTCTGTTCATCGTTATAGAGAAGTTGAAAGGGGTCAAAGAGAAGCTGAAAAGATGGTCTAGAGACTTGATCGGCTTGCCTCACCTTATTGTTGAGGCACAGAGCAAGTATGAGAAAGTTGTTATTGCTTTGAGACTGGACCCTCTAGATGGGGGGAAATAGAGGAGGAGAGAGCCTAAGCAACCAGACTGAAACAGTTAGAAAAATTCGAAGAAGTGTCTATGTGGAAGAAGAGTAGGATGAGATGGATCAAAGACGACAACAGAAACACCAAGGTGTACCACACAACTTTGAAGAGAAATAACATGAGGGATGTAATCCATACCCTTATTGACGAGAAAGGAGAGGTCAAGGAAGGGGCTAAGAAGGTGGCCTAGATAGCAATTTGATTCTTCAAGAGATGTATAATCAACATGAATACATGCGTAATAGGGATTTTATCCTTCCTGATAGGAGATTCACGAATGAAATGAATATGTTGTTGGTGGCTACCCCAAGCGAGGAGGAGATCAAAAGATCCCTTTTCTCTATAAATGCTTCTAAAGATCCTGGCCCCGACAGTTTCAATGCAAAAATTTTCCATTGGGCATGGCCTATCATGAAGGAGGACATATGCAATGCTGTGAGGTGGATGGTTGTGAGAGGGAGAATGGTACGCCAAGTAAACCATGCCTTTATCAGGCTCATACCTAAGAAGAATCTAGCTACTGATATGAATGACTTCAGGCCGATAGACTGCTGCTTGGTACTCTACAAAGTTTATGCTAAACTGCTTGTAGGAAGATTGAAGATAGTCCTCCCCAATATCATATCTGAGAACTAACTTGCTTTCATTAAGGGGCGCAATATATCAGATGGTACCCAGCTGGCTACTGAATTCCTTGTAGAGTTTGCAGACAAAAACAGATCCAAAAAAGCTTCTATCAAACTTGAAATCAAGAAGGCCTATGATTTTGTGATATGGGAGGCCTTATGGAAGATTATGCCTGCTATGGGGTTTAGTTGTAGATGGAGCAACATCTTGAAACAATGTGTTGAGACCACCTTATTCTCGGTGTTGGTGAATGGGTGCCCCAAAGGTCTGTTCCGGGCTGGAAATGGACTTCACCAAGGGGACCCGCTCTCTACCCTACTCTTTATGATTGTAATGGAGGGGTTGACTACCATGATCAAGAATGCAAAGGAGCTTAATCTTTTAAAGGCTTTCAAGGTGAAAGGGACCCCAGTGTGTTCTTACTTGATATTTGCAGATGATGTGATGTTCTTTCTATCAGGTCATGCTCAACATCTCAGGAGGATGAGGCTGATCTTAGAAGAATTTGGGGACCTCACCAGACTCTTCATCAGTACCATCAAATCAAACGTTTTCCTCTCAAAATCTTGTGATGCAAGAAGGGGTAGATTAAAGTCAGCAGCTGGCATTGAAGTTGGTAGGCTACCGACTAAATACTTGGGCATTGCGTTATCGAGAGGAAAAGGCAGAAGTCGGGACTATGGTGGTTGTCTCGATCATCTGAGAATGAAGATTGATAGATGGACTGGGGTTATTATCTCTTTGGCAGGTCATGCGGTGCTGATCAAATCTGTGTTATATAGCTTAATTCACTTCTGGTGTCGCCAAGTCACATTCCCTGGCTTCATTCTTACGCAGATGCATTTCTTGATTGCAGGTTTCCTTTAGAGTGGTAGAAACCATGACGTGGCTTGGGGTTCTGTGGCTAGGTCCTACCATTGTGGTGGTCTGGATCTAAAAGACTCGATGGACATGGAAACTACTAGGACAGAAAGGAGGGTCGAATGCTTCCTTAGAAATACTGATTCTCCTTGGACAAAATGGATGTGTCAGAGGTATGGGGGTGATTTGGATGTACCTAGTGCACTGGACTTGGCAAGGAAGGACACTTCAAAGAGTTGGCGGGCCATGCAAGAGTGGTGGAAGACCTCAAGGGATGAGTATTATAATGTTGGGGACCTCTGGCTTCTTACCAATAACGCAAAGCCTTGGGTGATCAATTATCACTAGTCGCAAGTCAAGTGGGACAAGATCCTGTGGGGGAAATATCACACTCCCAAGTTGAGCTTTTGTGCGTATAGATGCATCTTGAAGAAGCTTCCCACAGTGGATAGACTGAGGAAATGGGGGTTGGATACAAACCCCATATGTAGCTTATGTAATGGGGCAGATGAAAGTCATGAACATCTTTTTTTAATGTAATTACTCCAAGTATAGCTGGTACCAAGCTAGCCTAAACTGCGGCTAGGGTAGCAGCCCCCCGACTTGTCTTGAGGATGCCATACTCAGGATCTTGCAAGAAGCCAAAGGGAAGAAGTCAACATGTAGTTTTGTTGGTAACATAATCAGGTTATTGTTGTTCTCTCTATGGAAGGAGAGGAACTGGAGAAGACATGGGAATGGTGGTGTAGATACCCTTACCTTTTTTTATAATCTTGTAAATAGCATAATAGAATTCTATAAAGGCTTCTCCAATGCTTTGGGTGGGATGGAGACTCAGGTCCTAAGAAATTGGGACCTTGTCTAGACTATGTAGTATATGGGATTTTGTGTGACCCTATACTTGTACCTTGGTTTACGTTTGGAATACTATTTTACCTGGTCCAAAAAGAAGAAGAATGGTAATGTAGGCTTAGATCAAGATGTTATACATGATCAAGGAGAACATAGCTTCCAACATGGACCTAGATCTTGGAGATGTTGCTTGGGGACATATTTGAAGTAGTTTATATTTCCCTCTACTTAGAGCCTTATGTTGTATCATACATGTAAACCCTTATGGGATATTATGATGTACATTTGTAATCTTTTGTGAAAATTGAATATAGTCATTATTTTTATTCCGCTGCTACACTTTGGTTGTTTTGAATACCATTTATTGAAATTTGAAAATTTTGTACCTATTCCAACATACCTTTGAGTGTGTTTGGAATGGATGTTTTATTCTTCATTCTTTTTAGTAGGGAGTGAATCTCACTCCTTACAACATGGTATCAGAGCCCATGGTAGTCAGAATCTGACTATTTTAATTTTGTTTCCCTAATTAGAACCCTTACCTCATAAACTTCCTCTTTAAGTGATGTGTTTGCCCTATAATTGATCTATGCTACTCTTGAGATGATGAAAGATTGATTTAAGATCATAAGAGTTTCACATTAGAAACATGTGCTTCACTATTGTTTGTCATCCTATTTATATGAGACGGATGTGCTCTTTTTGAATATATAAAGACAACTATAATTAACATGGTATTTATAACATACCGAAACTTCGACATATTCTCTTTTTGGCCCTTTCCCAAAATTTCCTATCATTTCTATCCTTTTTGGCCTTGATGCTTAAATTGTGGAATTTATAGTGGTTTGGTGAACATTTGTTCTATAATTATATCAATGTAAGGGTAAATGCAAAAACACCTCAATGAAATACTATTTAAGTATCTAAAATGTAAAATCACCACTTAAGTGGATGATTTGCATGCAGATAGGAATAGAAATTGTAGATAAAGTAGTAGTAAATTTAGCCATGGAAGAATTTCAATGATCTGTGGACATATGTTGAGAAATACAATATCTAGATCACCAGATCGTCGCCCTTTCCATAATGCAATGGGCATTTAAGAATTAGAAGTTGTAACAGATTCGATAACATTTCCATTATCTTGAGGTGGATTATCAGCCTCTGAAGATGTCAAAGTAGGGGAAACTTCAGGTAATGGGTCAGACACATTAGGTTCAGGAATGGGCATAGTTGTAAGTGGCACCTAACTTTTTATTCAGAAAAGAAAGATGTATCTTCAAAATAGGTGATATACAAAAGGTATGTTGATAATTCCTTATGTTGTATCAGACAACAATGGATCTATTACATTTTAGACACAATTGAGCTACTAATGTGGGCCTAAATATAATAGGCCCATTAGAGTTAGATATGTGCTTCACTATTGTTTGTCCTCCTATTTATATGAGAGGGATGTGCTCTTTTTTAATATATAAAGACAACTATAATTAACATGGTATTTATAACATACCGAAACTTCGACATATTCTCTTTTTGGCCCTTTCCCAAAATTTCCTATCATTTCTATCCTTTTTGGCCTTGATGCTTAAATTGTGGAATTTATAGTGGTTTGGTGAACATTTGTTCTATAATTATATCAATGTAAGGGTAAATGCAAAAACACCTCAATGAAATACTAAGTATGGATTAGGAAGTTTGTCTCTCAACTTGGGGTTGTTCCAAGCATCAATGACACAATTGAGCTACTATGGTGACAACAATGGATCTATTGCCCAAGCTAAGGAATGTGAAACTCTTATGAATCTTTGTGTTTGGAATGGATGTTTTATTCTTCAAATTTTTTAGTAGGGTTTGGATCCCACTCCTTACAGTATCAGAGTAGGACGGATAGCCACCTCAAAACTTCTCCTTTCCAAGTCAAAGTTGCCATCGTCTCTCCCCCCATCCCCCTCATCATCTTCTTCCTTCTCCACCACTTCTGATCACATAAAAAGATATCTAGTCTCGTCTCTAGACCTATCCTCTTTCCTATGAGAGTATGTAAGAAGATTTCCTATGGTCTATCCATCGGTCTTATGCCCTAAAGACTGGTTGTCTGCAAAGTTGTATGCCATCCTTTTGTGGTCATCTATGATCACTTGCTATAGGGCTTTGTTCATATGTTATTGGATATGATTGGATGTCTCCAACATATCTCTATCTTCCTTGGTGATCCATAAGGTTCACCAACTTTTTTGGATCTTTTTCTGGGCAAAATCTTTTGTTTCACTGTCACACTTGGCATGTGCCTTACCTACATAGTGAGTTGTCACAAGCTGCTATAGCAAATTGGTTACTATTCAAATATTTTGAAAGTGACATGGCGTGTATGATACTCCCTACTCTATTTGCCCAACACTCAGGTGACCCTTCATATCTTCAATCTTATTCCTCTGCATCAGAAGAGGATTGGGTTATTGATTCGGGTACAACAACTGATATGACTAGTAATAAGAATTTGTTTACTTATCTAAAAAAATTTACTTTTCATCCTCTGGTGCATCTAGCAGATGGGACCACCTATCAAGTTATTGGGAGAGGGTATGTTAACAACAAACTGCTTACATATGTCTTGTTTGTGCCTAAATTCCCTTTAAACTTGATGTCTGTCAGTAAATTTACCAAAACTTTAAACTGCAGTGTAACCTTCTTTCCTTACACTGTCTCTATCTCAAGATGTAGAAGACGATTGGTGAGGGATATGAAGGTGGAGTGGTTTGTATTACTTGCATACCTGATCTAACCCAGCTTCCAATGCTCTTGTAGACCAGTCTAGCTCACTTCATCAATGGCACCTACGACTCGGTCACCCTTCAATTTCTAAATTGAAGTCTTTATTTCCAACTTTGTCTTCTAAGAATTTTTCATGTCAGTCTTGTTAACTTAAAAAAATTATCGAGCAGTGTTTCCTCATTGTCATAATGATAGAAGTCCAAGTCTATTTTACTTATTTCATTCTGATGTTTGGGTAGCATGTCATATTGCTAATCATACTGGTGTATGGTATTTTTTTACTGGTATTGATGATTGATCTCATGCCATTTGGATAGACTTCTTTAAAGATTGTTATGAAGTTTTAGATATTTTCTCAAAATTTCTTAATGAGGTAAAAACTCAATTTTTTACTACTCCCAAATTTTTACACAATGATAATGCTTCTGAATATATGCAACATGGTTTTAAAAATACTTGTATTGCCAAAGGAATCACTCACCAACCTTCATGCCCCTATAGTACACAGAAAAATGGAGTTGCCGAAAGGAAGAATAGGCATTTGCTTGACGTATCTCACACACTTCTAATTGAAAAGAAAGTCCCTAAATTTTATTAGGCTGATGCGATTCTTTTAGAAAATTATCTCATCAATAAGATTCCTTCTTTTATTCTTTAAAATAAGATTCCTTATAATGTTCTTTATTCCCAAAAACCTATTTTTTCTTTGCCACCAATAGTTTCTGGTTGCCTATGTTTTGTTCACAATCACCAACCTGGGAATGATAGGCTATTAGTTCATCCTTTCCGCTGTTGTTTTCTTGGTTACTCTGATACATAAGAAGGGTATAAATGTTTTGATCCTATTGCATGTCGCTTGTACGTCAGTGCGGACGTCACCTGTTTTGAAGATACATCTTTCTTTTCTGAATAAAAAGTTAGGTGCCACTTACAACTATGCCCATTCCTGAAACTAATGTGTCTGACCCATTACCTGAAGTTTCCCCTACTTTGACATCTTCAGAGGTTGATAATCCACCTCAAGATAATGGAAATGTTACCGAATCTGTTACAACTTCTAATTCTTAAATGCCCATTGCATTATGGAAAGGGCGACGATCTGGTGATCTAGATATTGTATTTCTCAACATATGTCCACAGATCATTGAAATGCTTCCATGGCTAAATTTACTACTACTTTATCTACAATTTCTATTCCTAAAAATGTTCAAGAGGAACTACTACACTCTGGATGGAAACAAGCCATGAATGAGGAGGTGGATGCACTTAACTCTCATGGGACAAGGAACCTTATCGATCTCCCTGAAGGTAGTAAATCGGTTGGTTGCAAATGGGTTTTTACTATGAAATATTTGCCTGACAAGATAGTTGAATGTCTAAAAGCCAGACTTGTTCCTAAGGGATATACACAAGAAGCTGGGATTGATTACTTTCAAACATTTTCCCCAGTTGCTCATCATAATTTTGTTCGCATTTGGATTTTTGTTGTAGTTAATAAAGGTTGTACCTTACATCAACTAGATGTTAAGAATGACTTTTTCATGGTGATTTGTAAGAGACTGTCTATATGTCACAACCTCCACATTATGTTGCTAAGGGGGGCATAGTGGGAAAGTATGCCTTCTAAAAAAAGCCATTTATGGCCTCAAACAAAGTCCCTAAGCCTGGTTTGACAAGTTATCCCTTGTGTTGCACAAATTTGGCTTCGTAAGGTCTCAATGTCATCACTTTGTGTTTATTAAAACCTCTACTTTTGTCAATATTATTCTTTTTATTTATGTGGATGATATCATCTTGTTTGGCAGAGATGTTGCTGGAATTGCTACTACATAGCAATATATTATGAAACATTTTGTTACTAAGAACCTAGGGCGTCTATGATATTTTTTTGGCATTGAAGTAGCACATAACAAGGATGGAGTATCTTTAGCACATAGGAAGTATACTCTACACTGACATAGTAAAACTAGAATGCTTGGTTTCAGGCCTACAGTCTCTCCTATGGATGAAGCTCATGATCTAGGGGAAGAATCTACTTAGCCATTAGAAGACAAATTTAGTTATAAACACTTGGTTGGCAAACTTCTCTACCTTACTATTACAAGGTCAGATATACGCTTTGTTGTTGGTGTTCTCAGCCAATTCATGGATTGTCCTAGGCAATGTTAGTGGGATGATGCACGCTGAGTCTTGAGATATTTGAAGAATGCACATGGACAAAAACTATTTTATAAAAGAAATGGGTATATGGATGTGAGTGGATACTCTAATGTTGATTATGCTGGATGTAAATATGATAGGATATCCACCTCTGGATATTGTACCTTTATAGGAGGTAACTTGGTTACTTGGAGAAGTTAGAAATAAAATGTCGTTGCTTGATCCCGTGCAGAATCTGAGTACTGTGCTATGTCACATACTACTTGTGAGCTATTATGGATCAATTTTATTCTGTCTGATTTTTTATTTCCCATCACTCATGATATTCCAATGTACTACAATAATTGTATTGCCACCTTCATTGGTAGTAATCTTGTGTTTTATGAAAGGACCAAGAATAATGAGGTGGACTGCCATTTTGTCCATGATGTTGTGCTGACATAGAAGATCGCTACCCCCTTCCCACCTACACACGAGAAAACTGTTGATATTTTTACAAAGCCTCTCTCTAGTAAAAGACTTATAGAGATATGTTGCAAGCTGGGCATGATTGATATGTATGCTCCAGCATGAGGGGGAGCATTGAGATATATATTTATTTATAATTTTTTTATTCTTTATTCTCTTTTAACTCTTTTTACTTAAGTCTTATGTAATGTGGGCCTAAGTATAATAGACCCATTAGGGTTAGATACATGCTTCCCTATTATTTCCCCTCTTATTTATAGGAGAGGGTTGTACTCTTTTTGATATAGAAATACGTCTATAATCAACACTAGGCATGGATGGGTGTTACCTTGGGTTCAAAATATCTATGGAATTATAATTGAACTAGAATTAAATAAACATACAAATAGTTTCTTTTGAGATCAAAACTTCAAAAATCCTCTAGGAAACCATTAATAATCAAATATGATTTATTATTCATAATTTAAATATGTACCTTCTGATGAAGAATACTGTTAGTACTTTAAGAAAGCAATCCAAACAATCATATCACATCCAAGAAAATCAACATTCAATTTTTATGTATGTATAACCCTAAAGTGTCACCATACATTCATAAGATACTAAGGCATAGATTAGGCCCTAACTAGGGTTTAGGGTCATCTTAGAGTTTGGATTGGGGTTATGGGCTACAAACCCTAATTCCACTATATTATGGGCTTTTAGGGTTAGAAATCGTAATTAACCATTAGGTGTAACCCAGTGTTCACTTTGAGGTTATTGTTCCATTATGTCTCAACTAGACTAAATGATGTGGATTAAGATCACAATAACAATATATATTACTTTCAAACAATAACTATCTTTTTATGACTTAAAAACATTTAAATATCTTTATCATCATCCTAATTCTAACTAAGTCTTAATATATTATTTTTATTCAATAGGAGTGAATATATAACAAAATATATGGATATCCTAAATAAGCATTATATTCATCAAATCTAGGTGTTCATGTATAAAACACTTTATATTAATGTATCAAATATAGTTTTTGAACTATGATAAGATATACACTTTCAAATAATTGCAATTTAGAATCTATTTTTTATATATATATATATAATTTTATTAGAATTTGATCTACTAATTATTTTCTACAATTATTGTAAGATTAATATTAATTAACTAATCACATATTTACACGTCAGTAAACATTATCCCGATTATATTGTGGTGGGGCTGGTTCCCACCCAATGGGAAAAACCACATCATTGGTAGAATCCAACACGGAGAAACCCTTTATTATATGGAAGATGACCCTATTACCCGTCACATAGTCATCAGGGATGATCAGGGGGATCTGGGTTGTGGGGTAAAATCCCTAGGGGGATTTCCCATCCACTTTCTCTTGCAACATGTCATTGACCGTGGAAGGACAAAGGTCAACTAGAGGGTTGGCTCTGGATTCTAGGTCTGACAACCATGACCAAAGACATGGCTAACCTTGTCATCCTCAACATAATTCACAAGCCATGCGTAAGCTCGAGGGGTGGCAAGAGTGGCAGGTGGCTTCAACGAGTAGTTGTGAATCTAAGGTGATCAAAAGTAGAGACTTACTCATGATGAACATGTTAGGAAGTGTGAGTAAGTCTGGAAGAGCCATGGTATAGGTTTTTGGACCCACTCCATGGTTTGAAATTGCATAAGGAACCTCCTTGTTCTCTGAATAGTAGCTTGACATAACAATTCTGAGTGGAATAAGAGTATCCTTTTTGCAAGCCAACAAGACCCTTGATCGACTAGTTTACACCCTGGAGATATTCCCTGCCAAATGAATTGGCCAAAGATGTCAGGTAGGGACAATTTCCTAAGTTGGTTTCTAGAATCAGAAAGAGAGATGGGAGGGTTACCAATGAGGTGGTCGAGGAGCAATTAGGAGTCTAAAATCATTGGGTCTGATGACACGATGGCATATCTGTCTTTATAGGGGCATGGGGGTGCCTAGAATAGATTGGGCATTATCTTAACTTGTCATAGATTGAGGGATTCATTGGATTGTTTAGGTTGTTTGGATAAGACAAAAACAATTTCATAGATTGTGTAGAGTTTGGTGGTTATTTGGTTGAGATATGACTTAGGGAGGTTTTGGCTACTCTATACAGGAATCTGGGAGAGATTTCATGTGGCGGTGATGACTTATGCATACATGACTCTATCCGACTTGGAGAGTATAGATCCAGATGGTGTCTGTCATCGATTATATATTTTTTTGTGTCTCTTTTTCTTTTACATGAAAACCCATTTTTGTATTAATAGTGTATGCCACATCACAAATCTATTTAATCCCTTTTTGTAGTATAATCTCACTACAACAAACATAATCATCAGTGGCATTTCACAAATGTTGCTGAAAAAAATTAATGCCACTAAAAGTGTTTAGTGGCATTTGTTGACACTTAAATAAATGCCTCTAGTACAAATGTCACTAAAGAGACAGTGGCATAAATCATAAATGCTACTAAATGGTTGGTTTTTTTGGCCTTCAATAAATGCCACTAAATTATCATTTGGCTTTTATTAAAATGCCACTATTACATCGATTGGCTTTTATACAAATGCCACTATTGTGTATTAGGATGTTGTAAGAAATTGTTCTCATTGAGTATAATAGAGTATAGAAAATGCCACTAGTGGCACAATAACTGTGTGTGATGCCAATTTCAAGGATTTTAATCATTTAGTTTTCAGCTTCTTATCAAGATTTCTAAATGATCACTAATACAATTTGAACTCCTATTCAAAAGCATAAATTGTGAATATCAATCTTTTTTATTTAAGAACAAATGAAAATTACATGGGGAGAATATTTTACCTTGCCCCTTTTATCAAATACAACACCCATAAGACACTCTTTCATACAACATTTCTGAATTAATACAATATATTCTACATCATTTGACCATATCTTCCTTGATACAATGAATAAGCATACACATGTAAATTTTCTTATTGTATATTGTTGACTTACATGAACTTGTACTTGGTGGGAATAATGTAACAAATCCTACATTACCATTCTTCTTCTTTTTGGACCAGGTAAAATAGTATTCCAAACGTAAACCAAGGTACAAGTATAGGGTCACACAAAATCCCATATACTACACAGTCTAGACAAGGTCCCAATTTCTTAGGACCTGAGTCTCCATCCCACACAAAGCATTGGGGAAGCCTTTATAGAATTATATTATGCTATTTACAAGATTATAAAAAAAGGTAAGGGTATCTACACTACCATTGCCATGTCTTCTCCAGTTCCTCTCCTTCCATAGAGAGAACAACAATAACCTGATTATGTTACCAACAAAACTACATGTTGACTTCTTCCCTTTGGCTTCTTGCAAGATCCGGAGTATGGCATCCTCAATATGTTCTCCTTGATCATGTATAAAATCTTGATCTAAGCCTAGGTGGTTGGGAAAACACCCAGCAAGAGGAAAAGGAAAACAAAGTATATGTCAACAAATATGAATAGGATATCATGGAAAAGAAACCATGTAAATAAAGGCTAGTTTTCATCATAAGATGAAGATTTCAAGAGTATAAGGCTATTTTTTAACAGATGTTTGTCATAAACAATATATAATAAAAGGGTTGAATGTATGATAATTATGACTACCTTAACTAAGTAGGGTTGAGGCACCTACCGAACCTCAACCTATAGGTGAGGGGAGAAGAAATACATTCCCACTCACCTACACATATTTTTATGGGGGAGAATATGACATTCCCCATGGCAAATTAATGTGTGCCCTATCTATGGGTGGTTGTACATAAGTACCACTACTATAGCTAAATAGTCCATAAAATCAACATTCTAGAAAAGAACTCATGGTAAGTAAAAGCATCATATCAATTAAAACATGACAGTGGGGTACAAGACCGAAGAAAAAGAATATCATTACTGATTTTGAGGAAATTTAATGAAAGAATCATGAATATAGGGAATGGGGTTCATATAGTGCCTCATTAGGGAATGTAGGGTTTGGTTTGTAAATATCCCAACTTAGGGTGTAAGAATGCACATACCTCTCTTACTAATATCAATTACTAACTTTCACTACTTTATTTGAGTGCAAGTTCTTCTTTTCCTATTTTTAATGTATTAACATGTATTAGAGTACATAATGCACATTAATGTATAGAAACCCTAATTTTAGCACTTTTTAGCAAAACTTGGATTTATATTATGAAAATATCACCAATGAACTTATTAGGTTCTCCTAATCAAGAAAACATATTTTTATGTTAATTTTGTATTTATGATGATTAAGATGTACTTTTTATGGATTTTATGCATTAAATTCATTTTACAAAAAGCACCCTTCGTCAGACCACAAAATCAGACTTTGAAAATATTTTTATTAGATAGGTGTTACTTTTTTAATTCCAAAACATATTTATTTGTCAAATTTGTATAGTCGAATTAGAAGATATGAATTTTTCAATACTGACCAATAGGAAATTGCCACATCATCAAACCGATTGAGATAATTGAAGAGAGAGGGAGAGGGAGAAGACACCATATGACCCAATATCTGGTTTGAATTTGCATATGTAACCAAATTAGAGTTGCTAGAGAAGGTAAAACACCAAGAAACCAAAACCCTAGAAGAACATGGTAAATAGAGATGGAGATCATTGATTTTAAACATAGAAGCATGAGTTTTAAGCATGTAGTAAGCAATATATGAGAAGGGGGCTATAAAACTCACCTCTAGGAAGGTAAGAAGGTCCAAATAGAAAGGATACTGAGATTATAAGGTCTGGTTACTCCAAACCAAGCTCCTTTCTTGAGAAAAGATCACCTTCTCCACTTTAGAGGTGCAAACCCTAGCAAAAGAGCATGGAGATGAGATGTTTTAGGGCTCTAGGTGGAGTTTTACGATGGAAGTTCATGGTTCCGACCTAGAAGAAGGTGGGAGTAAGACTAACAACATAAAAACAAGGAAGGAAAGGAGGAAACTTACTATTTTTGGTCAAAATCACCAAGAAGGAGCTTTAGAAATCCTAAATAGAGAGATTTGGAACCCTAGGAGCCTTCTTCACCAAGGTAAGCACTCTCTTTTACCTTGGGATTGCACCTTCATGGACAAACAGAGTAAGAATGCTGCTCTAAGATGGGGGAAAGATAAGGAGAGGATTGCTTATTGGATTGGGAGGTGGAAAGGGGTAGGCATGGCTTTATAAAGAAGGGGCAAGCATGAGGTGTTTATGGGACTTTCCATGTGTCTTTAGGCTAGGGCATCATGGCCATGAAAGAGGACAGCTCATAGAAACTTCTTGTATATCCAAGGTTGGTCCTAAAATCTCATGGATACTTCTAGGCCATCCCCACCATCCTCCAATCAAAGCAATGACCACATTAGTTGATAGCTTTTAAAGATAAGCTCATTTATAAAGAGGGTAATCCCTAAAATTCCCTTCAAAAGTAACACCTTCAAACCAAGGTGTAACTAGGTTCCCCGTGGTTAAAAAACTCGAGAAGGTAAGGGAATATCTAAATATTATAATTCATGTGACAATTTACAAAGAAAACCTCCTATTGGGTAAATTACATAAAAGTCCAAAATGTGCATATAATTGCATAACTTGCACAAACAACATCGAAATTGGACCAAACTTGAAACTTAATATTGTCTCCTAATTTCAAAACACCTCACAAGGTTATATTAAGGTTTAGTGTACTTAATTATGGTAATTAAGCTTGTTCAATACATTAAGTAAGGTTTGGGGCCTTACACTTCTAACATGGATTTATTTACCATTGTTCCACTTAAGTGGTGATTTTACATTTTAGATACTTAAATAGTATTTCATTGAGGTGTTTTTGCATTTACCCTTACATTGATATAATTATAGAACAAATGTTCACCAAACCACTATAAATTCCACAATTTAAGTATCAAGGCCAAAAAGGATAGAAATGATAGGAAATTTTGGGAAAGGGCCAAAAAGAGAATATGTCGAAGTTTCGGTATGTTATAAATACCATGTTAATTATAGTTGTCTTTATATATTCAAAAAGAGCACATCCCTCTCATATAAATAGGAGGACAAACAATAGTGAAGCACATATCTAACTCTAATGGGCCTATTATATTTAGGCCCACATTATATAAGACTTGAGTAAAAAGAGTTAAAAGGGAATAAAGAATAAAACAATAAAAGATAAATATATATCTCAATAGATAGTGATTATACCTGAGATGGTATATCAAGTATTGATTATACTATGTAATGAAAAGGAAACTTCATATTTGATATTATTTGATTGATTCCATATATATTGATGCATGTAGATGGACACTTTTGTATGCACCCACATACATAATATAGAAACATAATGATCCATATGTTTGTCAGTGTTTTAGGTAGCTAATTTTGTTAAAGATTTGAAGACACAAAGATTCAAAATATATTGAAGATTATAAAGATAATGTCACAACGAAGGTTAGTTACATACATTAGTACTTCTTCTTATATATATGTTAGTTTCCTTTGAAAAAGTCATATAATGCCTTAGAGGAGTGTGGTTCAAACATTTATATCTAATTCAACTTCATATAAATAAAAATTGTTGATTATTGTTTTCTCTGACTTAAATCAAATCCTAGAATTTTAGGCATTGACTCTTACGTTCTACCTTAACTAGGAGATACTCAAAAGTGGCATTCATTACATTTGATATCGAGCCTAGATTATTGAACAATATTTTATAGTTCATAATTCCAAATAATCTATACAATTATAAGGAAAATTCTCTAAGGGTAATGGTGTCTAGAAAAGATCACAACTTTTGGGGTTAGTAAAATTTTCCTCCAAATCATTAAATTGGTATTTGGGGACTTGCTAAGCCAATGTGGTACCAGCTTGGATGGTACTTGTGATTTTCTTAAACTAATATTTCCCTCTATTTTTCTCATCTCTAATTTCGTCTGCTTCTGATTCCCTTACTTTATAAACCATAAAAATTCACATCTCCTCATCTTGAATTAGGGTTTTTGGAAGAAGTAGGATTAATTCATCCTCCACCAATTAAAGTAGATATAGAATTACTTAGAGAAATAGAAACAAAGATTAAACATATCACTAGTATAGAAACTGCCTCTAACATTGGTTAAAATGGCCTTCTAATGTCAGTTTTGTACTGACACCTAAGTGAGTGACACCACAGTCAAGCATCTACAATGTAGGTTATTTGTGGATGCATAAATTGACGATGCATATCCAGCCTTGGTTGCTATAATGAAAGGGACACAAACAACCATATGTGTCGTCAATTTTTACCCAATGTCTGATGTTGTACTTCCATACCACGTCATAATTATAGTTGATAAAGGTCTCTGTGTCATCAGTTTCCATAACCAAACTGACACTAAAGTATAGATGGTAGCATGACCATGCTGACTAGCATGGCTATGTTAGCGACTTAGTCATCAGTTTCTACAAGAAAAATCGACGACATAGACACTAGTAGGTTGCACGAATGTGCTATCCAACATGACCGTTTTAGGAGAACCAATATCGTCGATTTCTTTAGCAAAACTAAAGATTAATCATTACAGTGGCAATTTTGTGATAACAATTGATGACATAGTTACATGTTTTTAAATAGTAGGTCTATAGACCTACTATTCGGCTATTCAGTAGGATATGAAACCTATAGTTCAATAGAAATGTTGGTTCCATTCTATGTTCAAAGTAAGATAGCCCAATAAACCTACAAAACTCATAATAACAAACACACAATATACCCATATATAAGATCCATTATCTAGTTCCATTCTCATGATATGTACAAATACAATTCTATTCATCTTCACATTCATTCACACACATGATACATCATTCACATATGCACCAATTCCATTCTAATGACATGTATAAACATAATTACCATTGTATTCATTCGTCTTTACATTCACACGTATGTATTATTCATCAATCACATATACATGCACCAATAATTTACTCACAACAAATTTGAAGTTGCAAGAAGTCATAAGCACCATATGTATATAGAAATAATTACATCAAAGTTTACAAATCCCATTCTTTATCCCAATAAATTTCAAAGTTCTCTTCCTTAACAAAGGCTTGTAATCATTTTTGTCATATCTCATCTAGCTTTTTTGTTGTATAGGGTTTTGTTGTGTCAAATAGCTACAAAGAAAATGACACGATTAAAGATTTTGATATTTTTTATATTATCAAATCAGACTATTTACTTATGATGATCTAGACTATATATATAGATTACATTTTGTATGTAGTGGATGTCTAGCACCTCATATCTGATAATCATGTCCATATACCACATAACGTAGTATGAGCATGCCCGACCATTGTCTTGTACACGACACTAAAATTTTAAACATACACAACATTAATAAATAAAAGTAAGTATAGTTGGCATAAATATGCATTAGAGTCAGAAAAACTACGTCAACATTCATCCAACTTCACACATTCTTTTTCTTGTCCATGTTTCCTCTAGCATTTTTAAAATTATTTATACCATTAAACATTAATGTAACATATTCAATTGTATTAGTAAATAATCATGTAATAATCTATGTTAATGGATATAAAAATTTACTCATGTGAATAATGCTTTTTTCATTGCGTGTCCCCCACTGTTTATTTTATCACCCTTAAGATCTAGTATTACATAGTTAACGTCTTGAGACAGTTACCAACAACACCCAATGATTATTCCTGAGTGAAAAGAAGGCAAAAAAAAGAAAATTCAAAATCCACAATGAAATGTAATTCTTAAGTCAATATTATAAGGAAAGTAACTTAAACTTATTCATCATTTAAAGGAGATATAATCAAGCTCTTTCCTATATTACCAAAATATTTAAATGTGGTAGAGCAATATTTGTTAATAGATTTAGAGTCTTTATGTACACGGCTAATCAATGATGGAAGTATAAATGCCACATGAGGTAGTGTGAACTCTGTACATACCCTATGTAAGCAACTACAAAATGCATATCATGTAAGCATTAATATATAAGAAAATATATCAACATATATAAAATGAGGTATTTAGCCATAAGATTTCACCATATCCAAAGTTCTATCATAGATGTATTTAACCAAGCATAAGTAAACATCTCCATAACATCTTGCAAAATATACTACTATCATGAGTTTGACCTACAATGTCCTCCTTAATATGGACCATCATAGGAGATTGTTTAGAGTACAAAATCTCAACACAACACTCAACTTTGTAAACATAATACAACCTAAGTATAACAGTCTCTCAACATCATACACAATGTTTCTAAATAAGGAAGGTGGATCTGTGTGATCTACCCCATAACTATCTAGCATCGCATCAACCATGTCTATCGGGATTGGGCCATTCACATCTACATCATCACCAACAATTTCTTCTTCAACATAAGTACTACTATCGACATCTACTAATATCATAGTAGGAATCTATCCATGCCATTACCATTCTCTATAGCCCTGTACAATCTTGTTGCATATGACTTGACTTTTGATTTCATCAATAGTGTCAACTTTGTGGTTGTTACTGCAATTCCTACACAAATAATAGAACCTATCTCCAGGTCATTTCCTATGTTCCTTTGCAAACCTTTTAGGGAAATATGGCAACAAAATAGGCAATGGAAACAAAAAATTTACTACCATATTCCCCACAAACCATCAGATTATGTCAATAACTATATAATAAAAAGGATGGTTTCAAGGATATACCTGGTCCTAGAGCAAGTCCAGGACATCTCCTCATTGTTGTAGTCATGCAGCACTCCTAGTTGCACTGGGACTCATTGTGGTAGCTCCTGGTCTCCACCACAGATAGTAGACTCAGACAACGTCTGCAACATCTCCTCCATGGACTGTAGGCTGACATTTCTCTCCTAGAGACAGGAAAAGTCCATATAGCCTCTATGAAAGTCTACACAGACCACCTAGAACTCATGTCGTGCTAGTAGAATGGACATTAAGGATTTGTCCCTCCTGTTGGTGTACTAGTCACCAAATTTCTCTCCCACAATTGTTCTCGTAATATCTCCCTTTATCGGATAGGACTTGCTCAGATTCTCTCAGTTACCACAACCAGAAAAGACAAAAAATTATCAGAGGCAATTGATGTGTCTGTGAAGCCCCCAATACCCCTCTATTTATAGGAGGGGTTAGGGTCTAGGTTCCTAGAATGTGTGGGAGTGGAAGGAATCATATGATCATGAATTTTTGCAACCTACGAGTGTCAAATTGGTCGGTTTGCAACCGAATCAGTTGGTTCACATGTGAGTCGATTGGTTCTCCTACCGAACCAGTCATTTTGCAATGTTTCCCAATTACATACGAATTAACAACTTCAAATCCAATTAATACACAACATGATGTCAACCCTAATCCTTGATGCAATCAAATTTCCCCACAAACTAGATGTCTTGCCCTATGAGTCGTTCATCTCACGACCCCAACATATTGGTTGGTTCATTCGAGCCAATCGGTTCACTAAGTGAACCAGTCTGTTTGTTCCCTTGTTCGGGATGAACTCAGCTAATTCAATATCCAATAAACCTAACAATTCAAATGGTTGTTTCATCTCATGAGTCGATCAGTTGGGAGTCCAGTCAATTGATTTGTTGCTTGAATTGTATTACCTAAGCACTTTTGTAATCAATCCAATTAACATTCTAGATCAGAACTCCTCTTCTAGATTAGTTCCTATATGTGTGACCCTATAGGTCCCATATTATGTTGGCAGTGAATGTCCATAACTAGTTATGACATCACAAGTAATGAGTGGTTCCTAGTCACACATCAATGCTACCCAAGTAAATGGAAAGTTGGGAACAACTTCAACCTACAATCTATGTATGGTGTTATAGTGTTTGTATAGTTCCTTTGTCACTGACATCCAGATGGAACTCGAGGTATGAAGTAGTCATCTTCTTCAACATTCAATCTTGTTCCTTGAACCAGAGTAGAATGTATGAGATATATGTGAGCTCAATGCCACATATTGATTCACATGTGCATGGCCATCCATTCTCGAGTCTCTCTAATCTAGAGACCTAGGATAGTATACTCTCGTAGGAGGGACAAATACCATATACATTACTCACAGTCAGTCCCCATGTCTCACGGTCACCCAATCATCACATTTATGATAACCCTCATTCAGGATTATGTTTGATGATATCAAAGAATACCAAACGACATGTGATTAGTGTAGTGACTTTAGGTATAATAACTGCAATCACAACCAACACTATGAGAGTCAACTATGACTACCATAGTAATGGCTTCAATGTGTCAGTCTCAAGGTGGATCTTCCCTATACATTGTTCTCTAACATGTATTTGTGTGCTTGGTTTGATATCACATATCATGACTAACGAAATTTTGTCATCAACCAACGCACACTCTAGTCTTATGTGTTATTGATGTCTATTTTCCTTCCACAATAAAAACTGACTAGGGACTCATGAGAATATATATACTCTTAACATTTGTATGATCTCATTGTTCAAGTCACGTACATGAAGGGATATGTCATTGATTAATATTATTCTCTAGACATTTATTATGTTACATATTATCTCATAACTGAATAAAAATAGAATAAATTACAATCTTGTCTTTCAATAATAATCAAATCGTTTAATAATTATGCCATTTCAAACATCATATGATTGGCTCTCTGGGCATACATACTAACAGAATCCCACTTTCACTTAGAGCCAATCACCCACGAATCATATCCCGAGTGATCTAACATGTCCATCATGCTTCTATTGCAAAAGTGCCTTTGTCAAGGGGTTAGCAACATTGCTCTCTATAGTTACTCTTCAAATCTTTACATGTCCTTGTTGTACAATCTCTCATGTGAGATGAAACTACCTTTGTATATGCATTGAGCATTGATGTGATCTAGGTTCCTTAGCTTGGGAAATACATCCATTGTTGTCACCATAGTAGCTCAATTGTGTCATTGATGCTTGGAACAGCCCCAAGTTGAGAGACAAACTTCCTAATCCATACAACCTCCTTTGACGCATTTGATGCAACAATATACTTGGTCTCTGTTGTAGAATTGGCACTGTCTATTGCTTAAAACTTTTTCTGCTCATAGCTTTGTTGTTTAGAAAAACACGAATCCTAATTGCGATCATAATCATTTTTTCCAGTTTGGAAGCTTGCATCGGTGTAACCCTTTACCACCAACTCTTCATCTCTTCCATATACTAAAACTAATCCTTAGTCCTTCTCAATTACTGGAGGATGTTCTTCATAGATGTCCAGTGAGCATCACCTAGATTTGAATGATATATGCTCATCATGCTCAAGGCATATGAGACGTCAGGATGAGTACACAACATTGCATACATGATTAATCCAATTGCAGATGCATATGGAATCAGACTCATGTGTTCCCTTTCTTCACAAGAATTGGGACTTTCAACTTTAGAGATGGTAACTCCATGAAACATGGGCAGGTTTCCTCTCTTTGAGTTCTCCATGATGAACCGCTTTAGCTCATTGTCAATGTATGTGCTCTGACATAGTCCAAGAAGCCTTCTAGATCTATCTCTATAGATATTAATCTATAAGATGTAGGATGCTTCTCCCAAGTCTTTCATAGAAAACATATTTCCCAGTCATGTCTTTACCTTTTGTAACATAGGGATATTATTCCCCATCAATAGTATGTCATCTACATACAATATTAGGAATGTCACTATGCTCCAACTAACCTTCTTGTAAACACATGGTTCATCTTCATTTTGAATCAAGACAAACTCTTTGACTATCTCATCAAAATGAAGATTCCATCTTTGAGATGCTTGCTTCAATCAATAGATTGACCTTTGTAGCTTATAGACTTTATTTGCACCCCTTGGATTTATAAAACTGTCAGGTTGTGTCATAGACACAGCCTCAAGAATATTCCTATTAAGGAATGTGGTTTTAACATCCATCTAGGAAATCTCATAGTCATGATAAGCTACAATAGCAAGCATGATCCTGATGGACTTAACCATGGCCACTAGAGAAAAATTTTCATCATAGTCCACACCTTGAACTTGTCTGAAACCCTTTGCAACCAATCTACCCTTATCGATTTTTACTTTACCATCCATGTCAGTCTTCTTCTTGAAGACCCACTTGCACTCTATGGTTTTTACCCCTTCATGTGGATCCACCAATGTCCATACCTTATTGGTATGCATGGATTCCATCTTAGACCTCATGGCATCAAGCCATTTCTCATACTTTGATCCCTCACTAGCTTCTACATATGTTTTTGTCTCATCGTCTATGACTAACTCACCGCCTTATTGAGTCACAAGATATCCAAATCTCTTAGGTTCAAGGTGTGTCCTATTAGATCTATGAGGTACTTGTGTTACTTGAGGAATTTAAGATTCCACAACACTTTGTGATTCTCTTTCTTCCTACTATACATCTATTGGTTCAATGTTTTCTTATTGGTCTCAAACTTCTTTGAGTTCAACTTTCCTCCCACGGATTCCTTTGAAATAAATTCCTTCTCTACGAATACAACATCTCTGGCAACAAAAACTTTGTTGTCATGTAGGGAATAAAAGTAATATCCTTTAGTATCATTAGGATAACCAGCAAAATAACATTTATCAGATTTAGGGCCAAACTTTTTAGGAAACATTTTCCTTACATAATCTTCCCATTCCCAAATCCTCATAAAAGAAACATTGAGACACTTTCCATACCATATCTCATATGGTGTCTTTTGAATCGATTTAGATGGTACTCGGTTTAGTATAAATGCAGAAACTTCTAAAGCATACCCCCAAAAGGTAGTCGAAAGCTCAATTAAACTCTTCATTGACTGCAAATATCTATTAATGTTTGATTCCTTCTTTCGAATACACCATTATGGTGAGGTGTTCTAGGTGGAGTTCACTGGGATACAATACCATGGGATGTAAGAAGGTTCTCAAGATCTTGGATTAAGTATTATCCACCTCGATCATCACGAAGTGTCTTATTACTTTTCCCAAGTTGCTTTTATACTTCATTCATAAACTCCTTGAACCTTTCAAGAGTTTTTGACTTATGTTTTATTAAAGAAATATAGACATACCTACAGAAGTCATCAGTAAAGGTAATGAATTATTGATACCCACCTCTAGAGGTTGTTTTAAAAGGTCCACATACATCAATATGTATGAGCCCTAATAGATCACTAGCCCTCTCATTATTACCATTGAAAGGGTTCTTGCTCATCTTGCCCAACAAATAAGATTCACATGTCTGTATTGATTCAAAATTCAAAAGAGTCCATATAACCATCACTATGGAATCTAGATATACAATTCTCATTCATGTGTCCTACATGAAAATGCCAGAGGTATTTTATGTTTGAGTTTTGAGTTTTAGTCTTTTATTATTTACATTATAAACATATGTCTTTAGATCTAGAAATAAAAGACCATAAGACAATGGGGCACTGTCATAAAAGATCCCATCTTTAGAAATAGAACATCGATCATTTTTAATATGGAATTCAAATGCATCCTTGTCAATACAAGATATAGATATGATGTTTCTATTTATAGTAGGAACATAATAGTAGTTCATTAACTCTATTACAAGACTTGTGGGTAGAGATAAACTATAGGTTCTAACTGCTATAGCCGCAACTCTTGTGCCATTTGCAACTTAGATCTCAACTTTTCCCTTTCCCAAAGGCCTAATGTTTTTCAAATCCTACATATTTGAGCATATGTGAGATCCACATCTAATATCAAGTACCCATGATGAAGAAGTAGATAAGTTTATCTCAATAACATATATACCTAAAGTAGAGATATGTATCCCCATCTTTTTCTTCCACAATGCTTTCAAGTACAAAGGATAAGCTCCTCTTGTACTTTTCTTTCTCCTCATCTTGAGTGTTTAAGATTTGCATTTGGCTTGGCCTCCAAACTCTTCACGACCTTTATTCGATCCTTGGACTCAACTCCACTGATGTCTATCACATATTTCATTCTTGCTTCAGCATGAGTCAGCATACCAAGCAAATCTAACATTCGTCTGGTGATATTATTCACATGATAACATGCAATAAAGTGACTATATAATTTTGGTAATGATTTCATAATCATATTTGTGGTCAACTCTTGGCTCACAGAGAATCTCAGTTCTTCAAGATGATACACATGTCCAATCATATTGAGCACATGTTCTTCTACTAAGTTTCCCTCTGTCAGCGTACACTCAAAGAGTGCCTTTATGACATCGTCCCTTTCTTTCTTTGTGAGATTATGGTTCACTTTCTTAAGATGTGTTACCATCTCAAGAATTCCCATTTCCTCACACTGATCATGCAACTCATAGTTCATGCAGCTTAGGATAAGGTACTTTGTGTCCAAGGCATCATTGGCATGCTTCCAGTAAGCATCCACTTCAGCCCAAAGCGCATCAGGAGTAGGTATTTTTGGCACTGGTTTATCAAGGATGTAGAACTTTTACTCTTCATTGAGAACCCTTAGCGAATTCTAAAACCAGCCATGGAAATTTGTCCAGTCAAGTTTGTCCTTCCTAAGGACCAATCACAATATTGTTTTGTTCCTCATTTGATTCTACAAGAGAAAAAATTTCATTTAGTCAAAACCTTTTGATTTGTATTTATTTGAAAATTTTGACGATATTAATTAGGATTTTAATTAATTACCACTCCCACAATTTATTCAAATTGATAGCCCTCACATATCAATTCAGAATATTGCAGCGTACAATATTCTAGTGAGCCAAGATCCAAAGTAATCAAGCTTTAACTCGACCAACACCAGCATCCATAGTCCATTATTAAGGTACGCAACTTTTGCCAACTGTATCATATGGAATTCTTGGATAGATGATATGTGCAACTCCTTCCCATGATAATCTACATGCTTCTGGTGCTTAATATCATTAAGACCACATGCTTAAGCCCGACCCAAAAGTCGACATGATAATAATGCACCCTGCTAGGTGGGCCCACATCATTTCCATCAAACTTCCACGAGATAGACGGTGCACCACCCTTAGAGTTCCCACACTTAGTCGATCAAGCTTTTCATGTGTGCTACCTTTGGAAAGCATCTAAAACTTAATATTTAATTAAGGGAGTTTGTATTTATGAATGCATATACTTTATCCAATCACCACATTTATAGTATGTATCATATACATGCTATCCCACAATAAAAACATGCAATAAATAAAGAAAGTGATGGTTATGGCCATCCTAATGTAACTCCTTAGACCCACAAGGAATTACCACAACCTAGGGTCCACAGCACATGCAGAAACATGTTGTTGATGAAAATCCATGCTTGCCAGTCTAGGTTGATCGGTTCAACCCTGGAATTGATAAGTTTGCCTCCTGGCTGGTCAATTGGTCATCTCACCGGTCGTCTAGCATGTGATCCACCATATGTTGGCTCCTCCAGTTGATCTTTTAGGTCCACGAACTAATCAGTTGGGCTCATCCTCCTAGTCCTCCTCAGTCCTCTATCTAGTTGGCTCTCCTCGGTAGGTGTGGTCTGAGCGTTCTCCTTCTTTATCGTAACAGTAAAGTAAAATATCCTACTATTACATGAATATTATTGAGAAATCTCGAGTTTCATTCAAAGAGATAAAAGATGGGAGAGAATAATACTTTTACAATTGGAAGATAAGGTATAGGCTCGGTATGAAAACTAAGATAAAATAGGAATAACCAACCATACATAGAAAATTAAGGTTACTGGCCGAAACCATGCTACATATCCATCATCAAAACTCACTTGTTAGGGTGACATGTGTAAACTGCACACACACACACACACACACACACACACACACACACATATATATATATATATATATATATATATATATATATATATATTTATATATATATTTATATATATATATATATATATATATACATACATACATATACATATACATATAAATATACATATACATATATATATATATATATATATATTAGTTTGGGATTAAGTGAGGTATTTGATTGGAGAAAATCAATTCACGCCGCATGCAATAAATAAATGATAAAACTAAAATTCTGATCATATTGATTATCCCAAAATATAGTAGATTGATGTGTCGCTGATACCGCTGTAGAGAAACATCTCTACAGAATAGGCAACAGAAACAAAAAAATTACTACCATATTCTCCATAAACCAATGGATCGCGTCAATAACTATATAATGGTAAGGATGGTTTTGAGGATATACCTTATCCTAGAGAAAGTCCAATGACATCTCCTCTTCATTGTAGTCATGCAACACTCTTAGTTGCATAGGGACTCATCTATGGTAGCTCCTGGTCTCCACCACAAACAGTAGACTCAGACGATGTCTACAGTAGCACTTCCACAGACTTAGACTAACATTGCTCTCATAACGAAGGGAAAAGGTCACCTCGCCTCTATGGAAGTCCATAGATATCACCTAAAACTCCTATCGTCCTACTAGAACAGACAGGATGGAGTTGTCCCTTTCATTGGTGTAATAGTGGACCAACTTACTCTCCTACAATTGTTCTCCCTTGCTATCCCTACCTTTATCGGGTATGACTTGCTTGGGTTCTCATTGCCACAACTAGAGAATACAAACAATTGTTAGAGGCAATTGATGTGTCTGAGAAGCCTCTAGTACCCCTCTATTTATAGGAGAGGTTAGGATCTGAGTTCACAGACTGTGGGAGTGGAAGGAATGGTAAGATCATGAATTTTTGCAACCTACAAGTGTTGAACAGGTCAGTTTTCAACTGAACCGGTCATGTCACATGTGATTCGATCGGTTCCCCTATCGAACTGGTCATTTTTCTATGTTTCCCGATCGCATATGAATTAGCAACTTCAAAACCAATTAATGCACATGACGCCAACACTAATCCTTGATGCAATCGAATATCCTCATGTAGTGTATTTCTCGCCCTATGAGCCAATCATCTCACAACCCCAACCGATCAATTAGTTCATTTGATCTGATCGGTTCACTAGGTGAACCATTCCATTTTCTCCCGAGTTCAAGTAGAACTCAGCTAATTCAATATCCAATAAATTTGACACTCCAAATGGCCATTTCATCTCATGATTCAATTGGTTGGAAGTCTAGTCAGTTGATTTTTTGCTTCAAATGTATTACCTAAAAACTTTAGTAATCAATTCAATTAACATTCAAGATCAAAACTCCTCTCATAGATCAGTTTCTATGTGTATGACCCTATAGGTCCCATATTACGTCGGTAGTGAATGTCCATAACCAGTTATGACATCACAAGCAATAAGCAGTGCCTATTCACACATCAATGCTACCCAAGTAAATGGAAAGTTGAAGAACAACTTCAACCTACAATATGTGTGTGGTGTTACATTGTTTGTGTAGTTCCTTTGTCAATGACATCCAGATTCCACTCGGGGTATGGAGTAGTCATCCTTTTCAACATTCAATCTTGTTCCTTGAATCAGAGCATACTATCTGAGATATATGTGATCTCAATATCACATATTGAGTCACATGTGCATGGCCATGCACTTGTCAGTCTTGCTAATCAAAAGTCCTAGGATATCATACTCCCATAGGTGGGACAAATCCCATCTACATCACTCACAATCAGTCCCCATGTGTTACAATCACCCGATCATCACCTTTATGGTAACCCTTATTTAGGATTACGTTTGATGATGACAAAGATTACCAAACGACATGTGATGAGTGTAGTGACTTCAGGTCTAAGAACCAAAATCACCACCAACACTATGAGAACTGACTATGACTACCGTAATAATGGCTTCCATGTGTCATTCTCACGGTGGGTCTTTCCGATACACTATTTTCTAACATGTATATGTGTGCTTGGTTTTATATCACATATCATGACTAATGAGATTCTATCATCAACCAATGCACACTATAGTCTTATGTGTTATTGTTCTCTATCTACCTTCTACATTAACATCTGACTAGTGACACATGAGAATGTATATACTCTTAACATCTGTATGATCTCCTTGTTCAAGTCACTTACTTGAAGACATACATCCTTGAGTAATATCATTCTCTAGACATTGATTATGTTACATCATTATCTCATAACTGAATAAAAATAGAATAAATTGGAATCTTGCCTTTCATTAATAATCAAGTCTCATACAAATTATTCCATTAGAATCATCATATGATTGTCTCTCTGGGCATACATACCAACCAATCTTATAAACTAATCAAGACCAATATTAATCTCTTAGGTGCAATGGTTTGGAATGGGCAGCCATAATCTACCCATTCTATGATGAAAAATAAAACAAATATTAGTGTTTAGGATTTATAGATTAGGGTTTAGCATTTAGGATTTAGGGATAAGGGTTTACATATTAGGTTTAAGGGTTTAAATATTAAGATTTAGGGTTTATTGTTTACAAATTAGGATTTAGGGTTCAGTAATGAATGTGTGTATCACTTGCCCATTCTTGAACACCTAATATCACTAGTAAGTGTATGATGTGTATTCAATTTTTAAGAAAATTTCAGCATCATTTCCCAGTATTTCTCCAAGTACACCGATGTAGATGGGAAAATATCCACCTACATATGTACTTATGGAACGAACAAGGAAGGGCTGATGAAACATCTTAAAAACTGAATACACATTATACACTTACATCCCGAGTGAGATAAGTGATCAAGAACAATCCCAAACCATGTACTATCTTGGACGAGTTTCTAGGCCAACAGACAATGATATGCCTATGATCTTAGAGTCATCATTTATGTCATATGTGCATAAAGTTATAAATTAAGATAGGCTTAGAATAATATATGCATTTTCAACAAAGTATGGTCAAAGTTCATGTTAATGTTTATGTTCCATCCACAATTAAGCACAAGGAAGGTTAAGGTTCATCAAGTCATGGAATTAGACATCCAAATCTACATCTAATGAATTCATTTCCTAATTTCTACAAAAAGTCGAAGAAAATAGCATCAACACACATAGCATACATTTTTTTACATTTTCATTCATACACACAATGCAATCACAAACATTTCAAGTATAGAATACACTTTTTTATATATTTATCCATACACAATGAAAACCCAAACAAATTCTAGCTATGGCGAAATGTATCAAAACAAATAACAAAAAGGGGTAGATGTTCATATTCCACAACAATTATGATGATGGGTGAGAAACATTGTGGCAACCGGCCAGCTTAGATGACGGTGGTGGCCGTGGCTAGAGGTACATGTGGTTAGAGGAGGCAGAGAAGGTTGGAGGTGCATGTGACTACAGGAGGCAGAGCAGGAGGTGGCAGCTACGGCTAGAGGTGGTTGTGGCTGTGGGAGCATGAGAAGCTAGTAGTAAGGAAAGGAGGACCAGGAGCAGCTACTGGTGGAAGCAACAACTATTGCGGTGAAAAGTGGAGGTTGGAGTAGAATGAGCAGCGGTGGCAGAGGCACAAATCTTTAGAGCTGAACAGATAGGTATCATAATGAAATGGGGAAGTGGGAAAGAAAAATTTAGCATGTGTTATTAAGGCATTAGTCGTCAGTTCCAAGAGAAAACTAAGGGGAATCTATATAGTCATCTATTGCTTTAGCTAAAATGATGACATAGTATACAATACATCATCGGTTTTGAAGAGTAAAACTGACAACAAAAACCCTAATCTAAATAAAAGTCCGCCTTAGTCAGGAGACTTAGTCAATGTTTGTTTGAGACAAACAAACAACTATGTCCACACTTAGTCATTGGTTTAGTCAATAAAAACGATGATAGAGGCCCTTATCAAAATAAAAAAAGAGTTGGCCTCAGTACGAGTGAATCATTTTTTGTGTAAAAAAACTAAGGATTAAGAAGTAATTTGTGGGGAAAATATTATCACAGGGATGTGGGACGAATCCTCGGTCATCGATTTTCTGACTTCAAACTGACATCATTTGTACAACTTTTCATTTTTATAAGACTTCAAACATCAATTTTTCTAATGAAAAAATTAGAATAGAAGTAGTTTGGAAGCAAAATTTATTTATCATAAAGGTTTTTGTCATCGGTTCTTTGGTAACCGACACCAATCTTACCTTTTTTGAGGAAAACTTTTTTCCCTAAGAAATTGTATTTTGCAGGTTATTTAAGACGTCAATTTCACTAATAGACAACCGACACTATAGAAAAGTGGTACATGTGTCTTTTCTACATCAGTAGGACTTGACTAATGGTGGAAATTTCTCTCTATAACAGACATTATTTAATTTATGGTGTTAGTTTTTCTTAGGAAATGATGTTAGAAAAAGTGACATTAGAGGTCAAAAATGCACTAGTGTATCTTGATACCCCTCTAGTGAGGGTAAAATGTATCTAGGCCTAGGGATAGGTGGGGATACCCATCCATCCATGAAAGACTGGGGTTGGGATAACCCAGTTTGTTATAAACTGAAGTTGGATAAAAGGATGAGGGAAACCCTAGGATGAAGTGGGTAATCCTTAACCCTAATCAAAAACCGAATTTGATTTATCTAAGGATTAAAGGAAAATAATACTCTATCCATTCAAACCATAATTTTGGGTATAGGAAAGACACAATCCAAATGAGTTTTGGTAATTTGTTTAGGATACCAAAAATTAGGTAGTAGTAGTTTCTCATGCATTCAAGTACATAGAATACCAACAAACATCCATGCATATATGATACACATAAAGAACTTGGAATATGTATGTGAAATTGAGGAAATTAGTAGTTTCATGCTGAAAAATATGAGACACTCAACTCATTTATAGTTGTTGTTTCCCGACTTGGGACGGGTCAACCCAAGAATGGGGAATAAACTATGGAGAGGCATAGCCCTAAACTCATGGGGTCGGGTTGTGGCTAGAAAGCTTAACCTCGTACTAAATGTGAAGAAGGCACTCTTAGTTAGGACCTTCCCTATAAAAGTGAGCTGACCAACCTCATTCAGAGATTCGAGGTAATCTTGAATGTTGTCAAAAGGAGCTAAACCTAAAGAGATGGGATATGATGGATGGTACAGGTATAAGGTAGGGAAACCCTTACCCCTAATTAGTCATAATAAATGGTCCTTAATAATATAAAAGTAATTTTCAACATTTATTAAAATTTAAAACATTAATGAGAGAAATTCCACTGTAAATATGTAATGGCAAGTAACTATGTTGAAGAAATGTAATAATGGTGCACCCAAGGTATGTAATCCCTACTACCACAAAGTTTGAATAAGAAGAGTGTTTGTTTGACTTAATTCCCTATATGTAAATATGTATAAGTGTGGAAAATTTAGTAAGAGAGATTGCAATTACAAATGTGTAATGAAAGTTAACACGTCGAAAGATATTTTAAGAAAGAAACTCTAAGCTATGGACTCTCCCTGGGTGGGTTGAGTCATGAATAAAGAAATGTAATGATATTGGATACACTTGACCTAACCCAAGGTGTAATTAATTATTAAACAAAATAATGTGATACCATCTCATAAACCCTAGGTAGGTTAGAGCTCTAAGTCAACCCTAGGGTCAAGTATGGATGCTTAAAGGTACATAAGACCCAATGGGTGAGGCAGAGATCATGACCTAATTACATAAGGTTTGTGGGTCTAGGAGAAAGCCATCTATGTGTACTGAAGGCCCTTATGGTTAGGAGATGGACACATCCATAGTTACATCAGTCCTAAGGGGTTTAGGAAAAGGTAATCCAGAAATACAAAAGGCCCTTGGAGTCAAGAAGAGATCACTCCAACGGTACCTATACCTCAAGAAACCCTAAGAGAATGACCAAGGACATTGTGACAAAAAATGTAGATGTAAAGAATATGCAAACATATGCAATAATGTTGAAATAGAACCTTCCTAGAAGTTGTGTACAAACTCAAGAAATTTATTAAAAAACACTTTCTCCTTGGGTTCATGAAATTCAAGAAGTCATGAAATAAAACTGTATCCAATGTTTGTACTCTTTGATAAGGATGATTCAACCAAAATTTTGAATCTCTACGCATAGAATAGGATGAGATTGTATCTTGGATGCATCAAAATATTTATATCATATTATAGTGTGAGATTGGGTAGCCACATGTGATGCATATGATTGACACACACACACACACACACAGATATATATATATATATATATATATATATGAATACCCTAAGTAAAATTAATGGCAGAAGCTAGGGTACAGAAGTGTTACCTTACCCTCTCATGAATATATCTCAATAATGATTAGTAGGTTTTGATACCTAGATAAAAATGTAATTACACAGTGAAGCTAAAATCACCAAGTGATAATATCATGTAATTACCAAGGATGTGGGAATACCCTTTAAACAAGTTTAAGTTGCAACCTCAGAACATATATAACTTTTCACCTCAAGGAAATTTAGGATGGACAAATAGATAAAACATAGCCAAGGAAGGTTTATAGCCCTAATGTGTGAAGCTGATTGAGTTATCATTCACTTTAATATAAATTGGTTTGAATTTTAAGGAAAAAATCCTTTTAAGGTGGGTGAATGTATTCTTGAAATTTCACAATTTTAGATATAATTCAAGTATATGATGTGAATGTTCAAGATGAAGTCCTACGATAATAATAGGACCTTGAGTGATGAATTGGAACCCTACACCTAGTGTAGTTTTTCAATTCAAAAAAATAAAGTAATATTAAGCAAATGAACTAATATTAGACTTCAATTGAGAAACTATGGCATCTCAAGCCCTAATTTTTTAATTAAGAAGAGAATAAGCCTTATGGTCATTCTCGAAGATAATGTCATGATCCTTGGATCCTAGAACCCAATTCAAATCTAATTGGGCCGATTAGGGTTTACTTTTGCATCCTTGGGATGCAAGTTTGGGAAATGAGTATTGTGTGCTCATGGTAAGTACTCATGAAAAATAGATGGATAATAAAAATATTGGACTATGGAATAAATTATAAAAGGTTCTAAATTTTCTTATGTTCTAGGTAATCAATTAAGTAATAACCCATATTTTCCTTGCAAACTAAGTTTCATATATTAAAAAAACTTATTTAGAATTTATCTTTCACCATACAACAATTAATTGGTTGTGGGATTTTTTTTGAAAGTTGTTATTAAACAAATTAATGATGTGGCCAATAGAACTAGTACATGAAACAAGGTTTTCATCCAAAAGAAAAGGAAAAGTGAAAAAATATATTAGATGACAAACCAAAGTGGGATCTAAATTCACCAGGTCAGGAAGATTCATGCACATGAAGGTCATCACCTGCATCAGACTCTCTCCCGGAGTCCCATACAGATTGACCAAAACCCTCCCTCAATCATATCTCAGCCAAATGACAACCAAACTCCACCAAATCTACCTCAAAAGTTGTCTTATCGTAAAGATCTCCAGAATCCCTCAATAAAGAGCACTTTAAGATAACATGCAATCTAGGATCATAAGATTTTTTTTGGATTAGTGCGGTCACATACTCTGGGAACCCCCATGCCCCAATAAAGTCATAGAATCCACTATTATATAGGATAGACCAATTTGCAAACCCCCAAGTGATCCTCCACCACATCATAAGTAACCCTCCCATCTCTCCTACCTAGAATCTCCAGAAAATTCATTTGGCAGGGGGCATCTCCAAGGTGTAAGGAAGTCATTCAAGGGTTTTGCAAGATCACAAAAACTCCACCACTATTTGCCTCAATACTGCTAAGCCAAGTTGATGGTTGAAGAAAGAACAGGTGTCGCATTCCACATTTGACCAATAGAGAGGATCTAGAAATCTATATGACAAATCCACAAGACTTCCCCACTTGTTATGGAGTGATCATTGTCAATAATTCTTTACATTCAATACCCTTAGCTTCACGACGTCTCCCTGTACCTATCCTACCGCTCCGACCACCCCTCAAGCTTGAACATGACTCGTTGAGTATGACTGAGTCTATCACGATCAACCACATATTTGGTTGTGGATACTAGGCCCTGGAAGCCAAATTCAAACCTCTAGTTGACCTTTGTGCTTTCGTGGCCGAAGATAACTCACGAGGAAATTCATTTGAGAAAACCCCCTACGGATTTTACACCACTATCCCAAGACATGTGATCTCCATGATCACTACATAATGAGTATAGGGTCATCTCCCTTATTCCAAAGGGGTTGGCCTGTGTTGGATTATAGGGATGATGTGCCTTTTTCTCATTGGATGGGACCTGACCCCACAATAATAGTAATGTGATTATGTTCGTTGATGTGTCAAGCTGTGATTACTTAATTAATTTTAATCTTGCAATAATAAATTAATAATTGGTTGACCCAATACTAATAAATATATATAGATCAAACTATATGAGAAAAATATGTAGATTTTAAATAAAATTTTAATGAAAGCTTGAATAAACTTGTAGTTCAAAAATTATAGTGATACATGAATATTAAGTCTTTTATGCATAGAATCCTATATTTGATGAATATTGTGCCCAATTTAGTAAATATGTTTATTTTGTGAGATGAACTACTACTCTTGAATATAAGTGATATCTTTAGATCTGAGTAAGGATTAGGATGATGATAATGATATTGTAGTGTTTCTAAGTCATCAAAAGATAATTATGGTTTAAAATTAATATATCTCATCATTATGATCTTAGTCCATATAATTTATTCTAGTTGAGTCACAAGGGAATAACAACCTTAATTTGAATATTCAGGTTGCACTTGATGGTTAATTAGGGTTTCTAACCCCACAAGCCCATAATATAGTGGAATTAGGGTTTTTTGCACCTAACCCTAATCCAAACTCCAAGTTGACCCTAAATACTATTCAAGGACTAATCTAGGCCAAATTAGTATCTTATGAATGTGTGGTGACACCGTAGGGTTATACATACATAAATAATGAATGTTAAATTGCTTGTATATGGTATGATTGTTTGGATTGCATTATTATAGTGATTGCAGTATTCTTCATGGATACCGCATGAGACGGTACGTGATTTAATTATGATAATTGACCATATCCAACTTTTGATGGTCTCTTAGATGATTTTTGAAGTTTTGATCGCAAGGTAAATTGTTTGGTTATTTATCTAGTTTCATTTCAACTAGTATTCCCTATGAATATCACATAATGTTAAATATGATATTTTGAACCCAGGTGAAACTCATCAAGGGTTTTACACATAAGTCCTATGATGAAAATGACTACACCCTATATGGTATACTAAGTATGGATTATAATACGTAGTAAAAAGAAAAATTCATATCTGTAATTGTTTGATTGATGTAATATATGTTGATACATGTACATGCACACTTTATATGCACCCATGTACATATTATAGCAATATGTATGTTTGTTGGCATTTTAGGTAGCTGATTTTATTAAAGATACAAGGAGGATTACTTAGATACCATATTACTTCTTCCCATGTATATGTTATTTTTCTAAAATTTAGGTAACTACTTAGAGAAGTATGGTTTAAACATTAGTATCCTATTCAAGTTCGGATGAATGGAAATCATTGGTTATTATTTTTTATTTTTAAATATGGATCGTTGAATTTTAGATATCGACTCTAAACTTTATATCCACCATAACTAAGGGATACTCAAAAGTGGGTGTCATTATAGACAAACAAATGTAAGAAGCATCACATTATATTACATAGTTTCATTCAATTCATCTTACATATTGTTATTACCACATTGAACACAATATGTGGGATCTCCTCTCATTTGGGTTGGGTTGTTAGTGCCCGTGACTAATGACTGGTTTTAGTGCCATCCTTAACCTATATTTCTTAACTAAAAATAAGGAAAGACCTTTAGTCAAAAGATTAATTGTAATGCCTTTACTACCAATGTAGTTTATAGCCACACCCCTATTAGACACTAACTACCGTATAGACTTCAGTATGACTTGGATATGTCTATGTTGTTTCATATTGCACTTGTAACTTTCTATCTTGGCAATGGTTTTTTTGCAATCACAATGAATTAAGATATCAAGAAGCATCTTTTTTACCATAGGTAAACTAGAAATGAGTCTAGGTAGCCATTCAACTTCTAACCCAATTTTATTTGAGGCCCACAACTCAGTCTCAAAGTTGGACCTAGACAATATGGTATGTTTCTTATGCCTCTATACAGGAACACCTCCTCCCAATGGGAAAACATATTTTGAGACCCCATTACTCCCAAAGTTCATGGCAATCCAATATGCATCAATATATCCCTTGAATGCAGGGGGATGCTTTCCATAATGCAACCCAAGGGAACTAGTACCTTGTACCTTTAATATACCTAGAAAAAAATTTCAGTTCCCAATGGGTCTATTTCTGACAACTCGTTTATATTCTTAAATTGCTTACATCAAGCACAATGTTCAGTTGTGGCAATTTGTGAGATATACCTAACTTTTGATATTTTAAGAGTATTAAAATTGATACAAAGGAACACGCTATAATTGTTTAATAAGGCCTTGGATGTATCATATGGAGTCTTAAGATGTTTTCATGATGTGTATTCAAATCTCTCCAATATCATCTACCATAGTGATACTAAGAGAGAATTAATACCATAAGTAGACCTAATGTTTTTAAGCCCTATAATCATAAACCACACCTATATCTTTCATCTCAAACTTGTTACACAAAAATGACTTATCTTACTTGCTACATCATATTAGAATCAAAAAGTAAGATTCCATCCACATACAAATACAAGAGTAATGAATCAATCACTAATGGTTTTAAATAAATACACTTACACAAATAAATATAAATGAAGTCGAAAGATAATATCACATAATCCAAATTCACATGAAATTTTTAGGGTCTTGTTTAAATGCATACAAAATCTTAACAATTTCACACATCTTAGACTCATTTCAACAACCCAAAAAACCGTTAGGCTGTTCCATATACATCTTTCTTATAGATATATGTTATAACCTCAATTTCCTAAGTATATAATGAAAAGTGTAACTCTCTTTTATAGAATAAATGAAATCTATTTCTTTGATTTGTAATGGATTTCATGTGAAATTGCCTTGATTGATTGATAATGGGCTTTTTTGGCCATTGATCCCAATGGAAAAGAAAAGAGAAATAAAAAGGAAAAGGATTTAATTAAATAAAAGGAGAATATGTGAAATAGAAATAGATAAGAGGATAAAGGCAAGTAAATATTCTTCAATATGGAAATTCGTGCCTTTAGGTTTTCTTGAGGTCCAAGGGACCTAAAATAATCGGATAATGGCAAAGGGAAAAGGAATACTAATTAATTTTGGATTAATTAAAGGATAATTTGGGAGGGAATGAAACCTTCTCATACATTGGAATTTGTTTCCCAAATTTCGTAAATAGATAGATAATGTCAAGATGAACTTTCCCTTAAATTTTGAGATAAAAAGGAGCTATGGTTTAGGAGATATGATTTTCTCATAAATATAGCATTGATTTTGCAAATAGGAATATGTATTTAATTTTGGTTGATCGTGAGCAAGGAGGATCATTGGATCTTAATCCAACGCCTGGCGCTTGTTGTCTAAGTCCCACTGGGACTGGGACTCTGTGAGTTACAGAGGGATTTTCCCTCTCAATTTTCTCGCGATCCAGAGGGTGTGCAAGCCTGATAATGATTCCTTTGGACTCAGAAGAAGAAATCGAGGAAATCCAACCCTACTTTGTAGGGGATTGGTTGCCGATTGGGAAAGTTCCTAATCCGGCAGGGACCTACCCCGACCCTATATATAGGGAAGGGTGTGTGAGGGCACCAGCACCCATATTTGCTACTCCAACCTCTGTAGAAGAGTGCAAGGAGTATTTATGTGCCTTCAATTGATCCTTTTGTCTTGACCTTCACCCTCGTCACCTCAGCAAACCTCGTCGGAGTCTGGCGAGTAGGAGAGGGTCACGGTGTGATCGTGGCCTGCAATTGGAGCCCTAATCATGTTCGACGGAGGGAGGCGAAGCTCCCTGGATGTTTGGCATGCTCGTAGGCAAACAGGATCGAGGAGTCAACCCTCGAGTTGACCACAGACTTGTTGTACCTCGGCACGAGGAAGAAGAAGACCTCGCGGTCTTTTACCAAGTTGCCCCTTGGTGCCTTCAGTACAGGTAAGGGTAGTTTTGTCCTTCACGTTCTTTTAATCGTAAAGAAAAGGTGTGTGCGTCCCTGGCCGTTGGATCCTGAGTGGACCGGTAGACCACGAATCTAATGATCCTTGTTTTTCCAAAATTAGCAAATAAATCAGAAAAAGGGATTTTCTTGTTAAAATTGTATCTTTTGATAGAAAACTCAGATGATGAAAGTTAATACATGAAAATTGATCAAAATAATATGAGGGATATGTTAAAAATGGTTTGGGAACCTAAATCAGTATCTTTTTGCAAAAGTATATAATTTTGATGGAAAAAGTATTAATTTGTGGTTAGAAACCCTAATTAAAGATAAAGGATGAATTTAATCTGGCAAATGGATAAATTTGAGCATGGTTAACTTGTTTAATGATAAAGATGGATTTTAACATGTTTTGATGATGAAATTGCAAGGTTTAGGGTTTTAAACCTAATATGATGACTAATATGCTTAGAAACCCTAAATAAGTGAAAAAGAAAAGAAAAGTACTTATAATCCGAAATTAGGGTTTCATGTTGCTAAAAGATGAAATTAGAATCTTTTGTGAATGAAAGGTGAAATAATTAGGGTTTGTAAGTGATTTTATAAAAAATTAGGGTTTAAAGTAATTAAAATGAAGTGCAACCCTAATTGTGATCAAAACCCTAAAAAGGACTAATAACCCTAGGAAACAACTAGGATTAATAGATCATGATGACATGATTAATGATAGAAAAATTGGATGTCTTTTTCAAGATCAACTTGTGTGTGCTTTCTTGGTTTCTTATTTGGTTGAGTTATTTCTGCATTCAAGTCATCTTAACAGGTATGTGGTTAATTATGATTAATCGTAATAGTTTCCCGAAGGTTTTCTGAATGATTAATCGCATTGAATGCAACCTATCAGTTGGATGTTCATTCTTGCAACTTTATAAAGTCACTATGATTATCACACTTGTAATATAAATGTGTATTCTCACACCTACATGCCACCCTGATGGATGATGCAAAAAGGTCAAGCCCAGGAGGGAAGACCAATGGCCACCATGAGAGGTGACCCCATACACCAAGCTTGGGAATGAGAAGGTGGTCTATGTTGCATGACTAATGGGCACCATGAGAAGTGACCCTAGGCACCAAGCTTAGGATTGAGAAGGTGGCCTTAAGTCAAACCCTAGAGAGGGTATTCCAGGGTTAGGGCAAAAGCGGTGGAGATTGACACATTGAAAATGTAAATTGGTTTGTTAATTTACCTTGGTTGTGATAATTAGTTTGTTAGCCATATTTGTGAACTTTTGGTTGTCCCCACATACCGGCATATTCTTATATGTTGACCGTCGTTTTTTTGTTGGCATTTTAGGTACAACCTTGAAATGAACAAACAGTAAAGTGACACATTGTGAAAATAAGTAATAAAGTGCAAGGAGGATTAGATAGAATAGATCCAAGCTGTGGATAGAAGTAGATTTCCAAATTTTATAAAAGGTATGCAAAAATTTTATTTTATAACAGATTTTAGTTTAGTTGGTAGAATTTCTTAATTATTATTGATTAAATTGCCGAACCTTTGATCCGGTTTATTGGGATAACGGCTCTTACCTCTTGGTCTCCCTTAATTGGGGGTTACCGGGAGGCGGGTTCGTTACAATATCCATGTAAGAACAAAGTATTCACATTCATCTAGTTGCAAGAGATATTAAAATGGAAGCCATGTAATAAGAACATGATGTGTGGCCATGTTAGAAATATCAGAATAATTTCAAAATAACTTATTCCATGTGTAGATTTATACATATTGATTGCCCTATATGAAAGAAATTTCTTCTTAAAGATCCATTTACAAACAACACCTAAACAACCAGAAGGTAAATCCACCATTTCCTAAGTGCCATTTAAAAAAATTGATTGAATTTCATTGTTAACCGCTTCCTTACAAAACTTATCTTTTGGAGAATCCATTGATTGTTGGAAGGACATATGACTATCCTCAATACTATAAGTTAGGAACTCACTTTAATATCTTTAGATGTCTTAGTCAGTTTACTTTTCTTTGTTTCAACTATTTTCTAAGAATCACCAATTCAAAAATATTATGTTTTGAGTGTTGCCCCAGTTCTGCCATCCTTTCCACGTTCTTGGAAATGGAACATGTAGTGTATGGATTCTCTTGACTAAAATATTTGGGACACTAAATCTCATGGAAAAATCATCCTTAGAAAATGTTCCTTCACAAAGTTCCACAATGGTTTTGACATATATGAGTGAGATTTCCAATTTGATGATTAAGAATATGTATGTGTATCATGTCTCCACATAACCCAAGAATATGGAATCTACCGTCTTCCATTCCTATTTATTCCTTTTGTGTTCAAGGAAAAGTACGTTGGTGAGGATCCTCCACACTCACATATATTTGAGGTTGGCCTTTCATCCTCTTCACAACACGAGCTAGCTACTTCCCTTATGTTTATGGGGAACACTATTGAGAATATGACAAGTTGTACTAAAGCCTGACCCATAATGTTAGGTAATCCAAAACTTTATAGTAATGAATTAACCATGTCTGTCAATATTTGGTATTTTTGTTCAGTAATCCCATTAGAGTTGTGGTGAATAAAGTGTGATTACCTCATGCTCTACACCATTGAATTGAAAAAATTTTATGAACATGTCCAAGGTATACTCTACATTCCCATTAAACATTTATTGTATAAGCACCTTACTAGTTGGGCTTCCTATTCTTTCTTAAATATTTATAGCTTGATCTTTATTTTATAATAAAGAAACATAACAATATTTTTTAAAATTGAGGTTAATCTTATTCATCCCACTCCTCAAGTAGGCTAAAAACATCACCAAAGAAAAAACATCAACCATCCTCTCAAACACACTCTCAGAGAAAACCCATCAACACCCAATCAAGAACCTGACACAAGCCATCAATAGGATACTAGACTTATATCACACAAGCCAAAGCCAGGAGTCCATCAATAGTATCTCCCCTTCCTTGTCCTACCACCAAGATTGACTGGGGCACAATCATGGTCATCCTCAAAGTACACTCCATTAGTAAGAGCATCATCATCGGAATAACTATCCATCGTTGAGATGGTTGAAGACCCCGATCTGCCAACACTAAACCGAAGTCGAGTACCTGGTGGGTTTCCACCCAAATGAGGCTCAAGGAAGTCACAAAGACGTTTAGATGTTCGTGAGTCCATGTCGAATTGTGCACCCAATGATCTGTCTGAACAGTCTCGGCATCGACATCCCTGTCAGACACGTCGTCGCCATTTTTCACCACATATCGGGCCACTGGAGAGACATGACCATCCACTTCAGCTTCACACAACAACTCAGTCGGGTGCCTAATTGGGGAAAAGCGGGCGAGGTGGCCTGGGGACCTGCACCTGAAGCACACCCTCAGCGATGAGCAGTGATGTTTCTAGTTTCACTCTACAAGAACTGAAAGCAAGTATCTCGGGGGACGCCAAAGAAAGAGGAGAGCCCACTCCCCTTCCTTCGATAGGTCCTTGCCAAGTGCCCTGGATATCTACAATGAAAGCAGATCCTCAGGACGGAATAACTGTTTTGCCAATGCCCACGCCACAGACAGCGTAGGTCGGTATCCCCCGAGACACAACTGCATCTAGAAAAACTAGGCTCACCCTCTACCTTTCGGCCAACTACATCACCACCAATACCCAGCTCAATTGATGTCTTTAGACTCCCATCCAGAGAAGAACCTCTAATGTCAAGACCATACCCACCTTCCCCCAAGGCCGCCACCGTAAGGGGAACAACAATATCTCTGACCACGAAAGAATCTTCCCCAACACCGGTATAACCAGCACCACCCTATAGCCTGCTCCGAGTCCGAGAACTTGTAGCATCTCCATGCACGACAACCATCGTACCCTTCTTCGGCTTGCCACTGCATCACCCCCTCGAAGCAACATCGATCCCTTCATATCCAACATCCACCATATCATATTGTCTCCCCATCCCAACCACTGTTGCTCCCCCCTCTTAGGCACCCCCCTCATTTCACAACACCAACGCACAACCCACAACACCAACCGTAATGCTCGGAGGCGAGGCTCCACCGCCGCCAACAACACCTCTATCTTCTAAACCCCGTAGCCACCCAAAGGTCCTCGCAAGAAATCGTCGTCTTCTAAACATAACAATATTTAATACAATCATCACTAAAAGTTATAAAATATTTCTTTTGATCTCTAGTTGTAATCCCATTGAACTTGAAAATATTTAAGGGAACAAAATCAAGTACATCAAAATTCCTATCCACTGAATGAAAGGGCCTTATAAGAAACTTAGATTACCCATAGTTTTCACATTTGTACTTTTGATTTACAAATTTCTAAACTAAACCGAGATTCATCATATGTTGCATCCAATCAACGTTTACATTACCCCAATGTACATGTTATACATCATATGATACAATATTAAATCAAACAAAATTATCATTTATATTCAAAATAGATTTTGAAACATGTTCTACATGAATCTTAAAAAAGATCTTTGAATTAAATAAATAACGTTTTCAATAAAGAAAACCATATCAAACTCATGTATTGTACTCTCAAGTCTTCTCTAACTAAAATTACACCACTGATGATATTTTTCCATATAGATGGAATGTGTTTGACTCCCTGGAATGTCAAAATCTTTCTCATGCGATATTACAAGTTCATCTATCCTTCAACGTTGACTTCTAAATAGCTAGAGTTTCCTAGTACCTATAGTCCAATAAAATAGTCCAAGATAGAAAGAAATTTAGCTTTAATCGATACATATGCATCATTGAGGATCAAGGAATGTTGACCATAGTCACCTCAGTTGTGTCCAACTTTTCCACAACTCCAACATGGTTTGATCATTGTTTTCTTTTAGATCTTGGCCTTAGGTTGATGTGGGTTCTTTTCTTTCTTATCTTATTTCTTAGCAATACCAAGGTTAATTGTAGGGTCAAAATCAATTGGCATATTAGTTTTCTCTTTTAATTGATCCTCTCTTAGTAGTATATCAGTCACTAGTTCATTTAGGGAAAGGTTGCCCTTTTTGTGCATGAGATCTAGTCTAAAGGCCTCCCTCGAATTGAGGAACTTTTGAATGATAGACATTATAATAAATTATCTATTAATACCATACCTATTTCTAGAAGGTTGTCACACAAATTTTGAATATTTTGTATCTATTTAGAAAAATATTTACCATGTATCATATGGATCTTAAGGAATTCAGAAACATAACACTTTTTAGTATCTTAGTTCTCAATTTTATATTTCCCATTTCACAAACCCATAGTATTATCATAGTTGTTACATGAGGTTTAGAGTATATGTCATACATGATGTTAGATAATGTAAAAAGGATACATCCTTTGTAATGGCAATCCTTCTCCTTCAAGTCAGCAATTTTTTCAGCATACTTAGGATTAGTTTCATCCAATACAAGCTATCCTATTCTACATAGTCAACTAACCCTACCACACTAAGCCAGATTTCCATCCGAGTCTGGTAACATTTGAAGATGATGCCATTGAGCTTATATGGCACACCAAACGTGTCAATTTTTATACGCACATATCCATGGTCATCCATGTTAACTAACAACAAGATAATGATTTTTCTAAGACTGTTGATATTATATATGTCACTACAAGAAATATTAAACAATTGTAATATATGTGTGTGTGCGCGCGCTAATAAATTTGATCCAGGCAAGCTAAAAAATAAAACAGAGAGGGAGAGCATAAAACACACAAATTTAGAGATATCAAACCAAAATGCCCATAATTGAAGTCGTGTATTACTTAGAGATATAAACATCTGCCATATGTCGGATACACACAGTTGTCACAGATGATCTAGTCACAAACATGTAGAAAGTGATTGTCACACGCATGTGACGAAGAGAAATAACCACCAGGTACAGCTTAGTAAACATTAGGTACCACCACCCAACAATTCATGGCTTTGAAAATGGAACATAATAGGAGAACTCACTCCGCTCACATAGAAGAACTCTACACACAACAACTACGACATTGATAGAGGGTGGCAGCAGAAAGGCTAAACGCAAAGCTAGGACTGACCACGAGTGTGAATGTGATGTTTTTAACTCTAAGTGCCTAATCTGATTATAGTGCACCAGTTATAACTCACTCTCCCATAGAACTTTCTAAAAAGATGCAAACATGCTCATTCTTGTATACGAAGAGGCACTCTCCTACTTGTGTTGTAAAATCATTTAGGAAAGTATCATATTAATGTATGGAAAAAATAACAGTTATCTCTTTGTATAAAAAGATAAAGAAGACAATTCTCAGGACCCACGACCAACGAGCCTAGTGCTTGATCCCGGCCCAACCAAGCTTTGCGTGGTGCATGCATGTGTGCATTGTGCTCACCATACCAACAATAAGGGTGAGCATGCCTTGCTTTAGATCTCGTGGATGACAATGTCAGATCCCAGATGCACTATTACATAGAAGATAGTGCTTCATCTTAGAGTTGAGCAATGTAGAACTAAACTGCTCTCTCATTTTTCACAAAAAGATTATCTCCTATGCACACGTAGCTATACCTACTTTCGGCTTTACCTATGCATTTCTTTAATTAGCATATTCTAATAAAGCTAGCAATTACCCTTAATTGCACTATGAAATCAAACTTCCACATTTCTTTAATCCACAAAGGTTAAGGTTATCTTGACAATGGACCAGGATGTTGGGCTCGTCGTCCATAGCCCTTTATATGATGATGCCCTTGTCAAAACCTCTACCTATCGTGATCATTTTATATGTATCATTCCACCATCTACATAGAGTGGTAAACACTACCATTTTGTAGAGTTGTAAGTTCAATGGTATCTCACTTTGGCAGGTTATTTAACTTGATTTTGACAACCTTATCCCTTTGTATAGATAGATGAAGCTCACTGGAGCTGGACATGCACACTTGTACATGCTCTCACCGCATTAATGGCAAAGCTTATTACTGGAAAAGCAAAGTGTGCACTCTTCAACGTAATTTATCCTAAGAAAAATCACAAAGTATGTTTTCTTTAAGCAGAGATCAGATCACCTGTTCACCTGGTAAAGTTATTAAGGTATATGATACGAGGTGAGATATATGATTACTGAGTGAAGTCATGATTACAAGCTATATATCTGCTCTAATCGTGATCGCGTCACTATATGGAAGGATGTTAGATAAACCTCCTTTAGGATTTGGACTACCCCTGCTGCTACAATAGAGTTTTAGGAGTAGCATCTGTATGAAAAGAAGACAGACAGGATCGTGGTCACGTCATTATATGGAAGATTGAAAGAGATAACCACCATCGATCTCCTTTCTGCCTTGGACTACCGCGGCCGTTGCAGAAGAGTTTTAGGATCGAGAAGCATATGTATGGAAAGAAGACTGTGTAAGCACTACGTAAATAGGATACTGCACCTCGACAACTTTCAAGTCTCTATTAATAGTCTTATCATGCGCTAACTAATTAAAGATTTGGGGCGCAAAGCATTTTTGTGCCGGCGAGTGCCGTGAAACCCTCGACGACCACGACAAAGGGCGCGCCAACCCTTCCGTGTTTGGAACCTGAAAGGACAGCGGTGGAGAATAAAGACTAAAGATGGGGAATAAACAATTCCCCAACCGGTATCAATCTCTTCCATCTTTTGTAATGGAAAGTGTTGGGTGGGAGCTGGGAACGGCTGGTGTGATTAATTAGTTCAAAGTGGAGGCTTTTAGGGAAAGGAAGAGGGCTCTTGAGTCTTGTCCGCAGATTTGGATCTGGAGATCAAAACAATGGTGACTGGAACGACATGGATGCTAGTGGTGGTCGTTTCGCAGGTACAGTTGTACTTCACTTTCTTCAATCTTTGTCGGGGTGTGGTGGGGTACGGCCGGGGAAATCAATGTACATTTTGTGTTTTGGTTATGATAATGGCAAAACTGCTGTTGGTTAGATGTTAACTTGTAGCTGGTTTGTAAGAATCTGAGAGCAACCGAACTCACACAATGCATCCAGCAGGCTATAACCTGCAATGATGCCATACGAAGATAGAATGTGTCCAGCTTGTTAGATCACGTACGTCACTAGGACTTTTGGAATGGAGCCACTTATATGTGAGCAACATATCTAGCTGCTTAATTAGTAAGATCATATCCAAAAAGCAAGCTAATTAGCACCAAATCCACCACTTCCATAAGAATAATATTTTTCTTACCCCTCCGTAGTGTCAGATCGAGGGAACCCACGACATTTGTTCTACAACTAGCAGCCGCCTTTACCAGTTAAGCTAGCCATTTAGAATAAGATTAGTGAAAGTGTTCTTAAAGCGATGGAGGAAAGATGTTCGAACAGTAAACTTGGTATCTCTGCAGGGATCCATTTTACAGAAAAGAAATCTTACAACTATATGAATTTCTCGTAGAGTAACTCCTATCAATTAAGAAGTGATAAAGGATCTTCATAATGGTTGAATCAAATGAGGCATGCAACTACATCTGGTATATGTCAACAATGCCGACTGCACTCGGCTCAGGACAACAGCGATGTATGTGAAGAAACAGGAGAAAAACAAGCAGAAGAAACGCAATAAACCACCCTTCAGATTTGCTGTTCCTAGAATTTCACGGAGCAGGCTGCTCCGCATGGCATCTAATGCCACGTGGTTGTCAATATTAACCGTGACCTTTTTGATTGTAACCACTCCAAAAGAGAGTTCAGATTTGCTGTTCCTCTTTCTACGAGGAGTAGGCTGCTCCTTCTACTATCAATTTACACGTGTCTCTGCCCATCGATTTATAGGGTCCGGATTTTGTTGACAGTACAGATGGTACAATCTAACACAAGGTGTAGCCTGCTCCTTGTTAAACAAGGAACAACAAATCCTGAGGGTCCAAAAGATGTACGTAGATTACAATAGAAGCAGCGTGCTCCTGTTTAGATTAGGAACAGCAAATCTGCGCTCAATAAACCAACACCAAATAGATACAAGCCCATGAAGCTCTCGTGGCAACATGGGTTTCTAGTAGTGCACTGCAATCATGGTGTTGAAGTCGGCTTCGTAGTTTTTTTCGTGTTATGCGCTTGGCGTAGGTTCTAAACTAAAGTCAATCCAAATAATGTGCACCTAGTTGGGAGGCCTACTTACTAGGCCACTTTTAGAATTGTGAGGGTAATACTGCAATTTGATTTCTCCCTATGTAACCGTAACCTTGGCCTTAGAGGATCTTTCATGTAACCATGGAAACCTCAGCTAGATGAACATTATGTTCTTCATTCAGTTTCGCTATTATACACAATCTCAACCATCTTTTTTGAGTTGATATATAGCATCATTCATCACATTGCTTATTTCTTAATTGATTTTGTCAATTTCAAAGGTTGGATGGAGCTCCTTTCTTGGTATGGTTTAACCGTGAATTCCTCAAAAGATTCATCCGGGGCAGTTATTAACATATCAACTTCTCCATTGATTCATTTTCCTTATATTAGTCCATTTTCCGTGACGAAATGATTCTATTGAGTTTGGGGGTAAGGAACTTATCATACTAACATATGCTTGGGCCTTGTATTGTGTTCAGGATCATGTTAAGGATTGTTGGTTTCAGTTAGAAATTATAGTGGGAAAGAGATGTGTTCTGCAAAACTGAATGCCTAAAACTTAACGTGGAACTCTCCCAAAGGAGAGAAGGGTGCAATACCGGCAAACGAACACTACATAATCAAGATTATAACTCACGTCTTACAGATTTAATTATCCCCAAATCTGGATGCCCCCCACATGAGAACAAGGATAGAGACGAATATAATTACACCCAACGTGTACGAAATATCTCACTTATCATTTTCTCCTCACGACACCTATGTCGTTGTAGAGGATCAGAAATATGGTTGTGTCCTTACTCGTTGTTGTTGTGACCGCTGATCGGGCCGCCTCTACTCCTGACGCAGTCTCCTACTTGCTGCCAACCAGAAGTTCTCTATGTTTGAGAGAGTAGATGTGCATCATCCAATGATCGGACGGATTGTTGTCGTAGTCATTAACACAGTACCAACAAAGTGCCGCCGACTGATGTGCGTCCTTCATTGATCAGATACGCTACCACTATCGATACACCACCACCGTATTGTTGACTCCCAACTGCTACTTCAATTCAAAGTAAAGTCATTGGCTCTATCTAATCTACAAGAGAGCTCCACTAATTGTTCTAGTTTTTTGTCTCTTCTACCACAGAAGAAACCAACAACAAATAATTGATGAGATGATCTCAAAGGCCTCCCCTAGGGTCTCTACTTATAAGCCTCCTTGACAAGTGGTAGTAACTAGGAATCATATTCCAATTCCTAGTCCAATTCCCAAACATATTCCAATATTGCAACTAAAGAGTCATATCCTTTCCTATTGGAATTCACTCCTATTAGAATTGGAAACCAACAATACCAACTTCTATTTAAGTCCAAGTCCAATTACGAAGGGGCCACAAACTTCTTTTCCAACAATCTCCTCCTCTGACCTACAAGGGAGATGTTTTCTTCAGCAATCATCTAGAGTAACTTCTCGATTCCATCACCAGTTGTGATGGATTATGATAGGTGGACATTCTCCTCAAACATGTTAGCATCTTGTTATTTTCATCTTTCTTATTGAAGTACCACCTTGACTTCACTTTGTTCCTAGACAATTAAGAAGAAGTACCGCCCTACGAGGGAGACATTTTCTTCAACAATCATCTAGAGTAACTTCTAGATTTCATCACCAGCTATGATGGATTCTGATAGGTGGACATTCTCCTCAAACATGTCAGCATCTTGTCATTTTCATCTTTCTTCTTGAAATACCACCCTGACTTCACTTTGTTCTCAGACAACTGAGAAGAAGTATCTTGGCAATGTCGCTTCTTTCTCCATGCCCACACGTGAAACTTTCTTTGCTCCCCCTGACCGGTCTGTCGAGCCATCTTGGATGAAAATTTTGTTTCTGACCTTCAGTAGTAAGACTCAGAAACCTTCTTTTGACGCTACCCCTATCGATGTAATCCCACATCAAGAGTGTGATCCTCCATTCTACATGCAGTAGCTACATGTCCATTGCCCTTCTTCCTTATACGTATCATGTTTAAAAGAAGTTTTTGGAGCAACCTTCTCTAACTGGGAGCCATCTCGATTCACCTCATGATGCGTGTAGAAGCATACCTTTATACTCTTGCTGACATCATTGAGATAATTTCACGGCTTATACCTACGACTATTTGTAGGAGTACTTCCAGGTCCTCCTCTTCTCCTTTGAACTGGCGTTGGCTTCTTGACTTCTTGAACCTTCTCTTTGTGCACTCTCAATGTCATTTTATATAGATAGCATCATAGTTTGCCTCGAGCTATTACCAAACACCCTTTTGTTACCTTACACATGCCACTGCCAAACCTGAGATCATATTCATTCCTATCCAAGAAGGAACCATAAATTGCACTAAGACTCAAGTCTGAAATATGACGAACATCCTTGATCATGATAGTACACCCCCAACATCTATTTTGATATATATGTCACTGATCTCAATGATCTTTGAGTAGCCAACATTTCCCATCCTCACATCGCCAAATTGTTGGTATAGTATTCCCAGAGAGCCAATCATATGATGATTGCAATGAGGCATACGATACTTGATTTGATAATGATAAAGGTAATTTTATCTATAATGTTTGCTCACTCATGAGATGATGACACATACATGATAGATGTATAAAGAATGATGAAACTCGATGACATATGTTTTCAAGTACGTTACTTGAACGATGAGATCATATGTATGATAAGAGTACATACATTCTTGTTATGTCCTTAGTTAGATATTACTGTGGAAGCAAAATAGACAACAATAATACATAAGACTAGAGTGTGTGTTGACTGATGATAGAGTCTCATTAGTCATGATATATGATATTAAGTCAAGCACACAGAAATATGTTAGAGAATAGTATATCTGACAGACCCACTGTGAGAGTGATACACAGATACCATGGAATGGTAGTCACAATTGTCTCTCATAGTGATGGTGGTGATTGTGGTTCTTAGACCTGAAATCACTGCACTCATCACATGTGATTGGGTACACTTTGACATCATCAAATGCAGTCCTAAAGCATAGGTGTTATAAAGGTTGGGTGATTTTGACACATGGGGATAGACTATGAGTGATAGAGATGGGATTTGTCCCTCCTACAAGGAGTATGATATCCAGGGCCCCTTGATAAGTGAGACTAAGAATTGTATGGCCATACTCATGTGATTCAATATATGATATGTGAATTTACATGCATCTTAGACAGTCTGCTCTAGGTCAAGGAATATGGATTGAATGTTGAAGAGGATGACGTTTCATGCCTCGAGTTCAATCCAGATGTCAGTGACAAAGTAACTATACGGTCACGGTAACACTAATCACAGTTTGTAGGCTGAAGTTGTTCTCCAACTTTCTGAGTTACTTGGGTAGCAATGATGAGTTACTAGATTCTGCTCATTGCTTGTGATGTCATAAGTTGTTATAAACATTCACTCCCAACATAAATTGGAACTTATAGGGTCACACACATAGGATACCCCTGGAAGAGGAGATTGTCCATGAATGATGTTTAGATTGAGACTAAAGGTGTTTAGGTACTCAATTAAACATACAATTGACTGACTGGACTCAGAACTATCAAGTTCATGTGCTGAACTAGTTGTTTCGAGTGTCAGGTTGATTGGAGACTGCATTGGCAATGTCAGGACTGCCAACCGACCAGTTCACCCTTGTGAGCCGATCGGTTGGTGTGAACCAACTGACCGATTCACTTGGTGAACCGGGCAGCTCATAGTCCTACCAACTGAGGAAATAAGAATTTTCCCGATAGGAGGAAAACTTTTAGGTTTCACTTATTCTATTTGATTGGAATAAGGATTAATCTTTGCATTTATTGGAAGCGATTGAGGAAAGTCAATTGTGGGCAAGTCTGGGAAGTGAAATGACTGGTTCATTGGGTGAACTGATCGGCTCACCTACCCAAATGATCAGTTTAGTTATGAATCAATCGGCTCACCTTGACAAACGACCATTTTAGTTATGAAACGACAGCTTTGCTTGTCGCAGTACAAACTATTCATGGAATTTTTGGATCCTTCTACTCCCGAACAGACTAGGAACCCTGACCCTGCCCTCTACTATAAATAGAGGGATACTAGGGCCTTCTCAGAACACACAACTCAGAACATCAATTTCTCTACAAAGTTGTTGTCCTCTCTGGTTCTAGTAACTGAGAGAGCCCAAGCAAGTGCTACCCGACTAGGGAGGCATAGTGAGGGAAAGACAACTGCAGAAAAGAAGTCTAAGTTTGAGAGAGCAGGTTGGTTCTAGTACACCAATAGGAGGGTTGTCTCCTTCCTACCAGTTCTTCTAGAATAGTAGGAGTTCCAGGTGGTCCGTGTGGACTATCTGCAGAGGCAAGAGATGTCTGCCGCTCAGGATGGCACATCAGCCGCAGTCTGTGGTGGAGGCCAGAGTCCATGGCAAAGACCAGGAGTTGCATAGACACCGTCCAAGGCATGGCATTGAAGACCACACATGGTTGTGAGGTATTGTTGCTGGGCAAGCCCCAGGACCATGTATATCTCGCTAAAACCATCCTTCTCATTACATAGTCATTGATGCAATCTCCTATTATGGGTTAATGGCCAGTAAAATTTTTGTTTTCATTGCCTACTCTGAGGCCATAAAAGCCAACAGTGGTATTAGAGCCACAACAATGTACTGTATTTTGGGACAAATCGATATATGATCAGATTTTGGTTTTACCATCATTCATTTATTGCATAATACGATGCAAATATTTAAAAATGACTAATGTGCATATCTGACTAAATACCACATGTGACCACAAACTAATATACATATACGATATGGTATATATGCAATTGATACATGTCTCCCTAAAACTGTTTTGATGGTGGATGTGTAGCATGGTTATGGCCTATAAACCCTATGTATGTTTGGTTGGTTATGGTTGTTTGCATCTCGGTTTGCATACCGAGCCTCTACCTTCTATTCCACATGTAACTCGAGATAACTTGAGATCCTTTCTCTTCTACCTTTGCTCCCCTCGAATGTAACTTGAGATTTTTCAATGATTATGTAAAGGTAGGATAGTTTATTTTCTATTACATGGAAGAAGAAGATGCTCAGCACCAAATGAGTCGACCGCCTGGAGGGAGGATTGCAAAGGAGTCAGATCGATTGGTTGATGGCCCAACCGCTTGTTAGAGGTGTCCATACATCAGAGGCCAGATCGACCAACCAACCAGCCAGGAGGTGAGCTGATCGTGTCATAGGATGATTCGGTCAAACCCGGAATGGTTCAAGCACAAAGATCTTCATCAACAATAGGTTGCATATGATGTAGACCTTAGATGATCGTAATTCCTTGTGGCTCTAAGGAACTACAATAAAATGGCCATAATCATTGCTTTTATCAATATTGCGTGTTTCTCATTCTGGTTATAGCATGTATATGATACATACTATAATAATGTGGTGATTGCATATGTATATGTACTTATATAAAATCCCTCAAATACAATATTAAAGTCTTAGATGCCTTCCATAAGCGGCACACATGAAAATCTTGATCGACCAAGTGTAGATTTGCACAAAGCATAGTATGTCGTCCATCTCGTGGAAGTGTGATGGTAGATATGTAGATTTGCACAAAGCATGGTGCATATCTATCGTGTCGGCTTTTGGGTCAGACTTCACTGGTGACTTGAAGAGCCCAATCTTAGAGGCATGAAGATGATTATGGCAAAGAGTTGCACATATCATCTATCCAAGAGTTGCATATGATGAAATTGGCATGATGGCCTACCTAAATAGTCAAGTTGTGGGCGATCAGCCAAAGCTGACTTATAATTTTATGAAATATGGATCTTGGCCACTAGAAGATTGTATGCTGCAATCTTACAAATTGATACACGAGGGTTATAAATTTGAACAAAATTATGGGAGTAATAATTAATTAAAGGTCTAATTAATATCGTCAAATTTATCAAATCAAACAAATCAAGAATGTTTTGAAAAGTTGCAAAATTCTTTTGTAGAATCCATATGACAAACACAAATACATTATCATTGTGATTAGTTCATAAATAGGATAAACTTTGAAACTAGTTTAGGACATTGAGAAGTGTTCTCAATAGTGAGTGTAAACTCTAAAGTCCTTGAAAGACTAGAGCCAGTGGAACCACTCCAAATGTGCCTAAGGCTAAAATTGGATGCTTACTTGAAGTATGCCAATGATGCCTAAGACATCAAGAACCTTATGTTGAGCTATATGAACTATGAGTTGTATAAATATCTTGAAGCATGGACATTCTTGAGATGGTTATACATCTTAAGAATCATGTAAAGCATGAAAGGTATAATGTCTTCAAAGCAATGTTTGAGTATAATCAAATAGATTGAGATCAAGTATAATCTCCTATGCTCAATATGATTGTGCATATCGATTAACTGTGATTTCTTATAGGTCAAGAGTTGACCAAACATATGATTCTACAAATCGTTGTGTGAATCATATAGCCAGTTTATCAAATGTTTAGAAACTTGGCCAAACCACTGTCTGAAGTGCTTGGTATGTTGATGCCAAAGCATAAATGAAGAAAGGACAAAACCTATGATAATGATCAGCAGAGACAAGTCCATAGACTAAAGCAAGGTAAAGAAGTGTTATGAAGCCGAGATTAGGTCCAAGTCTACATCACTCAAAATATGGAGAGGGGTAAGTAGGTAAGGGAAATAACCTCTTTATAGAGGATCTCACGAAGATGATAGAGATAGAGATCTCTACTTGAGGACCTAAGAGGAAGTAATCTAGAAATTGTGCAGGGAAAGAGTTGCTACCTTTAGAGTTACATTATGACATTCACGGGTGATGCGATGATTTTGAGTCACATTTATAGACATATTTTACTTGTGTTTTATGCATTTATTGGTCATTTTGGTGATTAATATTGCATGATTCATTTACTTTGGTCTATGATCGTTCTCAGTGTCAAATCTCCCTTATTTTGGTATTTTGAGCATAAATGATTACAATAATATGTTTTATTTTGGCTTATGTGGTTTTGTGTTGCAATTTTAGGAAAAATGAATATCTGTTACTGTCGATACCATCGACAGTGGTCGATACCATCGACGAGACCACAGGTTGCCAGCCGCAAGGAGCATCGTAGAGTTGATACTATCGACAGGAGAGTCGATGGTATCGATATACCATCAAGTTGCTTGCGAGAAGAGGGTCGATACTATCGACCCTAAAGTCGATACTATTGACACGTGGAGCTTTAGCAATGGAAAAGGACAAAACCTGACGCCTAAGAGAGTCGATACCATCGAACCTCGTCGATGGTATCGAGTTAGCATCAGTCGCGACAAAGAAAAGAAAAGAAGACCAGTCGATACCGTGTAGAGTCGATACCATCGACTCGCGTCGATGGTATCGACACCGTCAGATACAAGTTTTCTTCATATCAATCTAAATCCGACGGCTGTGATATTTTTGCAACCTAACTCGGGGATTATACCTAATGACGGCGGCCAAGAGAAATCTATCACGTCATTAGCCGCTGCACACATCCCGAGAAGGTGTGGAGAGAAGAACGAAGCCAGAAGCACGCCCCAGCCGTTTCGGAAGTCGAAGAAGACGTTCTCCACCGCCAAAAGGCTGTAGATCGCGCATTCCACGCCAAGGAACGCTTGGATCTTCTCCGTTTAGGGGTTTCTTTACTTATTCACGTTTTTCCCCATGTTTCCCCTTTTCTCTACCATGTTTTGTTCTGAGATGAACATACAGGGCTAATCCCCTTTGTCTTTAGGACCGGGAGTAGACCGGGGAAGCATTGTATGACATTTTTATCATAGTAATTCATCATTTATCTTTTAAATCCGTGGTATGATTTCGTTTTCTCAATTATATTGTTATGCTTGATCACCATAATGATAATCTAATGCCTTTAATTACTTTGAAAGAAGAATTAACGGTTGAAAAGATATGAATATCACATTAATTAACAAATCCCTTGAACAAGGTGATGTAAGATTAATGGTGGATACCCAGAGGTCGATTCTAATGCACCTAGTTTAGGGTATAGGTTACTACGACGGTGGAACTGACCTAGACATAGATAGTGAATTGTACCACGACAGTGGGCAATTCTGACTATAGGCCGCTACCTGGAAAGAGAGATAAATCTGAGTTGCTATATAGAAATTCATACAATGATAACCCACGGTGAAACCGCAATCCTAAAGATCTCCACTTGAATTGATTAAACTAAACCTTTAATCGATTGTTCTATTTTGTTTTATTTCATTTTCTTTTAATTTTACAACAATTTCCAACTTTTTAACCGGTCTAGATGATTGCGAGTAGTTAGTAGTAGTCTCTGATAATTCAGTGTCCCTGAGTTTGACTCGGGCCTCACAAAGGCCTATATTACATTGACGCGTACACTTGCGTTCGACGCACAAAAAATTCGTGTCAAGTTTTTGGCGCCGTTGCCGGGGACACGGCAATTGTCGGCACTACGAGTGCTGCAAGCGGCCATTCTAGGCCACTTTTTTATTTTTATTAGTTTGAAATCATTTCTAAAATTCATAGTCTATCTTTCCAATTTTTGTAATCGTCTAGCACGGTACTGAACTGAAATTTTCATTTTACAGGTACTGTGCATGGTGCAGACGCGTAGCACCGACTACACGCAACAGGCACCAGAGGTTCCACAGCCGGGACCTTACGGCGAGGAGGATTAAAATCAAGACCACTTGGAAGAAACAGATTCTGAATCCAAACAAGAAGAAATGGCATAGGAACAAACAATATGAGAGAAGATCAAGGCTTCTTCTTCATATGTGTCAAAGGGGCCAATTAAGAAGCAGGCGATCAACATTCTGACTTATAAGATTGATCCTGCATTAATCAACTTAGTCAAGTCAAATGCATTCCATGGGTTAAAGAACAAAAACCCAGTCACTCATATAAGCCAATTCGTGGAGAATTGTGACATGATTAAAATTGACATATTTCCACAAGAGACGCTTTACTTAAAGATGTTCCTGAGTTCTCTGGCAGGAAATGCATGAGAATGGTTGCACAATCTTGACGATGAATATGTGGAATCATGGAACCACATGTTGGAAGTATTCTTGGAAAGGTTCTTTCCGCCTGAGAAGACAAACGACATGATCAGGAAAATCTACAATTTTACCCAGAAGGCAGGAGAGACCTACTCTGAGACTTGGGAAAGGTTTTAGATCATGCTTAGGAGGTGCCCGCATCATGGGCTTGACAAAGAGACACAGGTCAAAATCTTCTATTTTGCTCTCTCCGAGCATGATAGAAGTAACTTAGATTTCGCAGGCTCAGGATTCTTTTTGAACAACACAGACATGAGGTGTTGGGAAATTCTGAAGAACATGGCCAAGAAGCAATCCTGGGGCGACAGGGATGCCGTAGAGCACGTTCAAGTTTCTGGGGAGTCAAAGGCCATCAAAGAGCTGAATGATAAGATGGACCTTCTAGCAAAGAAAATGCTTGCAAAAGAGGATACCGAATCCGAGGACGAAGCTCAAGTCAAATTCATGCGCCAGCAGCAGGGGTACAAAAATAATGATTACTCATGGAGGAAGGACAAGAAATTCTCATGGAAGGATCTGAATAACTTTTTGCAGGACCCCGATGCAAAACCCCAGCCGGTGGCGGGGAATAAGAGCATGGAGTTGCTCAACCAAGTGATAAAGCAGAACCAAGAACTTATGAACACTTTTGGTCAGTAGATCAAGAAACAGGGGGAATTTATGAATCAATTTGGACAGACATTGCAAAGCCATGGGGCTCAGATGAGGACAATAGAGACGTCGATGGCGCAAATGGCAGCTGAAATAGCCAATCTGAAGAAGCCAGTACAGCAAGGTTTTTTGGGTAACACAAACGTTCCAGGAGGAAACCAACAGGCAAAGGAAATCTTGCTAAGGAGTGGCAAGAAGCTTTTAAATCCCAGGGTCGATCAACCAAGCAAACCCCAGTCAGAACCCAAAGGTGAGGCCACTGAGGAGGTGCCAATCTCAGTCACAGAGCCGGTAGAGGAAATAGCAGAGGATGTCACTGCAGATCCCATTGTTGTTGGGGAAGAGACACAGAAAAGGACACCATATGTGCCGCCACATCAAAGAACACAAGCTGTCCCGGTCCCATATCCAAATAGTGTGAAAGCAAAGAAGGTGGACGCCCAGTTCAAGAAGTTTTTGGATAGTTTCAGAAAGCTCTCTATCAACATCCCATTATTAGAGGAAATAGAGCAAATTCCCTCTTACGGCAAGTTTTTGAAAGACATCATTACTAAGAAGAGGAAGATCCCTGACACGGAGGTTGTAGTTCTCAAGGAGTAGGTGAGTGCCTTCATCATGGGCACATTGCCACCTAAGAGGTAGGATCCAGGCTGCTTCAACATATCATGTTACATTGGTAAGGTGAAATTTGGTGAAGCACTGTGTGATTTTGGGGCAAGCATAAACTTGATGCCTCTCTCTAAATTCAAGAAATTGGGATTAAAATAATCAAGGCTGAGCAATATGACAATTCAGCTGGCGGACAATTCAGTGGTGAAGCCTTATGGTATTTGTGAAGATGTGTTGGTAAAAGTAGATCAGTTTGTATTTCCAGCAGACTTTGTTGTAATGGAGATGCAAGATGAATAAGGCAATGAGTTACTACTTGGACGACCCTTCCATGCTACAACTGACATGATACTTGAGATGGGGAGAGGTCGTTTGACCTTGGGTATCTCCGATGATCGGTTCGAGATGGTCATGCCTTCCAGCACCACGTCATCTAAAGCTAAGGAGCAATGCCGCATGGCGAAGCATTTTGATCACAATATCTCACTTTGTCTAGGGAAGCCATTTTTAGATATGGCTCATGTAATGACTAAGGTGGAGAGAGGGACATTGGCGGTTGACATCATGGAGCAGACCAAGGTTGTGTCCCTTAGCAAAGCTGTGGGTTTTCCTAATGATGAAGAGGAGGACATTCCCCCCTATACTGAAGATGAGGCCATAGCGATTTCGGTCTTCAATGCATATCCAGAATTACCACTTAAAGCTTGGTTGGTCAATATAACACATGATTGGATGAGAAGCAAGTCACTACAGGAGTGTGCCAAGATGCTTCAGGTGCTTCCATGTTTTTATGCTAAGTACTATGAAGACCTTGGTGAACTCCCACCACCGCTTCAGTCATCCTTAATCAGCCCGCCAGATTTGGAATTGAAGCCATTTCCACCGCACTTGAAGTACGCATTTCTAGCTGAGGAAGAAAAGATGCCCGTGATTATTTTGGCATATCTGAGTGCCGAGGAGGAAGATCAGCTGCTGATAGTGTTGAAGAACCACCGAGGTGCATTTGGGTGGTCGGTTGCCGACAATAAGGGGATCTCCCCTACATTGTGCCAGCACAAGATTCGGCTCGAGGAGGGAGCCAAGCCGGTTATTCATCCACAGCGTCGACTAAATCCTAGCATGATGGAGGTCCTCAAGAAGGAGGTGATCAAGCTCCTTTCTGCAGGTATCATCTATGCTATATCCGACTCGACGTGGGTGAGTCCTACAAAGGTAGTCCCTAAAAAGGGGGAATTACTGTTACACATAATCTATTGAATGAACCTATCACGATCCGCTTGGTAATTAGGTGGTGTGTATGTATAGACTACCATCGATTGAATGCTTCTACGCTTAAGGATCATTTCCCTCTTCCATTCATTGATCAGATTTTAGAGCGTTTAGCCGGCCGATCGCATTTTTGTTTTCTTGATGGATATTCGGGGTACAATCAGATTTCAATTGATCCTAAGGACCAAGAGAAGTCCACCTTCACTTGTCCTTACGGAACATTTGCATACCTCCGTATGCCATTTGGGTTGAGTAACGCACCAGCAACCTTTCAGCGTTGCATGCTTGCCATCTTTTCTGATATGGTGGAACGTTGTTTGGAGGTTTTTATGGATGATTTCTCCGTCTATGGTGCGTCCTTTGATGAGTGTTTATACATTTTGGACAAGGTCTTGCAACGTTGTGAGGACACACATTTGGTCCTCAATTGGGAGAAATGCCACATGATGGTAAGAGAAGGGATCGTGCTTGGACATAAAGTGTCTAGAAAAGGGCTGGAGGTAGACCCGGTTAAGATCGAAGCTATTTCCAAATTGCGCCCACCGAATTCGGTTAAAGGGGTTCGGAGTTTTCTAGGTCACGCCGGTTTTTATCGCCGCTTTATAAAATATTTCTCTAAAATCGCCAAACCGTTATCGGAGTTGTTGGAAAAGGATGTTGTGTTTGATTTTAATGACAAGTGTTTACATGCGTTCAACGTGCTTAAAGAAAAATGATTTCTGCACCGGTTGTGCAAACACCGGACTAGACTAAGCCGTTTGAATTAATGTGTGATGCGTCCAATTTCGCAGTTGGGGTTGTTCTGGGACAACGTGTGGACAATAAACCCGCTGTGATTTTCTATTCATCTAAAACCTTAAATGACGCACAATTGAATTACACGACAATCGAAAAAGAACTTCTCACCGTTGTTTTTGCTTTTGAAAAATTTCGGCAATATCTTGTTGGATCAAAAGTTGTGGTATGGACGGACCACGCCGCCATTAAGTACTTGATGGAGAAAAAGGATGCCAAACCTAGACTTATTAGGTGGATCTTGCTTTTACAAGAATTTGATATTGAAATCAAAGATAAGGCGGGCATTGAAAATGTGGTCGCGGACCATTTGTCTAGGTTGGAAAGGGTAGATGAGAAAGATTTGCATATACCCATTACCGAGACATTTCCTGATGAACAACTTTTATCCGTGAAATCGAAAGATCCCTAGTTTACTTACATTGTTAATTATCTTGCCTACAAAATTATCCCGGATGACTGGACATACCAAGAGAAGAAGAAATTTTTCCATTCTTTGCGTTATTATTTCTGGGATGACCCTATTCTGTTAAAGCAGTGCAGGGATGGTGTCTTACACAGGTGTGTACCAGAGGTGGAATACGAAAGTGTTCTTCGTCATTGCCATACACTACCGACGGGTGGCCACCATGCAAGTTCTCGGACTGCCGCCAAAGTACTTGAAAACGGCCTGTACTGGCCTACTCTGTTCAGGGATGCTTATGATTTTATGCGGCAATGTGATTCCTGTCAAAGGGCAGGTAACATTTCAAAAAGACAGGAGATGCCTCTCAATATATTTCAAGAGGTTGAGGTGTTTGACTTGTGGGGTATTGATTTTATTGGACCCTATGTGTCCTCAAATTCTAACTTGTACATTCTTTTAGCTGTTGATTATGTGTCGAAGTGGGTAGAGGCAATACCCACAAGGACTAATGATGCTAATGTAGTGTGCAGGTTTGTCAAAGAATACATTTTCTGCAGTTTTGGTGTACCAAGAATGATCATTAGTGATGGAGGTACGCATTTCCGGAATCAAAAGTTCACGGCACTGTTGAAAACGTACGGGGTAAAGCACAACATTGGTACCCCGTACCACCCGCAGACACATGGGCAGGTGGAGGTCTCCAATCGGGAGATTAAGAAGATCTTGGAGCACACTGTGGCTTCCACGAGAAAGAATTAGAGCACCCTGCTACCGGATGCTTTGTGGGCTTACATGATGACATTTAAGACACCTATAAGCACTACTCCTTTTAGGTTGGTTTATGGTTGGGCCTGCCATTTTCCGGTGGAATTGGAGCATAAAGCACACTGGGCACTGAGGAAGTTAAATTTGAGCTATGATGAAGCGGGAAAGAAAAGGTTGCTTGAGCTGAACGAACTTGACGAGTTGAGGATGAATGCATATGAAAGCTCGCGGATCTTCAAGGAGCAAACAAAGCTGATTCATGATCGCCATATTCAGATGCACGTCTTCAAGAAAGGAGATCAAGTACTTTTGTTCAACTCCAGGTTGAAGATGTATCCCGGGAAATTGAAATCCCGATGGAGTGGACCGTTCACTGTAGAGGAGGTCAGACCACATGGCACAATCATGGTGCGTGATGGCAAGACAATATTCCTGGTCAATGGACAATGATTGAAATTGTACTTCGGTGAAGATTACACAAGGAAAGTGAATGAGGTCAAACTCATTACACTTCCAGTTGCATGAGGAGCTTAATGTCATCTAGCCTAAGACGTTAAATAAGGGCGCTTGTTGGGAGGCAACCCAACCATCGGTAGCTTAGTTAGTTTCTTTCACATTTGTACTTTGATTTGATTTGATTTCATTTTTAGTGTAAAAAAAAGATACCGTGATCGTTTGCTTTATGTGCAGGACTGAGGCGGAGTTGATACCATCGACCCTTGTGTCGATGGTATCGATATGGGTACAGGTTGGCGGCTACAAAAATCGATCTGCGTCGATACTATTGACGGCCTCGTCGATGGTATCGACACACTAACAGGTTGATCTCCAAGTTGAGGTCGATAGTATCGACATGCATGTCGATACTATCGAGATCTCTGGAGATATTCAGACGCAAACTGTCTCAGTGAAGTTGATACCATCGATAGGCCTGTCGATGGTATTGACCAAGTTACAGGCAGAAAGCGGCAGTCGGGCCTCGCGAGGGTGTTGCCCTAGCCAGAAGTCGATACTATCGACTTGCATCGATAGTATCGACGCGACACGTCACCAATCCGCGAGAGGAAATCAACGGCGATCGCTGCATCGAGACAATCGATCTGTGGGATGGGTCGATACCATCGACACCTATCGATAGTATCGACATGTCATCGATCTGGGCCCCCACATAAAGCCATCGACGACCATCGATACCAGCGGCAGACGGATTGTGCTACAGGAGTCGATACCATCGACTCACGTCGATGGTATCGACGGGCATACAGCAGCGCCGACCACGGTTATATAAGGGATGGATTGTCATCATATGACGTCACAACTTCAGAGCAATCCTTCTCCACTTGTGTCGTGCATCTTTGTGAGCAATCGGAGCCCGGCTACGAGCATCCACGGCTTGCGTTCTTCACCGAGCCTTCATCGAGCGGAGATTGTCTTCTCTGACCTTCTTCGACCTTCTCCGAGCTCCATCATCTAATCCTTCTTCTTGCTCGACAATGGTGCATGTTGTCGGCGCATCCTCTTCCCGGGAAAATCCAATGGAGATCCCAGAGTTTGTTCCTCCACCAATTGCTTCTATTCCGCGTCCGCGGATCGTTCATCCTTTCGCGGAGGTTCGGAAGGTCTATGAGGAGATCATGAAAAGGAAGATTGAGCCAACACACTACGTCGACCGGGAGATGATCCGTAATCTGGGGTTCGAGGCTAATCTGGCCTATGTGCTCAAGGGGCAGGCAAGGCATACTAGCAGTAGGCCCGATGAGATGGAATTCCATGCTGACGGCCAGCCATTCTTTGGTGAATGGCCCACGTACAAGGAGCTGGTGGCAGAATTCATGGCGTCGCTGGACATATGTGTTGTGCCAAACGACATCATCGCCACGGATCGCGAATGGATCAAAGGCCGCATTTCTTTCCGTCTGTTCAACAATGATTAAACTCTTACTCTTTGGCAGTTCAACTCTATCTACAACTGGAATCATGGGCGAGATCAGTACCGGAGGCCAGACAATTGGACTGATTATGATGCTATCTTCGCCGAGCTAGTGACTACGCCACCCGGCAAATCTGTGAGCTACCACAATGCGGCGGTGGCGGATTTCGAGCATCTGTTCGTGCAGATTCTTCACCGCATGCTCAGTACCACCTTGTTTGGTCGTGGTGATCTGTCTCTCAGCAAATTTCAAGAGACATACTTGTTTTTCTTACACAAGTTGCTGAAGCGAGAGGAATGTAATTGGGGCACATTTTTCTTAACACGCGTGTTGGCTGTAAAGAGGAGTACACGGAAGGCTCCAATCCATTTTGGAGGGCTCATCACACCACTGGCATCCTATCTTGGGTTGAATTTCTCTCAGCTTACTCCCCTCTCCAACCGGAGCAAAGTCAACTTGCAACATCTACATCGTTCCAGCCTCATCTTGCTTCATGATGGCTTGGCATATGTACATTGCCATGTTAATCACGCCTATCAAGAGTGTTCACTTCCGGACCCTGTTTTCCACATCGAGGGTGCTCAGCATTTTCGATGGCTTGTCATTGCCATCGAGAGTTCGGATGAATATGGCGGCAATGACGACAATGATGGCGACGAGGCTGAAGAGGAAGAGGAGGCTTTCACTCCTCTTCGCGCACGAGTGGCACCTGGGAAGCGTCCCCGCATGCATCCGGGTGCATCTTCTTCTTACCAGCCTCCGCCACCGCATCCACCACAACCCTTGTAGCAAAGCGAGGATGTCTACTCCATGCAAGGGATGTATGCAATGTTGCAAGATATTCATCAGACGTAGCAACACCACATAACAGCATTTGCCGGTATTCAGGATACGACGAACCGACTGCTAGATAATCAGAGGGCCATTTTTGAAAATGAGCGCCTCCTCCTCGACAACCAACACCACATTCATGACAGGTTGCATAGGATGGAGATGCAGCAGCAGCCCTTTTATGATCATTACTAGAACCAGAATTACTTTGGGGGTATCCATAGCCTCCGCCCATGCCCCAGTATGATCTGACTTTTCAGGGGCAGTACCCATCCTGGGACCCTACGGCCCCGCAGTACCCGCCTCCTCCAGAAGAATGATCGGTATCACTGTTCCACCTTTTAAGGTTGTTTTTTACTATGAGGCCATAGTCGAATTCAAGCTTGGGGGGGGGGTTGGAACAACTCTATCCTTTAGTTTTCTCAGTTTTTAGTTTTATTATTTTGTCTTTTGTCATTTGTTTTTCTTAGTTCTTAGTTTGTTTGTAGGATCCACATTCTATCTAGTGTAATTGTGGATGTCTTAAGTCTTGTGTCATCTCGTTTGCTTGTACATGGGAATTAAGGGAAAACGTAAAAACTTAAAAAAATTTAGTATTTGCAAGCTTGTGTTGTTCAACTTTGAGCACATAACTTAAGAAAATGATTGGGTTTGTCAACTTTAAAATAGAAAATCACAACCGTATATGCCTAGGATTCATGAAAAGTGGACGAAATTGGTTGTTTGAGCCTAAACTAACCAAATGATAATGAGACTTTAATTTGAAGTAAGAGAGAGAAACCTCTTAATTGCTACACAGGTCAATAAGGAGGGACACATAATAATTTGCAAAGGTTCAGTCAATTAGTCTTGTGATCTTTCCACCCCCATTGTTTTCATACTCTACCTTAAGAACTGGAAGTACATTACGATTTTAACTTTTTTGAGTGCATCTCATGTAGATAGGACTTGCATTGCAACTATTTCCACATATTTTGCATGAAAATAAAAAAATTAGATTAGTTATACATGCACATTCTCTTTAGGTGCATGTCATTTAGATGCATGACTATCATTTTGTAGCTGCATTCATATTTTCATGCATATAGTCCACATCATGTATCTTATTTCTCCTGAAACATTAAAGGTGATAAACTTGTTCCATACCTTCTGAATGCTTCAAGTATATAGTTATGCAACAAGAAGTGAGCCCGACAAATAATTCATTGTCATTATTGAATATAAGGGCTTTAAAAAAAAGAATTGAGAAGTAAATAGGAATGAGAGGGAGAAAGGAACATGCTTTTCACTACATATTAAGAAGAATAAGAACATGATGTTGTTCTCTTAGATATTCCATCTCACCTTGAGACGGAATGATAGTGCATGCATCATTCCACCCAAATGTAGGCATTAGGGCATTTACACTTGCATATGCATCATTTAGGTCATTTTTTCTTTGTGCATGTTGAAACCGTATAATGCTTCCATTTCTTCCATGAGCCACCCATTCCATCCACCCGTTGCTCGAATTGGTAGGCCACCGTGATTTTCTCCTCACTTGTGAATATCAGGAGAGCTACTTCCATGTAGATGATAGTTAGGGTGAGCAACATAGAATAGGAGATCACAAGATGCACCGAGTCTGAACCGGTGAATTTTATTATGCTAACTTCCTTATATGATAGTGTTCATCAATTTTGAGGTAGATATCTTTTATGGATGATTATTGTCGCCTTTAGGGTAATTATCATTTTGTGGTTAGTGAGGGCCGGTTTGTGAATGTCTAGCGGGGATCATTTGGAAATGTTTGTTGTGATGATCTGTTCTTTAGTTGACCCTCTCAATTCTATTCTAAAGTTTAGTTGCTCAAGGGCGAGCAATGTTCAAGCTTAGGGGAGTTTGATGTGATGATTTTGAGTCGCATTTATAGACATATTTTACTTGTGTTTTATGAATTTATTGGTCATTTTGGTGATTAATATTGCATGATTCATTTACTTTGGTCTATGATCCTTCTCAGTGTCAAATATCCCTTATTTTGGTATTTTGAGCATAAATGATTACAATAACATGTTTTATTTCGGCTTATGTGGTTTTGTGTTACAATTTCAGGAAAAACGAATATCTATTACTGTCGATACCATCGACGAGACCATAGGTTGCCAGCCACAAGGAGCATCGTAGAGTCGATACTATCGACAGGAGAGTCGATGGTATCGATATACCATCAGGTTGCTGGTGAGAAGAGGGTCGATACTATCGACCCTAAAGTCGATACTATCGACACGTGGAGCTTTAGCGATGGAAAAGGACAAAAACTGATGCCTAAGAGAGTCGATACCATCGACCCTCATCGATGGAATCAAGTTAGCATCAGTCACGACAAAGAAAAGAAAAGAAGACCAGCCGATACCATGCAGAGTCGATACCATCGACTCACGTCGATGGTATCGACACCGTCAGATACAAGTTTGCTTCAGATCAATCTAAATCTGACAGCTGTGATATTTTTGCAACCTAACTCAGAGATTATACCTAATGACGGCGGCCAAGAGCAATCTATCACGTCATTATCCACTACACACGTCCCGAGAAGGTGTAGGGAGAAGAACGGAGCCAGAAGCATGCCCTAGCCGTTCCGGAAGCTGAATAAGACGTTCTCCACCTCCGAAAGGCCGTAGATCGTGCATTCCACGCCAAGGAACGCTTAGATCTTCTCCGTTCAGGGGTTTCTTTACTTATTCATGTTTTTCTCCATGTTTCCCCTTTTCTCTACCATGTTTTTCTCTGAGATGAACATGCAGGGCTAATCCCCTTTGTCTTTAGGACCGGGAGTAGCCCGGGGAAGCATTGTATGACATTTTTATCATAGTAATACATCATTTATATTTTAAATCCGTGGTATGATTTCGTTTTCTCAATTATATTGTTATGCTTGATCACCATAATGATAATCTAATGCCTTTAATTACTTTGAAAGAAGAATTAACGGTTGAAAAGAGACGAATATCACATTAATTAACAAATCCCTTGAACAAGGTGATGTAAGATTAATGGTGGATACCCAGAGGTCGATTCTAATGCACCTAGTTTAGGGTATAGGTTACTACGACTTTGGAACCGACCTAGACATAGATAGTGAATTGTACCACGACAGTGGGCAATTCTGACTACAGGTCGTTACCCGGAAAGAGAGAAAAAAGTGAGTTGCTATATAGAAATTCATACAATGATAACCCACGGTGAAACCGCAATCCTAAAGATCTCCACTTGAATTGATTAAACTAAACCTTTAATTGATTGTTCTGTTTTGTTTTATTTCATTTTCTTTTAATTTTACAACAACTTCCAACTTTTTAACCAGTCTAGCTGATTGCGAGTAGTTAGTAGTAGTCTCCGATAATTCAATGTCCCTGAGTTCGACTCGGGCCTCACAAAGGCCTATATTACATTGACGCGTACACTTGTGTTTGACGCACGGAAAATTCGTGTCAATGGGCATGTAATAGAATTAGTGAATTGCTATTATATACCTACCATCAATGAAAAACACCATACATCTTGGATGGACAAGAGTGTTATGGACTGATGTTTCATTTCAAAGAAATGATCTTTGATGGAAATTCCTATGTCTCACTTACTATACTTGATAGTTGAGGAGACAACTATGTATGATGCATGTAATGAATGACATAATAACTCAAACTTGAATTACTATAGCATGGTCATCTGTAGTACATAAATGAGAATTTCATTTCTAGAAATCCATATGATGGTTATCTAGACTCATTTTGGTTATTGAACCAATGGAGACATGCTAATCTCATTCATTATGCAATATGACAAAGTTTCTTCACTAGATGTAGTGGGAGAATGATTTTTCTATTAAGGATTATACATATTGATGTATATAGACATGTTACAATAAATGCTAAAGGTAATCAATAGTACTTCAATATATTTGTTGATGACCTCAGTAGATGTGATAGTTTGTATTTAGTGAAATGCAAACATGAATCTCTTGAATTGTTCAAGAAGATCAAAATGAAGTACATAATTATCTTGGTATAAGTATTATATTTCAATATGATTGATATGGAAATACTTTGACCCAAGAGTTTGAGAACCTTCTGAAAGATCATGATAATGTATCATGATGGACCCCGTCTGAAACACAATGATAATATATCATGAGAAGTGTATCAGAAAGAAAGAATCACACCTTGATAAGTCAGAATGTGATTACTAGATAAATCTTCAAATTTCATTTTGGGCACATGCTTTGCACTAGGAATAAAGAGAATCACAAAATGTTGTGGAATCTCAAAGTTCCTTAAGTAACACATAGAACTCATGGTTCTAGTAGAACACACCTAGATCTTGAATGATATATGATATCTTATGGACAAGAAGGAGGTGAGTTGATCATATAATGAGTCAACAGTCTACCTAGAAGACAATGAGAGCCAGAAATTGAGATATGGCTTGAAGCCATGAAATCCAAGATGGACTCCATGTACATCAAGAAAGTATGACCTTGGTTGATCCACATGAAGGGGTAAAACCCATAGGGTACTTTTGGGTCTTTCATAAGAAGACTGACATGGAGGGTAAGTTGGTTGAAAAGAGTTTGTAACAAGTTCAAGGTGTTGAACATGGTGAAATCTTTTCAGCAGTTAGCATGGATAAATCCATCTAGATAATGCTTGCCATTGTATCTTAATATGACTATGAGATTTGGCATATTGATGTTAAAATTGCATTCCTTAAATGGAATATTGTGTAGGATGTGTATGTAATACAACCTAAAGGTTTTATAAATCCAATTATGCAAATAAAGTCTATAAATCTGCATAGATCAAATCTTTGGATTGAAGCAAGAACCTCAGAACTGGATCTCCAATTTGACAAGATAGTCAAAGAGTTTGACTTGAGTCAGAATGAAGATGTAATGTGTGATTACAAGAATTTAGTGGGAACGTATATATATTCAACATATTGATGGGGAGTATCATCCTTATACTACAAAATCTGGCAACGAAATGCATTCTAAAGGGTTTTTAGAGAAGTATCCTATGTGATAGGAATCAAGATCTATAGAGATAGATCAAAAGGCTTCTTGTCCTAGGAAAGAGAACATGCATCGGAAAGATGCTAAAAGGATTCAGCATGATGAGATAAAACTTGTCCATGTTCCATGGAGTTAGTCTCTCAAGAGCTAAGTGTCCCAATTCTTATGAAGAATAAGGAACACATGGATAGATGTTTTATGCATTCACAATTGGATCTATCACATATGAACTCATCTCATTATCTTGTATGTATTGGACATGATAAGAAAATATGAACCAATTATCTTGTATGTATTGGACATGACAAGAATATACAAACTCATCATCTTGTATGTATTGGACATGACAAGAAGACATGAAATAATCATCTTGTATGACTAGATGATATAAATATCGAGTTATCTCATATGTATTGGACATACCAAATGGATATCTGTCAAACTCCAGTAAGAGTTACTGGAATACCATGAAGGACATCTTTGTGTACTTGTGAAGTACTAAAAGGATTAGTTCTTTAGTTATGGTAACAAGGAAGAGTTTGGTGTAAAGAGTTACACCGATGCAAGCTTTTGAAATGAAAAAATTGTGTTTTGACCTTGGAATAAGAATTGTTAGTTGGAAATGTTCCAACACAAAACAATTGATTAATTCTACAATAAGAAGCCAAGTTATACCTTAGAGTTACAAACATTGTAAAGGATATTGTGTGCATCTAGAGGTTCATATGAATGAACTTATAGGAGGTTCTGACCATTGGTGACTCAGTAGTAATATTGTGACAACAATGGAGCTACTAGTTAGGCAAAGGAATTTCAGATTTCATACTATGATACTTCCATCTCATACGAGTTGTCATATAGTGAGGGGATGTGAAACATGCAATAAATTGACTTGAAGCAAATGTTGCTTACCCTCTATAGAAGCACTTGTGCAGTAGAAACATGATGGACATGTTAAGATCACTTGGAATATGATTCGTGGGTGATTGGCTCTAAGTGCAAGTGGGAGTTTGTTGGTGTAGAATGCCCAGAGAGCCAATCATATGATGATTGCAATGAGGCATATGATACTTGATTTGATAATGATAAAGGTAATTCTATCTATTATGTTTGTCTCACTCATGAAATGATGACACATACATGATAGATGTCTAAAGAATGATGAGACCCGATGACATATGCTTTCAAGTACGTGACTGAATGATGAGATCATATGTATGATAAGAGTACATGCATTCTTGTTATGTCCCTAGTCAGATATAATTGTGGAAGCAAAATACACAACAATAATACATAAGACTAGAGTATGTGTTGACTGATGACAGAGTCTCATTAGTCATGATATATGATATCAAGTCAAGCACATAGATATATGTTAGAGAATAGTATATCAGACAGACTCACTATGAGAGTGATACATGGATACCATGGAATGGTAGTCATAATCGCCTCTCATAGTGATGGTGGTGATTGTGGTTCTTAGACCTAAAATCATTGCACTCATCACATGTGATTGGGTACACTTTGACATCAGTCTTGAAACACAGGTGTTATAAAGGTGATGGTTGGGTGACTTTGACAGATGGGGATCGACTTTGATTGATAGAGATGGGATTTGTCCCTCCTACAAGGAGTATTATATCCAGGGCCCCTTGATAACTGATACTGATATTTGTATGGCCATACTCATGTGATTCAATATATGATATGTGAATTCACATGCATCTCAGACAGTCTGCTCTAGGTCAAGGAGCATGAATTGAATGTTGAAGAGGATTACATTCTATGCCTTGAGTTCAATCTGGATGTCACTTACAAAGGAACTATACAATCACGGTAACACTAATCACATATTTTAGGTTGAAGTTTTTCTCTAACTTTCTGAGTTACTTGGGTGGCATTGATGAGTTACTAGATTCTGCTCATTGCTTGTGATGTCATAAGTTGTTATGAACATTGACTGTCTATGTAAATTGGAACCTACAGGGTCACACACATAGGATACCCCTGGAAGAGGAGATTGTCCATGAATGATGTTTAGATTGAGACTAAAGGTTTTTAGATATTGAATTAAACATACAATTGTCTGACTGGACTCAGAACTATCAAGTTCAATGTTCAAGTATTAAACTAGCTGGTTAGAGTGTCAGGTCGATTGGAGACTGCATTGGCAATGTCAAGACTGCCAACCGACCAATTCAGCCTTGTGAGCGGATCGACTGGTGTGAGCCAATCGATCGATTCACTTGGTGAACCAGGCAGCTCACAGTCCTGCCATCTGAGGAAATAAGGATTTGCCCGGTAGGAGGAAAACTTTTAGGATTCACTTATTCAATTCGATTGGAATAAGGATTAATCTTTGAATTAATTGGAAACGATTGAGGAAAGTCAATTGTGGGCAAGTTTGGGAAGTGAAATGACCACTTCACTGGGTGAACTGATCAGTTCACCTGCCCATATGACCAGTTCGGTTATGAACCGATCGGCTCACCTTGCCAAACAACCATTTCAGTTATGAAATGACCAGTTTGTCTGCCGCTGTACAAACTATTCTTGGAATTTCTAGATCCTTCTACTCCCAAACAGACTGGGAACCCTGACCCTACCCTCTACTACAAATAGAGGGGTATTGGGGGCTTCTCATAACACATAAATTAGAACATCAGTTTCTCTACAAAGTTGTTATCCTCTCTGGTTCTGGTAACTGAGAGGGCCCGAGCATGTGCTACCCAACTAGGGAGGCACAACAAGGGAAAGAAAACTACAGAAAAGCAATTTGAGTTTGGGAGAGAAGGTTGGTGCTAGTACACGAATTGGAGGATTCTCTCCTTCCTACTAGTTCTTCTAGAATGGTAGGAGTTCCAGGTAGTCCATGTGGACTATCTACAGAGGTGGTAGATGTATTTTGCTTAGGAGGAGACATCAGTCGGAGTCTGTGGTGGAGGCCAGAGTCTGTGGTGAAGACCAGGAGCTGTACAGACACCGTCCAAGACATAGTGTTGAAGATCGTACATGGTTGCGAGGTGTGGTCACTGGGAAAGCCCCATGACCATGTATATCTCACTAAAACCATCCTTCCCATTACATATTCATTGATGCGATCTCTTGTTATGGGTTAATGGCCAATAAAAAATTTATTTCCACTACCTACTCTGAGGCCATAAAACCCAACACAAAGTTTCCTCTTCTATATCTTGTAAAGAACTTCATGTGAGATGAAGCATGACACATCGCTCATGTGTCTACAGTTCACTCAATACCATCCTATGTGTTCAAGCACTACTCTTGGATTTTCAATACTAGATCCTCCACAATGGTAGTGGTATTGATCTGGTCATCATCCTCATGTTCTTTGGCAAGTTCTTGACACCTTCTTCCAGATCTTGCAATCCTTCTTGAAGTGTCCATCTTTTCTATAATAGTAACATTATGTACTCTTTGTCTTTGACTTGTAACGATTCAAACCACAATTTTGACTCTAGTTTCTTCCTCTACCTTCAATTTATTGAGTTGAACCTGAAGAGTTAGATTTTCCACATTGTCTTCTACAGATGTCTTCACTCAGAATCAATTCCTGAATATCACCAAGCTTCATCTTCATGCTTCCTGACGAACTATTGATATTGTTGTCATTGTAGTAGACCAACTCTCAGGCAATGTGGAAAGTAAGATAAGGGCTTTGATTTCATCATAAACTCTATCTCCAAGGAGTTCAGTTGAGTGATTATGATGTTGAACTCATTGATGTTATCTTCTATTTGAGGCTCCTTCACTCATCTTTGGGTTGAATAAATGATGCATGAAATATACCTTGTTTGCAGTAGCTGGCTTCTTGAACATATTTAACAATATCTTTAGAAGTCTTATTATTGTCTTCTCATTGGCAATGTGGAACACAACATTCTATGACAATGTCAACCTGACTACCCTAAGTGCCTGATGATCAAGGAGATCCCAATCCTCCTTCATCTATTCAGGCTTTGTCCATGCCAAAGGTTGATGTAATTTCTTCTAGTATAGATAATATTTAATCTGCATCTTCCAAAAGGAAAAATCCTTTCCATCAAACTTGTCAATAAGAACCTTCCCTTCTTCAAACGCCATTTCCTCTCCCACGTCAACCTTCAAACCTTGCTCTGATATCACTTGTTAGGGATTGTAGTGGGAAAGTGATGTGTTCTACAAAATTGAAAGAATAAGATTTAATGTGGAAAACTCTCCCCAATGTGAGAATAGAAAAACCACAAGGCAATATCAACAAACAAGCACTATGTAATCAAGATTACAACTCAAACCATCCAAATTTTATTACCACAAAACTTGGATATCTCCCCCCATATGAAAACAAAGATAGAGAAGATAGAGTTACACCCAACATGTACAAAATATCCCACTTATCTTTTTCTCCTCACGACAACTCTGTCATCATAGGGGATCAGACAAACATTTATGTCCTTGCCCATTTCTATTGTGACTGTTACGACCCCACCTCCCGATAACCCCCAATTAAGGGAGACCAAGAGGTTGAAGCCGCACCCATTAATCCCGGATCAAAGGTTCGACATATAATCATAAACAATTATTAAATTCTAACAGACTATACTGAAAAATGGTAATAAAATTTTTCTTTACATACCTTGAAAAGTTGAGAACTATCTTCTAACCTTAACTGAAATATTCTATCTAATTCCTCCTTTTTCTTTAATTCTTGAATTCACAATATGTTGCTTTACTGTTTGTGCTTTTGAAATTGTACTTAAAACACCGACAAACAAAACGTCGGTCAGCCGAAGCTGGTATGTGGAGGAAACAGATAATGATCAACTATGTTAACAATATAATCATTCAATTAATCATTTAACAATCAAGATTACATTTTAAACCATATGACTCAATCCATACATATTCTCGAACTTTGGGTTGTCCCTGCAGTGGACATAGACATCACCTCTCTTTTAGGTAATAGAGTCGCATGGCACTATCTGAAGATAACCCAATATCTAACTCATTATGACTTGATGGTCCTACCTCCATGGTAGCCATGTACTAAGTCAACCATAGACCTGATGGACCTACCCAATAAGTAGCCATGTACTAGGTCATCCATAGACCTGATGGACCTACCCAATAGGTAGCCATGTACTAGGTCTTTCTCTAACCTGATGGACCTACCCAATAGGTAGCCATGTACTAGGTTAGCTATTATGCCACAGAGAGAACCAGGATCTGAGTTTATAGGCATATACATTAAGTGATAGTCATAGTCACTTTATAATTGCAGTATGAACATCCAAGCAGTTTAGTTGCATTCAATGCGATTAAACATCCGGGAATCCATCGGAAAACCTAAAGCGGTTATTCATAATCATAACCACATACCTGATCCATAGTAACTTGATGTCCATGCATTAACATTCATCACAATTAATAGGCAATCAACAATATCCTGAAAATAATGCATAACATTCAAGTGTCATTGTTTTATTCAAACATCCTTAAGATCAACTTGGATTCCTCCTTATGATTTCTAAGCTAAATTTAGGGTTTTATTAGGGTTTTAGCCTTCATTATGCATTTATCACTTTTAATGCTAAAACTATTACCTTTATCCTTTTAGGTCATATCCAAAACATTAAGGCTAAATATCATCTTCCGTTTCTTCCAAATTGACAAATCATATTTCATTATAGTTCAACTCACATATATGAACCTTATTTATCACTATTTCCACTTTTATACACTAGGAAACACTAATTATCCAAATAATGCACATTAAAGATCTTTGGTACTTAATTTATCTTCAAATCATCATATTTCTATTTTATTCTTCAATTTGTACAAATAAAACCATTAGAATTCATGTCAACATAAATTAGGGTCTCTAATCCCATTAAGGCATATTCATGTACATAGAACCCTAAATTAAACCAACTATATAAAAAGATCATCTTTTTAAATCCTATTTTCACTTTTATTAACAATAGGTTAATATCAGCTTGAGTTATCCATCTATCACCAAATCTAAGGGTTTCTCCTTAGTTAAATCATTAAAGATGATAATTTTATGTACTTTTCCAATTTCAAGCATATAAACTCTAAATTAGACTAATCGTGTGCAAAGTTCTTCCTTTTTTAACTCAATGTTCCTTTTTACATTTAACAGATTAATATCAACTCTAAAGATCCATTAAACCCTATTAAACACATTAATTATATCAAAATAGGGTTTCTTAATCTTTAATTTATTAAAGATGACAATTTACACTATATTTCGAACTATGATCAGATTTAGGCTATAAAACTATTTGTATTAGATTCCTTGTATTCTCCTGATCAAAATTCATATATAACTTGTTTTCATCCGAGTTACGAATCCTGAGATACGATTTTTGTAATAAAACACTTACCCCAGCCAATGGGAGGGTGCCACGTCACCTCGTCCCATGCAACGTAGCTTGCTCTTTTGAAAACATAACGAAAAGTCTGAAATGCCCTTCATTAAGTTCCCGGCTCTTCAATGCCCAGAGGGGCAGAACCGTCCAACCGGCCCTCCGTCATCTTCTAGCTCGCGAACCCTAGGGCTGCCGCCGGTGCAGCTGTTCGCGGGGTCTGCTCCCACCCTTCCAGGGCCCGAACCTCGCCGGAAGTCATTGCTCTACCTTCTCCTGTCTCCGCCGCATCCAACCAGACCTCAAAGCACGGCCGAAACGACCACGTGAAAGGGCACTAGGCCTGCAACTCGCGGCCAAGATATGGACCTCCCGCAGGCGCTACGTGAAGGTGGGGGTACGGGAATGAAGGCAAATCGTTCCTAGGCCATCGCGAGAGTATCTCGCATCCATCAAGACCGCTCAACAGATCCACATTGCACTAGGGTCACGTCCCCCTTCTTGGTTAGGTTTTTATCACAAAGGAAGAAGGAGAAAGGGGATAGCTGCGTGGGATTCCCTCCAGAACTCAAGCCAAGATCTTACCCCTTTTATAGGGGAGAGAAACGAGGCCCTAGGTAGGCTTATACATGACTCAAGGAGTCTCTTTCCAAAAGGATTCACTTTCCTTCAAGGACAAGTAATCCTTGTTTCTCTCTTTAACCTTTTGATATCCTCTATTATTTGAGTATATAGGAAATTTGAGATTCCTCTTTCTTATCCTCTTTATTCTTGCTTTTAATCCATTAGCCACGAAATTTCTATTTCCTTTAATAGAAATTACTTTCTTTTTAACAATACCTCATAATTCCTTAATAATGCATTATATTATCCTCTTATTTTTCCTTTTTAGTATTTTCTCTTTCTTTCCTCTTTATTGGGACTCCTTGGATCCCAATATACTCCATTATTTCGAAATCCTTTTCCAAGGATATTTATTATCCTTCTAGATGCATCTTTATGCCTTATTTCACATTATCTTATTTATTTCTCATTTAAATATTCCTTTTTGAGGATTTCTTTTTATTTCTCTTTTATTTTCCTCATTGGAATTCCTTTTAATATTAACAACCACATGGATACGAAATTTCCCCAAGAAATCTCATTTATGCCTCTTTTCATTCATTTTCCACATTATATCATTATTTCCCAATTTCTTTCTTCATAAAGAAATACTTAATTAATCTTTTCTTTTCCTGTTGCTTTCTTTTTGCAACCTTGGACTCCTTGGTACCCAAGGAACCCAAGAGGCACGAAATCCTCTTTGGATTTGCCTTCTAGAGGTTTCCACATATTTCTTTTCTTAAAATTCAATTATCCATTTACTAATTGAATTTCCTTTGTTATTTTCCTTTTTATTGGGCCCAATAGCCAATAAAGCCCACAAAGCAACCAATCAAGGCTATTGTGAAGGGAATTCATTTACTCAAAAAAAATCATATCATTATTTGTTCAATTATCTTTAATATGAGAAATTGTATTTCTCACCAATTGAACCCAAAAATTGGGGCTGTAACATCCTTTCCCTCATATAGGAATTTTGTCCTCAAAATTCAGACAAGCAAACAAACAATTCAGGATAAGACTTTTCCATGTCCATCATTGGCCCCTATGTGGCTTTTCCGTACTCATGGCATTTCCAAAGAACCTTTATCATCACATATTCTTTTCTATGAGTTCTTTCATCCTGGCGTCTATAACTACACAGGTGACTCAGGCCATTTCAGCCTCCCTTGGGGCTCACTAGGTTCATTGTTCAGCACATGGTCGGGGTACCTCACATAGTGCTCTAAATTGGACACATGGAAAACATCTCCCATCACTCTATCCTAAGGGGTCGGGTTAAACCTAACCTTCTCCACCCATCCATCTCTAATGGACCCATGTATCGGGGACTCAGCTCTCTTAGTTATAATTTAGAGGGGTCGGATTTTCATGTCACATTTTCTCCCACAGTAACTTGTATGTCAGTCTACTTTGCATCTGCTCACGACTCTCATCGTCTCTAGGCTCCTTTCATCCCTTTCACGATCAAAGTGACTTCATCTACACGCGCTGGGGACCCTTTTCCTAACCATCATGTGGTACTTTCACCAACATCACCTTACTGAAGTGGTGACCGACACAACCTCCCTTACAGAGCTTCATATAAGACCTGATACTGGCTATGGTGGTCATTGTCACATCTTTCATAGGACAAGAACTGTCTCTAGATATCACCCTGAACGAGCACACATGCCCTCATCAGACCCTTTAGTCTGGATCATACTAACCATAGTTAGGGGTGATAACTATACTAACATTGAGTTCTTCATGTACCTACTTCCACTTTATGGAAGTGAACCTTTAGGTCAACCTCAAGAACCTTTGAACTTGCTTTATGGTGTAGTTGAACCATCTCTCTCATGGGTAGTTCAACTAGATCTGTCCCTTATCCGAACTCTTCCTTTCTCATATTATCTAGGTAAGGCAACCTACCATAACCCATAATGTATCTCGACCTTCTTTGACCCAGGGAAGACCTATCACAACATCCATAGTGTTGAGCTCCCCTTCCCTCTCAAGGACTCTTTTGTCCTCTATATCGATACACTGGGTTACTGGGGTTCGTCCTTTACCTCCTGGCTTGCATGGCCATAAACCACATGCAGCTTCATCTTAAGCATCTAAAGTGTTATTGCCATTTTCCATGGTGTATCATGATTTCCTATATGTCATGATTCTTCCAAGATCGATTCCTCCGAAACCCTAAACCACTCTAGTCGGGGTTTCATCACCCTCTCTTCCAAAGAAGTACATCTGAGGTTTTACCACCATCCTTTTATGGCATCCAGGACTAGACTGGCTAACCAACCAACCAACCATATGTTTTCAATGTATCTTGTTACCTCTGAGTGTTATCCAAACACCTCTCCTTTTCGAACTTAAGGTTAGCCAATCAACCCTTTCTAGCTTCTAGTCAAACAAGTCAGATGTATCTCAACCAGAGCAGCCATTACCACCTCACATCCTTGGGTATTAGGTAACATTACACTTCCATGTATTTCACTTATCATGTCACCTCAAACTATATGTTTATCTTCATAAGAACACTCTCTGATTCCATCATCATGGTGATCAAACTCAACCTGGTATAACTTGTAAATTCCACATAGCTCATGATAAAAACATCCTCATAAGGTGACTACCTCATTCCTCTTAGTGTTAGTAAACCATCCATGTATCATTCACTTTACCATGGTAGGTTATCTTCTCTATCCCCATTTCTCGTGGCAACGTTCCAACCTACATCATCTCTTATCCTTGGTGTATGACATGTATAACGTACTATCTCTCACCCCCATAACAAGGGGAAATAAGCATTTGGCTGCAGTCCAAATATAGAGTTCTTCCTGTTCCAAGAGTAGAGATGGTGCATCCCACCTTGCCAGTACACCTTTAAATCTAAGTTGCAACTTGCCACATATGTCTCTTCATCACAAACATCATGATATCAAACTAGTCTTGAACCTACTGAGGTTTATATCCGTGGTCATCTCCTCTAGGTCTATAGGGTACTGACTCTTTTGGGGTCATCCCTCTTCCCTCATGCATCAAGAGAGTGCCCTACTCATCTGCCCTTTGGGTCCCATGAGTTCATGAAGGTGATCAATCTCCTAACCCATGGCCCTCAGACAATGATAGATGTTACCTCCCGACCCTACGGTCATGTGCAACTGTGGAATTAGGCAACTCCTACTTTCATCGGTCTTATCCCCACCTGACCCTAGGATAGGCTTAGGATTCTCCATTATAGTACATGTTCACTTCAAACCTTACCCAATCTTCATCATCTCTCTTTCTGCATTCATGGGCTGACTCTCATCCGTTCATAGGCATCATGGCAACCTGCCTACCTTGGTCAAGCCCCATACTGGTTACCTCCATGGTAACACATTCATATGCAATAGAGATGGATATCTATGGGTCTGTAGATTCAATCTCATACTATGTACCTTTCACTTAGCTTCTCAAGATCCTATGAGACGTCTTTAGGTTACATTGAACCAACAAAGCTGATATACACCCTTCAAAAGGGGTCCCTCTCCCAGGATGGGAGGAAAACTATCTCTAAGGTCACAAAAGCTCTTAGGTCTAGGGTTTACATCCACACGAGCCTACTTAACCCTAGCAAGCCATAAGGCATGGGAAGATCACTTACTGTACCATGCTAGGTCATACTTGTCCTCTTTCCTCAATGTTAGATCAAGATCATACCTTTCTTTATCATCAACCTAGCTATGCGGGGTTCATCAAACACACCTTAAACTTCAGGGGCTCCCCTTTTCCTCTATACATTAGGATTACCATGCTCGCTTCTATAGGAACTCAACTTCTCATCATGAGCATTAGGTATACCACTTCCCCTCTTAGGCCTAGGAACCCTAGGTTCATTTTTAGGTGTCAGAATGCATGCTCTATCTCTTAACTACGAACCAAGCATGAAAAAGGCATGACATGCACTTCTTGTCATCCTTCAACTCGAGCAACACTTAGGGTTGGGTCCTCCTTAAGGACAACCAACAAGGTACAAGGCCTCAGAACCTACTACTAATCTTTTCTAGGTCTAAGGAACTCTTCTTCCCACCTCAGAAGGTAAACACCTATACCATAGGCACATAGCCACCAGATGCTTCATCCTCTATCTTTAGGGTTTGGTCCCTCCAAGATATCATCAATCTTTCAGAGATCAATCATGAGGCAACCACTATTATCCATTGTTCCTCATATCCCAGGGTTTTAGGCTTCCTACCTCCTTGCTGGGTTTCCTGCTCCCTCTAGAGCTAACCCCACATCCAACCTCACCATTAGAGGTCCCTTCTTCATGAAGGGTCAACCTCAAAAGCATGCTCTACTTGGATGAAGCCTGGGTTCGAACTTATGGTTGCTCAAGGTCATCCAGGGTTTCATCCTACCGTCAGCATTATGGCGTGCCCTAGGTGCCAGCTATACCCTACTTGCACAAGCCCATAGGGTTTCTAAGGTCCTTTACTATCATCATCATCTAAGGAACTATCCTTTACCCTATCATGCACGACCCTTCCCAGGGTTGGGTTGCCAAAGGTGCTAGGTCACCCATGGATCAGATGGTATCCCAAAGGCATGTTCTTTCAAACACCTGGTCCAACTCATTTCTCTCTAACCTTCGCTTAGGGTTAGGGTTAGCATCATCCTCAGAGGATGTGCTAGGTCTCTACTTGCAATGGAGATTTCTATCTCCAAGACTAACTTATCCTTCTGACAAGAAGGTCTAGCCTCAGGTCCCTTCTGAGGACATGACAACTTATGTCATACGACCTAAGCATGTATCTATTATTTATTTTGTGCTTAATGTATTAAGCTTATGTCCATGACATCTTATTTACATGCCTTTCATTAATTTAGTGGAGGATTCCTTAAACCTTATTAACCTTACCCATACCTCAAGAGGGTGAGGAGAAGAAAGAAAACCCTAATCCTTTAGGTCCTTATCAGAATTTTCTGATGAGAAGGGATGAATAAGATGAGAAGTCCTAAAGGTATCTTATTTCGATTCATACCCTAAGACTTTGGCCAGGCGGTCACACGGGTCGAGGAGTCCTCGTACTCTGACTAGCGGTGCGGAGGAAAATCTTGCCAGCCCCCGGTCGTGATCCCTTTCTAGACACCTCCGTCTTTTGGATAATTCCTCTAATAACACCCTTGGGTTCTATGGAGTTTGTAAAATTTAATAATTATTAATGGTTACATGAAGAACCTAGGCTCTGATACCAAATGTTACGACCCCACCTCTCGATAACCCCCAATTAAGGGAGACCAAGAGGTTGAAGTCGCACCTATTAATCCCAGATCAAAGGTTTGACATATAATCATAAACAATTATTAAATTCTAACAGACTATACTGAAAATGGTAATAAAGTTTTTCTTTACATACCTTATAAAGTTGGGAACTATCTTCTAACCTTAACTGAACTATTCTATCTAATTCCTCCTTGTTCTTTAATTCTTGAATTCACAATATGTTGCTTTACTGTTTGTGCTTTTGAAATTGTACCTAAAATGCTGACAAACAAAACGTCGGTCAGCTGAAGCTGGTATGTGGAGGAAACAGATAATGATCAACTATGTTAACAATATAATCATTCAATTAATCATTTAACAATCAAGATTACATTTTAAACCATATGACTCAAGCCATACATATTCTTAAACTCTGGGCTGTCCCTGCAGTGGACATGGACATCACCTCTCTTTTAGGTAATAGAGTCGCATGGAACTATCTGAAGATAACCCAATATCTAACTCATTATGACTTGATGGTCCTACCTCCATGGTAGAATTGTACTAAGTCAACCATAGACCTGATGGACCTACCCAATAGGTAGCCATGTACTAGGTCATCCATAGACCTGATGGACCTACCCAATAGGTAGCCATGTACTAGGTCTTTCTCTAACCTGATGGACCTACCCAATAGGTAGCCATGTACTAGGTTAGCTATTATGCCACAGAGAGAACCAGGATCTGAGTTTATAGGCATATACATTAAGTGATAGTCATAGTCACTTTATAATTGCAGTTTGAACATCCAAGCAGTTTAGTTGCATTCAATGCGATTAAACATCTGGGAATCCATCGGAAAACCTAAAGCGGTCATTCATAATCGTAACCACATACCTGATCCATAGTAACTTGATGTCCATGCATTAACATTCATCACAATTAACAAGCAATCAATAATATCCTGAAAATAATGCATAACATTCAAGTGTCATTGTTTTATTCAAACATCCTTAAGATCAACTTGGATTCCTCCTTATGATTTCTAAGCCAACTTTAGGGTTTTATTAGGGTTTTAGCCTTCATTATACATTTATCACTTCTAATGCTAAAACAATTATCTTTATCCTTTTAGGTCATATCCAAAACATTAAGGCTAATTATCATCTTCCGTTTCTTCCAAATTGACAAATCATATTTCATTATAGTTCAACTCACATATATGAACCTTATTTATCACTATTTCCACTTTTATACACTAGGAAACACTAATTATCCAAATAATGCACATTAAAGATCTTTGGTACTTAATTTATCTTCGAATCATCATATTTTTATTTTATTCTTCAATTTGTACAATTAAAACCATTAGAATTCATGTCAACATAAATTAGGGTCTCTAATCCCATTAAGACATATTCATGTACATAGAACCCTAAATTAAACCAATTATATAAAAAGATCATCTTCTTAAATCTTATTTTCACTTTTATTAACAGTAGGTTAATATCATCTTGAGTTATCCATCTATCACCAAATCTAAGGGTTTTTCCTTAGTTAAATCATTAAAGATGATAACTTTATGTACTTTTCCAATTTCAAGCATATAAACTCTAAATTAGACTAATCATGTGCAAAGTTCTTCCTTTTTGAACTCAATGTTCCTTTTTACATTTAACAGATTAATATCAACTCTAAAGATCCATTAAACCCTATTAAATACATTAATTATATCAAAATAGGGTTTCTTAATGTTTAATTCATTAAAGATGATAATTTACACTATATTTCGAACTATGATCAGATTCAGGCTATAAAACTATTTTTATTAGATTCCTTGTGTTCTCCTGATCAAAATTCATATATAACTTGTTTTCATCCGAGTTACGAATCATGAGATATGATTTTGTAATAAACCACTTACCCCAGCCAATGGGAGGGCGCCACGTCACCTCATCCCATGCAACGCAGCTTGCTCTTTTGAAAACATAACGAAAAGTCTGAAATGCCCTTCATTAAGTTCCCGGCTCTTCAATTCCCAGAGGGGCAGAACCGTCCAACTGGCCCTCCGTCATCTTCTAGCTCACGAACCCTAGGGCTGCTGCCGGTGCAGCTGTTCGCGGGGTCTGCTCCCACCCTTCCAGGGCCCGAACCTCGCCGGAAGTCATTGCTCTACCTTCTCCAGTCTCCGCCGCAGCCAACCAGACCTCAAAGCACGGCCAAAATGACCACGTGTAAGGGCGCTAGGCCTGCAACTCACGGCCAAGATATGGACCTCCCGCAGACGCTACGTGAAGGTGGGGGTACGGGAATGAAGGCAAATCGTTCCTAGGCCATCGCGAGAGTAACTCGCATCCATCAAGACCGCTCAACAGATCCACATTGCACCAGGGTCACGTCCCCCTTCTTGGTTAGGTTTTTATCACAAAGGAAGAAGGAGAAAGGGGATAGCTGCGTGTGATTCCCTCCAGAACTCGAGCCAAGATCTTACCCCTTTTATAGGGGAGAGAAACGAGGCCCTAGGTAGGCTTATACATGACTCAAGGAGTCTCTTTCCAAAAGGATTCACTTTCCTTCAAGGACAAGTAATCCTTCTTTCTCTCGTTAACCTTTTGATATCCTCTATTATTTGAGTATATAGGAAATTCGAGATTCCTCTTTCGTATCCTCTTTATTCTTGCTTTTAATCCATTAGCCACGAAATTTCTATTTCCTTTAATAGAAATTACTTTCTTTTTAACAATACCTCATAATTTCTTAATAATGCATTATATTATCCTCTTATTTTTCCTTTTTAGTATTTTCTCTTTCTTTCCTCTTTATTGGGACTCCTTGGATCCCAATATACTCCATTATTTCGAAATCCTTTTCCAATGATATTTATTATCCTTCTAGATGCATCTTTATGCCTTATTTCACATTATCTTATTTATTTCTCATTTAAATATTCCTTTTTGAGGATTTCTTTTTATTTCTCTTTTATTTTCCTCATTGGCATTCCTTTTAATATTAACAACCACATGGATACGAAATTTCCCCAAGAAATCTCATTTATGCCTCTTTTCATTCATTTTCCACATTATATCATTATTTCCCAATTTCTTTCTTCATAAAGAAATACTTAATTAATCTTTTCTTTTCCTGTTGCTTTCTTTTTGCAACCTTGGACTCCTTGGTACCCAAGGAACCCAAGAGGTACGAAATCCTCTTTGGATTTGCCTTCTAGAGGTTTCCACATATTTCTTTTCTTAAAATTCAAGTATCCATTTACTAATTGAATCTCCTTTGTTATTTTCCTTTTTATTGGACCCAATAGCCAATAAAGCCCACAAAGAAACCAATCAAGGCTATTGTGAAGGGAATTCATTTACTCAAAACAAATCATATCATTATTTGTTCAATTATCTTTAATATGAGAAATTGTATTTCTCACCAATTGAACCCAAAAATTGGGGTTGTAACAGTGACCATTGACTGAACTGCCTCTACTCCTAACCAGGTTGTCTACCTCATCATGAACCAAAAGCTCTCTCCTCCTGAGAGAGAAGATGTGCATCCTTCACTGACCAAACAAATTGTTGATGTATTCATTATAGTAGCACCAACAAAGTACCACCGACTGGTCTGCATCCTCCTCAGATTGGGTAAGATGTTGAAGTCGATGCATGACTATCGTGTTGCTAATTGCCAATTGATACTTTACTTCCAGGAAAAATTGTTGGACCTCTCTTATCCACAAGATAGCTCCACCAATTATTCTTGTTTTCTAGCTCTTCTACCACGTAAGGGCATCAACAATAAACAATTGATCGGATAATCTCAATGGCCTCCCTTAGGGCCTCTATTTATAGGCCTCCATGACATATGGTGGAACCTAGGAATCCTATTTCAATTCCTAGTTCAATTTTCAATCAATTTCCAATGTTTCAACTAGGGATCCATATCCTTTCTAATTGGATTTAACTCCTATTAGGATTGGAAACCAACAATACCAACTCCTATCTAAGTCCAAGTCCAATTAGGAATGGGTCGAAAACTTATTTTCCAAAAATTTCATTGGTCTAGACATGTAATGGATCCTTCAAATTTTTATATTCATTTATCTAAGTGGTTCTTTGATCATCTTGCAAGAAAAAAATACTTCCTGATCACATCTCCTCCATGTTTTATTAGGAAGTATTCGTTTGGAGGTTGTGCAAGCATCAAAAACACATTTTTTCCCATAAAGTGGCGTGTATCTCTCTATCTCTCCTCTCTTGGTCGTGACATGTATCAATATGTCACCTCGTTTGTTATTGGAGATGTGTATCTCTCCATCTCCACTTTATCACCAACAATTCGAATATCCCTACATCATAGTTGAAGTATGGAAGACAAGACTTTTGTTGTCTATAGTGAGGCATCACCTATTCCATACATCAAACTGAATAGGAAGAATTGTCTTCTATGGATGAATGTTGTCCACACAATTTTGGATTCTAGAGATAAATCAAAGCATGTTGATTCCAATCCTCCTATCGAGACTGAGAAAGGGTATGTTGAATGGAAGCGTCACAATAGTCTGGTGAAAATCTGGTTATGTGGGAGTATGGATCCTAGTATTGCTGCTAGGTTCATGTTCTACTACACAGCAAAGGACATCTGGGAAGCTATGAAGAAGCATTATTCTCAGGATAAGAATGCTTTGCGACAGTTTATGATATATGATCACCTTTTTGCAGAACGGTAGGGAGATAGGTCTTTAGAGGAATATTTGGAACAATACAATGTATTATCCAAGAGCTGAGTTTTTATCATCCTGTGACTACTCAAGAGGAATTCAAGGACAGTGATGATCTAGTTACATCAAAATTTCTTTTTGGGTTGAGTCCATATTTCTATTTAGGACGAAGTGTGATTCTAGCAATTGATAAACTCCCAATTTAGAGGAAGCCTATTCCAGGATTCAATAATCAAATTTTGAGCCAGTTCACTCGTATGCAGCTCCTTCCTTTGGCGAGTCTCAGGAATCCATTGTTGTTGCAGTTAGAGGAGGATGTACAGGTGTTGGACGTGGAGGATGCACTAGGTCAAAGTGTACTTATTGTGGCCATCCATGACATACTCTTGAGAGATGTTGGAAGAAACATGGAAGACCATCTACCCATCTTATTGGGACATCTCACTTTTTTGGTAGAACTGAGTCGTCTGAGCATCCTCCTACTACTGCTACTCTTCTTCTGCTAGTTCTTCTGGAATTACTATCACCAAGGAAGAATATGGCTCCTTTATTCAGGACACTCAACATCTGAACATGGAAGCCTTTCCGTCTTCAGCTTTCCACCTCAGGTAATTCAACTTCTTCCTCCTTATCTTTTGGTTCTTCTCCTTCCTGGGTGGTAGATTCTAGAGCGTCGCAACATATGACTGGTATGAGGAAATTGCTTCACTCATTTGACTTATATATTCCACATCAGTCAGTGACATTAGATGATGGTTCGGTGTGGAAATTATTACCAAGTGGTTCTATTTCTTTGACTCCTAATATTGACCTCAAATTTGTACATTATGTGCCTAAATTTCCATTCAATTTACTTTTTTCACAAAATTGATTGATACTATGAAATGAACAGTGACATTTTTCCTTCTTGTTTTGTATTACAGGATCTCAATTTTATGAGGACAATTGGTATGGGTGGCCAAGGGAAGGATATATCTACCTCTTTCATGGTGCAAGTTTGCATCGTCAAGTACCTACTACACCAACCCCTTCTATCCTTTTGAGCGGTTCTCCCTTATTGTGGCACTACAGATATGTTCACCCTTCTCTGAAGAGTTTGGGGAAGTTAGAATCAGATTTATCACATGTTTCTACTATAGAGTATCAGTCTTGTTAGATGGGGAAGCATCATTGGATGTCTTACCCTAGTCATGTCAATAAAAGGGATATTTGTCCCTTCAATCTTGTTCATAGTGATGTTTGGGGTCCTGTAAAAGAAAACAATTATAATGGTTTTTGGTATATTATTTCTTTTGTAGATGACTTTTCTCGCATGACATGGATTTATTTTTTGAAGAGTCGAGAGTCTATGTTATCCATTATCAAACATTTTCATCAAGAAATAAAACTCCAGTTTGATTGCAATATTAAAATTCTCCAATCTGATAATGCCTTGGAATATGTTCAACGTGCTATGGCTGATTTTTGTAGTCCTATTAGAATGATACATCGTACGTCTTGCCCTCATACAACCCAACATAATGGGGTGGATGAGAGGAAAAATCTTCACCTTCTTGATATTTCTAGGACAATTATGTTTCAATCCAATGTGCTTAGGAGATTTTGGTATGATGCTTTATTGACTACTTGTTTTCTTATTAATAGGTAGCCCTCTTCTGTTCTCCAAGGGTGTACTCCGTTCTCTATTTTACGCCTGCATGTCAGCCTTTCTTGTTCCTCTTAGAGTGTTTGGTTGAACCTCCTTTGTTCATAATTTTGATCCTAAGGCTGACAAATTGTCTTTGCGGTCTATCAGGGTTCTCTTTCTTGGGTACTCCAATACAGTAAGGGGTACAAGTGTTATTGTACCAGTCTTCACCGCATGTTTGTGTCTAGTGATGTCACCTTTCATGAGTCCACTCCATTATTCCCTAGTGTTACCAGTAAGGGGGAGCATTTATGTGAGAGTGAGGGAGTGCCACTATCAGAAATCAGTGAGGGAGTGTTACCACAACAAAGTGAGAGAGTGCCACCCGTCATTTTTGAAGATGCTATAATCTAGGAGGGGCCATCTGGTCATGTTCCTCCAATTCAGCAATACTCTCAGGTATATCATAGATGAAGAAGGCAAGATCATGATGAGGTAGCGACTCCAGTCAATGTGCCTTCCCCATCTTCCTCTACTCAAGAGGTTCCTAAAGAGCCATCTGATCTTGATGTTCCCATTTCTCTCTGCAAAGGTATTTGCTCATGTACTATTCATCATCCTATTGTAGGTGTTTGCTATTAGTCTAATCTATCTAAGTAGTCACACCCTTTTGCTATCAGAATTGATTATGTGACTATTCCAAAGAATCATATTGATGCAATGAAGGATGTTGGCTGGTTACAGGCGATGAAATCTGAAATTTCTGAACTTGTAAAGAATAATACATGGGAGCTTACTGATTTACCTTCAGATAAGCATGTTGTTGGCTGCAGATGGGTCTTCACAGTTAAACACAATCCAGATGGTTCAGTAGAGAGGTTGAAGTATAGACTGGTGGTGAGAGGATACACTTACACATGGTGTTAATTTATTTGAGACCATCGCACCAGTGGCTTGTATTAATTCTATGAGGATCCTTATTTCTTTGGATACCACTTTTAATTAGCCACTATATCATCTTGATGTCAAAAATTCCTTCCTACATGGTGATCTACAGGAAGAAGTATACATGAAGCAACCTTCCAGCTTTGTTGCTCAGGGGGGTGTCATAAGGTGTGTATATTGAAGAAGGCCATTTATGGGTTGAAACAATCCCCTCATGATTGGTTTGATAAGTTCAGTTCTATTGTATTACAAATGGGATTTTCATGTTTTGTAAATGATCAATCATTATTCTATTCTAATTCTTTTGTTGGGTCCATTATTATTGATGTTTATGTTGATGATATTGTTATTACTGGAAGTAATTTTGTACGCATATCATATGTTAAAGAAGGATTCCATAAGCACTTTCACACAAAGGACCTAGGAAAATTGGGGTACTTTATGGGCATTGAAGTTCTTCGATCTCGTGTAGGAACTAATTTATCTCAAAGGAAATATGTGCTAGATCTACTTCATTAGACAGGCATGAGTGAGTCCATGCCAGTATCCACTCTAATGGACTATAATGTGAAGGAGAAGACTGATGACACTGATTATCCTGATACAGGGTATTATAGGAAGATTGTAGGTAAGTTCATATACTTGACAGTTACCCGTCCTGACATTTCCTTTGTTGTAGGAGTGGTGAGTCAACATATGATCTCACCCAAGCAGGCTCATTGGATAGCAGTATGTCACATTCTTAGGTATCTAAAAGGTTCACCTAGAAAAGGGATCACATATCTTATACCTAAGACACCTACATCTACTCTTGTTCTTACTGGCTATGCATATGTTGATTGGGCTGGTAATAATAATGACAAAAGATCCACATCTAGATATTGTACCTTTCTAGGGAATCATCTTATCACCTGGAAAAGCAAGAAATAGAATGCAGTGGCTCATTCTAGCACATAAGTAGAGTATAGAGATATGGCTCATGCTTGTTGTGAACTACAGTGGGTTCAATCTGTGCTATCTAAGTTGAAAATTCATGTGATATCTCTTATTGAGCTCAAATGTGACAATTAAGCTGTTATTTATATTGCTAAGAATCTAATATTCCATGAATGCACTAATCACATAGAAGTTGATTGTCATTTTGTCAAAGATCAAGTCAAGAATGAAAAGGTAGTGACTCCTTGTGTCAAATTTGAATACCAACTTGCTGATGTTCTTACAAAGCCATTGGGTCCAGCAATGTTTTAGAGTCTTAGTAACAAGTTGGGCATGCATGATGTGTATGATCCAGCTTGAGGGGGAGTGTTAATATAGTTGTTTTATGTTTCTTATATTTGTTTATGTCATTTACCTTACTGCTAGACCTCTCTGTAATTTTCCCTTCTCAGTTATTAATAAAAGAGGGGCATCACATTGCTACCCTAACGAACGATGCACAGTGCAACAGCCTAATTCTTCACAAAAACATTTTACTTTCTACATTTTTCAGGACAAGGATGATTATGAATAAATAATAGTTAATGTTCTATTTCAAATATATGATCTTATGTGGCAATGTAATATGATCTTTATAGGATCTAAAGATACATGTTCATAATGTAAATACCAAAAGATTATAATTTGATAACTCAAACAATTAATATCTATAGCATTCTCATCTAGAGCGCATATATGAGAAATGCATTTCTAGAATCCATGATGATGTTTATCTAGACTTTTTTGGTTATGAGGAATCAACTCCACTTGAAACATGGTGAAGTATTAGAAAGAAGGAACAACATCTTGATTATCATTTAATATAATCTTCTAAATCCTTTTAGACAGATGCTTTACACTAAAAAAATGTACCATCTAAAATGGTTTGAAAGACACAACATGATATATAGTATTGAAAATATACCTATGTGTCTTAAGGATTGAAACTTATATAAAGAAAGTAGTTTCTTGAAATGGTTTATCCACAAAATGGGAAAGACATGAGTGAGATACCATATGCACTTGCATTGGGATCTATCATATATGTAGTTTAATGTACTCATCACATAATCTTGTATGTGATGGACATGACAAGATGATATTAGTCATATTCCAATGAAGGTCATTAGAATTCTGTATAGAACATCCATTTGTACTTGAGAAGAACTAATGATCAGTTGTTAGACTATGGCAATAAGGAAGTGTTGGGTGTAAGGGGTTACACCGATGCAAGCTTCCAAAATGATAGAGTGATCACAATGAAAAATTGTGTTTAATATTGAAAGAAGAGTTAAAAGTTGGAAAGGTTATGAACTATAAACCATTATTTAAAATTATACAATAGAAGTTGAGTATCCTGGTGTTATGAACATAGGAGTGGATACTCTATGGATCTATAAGTCCATATAAATGAACGTATGAATGTTCCAACTATTGATAATAGAGTACAAATACTATGACAACAACGGAGCTACTTGTTAGGAAAGGAATATCAAATAGAATATTAAGGCAATTCCATTTCATATGAGATGTCATACAACAAAGAGATGTGAAACATGCAATATACTGACCGAATGCAAAATGTTGCTAACCCGTTGGATTAGCACTTCCATAGTATAAACATGATGGACATGTTTAGATCACTAAGAATAAGATTCGTGAGTGATTGCCTCTAAGTGCACTAAGTGGAAGTGGGAGTATATTGGTGAGTATGCCCACAGAGCCAATCATATGATGATTATGATTCCAAATAATGTAAACTATTTGATTAATAATAAATTAAATCTTACGATTTAATCTATTTCAATCAATTATGATATAATGATGAAACATGATGAATGTTTACATAATGACATTACTCAATGATGTATGTCTTCGGGTTGATGACCTAAACAATGAGATCATATGTATTTCAAGAGTATGTATGTTCTTGTTATGTCCCTATTCATATGTTATTGTGGAAGGTTGATAGATAGAAATGACACATAAAACTAAAGTGTGTGTTGGTTGATAAAAGAATCATCAGTCATGATATATGAGATATCAAAAAAACACATAGATACTTGTTGGAGAATAGTGTATTGGATAGAACCACCTTGACAGTAACACATGGAAACCATACTCGGTGGTCATAATTATATCTCATAGTGTACATGGTGATCATGGTTCTTAGACCTGAAATCACTACACTCATCACATGTAGTTCAATGTACTTTGACATCATCTATCGTGACCTTGAACAAGGTTTGTCATAAAGGTGATGATCGGATGCATTGTGACACATGGAGATAACTATAAGTGATGTAGATGGGATTTGTCCCTCTTACTAGAGTTTGTTATCTAGGCCACTTGATAAGTGAGACTGAGAAAGACATGTGCATGCATGTGTGAATCAATATATGATATTGAGATCATGTATATATCAGACAATTTGCTCTACTTCAAGGAACATGGATTGAACATTGAGAGGATGACGATTCCATGCCTCAATTTCAGTTCAAATATCAATGACAAAGGAATTATACAATCACTATAACACCAATCATAGATTGTATGTTGAAGTTGCTCTCCAACTTTCCATTTACTTGGTAGCCATGATGTGTTGCTAGACACCTCTCTTTGCTTGTGATGTCATAAACTAGTTATGGACATTCACTGCCAATGTAACTCGGAACCTATAGTGTCACACACATTGGATACACTTGGAATAAGAGTTCATTCATGAATATATAGTTTAAACATGACTAATAAAGAGTAATTCATTCAATTCAAACAACATTGGTTGAATAATTGACTGATCGGATAGTGAACCAACCGGTTCAAGGGGTGAACCGATCATTTTAGTGTATCAGGTCAATTGAACCAGCTTTGGCAACTATAGACTATGAACTGACTGGTTCAAGAAGTGAACCGTTCGGCTCAGGTACATGAACTGGTTGTCTCAGGTTGTGAATTGAGTGGTTGGTGGATCAATTTGATTGATTCAAGGATTTTTGTTGATGTCATGTTGAGCATTAAATTGGATCATAGTTGTCAATTCAATTGTGATTGGTAAACATGATGAAACCATCAGTTCAAGGGTTGAATTAGTCAGATCAAATGCCAATCAATTGGTTCACCCATGAACCAACCATTTCCCCACTTGCAGGTTGTAAAAATTCATGAAATATCGGTCCCTTCCGTTCCCACTCAGACTGGGAACCTTGACCTTAACTCTCCTATAAATAGAGGGGTATTGAGGGCTTCTCAGAAACAACTCAATTGCCACTGACAATTGTTTGTCTTCTCTAGTTGTCTACCAAGAGAATTTGAGCAAGTCCTGCCCGATTATGGGATGGATATAAATGGAGAATAGTTATGGGAGTGTAAGTCGGTGCCAGTACACCACCGTGGAGTAAGAACAATTATGGGAGAGTAAGATGGGAATTTTTCTAAATAACTATCCCTATACAAGAAAGAATAGCTTAGTTTTTTAGTTACATAGTTAACATAAGTATGTTATAGAGGATTTAAATTTATCTTAGGTTGGACTTGGTCTTATATAAATTGACAGTCATTCTGCAACCTAGATTCCAATCCATGTTAAATTTAAGTTTTTACCCCATTTCCAACTCTTGTAGTATGCCTTGAGATTTCTAGAGCTATTGAAGTGAATTTGTTTGACTCTTAATTCTTATAAAGACTTTTAATTTTTGACTATCAAGATCTCAAACCCACAATAATCTTGATTGTAGTGAATGATCAAGTCCTTTTGAATACTTATGATTGTTTTTCTATAGTCCAATGTTGTGTTAAACTAAATTCAGAGCAAACACAAGGAAATCAGAGATCTCAAAAAAATATGAGAGGTTGAATGATGATCAGTGGGAAAGATTAGCAACATTTGATTGTATAACATGTGCTGATAAAATAAGACTAATTAATTCATGTAGCTTATCAAAGAACTTCTATATTCATGGAATGTATGAATATAAAAATAGATATCATTTTGAAATCATGAGCCAACCTTCATCCAAAAACTACTTCTTAAAAATAATCATAAGATTTCACCTATCTAGTATCAGATATGTGTTTGATATTTTTATTGCTTAAATCACATCTTTTTAACATGCTTAAGATGATTGATTAGATGGGGCTTGATAATAGAAACCTTTATTTATGCTAAATTAAGGTCTAGTCGTGATTTCATCACTTAACATGTTAAAATGGTGAAAACATTTTGAACAAGTTGATGAACCTCTTCAGTCGATTATAGTAGACCAACCTTTGGTAATTGATAATAACTTGGGTGATCCATGGGACTAGTCACACTCACTAATATCTTAGGTTGAGTCTAATCTTTGTGGGAATCAGTTGATATTTGAATTCTTAATTTAGAAAATAACATCAAGGAGATATTTAACTAACCCAAGCCTCTACAATGTGTATATGTATGATATGGACTATACATATCTCATATTGGGAGCAGGAAGAAGGGTTTTTTAGTGTTCTTGGTGGATCTTCCCTTATTTTACCTAGTGCCTTCATTTTTCATCAATTTTATGTAGGGTTTGGTTAATTTTTATCTATTCTTTTTTTTCTTTATTTCAATAGGATGACCCCTCTTGGATGAGATTAAGTAATATTATCTAGGAAAAACTCCACTTTGTTTTGTTGGTCTTGTGTGTTGTCTTTCCTTGATTTATATTGATATCAAAGCTTAAGGCTTTTGGTGAAATTTATTTTTGGAAAATCTTGCATCGATTTTTGTTTTTGGTAGGAGTTTACATGCATGTTTGTAGGTGAGTTATTCAATGCTATCTAGATAATTTATAAGCTTGAAATACAAAGTAACTTTTATTGATACTAATAAACATAAAATTGGTAAGACTTGACAAATTATGGACGTATAGGAGTATAATTTCTACCCAATTCACTACTTATAGTATATTAGTATCATATAACTCACTTGTAATACAAACATAACAATTTTAACTACATTATATATTGGAGTTACCAGTATCATAATTTACGTAATTCTAGGTGCTTCTTCACAACCAAGCTTTATTATATTTATTGTCCATTTTTTTGGAGACAATTTCAGTTGAAATAATATTCATATAATTTGAGTTTATGAAGGGAAATTTGATTACTAGGATAGAATTGAAAAAGTAAAATTTATGAAAAAATAATATTTTCTATTGAAAATAGATATGTGGAATATGAGTAAACTAAGTTTGGGTTTGAGGTAAGTGATTAATCAATTTGACCAAAGTACTCATTTATATTGACGTAATTAAACTTTCTTGAGCTAAGAAATACATGAATTCATCAAAAATTTGTGTGAAACTAATGGTAGCTTGTTTATGCATGAACTCGAGGCTTTACTTGAAAATGCAATATGGATGACAAATATATAATTCCTAATTCATTCAAAAATGTCTAGTTTGGGTTCATAACTAAGTAGAATGTTAACTCATCTTAGATTTAGATTTCCATAATCACCATGGAAATTCCTTAGTGATATAGACTTTTGTAAGTGAAATTAATTCACTTGTCATGTGCTATTGGTCTTGTGAAGGATCCCAAATTAAATATGTTTGACAATTTATTTCGAGTATTGAAGAGCCTCATATACTTGGGTAAACCATAGCTTCAATGAGTTGATATAGTTATCTTTTTTAGTGTGATCTCACTGATACCGGTAACAAGCCTCCAGATTTATTTCAATATAATTATATGTTGTATGGAATGAGTTGATAAAAAGACAGTAAGTCTTTGATATTTGGAATTTTTTAAGTTGAACTTCACTTGCCCATATTCTATTGTTTTTTTTAGTGCCTATCTAGAATGCTCGGGTGTGGTCGTGTGATTTAGGTGGCAAACAATTATGCCCCTATAGGCTCTCACCAAACATACTAACATGGTGGGTCTTGGGGATGCTAATTAACCTAAGGATTATATTGGAATAATTTGACGTATTACTTTATTTGTAGCTTGGTTGGTGCAATGCAGAAATATGGACATAAAAATTTTGAATATCATAAGTTTTCAAGTAGAATCACATTATTTACATAGTTATTATATATGATATTTTAATTATAACATCTTTGTTTCATGTAGTTCCTAATTTTAACATGTGTACTTTTTATCTATACAGGTTACAAAATAGTTGTTTAGATTTACTCATTTAAATGACTTTATGTTGATAACCTACAATGTTTGAAACTATCATGTCTATCTCTTTGTGTGTATTTTATAACAAACAAGTAGTGTTTATTTCATATGAGTTGACTTAAAAAACTTAGGCTCATAAATATATTGTCACCCTTATCATGGTGAAATAGTCATGGGCACCACCATAGAGCGCAACCATTATTTGATGTCAGATTTGATAGGGACTTATTAGTTTGTCTCGTCTATATATAGTTAGTATATATGGAGGGTGGTTATATTTGTTATGTAATTATAGACGACTTCTTGTAGTAAGTTTTGTATAGACAAGTATTTTAGATATGTATGGTATTTTATATGATTATGTTATATCATGGAAGGTTGAAAAACATATAAAGATAATGTACGGGAATGGTTTGCATGTTAAAATTGTGATGGGTATGTAATATTCGTAAATTATTATGGATTCCCCAATAATAAAAAATTGGTTTTTATTAGAATTTTAAATATTCTTTGTTTTACTCAAGTTTTTTCTTTGGTATGCATGTTACTTGTGGGCTTCAGACACCCAGATTATCATTATTGGCAATCAAGTATTTCAATTTTTTAGTCATGACTACATAGAATCTCTATTTCATGCTTATATGTCGAGGTTAATGTAAAATGATTAAATGTATGCATATATATGTGTGTGTGTGTGTGTGTTGTGTGTGTCTGTCTGTAATTGTAAATGTATATGTATACATACATATACATGTATATAATAATATTGTTTGGGGAATCAAATGGTGATTAGTAGAGTAGTTGAGACTTGAACCAAGAGTATTGAGCAACTTACTGTTATTTTGTGGTGTTGGAGAACATAGTTGATATTTTGATATTGAGTACTGGATTTTTATCACTAAATTGAGTAATATGGCATAATTTACATGTGATAAGGCATTATTATTTATTTGAAGCCATGGACAATATAAATTCACCTCATATTCCATATGGGAGGAATGAGATAGATTTTCTATGTATAATTTCCTCAAGCCTATGATACGAGATTTAGATTGTGTATATAAGTCTTAGTAGCCTTGACAATGGGTATATAGGAAATCTTTTTTAAGATATGGAAGTTATCATAGATTATTCTAATGATTTCATTAAGTAATATAAAGATTTATTGAAATAGACTCAGAATTGTTTATTGATATTTTTAGGGACAAATAAAGGTATTTGACTCAATATCAACTTTCTTATTGTTACTATTTATACCCAAACTTAGTGCCCAAGTAAATGTAGCTTATAGTGAAGGGACGAAAATGCTCATGTCTTATTCTCCTATGAAAACCCCACAATATATTAAAACTATTGTAGTCATAGGGTGACTTGATAAATTATAGATACAAATAATGAGTCATTAATGCATACTATGTCATGATGACTTACTACACTATTAGGTAAAAACCAACTAGTTTAATTGGTGAGAACTAGAACCAATAATAAGCCTCATAGTTTTGTTTTATTCTACACATTATTAGAAGATAGTAATAAATAGTAAAATCTAAATTCATTTCAAAAAATTTGTTTTGTCCAATTATGTGAGCTAGACATATTGATATTGATCTATAAAGTATTGTTAAATCATTATATTGCTGAATTCAAATGTAATCATTAGTCTTCAATAGTAATGTTGTTCAATTAACTCACTTTTGAATATATATGTTCAGTCGTTGAAATTTTTGGGGTCATAATATGCTTCTAATCCTCCTGAGGAGACTAAACCCAAGTGTTCCACCTCTAGTTTTCTATTCTGAAACATTTTTTAGATTATCCCTATACAAGGGGTGTTTACAAGGTTTTTATCTTTGTTTTACTATGCTTGTCTTTGATGCACTTATGATTTATATATTATATTGTAGTTTTCTTTTTATTATTCTTTTTTATTTTATATCATTAAATAAACTAGTCTAATTCTAATATCCCACGTTGATAAAAGGGAATCTATAAGTGTATCTCTAAATTCACTACTACAGAACCTACCTTTAGTGTCGGTTATTTAAAACCTTTAGTGTCGGTTTCTAAGCGACACCTATGTGGGCGACACTAAAAGTCCACCCATTAGGCGTCGGTTCCAAAACCGACGCCCAAACACTTCGCGCGCCACCGAAAATGCGTCATCATGGGACTATAGGCGTCGGTTATTAGGTAAGAAACCAACGCCCAAACCCTTCGCGCCACAGAAAGGGAGCCATCTTGGGCACTATCAGTGTCGGTTATTTACAAATAACCGACGCCATATATTTTCGCGCCACACGAAATAGACGCCGGTTATTTGTAAAAAACCGACACTATATCATTATGTGTCGGTTATTTACAAATAACCGACGCCTATTGGTTTTTTTTTTGACATCAGTCTGCAGACCTGCTGTGGCTGGTCACGGGATGAGAAACCTGTTCAATTCAGTTATGAACTGCAGGTTTTACGACATCCATTGATATCAGCCGACAACAGGCCGCAAACCTGAAAAATTAACAATAAAAAAGTAGCACATGCATTTAGCAATGCAACCCGCAGTTCCATTTTATTTTCACACATTTATAAACATTCACAAATGCTAGCAATTTGTAGTTTCATTCATTCACATTCACACATGTGGAAACATTCATACAGCAACCAACACTTTCATTCATTTTCACTCAGACACATGTAGAAACATCCAGACATGTAGAAACATTCACACATATATTATAATTCAGAAATTCATTTACAAAGTATCATTGTTTAGTCATTATTCTCTATCAGGATCCCAATTATATTTTAAAGCCCCCACTAATTGTATGGCTGTTGCCCATTCTTCTCTTACTTCATTTAATTCTCCCATTGTATAGGGAGCATTAACATTTGGTAAGTCCTTTCCTGTAATGGGGTCAGCTTTAAACACCTGTAAAGAGAATGATGTATATATATAATTAATGAGCTATAAATAAGATTGATATATTTCGATCATATTATCTAATGAGACTATATAATACCTGAGCAATACATTCGATATCCAGTACGACATGTTTGATAATCATGTGCATATATCGCAGGACATAGTATCCACATGCCCATCCGTTGTCTTGTGTAGCACACTATAAATTCAAACATACAAAATATTAAAAAATACTACTAATTAAGCATTGTTCACATAAATAATATATACATATATTGCAGTCGGGAACTTACTTGCACGTTCTTCCAAATTATTGGCTGGTTCTTTTTCGTGGGGACCTTTCCTCCAGCCTTTTTGTACTCCTCAAAACCCCTACATGTTACTGTAAAACAGAACATTGCAATTAAATAGTAATGTAATAACATATGTTAACGGATATGAAAAATGAAATATTTCTCACCGAAATATTGCCATTTTCATTATGTGTCCAAATCTTGTATTCAATTTACCCCCCTTAGGATCTAGATAATACACAGTGAACGTCTCGAGGGCAATAACCAATAACTCCCAATGCCTACCCCTAGAGGAAAAAAAGTTAAAAATTAATAACTCAAAATCCACAATAAAATGTAATTTTCTTAAGTCCAAATTATAATAAGCAAAGTAAACTTACTCTACATTGAATGGAGCCATTATCACTGTCTTCTTTTTTACAGCAAAATTTGAAAAAGACTCACAGCAGTATTGTTGAACTGATGTAGGGTCTTTAGCTACTAGACTAATCAAGGATGGAATCAAAAACCCTACATGTTCGAATCCAAAATCTGCACATATGTCGTCTAAGTAGCTGCAAAATATGTATTAATTACGCATGCATTAATAAATAAGAAACCAGATCACCAGATCATACACAAGGTATATGGATGTATAAAGAATATCTCACCTTATCCATAGCTCTATCACAGATATATTTAGCCAATCATATTGAAACAACTCCAATATATCTTGTATAAATAGTTTTGTTTCGTATGACTGACCTGTAGAATCTGAATCAGAAGAAACAGTTATAGGGGAGTTTATATCATGTTCCCCTAACCATACGGCCATACCCCTACAGTTAGGACCTAACGGGACAGGTAGGTCCTGTGGAACCCAACTAGGTAAAGGTAATGCAGGAGGTGGAAGTGGAGGCCTAGATGATGTGGGTGTCTTCTTTTTAACCTGTATATATATATATAATTTCAGATCAACTGCCAGCATATTCACACACTAACAATTGAACGTAATGTAAATTTACCATACCTTATCAGTAAATAAGACATACGCTTTTAGCCACAATATCACTCCGCCTAGTGCCTCACCAAGCATTTCACAATCTGGGTGGGCATATGGCAGTGGAAGTTCCAGAAATTGGGGGAATATATGTATCGGGCTCACCCGAATCCAACCAGCTGGTACTGGAGACCCGTGACACGTTTCTCCTGGTAGGGATGGGTAAGCCGACACCTCTGCCACGACATATTCTTTGCTTTTTAGACGGCATGGCTTCAACCCCTACAAATTTTTGTGTAAAGAATGTTATATACATATATACATATCATCGTTTTTTGAAACGACTACAATTTCATATATATGTATCATCTTGAATTAAAAAACTAGTTACTATGTCATAAAAATACTTACAGTAGATGTGCTAGGTGGTGGTTCTACAGGATTACTCCCAACCTCTGCAGTAGGAGTAGGAGTAGAGTTTGCAGTAGGTATTGTCTGGTAAGTGGCAGTCTGAGATGCCTGCCACTTTTTCATTACTTCTTTGAGTTTCCTGTCAAATAGCTTATCCACCTATACATGGATAAAAGAAACGTCAAATTCTAATTTTTGAATTCTCTTTTACAGTAACATTATAAAGAAAGAATATGTTACCTCTTCTTGTGAAAGTCCCGCTTTTGGGACATGTTTGCGCTGGGATGACCCAAAAAAAGATTTGATGCCCACACCAGCGCCTGCAGCCCTAACACGTCCAGGATGCTCTGGGTTACCCAGAGCAACTGTCAATTCATCCTTTGTTCCCTCAGGGATGAACTTTCCTTGTTTCCTCAGCTCGTGCAGCTCCCGCTAATCGCCAAAACAAAAATTTGTACTTAAGTAAACAACACAAATAATCAATATTCGAATGATTGCTGTAAGAGTTGTATTTTACAATTTTTGCAACCGCCTCAGCAGTTGCGGCCTTAGTTATTTCTCCCTTCTTATTTTTCCTCCCAGCTATCCAGACATCATGGCGAGGCAGAGGTGTGCTACCTATGGTAGAGGACTCCTGAGTAGCAGCAGACTGAGCAGCAGTAGCCTCAGCCTGTAGTCTTTGGCGAACGCCTGCATACCCCTTTGGACCCATTCTGTAGTCATGCACATTCAGTGCACGCCTTGATCTTTGTGCCTCACTGAGGGCCTAGTTAGTATGCAAATTAATGATTTGGTTAGTAACACTAAATGTTAATCTTGAATAAGTGAATATAACATATATGAATTAATGAGATTGAGACTGATGCCTAATACCTTGAATTCATCAGTTTGTCTTGAAGCGACAAACGCGTCCCATTCTTCTTTGTCCAGGAAGTTCCACTGTTCAGTGGATGTCTTTTTCCTCTTGTCGGCTTCTTTTATGTATTCTCTGGTGAGATTTGTCCTATAGTTCCTTAGGACTCTCCCACAGCGTTGCATCACGCATTTACGATGCAGCTTTTCATCCAATTCAAATATACTCTGCAAAATAGAATTGCTATTAACTAGTATCTAAAAATTTAGTAATCTACAAAATAGAATTGCAAATTAATAATAACTCACACATAAATCCCTCCATATTAAAATTTTCTTCTCCTTAGAAACTTTATGCCAAGAATCTAAGAGACAACCGCAATGGCTACGAGTAACAAACCCAAGATATGAAATAAATGAATTGTGATTCACACCACATGCATTTCCTACATTATTGAAATCCACAACAAGTTTGGGTCCATTGCCCTTTTGCGCAATTAACTTCTTCATCATAGTGATGCCCCTTCTCTTGTCAACTTTTTGGTGTTGTTGATCAAGTGCCTCAAGTGCTTCAGATGGTACCTGTGCATCATCAACCTAAAATTTGACAAAATAATTCACATTTACAAGATATAACTATAAATGGACATATAGATATAAATATATGATCTATTTTTAAAACTTACATTGTGAGGCGGCGCATTGATGTCCTCACCCTCACAGTAGTCATCAACACGGTCATCAGGAGAATGGTCAGCCATCTGCAAATTCACATTCAAATTGTAAAGTTCGCATTGTAAAGTAGTAATTCAAAGTGTAAATCTCACATTGTAAAGTTCACATTATTACAACAAAGTATATATCACAACAAAATTGTAAAGCTCTATGATCAAAGAGAAAACAAGTATACATTACAACAGGATTACGGTCTAGGGTTAACAAATACATGTGATGTCATTCTTATAAATAATAAATGTACATGTGCCACCTATCCCATCCTTGAACACCTAATCTCACTAGTAAGTGTATAATGTGTATTGGGTTTTCAAGAAAATTTCGGCAGCATTTCCCCGCTGTTCTCCAAGTACATATGTACTTAGAGAACAAACGGGGAAATGCTGCCGAAATTTTCTTGAAAACCCAATACACATTATACACTTACATCCTAAGCGAGATTAGGTGTTCAAGAACAGTCCCAAACTGGGGACTATCCAAGATTTACTCCTAATGAGTAAATCTTGGACGGGTTTCTAGGCCAACAAATACATGTGTTGTCATTCTTATATATAATAAATGTGTACCACCTATCCCATTCTTGACCACCTAATCTCACTAGTAAGTGTATAATGTGTATTGGGTTTTCGAGAAAATTTCGACAGCATTTCCCTGCTGTTCTCTAAGTACATATGTACTTAGAGAACAAACAGGGAAATGCTACCGAAATTTTCTCAAAAACCCAATACACATTATACACTTACATCCTAAGTGAGATTAGATGTTCAAGAACAGTTCCAAACTGGGGACTATCCAAGATTTACTCCTAATGAGTAAATCTTGGACGGGTTTCTAGGCCAACAAATACGTGTGTTGTCATTCTTATATCTACAATCCTAGTTTCATCATTCATATCTATAACAAATATGTGTGTTGTCACATGTGTGCATTATAGTTCATCATCAAGATATCTATAACTTACTTAAACATTCAATTATGAAGTAAATATACACTTAATTCAGAATAGCATGACGCACAAAGTTGCAGTCAACATCATTATGCTTTGTTCTATCATGGACTATCAGATTGGTATACCACATATGTATCAGTACATAATTAAATAAACACAATCAGTAAATAACTTTAAAAAAATCCACTAGCTTGGTGAAATCAGTACATAAATAAACACAATCAGAATATTTTGCATGGCTTTTGGGGTGACTTGGTGAAATCAGTGTATGTTTTGGGCATCCAGTAGATGAATCCAAACCCCAGCAGCAGCCTAAACGTGCCCTGGCGCCGCCCAAGCATCCACCCAGAGGCCTAGCTAGGCAGGGCACCTGGGCTTGGGACCCTAGGCGTGCCCTGGCACCTGCTTAGGCGCCGCCTGGGTGAGTTCCAGGTCGGCGGCGGCAGAGAAAAGCAAGGCAGAGGAGAAAAGGGGGTGAAGCTTTTGTGGGTTACCTTGCAGGAAGCTGGCGGAGGAGAAAAGTTGCTTCTACCAGCGGGGGCGACGGTGACGAGGAGAGCACCGTAGCTACTTCTACCGGCGGCGGCAAGGGCGTCGAGGAGACCAGCAACCGGCGGCGCAGCAACCGGCGGCGACGACAACGACGGTGACGACAGCGACGGCGACGGCGGCGAGTGACGTGCGACGGTGGGAGCAATCGGGGGAAATCGCCAGACCCTAGCGCACGGCAATGAAACAGAGACAATGGGGAAAAGTTCTGTTCGCGGGGCTATTAAGTTGACAATATGTGTCGATTATTTAACAAAACCGACAACTAAACCAACAGTGTCGGCTCTTTGACAAAAACCGACACCTATACTACTTAATATTCGTCGGTTTATAAATAAAAGACAACTGAAAACTATTCATGTCTCGCGCATACCCTTTAGTTGTCGGTTATTTATTAAAAAACCGACGACATATGTCCAATTTTGAAGGTAATTTTTTCACTGGAATTTTGGTTTTGGCGGTTGCTTTTAAGTGTCGGTTGTTTATTAAATAACCGACACTTATTGAAAGCGGTACCCGTGTCTGGTCGACCTTCACATATTGGATGTCGGTTTATGTTAACAACCGACATAGTAGGTTTTATGTGTCGGTTTTTGTATATAACCGACACCTTGAAAACCGACTTTATAAGCCATTTCTGTAGTAGTGATTGTTTCATTAATCACCATTTTCTATGATTACGTTAGTTTCTTATGCATGTTAAAATAGGATGAAAGAGATTTAGCACCCTCATAGTTTAAAGATAATCATACACACAAAGTAAGTAGAATGTTGAATCCAATAAGAACTTATTACACCCAAAGCGTATCCATCATGTTTGGTATATTCTTTTCAATTTTCATTTACATGGATTAACCAAGAAGCAACACATGTAGATATAGACAAATATTACATTATTGATCAACATTTGCTTGTATTAAAGAACACCCAATATGAATATTTAGTACAAGTGACAAATGGTTCCTTAATTATTACAATGTGTAATGAAGTACATATATAATTTGAATACATATTCATGTCTACATGTGTTTTAAAGTCATAGTGTCTACATATATATCTACCTTAGCAAGTATCATTAAAATATATGCACTTATTCATGGGTAATCACTTGAAGACCTAAATCTCCAAAGTAATGTTTCTATTACCTAGTTACATGACATAGAAGCTATCAATTATACTAACTAGGATAGTAGTATTAGATACAATACCAATATCCTAGAGGACTTGAAACAATCCATAATTTTGAAAGAATAAAATCCCATACACATATGAGAAGGACATGCCCTCACATGACCAAAAGAATATGAGTTCTAAATTATCATGTAATATTTAAGGTAAACTTATTCATGACAACATAAGAACCTAAATTGTTAATATACTTAAAATATGGGTGTTTATTTTTTATAATACAACATTGTATTCATTAAAATTTATAGTGTTAGTTGATATTTCCAATCTATACTTAAGTCACATTATGGGTTCTAGTCAAGGATTTCCATCTTAGACATGTTTTGAGATATATAATCTAGGCTTATCTGACATTGTGATTTTGATGTATGCTAGCCATTTACCATGTAAACCACTTATAATATGAAAAGGCAAATCATGGCATGCATAATTTTAATCATGAATGGACATACTTGTAAAAATGTTCCATAATCATATTAAAATATTAGTGTAAGGACTATCCTACTTGGGTGAAACTAATGCCAACCACCAAAGTATCTTTATAGAATATCACATCTAAAAACATAATGATGATTACACAAAAAATGATACTACATTTGTAGTCAAAAGCAATAGTAGTTTTTAAGCTTGAGATACATCAAAACCACTCAATTCTCATATCGATCAGGCAACATCAACATACTACTAAATATGCAAATCTATTTTTAAATATTTTATGTACTGACAATTCAATGTACAACATGCTAAAATTAAATAAATGAAAATAACAAAATATGGGACACACCCTAGAAAACTTGTATTATAATAAAAACCTATTTGTTCTACATATTTTTCTATCTTTTTTGACTTAGGATCTTAGATGTTGTTGTTACACCTAAAATCAATTGAATAAATCATAGGAGCCCATAAGGTAAATAGAAACGTACTCCATATAAATAACATGTAGAAAAGGTGAATTCAACATTTAATATATTAATATATAGGTCAATCACAATAACTAACTTGTTCCTTTTCAAATTGCTAGGCATTAAATACAAAGGCAAGAATCGATAAATAGATAAAATACATCTTCAGGATATCACAAGAGCATATATTGGGCTAATAGGAGACTATTAATATATAAAAGTGATATTGATGTTATTACAAGAAAAAATATAAGCTGTGAAATAGGTTTATCAGTTCAAAATATGCTTATCAACATTTACTAGTAAACTAAAGAATAACATCAAATAAAATATGATGTGTTCCCACTTGGCAGAGTTACGTATTTCATGCCATGATTAGCTTTTGTTGCACTCTACTTATAGCTAAACAAATATAGTAAAATTTTCACATTGTTCTAGCCTTAGGGTTTCAATACCTTTAACACCATCATAAACTACCTTGGTCCATGTGAGACTAGCATGGAGGGAAACAATAGCATGAGAGTGCTAAAAAAGTTGGCTCATTTGAATGGTTTTTAGAATTTAACTCTTATAATATGGCATTTCTTAAATAGTTGATCTAAAGACCTACAACATGACAGCTCATTGGGAACTATAGGCCTCTCTTACCACAAGAAGTAATTCTTTTAAATATAAATTTGCATAGAGTTTATACATGACAGTCTTCATATTTTCCCAACCAAACCCTCAAGTTTATAATACTATAAACTTGTCAAGTAACATATTACACTTCCCACAATAAGAATATCTAATCAAACCTCAACGATCAAGGAATACAGATCTATGATGGCTAAGAACTTGATTACGTTATTTTTTTGAATAACATGCTCTTCATAGTCAAACTCACTTAAAGTATTTATCTAATTATATCGAGTCGTGATTTTTTTAATCTTGGAAGATTTTTTATGTAGGTAAATAGTATTGTCAAAAGAACTATAGCTAGAGCTATACATAACAAGGCAAGTCAAGCAGACCCCCAATCTTGGAACATTATTATTAGTCACCAGTATGCATGTAAAAAAGTTAGTTTTGTTGCATCAATGTATTTATAGAAATTAAATGTTTGAAAAGAAACACTATAATAATATATATTAAATTATAAAATCCATTAAATTTTCACATCATCTCAAACAAGTCTTTATCACAACTCTAGTTTCCCTTATAGCATTGTGTGTCAGGATATTTGACTAGAAATAGTTGTGCATGTAATCAAGGATATATCTTACATGTTAATATCAATCATACTATTTTCCATCATTCATTTCAATTCTAATTTTAAACCAATTTTATAAAAATATTAAATACAACATTAGTCTCGTATTAGAATTATTTTTATGCTCAATATACTCTATTTGGGTCTATTATATATATTTTATCCATTCTCACCATAAAAACATCAATAACATAGAAGTTCACTTTCAAATCATAGGACTATACTATAGTAATTGACATTACAATTCATCTTGTTTAAATACACATTTAATTTTTAAATTGGGTAAATATTTTTGGATTAATCATTAAGGGTTCATTTCAATGCAATTGATCATGAACTACATGTTGTGTCGTGAAAGAAAACATAGATCCTAATATAAGTGAAACGATCACATTCATCACTGACGCATTAGTAAAAACATGTATTCATTATTTGGATTTGATAAGACTTGTTCGTAGAGTTATTCAATGCATTAGTTTCTTAAATTACTCTAATTATTGCATATTACAAGCATCTCATTCCCATTAAATATCATTGATTTTTTTCTCATGCATATTATAGGCTATATTTAACTGACCACATTCACTGGGTCATAATTAGGAATATCAATAGTTCTAGTTTTGGTTTTCAACATATTAGGTTCTAGTTTTGGTTTTCAACATATTAGGATTGGAGTAAGTTCTTAGTCCCTTCTCTTATCTTTCTTAGATAAAATTTTCACAAACAACTCAATCAACATCTCCTTCTTTCATCTTTAATGTATCATTAAGGTTTACATTAATTTTTTCTATTACTTACCACCTAGTTTTTAAAACTGTGGATTAGTTGCTTTTCATACATGTGATCTGAAGTCCTTAAACTTTTAAACAATTTTTGTTTGTACTTATATCTATAATGTTTATGAATTTTTTTAATATTTATCAAGTTAATCTATATCTACACTCATTGATCTCTGGTTTTTTGCTGAGGTCATTCATTATTATTTTAAACCAAAAAAATATATAAATGAAAGAAATTTAGGGTTACTTCTAGTTAAAATTTTAGTCATTTATCATGATTAAATCATTCAAATGTAGTTTACAAATAAATGTATCCCTTTATGTGCAATTTTTCACTATTATCCCTAAATTGGGTGATATGAGGGCATCAAATTTATAATACCATATCATGACTCCCAACATTTCAATTAGCTGATAACACTTAGTGAACTTCACATTTATATGTTAATCTCAAGGATTATACTAAAATGCTCATTTTAATCCTAGAAGGGACATGTAGTTGGTCAGACTAGTAATTATGCAATATGTAGGTTTCATGTTAATCTCAACGCAAGGTGACAAGATGAATAGAATTGTTAATTATTTCAAATTTAAAGTATATTGGTCTCAAAAGGGGATTTCTAGGTTTGTATAGAATTATCTTACTTTGTAACTCGATATATGTGTGTTGACCACAAGGATGCATGTTGTAATTCACATGTTTTTATAAAAAACTAGATCAAATGTCTTGGTTTACTTCTAGTGTATTTATTTGACTAATTTTAGGATATGCCTTAACTATAAACCATAGTTGGAGTTTAGATCAAGACATACACAAAGATCAAGTTGACTGAGTAGTGAAAAGAATTCTCAATTGATATCTTATGTACGTCACGCATATTGGTAATATTACAGAGATCTATCTCATAACTTGTAGGACACAACTATAAAAGTACTTACGAAGTTATGTACTCACAAATTATTAATATGAGTATGTAACTTAGTCAAGATTAACTACAAGACTCCATGCAACCACTAAAATTTGAAGTCATGAAGTACATGCATCGCCTGAAGGTTTCTCCTTAAACATAAGGATATTATATGATATTGGGGACCTCAAAAATATTCATTTTATAACAACTTCTATAAATAGAAACAATCATCTCCTAAATATTCTGAAAATCATCTATTGATGATTTCTTAGAACATATAGAGACAAGCATTGACTAAAGTTTTATTTGGGATCATTAGTATTATTATCTATGACATCAACTCTTACATCTATTCATAAGTTTGTGATATACTAAAAAGTTCAATCTACCATTTTAAAATAGGTTATTTGATAGTGTTTAGCTAGACATTTTTTTACTAGTAAAGTGTTAATCATCCACAAGAACTCTACATACTTCCCCAAAAATGACTCAAATTTGTTCCAATCATGTCTACATTCTGTTTCACATGTATACTATAATTTCATGTAAATTGGAAGTTTCTCAATGCATTAAGTGAGATACTTCCATAAAGATAATATGTTTCCAACTTAGAGATTCTAGATAACTCCCTTGAGCTAGATCATTGTAAGACCCCTGACCTGGGTTTTAGGGTAACCATGTTTTTTTGTTAATAAAGTGTTTAGAACCTTGTTGTAATCCTTTGAGATGTTTTTAGACCTAGTAGAGAGCTTAAGTCTCTAGTTTGAGATTTTTTGGATGATATTTATGCTTTATGTACTTATTTTGGGTCAAATTGCAATTTCCCCATTTGTGGGGGTTATCTTGCAATTTTCCACCTATAGAGTTTTCCTACTCTTTATTGGCTTCATTAGATAGAGTGTGGTGCTTTGGGGCACCTTGGTTGAGCCTTGGATGAGTGATGGCATCCCTTGTGGTGGTTAGGCTTTCTAGGGTGTGGTGTGCCTTGACCATGTGTACCTTGTGGGTTGTCTTGATTTAGTTCGTGACCTAGGGTGAGTTCTGTGGGTTTCATAGTCGAGACACCCCCTCTAGGTGTTGTGGTCGTGACCAAGATGACCTTGGGTGGTCTTGGGTTGAGACAGATGCCTCTTTGCAGAGTATGTCGACCTAGGGAGTGTATTGACCCTTTTGTCTCGACCTAGTGATGCTTTGGTGTCTTGTCTCAAGCATGGGTGGTGTCCTCAGTGTGTGTTGTGACCATGACCATGTTGGGTGACCCAAGTGGTCGACACCCAACATATGTTGTATCACCTTATTGTGCATGCATGGTTTAAGTGGTTGCATGTGTGTTTCTTGGGTGGACAAGTGTCCCTTTGGAGCCCTATCTTGTTGACACATCATCCTTCACCCTACTTCACTCCTCTATTGCTTTATAAACCCTCTTCTCTCCAAGAAACTCTTTTTATCCATCATCTTTCTCCTTTCTTGCTTGGCATCCTTGAAGCTTCGTCGAGCAAGTAGGTGTTGATCTTGGATCTCTTAGTGGCCAAACTTCCCTTGCATGTGGTACTTGTGGTGATCTTTGCTCATCTTCAACCTTGGTAAGTATATGCCTTTATTTTCCAACATTTTCCTTTGGAACCTCCATCTTATTCTTCCTATTTCCTTGTTCATATACTAGGGTTCTACCCTAGTGGTCACCTTGAGAAAAACTCCTCTCCACAAAGACCTTAGACTATGGATTATCCATGGTGGTAACTAGTGGGAGGTTTTTTTCTTCTCTTCTCTCCCTTCTTTCTTTGGTTTGGCCTAGGGTTTTCTTACCCTTTCTCTTTATCTACCTTTTACCATGATGTCTTCTCCTTCTTGAGGTTCTTTTCTAGTTGGGTGTGGAGCTTTTGGTGGAGCTTCATTCTCCCTTGAAATTGTGTGCTTGGAGCTTGCAATACTTGGAATGATCTTCCTTAAGGCGTGTGATATAACCCTTAACCCTCTCTATTATGGAACATTTCATACTTGCAAGTTATTGTTTCCTCTCTCTAAAACATGGTCTTACATGTTAAATAATGATGTAATTCTCTAGAACTTGATTATTGATAATTATCATGCTTGATGTGCTTGGAATCTAAAACCCTAATTCTATGAACCCAATTTTTGGTGATTGTTGTGTGATGGTAATCTTCTCTTACCTTTTGATTATTTTTCTCACATGCATGGTGATCATGTGTCTTGATGTTCTATGGAGGTCGGGCTCCATCTTGGAGGTATTAAACGTGGTTTTCCCTCTATTGCATGAGGTTCCTTTCATGGTGATTTTTCATAGCACTTGTGTTAGGGTTTTGATGACCGAATTTTGGGGTATGCCTTTTCCTTCTTGAGTATGGTGGTTTCTTTACTATTCTCTTCCATTTTGGTTGTAGTTTTCTTCTTCTTTGACCTTATTTACCCTAAGTTTGGTGGTGGATAGTTTCCTTGTTGGTATCTTGACCAATAGTGGTCACTACACCTTGTTTTGTCTTGGGTAGCGACACTTTAGTTTTGGGTCGAGACAGTTGACCTTGTGGAGGTAGAGACATCCTACTCTTTGATGGACATGACATCTACTCCCTACAAGGTCTAGACACATCCTTAGTTATGGTCAAGATGCTTCCTTCTTTCTTGAGATCATGACATGCTAGTCTTGGTGGTCAAAATCCTAGCTTCATGTGTGGTCGAGACAACATGTATCATGGTGGTCAAGACCCTTTGTGTCATGGTGCGACACCTACCTAGATGGTGGTCATGACACTACATATGTTCATGGTCGTGATAGTCCTAGATATTGAATGGTTGACACGTATACATAATCATATGATTGATATATAAGCATGAACACTAAGTAATGGACTGTGTATGGTGTTGTTTGGTTGTATGCCTAATCAACCTTTATCATGTTCCTAGATCTTAATATGCTCCAAGAATGTGGAAGGACACAATTAAGGCTAGCGCTATCATCAAGTTGTAAATCCTAATCAGATAAGTGTGGAACCCTAACCCTAATTATGAGTAATGTGATGTGTTTCGTTCTTCTCATGGAATATTTATAGTGTTATGCTACTTTCTCTCTTGTTTATAAATCCCTAAGCTTGCAGGAAAAATGAATGCCACGGCTTGTGTGTGTTGTGATAAGGAACATATGGCACAGAATAATGATTATGCACATTGTTGAATCATAATGCGGTGATGTACAAACATGGTTTATGTGATTGGATCTTATGACCTGGTAATGGCTTAATGCCTATTATGAGGTGGTAGCCTCCAGTGATGTGATTGAGGGATTGATGTTCCCCAATGATGTGACTTTGATAATGGTCTTGTGCATGGTAGTGATATAGTGTTGTGATGGTGATGTGACTAGGCTGCACCCTATATGTTTGATATCTTCTAGAGTTGTCATATACCCTTATTCTTATAGAGTTTGTTATGGCTTTGTACGTTGTAACTTGATTGATGCTAAAAGATACCCAATGGGCTTAATTAATCAAGTGAAACCCTAATCATTTAGGTTCCATGTGCCATACATCCTTTCTAGTATCAGCTTAAATTTTTGGATCGACGAACATAGTATAACTCAAAGTGCATATTTTTTAATATGCAGGGGTGCAACTCGAGTATCTCATTGCATCAACAACTACAGGTTATGTGAGACAGCTATGCATGAGCTGATCTCCTTGTGAAATGGATGGCAACAACTACAGGTTATGTGAGACAGCTATGCATGAGCTGATCTCCTTGTGAAATGGATGGCCATGCATGAGCCAATCCTTTTATTAAGAAAGGTCATGCATGAGCCTATTCTTCTAGCTCCATTACATGTACCAAGGGTTGCTAGTTGTTCATATATGGATGGTCATCTGTGAGTCGATCCTTTTATTGACTATATGTCACCTTTTTGTAGTTGACTGATATGTCTCATCGGTGTTTTCTCTTTTGCTGACCAAGAGGTGTGGATAGGTTGTGGATTCTGGCTCTCCCATTTGACCTTGTATGGCATCGATTTTGACGTAGCAGTTTTCGGTTGGATTTGAGTGGTATGACTCAAATCCTTGGGGAGAAAACAAAGATGTAACAATCGTGTAGTGTATCTTGCTTAGGGCCAAGTGCGAATAACTTCTGTTGAAGCCTTTGCCTTATCTTTGTACTGATTTTTTGAATTATTAGGTGGTAAGAGAAATCAACTTTATACATGTTCTTCCATTCCTTCTAAAGTATGTTGATTATTCTACTGCTCAGTGACAATTGCATAATCTTATTTAATCTACTTTCCCTATTAGATACATATCATTTAACCGAGTCTGCTCATCCTACATTGTAATTTATCTATCTATTTAGTTATATGTCCCTTAATAGACATTGGAATAGAGTTATGGATCCCGCTGGGATGTTTGGTCTCACCCTGTGGGTTTCCACATCTTTTAGGTGGACATGCATGAAGAGGTAGAGATCGGGCAGCTGAGGAAGAGCAGCAGCAAGATAAGTAGTTATTAAAGGTTGGAAGTGTTGCTAATCTTTTGATGTTAGAGTCCTAGAGTCATCCTTGTGCACTCAAGCCTTTGAGGTGTTCTTGATGTGTTTGTAGTTATGAGGTTTTGTCTTGTGTGCCTTTTATTGTATAGTTATGGCAGATGTACATGTACATATATATGGAACAGATATCTCATGTTTTAGGTTGATGACAGGTTTAATGATGCCCAATGATGTGAGCACCATGTCTTATGTGTTATGTGATATAGGTGTCCTATTGAGGACTTATATGTGATAAGTTTTTTTTGGCTTTGGTACTTTGAGAAAATTGATTTTAATTTCCTGTGTTTTCTGGTAATCCGCTTGTTTAGTTTTAACTCTGCATTCAGTTTTGAGTTATCTCATTTGTGGCACGTCAGGCATCACAATTATGGTTGGTATCAGAGCTTAGGTTCGCCAAGTCTATAGGAACCTAGGACTAAGGTTTGTGTCTGTTCTAGTGTCCTCCAGTCTGTCTTATCGTGTCTTTTGCTTATGTAGAAGAACAAGAAGAGTATGAAACATAGTTGGAGAACACGAAGAACGCATTGTAGAGAGCAGTGTTGTTGCACTAGGGGTGGTGCAAGGGTCTAGGTGAATGAAGATCGGGCACCTAATTCACTCCAATTTGATCAAGACATGCTAGAAAACCCCACCTTTCACTCTTTATTCAAGCAGTTCATGGCGACAATGACACATATGATGGACAAAATGTCCTTTCCTCAAACGAGAGCAGTAGTCCCCAACATGGAATCCCCTAGGTCTGGTAAGACCTTTGAGAGGCTGAGGTGTGTTGGTGCGGTGGAATATTCTGGTACAAATGATCTAGTGGATGTGGATCTTTGGTTGATAGAGTTAGAGAAGGCCTTCAAGATCCTTAGTATCCCCGAGGCTGATAGGGTGATGCATGTTGTGTATCTTGTGAAGGGGAGTGTTGGCCATTGGTCGGCCATTAAAGAGGAGAAGAGGACATGTGTTGTTGTTATTTGGGAGGATTTCAAACAAGAGTTTGTCATTAGGTACTTCTCACATACCTATTTGGATGAGAAGATCTCTCAGTTCTAGAAGATCAGGCAAGGAACCAGGATGATCAATAAGTATGAGATAAGGTTTATGGATCTTTTGAGGTTATATCCTCATATGGCTACTACAGATGAGGAGAGGAACTGACATCTATACTACTATAAAAAGAGTGAATAACTTTTTTAATTACAAAAATGCCACTGGCCAATCAGAATTCAGCCTTTTCAAAATACTGCATCCATCTTAATTCTCTCTCTTCTCTCCTTTTTATAGAATTTACTACTTTTATTAGTCTTTTTCTTCCTTCCTCGAGAAATAACGGATCCCTCCCTCTCCTCCCACTCCTTCCCGTTTACACCCATGATCGTCCCAGGCGCCTTTCACCATCTTAAACTACACCTTCCACGTTCTTTTATCCACTCTTCCTTTCTTTATATTTATCCCAACTAACCACTTCCTGTTATCTCCATATTCATATCTTCACATATTTTCTCCGATTATAACAACAGTTCTTCTCTCATATTTGTGATCTTGTAGTCTCCATCCAACCCCCACGTTCCTCCTCATTTCTTTCCATTAGATCATATCCAACTTCCACATTTCTCCCATTCTTTCCACTCCCCATCCACCTCAATTCCCACCTCTTCCTCTTTCCATATCCGTATCCAACTACTCCATTTTCTCTTCTCTGTCCATGCGTCACCGTCCACTGCCAAGGCACACAGCAAATTGCTTCTACAAACATCTACTCTTGCACGATGTTTTATGCATCCAACGACAAGTACCCGTCAATGGAGGCCAACAACAAGAAAACCAAGACAATCATTGCTTCCCTTGGCAAATGTAGCCAGACCATCTGCCATATTGTGTGCATCCATTGAATTCTCAGAAGCCGGCGCGCGAGGGCCTATTGCAGGCGGTTTGTTGTACACGCGACACACTTCAACCAACTGTTCTTCTGCAACCTCTCTTTGATCACTTACGGCCACTCGGCATCCCTTGCGATGACGATGACGTGTTTGAAGACTTGTCAAGTTGAGAGGAACTGCCTCACCTCTTGACTCGGCTCCTTAGGGCTCAACGCAAGGTATTTCTCCTCTTCTTGATCTCTCTCATGATCTACAGCATGTGGGAACAACTTGCTGGTACCAGGTTCGCCTACAAAAAGAAAATGGGTTCCAAACACTCACTTTTCTTTTTCTTGTCAGATAGCGATTCAGGTATGTTTCATAGTTTGCCTTCACTTGAATGGTAGACAATCGTACATGCTCCAAATCCGTATGTAAAGTTTACTATTACAGATATCTTACCAATCTTTTAAGCGATTATCCAATGGGCTACTAAACTCACTATTGACGGTTGGCTATATTTCTTTCATATAATTGGCTTTTAACTTGGATATTTCAGCCTTTCTTTTTGACGTTACACATCTTTTAATACATGTTTTCGTTCAGACTAAACACCATTAGATGTACCTTAAAATAAGCGATACATGACCGATCGAGTGTGGCTCTGAAAATCTCTATTCCCTCACGCCGAGAAGATAAATGCAGATTTTTCAAGATCGCATCCTCTTATTTGCAATATGACGTCAGAGATTCAACTTCGCTTCCTTGCTTACATACATGAAGCAATGGTGACGGAAACGCCAACTCATATTAATCTGTGCAACCAATGCAATGGTTAGTATTTCTCTACTTTTAATTGCACACATTCCTAATCGCAATCTACTTCCATTTTAAGAAAAATCCTATGGGAGACATAATTTAAAGATCTAGCTACTCACTTTTTTTATTATAAAGATACAATTACAAGAAGAAGGAAAGTGCACACTTTAGCAGGAGTGCACTTCCAATTAATCGAGATGTATTGTACTTTAAGTGGATAAAATTTTATATAGCTGGTGTTCTCTGAGAACTTCCAATTAATCGAGATGTATTGTACTTTAAGTGGATATAATTTTATATAGTTGGTGTTCTCTTCCCTCAGCCATCTAGGTTTTAAGTTAGCGCAGTTTTGTTTGTCATAAATTTATATAAACTTGTTTGGATGATTTTCTACTAATGTTTGCTTTTCTAATTTTAGGTACGATATCATGTGTTTCGATTAAATCAGGGAAAAAACCTCAAAATCTATTTTATTATAATTCAATTTCCTTTTATTTTTTGTGTAAGATGTTTGCATGAAGGACACGACTATGACTTGGTTGGAATTTTCCATTTGATATATTTAGTTATCACTATTTGTCAATTGGACTTGCAAGATGTTATATGTAACTTTTTTCTCATGAGGATCTCCCTGTTATATTTTTTTCCAACTGCATTTATTACATGTATCTGGATACATAGGGTCTTAGTTTGTTTTCCATCTTCTTTCCATGTTTATTTTTCGTGTCAAAGGCTCAATTTTTTGAGGGAGACATTAAGTAAATATTTTCCCCACTTCTTACAAATAATGTGTCTTGCTTAAGCCTTATATCTATTATAAAAATTATTCTTTGTAACTAATTTGAATTAAAGACATGTATATGTAAGTTACTATACTATTTTTGTATGTTCAAAATTCATATAAGATGCTACAATTATAATGTTTTAGTCGAAAACTATGTATAATGTTTAAGTCAAAAACTATGTATATAGTTTATGGTAAATACTCAATCATGTTTACATTTGGTTTGGAGCTCTTTTTTCTTAAGTGACAACACGTCAAACTAATAACATATTAGTATCTACATTTGAACTATATTTTGTACTCTTATGCATCAATTTTTTTTTGTTCTATACTATCTATGATGTCGCATACATTCAAATCAATCTATTCATTGCTAACGACGATGAGATGAAAAGTCACATATTTTACTAAGTGAAAAGAGGGGGTGAAGAGTGTGATTTTTTTTAATTTGTTGAGCACAACATAGTGCTATGTTTAATCAAATTTAATCTACCATTGACATTTAATTATGTCAAATGATGTATCATAAAATTCAATATGTGTGTGTGTTTTCACGTGTATGTGCACGTGTGGAATTACTAGTTTTGAGAAAGGGTTGAATTCGAAGTCGTCTACCCTAGTGGCTACTTTGGAGAACCTTGAGAAGTTTGCCACGTTCATGGAGTCTATCAGGAGGATCGAATGGTCTGTAGTCGAGAAGTGTGAGAAGAGTTCCAAGAAGAGACCAGCACAGTATTAGGGACAGTCTTCTGGAGGTTTTGAGATGCCTAGGTTCTCGGCACTTCCATCACAGTGGAGGTTCAGTGCACAAACACAATGGTCACCAAGTAAAGGTAGAGGCCGCAGCCTTCTGCCAGCAGGATCCCACTATACAGCTTTAGTGTTAGTGAAAGGGTCGTCTTGGCCGTGGTACGAGAGAAGGATGTGCTAGAAGTGCAACTAGGTTGGGCATACAAAGTTGTATTGCCCCATAAAGGATGATGACGTGATTTAACAATTTAGGCAGAGCCAGCAGGGCTCAGCGAGATAGCAATGTAGCAGTGGTGGAGGCTGAGGACGTGGACAGGGATCGTAGGTTGGTTCTTCGGCTCAGGGCAGTAGAGGGTGAGGACGACAACATGCAACAACTACATTCTACGCCATGAGTCATCCGGAAGGGGTGGTCAACCCATGAGTAGTGACAGGTCAGAGGGAATTATTTCATGTTGATTTGTCTTCTTCTTGCTTTATATCTATTTTGGTTGATGCAGGTGGACACACTCTTTTATCACTCGAGAAGTGATTGATAGTTTTTTTTACCGATTAGTCATAAACGGGATAGTCTTCTCTTAGAAACCCCATTAGTTGGATCCACAAAGTTGTGAGAGGTGTTTCCTTCCTATGTCCTTTATTTTTTAAGACATAGCATTCAAGTGGACCTTGTACCTCTTGATGTGTAGGATTTGATGTGATCCTTGGAATGGACAACTTGTAGAAGTATCAGGTGGTCTTAGATTGTAGTTCCAAGGTGGTGACGTTTGTAGATGGCTATGTGACATGGATTTTCCAAGGGGATAGGAAGATTCTTCTGACGTGTCTGGTGTCAGCAATGGTGGCTTAAAAGATGATAAGACATGGTTGTGATGCATTTTTAGCACATGTAGTGGATACTAAGATGAGGAGTCCTAGTACCAGGAGGTGCCAGTGGTTTGTGAGTTTGAGGACATGTTTCCAGATGAGTTCCTAGGTGTTCCTCTAGTTAGAGAGATTGATTTTGATACCAATCTAGTGTCAGGTATGCAGCTGATAGCGTAGACACAATACAGGATGGGTCCAGTTGAGATGGCAGAGTTAAAGAAATAGTTGCAAGAGCTTCTTGAGAAAGGCTTCATCAGATTAAGCATGTATCTACAAGTTTCTCCTGTGTTGTTTGTCAAGAAGAAGGATGGATCCATGAGGCTATGTATAGACTACATACAGTTGAACAAGGTGATGATAAAGAACAAGTATCCCTTGTTGAGGATAGATGACTTGTTTAATCAGTTTTGTGAAGCCAACATGTTCTCAAAGATAGACCTGATGTCAGGATATCACAAGTTGCATATCAAGGTAGATGACATACCTAAGTCGGCTTTTCAGCATTGGTATGGTCACTATGAGCTTGTGGTTATGCCATTTGGGCTAACCAATGCACTGACAACATTCATGGATTTTATGAATAGAGTGTTATGGCCATTTCTTGATCAGTTCATGGTGGTCTTCATTGATGATATCATGATATACTCCAAGTACAGTGAACAGCATGAATAGCACCTTCGCCAGGCATGACCGTGTTGAGGCAGCATCAGCTATATGCCAAGTTTAGCAAGTGTGAGTTTTGGCAGATGGAGGTGTCCTTCCTAGGACACGTGATATCTAATGAGGGAGTTTATGTGGACCCCATGAAAGTTGAATCCATGATGGAGTGGGAACAATAGAAGATGCCAATTGAAGTTCATAGTTTTTTGGGTCTGGCAGGCTACTATAGGAGGTTCATTAATAACTTCAGCTCAGTGGCGTCACCCCTAATGAAGTTGACAAGGAAGGATGTGCCTTTTGTCTGGGATGACAAGTGTTAGTGTGCCTTTCAGTTGTTGAAGGAGAAGTTAACAAGTGTGCCAGTGCTAGTTCTTCCTGAATATGGGGAAGGAAACATAGTTTTTTGTGATGCGTCAAGGAATGGTTTGGGTTGTCTACTGATGCAGGACAAGAATGTGATATCTTTTGCATCGCAAAAGTTGAATAATCACAAGGAGAACTACCCAACCCATGATCTGGAATTAGCTGTAGTAGTTCATGCTTTGAAGACCTGGAGACACTACCTTTATGATGAGAAGTATCAAATCTTCATGGATCACAAGAACTTGAAGTATATCTTTTTCCAGTAGGAGTTTAACATGAGGCAGCGGCACTTGATGGAGTTAATCAAGGACTATGACTGCACCATTAATTACCATCCAGGAAAGGCTAAGGTCGTGGAAGATGCGTTGAGAAGGAAGCCTTCTCCTTCGTCATCTACAGGTTAGGCGCAATTGTGTTCCTTGGTGTGCCATAAGAGAGACATGTTGGTTTCCTTATGTTAGTTAAATGTGAAGCTAGAGGTGTGTTTGCTAGTAGGTTTGATCGTACAGCTATAAGTGAAGCCCACATTGAGGCAGTAGATCAGAGAAGTATAATAGGTCGATACCATGATACACCATAAATTATCAGAGTTCGATGGTGAGAAGCGTGATAGTTTTTATGAGGTAGAGGATGGGAAAGTATGTTACCATGACAGAGTTGATGTTCCCAATGTTGATAATCTAAGGAAGATGGTTTTGGAAGAGGCTAACTATTCGATGTACGCTATGCACCCAGATTGCACTATGATGTACCACAATCTGAAAGATTTGTATTAGTGGCCTAGCTTGAAGCGTGATGTGGATGAGTTCATGGCCAAGTGTGTTTTGTGTCAGCAAGTCAAAGCAAAGTGTCAAAAACCTATAGGGACGTTGCAACCATTTCCTATACCACAGTGGAAATGGGATCACATGACAATGGACTTTGTGGTTGGTCTGCCTAGGACAGCTAAAGGCCATGATTTCATTTGAGTAATCATTGATAGGTTGACCAAGTCAGCACATTTCCTTCCTATGAAGACGACGTATACATCATAGAAGCTTGTTCTGATCTATGTTGATGAGATAGTGTGTTCGCATGGTGTCCCAGCTACCATCATGTTAGATAGAAATCTTCAGTTTACAAGTCACTTTTGGGAGTGCTTGCACACTGCCTTGGCTACGTAGTTGAGGTTTAGTAATGCCTTCCACCCACTAATAGATGGCTTGTCTAAGAGAACCATACAAACCTTGGAGGACCTATTGAGAGCTTGGATCTTGCAGTTGGGGCATCCACCTCTGTTTGATAGAGTTTTCTTATAATAATACTTATCAGAGGAGCATCGACATGACACCATATGAGGCGTTGTATGAGATTCATTGTAGGTCTCTATTGTGCTAGTATGAGATAGGTGAATATCAGCTTCTTAGTCCTAAACTTGTGTAGTAGATAACAAAAAAGATCAAAGTGATTCAACAGTAGTTAAAGGAAGCATATGATAGGCAGCAGTCGTATGCTGATAACCTCTATAGACCCTTGGAGTTCCAAGTGGGACACAACGCGTATCTCAAGGTCTCTCCTTGCAATGGTGTATTGAGGTTTGGGAAGAAGGATAAGTTGGCTTCAAGGTATATGGGACCATACCCTATGGTGGTACATGTTGGGAAGGTGTCTTACAGGTTGAAGTCGCCACTTGAGTTGCACATGTTGCATCCAGTGTTCTATGTATCCATTTTGAGGAAGTGCCACCCTGATACCGAATTGGTTTTGCAGCCAATGGAGGTTGAGCTTGATGAGGATATGTCCTATGTGGAGGAACTCATGTTGATCCTTGATAGAAGAGTGAAGAAGCTAAAGAAGAATGACATGGTGTTGGTGAAGGTTCTATGGCATCACCTTGGCATTGAGGAATCCAAGTTGGATATTTAGGAAGAGATGAGGAGGAATTACCCCTCTCTTTTTGCTTAGAATTTTGGGGGGAAAATCCTTATTAGTGGTTCATGACTTGTAAGACCCTTGACCTAGTTTTTGAGGTAACCCTATTTTTTTTATTCAAGTAAGTTTTTAGAACCTTGCTCTAATCCTTTGAGATGCTTTTAGACCTGGTGGACAACTTAAGTCTCCAGTTTGAGCTTGTTTGGATGATGTTTGTGGTTTATGTGCTTATTTTGGGTCAAATTGCAATTGTCCCATTTCTGGGGGTTATCTTGCAATTTTCCACCTCTAGAGTGTTCCTTCTCTTTCTTGGATTCATGAGAGAGAGTGTGGGGCTTTGGGGTGGCTTGGTTTAGCCTTGGATGAGTGTTGGCTTCCCTTGTGGTCATTAGGGTTTCTAGGGTGTGGTGTGCCTTGACCGTGTGTACCTTGGGGGTTGTCTTGACCTAGGTTGTGACCTAGGGTGAGTTTTGTGGGTTTCAGGATCGAGACACCCCCCTATAGGTGTTGTGGTTGTGACCAATATGACCTTGGGGTCTTGGGTCAAGATAGTTGCCTCTTTGTAGAGTATCTTGACCTAGGGAGTGTGTTGACCCTTTTGTCTCGACCTAGTAATGCTTTGGTGTCTTGTCTTGACCATTGGTGGTGTCCTTGGTGTGTGTCATGATTGTGACTATGTTGGGTGACCCAAGTGGTTGAGACCCAACATAGGTTGTATCACCAACTTATGCATGCATGGTTTAAGTTGTTGCATGTGTGTTTCTTGGGTGGACAAGTGTCCCTTTGGAGCCCTATCTTGTTGACACCTCATCCTTCACCCTACTCTCCTCCTTTTCTATATAAACCCTCTTCTCTCCATACAAGTAATTCTTTCCAGCCATCCTCTTTCTCCTTTCTTTCTTGGCATCCTTGAAGCTTGGTGGAGCAAGAAGGTGCTAATCTTGGAGCTCTTGGTGGCTGAACTTCCCTTGCATGTGGTGCTTGTGGTGATCTTTTATCATCTTTGACCTTGGTAAGTATATGCCTTTCTCTTGCAATGTTTTCCTTTGGAACCTCCATCTTCTTCTTCCTCTTTCCTTGTCTATCGACTAGGGTTCTACCCTAGTGGTCACCTTAAGAGAAACTGCTCTAAAGAAAGGCCTTAGACTATGGACTATCCATGGTGGTAACTAGTGGGAGGCTTTTCTCTTCTCTTCTCTCCCTTCTTTCTTTGGTTCAACCTAGGGTTTTCTTACCCTTTCTCTTGGGATACCTTTTACCATGATGTCTTCTCCTTCTTTAGGTGCATTTGTATCCAAAAGTGGATCTTTTTTTGGAGCTTCATTTCCCTTGGGATCATGTGCTTCGAGTTTTCAATCCTTGGAGTGATCTTCCTTTAGGAGAGTGATATAACCCTTAACGCTCTCTATTATGGAACATTTCATACTTGCATGTTGTTTTTTCCTCTATCTAAAACATGTACCTACATGTTAAATAATGATGACATGCTCTAGAACTATATTAGAGATAATTATCATGCTTGATGTGCTTGGAATCCAAAACCCTAATTTTATGAACCCAATTTTTGGTGATTCTTGTGCGATGGATGTTTTCTCTTACCTTTTATCTTTGGTTTTTCTCACATGCATGATGATCATGTGCCTTGATTTTCTATGGAGGTTGGGTTCTGTCTTGGAGGTATTAAATGTGGTTTTCCCTCTCTTGAATGAGGTTCCTTTCATGGTGTTTTTTCATACCACTTGTGTTAGGGTTTTGATGACTGAATTTTGTGGGATATCTTCTCCTCCTTGAGGATGGTGGCTTCTTTGTTGTTCTCTTCTATTTTGTTCATAATTTTCTTCTTCTTTGACCTTTTTTATCCTCAGTTTGATGGTGGATCTTTGCCTTGTTGGTATCTTGACCAATAGTGGTCACTACACCTTGTTTTTTCTTGGATCACGACACTTTAGTTTTGGGTTGAGAAAGCTGACCTTGTGGAGGTCACGACTTCCTACTCTTTGATGGCCACAACACCTACTCCCTAGTGGGTTGAGACACATCCTTAGTTATGGTCAAGATTCTTCCTTCTTTCTTGAGATCGTGACATGCTAGTCTTGGTGGTCAAAATCCTAGCTTCATGTGTGTTTGAGACTCCATGCATCATAGTGGTCAAGACCCTTTTTGTCATGGGTGCGACACCAACATGGATGGTGGTTGTGATACTACATATGTGTGTGGTCGTGATAGTCCTAGATAGTGATTAGTTAACATGTATACATAATCATATGATTCATACATAAGCATGCACACTAACTAATGAACCATGTACGGTGTTGTTTGGTTGGATGCCTAATCAACCTTAATCGTGTTCCTAAATCTTAATATGCTCCAAGAATGTAGGAGGACACAATTAGGGTCAACGTTATCATCAGGTTGTAAACCCTTATCGGATAGGTATGGAACCCTAACCCTAATAATGAGTAATGTGATGTGTTTGCTTCTCTCTCATGGAATAGTTATTATGTTATGGTGCTTTCTCTCTTGTTTATCGACCCCTAACCTTGTAGAAGAAATGAATGACACAACTTGTGTGTGTTGTGATTACGACCATATGATACAAAGTAATGATTATGCACATTCTTGAAGCATAATGTGGTGATGTACATGTAGGGTTTATGTGACTAGATCCTATGACCTGGTGATGTCTTAATGCCTATTGTGAGGTGGTAGCCTCCAATGATGTGATTGAGGGATTATAGTTCCCCAGTGATATGACTTTGATTATGCTCTTATGCATGGTAGTGATACATTGTTGTGATGGTGATGTGACTAGATCACACCTAATACGTTTGATATTTTCTAGAGTTGTCATATACCCTTATTCTTGCAAAGTTTTTTATGGCTTTGTACGTTGTAACTTGATTGATGCTAAAAGATACCCAATTAGCTTAATTAATCAAGTGAAATCCTAATCATGTAGGTGCCCTATTCCATAGATCCTTTCCAGTGTTAGCTTAAATTGCTAGATCTGTGAAACGAGTATAATGCGGAGTGCATATTTTTGAATATGTGGGGGTGCAAGTCGAGTATCTCTTTGTGTAAACATTACAGGGTATGTGAGACAGCAATGTGTGAGCTGATCTCCTTGTGATATGGATGGCTATGTGTGAGCCAATTCTACTTTTAAAAAATGGCCATGCCTGAGCCTATTATTCTAGCGTCGTTACCTATACCAAGGTGGGATAGGTGTTTATATATGGACGTCCATGCATGAGATGATCCTTTTGTAGACTATACGTCACCTTTTAGCAATTGGCTGATATGTCTCTACGGTGTTTTCTCTTGTGCTGACCAAGAAGTTTGGAGAGGTCATGGATTTTGGCTCTTCCATTTGACCTTGTATGGCACCGATTTCCTCTTAGCAGTGGTCGGTTGGATTTGAGTGGTACGAATCAAATCCTCATGGCAATAATAAAAGATGTAACACAATCGTATAGTGTATCTTTCTTAGGGCCAAATACAAATACATTTGGTTGAACTCTTTGCCTTATCTTTGTATTGATATCTTGAATTATAAGGCGGTAAGAGAAATCAAGTGTTATACATGTTCTTCATATTCTTCTTAAGTATGTTGATTGTTCTACTGCTCAGTGACAATTGACTAATCTTATTTAATCTACTTTACCTGTTAGATACATATCATTTAACTAATTATATTCATCCTACTTAGTACTTTATCTATCTTTTTAGATTTTTGTGCCTTAATAGACATTGGCAGAGAGTTATGGCTCTCACTAGGACGTTTGGTCTCACCATGTGGGTTTACACATCTTTTAGGTGGACGTGCATGAAGAGGTAGAGACTGGGCAGTTGAGGAAGAGCAGCAGCAAGAGCAGTAGTTGTTAAAGGTTGGAAGTGTTGCTAGTCTTTTTGTGTTAGAGTCCTAGAGTCATCCTTGTACACTCAGGTCTTTGAGGTGTTCTTGATGTGTTTGTAGTTATGAGGATTTGGCTTGTGTGCCTTTGATTGTATAGCTATGGTGGATGTACATGTACATGTATATGGAACAAATATCTCATGTTATACATTGATGAAAGGTATGATGATGTGCAATGATGTGAGCATCGTGTCAAATGTGTTATGTGATACATGTGTCCTTTTGAGGACTTCTATGTGATAAGTTTTTTTTCTACTTTGGTGCTTTGAGAAAAATGGTTTCAATTTCCTGTGTTTTCTGATAATCCGCTTGTTTAGTTTTAATTCCGCATTTGGTTTTGAGTTGTCTCATTTGTGGCATGTCGGGCGTCATAATCACTAACATACATCAAATGAGTAAATAGGATCCCTTGTTATAGATCCAAACCCTATTTTTTTACTTATGAATATCCCATTCTCTATTAAAATATATTTCACTCCTTATTTATTAGTTTCTTTTTATGTGACGAGAGATACTAGGGTAAGGTGGTTTTTGGTTGTAGGGAGGTGGTCATTAGTCAAGGTTTTGGTCTTTTTCCTTAAAAATATTGTCTCTCTCCTTAAACTAAAAAGATAATTCGTGTATTTTTTTGGTGGTTAATACAAATTCTCATGTTTTGAAATCCTAGGAGAATGACACACCATGTAGTAGAGCTATATCATTGTAGGAGAGAACCATAATACATTCTTGTGTACTTTTGTGTTTGCTTGTTTATCACTTTTGCTTTAATTATTTGGTGGTAGTGAATGATGTGTAAGTTCTATTATTTCAATGGAAACAATGTTGATCCTTATATTATATAGGTCGTATCATATAACAACCTTTTCAAATACAAATTCTTCCACAAGTAGGAGTATATAAACAAAAACCTATTTGGAAAGCTTGGCCTAGAAGAAAGCTAATTCACGCATCAAATATTATTTGTCAACACCAACTCACAACAAAAGATGATGAATATTAAATTACATATTATAGCCATGAGATTTTAAATGTGGAAGTTTGTATGGCTCTCTTATGTGGTTCTTCAAGGTAAATTTTCTACCAGGAATGAAGATGACTTGAAGAGGGTCTTTGTGATGCTCCCACAACAAGCATTCTCTATGAAGCACTTTCTTTTTCATCAACTATCATAATTCTCAACTTTTTGTGACTTATAGCTGACAATATATATAACCCACAAAGGTATCTTTGTTGGTCAAAAATTCAAAAATCAACATTTTGCACACCAATTGGAACTATTCAAGATGTAAAGGAGGGAGATCATTCAAATTTACCACCCATTAGTTTATCAGTGTTATGCATTGTAATTTCAAGATTTAGTGCATAAGAATTAAACTTGGGCTCTTCATTTCTCCATTTACTTTCTCACTTTATTGATATTGATTAAATCATTGGTGAACTACTCATTTTGTCTGTTAAATCATTTCTTCTATGTTACTTGATGTATTTCACCACTTATTGTTTAGGGTTTCTCAAAATCTCAACTTCAATATATTTTGTTCATGTTTTGTTAAATCTATTAAGTTTATAAAAATACTTATTTTCATAATAAATATATATTATTATAAGTGCCCAACTCAACATCATATCCACTTATATATAAACATCCAGATACCATGTCATTTCATTTTGTAATGGAATTTTGGTAATTAATTGCATTATTGTAAAATTTTGTTATCAATCTTATGGTTCAAGAAAAATATACTAAGTTTAATACTTATATCATAGTAATTTATAACTTATCTCATTATTGTATGGTTGATGAATATAGACTTGCATTTATTTGGGACTTCCACTTTAGCAAATGGGCAATTAGATGGGTATAGGTTATGGTATACCCTCACATGATGTATCATGTTAATGTTATTAGTAACTATATAATGTTAGTGTATCTTACTTTCTACTTATATTTCAGATTCATTCCTTATTTTGCCCTAAACCAAGGATTCCATGGGTTTCCTAGAATTATTTTAGATATATCACCATCGTTGTCACCGCTAAATATCTTATTACACAGTTATCTTTTCTAAAATGTATTATAATATGAATATTCATATTCAAATCATTTAGCAAATGTAACATCTACTCAGATATATTCAATTCATTACTACAGGAAAACATCATACAGTTTGGCTTCTTAAAGATGGATTCCTCATTATATGACCTATTCTAGGTAAGATTTGTATAAACAAGTATGATCAATTCTAAAAATATAGTATTCTAAAACTATAAAATAAAACAAAATAAATGCACAAATTCATTATTATACCATTAATATATTTAATTATTCCCTAAATACCATACTTTCCCAATTTTAGAGTATAAGCATAAAACATAAGTAAAATCATTTTAAATAACATATTTCTATTATAGTTCAATATACATGTTTTAGACATGTAGTTTCTTTTTTTTGGTATCCAAAGCGTGTTTCCCCTTTTTTGTATTTTTTTCCAAAACGTATGTACAGGTGTGGGAAAAGAAAGAGAAAACACGAAATAAAAGGAACTAGATAGAGATTATATATCTATCTATACAGCTGAAATCAAAAAATATATATCCCTCTTCAAATGATTCCAGATTGCAGGAGCCAAGTTCTCATTACCTTCGAAAATCCATTGGTTTCTTTCCTTCCATATACCATGAATGGAAACCAAAAGACATGCAATCTCTTTCTCAGCATTGAAATCCAGAAAACTATAAATAGTAAGAGGTATATGGTTGATATATCCCTCTGCACAAGCAAGCCTCCAAATATGTTGACTGAACGTACAGTCAATAAGAGTATGATCAATATCCTCAACATTAATTCTGCAGATCTCACATCTAGAGGGAAAGCAGAACCCTCTTCTCTGAAGGAAATCATGAATCATCACTTTACGAAAAAAACCTTCCAGCAGAAAATTTTGCACTTGTTGGGGACCTTGGCTTTCCAAACCCAACTGTACCAAGGTACTTTAACTCCCTCTCCTCACATGCCCTTCCAAAACTCTCTCATTTTTTTCGGGCTGATGCCATTGAAGGTCAACTTATCATCACAGTTGGACCCAGGACAAAAGAAAGGTTTAACATCAGAAATAACTATGTTCACATGCCGGGATTTACTACAAATCCAGTCTCCATCAGCAGTTAAGTCAGAAACCTTAACATATTTTCCCTTTCCAAGCAATAAGATATTCCTAACATCAAGGAATTCAGTGAGAAAATGATTACCTTTGACCCAGGGGTCTCTCCATAAAGAAGTAGATTTCCCATTTCTAACTTCCCATTGGATATAGGGAAGCAAACTATCTCTAGTATTCAAAAGATGTCTCCACATCCATGAAAAATGTGGTTTAGAATGTTCACTCCAGACAGAATCCACTTTCAAATATTTAGCATGTATCCATCGGACCCATAGATTATCTTTTTTTGTGGCAATATTCCAGATATTTAATGCCATTGAAGCCACAACAACATCTTTTGTAATCTTCAAGTTCAAACCTCCCTCGCTTTTAGGCTTGCATACATCCTCCCAAGCAACTGAGTGCACAATTTTCTTTAAAGCAGAACCTCCCCACAAAAACTTTCTACAGCATCTATCAATGTCATTTGTAGCCGAAACAGGGATTTGAAAGGAAGAATCCCAGTAGAGGTGGAAAGCTGATAAAGTAGAAGAAACTAATTCTAGCCGACCAGCAAAAGAAAGACTACGAGCCTTCCAACCTTCCAGTTTTTTACTGATCTTCTCAAGCTGAGGAGCACAAAGTCTTCTTGTAAGTTTTCCTTTAAAAAGAGGTAATCCCAAATATTTCATCGGAAGATTACCCAGCTTAATACCCATAATATCCGCAGTTGCATCAGCATTAGCAGCCTGGTTGCAGAAGATGACACTTTTATCACAGCTAATACGAAGACCGGAAATATCACTAAAAAGATTTAAAGCTTTGTTGAGCCTTTTTATAGATTTTGTATGCGCTTCAGAGAATATAATAACATCATCAGCAAATAAAGCATGAGAGACTTGTAAATCAAGAGAGGCACGGATAGGCATGAACCATTTTTCTTTAACACAAAATTTGAGGATGCTAGATAACCCCTCCATAGAAACTACAAAAAGATAAGGGGCAAGGGGGTTGCCCTGTCTAATACCCCTCCCTGGTTTGAAAGAAGAACCTGGAACTCCATTAAACAGAACCTGCATACTAGTGGTCTTGAAAATTTCACGTACCCAATGGATAAAATAGTAAGGACAGTTCATCCTCTCAAGAACTTTGAATAAGAAGTTCTAGTTTAGAGAATCATAAGATTTCATTAAATCCATTTTCAAACACATCATAGGTTTGGAGCTTTTCATGATGTTGTCAATGAGCTCATTAACAAGCATAGTAGAGTCTCTAATACACCTCCCTTTAACAAAAGTGCTTCGTGCAGGATCAATGATGCTAGGGAGAATATTTTGTAATATGTTAGCAATCACCTTGGATGAGATTTTATAAAGAACATTACAAAGCACAATGGGCCTCCAGTCCTGAACTTTAGATGCAGCTTTAGATTTTGGGATGAGGGTAAGGAAAGTCCTGTTAACCTCCTTGAGCATACAACCACTAGCAAAAAAGTTTTGAACGGCTCTAATCACATCAGCTCCAATAATATGCCAGCATTTTTTATAAAAGTGGAAATTAAACCCATCAGGACCTGGTGCTTTGTCACCATCATCCTCATTAATGACCCTTTCAATTTCTTCTTTCGTAACAAGCATACAAAGAGAGTCAAATTGGGTAGAGGATAAAGAAGGAAGTTCCCATCTGTTGTCCCATTGACACGAGCAGTCTTGTTCTGTTCTTCAAAGAGGTTAGAATAGAATTCAAAGATGTGCTTCTGAATAACAGATGTATCAGTAACATTGGCCTCATCAATAGTCATACATATGATAGAGTTATTATGTCTTCTTGACCTGAGCGAGTCATAGAAGAATTTGAATTCTTGTCACCACGTTTTAACCACTACACACATGATTTTTGTCTAATGAGAGACTCATCCGCCTCATAGGCCATAATAGCTTCCTTCCGAGCAGCAGAAGCATTTTGAACAAGAATAGTTTCATCTGGATTATTATCTGCCAGAGCTTGAGCACAGCAAGCAAGAGCCTCTTTCATCCTCCTATTCTCACAAATATTCCCCACATTCTCCCTGTTCCAGTTGATAAGAGCTTTCTTAACCTCTTTGAGCTTCTGAACAACCTTAAAAGTAGGATTTCCATCAATTTATGTACCCCATGCTTTTTCAACCACGCCATAAAATCCCTCCATCTCAGACCAAGCATTGACAAATCTGAAAGGGGTCTTATTAAATAAACCTTTTTCACCTAGTTGAATACAAAGGATTCTATGATCACTATGAATAGTTTGGATAATAGATCCCCATATCTGAGGGTAGGCAGACAGAAACCCATTGTTATAAAACACCTTGTCAATCTTAGACATGACAAATTTGTTACCTTCGTGTATGTTATCCCAAGTATATAGTGATCCACGAAGAGTCATCTCCATAAGACCAGTACTATTTACAAACTCATTAAACAGCTCCATTGACTTGTAGGAAGGTCCTGTAGTACCAAATTTATCAGAAGCAAACCGGACAGCATTAAAGTCCCCAGAGATCAACCAAGGGTTGTCCCCTAAATTCCACTATAGAATCAACATAGATCATTACATATATAGTCCTTCATGACTTCCCCAAAAGGTTTCCAAACCATAAAATAGTAAAAATTTCAATTAAACAACAATCAACTAATGTATTTGAGCTTGCAACATAATTATAAAATTTAGATAATATTAAACCATAATCATATGATATATGTGTGGATTAATCTAAATTCACTTGAAAACTTTCTCCAAGCTCTATAAAATCAAAGATACACCATCAATTCCACCTTTACATATCTTAATTAGGGAAAGACATGAAGAATTGGGGTAAAAGAGGGTTATCGAATGGTATTAGGTGGAATTCATATCTAGGGATGTATATAAAAATTTAAAGATTAAATGATGATTTAGAAATGTTGCTTACCAAGTATTATCCCTAATTTCACCTATAAACCCAGGTTCTTCTCATTAAGGTTAGGGTCTTCCCTTAAAACCTTGATTCTCTTCTCTTGATATATAATTAAATTACTCTAGGGTAAAATTGTGATTTGAGATTGTTAGGATACATTTTATATCCTTTCAATGAAACTATTCATTTTTTATAAATCATTTTAAATAGAATTTATTTTTCAAAAATTATCATAAATTTATTGCCACCAAATTTGACACCCAAATCAAACCTCAAGTGATGATGCAATTTTTTCCCTTGGGTCTTACATATTAAGGAGCAATTTTGAGAAGTATCGAAATGTTTCCTAAATTATATTTCATACATCATAAAATGGTTAGAGAACAATACACTCAAGAATGATAGTTTTACATGAATTAAAGTGCATTAGTATAGCCCGGATTACCTAAATATTTACAAAAGGGGGAATTATGCAATGAACTACAGACATTCTATATCTAGGAGGTGTTTGATACTTAATTACATTACCCTACTCTCATCCTTGAGGATTGACATGTTTCTTTGTCCTAAAATCACATACTTGAATATAGTAAACATAATTGCTTTGGTACATGGTGTTATACAAAGTATAATTTGGGTAGGTTTGTAAGGATGTAAAGCATAAATATAAATATAAAGGCATGTATTTAAAAACCCCATCCTAAGAAGATTTTTTCAAGGAGATAGGGACCACATATATTAATGATTTTCTTCCTAAATTGGAAATTAAATCATATAACAAATTTCCAGAAAACATAGACTTATATTTACACACATAAATCAAAAGGTTTGAATCTTAGATAAGATTTATAAGTTGTGATGTTTGTATAAGAGGTACAAATAAATAAGATAACTAAATCGCATGTGTGATTGAAAATGAAAAGGTATCAAGAAGAACATTAGTAACATAACTCCAAAAAGGGTATTAGGATTATCAACACATAAACGGTCAAGAAGAATATAAACAACACATGTAATGGTATTTATACTACAAAGAGAACTTATATATACAACTCCATCTATATCAACTATTTTTAATATCAAACACACCTCACATGTACTTCCTATATTATTATTGGTATTCACATCATCAAAAAATTCTCACTGTTCCGGTCATCACGTTCACGTTCATTTTTGTGTTCATTCTCATAGTGATTTCTACGATGCCTTCTACGACGATTGTGATGCCATTCTTCCTCATGATGTTCTTCCTCACGGTGATGACCATCTGAGTGATGTTCATCTCTATCTTCATCTGTCTCATGTGGCGGTGGGTCGTGTTGAACTCTTACATTTCTATCGTCCCCAGTAAGACTGTCGTTCACACGAGGCAACATGGTGATTTGAAGTTAAGGTGAAGAATTGAACAGATATGCTTCCCTCTGGGTTCCCTGAATAGACCACACAGTCAAGTTAGGAGATTGGACGTGTTAAAATGAACTATTCTATGTAATTGTAGGGTAGCAGATTTAGAATTTTTGTGCAGTCAAACTTATCACTAAGCTTGAGGCACAGAAGTATAGTGAGTGGACTCGTGTTCTTAACAATGCCATTTTGCCTTGTCCCTGACAACGACACCAAAAATTTGATCGGCCTAAATCGCATGTCCAAAATGGAGCGGATCCAGAGTCAGACTTTTAAGATTATAACCCGACACTCAAGTCCCACAACTATTATACAGGGTTCGATGTAGTATTTGGGGTCAAACTACAGGTACAAGGTCGGCAAGTGTTAAGTACACAGAGTCTCACACTCTTATACTCCAAAAGAACAGGTGGGTTAAAAATAGGTGTTCCCTAAGGAACGATGGTGCTCCAAACAAAAAAAAGAAAGTTAAAAGAAAGAAAAATAAAAATAAGAGAAAAAACATTAACAAGCGGTAAGAAATAAAGATATGGAAGGAAACTTAGATCGGGTTTCACCTACTAAGATCTCTCACCAACATGCAAAACTCACACCCCTTCGTATACTCCGATCAATATTACAAGTAGTCATCAAAATGTTTATTCCCTCCTCTCTCGAGATAAGGATAGATATAGGCTCTAAGGTAGCCTCTCCTTCGAGATAACGATCCAACAACCACAAAACAAACCATATGACTGTTAGCCTTAGGATTCCCACACTTTCATGCATTCATACTACTCCATAATACTAGATAAGTATGGTACTACTCTTTCTAGGTTCCAACAATCAAACATCACAAGATGGCAACTAAGCATACAAGTGAAGTATTAAGAACAAGCATATGGAGACTAATCTTGATAAGAGCATGTATATATTCAAAGGGGAGAAAGAATATACACATTGGGAGAGACTTAGTGGCTACTCCCAACCAAAGTTTGATGTTTAGCCACACATCTTGATGAGCAGCATAACGGCGTCACAAAGTGATAGATACATCAATAACCACAAAGAGGGTGAGTACAATGTGATGAAGATGGTAGATCGAGATAGAGAGAGAAGATAGCAATACACCACTATACTTTCTTCAAATCTAGATGTGGAGTGGGCGATGTGGCAATGACTTCTTCCTTCAAAGAAGAGGGCGATCAATCTTTTCTCTCCTCCATCTTTCTTCTTCAGAGATCCAAGACTGATGGTATGGATGGGGGTAACTCTGGAATTTGGCATCACCTCGTGATCCTTGATGATCTGATTATTTGACAAGTTGAGATGGGTGGTCTATTTATATGTGCTTCCCACTGACTTAACCATTTGGGTTGCAGTCGCGGTATGGCCTCAGTTGAGACATGACCTAGGTCGCGGCTTGACCTCAGTCGAGATTCTCATCACGGTCGTGGTGTGCTGACTGTATACCACGATCGAGGGAAAGCCTCGATCGTAGTAGAACCTTGATCGTATTAGGACCTTGATTGCAGTAGGACCTTGATCGTGTGGTGTTGCACTGGTGGCTGGTTGCGGTGTGAAGAAAAAATGATAGAGGCATCAACCACAGTAGGGTCTTTAGTAGACTATACAGTCACGATCGTGGTGTTGACCGCGATCATGTCTTAGCAGGAGCCTACAAAGGTGAAAGATGTATGTAATTTAGATTTTTGACATAAGGCACTTAAATGAGTAGAACAATCTATAAAAGGTATCCTAGGAGAAACATAAATCATATGCAAAAAGTGCATAAAATGAGATGTTATCAGATAGGTACCCCTAGATTCGACTAGGATAGGACTAAGACTATGACAACATCATCTACCATAAACTTACATATTCATTGATTTATGTTAATCCTAAGTCTAACCCTAATATCATATATAAGGTTATTATATAATACAATAACTAGAGGGTCATTTACCTCACAAATTCACCACCTAAGATTTTTCAAAGCTTCCTAAACCTAGACTAGATAACTATATTATGATTCGTTAATAATTACTAAAGGTATACATCAAATTTTACAAAACTATCTTTAAATATGGGTGACTTGTCATTGAACTGATAATATAATCATTATTTTTATTAACTTAGTTGTCATTAGATCAGTACGTAGGTCAAAAAATATATATACTTTTCATAAAGAATTTTTCCATGAATTTATGGTACTTTATCATGCATCACTAGGTCCCAAATGGCATAAATGATTCAAAAACATGAATGATAACTTAAAAATTATATTTGATTAACTTGTGGATCAGTATATTTCATAAGAATTTCAACTCCATACATTATCATTTTTAGTCTAACTAATAACTATTATTAATTATTATGTGGAGAAACCCTAAATAAGGTACTTATAATACACAATCATGTTTAACCATCGTGCTATTAAGAACATGGATTTAGATTAGGTTAAATGTCTCATTGGGATTTTTCCACCTAACTAACAGTATTATTAGACATCATTTATGATATATAAAGTTAAATCCTAAGTTTAAGTACATATAGGATTTTCATGGTATTTCATATATGTTGTCAAAAATGTTATACCAAGGCTATATATAGAAATTATGTAGCTATAATTCTCAAGAGTTACATATTATTCATAGACATGATACTTTTGGTACTTCGTATGATATTTTCTATTTAAGGCATTTTTTGCATTTAAATCATATAATGCCTCTTAAACTTCTAATGTTGTTATTGGATCCTCATACAATTACATAGGTTCTCCCACTTCTCTCCTCAAAAGGCATGATGTATTCACTTTATCTTGTCCACACAAGGACCCTTTTTCATGAGGGTTACAACATTATTTTAGTTCATGTGAGATAGGTGATTTGTCACATCAACTTTTGGAAGTGAGGATCCTTAGCATGATCCATCCCAGTCAAGAACATGTGCTAAAATAGGATCCTCTTGCACAACCAAGACTAGAACAACTCCATATTGACAATGACATTTGGTATCACGTCCTTCCCATCAGCCTCTTTAATATTTTTCTTCCATTCTTTACTTGCAATACAACTAGAAGCATCTTCATCTCCTATTACAATAATAATTGGAGACAACTTTTAACTATTTCAATGTGATTCACCACTTCCATTCGCTTCTTGGTTAATGCGTGCATCTCTTTAGCTTATCTATAGGAGGTGGTTGCCTTGCTATATCAAAGTATTCTACCATGTATTGGTTCATGGTGGAGCAAGAGGTGGAAGTTTGGACAAGGATGTGATCTTCCTTCTCTCCTATAGTTTCATGTATAAGATATACATGACCATATGAAAGTTGTATGTACCATCCATTTGGAGTGCCAAATCCAAAATTTGTCAACCAAAAACCAAATTTAATGATGGTGACGTGGGGTTTATGGTATGTGGTAGACACTTCAAAAATATCATTAGACATGTATGAAAGGTTCATCTACCACCAAGGTTGGTGTTATTGACTCCCTACAATCTCCATATACCTCCTCACTCAAAATCTCAATGGTTGTTAAAATCATGAGTGAAAAAGAAGATAAGTGATTTCACTCTTCCCTAGGAACCCCAAACTTCTCAAGAAGAAATTGAGGAGAAGATAGTGGATATAGGATGTTGAGGAAGGATTTAGGTGAGCAAGAAGGTAATGAAGAATGGTGTCACAATACTATACGCTCTATTCTCCACTAGTTTTGGGTGAAGGGGACAACCCTTCTGACCTACCTACAATTGATCAGGATATACAGTTATGACCATGTCCCTAACCTAACCCCGTGATAAGGGGTTGAACCTTTACATATACAATATATTCGCAAAAGCATACAATTTAAAACTTCTACATGACCAAATCAATGCATCCACCAAAAAAATTGAGAGTTGCTTGTTCCCCAATAAAGCTATCCATATTTAAATCATTGGGTAAACATTGGACCTTAAAATAACTTCTCCATATTTCATCATTTGCATGCTATGTTTAATAAAATTAACACATCAAACCTTATCATGAATTTGTACATATAAATTCTTTGGTGTTTCATGGGTCCACTGTGTTGGTATGTATGCCCTGAGAGCCAATCATGGGATGATTGGTGGGATACATTAAGATTGATTTGATAAGCATCAAAGGCAAGCTTCCAATTCTTTCTAGTTCTGTCATATGAGATAATGATAGAACAGATTGAATGTCTAGAGAATGACAGTACTCAATGACGTATGCTTTCAGGTTGAGGACCTGAACGATGAGATCATACGGATGATAAGAGTTTGTACATTCTTATTATGTCCCTAGTCAGATGTCATTGTGGAAGGTAGATAGACAGCAATGACACACAAGACTAGATTGTGGTGTTGGTTTATGACAGAATCCCGTAAGTCATGATATGGAGATATCAAACCAAATACATAGGTACTTGTTAGAGAACAAGTGTACCGGACAGACCCACCGTGAGTTTGACACATGGAACCATGACATGTTAGTCACAGTTAGTTCTCACAGTGATGGTGGTGAGTGTGATTCTTTGACCTGAAATCACTACACTCAACACATGTCATTGGGCCACTTTGACATCATCAAACGTGAACCTAAAACATGGGTTGTTATAAAGGTGATGATTGGGTGGCTTTGACACATGGGGCTTTTGAGGGGTGAGTGATAGATATGGGATTTGTCTCTCTTGAGGGAGTTTGATATCCATGGCCACTTGATGAGTAGGTTTGAGATAGGCATGCATGCATGTGTGAATCAGTATGTGATATTGATGTCATACATATATCCTCCAATCTACTCTGAGATCAAGAAAGTGAATGAATGTTGAAAGGATGATTGTTCCATGCCTTGAGTTCATTCGGGATATCAGTAACAAATGAATTATACATTCGTTGTAACACCATTCACAAATTGTAGGATTGAAAGTTGTTCTCCAACTTTCCTTTTCACTTGGGTAGCACTGATGTGTGACTAGGCACCGCTCTTTGCTTGTGAAGTCATAAGTGTTATGGAATTTCACTACCAACGTGAAATGGACCTGTAGGGTCACACACATAGGATTTAACCTGGAAGAGGAGTTTATCCACAAACGATGTTTAGATTGATTACTAAAGGAGTTTAGTGTTCAATTAAACACTTAATCAATTGATAGCTCGGTATCATAGTGTTCAAGGTGTTGGACCGATTGATTAGAGCATCGGATTGATTGAAACTGTAATTGATTGATTTTGCATAGTCTGCATTCCCAACTGATCGGTTCATGGGATGAACCAATCGGCTCAATTGCGATTTGTGTGACCAACTAAGATCATTTGGAAAGTCAGAAGACTCTTTTTGCAAAAACATATTTGTTTCACTTGTAAAAATTTGATTTGGACAAGGACTAATATTTGATTAGTCGAAAACAAATATGAAATTCAATTTGAGTTGGACCAGGACCATGAACCGATCAGCTCATGCTTGAACCGATAGGCTTAGGTGTCCCAACTGATCGGTTCAGATGTGAACCGATCGGCTCAGGTCCCCAACCGATCAGTTCATGTTTGAAATGATCAGTTCGGCTGGCGCATTTGGTTGTTTTTTTAGAAAATCTCAAACCCTTCTACTCCTGCTTTAATCCTACATTGCCCGGGGTAGAGAACCATGTCCCATGACCCTCCTATATATATAGGGGTATTGGGGGCTTCTCTGGTACAACAACAACTCAGAACACCAGTTGCTCTGCAAAGTTGTCATTCTCTCTGGTTGTGGTAACCGAGAGAGCCTGAGCAAGTGCTACTTGATAAGGGAGGCACAGCAAGGGAAAGACAACTGCAAAAAAGCAACTGGTGGCAGGAGAGTGTGTCGGTGACTAGTATGCCGACAATAGGGTATGACTCCTTCTGATTCCTTGTGGGACAAGGAGATTGGAGTTCTATGTGGTCCGTGTTGACTACTTTACAGGAGGGAGAGTTCTGCCGCTCGAAGGACAGCTATTAATCCAGACAGTCCCGGTGAGACCAGGAGCTGCACAGACACCGTCCAAGACTAGAGGTGAAGATCATGCAAGCCACAAGGTAACGTCGCCGAGCAAGCCTCGGGACATAGTATGCCTCTACAAACCATCCTTCCTATTGTATAGATGTTGGTGTGATTCCTTTATTTTGGGTTTGGGAGGAGAAAATTTTTGTTTCTGCTGCCTTCTCTGACTCCCCTAAAACCCAATAGTGGTATCAGAGCCAGGTTAACTGCTCTATACATTAGGATTATTGATGTGATTGATTTTGCTTTGTCATCTTTATTTATTGCATATGATGCGAATAAATTTGGCTGTATGCATGTCCAATCCTAAATCCACAAATCCCAATATACATATATGATATGTAATATGAATGCACTCGATACGCGTCGCCCTTAAATGAGTTTTGTGGTGGATGTATAGTGTAGTTATGGCCAATAAACCCTATGAATTCTGCTTGGTTGAATGTGGTTGCTTGCATCTCGGTCTGCGCACCGATTCCCTACCTCCTTATTCCTGATGTAACTCGAGATAACTCGAGATTTCTTTCCTACCATTGCTCCTCCCGAATGTAACTCGGGGTTTCCCAATTTAAATGTAAATAGGATAGATCCTTTTATATTTCTTGTTACGTCAAAGATCGGAGGACCGTCTGATGATGACTGAGACGATCAGTTCAAGGCATGAACCGATCGATTGGTGATCCAGACGACCGGTTCAAGGAGCGAGATGAGCGGGTGGCGTCCATGAGGAGATGCATGATGACCAGGCAAACTGATCGGTTGGAGGAGCCAACTGTTCGGCTGGTGGCACCCAGATGACCGGTCAGAGCGAGCAGGTCATTCATGGGATGAGTTGATCAACTCGGACGACTATAGCACTTCATCATGAACATGTTGCATGTGATGTGGACCTAGATGACCGTGATTCCTCTTGGCTCGCGGAATCACATTAGGATGGCCATAATCATCACTTTTATCGTTTCGCATGTTTTCTGTGGGATATAGCATGTATATGATACGTACTATGTATTGTGGTGATTGGATATGTATATGTACCCATAAAAACCAAATCCCTCATTAAATATTAAAGTTTTATATGTCTTCCAAATGTGACACACATGAAAAGCTTGATTGGCCAAGTGTAGGCACGCCCTAGCATGGTGCACCGTCTATCTCGTGGAAGTGTGATGGATGAATATGTGGGTCTGCCCTAGTAGGGTCCATATTCATCGTGTTGGCTTTGGGTCGGACTCAACAAGGTGACCTAGATAGGATCTAGCACCTTGAGGCATGGAGGTGATCATGGCAAGGAGATGCATATGACATATTTTAAGAGTTACATATGATTCAATTGGCAAGAGTTGCCTACATGGAAGATCTAAGTTGTGGGTGACAGCCCTAGCTGGTCCATGGCTTAGAGGATTTCAACATCTTGACCCACTAGAAGATTGTACGCTGCAATCTTCCCAATTGATGGTGAGGGCTATCAATTTGAACAAAAATAGTGGGAGCGATAATTAATTAAAGTCCTAATTATATCGGCAATCTTTCAAATCAATCAAATAAGTGAAAATTGAGTTTTGGACTAAATTTCATATATTTCCTTTTGTAGTACAAATGACAACGAACAACAATCACTTTTCGTTGTGATCGGTCCTTGAAAAGGACAAGTTGAATGGGACTAACTTCTACGACTAGTTTAGTACATTGATAATTGTTCTCTCTCAAGAGTGAAAGCTCTATGTTCTGGATACTCCAATTCTAGAGGAACCTGCTCCTACCGCACCAAAGGCAGAAAGGGATACTTATAAGAAGCATTATGATGATGCCATTGATGCAAAGTGTTTGATGTTGTGCTCCATGAACCACGAGTTGCAAAGACAACATGAGAACATGGATGTCATTGAGATGATTCAGCATCTGAAGAACATGTATGAAGATCAAGCACGGAAAGAGAGATATGATGTCTCCAGGGTGTTGTTCAAGTGTGTCATGACAGAAGGAGATCCAGTTGGTCCTCACACGCTCAAGATGATTGGGTATGTGGAGAACCTGATGAGACTGGGATTTTCCCTGAGCCAAGAGTTGGCTACTGACGTGATACTGCAATCGTTTCCAGAATCCTACAATTAGTTTGTGATGAACTAAAACATGAACAACTTTGACAAGCCGTTGATAGAGTTGTTAGGCATGTTGAGGATAGCCGAGGTACAGATGAAGAAGGACAAGCCTAAGTCTGTGATCATGATCAGCAAGAAAGGCAAGTCCAAGCGCAAGGGCAAGGGCAAAGCTAAGAAGGGTTCTAATGCTAGCCAGTAGCCCAAGGCATCTTCATCTCTCAAGGTCAAGGGAGGTGTGACCAAGAGAGGCAATTGCCACCATTGTCAAAAACTAGGACATTGGAAAAGGAATTGTCCACTCTATCTGGAAGAACTAAAGAAGAAGGAGGCGACAGACGTCTCCACCTGAAGGTGTCATGAAATAAACTTGTAACACTTTTTGATGTATATGATACCAAGATATAAATTGTAAAGCACCCAATAAATGGGGCAAATGTTTCCGCCGTAGATAGGAGTACTTTAGTTTATTTTCAGCCTTGAAGGCATGTAATAGAGTTATGAACTGCTATTTCATATTTTCCAATGGATAAAAACACATTATTTTTGCATATTGTATGACAATGATAGCAATTAATAAAGTTGATGTTTCAATCTTTGTGGCAATGCCTTGTTTATCTTGTGGTACTTGGTATGCATAAGATAAAATGATACCTAAAAGTTATTGATAACTCAAACAATGAATTTGCATCATCATGAGAAATTCATTTCTAGTTTCCATATGATGGATAAATATAGACTCTTTTGGTTAGAGAACCAGTAATAGTGTAATGACCCCACCTCCCGGTAACCCCCAATTAAGGGAGACCTGAAGGTCAAGATCGTTATTCAATTAACAGGATCAAAGGTTCGACAAATAATCAATAATAATTATGAAATTCTACTAACTAAACTAAAATTGGTAGAAAATTTAAAACTTTGCATACCTTTAAAAACTTTGGAAATCTATCTATCCACAACTTGGATTACTCTATCTAATCCTCCTTGCACTTTATATCTTAATTTCATGATGTGTCACTTTACTGTTTGTGCTTTCAGGGTTACACCTAAAATGCTAACAAACAAAACGTCGGTCAGCATATTGTTGGTATGTGGAGGCAACCAAAATCTCACAATTAATTCTAACAATTTAAATATCACAATCAAGATATTTAGCAAGTCAATTTACATTTTCCATGTGACATTCCCCACCGCTTTTGCCCTAACCCTGGAATTACCCCCTTTAGGGTTTCTCTTTTGCCATTGACTTAAGGCCACCTTCTCAATCCTGAGCTTGGTGCATGTGAGTCACAACTTATGGTGCCCATTAGACATGCAACATAGACCACCTTCTCAATCCCGAGCTTGGTGTTTGTGGGTCACCTCTCATGGTGCCCATTGGTCTACCCTCCTGGGCCTGACCCTCTTGGCATCATCCATCAGGGTGGCATGTAGGTGCGGGAATACACATTCATATTAAATTATGATGATCATAGTGACTTTATAATTGCAATATGAACATCCAAACTATTTAGTTGCATTCAATGCGATTAAAAATCGGGGAATCCTTCGGGAAACTAAAGCGGTTATTCATAATTAACCACATACCTAATTTAGAAGTCTCAAAGTTTGTAAGCAGAATATCCAATTAATCAAATAGCCAACCAAGCCAGGCAACCAGTCATCCCAATCAAACAGGCACAAAAAGAAACCTGGAAAACATGTGCAATCTAATTACTCATATGTTCATCATGCTCCTACTTTATTGAATTGGAATTCCTTTCTAGGGTGTGCCTAAGCTGAATTAGGGTTTTCCCTAACGTTCTTTATATTCGTCTTTTAACCTTTACCTTTTAGGTCAACTAAACCCTAAAACACTATTTCCATGTTCCAAAATCCTAATTACTTAGTCATTCATATCTAAGCTTCTTTATTACCAATCTGGCTTACGATTAGTTCTAACTTCATCTTATACATAAGATTTCAAAACATAGCTTATTAAAGTCAAAAACACCTAGATTAGGGTTTCTCAGTTTTCAAGTATATCTTCACTCATATGAGACTTTAAAACATCCTTTTTACATATTAAAACTTTATCTCTTTAAGTTCTCTATACCAAGGCTTATTAACTAAACTTCATATCAATATTTGTTTAAGATATTCATATCCTCAAAATAAAAGTCATTATAGTCATATTACTCATCATTAGGGCTTTTAGGCCCATTATTGCACTTTCTTAGTCATAACACCCTCATTACACAAATTGTGGGTTTTTAAACTCAAATCGGATTCATATTATCGATTGTATGCAAAAAGGTTAAATGTTGATTCATAATATCAACTTAAGTAATTGAACTCATCCTTAATCATCATCTAGGGTTTTGATTGCACTTAAAGTATTAAAGTTACTAACTTTATATACTTTTCGAACTAGAATCAAAACTAGTATGTAATAATATTTTTATTGGATTCCTGGTATTTTTCTATGCAAAACCCATGTATTACATGTATCCATCTAGGCTACTGGTAATTAGTTACGAATTTTATAAATTACAGTACCTCTTGGCCAATGCAAGAGTGCCACGTGTCCTTGTTTCATTTTCTGGCAACCTTTCTTGGCTCGCAGATCTGCACGTTGATCCAGTTACCCGATAACCCAGACCGATGCGCCCCTTCTTCGTCTTCATGGAACAGGGAAGCCCGTCCTCTGTTTACTCTGTAAAACAGGGGACGGCGGATCCGGCTCGGCGGCGGCCTCCTCGCCCATCCGCGGTGCCACCTTAGGCTGATCTAGTGGTGTCGTCACCTCCTCCTATGTGGGGCACCGATGCTGCAGAGCCTCCACCTTGGTTGACGACTGCAAGATCCCAGACTTTAGATCCCTCCTTCAGCGCTTCCGCTCATGAACCAGCAGCTGCATGCGGTCAACCCCAGGGTTGACTCCGAATGCCTCGCCTCCCCAGATGCCGATGAAGGTCGGCGCACCTCCTTCAGGTACTACTGAACAGGATGGCCGTCTCCAAATGCTCCACCATGTGCTTGATGATGGATGTTGATGAAGGGGGGTAGTTCCAGTGGCACTCAGGACGAAACCGGAGCCATGGACAAGCCGCGGTGCAAACTTGGGAGTATGGAAAAGGAATAGAAGTTAAAGGATGACTTGCGACGTCTGTGTAACTTCGAAGGGATGAGTTATCTCCCTTATATACACATTTGCCCCAATGGATCCGACGGGAGTCCTACAGATTGGGGAAACCTGTGATACCCATCCAAAGGGGGTAAAAGCCAGGCTTGTCTGGTTTGATTTGGTCTCGCAAACACAATGGGAAACTTCCCATGGTTTCCCGATCCTTGTGGGGAAAGCAAACAAATTCGGAAATCCTCAGGTATTGTTTCCATCTTTCCTAACCAGACGTGAGGAAGGTGATAAGTTCAGTACCATCTGATCCAAAGATCAACGGTCCTCATCACTCGCATCTAATAAACCACCAATCCTATTTGAATAATAAATCGTGACATTATCCATTATCCTCTTCACTATATGAAAACTTCCAGAAAACATATCTCCCAAACCACATGTCCAAATAATCCCAAATTTTGAGGGAAATTTAATAATGACAGTCTACCTCTCTACCAAATTTGGACTCATTATATAAAAGAAAACTTGCATTTTCTTTAGGTGAAAGATATTATTCAATTATATATATATATTCTCACCTATTTTCTCTTTCCTTTGCCATTAAATTATTATTCTGAGTTCCTTGAACTTGAAGGAACCTTAATGGCTCAAAATCCCATCTTGGGAATATTCCTTAGCCTTTCATTTATTTTTTATCCATTATTTCCCATATCTTGTTTATTTCTTATTAAAATATCTCCTTTTTGAGGATTTCTCTTTATCTTTCTTTTTATTTTCTTCATTGGAATTCAATTTATCATTAGGAATCATTTGTATACGAAAATACATCAAGGATAACTCCATTATACCTCTTTTCACTTATTTTCCACATTTTATCATTGTTTTCAATTTCTTTCTTAATAAAGAAATATCTAATTGATCTTTTCGTTTCTTATTGCTTTATCTTTGCAATTTTGACTCCTTGGGACCCAAGGAACCCAAGAGGCACGAAATCCAACTTTGGATAACATTCCTTTGCCTTCTAGAGGTTTTTACATCCTTCTTTTCTCCATTTCTCAATTATTCATTTACTAATTGAATTTCCTTGTTATTGGGCCCAATAGCCAATAAAGCCCACAAAACAACCAACAAGGCTATTGTAAACGAAATTATTTGTTCATTTATCTTTATTATGAGAAATTACATTTCTCACCAATAGAACCCAAAAATTGGGGTTGTAACAAATAGACATGAATCTCTTAGACATGATTAATCAATCTTCACTAGTAGTAGTGGGAAAATGATTATCCTATTAGGTATAATACATATGATGTATTTACATACCTATTGGAGCAAATGCTAATACTTCAAGCGGTGTTTTAGAGAAATACCAAATATGAATATCTTGAAGTGTTCAAGAATATCATAGATGAAGTATGAATTTGGTAAAGTGTTAATTCTTGATGAGATCAATGAATGAAATACTTGAACAAAATGTTTGAGATCCTTATGGGTGATCATGATAATGTATCATAGTGAGCTCGTGATTAAGGCATGATGATGTCTGAATCAATAAGGAGTCATACTCTAAGGAGTTAGAGGATGATTATCAAATAACTAATTTCTTCTTAAATAAAGAATACTCCACACTAATAAAGGACATTAAGAATCATAAAGGGTTGTGAGTTCGTATATCCTTGAAAGATGCACCTCAATTATCTATGTGATGAGTTGGTCATGTGATGAGTCAACTATCTAGATGAATATGAGGAACCCGATTTTGAGTTATGGTTTATGACCATTACATCCTAAATAACTTCCATGTGAACTATAAGGTATGAACTTGATGGTAGCACCCATTGGGATGAAATCCATAAGTGCAAATGAGTCTTAAGCGTTAAGACACATGTATTGACAAGCCGTTGACAGAGTTGTTAGGCATGTTGAGGACATCCGACGCACAGATGAAGAAGGACAAGCCTAAGTCTGTGATGATGATCAGCAGCAAGAAAGGCAAGTCCAAGCGCAAGGGAAAAGGCATGGCTAAGAAAGGTTCTGATGCTAGCCAGCAGCCCAAGGCGTCTTCATCTCTCAAGGCCAAGGGAGGCATGACCAAGAGAGGCAATTGCCACCATTGTCAAAAGTCAATACATTGGAAAAGGAATTGTCCACTCTATCTGGAAGAACTAAAGAAGAAGGAGGCGACAAACATCTCCACCTGAAGGTGTCATGAAATAAACTTGTAACATTTTTTAGGTATATGATACCAAGATATAAAATTTAAAGCACTCAATAAATGGGGAAAATGTTTTCGCCATAGATAGGAGTACTTTAGTTTATTTTCAGCCTTAAAGGCATGTAATAGAGTTATGAACTGCTATTTTCCAATAGATAGAAACACATTATTTTTGCATATTGTATGACAATAATGGCAATTAATAATATTGATGTTTCAATTTCAAAGATATGATCTTTATGGTAATGCCTTATTTATCTTGTGGTACTTGGTATGCATAAGATAAAATGATACCTAAAGTTATTGATAACTCAAACAATGAAGTTAGCATAAATAATGGGAAATTCATTTCTAGTTTCCATATGATGGATAAGCTAGACTCTTTTGGTTAGAGAACCAGTAAGAGACATGAATCTCTTGAACATGATTAATCAATCTTCACTAATGGTAGTCGGAGAATGATTATCCTATTAGGTATAATACATGTGATGTATTTACATACCTATTAGAGCAAATGATAATACTTCAAATGGTGTTTAGAGAAATACTAATATGAATATCTTGAAATGTTCAAGAATATCATAGATGAAGTATGAATTTGGTAAAGTATTAATTCTTGATGAGATCAATGAAAGAAATACTTGAACCAAATATTTGAGAACCTTATGAGTGATTATGATAGTGTATCATAGTGAACTCATGATTGAGGCATAGTGATGTCTAAATCAACAAGGATTCATACTCTAAGAAGTTAGAGGATGATTATCAAATAACTAATTTCTTCTTAAATAAAAATACCCAACAGTAATAAAGGATATTAAGAATCACATAGGGTTGTGAATTCTTATAATCTTGACAAATGCACCTCGATTATCTATGTGATGAGTTGGTCATGTGATGAGTCAACTATATAGATGAATATGAGGAACTAGATTTTGGGTTATGGTTTATGACCATTACATCATAAATGACTTCCATGTAAACCATAAGGTATGGCCTTGATGGTAGCACCTATTGGGATGAAATCCATAAGTGCAAATGAGTCTTAAGCGTTAAGACACATGGATGACATTTTGAGAAGGATGATGCTTGTTGATTGCAACTTAATGACTGAGATATTTGCATACGGATACTGAAACTACATTCCTGTAAGGAATAAAAACAAGGATGTGTATGTGACACAACCTATAAGGTTTATGAATCCATTAATGCAAATAAAGTCTATAAGTTACAATGAACTAATCAATGTGATTGATTGAGTACAAGCAACTCAGAGCTGTGATCTTTACTTTGATAATATAGTCAAAGGGTTTGACTGATATGTTAAAGATAAAGAAGGGATCTGTAATTTAGTGGGAGCGTATTTGCATTCCACATGTGGATGAGGAATGAATTGTTCTAGAATGGAAATCCAAAGTGGAAATTATCTTTGGGGAAGATAGAGACGTTTCCTATGTGATAGGAATAGAGATCTATAGAGATAGTTCTCGAAAAAACTCTTGACCTGGAAAGAGAAAGCATACATTGGCAATCTATACTGAAGGGTTCAGTGTGCACAGATTCAGTGGGAGAAAACTTGTCCATGTTACATAGAGTTAGTATCCCAATGCCAAGTGTCCAATTCTTATGAAGAATGGGAACACTAAGAATAGATATGGATCTATCATGTATGTAATCATCCCATTATCTTGCATGTATGGACATAGCAAGAATAAAATGCATTCATCATCTTGTATGTAGGACATGACAATATGATATGCTCATCTTGATAACTCATATGTGGGACATGACAAGTGGATGTCTATCTAGTTCCAGTAAGGGTTACTATAATACCATAAGAACTTGATAAGTACTTGAGAAGTACTAGTTCTATGAAAATAAGGAAGGGTTCATTGTAAAGAGTTACACTGATGCGACTTCCGAAAAGGATGGAAAATTAATCACAAATATATATGGGATATATATATAAAAGTGAATGTTTGTTGATAAATAGAAATGTTCCATTAAAGTCATTTTAAAAGGAAAAGTCAAGTATTCGTGTGTTAGAGAACAACAGTGGATACTATATGGATCTAGGAGTTCATAGAGATGAACTTATAGATATTCCGATCTTTGATGACAAGTAAGGAGTACTTGGTCATGCGATGTGGCTAAAGGTTAGCAAAGGGAAACTAGATCACATATTATGACAACTCTATCCCATACGTGTGACGTATAGCAAAGCGATGAGAGACATGTAGTTAATACCGACTCTGGCAAGGTGTTGCCATAACTCACTATGTTATCACTAGAGCACAGTAACATGTGATACATGTTTGAAGATCATTATGAATATGATTCAAGGGTGATTGGTTCACAGTGCAAGTGGGAGTTTGTTGGTATGTATGCCCTGAGAGACAATCATGGGATGATTGGTGGGATACATTAAGATTGATTTGATAAGCATCAAAGGCAAACTTCCAATTCTTTCTGGTTCAGTCATATGAGATAATGATAAAACAGATTGAATGTCTAGAGAATGACAATACTCAATGACGTATGCTTTCAGGTTGAGGTCCTGAACGGTGAGATCATACGGATGCTAAGAGTTTGTACATTCTTATTATGTCCCTAGTAGGATGTCATTGTGGATGGTAGACAGACAACAATGACACACAAGACTAGATTGTGGTGTTGGTTGATGACAGAATCTCGTAAGTCATGATATGGAGATATCAAACCAAACACCTAGGTACTTGTTGGAGAATAAGTGTACCGTACAGACCCACCGTGAGTTTGACACATGGAACCATGACATGGTAGTCACAGTCAGATCTCACAATGATGGTGGTGAGTGTGATTCTTTGACTTGAAATCACTACACTCAACACATGTCGTTGAGCACACTTTGACATCATCAAACGCAGTCCTGAAACATGGGTTGTTATAAAGGTGATGATTGGGTGGCTTTGACACATGGGGCTTTTGAGGGGTGAGTGATAGATATGGGATTTGTCTCTCCTGAGGTAGTTTGATATCCATGGCCACTTGATGAGTAGGATTGAGATAGGCGTGCACACATGTGTGAATCAGTATGTGATATTGATGTCATACATATCTCCTCCAATCTACTCTGAGATCAAGAAAGTCAATGAGCGTTGAAAGGATGACTGTTCCATGCCTTGAGTTCATTCGGGATATCAGTGATAATGGAATTATACATTCGTTGTAACACCATTCACAGATTGTAGGATTGAAAGTTGTTCTCCAACTTTCCTTTTCACTTGGGTAGCACTGATGTGTGACTAGGCACTGCTCTTTTCTTGTTAAGTCATAAGTGTTATGGACTTTCACTGCCAACGTGAAATGGACCTGTAGGGTCACACACAAAGGATTTAATCTGGAAGAGGAGTTTATCCACAAAATATGTTTAGATGGATTACTAAAGGAGTTTAGTAGTTCAATTAAACACTTAATCAATTGATAGCTCAGTATCATAGTGTTCAAGGTGTTGGACCAATTGATTAGAGTATCAGATTGATTGAAATTGCAATTGATTGATTTTCCATAGTCTGCATTCCCAATCGATCGGCTCATGGGATGAACCGATCGGCTCAGGTTGATGAACCGATCGGCTCAAGTGGTGAGTCGATTGGCTCATGTGTCAATGAAATGATTAGCTCAATTGTTGAATCGGTCAATTCGTGTGACCAACCGAGATCGTTTGGAAAGTCAGAAGACTCTTTTTGCAAAAACATATTTGTTTCACTTGTACAAATTTGATTTGGACAAGGTCTAATATTTGATTATTCGGAAATAAATATGAAAGTCAATTTGAGTTGGACCAGGACCACGAATCGATCAGCTCATGCTTGAACCGATTAGCTCAGGTGTCCCAACTGATCGGTTCAGGTATGAACCAATCATCTCAGGTCCCCAATCGATCGGTTCATGTTTGAAACGATCGGTTTGGCTGGCGCAGTTGATTGTTTTTGTGGAAAATCTTGAACCCTTCTACTCCTGGTTTAATCTCGCATTGCCCGGGGTAGAGAACCCTATCCCATGACCCTCCTATATATAGGGGTATTGGGGGCTTCTCTGGTCTAACAACAACGTAGAACACCAATTGCTCTGCAAAGTTGTCATTCTCTCTGGTTGTGGTAACCGAGAGAGCTCGAGTAAGTGCTACCTGATAAGGGAGGCACAGCAAGGGAAAGACAACTGTAGAAAAGCGACTGGTGGCAGGAGAGTGTGTCGGTGACTAGTACGCCGATAGGAGGGTACGACTCCTTCTAATTCCTTGTGGGACAAGGAGATTAGAGTTCCAGGTGGTCCGTGTGGACTACTTCAGAGGCGGGAGACTTCTGTTGCTCAGAGGACAGTTGTCAATCCAGACAGTCCCAGTGAGACAAGGAGTTGTACAAACACCGTCCAAGATCAGATGTGAAGACCGTGAAAGCCACAAGGTAACGTCGCCTAGCAAGCCTCAGGACAAGGTATGCCTCTACAAACCATCCTTCCTATTGTATAGATGTTGGCACGATTCCTTTATTCTATGTTTGGGAGGAGAAATTTTTTGTTTCTACTACCTTCTCTGCCTCCCCTAAAACCCAACACACTGGTATAGAGACCTAGTTTAATCTCGGTTCTATCTTTAGAGAAAAATAATTAATTACTCTTTCTTGATTGAAACCAGATTCATGCACATGCATCACAATTTGGGCCCAATTTCTATTATGATGGGTTAATTTGATGAAATATTCCTCTATGGGTTCACTAATTGGTAATCATCCATCCTCAATTCATAATGTATCACCAATCTCTCATATAATTATCACTAGATTTGGGTTTGTAGGCTATTTGTATTGACTTTATTATATCATTTTTTAAGAATATCTCCAAATTTTAGACCATTATATGCACCATCTGAATTATTACTTGTGTCCTCTAATTCTTCCAATCACATGCATACATAAGGGACTTCAACATTCATTGAGGTTTTAAGGCAGATAAACTAACTATGATCTCTCCCGCAAGGGTCTGACGATTGCGGAGGCAAACTAGGGCTCCTGAGTGCTCGACTATGGCTCAGGGGAGGAGGTAGGTTGTCGGTGCGTAGCCACCCTCTCCCCCAGGGCTTTCTTTTGGTGCCTTTTCTCTCCATAGATCGCATGATCCCTAGGTTGCAGCCGGTTGAATCTCTCCTCAAATGCATTGTCTTCGCCCCTTTCTGGCCGACGGGTTTGGTCCCCTCGATCTTAGATCTGGGCTTCAGGGTCGGAGAGTGGCTTCATTCGAGCGGGCGCTTCGTCTCAGTCGCAGCTACTACTTGGTGGAGTTGTGGAGGCGGCCGCGGTGATGCCTTGGGCATGGATCTGCTGGGGGGCTGGTGAATTCTGGCGGTCTTGTTTACCGCTTCTTCTTAGTTTTCTATTTCCTGTTTACGCTGCTCTTAGTTTCAAGGCAGTTCTCTGCCAGTTACTCGTCGTTCTTCGGCTCTTGTCTACTCCCTTAGGGGCTTGTTAGTCTCTCCAGTCATGAGAGTGAAGAGATCTCAGGTAGGTGTCAACTTTGTCTCAGTTTCTATGTTGCTTGAACTTCTGACATTGATGGGAGAGTCATCTTTCTATTGGAATACTGGTTTGGTCCATCCCTTCTACTGCTGCATCATGCTCAAGTTGAAGGCATCTCTCGTGGAAAGCTGCTTAAGTCAGCATCATAGAAGAGAGATCTATACAGAAGTGTGTTATTCTCATTCCAATATGAGCTATAGTGGTTTTAGATCGATGTCCTTGAATGTTGTTTGTTCCCTTATAATTTTCTCTCTACATGTAGATGTCGTATGGCTTGAGTAATGAATGAATCTGTTTGCTCTCAAAAATAAAACTCACCTCTAGAGGGCCCTACAAAAGTAAATACTAATCTTGTATTTTTTTTAACTGCATAGATATAGGATTTGAAGGCATTTTTCAAAAACAAGCATAGGAATAGTCTTATTTTGGCTATTCCCCTCACATAAGAATAAGAACCACCACCTACAGACTTTGTGCTATTTGAATTGAAACTAGCTAGATTATCATTATAATAATAAAAATAGAGAAAATAGCTAGGTGGGTTGTACTTCCAATCCTCCTCCTTAGTTTTTATATGTTTCTTTTTGAAGTTATCAACAACATTATTTTAAAGATGGATAATTTGGGCAATTTCAATCAACTAACTTTTCTTCATAAGATCTTTCACCCATCTTCTCCTAGATGCCATTTTTTGTGATATATCTATTATACATTTGATAGTACTCATCATGATTTTATTACCATATCCACTAGAGTTTGTTCCATTCCTTAACCCATGCATTCTGTAAGGCCATATGAACTGATATAAGCTTTGCCTCCTGAAATGAATGGATATGTGAATTCTCCCCCAACCCCATATCTAGGTGCAAACATGGTTCCACACAATAGTTGTCGAATATGTCGAGATTATATGCACAGCACCATCCAATTAATTGTCATTCAATCCCTAGGAGGATGCATCCATTTTGGATTTCTTAGAGGATGCTAACTATTCTTTGTAGGTGTCTTGTCTAGTTTGGCATCAATATTCATAACCTAGCTCTGGATTAGGTTTCATTGTTGTTCCATATGCATACATTGTTGTTTGATGATCTCCTTATTCCTAATCTTAAATATGAATATATACTATTTTCAGCTCAATCCAATATATTTCTCTAATGTGATGTCAAGCTCAACATGTCTCTTATGGCTTTTTATCCTAAACTTAATGCGTGTATAATGAAAAATATAGATTTACCTGGATAGCAACAATGTAACTAGGATTAAGAAAATAAAACTATAGGTTCAAATATTATTTAAACATTTTTTCTCAAACAAAATACATCCTAATCACCTAAATCATACATTTAAAACCAATTCTTTATAAATATCACCTCAACTGCCCTACTAGTACTAATGTGCGATAACACCAAATTAACTAGGGTAATAAACATAGACAAGTGTAAAACTTACTTAGTCTTTCCATAATGTTCAGGTTATCTAAATGTCCCCTAGGTTTGGTTTTTAATCTATCTCTACTTCAACTATCCTAAAATCAATGGCAATCGATAAGTACACATTACAAATTCTTCATACATCTATCTATTGCATACATTCATAAATGACAACTTAAATCTTAGGATATATTCTTAATACCACATGGCTCATTTACAAAATCACCATGACCAATTTGAGCTTCTCAACTCCCAATATACAAAGTCACAATGTTATTGGGCCTAATTCCCAAACTTACTCCTAATTGTACATGACTAACCTTCAACCTAAGGAGTGAAAGAATCAACATAAATCTTTACTTTTCTATTTAGTATAGGGATATGATCTACTTACATAATCCTAAATGAAGTTTACATTCCATACAGAATTTTATCACTCAATGTTTCATCATTTATACTCACATTTCACGCGTTTGGATATCCATACACATCATAAGGGTACACACCCTTCAAGGTATTAGGTTTGGCATTGGTTCACACACTCTATTACAAATCAGGATACATCTCTGCACCTTTTAGTGTCTCACAATCTTGATGTTATTCAAATATGTGGGTGCAACATCTATCATCTATATCCCTTTTTTTCAAGCCATTATGCATAGTTATATTAAGCGTAACTAGTAAAAATTAATAGGAAACTTGGAAATGCTAATCATTACAAATCTTCTCAATGTTATGTGTCTCCTATATTATGCTTTAGATGTCTATCATCACTTGCAATAAACGGTTCTTGTGTATCCTTTGGGTTCATGGATACTCACTATACCTAGTGTGTGTATAATTATATTTGTCCAGTTTAATTTATTGAAATTTTCACATAATTTTATCAAGAATATAAATTATAAGAAACCCTCAAACTTTCAGTTTGATTAAAATATAGAGCCAAAACCAAAAAGCAAGTTTTCACACACTTTGACTATTATAGTATCATGTATTGTTCTAAGGTTAAGAGCTAAAAAAGAGATAAAACTCTAACTACAAGTTCTGAAATATATTGTTTCTTTGACTTTTCTCTTAAATGATCATCCAAATAGTGACTCACATATGTTATACCACATACACCAAATGGGATGATTGGCCTCACCATTTTATCTAATCCCTTAGCTTCCTTGATCATTCCATGTCCCATGCCATGGAATTTCTTGAAATAGAGGAGTAAGAAACAAGATGGTTCACAACTCACTATTACGTTTTGAACATCTAGATTTTCATACACTTAGGTTTCCTAGAGGATATTCCAATAGGATCTAGATGTTCAAGTGAAGCTTTTAAGTTTATGGTGCTGGTGAGTTGAATTTATATGTGTGTTACTACTTGTATATTCTCTTATACCAATGTGATATCATGTGTTTTAGTGGAAACCCATCCATTTAATTTCCTAGGGTCCCACTCAACTTGGTCCAAAGTAGTGGAAGTCATAATATGTTACATAATAGGATATCACATATATTCTCAACTAGATACATAATAATGCATATGAACACAATAAACTTGGCTACATGAACTAAAATTAAATTTCAAAAACATAGATTACATCTTTACAATTACAAGGGATGACATGCATTGAACTGTATACATTACATTTCGAGGAGGCTTCCTATGCTTTGATGCATTACCCAGGTATCATCCTAAAGACTTGACTTGCATCTTGGTACCTAGAACTTTAAAATTGAAAAAAATTGATACAATTGTGTAGGTATATATTATAACAATTAAATTACAAAGTCGAACACTTACATATTTATAAGGAATTAATACACAAAGTTTAAGTTAAAATATTTATATTTATTAATTTATTTTTATGTATATTAAGTCAATCTTCTAAGGTCATGTTACATCGAATTTTGTACTAAATAGGGACATAAAATATTAAATTATTTTCTATATTATATATATATATATATATGTGTGTGTGTAATAGATTTGAGTGTGCCTACACACACAGATATATATATATATATATATATATATATATATATATATATATATATATATATATATATATATATATATATATGTGTGTGTGTGTACTCACACACATTATATATATATATATATATATATATATATATATATATATATATATATATAATAAAAATCTAGAGAGGTCCCTAAGATAGTAAGAGCATGAGAGACCATTAAATAACTTCCAACAATGATCTATTATTTTTGTTCTAACCAAATGGATTGATAAATGTTATTGAATTTAGCTACCCATAAAATTTCATATTGAGTAAAGTTATGGATTTCCTATGGTGAATATATATTAATAATTTATTTATTTATGTATATATGTTTAGTATCAAGCCGAGCATTGTTTCATCATGCATGACATAATGGATATGAGTATACCACGAAAACTTTAGATATATTCCTAAGTACATGGTTTAAGTCAATAGATAGTAATGATGTCCAATGAACTTTCAATTTTAGACCCCTAGTGAGATAGTTAAAATATCCTAATCCACTTATTGTCAAAATTGATGGTGAAGCATGATTACGTAATATAAATTATTTAATTAGGGGTTTTGAACATAAAATAAATACATGTTATTAGTTAGACCTAACTGACAAAAATATGGAGGTCTAGATTTTAATACATGTATGAAAATTGATAATTTTTGAGGTTATGAAATACTTTGAAGTGATGTATGCCTTTACGCATAATTATCCTAAATAGGTAAGAAGTATCTTTATAGTAAAAAATTATATTTGAATTTATTTGTTTTCTTTAACCAACATATTGATTTAGTAACCCTCAAGTTTACTAATATGTAGGATGATATAATTCATTAATATATATGCCCTATAATGCCTTGTTTTGGTGATAACATGGTGTAAATCCTTATATTTGATTGCCTAAACTTATGATGATAAGGTAAACTAGGGTTAGTATCTACCTAGGTCAATTTCACTAGATGATGCATATTTAAGGGTAGGGACGCTCCAATGACCTTAGTAGCTAACAACCTCATGTCTAGGGGTAGAGTTTGGGTTAGAGTTAGGTTTAATAGAAATCAATGGATAAGGATGCATATAATAAATGGCATCACATAATCTAATACTAGGTGAATGTCATTTAGTTGTATATACTTATCCATCTATATTGATTAAACCTAACACTAAACCCCAACTCTAACCCTAGCCATGAGGTTATTAGCTACTAAGGTCATTCGAGGGTCCATATCCTTGAATAGGCATCATCCATTGACATTGAAATAGGTAGCTACTAACCCTAGTTTATATTAGCATCACAGATTTAGATAATCATATCTAAGGGTTTACATAAAGTTATCACCAAACCATGTTACTTACGACATATGTATCGATGAATCATATCATCATACCTATTACTAAAATTTGAGGTTACTAGATCATTTTTGTGGTTCAAGGAAAACATATAACCTCACAATTAAATATATTACTACAAACATACTTCTTCCTAATCAAGAGTAGTTAGACCTAATAAGGCATAATTCACATAATATATAGTTCATATCTTCAAACAAAACAGTTGCCTTAGCTAATAATAAATACATGTATTAAGGAGTATACATCATATTTTTTTCATTAAGGTATAACTAATAACATGTACTTGTTTTTATGCTAAAAACTTCTAAGTAAGGCACTTACATTCATATAATCATGTTTAACCATTAAATACTACCATATTTGCTTCTTGTTTTATTCACATTTTTTGTATTTTCAATATGATTTTGTTTGCAAGAGGAGGGTGAGATGAATAAAAACCTCCTAGATTTTCCAAACAGAACATCAAGTACTATAGTGAGGGGCAAATTTAAATTTCACAATTAATGGACATCATATACTATTTATTAACTTAAACTAAGTACATAGGAATATATATCTATGGTTTCCATGGTATATTCATATCCATTAAATTATGCATGTTGAAACCCTACTGTGCTAGATACTCAACATCAATGTCTTTCACATGATACCTTATATGTATATTTTTATATCTCTATTATATTTTCAATTTTCCAAAATAAGGAATGATTCTTTAATTTAAATCATAAAATATATATGTATCTAAGTCATCCACATGGATCCTTTAATGGAACATTGGGTTCACTTCAACCAACCCATGTGTAGGACCTTTATCATTGCATATCAATAGTCTATTTGATCTAGTAAAATTAGGCTCTCTCACCGCATTAATTTATGGGCACATGACTCCTGAATATGATTTATCACACATTGACATAGGTGAGATCCAAGATCCTTTTAAAAATAGATGGACTAACCCAACCCATGTTTATGTGGACAATTAGGATCCTCTCACTCCTCCTTAACCACTTTGTGTGTATTCTTCTCTTCACTTATTTAGCTGAAATGAGCACCTTAATAAGCATATACATCAGTGAGGATCGGAGGAAATGCCTACCCACTATGATATGATCCACCATCTTCATCAGCATCCTAGTTGACATGTGCACCTTCTTGTATTTCCTACATGAGGTAGATGCCTCACTAGCTCATATCCACATCATGTCTTAAGGTCATAGAGGAGCTAGAGGTGGTGGTTAGTTATTTTTCTTGAGACATCCTCCTATCCTCTTGTTACTTGCAAAAGATCCATAGCACCTCAAGTAAGTCACTAGACATTCGCCTTTGCGGTCAAAACTCGTAAAACCACCAACTTGTTTCTAACATGATCATTATATACTAGGATTATGGGACTTGGTAGCCACCTGAAAACTATCAATTGACCCTATTAAAAAAGGCATACATCATCATGAATAGGTTTTGTTGACACTTGATCCCTTATTCTCCATGAAAGAACCTCCTGCAAGATACTTATGTCTGTTGTAATAATAGGTGGATAAAGGTGGAGAGAGTGAGCTTGTTCTCTCTACATGAGGCATCAAAGTTTCTCAATAAAGGAGTTTGAGGAGTAGATGATGGTGATAGGGAGTCAATTATACATATTAGGTGCTTCTCCCAATAATCTGCCTCCAAGGTGATAAGAACTTAACCCAAACCATCATTTAACATTTTTAAAGTAAAAATTGGAAAACATATTTTTCATATAATTTTTAAAATTAGCATATATACAATCAAGTTCACAACTAATAGCAAAAACTATAGTGATACTATTTTCTCATCAAATTTGTTTGGCATAATTACACATAAACATATACAAGATCCGATTAGTGTCATTGTACATCCTTGAAAAAACATGTACCCACACATGTCTGAAAACCCTAGCACAGGAACCATATAAACACACACATTATATAACATTATCAACTTCATAAATATTATAGAGCCCATATATGGAAGTACATGTATACTACCATGAGGTAAAATACAAATTGATAGTATACTTTGTTTGATCCATAAATGTTACACAAGCATTATTTATCCCAAAAGGGATTCCTAGAATTCATAGTGATTGTGCAAGTTTGAAACGAATTATTTGGTAGGTCTACAGTTGGATTATCAATTGGTCATAGGATAAAATTAGATCAATCTTTGAGAATATAGGTTCTCCCCTTAGTTGAAAAAATAGCTCATTTATCCTAGGCATTAAGAATTTACTATGGTATTCACCTTATTAACTTTCATGTCACAAATACATAATCCTAATGTTTCACCTTTCTTCTTAACAAGCAACAAAGGTTCTGTCTAATATATTGCCAAAGGATGTAAACTTCAATTCTTATAGTTACTTATCCAACTCCGTGAGTTCAACTTGTTCCATCTAGTATGTGTTGATCGTAATGTTAAAATACTAGGCTTAAATTTTATCTCAATATCATCTCCCTCAATTGAAATAAACATTATAGTTCATTAATATAGACATTATTGTATTCGTATACTATAGATATCTCTAAAAAGTTATAATTTTTTTTCTTTATCGTTAAGAATGTATGCCAATAACCTTAGCATCCCTTATAGGCATCTATTCAGCTATCATTATAGTATCATACATGTGGGTGACACCTTCTAATATCCTATGAAGGTATACTTATATTAAACATCATTGAATTCAAATTATTTGGTGTAAAATCTGTGAACATATACTTCTTTTAAACATTTATTATGCAGCCCCTTTTGGTTGATTCATGGGATATACTCATCATGTTAGTGAATTTTTTTCTCATCCTCTACCTATTCTAGTATGTGATACATCTCCTTGGATATTGAACCTACCTCTGATATTGCCCCCTGGTTACTAGTCAGCTGCAGTTGTTATTGTTAATGATACTTCCCTATTGGCCTCTATCAATTAGACTACAATTGAAATTACTAAGACCAGACTCTACAGTGATGTCCTAGTTTTCCATAAGTATATAATGTCATAGGACTAGGACAACATTTTCCTTGAATATAACATCCAAAATTTTACTTTGTGAAGGTGTTGAAGTATATTTGTGTGTTGGTGACCTTTTCACACACATAATTATTGAAAAACTAACACTAGCATCTTTTTGTGGTTGGTATCCTATTCCACTACCTCTAGTACTCCTTCCTCTACCCCATATATGTCGTTCCCTGTATGGGGCACACTAATGGATAAAGTAACTCTTATAACTATACTTGGTTGATGTACATCAATCCTTAGTAGAACACCAGGTCTATGTTGAGACAAGTTAGTTTCACACCATTTCTTAAATTCAACATTCTTCCTTACCAAATTGTCTATTTCCACTCTTTTTGTAGCATCATCAAAAGCATGTAACTTTTTGCAGCATTGAAAATTAGCTACCATTACGTTCTTCTTGGGAGATAACCTCTCTACACATTATAATCTTATCAAACTATGTCACACATATTTGTTGACAAAATCACTTTAGATCTAGGACTATAAATTGGTTTTTAGTGATGATGTTTTCATATGCTTCAATATTACACATCATAGCAATTGTTCACAAACATAGATGTCAAATTAATATTGCAACTCAAACCTTCTTTCAAATATTAAATATTTAATAGATCATGCTCTTTGTGTCATCTCAAGTCCCCACCAGTGACTACATGTCACTTCCATAAGATAAGAGACATGTTCCACTTAGTACTCTTCAAGAACATGGGCTATACTTAATGAATCCTTGGTCTCAAGCAGCCATTCATATTCCTTGTCTAGATAAAAAAAACCATGATTTAAAATCTAAAATCTTCATTAGCTTCATGTATGACCTACTTAAATCTCCCATTGGATCTAATTGGGTGTTGGTGGTCTCTATTTTCCATACAGTTATCTTATGGAAGCCATTGTACCTTGTAATATGTTTTTCATATCAATAGTTAAATGGAATATCACTTCTTGTGGATGGGTTGGAGGTGTTTCAACCTCTTTTGCATCATCATATTATATATACTCATTTGTTAACACACCTTTAACCATTGATGTAGGAGATGAATGAGGTGCTACAAATTTATGTTCACTTATTCCCTATTGGATTTTTCGTATCTTCACTAAGACTAGGGTATTAGTTATGAAATTAATCTTCTATACCATTCACCATTTTTGTGTAAAAAAGGTGCATATGAATGTTTGCAAAATAATAGAATTCAACTAATCTTCTTTATACGAAGTTGGTATAAAATAGGGTCTGATATCATGTTTTTGGGTTCCATTCGTAGTAATCACCCTAATCCTGACTATAAGGGGAACTTTCGAGGTGACAAGTGAAACCGTCATTCAGATTTATCTATTAATTAATTAAAGTGATGCGTAAACTATATCTTTCATTGGGAAAATAAAGTTAAAAAATCCATTCAAGTGAACAAGTAATATCAAAAACTATAGATCAATAATTTCTCATCAAAACCATTTAAAATAATTTCAAGAAAACACATACAAGATGATATCATGTTTTATTTTACATCATTTGATTGAATAGAACAACAGAAGCCATATGTACAAGAATTGTCTATACACACATACACTACATAACAAATAATTCACCTTGTTGTGAACCCACTCAGGTTTTTGGCATGTTGTGAAGCATAATACTTCCTCAAGAACAAAAATTATTTATAATGGATCCATTATCTAAGTGGGTAGATAACACATAACAAAAATAAATGAAATTTAATTTTTTTTCATTTAACAAAGGAAAGTTTATTCAAGATACTCATTAAGTAAGAATATTATTCAACACAATCAAGTACATATGTTAGATATACATAAAAGTGACTTCCATATAATTACTAGTTTTCCTAATTCTATTTATAATCCTAAAACACAAGGCTTTCACCTGACCAAGTTGAATTATTGAACGTTATTACATGCATGACTCATCATATAAAGAACTCCTCATGATCTAATAAAATTCTTAGTCAACTAACAAAAAAGTGTGATCTAGCTACAACTATATATATATAGAGAGAGAGAGAGAGAGAGTCAGGCTAGAATACACTCGAGTGTATTTAGAGTAGACTACACTCAAGTAGTTTTTCATGATGCAATATTTTTTTTAAATCTAATCCATTGATCTTCTTAAACATCTTGTGAATAGCTCATACGCAAAATTTGAGCACATTTGGACATTTATATGTGTTGTTATAAAGACCGCAAAAATTATGCATTTCAAATTAGTTTCGCGTGTCGATTTTGTTGCCCTTGGATGAGTGATTTACACTCATCCAAATGGGCTCAAAATTTGTATGTAGCCTAGTTATAGTATGAAGATGAAGATCAATGGTTTACATTTTGCAAAAAATAGTCTTGATATGAAAACACACTTGAGTGTATTCGTGCGATCTGTACACTCGAGTGTATTCTAGCCTAACTCTCTCTCTCTCTCTCTCTCTCTCTCTCTCTCTCTCTCTCTCTCTCTATATATATATATATATATATATATATATATATATATATATATATATATATATATATATATATATATATCTGTGTGTGTATGTATATATGAAGTTAGGAAGTGTGTATCTGTCGATACATGTAATTTATGTGTACCGGCCATTAAAATAGCACAATTGGAGTATGTTTATAAAATCCAACCATATGCATTGATGCAACACTATATAGATTAGATGTGTTTAAAAAATCATAACCATATCTCATATATATCGTGAGATATAGGAATATATCATTCAATGGTTTATACAATTTCTTCAACTTACCATTTATTAAAAGATACACATTTTCTCTCGTTGGATGAACTACGGATATCAAATAGTGGTGATTTTTTAGACACATGTTATCTAAGGGGTATACTTTACATCCATAAGGTTGGATTATTTAGTATAATTTAAAATCATCATAAATGAAGGTTGGTACATGTAAGCTACATGTACTCGGGTACACAATTCTTTTAGCCTATATATATATATATATATATATATATATATATATATATATATATATATATATATATATATATATATATATATATATAAATATTTGGAGTTAAAAACTGCATTTCCTTACAAAATTTTATGTGTACAAATGTAGTTGATGTTAATAGCAACAAATTAACTACAAATCACAAGCCACTAACATTCCTCCCCCTTCTCTTTCCTCTCTTATATAACCAACAACACCAAAAAAATTAGCTTTTCATAGTCAAATCCCTCTTCGTTCTTGTTGGAGACTGATGCTCCCTCCCCTCTCAGGTCACATGTGGTGCTCAATTCTCTAAGTTTCTCCACCACATATCATATGCCTCTGTCCACACTAACAACACCCTCACCCCATGGTCGTGTTCTCTCCCTCTCATCCTCCTTTCCTTCCTCTCACATCCCCAAAATATGATAATGTTTTCATCATCATCTCCTCCATCACACCCCTAAATTCCTATACTTTGTTAACAGCTAACCTCACATATGGTCTTAGAGGACAAGCTGGAAGATTTAAGACTTGTGAGGAAAAAAGAAGAGGATACGAGAGGATCTATATTGTAGTGCATGCACTAGCATAGTGGTTGTAGCATGCCACTTGTGTGCTTCCTCTTCTCCCACCTACAATGAGGTTACTTCATGTCCCTCTTTTGATACATATATCCTTTACCTAATTGATGTCATTATCGAACTAGATTGTGCGTGTGGTCAAATTAACTATTTCTATATTTATAGACACCAAATTGGTATTCCTATTCTTTCAATACATATTTCTATGTGGATGATCTTTGTTTCCTTTCTTTAATCTTTTTAATTCAATGGTTGGATACAGTATCAGAACTTCAAACAATGGAAGCATGTATAGAGAAACACACACTATTGTTCTATATGGCTTATAGGAGAGCTAGAGAAGATTTAGGGTTGAAGTTATTTTCATTATGGTGGTTTTTGATGATTACTTAGTTTTTTTAAGTTTGCAAGCTCTATGGTCCTAGGTTCATAAATAAAAGCTATGAAGTGAGGTAGGTGGTTTTTATCGGTGATGTACAATTGCTACCCACATAATCCATTTTAGCACGATGGTTTTTCATTGCAACAGTGTTTTTAGGTGTGTTCCTTTGAAGTGGAGATTTTTTTCACTCATGTTAGGGGCCACCCTTTTCTTCAGACATGTGGTTGGTGACACTTTCTTTGTATGTAAGCATGCATGTGGCTTGATACAAGCAGACATCATACTATGTCTGTCTCAAGGTAGTATTTAAAGAAATTGTTCTTTTAGATTCTAGATTTTCATGTGGAATGTAGTTGTGTGGTTTGTTTTATTACGAAACCCTTAAGTAGCTTATATTCTTGTGTATCCAGATCTTTCCTTTCTTAGCCATTGAAACCCATCTCCTTCTTTATTTATATGATGTGGTTTAAATTTCTCTATTTGCTTTCTTGCCATCAGGAATTGTCTTAGTTGTACTCCTTCTTACCCTTGAACTTGTGGGTTTTGACCATGAATTGATATGTTAGAGAATTGAAAGCTTGTTTTTTTAACGATATATTTTCTATCCTAACTAGTTGTGATGGATTGAACTTTTGAGGCCTTTAAATGCTTACTTATATAGTTTTAGTCCCTGAAGTGTGTTTTGATCATGTGAAGGATTTCTAATTAATTTGCTATAATTTGTTGTTTAAATGACTATATTGGTGTACATATGACTAAGGTTAGATATTGATTTAGGCAGTGTTGATGTGTCATTAAATATTTTGAGGTTTGTTTATGTACATGGGCTACATAGCTTCATGTATGGATTAAGCTACAAATCAACTTTCTAAAGAAGGAATAAGGACCCTAGGATGGCCTGATCTAATGGTGTAGATATCATCCTCTTCAAGGAAAACTCAACTTGAATGTGGAGGTGGAACTTCATCCAACATGAAAGATCACCACCGCATCCATGATCTTGAGGTGAGGGAGAAAACCGATTGAGAATTTATATATGAATCATCAGCATAGCTAGTATAACCCCTCAGTCATGTCTTTTAGAAGATTGGAAAAAGAGGCCATCATAGCATTGTCTCTCCATCATCGGTAGTAGAAGAAATGAGAGGAATGGAGTGGAAGGTTTAGAGATTCATAGGAAGGAATGGTGATGGGAAAAACAATTGGTATATATATGCCCATAGAGCCATCCCAAGAAATTGCATGGAGTCAGATATTAATTAATCAATTTATGTGATTATTTGGTTAATTAATGAATTCCAGAATATTCTAATTAATCCACGAGTGTTTTAATTAACACAGCGTTTCTGTTTACCGATGGGTTTAGGAAACCCTACTTCCCTTCATATCCTATTTAAAGGAGGATTGACGGCCGATATCTATATAAGATAGACAGAGGCTTTTCAGTTTATGCTCACGTACGTAAACCCTAGCTGTCACCATCCTTAGGAGAGAAAGGAGAGCAATGCGCCGCTAGCACGCCATCGTACAGACACGACTCCTTCCCGCCGGCTTGGGAAGCATGACATGGAGTTCCACTCCATCCGTGTGGATGACGTAGAGATGAAGACGCTGAGACGCCTGCGTTCAGAGGGCATCAACAACCATCTATGCACGTTATGAGCAGCGTACATCACCGCACGAAAGAAGTGCCGTCGGATCTTCCTACGACAGCGAACGGGAGAGAAGTTATGTCCATGTAGACAAGCATTGTTGCACACCTTTGTGCAGCGGGACATCGCTGGACTTGCTCCGCGATAAGGTATATCCCGCAAACACTCCTTCCAAATACGTTGTTGTCGACGAGATCCTATTTTGGGTTGTGTGGATTTTATTGCTTCCGTCGTGCATGTTTTATCCACAAAACCCTACAGTGGTATCTGAGAAGCGTCGATCTACAACGTATTTGGATTCATTTCGATATGATCGAATCGTTGTATATTGTTTTTATGTTGCATACAATGTGAATTAAAACTGCTAATGTGCAAATCTAAACCTAATTCCTCATATGCCGCAGACTTCTGTTTTTGACGTTTTGGACGGGGTCGACTATGGAAAATATTGATTTTCCTAAGTGCACAGAAGTAAAATTCTGTAGACCTTTCAGGGGCTCTGCCCCTGAAACCCCGCACAGGGGCGCTGCCCCTGTGTACCCCGCATAGTCTATGTGGGAGTCAAAAATTTATTTAATGGGGAATGTCCCGCATTAAAAGTACTGCAATTTAATATGTATATGTAGATATACCTATGATAGCATACATGTCGCCTTTAAAATCAGTTTTATGTGGTGAGTGCATGCACGGTTATGGCCTAGTATCCCCTTTTGTGAATGTTGTGAATGGATGTGGATGTCAATCTTTTGGATATGTTTGTTTGTGAATGCTATGGATGTATAATGGTTGCATATGGATCCTTTGTATAAAGTAGTCAGCTTGCAAGCCGAGCCTCATCTCTTATTTCAAAGTGTAATTAATTCTTTTCCTTTATATTTGTACTCATTTGATGTAATAGAGATAGGACTAGTTTTAGTTTTTGTAAACTTGATGTAAGGAGGCCACTTGAAGATCCAACTCCAAGGAGTGTCCATGGAGAAGCACCATGAAGATCTAATTCCAAGAAGAAACATGAAGATCCAACTCCAAGGAGCGTCCATGGAGAAGAAACAAGAAGATCCAATTCCAAGAAGCAGCTTGAAGTTCCAACCTCACGAAGCATCCATGAAGTTGTTCATTGTAATGTTGATCATTACAGGCTTACATGTTAATTCACAGGTGTTGCATGAGATGCATAAGACCATAGGTGGACCGTAATCCTTTGTTGTTCCAAAGGATTGCAATAGTAAGGCCATAACCAATGTATTTGTGTTTGTGATTGCATGTCTATCGTTTGTGGTTGTGGATATAGTAGTATATGATACGTACTATAAGTATGTGTTGTTTGGATATATATATGTATTAATAAAACCCCTCAATTAATAATATTAAGTTTTAGTTGCCTTCCATAAAGAAACACACATGAAAAGCTTGATCGACTATGTGTGGGCACGCCTCTGCGTGGTACACTGTCTATCTCGTAGAAGTGTGATGGTGGGTGTGTGGGTCTGCCTCCGCAGGGTGCACACTCAATCGTGTTGGCTTATGGGTTGGACTTAACTAGGGAACCTTGATAGTATCAAGTACCTAAAGGCACACATATGCATCATGGCAAGGAGTTGTGCATGATCATCTATCCAAGAGTTTCATATGATGCAATTGGAAAAAGTTGCCTACCTTAGTATTTGGTCTTTGACGCCGGCGTTGGCTGGGCATTGATCCAATTATTTTGGGTCTTGGCTCACTAGAAGGTTGTGCATTGCAATCTTCCGAGTTGATAGTGAGGGCTATCAATTTGAATAAAATAGTGGGAGCATAATTAATTAAAGGCCTAATTAATCTCATTTATCAAATCTTTACAAGTCAAAATGTTTTGGACTAAATGCAAACTTTTCTTTTGTAGCAATCAAATGGCAAACAACACTCACACTTTCTCGTTGCGATCGGTCCTTGAGAAGGACAAACTTACCAGAACTAACTTTTAAAATGGGTTTAGGACGCTGAGAATTGTTCTCACACATGAGCGTAAGCTCTATGTCCTTGAAACACCAGAGCCAGCGGAACCCGTCGTAAATGCGTCCAAGGCTGAAAAGGATGCTTACAAGAAGCACCTTGATGATGTTGTGGATGTCAAGTGCCTAATGGTGTGCTCAATAAACTATGAGTTGCAAGAGCAGCATGAGAACATGAATGTCATGGAGATGGTAACACATCTCAAGAACATGTATCAACATCAAGCAAGACAGGAGAGATATGATGTCTCAAAGGCTTTGTTCAGGAGCAAGATGAAAGAGGGAGACTCAATGGGCACCCATATACTCACTTTGATTGGGTATGTGGAAATCCTATCCAAGTTGGGATTTCTCCTAGGTCAAGAGTTGGACACTGATGTGATTCTACAATCGTTGCCTAAATCATATAATCATTTTGTCATGAACTACAACATGAACAATTTTGACAAGCAGTTGTCAGAATTGTTGGGCATGTTGAGGACAGCTAAAGCACAGATGAAGAAAGACAAGCCCAAGTCTGTGATGGTGATCAGTAAGGCAAAGTAGAAGTCAAAAGGCAAAGGCAAGGCTAAGAAAGGTTCTAAATCCAGGCAGAAACCAAAGTCATCCGCGGTCAAAGCTAAAGGTGGGATCTCCAAAGAAGGCAGTTGTCACCATTGTCACCAGCCTGGACATTGGAAAAGAAATTGTCCTCTCTACCTGGAGGAACTAAGGAAGAAGAAGAAGAAGATAGAGATCTCCACTTTAGGTTTATACGTTATTGAGATAAGCTTAAATACTTCTTCATCATGGGTACTGGATACCGGATGTGGATCTCGCATATGTTCTAATATGCAGGATCTGATAAGAAGTAAGCCTTTACGAAAGGGCCAAGTCGAGCTGCGGGTTGCTAATGGAGCAAGAGTTGCTGCCACCGCAATTGGAGTTATTAGTTTATCTTTGCCTACGGGCCTTGTAAGAGAATTAGAGAATTGCTATTATGTACCTTCCATTAATAGAAATATTATTTTTGTATCTTGCATGGACAAGAGTGGATTTGAATTTCACATTAATAATGGAATTATTTCTATTTCTAAATATGAGATCTTTTATGGAAATGCCCCTATGTCTTATGGTATCTACTTTTTAGAACTTGGGACTAGCATATACAATGTAAATACTAAAAGGTTAAAACTTGACAACTCAAACAAAACATTCTTATGGCATTGTCATCTTGGGCACATAAATGAGAAGCGCATATCTAGACTCCGTAAGGATGGTTATCTAGACTCTTTTGATTTTGAATCATTAGAGACATGTGAGGCATGTTTATTAGGGAAGATGACCAAGACTTCTTTCACTGGACACAGTGAGAGAGCTAGTGATCTGCTAGGGCTCATACATACTGATGTATGTGGACCTTTTAGAAATGCTAGAGGAGGCTATCAATACTTCATTACCTTCACTGATGACCTCAGTAGGTATGGCTATGTATATCTTATGAAACACAAGTCAGAAACTCTTGAAATGTTCAAGACTTTCATGAATGAAGTAGAGAAGCAACTTGGTAAGAGTATTAAAGCACTCCGTTCAGATCGAGGTGGCGAATACTTAAGCCAAGAGTTTGAGGACCTTCTGATAGAACGTGGTATTGTATCACAATGGACTCCACCTGGTACACCACAACATAATGATGTGTCAGAAATAAGGAATCATACATTATTAGACACGGTACGATCAATGATGAGTTCAGCCGAACTTCCAATATCGATCTGGGGATATGCTCTTGAAACTGCAGCGTTTACACTTAACTGTGTACCTTCCAAATTGGTTCAAAAGACACCATATGAGATATGGAATGGGAATCATCCCAATTTGTCTATGTTAAAGATTTGGGGATGTGAAGCTTATGTTAGGATACAATTTCCTGAAAAGCTTGGACCCAAATCAGAAAAATGCTATTTTGTTGGATACCCCAAGGAAACTCAGGGATACTACTTCTACACACCAACTGACAACAAAGTGTTTGTTGCTAGGACTGCTGTATTTCTTGAAAAGGAATTTATTTCCAAAGGAATTAGTGGGAGGAATGTAGAGCTCGAAGAAGTTCGAGACCAACTAGAAAGTAGAGAAATTGAGGAGGTACATAAGGAACATGAAGACTCACAAATTGTTGTGGAATTTCAAGTTCCAAATGTAATACAGGAACCTCGTAGGTCTAGTAGGACACGACTTGAGACTGAGAGATTTGGAATTCTTATGACTCAAGATAGTGACGAATTGGGCATAGAAGATGAGCCAACTTCCTATCTAGAAGCTACTAAGGGACCAGAATCTGAGAAATGGCTCGAAGCCAACAAGGTATGGACCTTGGTGGATCCACCCGAAGGGGTAAAACCCATAGGGTGCAAGTGGGTCTTCAAGAAGAAGACTGACATGGATGGAAATGTTCAAACCTATAAAGGTAGATTGGTTGCGAAAGGATTCTGTCAAATTCAAGGTGTTTATTATGACGATACCTTCTCACCAGTTGCCATGGTTAAATCCATCAGGATCATGCTTTCCATTGCATCTTATCATGACTATGAGATTTGGCAGATGGATGTTAAAACAGCATTCCTTAATGGGAATTTATTTGAGGATGTGTACATGACACAACCTAAGGGTTTTATCGATCCAAAGGAAGCCAATAAAGTCTATAAGCTACAAAGGTCAATCTATGGATTGAAGCAAGCATCTCGGAGCTGGAATATATGTTTTGATGAAGTAGTCAAAAAGTTTGTCTTTAGTCAAAATGAAGATGAACCTTGTGTTTACAAAAGGGTTAGTGGGAGAACAATCGTATTTCTCATATTGTATATGGATGACATACTATTGATGGGAAATGACATCCCTACTCTTCAGACAGTAAAAGGTTGGCTAGGGAAGACCTTCTCTATGAAGAATTTAGGCGAAGCATCCTATATACTAGGGATCAAGATCTATAGAGATAGATCTAGAAGGCTTCTAGGCCTAAGCCAGAGCACATACATTAACAAGGTGCTAAAGAGGTTTAGCATGGAGGGTTCTAAGAGAGGTAACTTGCCCATGTCCCATGGGGTTACAATCTCTAAAGCCTAGTGTCCTAGTTCATGTCATGAATGGGCACGCATGAGTAAGATTCCATATGCATCAACAATTGGATCTATCATGTACGCAATGTTATGTACTCATCTTGATGTGTCGTATGCTTTGATCATGACGATCCGGTATCAGTCAGATCTAGGTGAAGGTCACTGGACAGCCGTAAAGAACATCCTAAAGTACTTGATAAGGACTAAGTATCAATTCTTGGTATACGGTGGTGAGGAAGAGCTCGTGGTAAAGGGTTATACCGATGCTATCTTCCAAACTGACAAAGATGACTACAAATCACAATCTGGATTTGTGTTGTTCCTAAACAACGGAGTTGTGAGCTGGAAGAGTTCCAAGCAAGATACAGTTGCGGATTCTACAATAGAGGTCGAATATATTGCCACATCTAATGCTGCAAAGGAAGCTGTGTGGATCAAGAAGTTCATTTCTGAACTTGGAGTGGTTCCAAGTGTTGGTGATGCAATTGAGTTGTTTTGTGACAACAATGGAGTAATTGCATAGGCTAAAGAACCAAGATTGCACCAACGTTCCAAACATATTCTACGACGGTTCCATCTCATACGATAGATCATACAACGAGGAGATGTGAAGATTTACAGAGTACCTACAGAAAGCAATGTGGCTGACCCGCTCACAAAAGAACTTTCACAGCAGAAACATGACGGACATGTTCGATCACTTGGATTGAGATTCATGAGTGATTGGGTATAAGTGCAAGTGGGAATCTGTTGGTATGTATGCCCATAGAGACTATCATTCGATGAATTTAATGGGATACTATGTAAACGATTTGTAATACTACATTGATCATATCAATAAAGGCAAGTTTCCAATCTATATGTTTGTGTTTTATATTGTGAGATGACCATAAACTTATAGATGTCTATAGAATAATATACTCAATGACATATGTCTTCGGGTTGATGACCTGAATAGTGAGATCATATGTATGCTAAGAGTATGTATTCTTGATTTGTCCCTAATCAGTTGTTATTGTGGAAATATCCATAGACATCAATAACACATAAGATTAGAATGTATGTTGGTTGATGGAAGAATCTCATTATCCATGATATGGAGATATCAAACCAAATACATAGATACTTGTTAGAGAACAGTGTATCGGATAGACCCACCTTGAGAGTGATACATGGATACCATGATTGGTAGTTAGAGTCACATCTCGTAATGATGGTGGTGATTGTGGTTCTTTGACCTAAAGTCACTACACTTATCACATGTCGTTCAGTGTACTTTGACATCATCTATCGTGGTCCTGAACAAGGATCTCCATAAAGATGGTGCTTGGGTGTACTGTGACACATGGGGATGACTGTCAGTGATGTAGATGGAATTTGTCCTTCCTACGAGAGTTTGATATTTCGGCCACTTGATAAGCGAGACTGAGAAATGCATGGCCATGCTGATGTGAGTCAATATGTGATATTGAGCTTACATATATCTCAGATAGTTTTCTCTAGTTCAAGGAACATGGATTGAACATTGAAAAGGATAACAATTCCATGAATCGAGTTCAATCCGGATATCAGCGACAAAGGAACTATACAATCACTATAACACCAGTCATGAATGATAGGTTAAGTTTTTCTCCAACTTCTCCAATTACTTGGGTGGCAATGAAGTCTTTCTAGATACCAATCATTGCTTGTGAAATCATAATATGATTATGGATATCACTGCCAACGTAATTTGGAGCCTATCGGGTCACACGCATAGGATGTGTTGGAATAGGAGTATAATTGTGGATTTGATTGGAATTTCTCTGAATCACATTGATTACTAAAATGTTTATGTAATGGATTAGAATAATATTGGAGTGACTGGCTCTAAGTGCAAGTGGGAGTCTGTTGGTATATATACATGCCCATAGAGCCATCCCAAGCGATTGCATGGAGTCAGATATTAATTAATCAATTAATGTGATTATTTGGTTAATTAATGAATTCCAGAATATTCTAATTAATCCACGAGCATTTTAATTAACGCAGCATTTCTGTTTACCGATGGGTTTAGGAAACCCTACTTCCCTTCGTATTTTATTTAAAGGAGGATTGACGGTCAATATCTATATAAGATAGATAGAGGCTTTTCAGTTTACGCTCACATACATAAATTCTAGTCATCACCGTCCTTAGGAGAGAAAGGAGAGCAACACGCCGCTAGCACGCCACCGCACAAACATGACTCCTTCCTGTCGGTTTGGGAAGCGCGATGTGGAATTCCAGTCCATCCGCGTGGATGACGTAGAGACGCAGATGTTGAGACGCCTGCGTTCGGAGGGCATCAACGACCATCCGTGCGTGTTACGAGCAGCGTACATCACTGCATGAAAGGAGTGTCGTCGGATCTTCCTACGATAGTGAACGGGAGAGAAGTTCCGTCCGTGTAGACAAGCGGCGATGCACACCTTTGTGCAACAGGACATCACCGGACTTGCTCTGCGATAAGGTATATCTCGAAAACACTCCTTCCAAATATGTTGTTGTCGACGAGATCCTATTTCGGGTTGTGTGGATTTTATTGCTTCTGTTGCGCATGTTTTCTCCACAAAACCCCACAAAAACACTCACGACCTTAGAAAGTCAATGATAGGGTAGAATCCAAGATTCTAGGTAGGATCTTATAGCGACGAGCCCAACCTAGATGGAGAATGTCTAGAGTTTGAAGGACTATATGGAAGTAGTTCCTTGAAAACCAGAGACTAGGGACGCATTTTTGGAGACCTCTAGAAGCTTCCAAAACCATATGCTTTGAGTTCAAACCTTGATCTTCACTCTGTTTCTTCACCTCAGCAGAGCAAATGTTGGGAGCTCCTCAAGTCAGCAAGGTGGAGCCACAACTTCCCATCCAAGTGGTTGACTGTCAGCCATGAGAAGTTGTTGAAGATTGCAAAAGCAAGAGATGCAGTAAAAGGTGTCTGGGATGCCACTGATTCCTCACCCCAAAAGCAGCCAGTGGTGATAGGTTTGGAGATAAGAGGTACTCCACTTCCTATGGATGCCTCATTATCAAACCAACCTCAGAGGTGAAGGATACTTAGGAAGAAGTCTATTATAAGTTGTGTTTTGTTGATTGCTCATGAGTGTCGTGCATGTGGAGGCACCCTATAGAAAATAGGCATTGAGACGCAAATGCCTCATTGAGCAGAGAAAGAAACAAGGGGTGTCAGATTCAAGAATGATAGAGAGAAAGAAAGGGGGAGTGAACCTAGTCCAGTAGCCCAAACTGGCCAACTTAGGGAAAGAGCAACATCCTCAGCAGCCATGTGGCAACACATCATTAGCTCAAATGGTTAAATGCCTTAGATAGTTACAGATCTTAGATAATTCATAGTTGATATCTCATACATAATAAAAATATGAACAAACTACCAAAATTCTTAGAAAAATGAGTAGAACAACAAGGGATCATAATATAAATAATTTAATGCTTAGGTCCCAACTATATCATGTAAGATATATTACACTTGTTTCATGAGTAATAGATATCAAACAATAGTTGAAGGTCATAGAATGTACCAATTACTCTAAAATATGATATATCATCCATAAAATGTAATATATTATGATATTTGGATATGTTAATATATAATTTGCTTAATTAGATATTTCATATTAATAGCCCTAAATAAAAAAGGTAATAATTACTTATGTGCATAACAAATCTTGAAATTTGAAGAACACCTCATATCAGAAATTGGAAACTAATATGTAACTCTGAGATCAATATTATGTACAGAATTCATGTTATATGAAGAGGACTCTTAATACATGGTCAGTAACCTTAATATGACTAATAAATGTAACCTAAGGTTAATATTTTCACATAACAATGTGAAACATGATTATTAGTTAATGAACCATAATTTGGAATATAATTAAAATATAATATCAGTAATATATTTCTAAGATGATATGAAAAGCAATGATGGGAATATGTTGATGAACTAACATAAACCCTAAAATATACATGACTAGTTTTGAGATGATGAGATTCTAACTCAAGTCATGTATTATCTTATATTAATCAGGATGTGACCAAATATATAGTTGACATGAGGAGTATATGTGATGATTAGGATATATCTAATCAAGGTACGCTTTATGTAATACCCTTAAATTTGGTAAAAATTTAATTATATAAATATAGTGCATGAATTGATAAGTAAAAAATCCAATGGTATTATTAGTGAAATAATAATGTCCTTATAGAACAAGTAAAATAAATAAAAGGAACTTTGTGTGTATGTAATAATTCATTAATACTTTTAGGCAAAAGAAAGAGTGGAAAATCCAATAATAAAGAGATACCTAAAAGTAATGGACAACTGGTAATTTAAATATGGGATTAAGTGGAATACTCTAGAAAAGAGAGTTTTCATGCATAAATAAAGGATAATGACTATATGGCTTGTTACATAATGGAATTGTGGAATAATAAACAACTTTCTAAAATATTCTAAGATAATTTGTAAATTAGATAATTGATGGAAACAATTAGTTAACCATGAATTTCAACACAAGTTCGAGACATCAAATAAGGATAGTTCAATTTGGTTCTTGGAACACGTATAGATGATGAAGAAACTAAGATAATTCTTGAATTTGAGATAAAAAGGATTTTTGATGTGATAATGGTAATTGTTTTAAGAAAATATAGAAAGGGAAAGTTTCTCCTCCAAATGTATTCCAACGAATCCAAAAAAAAGACAAATTTAGAAAGATATAAATCAATTTTTTTCAAAATTTTGTAGTGAAAGCATGCTCCTAGTAGCCTATGGAAAACCGGAAAGGAAGAGGGACTTGCTTGTAGTAATTAAGTGTTGTTTCCCTTATTTGTAGAAAGAGAAAAGGGTATTGAAATGCATGGTTTTGATATCGAATTCGGTACAATACAATATCCTAGGAATATAAATAAAGTATCTATTTTGGACCAATCAGAGTAATGATGAGAGAGAGAGATGTGAATTAATTAATTTCAAGAAACAAGGTTTATAAAGAGGTTCTTGGGATACCAAATATAGAAATAAGTATTTTGTGATCATGATAAATGTTGAAGATAATTTTAATGTAATAGATAATACTAATATAGAATTATGGACGAAAATATAGAGAATGATAAGATATCTTGTCGCCTAGGTGATTTATTTGGTAATAATCTTGTTTTATCTTGGAAACCAAGTTTTGGATATATAGGGAAATAAATAAGGGAATAATGAAGGAGTTTTCCGTTTCCCAATGGCAGGCAATAGTATGAATAGAGTTTTTCTAAAATAATGGTATGAGGTGTGGTTTCTTTTATGTGAATTTTGGGTCTATAAAGTAAAGGATATGAGACTGTTATTATAAGGATGGGAGGGAGGAATATATTTAATACTTTCCTAGCATGATGCTTTGCCAATTGCATAAGAAAACTTTTATGGAACTACACCCATTGATCTCCAACCCTCGTGCTATAGAATAAGTATACAAAGAGAAGATGGACTACCCCCAATCCCCGCATTCCTTGATGTATATCCTTCCACAACAGTGTGGTAGCAAATCTCTATCCTCTCATCATGGAAATGGTCTTCCTTATCTATGACGGTCTCGTTGTATCTCATAACATGGAGCTTGCCACAATGACATAGAAGTCCATGATCTTTCAAAGTACTTTGCCCCTCATCCCTTTTCTTATGAGTCTCCATGGAAGGAGCCCCCACACCACCCGTTGCTCAAGGTATAGATATTTATATTGTTTAAATCATGCTAATTGTTAGGATTACCCAAATATAGCGTAACTATATATCAAATTGACTAAAAGAACAAGTAGAATACAAATAAAATAGTATCATGACTTGGATCTTATCCTAATATTAAAAGTAGGGCTAATACATTATTAAGTAATGATTGATAAATAGAAATCTTAGATCAAATAATTAACATGTTGAGTATATTAAAATGTTTACTTAGCCATATAAATTGATATAGTTGACTACAATGAGATCTAAGATGTTGATAATAAGGATGATGAAAAATCATGTTTCTAGACCAATAATAATCAACATGTGTAATTAGGATTTTGAACACCAATGGTGTAACTTGCTATGACCTTAATGCACATAATATGATGTAAGTGTTCATGATGCAATAACATGGTAGTTTTGATAATCATGATTACACCTAATATAACCTAGGGTTCTTGAGCCATTAGATCATTGAACATGGGAATTAGGATACTAAAGAAACCTACCCTGGAGTAAATCATGACTAATATTTTGAATATTATTGGTGACACTTTAGAGTATGCATATATGCAGATAATGTTGATTAATTGTGTTGAATGCTTGGATATCTGAGTATATGCTTGAAGTACATGGTTTCTGCATGGAAACAAAGGTATGTGGTTACGCTTATGACTACCCACACTAGTTTGATGGTGTTTTCTAAGTATTTCTCAAGGATTGGATAACTAAATTGTTGGATGTTTATTTACATCTCGTTCAACTATAATGTCACTCTGAGTATCACAAAAAGAAAAATTATGTGAAGAAAATGATTGTTCTTAATTGCAAGTATCTGATGGATTATATGTTATTAGTTTACTTGCACACTTTTGCATGCAGCCCACGTACACAGTATACTTTGATATGTTGATCCATGCTTTAGGTTTCATGGATTGTTAGGTACATGCTAGATAAAATGATATCAAGATGTGATGTACCAACTTGAAGACATTAAAGTTAACTTATAAGGAGGATTAGCTATATACTTCTTCTCATATGATGTTGAAACGTTATGTAAGTTCTAGAGGAACATCTCGTAAATAATATATTTTAGTTAGTAGAAATTATTTACTATTATATGTTATTTGCCAAATCTATATCTTTGGGGAAATTTTAAGTAATGGCTCTCATATTTTTGGCCTTCCTTGATTAGGGGTTGCTAAAAAGTGAGGTTGTTACATTTGGTATTAGAGCAATAACGTGGTAAATGGGCTAATTCCCATGTTCATTGGTCTAATGACTCAGGTGTAATCATGTTTATCAAAACTACCACATTATTGATATTTTTAGATAATGTGTGGATACCCCATCTCTACTCTTAGAATGGGATGAACTTTATTTTTGGGTTGCATTCGAATGCTTATTTCAACTCATTATGAGGGAGAGGGATCGAGTAGACACATTTTGTGCTTAAAATAGATATATGATAATGGATACCGCAAGTTGAACTTAATGACATGATATAGGAGTTGGAGGCGTTACCTCACCCTTATATGTAAATAGATGAATGATAGGTTGGCAATTAGATGAAAAAGTAAGCACCAAATGGAAAATGAGAATTCAAGTGAAAATTAAATGGCTAAGTGATAATGTTATACAATGAATGGAATGTGGAAATATCCTCAACTAAATTTGGGTATCAAACTTAGTCATAATATTAGGAATTTGCAATATAAATATAGTTGACAATCCTACGTTTGAAATTAAATTGAATTATCATTAACCTTAAGTTTACTACGCATGAATTTTGGGGACAAAATTCCTTTTAAGGAGGGGTGAATGTAATATCCTCAATTTTGGTAAAATTGAATTATATAAATCTAATGCAAGAATTTATAAGTAAACTTCCCAATGGTATTACTAGAAGAATAATAATGTCCTTACAGAACCAGTAAAAGAAATAAAAGGAATTTTATGTGTTCTATGGTTTTTAATAATCCATTAATACTTTTGGCAAAAGAAAGAGTGAAAATTTCAATAATAAAGAGATTCCTAAAAGTAATGGACAATTGGTGATTTAAATATGGAGTTAAGTGGAATACTCTGTAAAAGAGATTTTTTCTACATAAATAAAGGATGATGACTTTATGGTTTGTTAGAAAATGGTATTGTTGAATAATAGACATGTTTCTAAAATATTCTAAGATAATTTGTAAATTAGATAATTGATTATAACAATTAGCTAACCATGTCTTGCAACATAAGTTTGAGGCATCAAATAAGGATAATTCAATCTGGTTTTTTTAATATGTGAAGATAACAACGAATCTAAGATAATTCTATAATTTGAGTGAAAAATTAATTTCCATGTAATAATGGTAATTGTTTTAAGGAAATACATAAAGGGTAAGTTTATCCTACTAAAGTTATCCCAATAAATCCCAAAAAATAGAGATAAGTTTAGAAAGATATTATTGAGTTTACTTCCAAATTTTACATCAAAAGGACACTCATAGTATCCTATACAAAATTTGGAAGGAAGAGGAACTTGCTTGTAGCAATTAAATGCTATTTCCCTTATTTAATGAAAGAGGAAAGGGTATTTATATGCATGCTTTTGACACCAAATTTGGTATAATACAATATGATAGTATTATAAAGAATCTATCTAATTTTTTGGACCAATCGGAGTAATAATGGGAGAGAGATGTGAACTATTTAATTTTCACAAACAAGGTTTGCAAAGGGGTCCCTGGGATACCAAATACGGGAAATAAATATTTTGTGCTTATGATAAATGCCCAAGATAATTTCGATGTGATAGAATAATGGACTAAAATATGGAGGATTATAAGATATCTTGTGGCCTAGGTGATTAATTTAGTAAGATCTTATTTTGTCCTGGAAACTAAGTTTCACATATATAATGAAATAAATAAGGGAATAAAGAAGGAGTTTTGCTTTTTCCAATGGAAGGTAATACTAAGAATAGATTTAAAAAAAATAATGGTATCAGGGATAGTTTCATTTATGTGACTTTTAGGTCTATAAAGTAAAAGATATGAGATTGTTATTATAAGGAAAGGAAGGAGGAATATAGGTAATACTTTTCTAGCATGATGTCTTGCCCATTGCATAAGAAAACTTTTATGGAACTAAACCCACTGATCTTCAACCCTTTTACTATATAAGAAGTGGTAAAAAGATAATACTGGCTACTCCAATCCCCTCCTTTATTGATGTGCATCCTTTCGTAGCAGTGCAGTAGTGAATGTCTCTCCCCTCATCATGGCAATGTTATTCCTCATCCGTGACAGTCTCATTGACTCGTACATGGGGCTTTCCACAATGACATAGAAGACCATGATCTTCTGAAGTACTTTTCCCCTCGTCCCTTTCCTTCTGAGTCTCCATAGAAGGAGCCGCCACATCACCCCTTGTTTGAGGTATAGATGTTTATATCGTTTAAATCATGGTAATTTCTAGGATTACCCAAATATAGCGGAAGTATATATCAAATTGATCAGAAGAATAATTAGAATACAAATAAAATAGTATCATAATCTGGATATAAACCTAATTCCAAAAGTAGGGATAATTCATTATTAAGTAATGATTAATACATAGAAATCTTATATCGAATAATAAACATGTTGACTTTATTAAAACATTTACTTTGCCATATAAACTTATATAGTTGACTACAATGAGATCTAAGATGATGATGATAAGTATGATGAATAATCAAGGTTTCAAGACCAATAATAATCACCATGTGTAATTAGGATATTGAACACCAATGATGTAACTTGATATGATCTTAAGGCACATAATCAGATATAAGTGTGTATGATGTAATAACATGGTAGTTTTGATAATCATGATTACATCTAATATGAATTAGGGTTCTTGAGCCATTAGATCAATTAACATGGTAATTATGATACGAAGGAATCTAAACCGTAGATTGAATCATGAATAGTATTTTGAATATGATTGGTGACACTTTACAATATACAAATATGCAAATAATACTGATTGATTATGTTGAATGCTTGGATATTTGGATATATGCTTGTATTACATGGTTTCCACATGAAAACAAAGGCACATGGTTATGCTTATGACAACATGCATTAGTTTGATAGTGTTTGTCGAGTATTTCTCGGGGATTGGGCAATGAAACTGTTGGATGTTTATTTACATTATGTTCAACCATTATGCCACTATGAGCATTACATAAAGAAAGATTATGTGAATGAAATGATTGTTCTTATTTGCAAGTATCTGATGGAATATATGTTTTAAGTTTACTTACACACTTTTGCATGCACCCCACGTACACAATGTATTTTCATATGATGATCTATGGTTTTGGTTTCATGGCATTTTAGGTACATGCTAGATAAGATTATATCAAGATATGATGAACCAACTTGATGAGATCTAATTTAACTTGTAACGAGGATTAGTTGGATACTTCTTCTCATACGTACAATTTGAATGATGTAAAGTTATGTAAGTTATAGAGGAACATCTTGTAGATAATATATTTGAATTAATTCAAATTATTTACTATTATTTATTATTTGCTAAATATAGATCCTTGGGAAAATTTTAGGTAATGTATCTCATGTTTTTGTCCTTCCTTAATTGGGGGTTGCTGAAAAGTGAGATCGTTACACTTTACCTCTTACTTGGCCTATTACATAGTACGATTGTATCATACGTGTAAAAAATACACGACATACAATACTAGGTGAAAAATTCATCTTGTATGCTACGTTGCATAATTTTCCATATATATGTTTTTGAACACATGAAACATAATACATTTTTCATTACATGAAAGCACTAAATCTCATTGGTATCATAGTGGTGGAAAATGATCATTTTCTTTGGTATTAGATCACATTGTACAATGATCTAACTCTTTAGCAATAGATCATAAGGCCTTGCGTCTCGAGCTCTTTGATAGACAAGATGATCCATTATTCCCTCAGGTGGAATATGCATGGATGATATAATTAAAAATGTGCTTAAAATATGTGTTCTCTTCTGTTAATAAACATTTTTTTCAAGTATGATTTTGTTACTTTTATTACTGCCAAATATTAGATTTATCTTATTGCTAAGTCATAGTATAAAAAGGTATGTGAACCTTGTAGCATACTCGGCACAACATCTTATGATATTGTGATGACGTGTACCACTTGTAGTCTCTTATTTAGGTGGTGGACATATGATCTTATAGAACTAGGATAGTTGAGAGTTGCATGGGTATCAGGTGTACAGATGCACCTATTGTCTAAAAGATCTAGTTGTAGTGGTAGTATCTACATATGTAATTGTTTATGTTTCAACATGTAATATCAAATATTGCAAAAATTATTGTTTTCATAATGTGTTGAATGGTAAGCTTGTGTTGTTGTGTTTGTTTAAAGTTCATGTTCATGTGCTAACTTTAATTTCCTTTGACTTCCTATGATTTACTTCCTTTTTTTATAGTGTGTGGTGTTTAAATTGGGATCCTTGCTGAGGTGAGGGTTTCAATTTGGATGTCACACTTGGGGTCAAGGAATTGAAAATCCAAGGATGTCACAGGTGGTATCAGCTCATGCACAATAGCAAAGCCTAGCATTTTCTCATTATGCAACTTAAAAATAATGAAAACCTTTATCTTGAAAATATTAAGGGTTAGATTAGTCATCTTTTAGTGACTAGATCTGACCTAGCCTCTATGTTAAAACCTAGATGTATGAGCACTAGATCTAAACCGATGCTTTTTATATACAAGGTCCTAAGGTATCATTCTTTCTTTATAATGGTGGTATGGGGACATTGTACTATTTGGATACGATGTGCATTATGGGAAGAGAAACCCCTGGCATATGATGAATCTGTGTTTTGGGTAGATATACTAGTATACACCTTGTTCTCACCCTTTTCAGTAGGTGACATGGCATTATACTCTCTACTATGTGTGGGACACTCGGTTTGTTGACTTGGTTACATTTTCAAGTAGCTTGAGTCTGGATAGTTTGTTCTAACATTTTCTTTATGAGTGCAAAACTATATAATATTTTATTATATATGTAAGTAAATATAAAACGGTGTCCCCCACACATGTATGAGTAGGAGGTAGTCATGTAACCTAAGTGAAAGTGAGTGGAATCAATCTAGAAGAGAGAGTAGTTCTATATTAGATGTCTAGAGCCTTATCAGAATATGTGATAACAAGAATGATAGATGATAATAATTGTTACAACCTCAATTTTGCATATGTTTTCATAATTGAAATGTAATGTTTTTATGAATATGGACTTAATTGAAAAGGATGTATACTTTGCTTCAAAGAAGGGATTTCTTTGCAAATCTCCTTTTTGATAGGAATTTCGTGGTCTATTATTATATTAGTCCAATAATGGATATAAAAGAGAAGAAAAGAAGAAAAGTCCAAATATTAGAAAAAGATACAAGATAATGAGTATTAAGCAAAGTATTTATGAGAAATACATGGAAATCTCTAGAAAGTGGCATTAATGGCCACAATTGAATAAATTTCATTTATATGTGATTTCTAATGAAGGAAATAAGAATAGAGGAAAGGAAATAAAAGATAAAGAGAAAATCCTTGAAAAGAGATATATTAATAAAGAAATAAGTAAGATAATGAGAAATGAAAATTATAGATGCATCTAGAAGGATAATAAGTATCCTTAAAAAGGAATTTCGAAATCTTAGGATTTCTTGGGATCCAAGGAGTCCCAATGAATAAGAAGAAAGAGAAAAAGAAAATAATACAAAATAATAGAATAATGTGATACATAATTAATGAATTTTTGGTATTATTAAAAAGAGGTATTTTCTACTATAAGAAAGTATAATTTCGTGCCAATGGATTAAAAGTCAAGCATAAAAGATGATAAGAGAGATGATTTTTGAATTCCTAAATATCCAAAGAATATGGTTTATTAAGAAGATAAGTAAGAGAGAGAAGATTACTTCTTAATGAAGCAAAGTAGGTGTCCTATGGGGAGAAGGACTTGTTATCTTGTGGATAGGCATCCTAGGGCTTTGCTACCCTCACCTATATAAGGGTTGGACCCTTAGCCCTCAGCCCAAGAAGATCTCAGGCATCCATCTCTCCCTTTCTTATTGTTTCTACATAAACCCTAGCCAAGAGAGGGAAGAGCGATCTTGGGGGCATCAAGGAGCTGTGATGGGGTACGAGGGAGGCATGAGGCTTCCCCAATGACCTAGGGGGGGATTGGCCATCATTCCCTTGCTCTCATTTTCGCTCCATCCATCTGTAGCGTGCCTGCAAGGTCAACCGACGGAGAAGTAGTTGCAAGCCTGACCCCGGCCGCTTCGGCCATAGCTTGGGGCCTCCATGGGTGCGGCAGAGGGAGGCGGAGGTGAAGGGACCCTCATCGGTGCCCTTCGGGTCAATGGAAGGGAAGCAACCCACCCCCAACCACTACTGCGGAGGAAGTAGAGGGTTTCCACGAGGTTGAACCTGGTAGAGGCGTTGGATGAATATACCCCTCCGGGGTATGAAGAGTTGGTGACTTACACCGGGGCAAAAGAGTCATTTGGTTATGTTTCCAAATCGGCCGAGCTACATCGCATGGGATGGCTGACATGTCATCCTATCATTGGTCAAAGTAAGTAGTTTTTGTAAAAATCATATCTAATTATTGGTAGCTCGGATTGATACATGTAATATATGAAATTTGCTCAGAAAAATGTGAGGAATCCATTAAAAATAGTTTTACAGCCTAATTCCTCTTGCAATTCGAATAGTAGTTGAAGTTATCAACTTTAATGTATTAATGATTAAGAAACCCTAATCTATGATGATTAATGAATGGGGAAGGGTTATTTGAATGTTTAAAGTTGATATTAACCTGTTGATTATAAAAAGGACATGTTAGATCTAAAAGGATGATCTTTATGCATAATTTGATTAATTTAGGGTTCCATGTATATAAATATGCTTTAATGGGCCTTGAAACCCTAACTTTGGTAATTATGACCCTTAATGGATTTATTTGTTCAAATCCATGAATAAAGTTGAGATATGATGATTCTAAGATATTTTGAGTATAAAAGTTTCTAATTGTGGATATATACCCTTAACTTGGTAATTAGGGTTTTCTAGTGGATAAATGAGGAATTAGTGATAAATAGAGTTCATATGTGAATTAGACCATAATGAAATATGAGTTGTCAATTCAAAAGAAAGTGAACATGATAATTGGGCCTAATGATCTTGATATGACTTAAAAGGATAAAGATGGTAGTTTTTGTGTCAAAGAGACATATTAGATTTAATTGACATTCAATTGTGCCTATGATGTTGAAATTAGGATTTGTGGACTAAAAGAGCATTAAATGTGATAAAAGAATTATGGAGGCCAAAACCCTAATAAAACCCTAAAGTTGGCTTAGAAATCCTAAGGTGGAATCCAAGTCAATCTTGAGAATGGTTTCGATAAAACAGTGGCACTTGGATATAATGCATTAATTTCAGGATATTGTTGATTGCTTGATTGATTGTTCTTGATTATTCATGCTTGGACATCAAGTTACTCTAGATCAGGTATGTGGTTATGCTTATGGTTAAATCACTTTAGTTTCACGGTGATTCTTGAATGTTTTATCAGTTGCTTGAAAATAACTGCTTGGATGACTTTTATTTCATGCAACTATAAAGTGATTATGACTATCACCATAAATATGTGTACATAACTAGCTCAGATCATGGTCCTCCTCTGTGGCTTTGCTAATGATGAAAAGGGTGACCTAGTACATGGTCTGCCTGTTAGGTAGGACCATCAGGTTATCATGAGTCAGTGATTGGGCTACCTATGGGTAGTGCCATGCAACTCTTCAAATGAGTTAGTGATTGGGCTACCTATGGGTAGTGCCATGTGACTCTTCAACCCTAGATATTGATCTACATGTTAGGTAGGATCATGCAGGGTTAATTGGGATCTACCATATGAAAGGTAGTATCTAGGTCCACTACATGGACAGCGCAGAGGTTAGGTATGTATGGATTGAGTAGTTATGTTTAAAGTGTAAAGTTTTCTTGCTAAACCATAATTGCTTGCAATATGTTGTTATAGTTAATTGCACAATTATTGTTTCCCCCACATACTGGCATATTCATTTATACTAACCGACGTTTTGTTTGTCAGAATTTTAGATACAAATTGAAAAGGACAAACAGTAAAGTGGTATATTGTGAAATTAAGAAATAAAGTGCAAGGAGGATTAGTTAGAATAGAGTCCAGAGGTCGATAGAAGTTAGATATCCAAGTTTTTGAAACAAAAAAAAGGTATGCAAAGTTTTATTTTTACTCCAGCTTTCAGTATAGTCATGGTAGAATTTAATAATTATTATTGATTATTTGTCGAACCTTTGATCCGAGAAATTGGGATAACAGCTCTGACCTCTTGGTCTCCCTTAATTGGGGGTTACAGGGAGGCGGGGTCATTACATTTGGTATCAGAGCATTGGATCCTCATTTAGTCTTTAGTAATTATTAAATTTTACAAACTATGTAGAACCCGAGGGAGTTATTAGAGGATTTTCTGAAAGACAAAGGTGTCTAGAAAAGGATCACGTCTGGGGGCTGGCAATATTTTCCTCCGCACCGCTAGTCGGAATATGAGGACTCCCAAATTTGTGTGATTATCTGGCCAATGTCTTAGGATATGACTCGAAATAAGATACATTTAGGACTCTCTCATCTATTTTTGTCCCTTCTCAACCCTAATTCTGTTAAGATTCTAAGGTTTAGGGTTTTTCTCTCTCTTCCTCACCCTCTTGAGGTCAGGGTATGTATGATAAGGTTAAGGAATCCTCCACCAAATTAATGAAAATGCATTTAAATAAGATTTCATGGACATAAGTGTGGGCTCTGATCTCCAAACCATGACATAAACACGATTAAAACTTAGCGGAAGCGAATCGGTAATCAGCGGAAGACAAAAATCACGGGAAATTAAAACTTTTCGAGATAAGAACTTGTATCCATACAAACTCCTTTCATAAAGAGAGGTAACTGTTTACATCTCAGGATAATTACTTCTTGAGTAATTATATACATCAAGATACAAAATCTCAAGATCACATAACACAAGACTCCAAGACCTGAGAGTACAGAGGACACATAGGACTGACTCTAACTACACCACATGGCAGGACAAATCTCCACCTGAGATTACTGCTGCCCTTGGTGTTGCTGCTGCTGAGACTGGTCACCTGTAGGTTGGTTCCTTTGTCTCCGACGTCCACCTAAAAAGTTGAAGCCTACGGGGTGAGACAATTATACATAATTGTCCTAGCGAGAGTTATAACTCTTCGCCAGAAGCTTTATTATAACATCAAAGATTATTTTAAACAGTAAAGCCTTCAAAGCATTCTATAATAGTTGCAGGTATAACAAGATCTCTACAATTTAAGAGATATGGAGAATATCAACACTATTGCAATGTAACATCAATCAACTAACTTGGAGTTATCTCTAACAAATTATACTATATGGTTGATTATGTTTTACAAACAACATTATGCCCTGTGGAGATGAGGCTTACCACTCATACTCCAACTGATCGTTGAGAAGTCACATCAGTATCATACATAGGTCATTAAGAGAGCCGGATTCTCATGACCTTCACCTTCCTCAGTCAGTAAGAGGATCACTTGTAGGACATCTCGTGTCTCTACTACTATAGCTCACCAGGGTAAACTGGTCCTTCGCTATTCTAGAGTCACAGTGGCGTTATGTACTCTCTTCGTCATCAGGAGGTTTCATATTTACCTACCACTGATACGGATATCTGTGCTTTCTTCGTCATCAGGAGGTTTCATGTTTACCTACCACTGATACGGTTTGAAACTATAGTGAAGGATGGATGGATCACACATCTACATCACTTTCCTACACTAGGATGTAAGGTTCTACACATCCATGTACCCCACATACTCAAAAGTATGTGCTCCAGGAGTTCCCTGAGGAAAACCTGTTTCACCATCACTTAATTTCTGACAATGATAGATCTATGATCAGGGCTCTACATTATACTTGATTAGTTAGGTACATTCAGTATTCTTTAACAGCATACATTGTTCTTCAAACAATAACAGTAGCATAGCAGCTATAAAAGAAGAATACTAAATGTAACAGGCCTAACTTATATCAATCATCATTTCTCATTATCCTCATCACAAGTCATCTCTAAGGCATGACCTTGATGGTATTCATGGCTCTCATAGCCCATTTTCAGCATAGGATGCCACTGACAAGGCATCAGATTTCTTTACTTATTCATAAGGCTAACAACATGCCTTTAATGAATATAACATCAACATCCATACCTGGATATGATTACCTTCATATTAGAACCTGCATGGTTAATATATCTGATAAAGGTAATACAACAATAAGGAATGTACTTCCTACTCTTGTCATAAGAGTTAAATCTTTAACTCAAATCAAATAGAGTTTAATACTCAAAAGCATGCCATTACCCTTGAATTAGGGTTTACTATTCACATTACATGTCATCACCCTTGAATTAGGGTTTACTATTCACATCAAGGTGAATTAAACTCATAACATCATCATGTATGAGTAACATCTTCATTGATGCTCTTAGATTGGTTAAAGGTTCATCATTTATCATAATTAGGGTTTCTATGACCTCACACAGGTGGATCATACCCTAATTATACTCACTCATGTGCATTGGAGATGCTTTACTTGAGTTTCCACTTAAAAAGGGTACTTTCTCTCTCTAGAAGTACTTTCTCTCTCTAGCAGTACTTTCTCTCTCATCATAATGTTAGGTGATGTCAACATCACTCTAAAACAGGTTGGATTGAGTCATCATAGGCTAACATAGCCAAAAACATCACCATTATGTGATTAGAGTTACTTTCTCTCTCTAGGGTACTTTCTCTTTCATCATACTAATGGTTGATGATAACATTAGACTAGATCAGGTTAGATAGAGTCATTATGACTAAAAACATCATTCTCATGTAATTAGGGTTTGAATTGAGCAAGGTATAACTCAATTGACCTTTCAGGGGTATGTTGGTAATTCACCCCATTGATCATCATCATGGTCAAAAACCTTAGTCAAATAACCCCTTACTATCCTAGATTATCATTAGGGTTTGATTTGGGCAACATTGAACCATTTACATCATCAAATGATTGAATGAGGTCAACCTTGAATCATATTGGTTGATTTCAATCATTAATCATCAATTGGGTTGAAAGTGTTGACCGTTTGCCCACTTTGACCCTCCAAGACCGTGAGCCTCTTTCTAACTCCAAGACCGCGAGCCTCTTTCTAACTCCAAGACCGCGAGCCCCCTTAGGCTTCAAGACCGCGAGCCTCTTCAAGGGTTCAAGACCGCGAAGCCTCCCATTGGTTCAAGTTAAAGTTGAGACCGCGAAGACCAATTTGAGTTGAGACCGCGAGGATCATGAAGACCGTTTGCCCTTCGTTGACCTCAGGACCGCGAGGCCCTTCGCGGTCTTGAGACCGCGAGCCTCCTCTCGGTCTTGAGACCGTGAGCCCCCTCACGATCTTGAGACCATGAGCCCTCTCACGGTCTTGAGACCGCGAGGCTCTCATGGTCTCAGCCGCTTGGTCTTTCAACAAGGCTCAAAGATGCAACCGATAATGTCAACCCATGTTGAAGCCCTCAAATGGTCAAAGCTATGTTGGCCACTTATGGATTTAGTCAACTAAGATTATGCTTGATCACTTGGTCATTCAATTGACCCATAATGGTTAACCAATTATGGTTGAAATCGATTCAATTAGGGTCTATCAATGTTCACCCATCAACACTCAACAGTGTGCATCAACACAAGGTTGAACCCTTCAATTGAGCTCCAATTGGGCCCAAACTTGGCCCAAACGGTCTTGAGGTCATTTGGGTGGACCCCACATGGTATTGAGACCGTTTTCCCAAGATTTCATCAAAGTCTAAGGTGATTTGATAGGGGTTGAACCATGATTGGACCACAAAACAGAATTTTGATTAAATTAATGACTTATTTGCAATTGGGTCCTCAATTGGTCAAATTACTCAACCCTAGACCTTCAAACGGTCTTGGGTGATTGTCCTCTCGGTCTTGAGACCGTTTGGATGAGTTCCAAACGGTCTTGAGACCGTTTGCCCATCCAAAATTTGGATTCTAGTGCAGATTCATCAAGGTCTGACCCATTGAGTTGATGATCATGTCAATATTTAATTGCAATGTAATTTGATGTAATTGTACCTTCAATTGGTCAACAAATCTTGACCCCAGACCTCCAAATGGTCTTGGTTGATTGCCCTCACGGTCTTGAGACCGTTTGGTGACCCCCAAACGGTCTTGAGACCGTTTAGGTCAATCAACCCTAAAAACCCTAATTAGGTCACCATAATTTCAGTACTGATTTTATCTAGGGTTAGCCCTAGTATTCACCCTTCAACTCTTAGCCCGTTTGGAATTAGACCATCAAACTTGGTGAGTTGTTAATTAACATAATTTTGAACAGTAATCTCATACGGTAAACGCTTAGTCAACGACCTTACACGGTCTTGAGACCGTTTGCCCAAAAAGGCAATTTCAGACCGTTTGAAAATCAGCAATTAATTCATTTAAAGTTGTGACTTAAAAAGGTCATATCTCCCGATTCCTGTGGAGTTAGTCTCCCAAATTTTGAGGGTAATAAGCCTATATAATTAGGAACAGATTTATTATATGGTCCACGCTCGGTCAATGGGGCCAAACGGTCTTGAGACCGTTTGCCCTGTCGCGGTCTCGAGACCGTTTGCTCACCTCGCGGTCTTGAGTCCGAGAGAGCAAACTGTTAGGACCGTTTAAGGAAAAGAAAAGCGGTGGATTTTCCTTGGAAATCACGCCTTCATCTTCTAGCTCAAGAACAGTACAGATATCCCACGGGTTTGCTTGCAAAATAGCAGGGAAAAGTAGGGAAATACTAAGAGCTATCATTAAAACGCATATAAAGATGCACATAGTAAAGCATGGGTTTAGAGTTATAAAACCCGCCTAAAGCTTGCTTCTTGAGCTCCAAGCTTTCAAGCTCCAAGCTCTAATGGCGTCCTTGAGTTCCCACAGGTTATCCAAGGTGAAAACTCCAAGGAAGGATGAAAAGAGACGGCTAGAAAGGTAGGGTTTCAAGAGTTAGCCATGAAGATGACCTTGAATTCGAATTCTAACCATGGAATTAGGCAAGAAGAGGGGTTTAGACCTACCTTGCACCCCTTGGTCGTCCTCCTTAGCTCCAAGGCAGTCCTTGGTCGTCTTTGGTGAAATGAAACAGTAAGGGAACGAAGGGTAAGTTTCCTTGCAACTAAGGGAAGGAGAGCTTATATACATGGGGTAGGATTTTCAATATTAGTACATAAGTTGTCCATAATTCCAACTAAGTCCTTTCTTTATTAATTGCTCGTCCCTTCCTCTTTATTCTAAGGACAAACCTTATCTTAAGTTATAGAAAAGAAGGCAAGGAAGAACAATCTAATAATAAAGTTCATACTTAAAGGGATATTGCACATATACCCTGATTATTCAATCACAAAGCCTATTTCTTAACTTGATAACTCAATTGAGGTGAATTCCTCATCATTTCTTCTCTAAATGATGGCAAGAGTCTAAAAAGATACTTTAGATGACATTCTTTACAAATTTCATCCCTTTATTTGGGTAAATTGCATTTTACCCCAAATTAGGGTTTTAAGCACCGGGATTGCTTCCACAGCTGCACCTTGGTGCCCTAGCTTGGGAAATCCCTCAAACTTTGCCAAAGAGATTCTCATGATGTCTCAACATCAGAGGAACATCTCATCATGTGCAAATTGCAAGCTAACCCTTTCAACTGGGTAAATTGCACATAGGTCCCTGTATATCAAAACAATGCTACAACTTTAAATAAAAAGGAGCAAATACTGAAATATATGTTTCTGAGAAACTTAATTACATGTTCAGAGTTAATCACAAAGATTTAATTACATATTTAGGCAAAACACCTAGGGTTGACTCATAACCCAGGTCAGGGATGTTACAAATTATCCACCCCTTACAAGGATTTCGTCCCCGAAATCGATAAAACATACTAAGAGAAAAGGGTAGGATACTTCCTTCTCATCTCATCCTCTAACTCCCAAGTGGCTTCTTCAATACCACGATGGTTCCAGAGGACTTTCACAAGACTTATATCTTTCTTCTTTAACTTTTTAATTCGTTTATCAAGGATTGATACTGGTCCCTCCTCATAGGATATGTCATCATTCAATTCTACTTCCATAGGTTGTAGAACTGACTCGGTGTCTGGGTGACATTTCTTCAACATAGAAATGTGAAACGCAGGATGTAACCTATGTAATTCTGGGGGAAGCTCTAGTTTATATGCTACCTTTCCAATCCGTTCAATGATTGGATAAGGCCCCATATATCTAGGAGCTAACTTCCCCTTCCTTCCAAAACGAAGGACCCCTTTCCAAGGTGAGACCTTAAGATACACTCTGTCTCCAACCTGGAACTCTAAGGGTCTACGACGTTTGTCAGCATAAGATTTCTGCCTATCCTGAGCAGTCTTAATCTTATGTTGTATAACTTTAATCTTTTTTGTGGTTTGCTGCACCAGGTCAGGACCTAACAACTGGTGCTCACCAGTCTTAAACCAACACAAGGGTGATCTACAACGTCTACCATATAAGGCTTCATAAGGTGCCATATCAATACTATGCTGGTAGCTATTGTTATAGGCAAACTCTATCAGGCTTAGATGTAGATCCCAACTTCCGGTGAACTGGAGAACACATGCTCGCAACAGGTCTTCTAAGGTTTGTATGGTCCTTTCCGACTGTCCATCAGTCTGTGGATGAAAGGCCGTACTAAATCTTAGCTTGGTGCCTAAGGCTCTGTGTAACTGTTCCCAGAAACGACTTGTAAACTGAGGACCTCTGTCAGAAATTATTGTGACAGGAACTCCGTGCAAACGCACTATCTCTTGAACATACAACTCTGATAATCTTTCAGCAGAATAGGTTGTTTTGACAGGTAAGAAATGTGCTGTCTTAGTCAACCTATCAACAATTACCCAAATGGAATCATGTCCTTTGCTTGTCCTGGGTAGGCCAACAACAAAGTCCATGGTCACATGGTCCCACTTCCACTGTGATATGGGTAAAGGTTGCATTGTCCCTGCAGGCTTCTGGTGTTCAGCTTTAACTTGCTGACACACAGGACACCTCAGAACAAACTCTGCAACGTCCTTCTTCATCCCAGGCCACCAATACAAATCTTTCAAATTCCGATACATCTTGGTGCTCCCTGGATGCATAGCATACATGGAAGAATGGGCTTCTTCCAGGACTAACTTCCTCAAGTTTTCCACATCCGGCACTATCATTCTTCCATTATAACAAGCTACTTGATCTTTTGAGTCATGAAACCCATCTTGCTTCTCATTTCCATACTCAGATCTTATATGTTGAACTGCAGCATCACCTAGCTGTGCTTCTTTAATCTGCTCTCTTAGGGTAGGTTTAATATGCATCTCAGCTAACAAACCGGTTAACAATGACACCTTCAACTGTACATTGTTTTGCCTTAAAGAGATAAGCATATCTCTTCTAGAGCATACTAAAGAGTTTAGTTGTGCTCTATTCATGGTTGATGTTGTTGATTTCCTACTCAAGGCATATGCAACAACATTGGCCTTACCTGGATGGTAATCAATTTTACAGTCATAGTCCTTGATTAATTCCATCCAGCGACGTTGCCTCATGTTGAGCTCATGCTGAGAGAAGATATACTTAAGGTTTTTGTGGTCTGTGAAAATCTGGAATGTTTCTCCGTAGAGGTAATGTCTCCAGATCTTCAAAGCATGAACCACAGCTGCTAACTCCAGATCGTGTGTTGGATAATTCTCCTCGTGTTTCTTAAGCTGTCGGGAAGCAAAAGAAATTACTTGTTTATCCTGCATCAACACACATCCTAGTCCATTTTTGGAAGCATCACTGAAAACTATATACCCTTTTCCTTGTTCAGGTAGCACTAGCACAGGTGCACTTGTCAACCTTTCTTTCAGCAGCTGGAAAGATTGTTGACACTTATCACTCCAAGAAAAAGGAACATCTTTCCGGGTTAACTTGGTCAAAGGTAAAGCTATAGAACTAAAGTTCTTAATGAACCTTCGATAATAGCCAGCTAACCCCAAGAAACTTCGGATCTCCGTCGGTGTTTTCAGTTGTTCCCATTGTAGAACAGATTCTACCTTTGTAGGGTCAACTCGAATTCCCGAGGCGGATATTACATGTCCAAGAAAAGATACCTCCGGCAGCCAGAACTCACACTTGCTAAACTTGGCGTACAGCTTATGTTTTCTTAGCAAGGTCAAAACTTGGCGAAGATGTTGCTCATGCTGCTGGGCATCCTTACTATAAATCAGTATGTCATCTATGAAGACGACAACACACTGATCAAGGAAAGGTCGAAAAACTCTATTCATGAGTTCCATGAATGCAGCTGGTGCATTGGTTAGTCCAAACGACATAACCGTGAACTCATAGTGACCATATCTTGTCCTAAAGGCAGACTTGGATATGTCACTATCCTTAATACGGAGTTGGTGATATCCAGACCTTAAGTCTATCTTTGAAAAGACTGTTGCACCACGCAACTGGTCAAAGAGATCATCAATCCTCGGCAGAGGATACTTATTCTTTATTGTTACTTTATTGAGTTGTCTGTAGTCGATGCATAACCGCATTGACCCATCTTTCTTTTTAACAAACAAGACCGGAGCACCCCAAGGTGAAGTACTCGGTCGGATAAAACCTCTCTCAAGTAGCTCTTGAAGCTGTTTCTTGAGTTCTGCCATCTCGGCAGGAGCCATTCTATACGGAGTTTGAGCTATGGGTTTCGTATCTGGGATCAGATTAATTTCAAAATCAATCTCCCGAGGTGGTGGTATACCAGGAAGTTCCTCAGGAAACACATCCTCGAATTCCCTGACTATGGGAACTTCAGTAGGGTTGGTCCTTTCCTTGGTAACATCTACCACATGGGCTAAGAATGCATAACATCCTTGCCTCAACAGCTTATCAGCAACCATAGCTGATACAAGACAGGTGGGCAGAATCTTTCTTTCTCCTTGAAAGATCCATGTGCTGCTTTCATCAGCAAACACAACCAACTTGCACTCACAATCCATGACAACTCTATACCTTTCTAAGGTATCCATCCCGAGGATTATATCAAATCCCTGCATATCAAGTGGTATAAGATCCACTTGAATGCGATGGTTAGAAAAGAAAAGGATGCAGGGAGAACATACCTCCTGCAAAACGGCAGACCCATTCAACGGAGTCTCTAACAACAAACTATCTACTCTATGACTAACAGTCACATTACAGTTACGAATCACTTCACGAGTGATGAAAGAGTGCGTAGCACCCGGATCAATCAGAACAGATACATCACAGGATATAGACATATCAGAATATAAAAGTTTCATCTGACCTGCCACTACCCGTGGATTGACCACTGCCTCAGGTGGGTTCATAGCATAGAACCTCGCAGTCGCCTGGTGTTGAGGTGGTGCTGATGATCCAGCTTGAGACGCTTGTCCACGTCCTCGAGCTGCTCCTTGATGTTGTCTATTTTGAGATCCCTGTTGATTCTGTCTCGGGGGTTGTTGTGTCACACTGACAGGCCTAGAACGGCAATCCTTCATCAAGTGTCCCACCTTACCACAGTTGTAGCAACTCTTCTCCTGTTGCTGTGGTCTGGGTGGTCCAGTAACTGACACTGATGCAGAACTGTGCGTCCCTTGAAGCGGTTGACTCCGTCCTCTACCTCTACTTGGTATCCATTGAGTTTGAAAACTCGATCTGGGTGGTGGAGGGTTAGGTGCAGAGAATCTAGGTTTCTTGGAATCCCTAGATGAAGAACCCTGGAACTGTGGATATCTTTTATGGGTTTGTCTTTTCTCAACCACAGATCTCTCTATCCTTCGGACTGACTCAACGAAGGTAGAGAATCTCTCTCTGTTTTCTAAGGCAGACACAGGGGTTGACATATCAGAATTCAAACCCTTCTTGAATATTCTGATTCTTTCCTCATCCGTAGCAGCCATGTGCGGACAGAACCGCAACAACTCCATGAACTTAGCTTCATACTCACTAATGTTCATCATACCCTGCCTTAGTTTCTCAAACTGAGAGATCTTCTCATCTAGGAAGGTCTTTGGAAAATATCTATTGATAAATTCCCGACGAAACTCTTCCCATGAGAACTCTACTCCAGGTCTCTTCTGCTCTTCCATGTTCCACCAGTGACCAGCACTGCCTTTGAGAAGATAGACAGCATGTCTAACCTTCTCAGCTTCCGGAATCATAAGAATCCTGAAAGCCTTCTCCAACTCTGTCAACCATAAGTCAGCATCTGCAGGGTCGGTAGTTCCGAAGTACTCGGTAGCTCCGACACGACGAAGTCGTTCGAATGTCTTACCAATACCTTGTACTTCAGGCTGGGCAGGTGCCCTAGGTGCAGGAATGGGCATCCTATTGGTTATATGTGTCATGGCAGTCATGAACTGCCCGAACATCATCTGTACAGCTGGATCACTCATGTCAGCTGGGTCGAACTGGGGTGGCTCTCTTGGCGACTCAGGTGCAGGTTGTTCTATTCTCAGAACTCTTGCACCGCCTCGAGGTGCACTAGCACTACTTTCTGCCATGTGCTCATCGCGATGTTCTGACATTCTTATGTATCTTCTTCTCCTGAGGAGCAGAAGATTCTATTAGATGAGGAAGGAGTACTAAAGGTAGACTCAACATCCTAAGTCCTATGCCTCTGTAGACTCAACTGAATCTGGAGCTCTGATACCACTACTTGTGGGCTCTGATCTCCAAACCATGACATAAAGATGATTAAAACTTAGCGGAAGCGAATCGGTAATCAGCGGAAGACAAAAATCACGGGAAATTAAAACTTTTCGAGATAAGAACTTGTATCCATACAAACTCCTTTCATAAAGAGAGGTAACTATTTACATCTCAGGATAATTACTTCTTGAGTAATTATATACATCAAGATACAAAATCTCAAGATCACATAACACAAGACTCCAAGACCTGAGAGTACAGAGGACACATAGGACTGACTCTAACTACACCACATGGCAGGACAAATCTCCACCTGAGATTACTGCTGCCCTTGGTGCTGCTGCTGCTGAGACTGGTCACCTGTAGGTTGGTTCCTTCGTCTCCGACGTCCACCTAAAAAGTTGAAGCCTACGGGGTGAGACAATTATACATAATTGTCCCAGCGAGAGTTATAACTCTTCGCCAGAAGCTTTATTATAACATCAAAGATTATTTTAAACAGTAAAGCCTTCAAAGCATTCTATAACAGTTGCAGGTATAACAAGATCTCTACAATTTAAGAGATATGGAGAATATCAACACTATTGCAATGTAACATCAATCAACTAACTTGGAGTTATCTCTAACAAGTTATACTATATGGTAGATTATGTTTTACAAACAACATTATGCCCTGTGGAGATGAGGCTTACCACTCATACTCCAACTGATCGCTGAGAAGTCACATCAGTATCATACATAGGTCATTAAGAGAGCATTTTTCTCATGACCTTCACCTTCCTCAGTCAGTAAGAGGATCACTTGTAGGACATCTCGTGTCTCTACTACTATAGCTCACCAGGGTAAACTGGTCCTTCGCTATTCTAGAGTCACAGTGGCGTTATGTACTCTCTTCGTCATCAAGAGGTTTCATATTTACCTACCACTGATACGGATATATGTGCTTTCTTCGTCATCAGGAGGTTTCATGTTTACCTACCACTGATACGGTATGAAACTATAGTGAAGGATGGATGGATCACACATCTACATCACTTTCCTACACTAGGATGTAAGGTTCTACACATCCATGTACCCCACATACTCAAAAGTATGTGCTCCAGGAGTTCCCTGAGGAAAACCTGTTTCACCATCACTTAATTTCTGACAATGATGGATCTATGATCAGGGCTCTACATTATACTTGATTAGTTAGGTACATTCAGTATTCTTTAACAGCATACATTGTTCTTCAAACAATAACAGTAGCATAGCAGCTATAAAAGAAGAATACTAAATGTAACAGGCCTAACTTATATCAATCATCATTTCTCATTATCCTCATCACAAGTCATCTCTAAGGCATGACCTTGATGGTATTCATGGCTCTCATAGCCCATTTTCAGCATAGGATGCCACTGACAAGGCATCAGATTTCTTTACTTATTCATAAGGCTAACAACATGCCTTTAATGAATATAACATCAACATCCATACCTGGATATGATTACCTTCATATTAGAACCTGCATGGTTAATATATCTGATAAAGGTAATACAACAATAAGGAATGTACTTCCTACTCTTGTCATAAGAGTTAAATCTTTAACTCAAATCAAATAGAGTTTAATACTCAAAAGCATGCCATTACCCTTGAATTAGGGTTTACTATTCACATTACATGTCATCACCCTTGAATTAGGGTTTACTATTCACATCAAGGTGAATTAAACTCATAACATCATCATGTATGAGTAACATCTTCATTGATGCTCTTAGATTGGTTAAAGGTTCATCATTTATCATAATTAGGGTTTCTATGACCTCACACAGGTGGATCATACCCTAATTATACTCACTCATGTGCATTGGAGATGCTTTACTTGAGTTTCCACTTAAAAAGGGTACTTTCTCTCTCTAGAAGTACTTTCTCTCTCTAGCAGTACTTTCTCTCTCATCATAATGTTAGGTGATGTCAACATCACTCTAAAACAGGTTGGATTGAGTCATCATAGGCTAACATAGCCAAAAACATCACCATTATGTGATTAGAGTTACTTTCTCTCTCTAGGGTACTTTCTCTTTCATCATACTAATGGTTGATGATAACATTAGACTAGATCAGGTTAGATAGAGTCATTATGACTAAAAACATCATTCTCATGTAATTAGGGTTTGAATTGAGCAAGGTATAACTCAATTGACCTTTCAGGGGTATGTTGGTAATTCACCCCATTGATCATCATCATGGTCAAAAACCTTAGTCAAATAACCCCTTACTATCCTAGATTATCATTAGGGTTTGATTTGGGCAACATTGAACCATTTACATCATCAAATGATTGAATGAGGTCAACCTTGAATCATATTGGTTGATTTCAATCATTAATCATCAATTGGGTTGAAAGTGTTGACCGTTTGCCAACTTTGACCCTCCAAGACCGCGAGCCTCTTTCTAACTCCAAGACCGCGAGCCTCTTTCTAACTCCAAGACCGCGAGCCCCCTTAGGCTTCAAGACCGCGAGCCTCTTCAAGGGTTCAAGACCGCGAAGCCTCCCATTGGTTCAAGTTAAAGTTGAGACCGCGAAGACCAATTTGAGTTGAGACCGCGAGGATCATGAAGACCGTTTGCCCTTTGTTGACCTCAGGACCGCGAGGCCCTTTGCGGTCTTGAGACCGCGAGCTTCCTCTCGGTCTTGAGACCATGAGCCCCCTCACGATCTTGAGACCTTGAGCCCTCTCACGGTCTTGAGACCGCGAGGCTCTCATGGTCTCAGCCGCTTGGTCTTTCAACAAGGCTCAAAGATGCAACCGATAATGTCAACCCATGTTGAAGCCCTCAAATGGTCAAAGCTATGTTGGCCACTTATGGATTTAGTCAACTAAGATTATGCTTGATCACTTGGTCATTCAATTGACCCATAATGGTTAACCAATTATGGTTGAAATCGATTCAATTAGGGTCTATCAATGTTCACCCATCAACACTCAACAGTGTGCATCAACACAAGGTTGAACCCTTCAATTGAGCTCCAATTGGGCCCAAACTTGGCCCAAACGGTCTTGAGGTCATGTGGGTGGACCCCACATGGTATTGAGACCGTTTTCCCAAGATTTCATCAAAGTCTAAGGTGATTTGATAGGGGTTGAACCATGATTGGACCACAAAACAGAATTTTGATTAAATTAATGACTTATTTGCAATTGGGTCCTCAATTGGTCAAATTACTCAACCCTAGACCTTCAAACGGTCTTGGGTGATTGTCCTCTCGGTCTTGAGACCGTTTGGATGAGTTCCAAACGGTCTTGAGACCGTTTTCCCATCCAAAATTTGGATTCTAGTGCAGATTCATCAAGGTCTGACCCATTGAGTTGATGATCATGTCAATATTTAATTGCAATGTAATTTGATGTAATTGTACCTTCAATTAGTCAACAAATCTTGACCCCAGACCTCCAAACGGTCTTGGTTGATTGCCCTCGCGGTCTTGAGACCGTTTGGTGACCCCCAAACGGTCTTGAGACCGTTTAGGTCAATCAACCCTAAAAACCCTAATTAGGTCACCATAATTTCAGTACTGATTTTATCTAGGGTTAGCCCTAGTATTCACCCTTCAACTCTTAGCCCGTTTGGAATTAGACCATCAAACTTGGTGAGTTGTTAATTAACATAATTTTGAACAGTAATATCATACGGTCAACGCTTAGTCAACGACCTTACACGGTCTTGAGACCGTTTGCCCAAAAAGGCAATTTCAGACCGTTTGAAAATCAGCAATTAATTCATTTAAAGTTGTGACTTAAAAAGGTCATATCTCCCGATTCCTTTGGAGTTAGTCTCTTAAATTTTGAGGGTAATAATCCTATATAATTAGGAACAGATTTCTTATACGGTCCACGCTCGGTCAATGGGGCCAAACGGTCTTGAGACCGTTTTCCCTGTCGCGGTCTCGAGACCGTTTGCTCACCTCGCGGTCTTGAGTCCGAGAGAGCAAACTGTTAGGACCGTTTAAGGAAAAGAAAAGCGGTGGATTTTCCTTGGAAATCACGCCTTCATCTTCTAGCTCAAGAACAGTACAGATATCCCACGGGTTTGCTTGCAAAATAGCAGGGAAAAGTAGGGAAATACTAAGAGCTATCATTAAAACGCATATAAAGATGCACATAGTAAAGCATGGGTTTAGAGTTATAAAACCCGCCTAAAGCTTGCTTCTTGAGCTCCAAGCTCTAATGGCGTCCTTGAGTTCCCACAGGTTAGCCAAGGTGACAACTCCAAGGAAGGATGAAAAGAGACGGCTAGAAAGGTAGGGTTTCAAGAGTTAGCCATGAAGATGACCTTGAATTCGAATTCTAACCATGGAATTAGGCAAGAAGAGGGGTTTAGACCTACCTTGCACCCCTTGGTCGTCCTCCTTAGATCCAAGGCAGTCCTTGGTCGTCTTTGGTGAAATGAAACAGTAAGGGAACGAAGGGTAAGTTTCCTTGCAACTAAGGGAAGGAGAGCTTATATACATGGGGTAGGATTTTCAATATTAGTACATAAGTTGTCCATAATTCCAACTAAGTCCTTCCTTTATTACTTGCTCGTCCCTTCCTCTTTATTCTAAGGACAAACCTTATCTTAAGTTATAGAAAAGAAGGCAAGGAAGAACAATCTAATAATAAAGTTCATACTTAAAGGGATATTGCACATATACCCTGATTATTCAATCACAAAGCCTATTTCTTAACTTGATAACTCAATTGAGGTGAATTCCTCATCATTTCTTCTCTAAATGATGGCAAGAGTCTAAAAAGATACTTTAGATGACATTCTTTACAAATTGCATCCCTTTATTTGGATAAATTGCATTTTACCCCAAATTAGGGTTTTAAGCACCGGGATTGCTTCCACAGCTGCACCTTGGTGCCCTAGCTTGGGAAATCCCTCAAACTTTGCCAAAGAGATTCTCATGATGTCTCAACATCAGAGGAACATCTCATCATGTGCAAATTGCAAGCTAACCCTTTCAACTGGGTAAATTGCACATAGGTCCCTGTATATCAAAACAATGCTACAACTTTAAATAAAAAGGAGCAAATTCTGAAATATACGTTTCTGAGAAACTTAATTACATGTTCAGAGTTAATCACAAAGATTTAATTACATATTTAGGCAAAACACCTAGGGTTGACTCATAACCCAGGTCAGGGATGTTACAATAAGCTTAATAGTTTAAGCATAAACTAAAGAATAGTTGCATGCTTAGGTCATATGACATGTGTTGTCATGCCCTCAAGAGAGACCTAAGGTTAGACCTTCTTGTCAGGAGGATGAAGTAGAGTTGGTCTTGGAGGAAGAGACCTCCATTAAAGGTAGAGACCTAGTACATCCTCTGAGGATGATGCTAACCCTAACCCTAAGTGGTGGTTAGAGAGAGAGATGGTATGATGAGATGGATGTCATGGTCGACCTTGTGTGTGGGTTGACATGATGTTGGTTTTGAATCCCTATGATAGTGTGAGCCGTGTGAGGTTGGCTGACCTAGTACCGTTGGCGACCCAACCCTAGGAAGGGTCGTGCATGTTAGGGTGAAGGATAACTCCTTCGTTGATGAGGTTAGTGATGACCCTATAGAAACCCTTTGGGATGATATGAGCATGGCATAGTATGCACCTAGAGTACGTTAGTAAGTGCTGGCAGTAGGTCGAAACCCAGGCCAGAAGGGCATGTTGGATAGATTATGAGCTAAGCATAAAGAGCCATAGATAATCTCGAGCAAACGTAGGTTTCACCCATGTAGGTGTATGCATGTGAGCTCGATGCACCTTAGAGAGAGAACCTATAGTGGCAAGGTGGTTTGTAGGGTTATCTCTAGAGAGAGAGAGAGAAAGACCCAAATAAAAAGGTTGGAAGCTTAGACTCGGGGATATGAGGAACCCTGAGAAGTTGGGTATGTTGCGACCTAAGTGGATGGTTGTGGTAGCCTCATACATGACCCCTGGAGGCTTTTGGTATCTTGGTTTCCTTTAGAGGAGCCAAACCCTAGAAGAAAGATGAGGCTGCTGGTACCTATGTGAATATGATATAGGTTCTTACTTGCTTGGGATAGGAAGAAGAGTTCCTTAGACCCTGAGGAGGCTTAGTACCAAGTCGTGAGGCCTTATACATAGCGGGTTGTCCTTGAGGAGGACTCAACTCTGAGGTGTTTCTCAAGTAGAAGGATAATAGGAAGTGCATGACATACCTTGTACATGCTTGGTTCGGGGTTAAAAGGTTGAGTATGCAGTGGGACATCAGTAAGGTGAACCTAGACCTGAGAGGGGAAGTAGTAGTACCTGGTGTACCTGATGCTCACGATGAGATTTGAGTTTCCATAGATTTGAGAATGGCACCCCTCATGTTTAGAGGAAAGGGAAACCCCTTGGATTAAGGTGTATGTTTGATGAACCCCTCGCATATAAGTTGGTGACATGGGCAGGTATGATCTTGGTCCAATATTGAGGATTGAGAACAAGTATGACCTACCATGGAGACCTAGTATGGTTTAGAAAGTGGTTTGTTTGTTAGCTATGTGCCTTAATATCTTGCTAGGGCTAAGCATGCTCATGTGGATATAAACCTAATATGTAGAGACGTTTGTGACCTTTGTTGTTATCAATATGTAGTTTCCTCCCATCCTGGGAGAGGGACCCTTCTGTAGGGTATGTACAGCTTTTGTTGGGTTTGAGGTAACCTAAAGAGGTCTCATAGGATCTTGAGAAGCTAAGTGAAGAGTGTATGAGAAGGAACATGTAGACCCATAGATAACCGTCACTAAGTGCATGTGGATGTGTTACCATGGAGGTAACCAGTATGGGGCCTGACCGAGGTAGGTAGGTCGCCCTGATCCCTATGAAAGGATGTAAGTCAGACCACGAATGTTGAGAGAGATGATGGAGACTTGGGTAAGGTTTCAAGTTGGATATGTACTATGTTTGAACCCTAAGTCTATCCTAGGGTCAGGTAGGGATAAGACTGATGGGAGTAGGAGTTGCCTAATTCCCTAGTTGCACATGACCATAGGGTCGGGAGGTAACAGCTATCATTGTATGAGGGCCATGGGTTAGGAGATTGATCACCTTCATGAACTCATGGGACCCAAAGGGCAGATGAGTAAGGCACTCTCTGGATGCATAAGGGAAGAGGGATGACCCCAAAAGTGTCGGCACCCTATAGACCTAGAGGAGATGACCAAGGATGGTATGATGACACAAGTGGGTTCGAGACCAGTTTTCCATGGAAGTAACCTTGATATCAAGATGTTCATGATGTAGGGATATGTGATGCATGTTTCCAGTTAAGATTTGAAGGTGTACTAGAAATGTGGGATGTACTATCTCTACTCTTGGAATGGGAAGAACTCTCTATTTGGACTATAGCCAAATGCTTATTTCCTCTTGTTATGGGAGTGAGAGATAGGATAGTATGCATGCCATACACCAAGGATAAAAATGATGTGAGTGGAAATGTTGCTATGATAATAATGTACCCTTGTGGAGTGTATGATGTGTGGATGGTTTACAAACACCAAGAGAACTAAGGTAGTTTTCTTATAAGGACGTTCTTATCATGAGTTGTCTGGAATTTATGAGTGATATAAGTTTGAGTTTGATAACTAAGAAGATGAGCTCTGAGTTTTCTTGATGAAGATAGACCTAAAGGCCGAGAAGAGATGATAAGTGGAATACATGGAGGTGTATGTATTCAACATTACCTAATACATAAGGATGTGAGGTGGTAATGGATGCTCTAGTTGAGGTGCAGTTGCCTAGTTTAGCTAGAGGCTAGAAGAGGTTGTTAGGTTACCCTAAGTTTGGAAAAGGAGATATGTTTGGCTAACACTTGGATGTAACGATATCCGGTGATCGAGTTAGTAGTTTCTTGATTAGTTATCCTAGGGCTTGTTGTGATAGAAGGATGGTTGTAGAACTTTAGTTGCACTTCTCTGGAAAAGAAGGTGATGAAATCCACGACTAGAGTGTTTTAGGGTTTCTGAGGAATCATGACATACAGAAGGTCATGATTTTAAGGTAGTAAGTGGCAGTAGTACTTTGGATGCCTAAGATGAAGTTGCATGTGGCTTGTCACCATGCATGCTAGGAGGTGAAGGATGAACACCAGTAACCCAATGAGTTGATATAGAGGATAAAGAGTCCCTGAGAGGGAGTGGGAGTTCATCACTATAGATGTTGTGGTAAGTCTCCTTGGACCAAGGAAAGTCAGGATGCAATATGGGTTATGGTAGATCGCCTTACCTAGATGACATGATCTAAGAGAGAGAGGGAGAGTAATGTCGGGAGAGAGATCTGGTTGAACTATATATATGAGAGAGAGATGGTTCAACTACACCATGATGTGAGTTCAAAGGTTCTTGAGTGTGACCTAAAGATTCACTTCCATACGGTGGAAGTAGGTACATGAAGAACTTGATGCTAGTACAGCTTATCACCCCTAATTGATGATTAGTATGATCCATACTAAAGGGTTTGAAGGGAGCGTGTGTGCTCGTTCAGGGTGATACATGGAGACAGTTCATGTCCTATGTAAGATGTGATGATAGCCACCATAGCTAGTATCAGGATGTAAGAAGCTCTGTAAGGGAGGTTGTGTCGGTCACCGCTTCATTAAGATGATGTTGGTGAAGGGACCTTGTGAAGGTCAGAAAAAGACCACAGTGTGTGCATATGAAGTCGCTTTGATCATACGATGGCTGAAAGAGAGCCCAGGGGCGACATGAGTTGTGAGCTGATGCAAAGTAGACTAACATGCAGTTCATTATGGGAGAATATTTGATATGAAAATCCAACCCCTCTGAGCTATAGCTGAGAAAGCTGAGTCCCCGATACATGGGTCCATTTGGGATGGATTGGTGGAGATGGTTATGATTAGCCTTACCCTTCAGGATAATGTGATGTATGATGTGTTCCACAAGTTCAATCTAGAGCATTATGTGAGGTACCCGAGCCATGGGCTGAGCAATGAACCTAGTGAGCTCCCAAGGGAGGCTAACATACCCTGAGTCACCTATAAGGGTACAAGATACCAAGGTGAGAGAGAGCTCAGGAGTAAAGAATATGAGATGATAAAGGTTCTTTAGAAGCACCATGGAGAGGATGAAGCCACATGGGAGCCAATGACGGATATGGAAAAGTCTTATCCTAAATTGTTTATATGTTTGGTGGAATTTTGAGGGAAAAGTTCCTATAAGAGGGGAAGGATGTTACAGCCTCAATTTTGCATATGTTTTCATAATTGAAATGTAATGTTTTTATGAATATGGACTTAATTGAAAAGGTTGTATACTTTACTTCAAAGAAGGGATTTCTTTGCAAATCTCCCTTTTGATAGGAATTTTGTGGTTCCTATTATTATATTAATCCAATAATGGATATAAAAGAGAATAAAAGAAGAAAAGTCCAAATATTAGAAAAAGATACATGAATATTAAGCAAATTATTTATGAAAAATACATGGAAATCTCTAGAAAGTGGCATTAATGGCCATAATTGAATAAAAATTTTTATATGTGATTTCTAATGAAGAAAATAGGAAAGAGGAAAGGAAATAAAAGGTAAAGAGAAAATCCTTGAAAAGAGATTTCTTAATAAAGAAATAAGTAAGATAATGAGAAATGAAGAATGTAGATGCATCTAGAAGGATAATAAGTATCTGTAAAAAGGAATTTCGAAATCTTAGGATTTCTTGGGATCCAAGGAGTCCCAATGAATAAAAAGAAAGAGAAAATACAAATAATACAAAATTATAGAATAATGTGATACATAATTAATAAATTTGTGGTATTATCAAAAAAGGTACTTTCTACTATCAGAAAGTATAATTTCGTGCCAATGGATTGAAAGTCGAGCATAAAAGATGATAAGAGATATGATTTTCGAATTCCTAAATATTCAAGGAATATGGTTTATTAAGAAGATAAGTAAGAGAGAGAATATTACTTCTTAATGAAGGAAAGTAGGTGTCCTATGGGGAGAAGGACTTGTTATCTTGTGTATAGGCATCCTAGGGCTTTGCTACCCTCCCTTATATAAGGGTTGGACCCTTAGCCCCGAGCCCAAGAAGATCTCAGGCATCCCTCTCTCATTTTCTTCTTATTTTTGCATAAACCCTAGCCAAGAGAGGGTAGAGCGATCTCAGGGGCATCAAGGAGCTGTGATGGGGTACAAGGGAGGCATGAGGCTTTCCCCAACGACCTAAGGGGGCTTGGCCATCATTCCCTTGCTCTTGTTTTCACTCCTATCATCCGCAATGTGCCTGCAAGGTCAGCCGACGGAGAAGAAGCCGCAAGCCTAACCCCAACTGCCTTGACCATAGCTTGGGGCCTCTACGGGTGTGGCAGAGGGCAGCGGAGGTGAAGGGACCCTCGTCGGTGGCCTTCGGGTCCATGGAAGGGAGGCAACCCGCTCCCAACCACTGCTGCGGCGGAAGTGGAGGGTTTCCATGAGGTTGAAGATGGGCAGAGGCATTGGATGAATATACCCCTCCGGGGTATGAAGATTTGGCGACTTATGTGGGGGCAAAAGAGTCATTTGGTTATGTATCCAAATCGGCGAAGCTACGTCACATGGGATGGTTGACGTGTCAGCCTCTCATTGGTCCAAGTAAATAGTTTTTGTAAAAATGATATCTAATTATTGGTAGCTCAGACTGATACATGTAATATATGAAATTTGCTCTGAAAATGTGAGGAATCCATTAAAATTAGTTTTAGAGCCTAATTCCTCTTGAAATTCGAAAAGTAGTTGAAGTTATCAACTTTACTGCATTAATGATTAAGAAACACAAATCTATGATGATTAATGAATGGGGAAGGGTTATTTGAATGTTTAAAGTTGATATTAACCTATTGATTATAAAAAGGACATGTTAGATCTAAAAGGATGATTTTTATGTGTAATTTGATTAATTTAGGGTTCCATGTACATAAATATACTTTAATGGGCCTTGAAACCCTATCTTTGGTAATTATGACCCTTAATGGCTTTAATTGTTCAAATCCATGAATAAAGCTGAGATATGATGATTCTAAGCTATTTTGAGTATAAAAGTTTCTAATTGTTGATAAATATCCTTAATTTGGTAATTAGGGTTTTCTAGTGGATAAATGTGGAATTAATGATAAATAGAGTTCATATGTGAATTAGACCATAATGAAATACGAGTTGTCAATTCGAAAGAAACCGAACATGATAATTGGGCCTAATGATCTTGATATGACTTAAAAGGATAAAGATGGTAGTTTTAGTGTCAAAGAGACATATTAGATTTAATTGACATTCAATTGTGCCTATGATGTTGAAATTAGGGTTTGTGGACTAAAAGAGCATTAAATGTGATAAAAGAATTATGGAGGCTAAAACCCTAATAAAACCCTAAAGTTGGCCTAGAAATCCTAAGGTGGAATCCAAGTCAATCTTGAGAATGTTTTGTATAAAACAGTGACACTTGGATGTAATGTATTAATTTCAGGATATTGTTGATTGCTTGATTGATTGTTCTTGATTATTCATGCTTGGACATCAAGTTACTTTGGATCAGGTATGTGGTTACGCTTATGGTTAAATCTCTTTAGTTTCACGGTGATTCCTGAATGTTTTATCGGTTTCCTGAAAATAACTGCTTGGATGACTTTTATTTCATGCAACTATAAAGTGATTATGACTATCACCATAAATATGTGTACATAACTAGCTCAGATATTGGTCCTCCTCTGTGGCTTTGCTAATGATGAAAAGGGTGACCTAGTACATGGTCTGCCTGTTAGGTAGGACCATCACGTTATCATGAGTCAGTGATTGGGCTACCTATGGGTAGTGCCATGAGACTCTTCAAATGAGTTAGTGATTGGGATACCTATGGGTAGTGCCATGCGACTCTTCAACCCTAGATATTGATCTACCTCTTAGGTAGGATCATGCGAGGTTAATTGGGTTCTACCATATGAAAGGTAGTATCCAGGTGAAACGACCGTCATCAAACCGATAAACAAATTGACACTAATTAATAATTGCGGAATAACCATAAGCAGCAGATTAACAAAAATCACTAAAAATTAAAACCATTTTGCAAGGAGATCCTTGACCCGAAAACTTTTACTGAAAGATACAAAACTCATACATATCATAATCTACATTGTACAACATTGTTTCATCTCATTTCGAGGACAACATATAACAGTTGCTCTATCAAAACATATACAGGAGCAACATAAAACATCGAGGCATTCAAGCCAAAATCCCAGATCATTCATGAACCAATACAAACCAACTCCAAGGGCCTGAGAATACAGAGACAACACATAGGACTTCTATCTACAAGACGTCGTAGATAGTACACTCAACCTGAGTTGTCACTACTGCCTCAGCTATTGTTCCTCCTCTGCAGAAAGATCTTCGCCACCTCGTGCATGTCCACCTAAAAAAATGTGGATCCCATGGGGTGAGATCATTGTCCCAGCGAGAGATATAACTCTCTGCTGACCATATTATTATGACATTTAAACAGTTTAAAACTGAGCAAAGGATTCTTTTTCATTAATAAGAAGGATTTAATCACTATTTTAATCAGAGTAGAGAAATATCATTTTTTGAAGCATTGCAGCTATATAAGATAAAGCAGTAAATCATCTTATTCATTTTATAATGATTATGAAGAACATGTATAACATCTATCCATCTAAAATGTATAAAAGAAATATAACATCAGCCAATGATTTTTGTATTCAATTCTTAAGCAAATGTGCTACACGGATGATTACATTTTACAATCACACTTATGCCCTGAGGAGATGAGGTATACCGCTCATACTCCAACCGACCATTGCGAAGTCAAAATCGAGAAGAGCCAGCTTCCATGACCTCGGTCGTATCATTCAGTGCAAGACCACAAGCAGGACTACGTCAACTTCTTAAATAGCTTTCCAAGGTATACTGACAACTTTGCTATAGGTTTACAGTGGCGGTTGCACTCCTTCGGTGATTGAGAGATCTCGTGTTTATCTACCATCAATCCCGGCATTAATCATCATCGGGAGATTTGTGATACATCCATCGCGGCACATATAATGAAGGATTGAGAAATCTCTTGTTTATCTCACGTCAATCCCACATTAAGACGTAAGGATATTCACACCCATCACCCCCCCCCGCATATTCAAAAATATGCGCTCTCCAGGAGATCTAGTGGGAAAACATGTTTCACCACCACCAGCTGTTGATGATGATGGATCTATGGTCAGGGCACTACATGATAAGATTCCACTTGATTAATTAAGTGCATTACCGTATTCTTTTAGCATCAATCAAGTTTTCAAACATGAATTATTATGACAAATTCTACAAAGAAAGGTGCAATACATGTATCATGTACTTTTCAAATCTTTAAAACACATATAACATTTAGGATCTCAATCCCTTATCTCATTACTGGGAATTCTCATCCCTCAACATTATCATCATCATGATTACTAGATCTGGGTATTCAAACCCTTAGTTCATCACCGAACATTGTTACCACTTTTCAGGTAACTATTACCTCTAGGTCCTCAGACCAAGGTGTTCATTTTACTTGTTGTCACATGGCTCACAAGGCCATTGCACATCTTGTCGCCTCTCACTAGGCAACAACTTATTCACACGACTCACAAGGCCATTACACATCTTGTCACCTCTCACTAGGCAAAAACTTATTCACATGGCACGCAAGGCCATTACACATCTTGTCATACAAGTATTTAACATGCCTTACAAGGCTTATGCAATAAGAGAAATACAACCTTCCCATTATTAGGGTTAGGGTTTCCCTTTATAGCCAAATAGGGTTTCAAGTTCATATTATTAATTCAAACCCTAATTCATTACTCCACACATCTAGGAGCATACATTGATATCATAAGTATTCAATCATACTTATTTATTCTCATCATTTAGCATTAAATGATAATCAACACAAAGTATGAGTTTCTCTCTCATCCTCACTAGGATATTGATTACATCATACTTTATTAACTTGGCTTAACCCTTTTTCTCAAGGCTTGTTAGCCTACACTTATCAAAGTGCATTAATCGCATTACATCTCAATGTAACAATTCACATGACACACTTTGTGTGTTACTCATTCATGTATATTGTATTTAAGGTGCATCAAGGTGTATCAACCTTATGGTGTTGGATGTGATATTTATCATGCCTTGGTGAATCCCTTCCCTCATCACTTTTAACTTAATGTCATCAACTTATCTTGTTTTAAGGTATTTCCCATCCTAATACTTTATGCACTAGCCCATCACATTTATCCTATAATGTATTGGCCATAAGTCACACACTTGAATTACCCAACTATCATCAAGTGATATAGACTCATCTCGAGTTAAGGCATTGTTGATATACCATTATCAACCACTTTAGGTGTTTCACCTATCAAGGTATTAATCACACCATTACTTGGTGTTAGACTCATCACTCCTAAGAGTATTTTACCCTCACCTTTACAATGTGCATCAGATTGAATCATGTATGTCAAGTTGAACACATGTATTGGATTAGGTGTATATCGATCTAGGCATCATCATATCCCTCATACCCTTACCCATTAAAGTATCAAACTTACCATTCATATGGTGTATCAACTCCACCCTTCATGGGTGTAACATCCTCACCTCACTTGAAGATATTGGCCACACCCTACTTTAATGTATTGGCCATCACATGTTCGAGGGTACTAACCACCTTACCACTCTTGTCATCTAGTGTATTGGATTACCCTCCATCTCATTTTAGAGATAGGTGCTCAACACCATATCGTCCAAAAGGTGTATGCTTAACCCAATATCAGTTTAAAGGTGTATACTTGTTACTCATATCACCTAGAGGTGTATGTGTGCTTACCATGTCGACCTTGAGGTGTATGTGTGCTTGCCACACCATATCGGTTTTAAGGTGTATGTGTGCTTGCCACACCATATCGGTTTTAAGGTGTATGTGTGCTTGCCACACCATATCGGTTTTAAGGTGTATGTGTGCTTGCCACACCATATCGGTTTTAAGGTGTATGTGTACTTGCCACACCATATCGGTTTTAAGGTGTATGTGTGCTTGCCACACCATATTGGGCAGACCCTTATGCTCATGCCTCTTCAACCCTTCATGGCTTTGACCTACCCTTCACCATGGGTTAAGTGACAGGATAGACAACTGGTTGAACCTTTGTCAACCCATTATACAAATCAATAAGGGTGTGGGGTTACAAGGTATATCGGTTTTCCTATCATATAGGGTTACATCACCATATCAGGTTTGAGGTGTGTGCTTAACCCAATATCGTTTTTGAGGTGTATGTTTGACCTCCTATCGTGCAAGAGGTGTATACTACACCACCATATCGAGCAAGAAGGTATAAAATCATATCCATATCGTTTTAGTGGAGTAGGTGCATCACCATATCAGGTCAGAGGTGCTTGCTTGTGTGCTTGAACCCGATATCACTTTACCTTTGATGATGTCATCACCATCAACCTCTAGACCTTTGTTCTTACTGTTCTAAGTCATGGACAACAATCCCATGAAGCTTTTAGAACTCAAAGGATCGTTAATTATTCAAGATAAATCGAAATTGCAAGTAGATCAATAAGTATGACAAAATTGAAGGTGCATAATAATATAATTGGGTTCAAGTTATATTACCCACCTTAAGAACAACTTCAAAGCTCCAAGCTCCAAATCTCCATGTTCCTAGCATTGAAGATGAACTTCAAAACTCCTCTATATGCAAAGAATCACCATGGATAAGCAATTGGTGAAGAAGAAAAGAAAGGAAGATCATAACCCTAAAATCATGCTTCAATCCAAGGTTGAAGATGATCATTGCCTCACCTTAGGGTTAAGTATGAGCTCCTTCTTGCTCCTTAGCACCTTTGCACGATACCCTAATACTCTTTCATGATATGCCACCACCCATGCACGATATGCCACTCACTTGCATGATATGCCACTCACTTATGATCAAAACACTTCACTATGGGTGATATCACCCTTCTTGGCCGATACCACCTTACTTGGCCAATATGCTCTTGCTATGGGCGATACCCAAGGACCTATGCACAATATCTATTCACGCTTGCATGATACAAGAACTCTATGCACAATATCTTAGGGAAGGAGGGTGGTAAGAGTCAAAACAATTCCACTAACGGGTGAAACTAGGGGTATATATACTTGTTGTTCATGAAGAAGTGTGAAAATGAGGTGTCATCAATTTGAGCTACTAGGTGCCACATGTCCATGCATGGATGACACGTGTACATGCATGCATAAACATTTATATTGACATGAAAAATAGTTGAGGATAAGATAGGGATGAGTTTCCATCCATTACTTATCCCTTTGAATAAAATATATCAACTAAATCACCACTTTATCCACAACCCTGTTGGCTAAATGGACATCTATAAATCCCTTTGTTTTGATTATGACAAACATTTCATTCTTATTGATCTAACGAGCTACTTGAGTGTGTAGGATTAAGGTGGATGACAAAGCAACTAGGGAAATCCATATGCTTATATGTTTATGTTTTCATGCAATGTAATCGCTTTGTAAAAACTTGTACAAATATATAATGTACAAGTACTTAGATTGCATGTAGATCAAGCGTTAGATTCTCCCTAGCTAAACACCACATTTAGATAAGTCATTCCCTTCAAATATGATCACATATGCACACTCATACATATAATTAGTGCCTAAATTGAAACATTGAAACAGGATCAATCTCGGTCGACAAACTCCTCGACCAAGACACTCTCGGTCGACAATCTTCTCGACCGAGAAAGATCCAAAGTAGCCGTTAGACACAACTGACAAGGTAGTTGGCATTTGGAGATAGACGTTGCAAATCACTTGTTCCAGAGAGCCTGCCGGTCGACAAAAGTTCGACCGAGTAGGTGTCTCGGTCGACCATTCCTCGGCCGAGATGGTCTCTGACAGCAACTGCAGAATTAATTAATTAGCCGTTGTTAAAGCAACAAACTTGTACCTAACGGCTAGTTAAGCACTTAGAAATCCCTAGAAGTTGTCTAGAACGTCCTTAAGCATCCTTAGGCCAATCCTATAAATAGGACAAGTCATAGGACACTCAAATACACTTGTTACACTTGAGAAATCCTTGAGCATACTTTGAGCAATCTGTTTGTGAGCAATTTGAGCATTGTGACAATTGGCTACTTCCTTCCTTAGCTCAAATTTGTGTCCTATAGGCTAGTATCTCCTACCCACTGCAATCACAAGTCCATACACTTGGTTAGGAGATCTATACGCTTGATCTAGGCAAATCAAGCCTTGGGCTACAAAGGATAAGTTGTAATTTCCTTTTTTCCTTTCTTGTTCTCTATTACCGTTTGTACTCTCCTTGCTACTCCTAGGTTGGAGGCTGCTGATTGGAGAGGGTGGAGTTCTTCTTAGTGAAGAAGGTGACTTTGAGCTACTTCAGAAGGTTGGTGCAACGGGAGGTTACTTCTAGAGAGGAAGGCTACTTCAAGGGGGAGCTTGGAGTTACTTCAAGAAGGCTACCTCAAAGTTGGTGCACCTACTTCAAGTGAAGGCTGTTCAAAGGGTGTAAAGGAAAGTATTGTATTTTGTATAAATCCTTGAGAAGGTAATAAAATAAATACTTTCAAAATCCCGGTTGGGTAAGCAACCGGGTAGTGGATTGACAACTTTAGTATTTGCTAAAGTTGGAACCACTCTAAACACCTGTCTCCTTCTTCCAATTTCAATTGTGGTTGTTTGAGTTCAATAAATTGTTAAAATTATTTAAAAACTCTATTCACCCCCCCTCTAGTGTTTTTCAATTGGTATCAGAGCGGGCTTCAAGGAACCCTAACCAGGTCTTGAAGAATGGAGGGTAATGGTGATTACAATCACAACAAAAGGTGTTGCTTGGACAAAACTACAATATGTTGCAATTGGTGCTTAGGAACAAGCCACACAACAACCATATTCCCATGGAGATCAAAGAAGGAAGATGAGAACAAAGATTGTCTCATTGCTACAACTAGCGAGGAAGAAGAAGAAGAGGTAAGTCTTTTTTATTTATCTAAAGAAGAACTAGTTGCTAGCCTTGAAGAAACACATATTAAATATGTTGAATGCAAGAAGAAATTAAAGAAATCCAATAAAGAAAATGATGAATTACATGCTAAGCTTCTTGCTATTACATCTGAAAATGAAGATCTTAAAAAGATCATTGAAGATCATGATATTGAGATAAAATCTATAGAGGCAAATTGTAATCTACTTTCTTTAGAGAAAAATAATTTGCAAAGTCAAGTGAATGATCTTCAAAAACAACCCATCTTATGCAACCATCTAGATTATGATTCTATTGTCAAAGAAAGAAATTCATTGTCTTCTAATCTAGATCAAGCAAAACTAGATATCAAGAAGAGAATGGAAGAGATTGCCAAGTTACAACAAAAAGTTAGTAATTTGAATAGTAATGGCATTCTTGATAAAATCTTAGATAATCCCTATCATCAAATCGGGAGAAGAGGACTAGGTTATAAGCCTAAAGGGAAATCCTATCAACAACCTAGTTGGAGAAAGTCACAAACACATCAATCTATATATGTACCTAAAAGAACATCATCACCCAAGAACAACACTGAACACAACCATAGAAAAAGATATGAGGTTGACTCGATATGCTGTCATTATTGTTTGCGCCTTGGTCATTATTCCTTTTCATGTCCTTACAAGAGAAAAGATGTCGAGTTAGTTTGGGTTCCAAGACCTCCAAACTAAATAAACACAATTAAGTTGAGATATGACCAAGAACCTTAGTTGCATATTTCTACGTCTATCTCAACTCAACATAATGGGATAACAAACAAATTTAAGTATCTAAATATTTAACTTGCATAGCTATGTTTTATTTGGAAGCAATTAAACAGTTCCAGAAATATTGCCGGTCGAGAGACTGTCGACCGAGACACTGTCGAGAAATTGTCGACCGAGCATGTCACTGATTTCCAGTCTGTTGCAAAATTTCTGAATTTCTTTGAAATTGATGAAATTGCTATCTATTTGTGATTGATGAATGGATATATATTTTGAAAATCATCCCTACAAACTTAAATGAGATTAATATTAGTTTATTTCATAAATGATTTAAGTTTAAACTGAAATTATGCTTAGCCCAAATAAAAAGAAAATTTCTATTTTCACATGATCATGTGATGGAATTATATGTTGTTATCATTACATCATGGATATGCTTTCAATATTTGGTACGCATAGATAATGATAAATTGTATGCATAGGATCCGTGATGATTTTTGGCAAGCAAAATGATGTATTGGTTATATGCTATTGCTTACAACACATAAGACAAAATCTCTAAATTAGTATCTTTGAAGAATTGAGATATTAATTGTGCCTTCATTTAAGAATTATATCAAGTAGTATGCTTCAACTTGATACTTAATCAAATTTTATGCAGATATTATACTCGATATGTTCAATTTGAAAATCTGCAAATTTGCCTCTTGGTTAAAATGAAATTTGACCAAGGGGCGCTATGGTCGTAGTCAAATTCGACCTAAAATAAGTTTGACACAATAAATATTTGAATATCATTTTATTATGATTAAAAGCAAAATCAATTCATGATCACAAAATTGTCCCAATATTGTCAATAATAAAACAAAATATTACTCCCTTAATATATATATATATGCTCTACAAATTCGGTCTATCATTTGCATTAAAAATCAGCTTAAAAATTCGTACCCAGTAAGTCTGTCGGTCGACGAATCTTCGACCGAAAACCTCTCGGTCTGCCCACCTCTCTCGACCGACAGAATCTAGACAGACCTAACATCGGACACACTTCCGGTCGACAATTGTTCGACCGAGACAGTGTCGGTCGACAATTGCTCGACCGAGAAAGAGCCGTTGGGATATGACCGTTGCAATCCGACCGTTACCGTTAACGGCCGACCGTTGCAAGTCGACCGTTGGACGGCCGAGTGGCGCGTCTGGAATATGACCGTTGCGGATGCTCGGTCGACAAATTGTCGACCGACCCGGTCACTGGATTGCTATAAAAGGGACCAAAAACGGGTCACTTCTTCACACGTTCATATTCTTGTTTCCATAGGCTCTCTCTAGTGAATTCTTGTGCAAATCTTTAGCATCCTCATCCCCAAGACTTCCTTGCTTCTTCTCCACCTTCAAGCAACACAATGGCATCATCCTCTGCTCGTGGAAAGAAGAAGGTCGCCAGCAGGAAAGGAAGGGAAGCTACTCCACCATTGACGATCATCAACGACATTGCCTTCGTCGACGAAGATGTTGGTGATCGCTATCTACGGCTCTCCTCCAAAGCTCCTCTCTCACGACGACCAGTTGAAGTTATGGACTTCCTCAACATCATCGACTTGGAGGACCTTTTTGAAGTACAAAAGTTGAAAGAATTCATCAACCCTTCTTTCCCTTCCTATTCCACCAAGGTAGTGAATGAATTCTATGCTAACCTCATCTCCCACTCTGAAAGAGAAACCATCTTCTTCTATACTATGGTAAATGGGCATAGCTTTTGATTTACTGAAGGAGATATTCTTGACATGCTAAATATTGACATAGATGAATATCAAGACACCCTTGACCTTACCACTGGAAACCCACTTAATCAATTTTCCCAAGATGACCATACCATTAGTCTTAGTGACATCAAAAGAACCATTTTTCAATCAAATACAACCTGTCACAAAGATAGGGGCACATACTATGCTATCAATCTCAAACCAGCTGCTAGGATTGTAAACCTTATTGTTTCAACAAACATACATCCTAGAACAAATAAGTCTGAAGTTCCTATTTTATGTATGTGTCTAATATATGCCATTATCCAACGTATTCCCACAAATTTTATCCGCATCATTCTTAAAAACATGCTTGAGTTTTCTGGCAATCCTCCATATGCTGATCGTGTATGCCAAATTACTCAACATTTTCTTAAGACCCAAATTGAGGATATGGGATATACATGGGAGCGTAGACTACAAAAAATAAGTAAGAATACTGTAGAAAAAATGGGAATTGATTTCGGTCATAAGAGGGCTAGGGTAGAAGGAGAGACATCTACCCAAGATATACCACCTCCACCTCCTCCTACCAGCCTACCCTATGATCCCATCCAAAACACTCTAACCTATGTTGCTGGGTCACAATATCATCTTAGTAAACAACTAGATTATAACCATCATGCCATGACTTATCTAAACCAAAGAATGCAAACTCTTTCTCCAAACCAACTAGATGAATATCCTTACTCTTTAAATCCTGGCATGCTCAATCCATATAATCCATCTTACAACTACTATCAACCTCCACCTCCACCATCTACAGATCTCACGCATACTCAGTTTTCATCAATGCAACTACAAGATATTGCTGCTCATTTCCGATTTGATCGTGTTTCAACCTTCTTGGAGGCATATGCCTTAACCAAGACATGTGCTCTGGAGTGGCAAACTTTGGTCCAGTACTATGGAGCTGAGCCTTTTCTTGGGAAAGACCCTGACGTTGATGTAATTCTTAAGTCTTTCCAGTGAGATTTGGAGTTGTATTAGTTGTAATGGAATCTTTGCAAAATTGTAATAAATGGGTTATCTTTACATGATTTGGCTATCTTTTCATGCTTTTAATGAAATTGGTTATTTTCATAATGGATATTTTTTTTGGCATCATTTGAATTTGGTTTATAAGACTATTGTAGAGCATACAAAATAAGGGGAGTAATAAATACAAATAAATCAAAAAGGATGAAAATCTTTGCAAATACCTAAAAGTTAAAGTTATGGCTAAATTGACATCTATTGCAAAGCACTTATACCTTGGGATATCTATCTAAAGGAGAGCATAGTATAAAATTAAGGGGGAGAAGTAATATCAAATATTCAACATGGATATCTTTTTGAAATGACAAAGGGGGAGAAGAAAATATCAAAATAAAATAAAGATCAAAACTATAATAACTGAGTTTCATAATGAAAAAGGCCAAGCACTTACTTGCAAAACAAGAATGGCTACAAAAGGTAATCTTCAGGTATGAAACTCATATGTTTTATATTTCTTTCATTTATATTTTGAAAATGTTTGTCATCTTCAAAAAGGGGGAGATTGTTGGCTAAATGGACATCTATAAATCCCTTTGTTTTGATTATGACAAACATTTCATTCTTATTGATCTAACGAGCTATTTGAGTGTGCAGGATTAAGGTGGATGACAAAGCAACTAGGGAAATCCATATGCTTACATGTTTATGTTTTCATGCAATGTAATCGCTTTATAAAAACTTGTACAAATATATAATGTACAAGTACTTAGATTGCATGTAAATCAAGCGTTAGATTCTCCCTAGCTAAACACCACATTTAGATAAGTCATTCCCTTCAAATAGGATCACATATGCACACTCATACATATAATTAGTGCATAAATTGAAACATTGAAACAGGATCAATCTCGGTCGACAAACTCCTCGACCGAGACACTCTCGGTCGACAATCTTCTCGACCGAGAAAGATCCAAAGTAGCCGTTAGACACAACTGACAAGGTAGTTGGCAGTTGGAGATAGACGTTGCAAATCACTTGTTCCAGAGAGCCTGTCGGTCGACAAAAGTTCGACCGAGTAGGTGTCTCGGTCGACCATTCCTCGACCGAGATGGTCTCTGACAGCAACTGCAGAATTAATTAATTAGCCGTTGTTAAAGCAACAAACTTGTACCTAATGGCTAGTTAAGCACTTAGAAACCCCTAGAAGTTGTCTAGAACGTCCTTAAGCATCCTTAGGCCAATCCTATAAATAGGACAAGTCATAGGACACTCAAATACACTTGTTACACTTGAGAAATCCTTGAGCATACTTTGAGCAATCCGTTTGTGAGCAATTTGAGCATTGTGACAATTGGCTACTTCCTTCCTTAGCTCAAATTCGTGTCCTATAGGCTAGTATCTCCTACCCACTGCAATCACAAGTCCATACACTTGGTTAGGAGATCTATAAGCTTGATCTAGGCAAATCAAGCCTTGGGCTACAAAGGATAAGTTGTAATTTCCTTTTTCCTTTCTTGTTCTCTATTACCGTTTGTACTCTCCTTGCTACTCCTAGGTTGGAGGCTGCTGATTGGAGAGGGTGGAGTTCTTCTTGGTGAAGAAGGTGACTTTGAGCTACTTCAGAAGGCTGGTGCAACGGGAGGTTACTTCTAGAGAGGAAGGTTACTTCAAGGGGGAGCTTGGAGTTACTTCAAGAAGGCTACCTCAAAGTTGGTGCACCTACTTCAAGTGAAGGCTGTTCAAAGGGTGTAAAGGAAAGTATTGTATTTTGTATAAATCCTTGAGAAGGTAATAAAATAAATACTTTCAAAATCCCGGTTGGGTAAGCAACCGGGTAGTGGACTGACAACTTTAGTATTTTCTAAAGTTGGAACCACTCTAAACACCTGTCTCCTTCTTCCAATTTCAATTGTGGTTGTTTGAGTTCAATAAATTGTTAAAATTATTTAAAAACTCTATTCACCCCCCCTCTAGTGTTTTTCAAACCAGATACAACTTTTCTAAGGAAATTGTAACCCCACACACCTCACCTCCTTGAGGTGCTTTTCACAACATGGCCTTTTACAAGAGTCCAAAAAACGATATGGGACTCCTCCTATGGATCCTTGGCCGATAGGCACTCATATATAAGTTTTTCAACTTGATACAACTCAAGTTAGGGTTTTACAATTAACCCCTTTCTTGGTCATTTTATCACCAAGAGTGCCATCACTCATAAATGATTCAACCATGGTGTCTCCTCCTTTCTATCTCCTCTATATGATACATAGAGGAAGTAGGGACACTCTAGAGGTGGTAATTTACATATCAACCCTATATTTTGGGTAAATTACAATTGGTACAAAAATTGGTGCACAATGTATTTACATTATTCAAACAGGTTGCAACTTGTAATTTAGGCTTTCCATAAGCCATCCTTTAACATCATTCTCTCCCTTATGATGCTAAAACACTTAAGGCATTTTCATAGCCCCTCATCTTGGGTAAATTGCACTGTGGTCCAAAACAAAGGAACATTGCTCAAACAGCATTCAATCAGGACCAAACTTGAAACATAAGTGTGTCACATGATAACAAAACACCTTAGAGGATTATATTAAATTTCTAAGCAACTTACTTAGCCAAAACAAATAGGGTTACCTCATAACCCAGGTCAGGGTCATTGCACCAGGTCCACTGCAGGGACAACACAGAGGTTAGGGTATGTATGGATTGAGTAGTTATGTTTAAAGTGTAAAGTTTGTGGCGGCGGCCGAGGACGAGGAGGTCGCGTCGGTATATACATTACAATTAATACATATTTTGTGAAGAATGGAGCCCCCGCTAGGTTTCCTGCGAGGGGGCAACGGCGACCGAGGACTAGGAGGTCGCGTCAGTGGTAGAGGAGGGCGAGGCCATGTATCTGCGCAGGCTGGCACCTTATCAGACACTAGTAGCAAATCCCTGACAACCATCGTCGATCCACAAGCACCATAGGAAGTCCCGAATGTCCAAGAGAAATCCTACCGCGACGCCATGATGGGTCGCAGGGTCTCAGATCAGGTTAAGGTCGTATCTCCTGACACTTTAATGACAGAAGATATACACATCGACAACACAGGCTCAATCCCAGCCATCACGGTGAACCCCAATTCCCTGCCACAACTCCTGGAGCCATACAAACACGCTGTCATTGTTAAGTTGTTGGGCGGAAACATAGGGTTTCAGGCTCTGGTCAATAGATTGGCAATCCTCTGGTCGCCTACCGACTCCTTCAGAGCCATAGATCTAGAAAAAGGGTACTATATTGTCCAACTGGGCAACAACGAGGACTTCGTCAAAGCCGTGACTGGCAGCCCGTGGGTGATATTTGGTCATTATCTATCAGTACAATCATGGAATGCCAACTTTTCACCATCTGAACTTATGCCTCGCAAAGTAGTTGTCTGGCTTAGAGCCATAGACCTTCCCGTCTTCCTCTACTAGAATCAACTCCTGTCAAGCATAGGGAACCTAGTAGGAAAGACGATCAAGATTGATACCACAACCTCTTCCAGAGATCGAGGGAAATTCGCACGCCTAGCTGTGGAGGTGGATATTGCCCAACTGCTATTGCCTGTGATCCTCCTCAACGGCAAGAAATATCATCTAGAATATGAAAACATGCATGTAGTTTGCATGCGATGTGGTAGGATGGGTCACGCGGACGTTGAATGTGCTTTCATTAAACCTTTCGTCCCGTCGGAGCCATCTACTTTCCATACAGTAGCAGCACCGCCAGCATCACTCCTCTACTCCTAGTCCATTCATGCCCCCAAACCCGTGTGCCGCACAACTCATAAGGGTGGGAAACCTGGGGGGAAGCAAGCGGCCTCATCTGGTCCAGCCAAACACTCAACAGAGGGGGCCAAATTGAGCAATACCTCAAGAGAGATAGTAATGGACGACGAAGATGATTGGCAAGTAGTCAAATCTAAAAAAAGGCCCAAAGACCCAGGAACCACAACCACAATCGAGAAGCCCGACCAACAACTCTGTTGTGGTCCTTGTCGACAATGAGGTCTCTGAGGGATGGAATGTCATCCCTAATGATGGAGGTGCATTCCAGTTTAAAAGTGCCCTGCCCTCCAACACTGGTCATCCTCCCGATACCTTTGCTTGGGGAGACAAGGGGAATGGAAATGGAGTCATGCTCAGAAACTGGAAGGTAATTTATCAGAACGTTTTAGTTAGCCCAGGAAGGGACCACAAGAAGGGAAATATTACCCATGTGGTCAGTTCCATGGGAGATAACCAGCTCAAGAAAAAGCATCTCAACTTTGATGACAAGAATCTCATCATGGAAGACGCTATAAATACAGGTGACTCAGTAGAGGAAGTAATAGCTGACACAGGCCAATCAGTGGGCCTATGTGTGTCTATTAACTGAAGCGCCCCTCCCTTTTATGTATAATATGCCTAACATCTTGTGCTGGAATGTCCAAGGAGCTCGCTCCAAGGACAAACTTCATCTACTTAATGAATATAAACTGGAACACAAACTTAACGTTCTAGTCTTAATTGAAACTTGTTGCAGTGGCATCTTTGTAGATACTATCATTAAAAAATTGGGATACTCCTCATCACATAGAGTAGAGGCTCTTGGCTTTTCTGGGGGCATCTGGATCCTATGGGATGACGCCCAATGCAAAGTGGACATTATCTCCAACCATCGGTAGTTTATTCATTACAGAATCAAGGACTCCTGTGACATCACATTTGTCTATGGAAGCCCTAACCCCACCAAATGTCAGTTGCTATGGTCCAGACTATCGGAAATTGCCCCCATTGTCAAGGGTGCTTGGGCTGTGGTTGGTGATTTCAACACCATGCTAGACATTTCAGAGAAGAAGCGTGGGAAATACTTTGATCATCGCAATAGCCATTTGTTCAAAGAACTCCTCGTCAAGACTGGTCTCTCAAAGATTAAAATTAACGGCCATTTCTATACTTTCAAATGGCAGAGGCTTCTGGAAAAACTAGATAGAATCATAGCTAATGATGAATGGTTACATGTTGATGGTGGCTACAAATCAATGGTCCTTCCTCGGCTCTATTCTGATCACAACCCCATTCTTATCTTTAATATCGGGCAACAAAGCCACAAAAGGCCGGTCTTCCGTACAAAGGAAAGCTGGGCAATTTCCCCAGACTTCCATAAGTCACTACTACCACAATGGAATGAGCAACTTCCTTATCCAGAAGCATTGAACATCTTCCAACATGCAGCCATCAAATGGGATGCAGTCCAAAGGCGCAATACAAACAAGGCAAAAAGGAATCTCATGAACAAAATTGGTAATTGCTAGGTACAATATAGTACTTCTCCTAATTCTACTAATGACCTTCTATTTATCTCTCTTGAAGAGCAATACAGTAGAATCCTCCTTCAGGAGGAAATGGACTGGCAGCAAAAATCCCATATCACCTGGCTTCAAGTCGTGGATGGGAATACAAAGTTTTTCCATACCTACATCAAGGCAAGGCGACACTTTGCTCAGATCAGCAGGTTACAAAATGACGAAGGCGAGTGGGTAGACAACCCATTAGAACTCAAGCAGCTGATCCACAACTACTTTCTCAAGCTTATGACAATAGGCAATCAGCCATCAACCCAGTCTACTATCACCACTTCCTACCCGGGACGATTCATTCAACTTTCTCCTCAGAAGAGAAACTTCATTTCATGCACGCCCGGTCTAGATGAAATTAGAAGCACCACCTTTCTTATGTCGTCCTCCAAAGCATCGGGGTCCGATGGAGTCTATACTAAATTCTTACAATCTAACTGGAGTATGCTTGGCAACTCAGCCATCAAATCCGTACAAGCCGCATTCAACATGGGGAATATCGATCATCAGCTAGCTGATTCCTATATGGTTCTCCTACCAAAGAAAAGGCAACTAGTGAAGTGCTCAGACCTACATCCTATCTCCTTGAACAATAGATGCTTTAAACTTATCTCAAAAAATTTGGTGGAACGTCTAAAATTACATCTCAAGCATTGGATTTCGGATACTCAGTCTAGCTTCATACCTGGCAGGAGAATCAGTGACAATATTCTTCTCGTATAGGAAGTCATTCACTCTATGAAACAAAAGAAGGACAATACAAAGTGGGTAACCATCAAATTGGACTTGTCTAAGGCCTTTGATCGTATTAAATGGCCATTCATAGAAGATACCCTAGTCAAGGTGGGGTCGTCGAGCATCACTGTCAAGATAATTATGAACATCATTACCTCTGGGAATACATCCATCATGTGGGAGGGTGTCCCTCTTGACCCATTCTGCTCCTCGTAAGGTGTACACCAAGGGGACCCGTTGAGTCCATACATGTTCGTGATATGCATGGAACGATTATCACAATCAATTAACCATTCGGTGATGGACGGTCGCTAGAAACCTATTCATCTCACGCACCAAGGCATGCCCCTATCCCACATCTTTTTCGTCGATGACATCCTCTTAATGTCAGAGGCAAGCCCAACACAAGCTACTAACATGTTGGACATCCTCAATCTGTTTGTCACAGCGTCAGGCCAAGAAGTATCCAAGCCAAAATCGTGTTGCTTCTTCTCATCACACTTCCAGAGGAGAGAAACGCGCTTTCTACAGAAAAATTGGGATCGATCATACTGAGGACCTGGGGCGTTATCTCGGAGTTCCTATACTCCATCACAGAGTTAATCGAGCAACACATCAGCACATCACTACCACCATCCAAGAACGCATGACAGGGTGGGCGGCAAGGCACCTCTCCCTGGAAGGGAAGATAACCCTTGCTAAATCCACGCTACAATCCATTCCGTCCTACGCTATGCAAACAGTTCACCTTTCTCCTCACCTCTACGATGACATTAACAAGCATGTCAAAAACTTCATCTGGTTCGGAGGCAGTAATCAAAAGAAGTTGTCCTTGGTTTCCTGGAATAAAATTACATCCCCTAAGGCCATGGGCGGACTGGGTATCAAGGATGCCCGCAACCAAAATACAGCCCTAATGCTAAAGAATGTATGGTTCTTCCTCAATGATCACACATCCCCATGGGTTAAGGTTATGAAGGAGAAGTATATGCGTGGCAGCACAATCAGTAAGAAACCCAGCTCTTCAACTTGGGCGTTCATTAAGAAACACATTGACTCCCTCTCAAGCATTAGTCACAGGACTATTAATTCAAGAACAAGCACAAATGTGTGGACTGATAAATGGGTTAATGGGGAAGCCATCACCGAGCTATACCCCTCCTAGAGTATACCAGCTGACCAGGCTAACCTGAAGGTTAGTTCTATGCACCTAGAGAATGGAGAATGGGACTACTCCTTTATCCATCGCTTTCTTCCTCCAACTTTTAGAGATAGAATCAAGCTCATTCCTACGCCAGTTGATGAGTCGGGTGAGAACACCTGGGCATGGCCGTTCGAAGCTTTAGGCGTCTTCTTTGTGAAGTCAGCTTATTCTTGGATTCGCTCAGATAGGAACATCAACTCTCACGGCAACTAGGATTTCATTTGGCACCTAAAAATCCCAGAGCGATTGTGCATATTCACATGGCTTCTTTAGCACCGCGCTCTCTTAACAAATGTCGAGCAGCAGCGCTGGCACCTTAATGTAGACACTATCTGCAGCAGATGCAATAACGTCCCTAAAAGTCTATTACACTACCTACGTGAATGTCATTCCAGTAGGCAAGTTTGGTCTGGACTTGGCAAGGGAACTGATTTCTTTACTGACAACAAGGATGCATGGATCCATAATCTGACCTTTGCCGGTGATAATGGCACAGCCTATTTACAAAACATTGTAATAGTTTGGCACTTATGGCAGGCAAGGAATGACAAGGTCCATAAGAACCTTCCTTCTAATAGTCAATAGAGAATCCTTTTAATTAAGCAAAGAAAACAAACCATCCTGAACCTTCCTCAGCCTAAATCATACTCCCTGGGAGCTAGTGACTCACACAGATTCACCAAGCTGAACTTAGTAAATGTTGTAATATTTGTGGGCACGGCATTCAATAGCTTCTCCAAGAGAGAAGGAATTGGCATCCATGCCATAGACAATAAAGGAAGATGCATGTGCGGATGAGGAATCCCCTTTTACTCCTCATCAGTGCTTGAATCGGAAATCAACGTTGCAATCCTGGCTGGCTAGCTGTGTCAGGAGCTAGGAGTGTCTCAATTGCTCATTCTCTCAGACTCCAAACTGGCAGTGAGCCTACTTAACAATGAGCAACCTCCCATCAGCAAGCTCCAGCCACACTGGAGAAAATTGCAACTCATCAGAACCTCCATTCAGCTCACGATACTCCATGTCCCTCGTGAACTGAATAAAGTTGTTGATGAAGTAGCCAAACACACCTGCACTCCTTTACTTCTTGTAATTTCAGTTTACTTAAGCTATATTGGCTAGTTTCGTATCTACATATCAACATAGATCTCTTTTGGTCTGCACTAGAGAGAAGAATGAATAAAAGTTAATCTCTAGTTACAAAAAAAAGTGTAAAGTTTGCTTGCTAAACCATAATTGCTTGCAATATGTTGTTACAGTTAATTGCATGATTATTGTTTCCCCCAGATACCGGCATATTCATTTATGCTGACCGACGTTTTATTTGTCAGCATTTTAGGTACAAATTGAAAAGGATAAATAGTAAAGTGGCATATTGTGAAATTAAGAAATAAAGTGCAAGGAGGATTAGTTAGAATAGAGTCCAGAGGTGGATAGAAGTTAGATATCCAAGTTTTTGAAGAAAAAAAAGGTATGCAAAGTTTTATTTTTACTCCATCTTTTAGTATAGTCATGGTAGAGTTTAATAATTATTACTGATTATTTGTCGAACCTTTGATCTGGGAAATTGGGATAACGGATCTGACCTCTTGCTCTCCCTTAATTGGGGGTTACCGGGAGGCGGGGTCGTTACACTAACCAAGTTTTATATAGTGATGTAAGATGGTTTATGATGATAAAATTTGGATTTTATATTTTGAGGTTAGTTTTGAGGATTTGATATAAGTTTTGATAATGCAAATACATATGCTTTTCTATGTTATGATAGCTAATTTAAGATAAGGAGGTGAGTCAACATGAGCCTCAAGATCATTTATAAAGGAGGATCTCTAGTGTTAGTACTAGATATAGGGTTAGATCCAAAGAGGGTGAGACCCAAAGGGAGAAGGTCAGATATCCTAACCTCCAAGATATGATAAATATGAGAAATATGTAATAATATGTCCTAAACTAGACTACAACTGAGTGAGTGAGTTGAGTTTCTTTATGCATGATTCATGTAGTTTTCTTGAATCTTGGATGTCCTTGGGAGGACCGATCCCTTGAATCATAGAAAGGTTTGCTATATATGAAATATGAACATGAACACAATCTCCTACCATCTAGGTGAGAGAAAGAGTCCCAAGACCCTGGAGGAGATAACTATGTTAGTTTTTGCAAAGCACATGCTTAGGTTAGTGGTCCCTTGCAAGAATCTAGTGGTAGTGTATATAAGTGAGTATAGGTAAGGATATTTCATGGTTAGAAATCTATGACAAGATAATATTTTGTTTTGATTTGGTTTGTGCTTATGTGGCTAGAGCTTATAAAGCTACCAACCAGTGCCAATGAGGTAGATCTGAGAACCCTAGACCAAAGAGGAAAAATAAGGTTTGTGCATATGAGATACTCATATAGTTGAGTGTTCTCATAGAGACTAGGCATGGAACTACCCCTCATGAAAAGGTTAGGAGAACTTCAGTTAGGCCAAAAAAAATGTTTGGTATATGCTTGACTAGCCACTTGTGTAAGTTTCTTAGCACAACCATGATATAATATATGTAAGAATATGATCTTATCTTGAGATGTGATATATGGGTATGAGAAGATGGAATTAGTGATGCTTTAATATCTCTATATATTTATAACTATATATATGAATAATAAATATATTATAAGGTTGGTGGATCATGTAATGAAGTCACTAATAAAGTTTGTAACCAAATATGAAAGTGAACTAATGTCATATTGATGATAAACATTAACTGATGTTTCAATGTTACTAGTTAATTAAGTGGCAAACATAGTTTCAAAATTTAGCACAACATGATATGGTGGTATCTTGATATGATATAGATGGATAAAGTGGGTTAATTATAATTAACACATTTACAAAATATATAAGATAATGTTTGAATCTTTATGGTTGGTTGAAAAGAATACAAAAATCCTAAAAGAAAATAGGGTATGACATAAACTAAGCTTACAAACCTTTTTTATCTTAAGGTGATTATTTCACCCTAGTGCTCTACAAGTCTTGTTACAACCCCAAATTTTGGGTTCTTTTGATGAGAAATACAATTTCTCTTAATAAAGATAAAGGAGAAAATAATGGTGTGATTTGGTTTGAATCAATGAATTTTGTTTATAATAGCCTTGATGGTTGCTTAGTGGGCTTTATTGGCTATTGGGCCCAATAACAAGGAAAAGAAAAGGAAATTCAATTATTAAAAGAAATAAGTAAGATAATGGAGAAAAGAAAGATGTAGAAAACTCTAGAAGGCAGAGGAATATCCTTCAAAGGTGGACTTCGTGCCTTTTGGGTTCCTTGGGTTCCAAGGAGTCCAAGTTGCAAGGATAATGAAACAAGAGAGAGAGAAAAGATCAATTAAGTATTGCTTTATTAAAGGAAATATGAGATAATAATAATTTTACAAAAAATATGTGGATATTTGGATAATGGATCCATCTTGGATAAGATTTCATGGTCACATGGTTTCTAATGGAAAAATGAATCATAAGTAAGAAGATAAAATATTATGACAGAGAAAATATGCTTAAATGAGTTTTATTAAACATTTACTTGTTTATGAAGAAAAGTCCCTCATATTTTCGAGTTTGAGTCCCAAACTTGGGACACAAGTGGTTTAAGTCATTATGGACTTTCCCTTAAAATTTGGTATTAATTGGATAATCAGTATGAGAGTTATGATTTTTACAAAATCTCATAAAGTGGATAGGGTAAAGGAAAATATGTATTAAATGTCACAATTGTTTCCATATCTTTTTGGGTGCATGGCATGACAGCCGTTGGATCTGAGATCCAATGGTGGTTGTATTCTCATCTACCTCGATTAGGAATAGGAAAAAAGAATGGTTCTCGGGAATTTCTGAATCGATTTTCTTTTTGTACGATCGATGAGCGAATCTGGAAATTGTTTCAATGAATTCGAGAGAAGAAATCACTCTATTTCATCCTAGGTTCTAGTACCTTTGGGAGGGTAATCAGGAAAACCCCCTTTTTTAGTGGGCTATAAAAGGGAATGACTCCCCTTCTGTAAAGGCCATGCACACCTTGTGAAGCTCTGAGAATCTATGCCAGTAGGCTTTTCTGCCAAATCGGCACTGAACCCCCCCCCCCCGTTTGTTTGATGCGTTCTCCTGTCAGCCGATGCTCTACTTTGGTGAGACGGCTGCTCGCAGGTGCAGATCCCGAACACCGGGGGTATTGATGATAGTGTGGGCAAGTTTGGCCCTGGTCGACAAAGACAATGGAGCCACCGTCGTGGCGTTTCATGCACTACAGGCCGAAGTCAGCATGATGGTTGATCGGCCGCAGTTGGCCTCACTAGGAGAAGCTGGACAGAGGAAGGGGATGAGACCCGGGGAGATTACATATCTGCCCCTGAGTGGAACATAGCAAGGTAAGGGCTTTAGAATCTTTTGATTGTTTACTTAATCGCTGGCCGCAAGGAGCATTGCCAAGCAATTTGTCTCAAAAGTGCTGACGTGTCAATCGGTCATTGGTTTTGAATGATTAATTTTGCAAAAATCGTAACTAGAAATTGCCAAGTCAAAAACCAACATATAATATATGATTTTTGATCAGAAAAATGCAAGGAGTCCATTAAAAATAGTTTTTGAGCCCGAATCTGATCATAGTTCGAAAAGTATATAAAGATGTCAACTTTAGTGCATTAATGATTAAGAAACCCTAATTTAAGATGATTAATGTATTGAGAAGGGTTATATGGATGATTAAAGTTGATATTAACATGTTGATTATAAAAAGACACATTAAGATCTAAAAGGATGAGCTTTACACGTAATTAGATTAATTTAGGGTTCCATGTGCATAAATAAGCTTTGATGGGCCTTGAAACCCTGATGTTAGTAATTAATATTCTTAATGGATTTAATTGATCAAATACATGTATAAAGATGAGATATGATGGTTCTAAACTATTTTGAGTATACAAGTTCCTAATTGTGGATAAATACCCTTAATTTGGTAATTAGGGTTTTCTAATGGATAAATGTGGAATTAGTAATAAATGGAATCCATATGTGAATTAGATCATAATGAAATATGAGTTGTTAATTCGAAAGAAACTAAAGGTGATAATTGAGTCTAATGATATTGAATTAACTAAAATGGATAAAGATGGCTTATGATGTTGATAATTAGGGTTTGTGAGTAATTGTATAAAATTAAGGTTTAAAATAGTAGGAGATGAAGGGAAACCCTAATTGCAATGAAAACCCTAAAAGTGGACCAGAAACCCTAGGAAGCAAGCTACGCTTAGTAGATCTTGATGGCATGATTAATAATAGGAAATTGTATGCATATTTCAGGATCTCATAATGTGCTTGTTTGCCTATTTGGATTTCTTGATTGGATTATTCTGTCTCAAATCAGCCTGACAGGTATGTGGTCACGCTTATGGATATCTCGAATTAGTTTTTCGAGGTTTTCCGAAATTTTCCTTGATGACTTGAATTAAACTGTTGGATGAATTTAATTCATGCAAACTATAATGTAGATATGACTATCACTTAAGATATGTGCCTACTAGCTCAGATCCTAGTCCCCTTTGTGGCTTAATGGTTTGACCTAGTACATGGCTACCTATGGGGTAGGTCCATCAGGTCATTGGATGACTTAGTACATGGCTACCAATGGGGTAGGTCCATCAAGTCACCTTGAGTCAAGGATTGGGCTACCTTTGGGTAGGGTCATGCGACTCTATAACCCTAAGTATTGGCTACATGTGAGGTAGGGACATGGGGGTAAGGATCTACCATAGAGAGAGGTAGTATCCAAGTCCATTGCAGGGACAGCACAGAGATAAGGGATAGGTAAGGATTGAGTAGTATTGCTTAAGACGTAATCTTGGTTGTTAAATGATAATTGGTTGATTACATTGTTATCATAGTTGCACGATTATTGTTTCCCCCACATACCAGCTTTATACTGATCGACGTTTTGTTTGTCGGCGTTTTAGGTACAAGTGAAAAGAACAAACAGTAAAGTGGCATATGTGGATTTAAATGAGGATTAAAGTATAAGGAAGGATTAGTTAGAATAGACTCCAGTTATGGATAGAAGTAGTTACCCTCAGTTTGAAAGAAAAAAGGTATGCAAAGTTTTACTTTATTACAGCCTTTTAGTTTAGTTCGTAGAATTTGATAATTATTATTGATTATTTGTCAAACCTTTGATCCGGAAATTGGGATAACGGATCTGACCTCTTGGTCTCCCTTGATTGGGGGATTCTGGGAGGTAGGGTCATTACATTTGGTATCAGAGCATAGGTTCCTCATTTAATTTATAATAATTATTAAATTTTACAAACTCTGTAGAACCCAAGGGAGTTATTAGAGGAATTTCCGAAGGACGGAGGTGTCAAGAAAAGGATCATGTCTGGGGGATGGCAAGATTTTCCTCCGCACCGCTAGTCGGAATACGAGGACTCCCGAATTAGTGTGACTGCCTGGCCAATGTCTCAGTATTGGACTCGAAATAAGATACCTTTAGGACTCTCTCATCTTGTTCATCCCTTCTCAACTCAAATGTTGTTAAGGACCTTAAAGATTAGGGTTTTCTGTCTTTTCCTCACCCTCTTGAGGTATGGGTAAGGTTGATAAGGTTTAAGGAATCCTCCACCAAATTAATGAAAAGCATGTAAATAAGATGTCATGGACATAAGCTTAATAATTTAGTCTTAAACTAAAGAATAGATACATGCTTAAGGTTGTATGACATAAGTTGTCATGCCCTCAGGAGAGACCTGAGGCTAGACCTTTTTGTCAGGAGGATAAGTAAAGAGAGTTAGTCTTAGAGGTAGAGACCTCCATTATAAGTGGAGACCTGGCACATGCTTTGAGAATGATGTTAACCCTAACCCTAAGTAGAAGTTAGAGAGAGAGACGACACAAAGAGTTAGATGCCATGATAGACTAGGTGTTTGGATGGACATGCCTTGGATGCCATATGAGCCATGAGAGGTTGGATGGCCGAGTACCTTTGGTGACCCAACCCTGGGAAGGGTCGTGCATGTTAGAGTGAAGGATAGCTCCTTCATTGATGAGGTTAGAGAAGAACCTATGGAAACCCCATGAGCTTATATTTGCATGGCATAGTAGGCACCCCGAATACGTCAGTAGTGTGAGCAGCAGGTTGAAACCCTGGCCAAGGGAGTATGTTGGATAGCTGATGAGATAAGCATAAAGGGCTAGGGATAACCTTGAGCAAACATAAGTTTGAACATAAGTATCACCAATGTAGGAGTATGTTTGTGAGCTTGATCCACCTTCATGGAGAGAGGACCTCTGGTAGTGAGGTTGTTTGTAGGGTTAGCTCCAGAGAGAGAGAGAAGGAACCATGCAAGAAGGTCGGAAGCCTATACTCTGAGATATGAGGAAAAGTAGGGAGTTGAGGATGATGCGACCTAAATGGATGATAGGGGTTGCCTCATGCATGATCCCTGGAGGCTGATGATATCTTGGTTGCCATTAGAGGAACCAAACCCTAGAGAGAGGATGAGGCTTCTGGTACCTATGTGCCTATGGTATAGGTGTTTACCTTCTGAGATAGGAAGAAGAGTTCCTTAGACCTTGAGGGGTTTAGTAACAGGTTGTGAGGCCTTGTACCTTATTAGTTGTCCTTGAGGAGGACTCAACTCTGAAGTGTTTCTCGAGTAGAAGGATGACAAAAGTGCATGTCATGTCTTATACATGCTTGATTCGTGGTTAAGAGGTGGAGAATGCAGTTGGACACCCAAAAGTGAACCTAAGTTTCCTAGGCCTAAGAGGGGAAGTGGTGTACCTAATGCTCATGAAGAGATTTGAGTTTCTGTAGATTTGATCATGGTACTCCTCATGTTTGGAGGAAAGGGGAAACCCCCTTAAGTCTAAGGTATGTTTGATGAACCCCTCACAGCTAAGTGGTGACATGGGAAGGTATGTTCTTGGTCCAATGTTGAGGAATAAAAACAATTATGACCTAGCATGGTTTAGTAGGTGGTCTACTTGTACCGTAGTGGCTTGCTAGGGCTAAGCATGCTCATGTGGATGTAAACCCTAAACGTAGGGACGTTTGTGACCTTTGTTATCAAGGTGTAGTTTCCTCCCATCCTGGGAGAGGGACCCTTTTGTAGGGTGTATACCAGTTTTGTTGGTTTTGAGGTAACCTAAAGAGGTCTCATAGGATCTTGAGAAGCTAAGTGAAAAGTACATAGTATGAGGATGAACCTGTAGACCCATAGATAACCATCTCTAAGTGCATGTGGATGTGGTACCATGGAGGTAATCGGTATGGGGCCTGACCAAGGTAGGAAGGTCGCCATGACCCCTACACAAGGATGAAAGTCAGCCCATGAATGCAGAGAGATATGATGAAGGCTTGGGTAAGGTTCTAAGTTGGACATGTACTATGTTTGAATCCTAAGTCTATCCTAGGGTCAGGTAGGGATAAGACCGATGGAAGTAGGAGTTGCCTAATTCCCTAGTTGCACATGACCATAGGGTCGAGAGGTAACAACTATTATTGTCTGAGGGCCATGGGTTAGGAGATTGATCACCTTCATGAACTCATGGGACCCAAAGGGTAGATGAGTAGGGCACTCTCTGGATGCATGAGGGAAGAGGTATGACCCCAAAAGTACCGACACCCTACAGACCTAGAGGAGATGACCAAGGATTGTGTGGCGACCCAAGTGGGTTCGAGATCAGTTTTCCATAAAAGTAACTTTGATATCGAGATGATTGTGATGTAGAGACATATGTTGCACGTTTCAACTTAGATTTGAAGGTGTACTGGAAATGTGGGATGTACCATCTCTACTCTTGGAACAGGAAGAACTTTGTATTTGGACGACCGCCAAATGCTTATTTCCTCTTATTATGGGAGTGAGAGATAGGACAATACGCATGTCATACACCAAGGATAAAGATGATGTGAGTTCAAACGTTTCTATGAGGTATGAGGACAAAGATAATAACATACCCTTGTGAGTAAATGATATGTAGATGGTTTACAAACATCAAGAGAACTAAGGTAGTCATCTTGTGAGGATGTTTTATCATGAGCTATGTGGAATTTGCAAGTTATACAAGGTTGAGTTTGATAACCAAGAGGATGATCTCAGAGTGTTCTTAATGAAGATAGACTTAGAGTATGAGATGAGATGATAAGTGGAATAGATGGAGGTGTATGTCTTCAACATTACCTTCCACATAAGGTTGAGATGCAGCTACCTAGTTTAGTTAGAGGCTAGAAGAGGTTGCTAGGTTAGCCCTAAGTTTGAAAAAGGAGATATGTTTGGATAGCACTCAGATGTAAGGAGATTGTTGATCGAGTTAGTGGTTTCTTAGTTAGCCAGCCTAGGGCTTATCATGATAAAAGGATGGTTGAAGAACCTCATATGCACTTCTTTGGAAAAGAAGGTGATGAAACCCCGACTAGAGTGGTTTAGGGTTTCTGAGGAATCAATCTTGAGGAATCATGACATACAAGAGATCATGATTTTAAGATCATCATACACCATGGTACTACTAAGATAGTAAGTGACAGTAGTACTTTGGATGCCTAAGATGAAGTTGCACGTGGCTTGTCGCCATGCAAGCCAGGAGGTGAAGGACGAACACTAGTAACCCAGTGTATTGTTATAGAGGATAAAGAGTCCCTGAGAGGGAATGGGAGTTCATCACTAGGGATGTTGTGGTAAGTCTCTCCTAGACCAAGGAAGGTCAGGATGTTATATGGGTTATGGTAGATCGCCTTACCTAGATGACATGAGGAAGAAAGAGTATTGTCAAGGGACAGATCCAGTTGAACTACATGTGAGAAAGAAATGGTTCAACTACACCATGATGTGAGTTCAAAAGTTCTTGAGTATGACCTAAAGGTTCACTTCCATAAGTGGGAATAGGTACATGAAGAACTCGATGTTAGTACAGTTTATCACCCTAGGTAATGGTTAGTACGATCCAGACTAGAGGGTCTAATAAGAGCATGTGTGCTCGTTCATGGTGATACATAGAGACAGTTCTTGTCTTTTGTAAGATGTGATGATAACCACCATGACCAATGTCCAGATGTAAAGAAGCTCTGCAAGGGAGGTTGTGTCAGTCACCACTTCATTAAGATGATGTTGGTGAAGGGACCTCGCAAAGGTCAAGAAAGGACCACAGTGTGTGCAGATGAAATCGCTTTGATCATGCAATGGCTGAAAGAGAGCCCAGGGGTGACAAGAGTCATGAGCTGATGTAAAATAGACTGGCATGCGATTCACTATGGGAGAGTATGCGATGTGAAAATCTGATCCCTCTAAGCTACCGCTGAGAAAGTTGGGTTCCCGATACATGGTTCCATTTGATATGGATTGGTGGAGATGGTTAGGTTTAGCCTTACCCCTCATAATAATGTGATGAATGATGTGTTCCACGAGTCTGATCTAGAGAACCATGTGAGGTACCCAAGCCATGTGTTGAGCCATGAACCTATTCAACTTTATGAGAGGTTGAAATGTCCTGAGTCGCCTATGAGGGTATGATATACCAAGGTGAGAGAGAACTCATATGAAAGAATGTGAGATTATGAAGGTTCTTGGGAAGCACCATGGAAAGGGTGAGGCCATATGGGAGCCATGATGGACATAAGAAAGATTTATCATGTTTTGTTTGTTTGCTTGATGGAATTTTGGGGGCAAAATTAGTATAAGAGGGGAAGGATGTTACACCCCAAATTTTGGGTTCTTTTGATGAGAAATGCAATTTCTATTAATAAAGATAAAGGAGAAAATAATGATGTGATTTGGTTTGAATCAATGAATTTCATTTATAATAGCCTTGATGGTTGCTTAGTTGGCTTTATTGGCTATTGGGCCCAATAACAAGGAAAAGAAAAGGAAATTCAATTATTAAAAGAAATAAATAAGATAATGGAGAAAAGAAAGATGTAGAAACCTCTAGAAGGCAGAGGAATATCCTTCAAAGGTGGACTTCATGCCTTTTGGGTTCCTTGGGTTCCAAGGAGTCCAAGTTGCAAGGATAATGCAACAAGAGAGAGAAAAGATCAATTAAGTATGCTTTATTAAAGGAAATATGAGATAATAATAAATTTACAAAAAATATGTGGATATTTGGATAATGGATCCATCTTGGATAAGATTTCGTGGTCACATGGTTTCTAATGTAAAAATGAATCATAAGTAAGAAGATAAAATATTATGAGAGAGAAAATATGCTGAAATGAGTTTTATTAAACATTTACTTGCTTATGAAGAAAAGTCCCTCATATTTTTGAGTTTGAGTCCCAAACTGGGGACACGAGTGTTTAAGTCATTATGGACTTTCCCTTAAAATTTGGTATTAATTGGATAATCGGTATGAGAGTTATGATTTTTACAAAATCTCATAAAGTGGAAAGGGTAAAGGAAAATATGTATTAAATGTCACAATTGTTTCCATATCTTTTTTGGTGCATGGCATGATAGTCGTTGGATCTGAGATCCAACGGTGGATGTATTCTCACCTACCTCGATTAGGAACATGAAAGAAGAATGGTTCTTGGGAATTTCCAAATCGATTTTCTTTTTGTACGATTGATGAGCAAATCTGGAAATTGTTTCAATGAATCCGAGAGAAGAAATCGCTCTGTTTCATCCTAGGTTCTAGTACCTTTGGGAGGGTAATAAGGAAAACCCCCTTTTCCGGTGTACTGGTCGGCCGCCCTCCATAGCCATGGGCTATAAAAGGGTATGACTCCCCTTCTGTAAAGGCCACGCACACCTGGTGAAGCTCTGAGAATCTATGCCATTAGGCTTTTCTGCCAAATTGGCACTGAACCCCCCCCCTGTCTGTTTGTTGCGTTCTCTTATCAGCCGATGCTCTGCTTTGGCGAGACGTCTTCTCGTAGGTGTAGATCCCGAACACCAGGGGTATTGATGACAGTGTGGGCAAGTTTGGCCCTGGTCGACAAAGACAATGGAGCCACCGCTGTGGCGTTTCGTGCACTACAGGCCGAAGTCTGCACGATGGTTGACCGGTCGCAGTTGGCCTCACGAGGAGAAGCAAGACGGAGGAAGGGGATGAGACCCGGGGAGATTACATATCTGCCCCTGAGCAGAACATAGCAAGGTAAGGGCTTTAGCATCTTTTGATTGTTTACTTAATCATTGGCCGCGACGAGCATTGCCAAGCAATTTGGCTCAAAAGTGTTGACGTGTCAATAGGTCATTGGTTCTGAATGATTAATTTTGCAAAAATCATAACTAGAAATTGGTAAGTCAGAATCCAACATATAATATATGATTTTTGATCAGAAAAAATGCAAGGAGTCCAATAAAAATAGTTTTTGTTCATGAATCTGATCATAGTTCGAAAAGTATATAAAGTTGTCAACTTTAGTGAATTAATGATTAAGAAACCCTAATTTAAGATGATTAATGTATTGAGAAGGGTTATATGGATGATTAAAGTTGATATTAACATGTTGATTATAAAAAGACACATTAAGATCTAAAAGGATGAGATTTACACATAATTGGATTAATTTAGGGTTCCATGTGCATAAATAAGCTTTGATGGGCCTTGAAACCCTAATCTTAGTAATTAAGATTCTTAATGGCTTTATTTGATCAAATACATGTATAAAGATGAGATATGATGGTTCTAAACTATTTTGAGTATACAAGTTCCTAATTGTGGATAAATACCCTTAATTTGGTAATTAGGGTTTTCTAATGGATAAATGTGGAATTATAATAAATGGAATCCAAATGTGAATTAGATCATAATGAAATATGAGTTGTTAATTCGAAAGAAACTAATGGTGATAATTGAGTCTAATGACATTGAATTAACTAAAAGGGATAAAGATGGCTTATGATGTTGATAATTAGGATTTGTGAGTAATTGTATAAAATTAGGGTTTAAAATAGTAGGATATGAAGGGAAACCCTAATTGCAATGAAAACCCTAAAAGTGGACCAGAAACCCTAGGAAGCAAGCTAAGTTTAGTAGATCTTGATGGCATGATTAATAATAGGAAATTGTATGCATATTTCATGATCTCATAATGTGCTTGTTTGCCTATTTGGATTTCTTGATTGGATTATTCTGTCTCAAATCAGCCTAACAGGTATGTGGTTACGCTTATGAATATCTCGAATTAGTTTTTTGAGGTTTTCTGAAGTTTTCCTCGATGACTTGAATTAAACTGTTGGATGAATTTAATTCATGCAAACTATAATGTGGATATGACTATCACTTAAGATATGTGCCTACTAGCTCAGATCCTAGTCCCCTCTGTGGCTTAATGGTTTGACCTAGTACATGGTTGCCTATGGGGTAGGTCCATCAAGTCATTGGATGACTTAGTACATGGCTACCAATGGGGTAGGTCCATCAAGTCACCTTGAGTCAGGGATTGGGCTACCTTTGGGTAGGGCCATGTGACTCTATAACCCTAAGTATTGGCTACATGTGAGGTAGGGCCATGGGGGTAAGGATCTACCATACAGAGAGGTAGTATCCAAGTCCACTGCAGGGACAGCACAGACATAGGGGATAGGTAAGGATTGAGTAGTATTGCTTAAGATGTAATCTCGGTTGTTAAATGATAATTGGTTGATTACATTGTTATCATAGTTGCACAATTATTGTTTCCCCCACATACCAGCTTTATGCTGACCGACGTTTTGTTTGTCGACGTTTTAGATACAAGTGAAAAGAACAAACAGTAAAGTGGCATATGTGGATTTAAATGAGGATTAAAGTACAAGGGAGGATTAGTTAGAATAGACTCCAGTTATGGATAGAAGTAGTTACCCTCAGTTTGAAGAAAAAAATATGCAAAGTTTTACTTTATTACAGCCTTTCAGTTTAGTTGGTAGAATTTGATAATTATTATTGATTATTTGTCGAACCATTGATCCGGAAATTGGGATAACGGCTCTGACCTCGTGGTCTCCCTTGATTGGGGGTTACTAGGAGGCGGAGTTGTTACAAGTCCTCCTATGATCAATACATATATGTTCTGTAGATCTTGCTTTTGGGAATGTTGCACTTGTAGTTGATCCCTACACATGGTTGAACACCTTTTCTTTTTTTCTTCTTGGAGTAATAGACTGACTTAATTTTTAGGATGAAATTTCTTTTAAGATGTATATGATGTGAATGACTCAATTTTGGCATAATTTCATAGGTGAAATTCTTTTAAGGTGTGTAGGATGTGATGGAGTGAATTTTTTAGGCCTTCAAATGTCTAATTATATAGTTTTTTTCCCTAAAGTGTGTTTTGATCGTGTGAAGGATTTCTAATTGATTAGGTATAGTTTGAAGTTCTTTAAATGATTAATTGTAATATTTTCTTCTTATAATTTATGTTTGGCCCAAAAAACACTAAATAGAAACTATCTATTTAGTTTATTACAATAATTTAGGATAATTACTTAGATGATATGAACAATATAAAGTTTTCTTTTTACTTTTCACAACTTTTCAATTCCCCTAAACAACTAATAGTGTCCTTGTATTTTATCAGTGTAATAGTATTATTCCACCATTACCTAGAGTATCCATTCTTTGACCATAACCTATTGAGACAACTAGTTCAAAATAAAACTTCAAAAAACTTTAACAAATTGGAGCATCTTCCACCTAGTACCCTTGAGAATTTGTGAATTGAGCATGTTGTTAAACTTGAGAAATGTTTCATGGAAGGATCTTATAACCATCCAGGAAGACTTTTCTATAGAGGCCTATTGTAGGGACTACAATGGCTAAAATTTTATGTCAACCTCCTAATCTTTCACTACTTCTTGGTTTTTTGCTCAAGAAAAAGTTCATGCTATACCCATTTCCAAGGTGTTGAATTTTTGGAATCTAAGCTACCTCTCTATAAATTGATGTTGAAGTTGGGTTATTGTTTGATTCATAATTTGATAATCTAACCATTAATGTTCAATGTCAATATGGTGTTCTTTTTCCACAACAAAAAAACCCTCCATTTTAATCAATAACATGCATATAATGAAAAAAACCAATGATTTCCTCATCCACTTTTGTTTGGAAACTATAGGGCGGTTTAAGGCTCCCTCTTTGAGTAGTTCATGGGTTCATACATCATCATATTTAACTTGTGAGGATCCAAAACCTCACCCTTGTAAAACACCCATAGTGTTTCCAATGAAGCTGAAATTGATAAAAAAAAGATCTTGGGCCATTAGGAAAGCCTTTTATCATCAGAGACGTTTTTGAATCACCTACTTGCCAAACTCCTAATATATATAATAACTAATGCATTTAATGGGATGGATGGCATTGTTCTGGTGATAGAATTTGCATGAATCAAGTCAAAAATGTTGACGAATTGCAATATCTAGTAGTGGTACAGCTTTGATGCTACAACCTCTGTCATGCTTTACACATGTTGGTGATTTTCAAAGTTAGTGATTGGGAGCCACTCTAGTGAGATCAAGATAAATCATTATGTTGAGATGAGTATATATGCTTTTTTAGGTTCTAGTTGTGTGTTAAAATGTCTTGGTGAAATCTATCTTTAAGCTTTCTTGGTATTCTATGTCACTCTTTTTCTATGCTCCATATTGTGAATATATATTGGGACAATCCCCATCCTATTTATGTAGGTACTTCTGTGGTTTGTATTAAATTGTAAGTTCTCATTGTCATTTTGATTGAAATTCTATTTACCAATTAGTAGACTTTTACTAAATTTAATGTGTGATATATTCATTGAGGTGAAAGTGTCCAATTTTTGTCTTAACCTTCTACTTAAAATATTATTTGTGCTTTTGCATGATAAAATATTTTTCATTACATGTATCAATTAATGCATAGTTTGTGCATTTGCATGATAAAATATTTTGTCTTAACCTTCTACTCAAAATATTTGTGTTTTGATTTTTTGATCCATAGTTTTAAAAAATTATTAAGGTATGATGATGTCTTTATATGTGCATTAACTCTGAAGCATGTAAACTATGATGGTTTACATTAGCTACATGTCTAGTTAGGTGGTCATAAAAACCTATGTATAGGCTTTTGAAATCTATTTAGAAGTACGACTTGATAATTGAAATCTATTGAGTTATTTAAATTCCCTTTAATTAGTTATTTTAAATAGTTTTTTATTTTAATCATTAGGTTCCTCATTAAATTTTTTGTACTAAATTATGTTTTTGGGTGCTTGTTAAACAAGTTATACCTAGATTAATTCTTTGTATAGATGCATCTTTGCACCTTGATATGAATCATGAAAGAACAAGTGATGACTGGATTAAAGCCATTGTAAAATTAGTTGTATACTTGCAAACACCCAAGGAGGTAACAACGAAATGGAACCTACCCAATGAGTAGAGAGGAAATGAGATTCGTCCTTAGTTGATGGTCCTCAATGTGTGTGTCAATGTTTTGTCTCTTTTAAGGCCCCGGTGTGGACTAGGATGCCCCTCTGTTGTGAGGTTTATTTGGTGGTCTCTTTGATGCTCATCGTACCTTAGGAAACATTTTATAGGTTTTGGAAACTTATTTCCTTCATTTATTTACCAACCTTCATATGACTATTTAGCACTAAAAATATCATAAACAACCCAAATAGTATGTAAACTATTCATAAGTGTTTGTTATATATTGGAGTGACATGTAGAATCCAAGTGACACTTCACCATTGCTTTTGTATGCTATACACATCATGACATTTTGATTGTTAGATGCTTCTAAGTAACTCTAAGACTTATATAGATTAAATGTACTACTACACCTTGTATATCTTTTTTGAAATCCATGTGAAGTTTCTCATAATGTGTTCATTGGTGCTTCAATTTTGAATCTTGTGAGAACTTTGGTCATTTCTTTTTTCCTCCTTGTTTCCATTTTGGTTTGTACCTTTAAGCTACTTATTGTGAGAAGGTTGTGTCCTAAGCTGAAAGGAGCAGATTGTGGTCTTATTTAAGTGTGTTGTTCCAGTTTACTATAAGAAGGTGATGGTTATCCCTGACAATAAAAGTAGGTTGGTATTAATCCAAAAAATACATATGTAATTGTAATTTGAATTGGTATAGAAAAGATAATAAATTTACAGGTGCATAAATCTAGGATGACAAATAATAGGTAGTGGAGCTATGATATTTTAATCCATAACTAGTATAAATCATACTATCTTTTTTGGTTGAATTTGTGGATCAGATACTTATCTTGTTTGCACTACACATCTTTCTATAAGCAAGTTGTAAATAACCTTTTTTGTTTGAATTGCATAGATATGTTTTTATCTCTATTCACCCCCTCTAGATCTTTCAACTAAGAAATTTCCATATATGAATGCACATCATGTATAAAAACACTCATGATTTTCCATTCTATTATGTTGTTGACTCAAATGGATTCCCAATTACAAGGAGGATCACTAATAGGCATAACATCTCCAACAATAAATTGCATGTATGATGTCCCTATACATGTGATTTTATCAAGAATGGTGGCTTGGGGAGAGGGTGTTATACACTTTATAGTGGTGATGAAATTGATTCAATAAATGATGTCTGGAAATGAGTAAAAAATAAGTCTAGCTTAATACCACATAGTGATCCTATTATTTCCTTTTTGTAGTCTATATCCATATTATTCTCAATGCATTTCCTTACAAAGGCTTAGACTGTGTTAGAGTACACATGCTCGGACTAGTATGTATCATTCTTGAACTATATCTAAATACATAGGACCTAACTAGAATGTTCAAGCACAATTTGTTTGCTAATCTATTAATAGAAACCCAAAACCATGTTTACTAAGTTAAAAAGGATGTGTGGCCTACTTCATAGAGTGATACTTGCATATGAAATGGTGATCAATATTTTCCTTATGCTTCGTAATAAATTAATGGAGGATCTTAATAGGAATGCCCCCCGCCCCCAGTTTTTAGAAAATAATGAAAACTATGATATTATGTTTAATTGTGATATAAAAATGTCATTATGATGATGTAGTGTCCTAAAGATGCAACAATAAATCATCCAATTAGAAAAAGATATCAATTTGATTAGAATCGTGATAAATATTTTGGTTTGCTAATGTGATATTGTCATTAGGTGTCTCTATCTCGGAAACTCATTAGGTTGTTTTGATTTCTAATATGAGATAGACATTTTGTTTTCTAACATGAGATGACATTGGTAATGCTCAGAGCTATTTCTTTTGAAGAAATTTTGTTTTTTATATCTATAACTATACATTCTTAATATAGAATGCTAACCAGGGATACTACCAATTTTTTGCAATGCATCACTAAACACAAATAAATTTCTCCTTTTTATATAAAATTTAAGCCAATACTATAAAATACATAAAAGTATGGAAATGACGCAATGGTAAATGTAACATACCAAAATCTAGAACCTTATCCTATTCCAATGTTAAGAAGTTAGAGACCTTAATTCTTTGGGCTTAGCCAAACAAGGTTGAGGATATACCTAATGGTAGTTAATGGTAACCATTATATATAATGTGTGAATAAATCACCCTAACAAACATGCATGAAAATAAATATGACATAATACCCTCATATTAATTATAAGACCAATAATGGATGCATAAAATATGTCACACTAGATAAATGATAAATATAAATATAATATTTTGGTTGTAATGTGTAAATATGGGACACAATTGGAACAATGATAATAATAATGATAAAATAATAGTGATCTAGAATTTTCTATTTTTTCACAAGAAATGAGAAAAAGAAATAAATAATAACTCCCTAAACAAGATAATGTCATATTGAATTATTTAATATGAGAAATTGTGTTAATAATAAATAATAGGCTAAAATTGATAAAAGGAAGACTAATTGGATAACAATATCTTCAGATTCATTTTCTTTGGATATGATATGGCTTGAAGGACAAGTTTCACAAATTTGGGATAATAATAATTATATCAATTTTATTTAGAAATGAAAAGGTGATTTTCCTTTAAAATATGAGATAAATTATTTAATGACTCAAAAAGTGGGAAAATCTTATATTCCTAATATACACATTAAAAATAGCCTTTGGGTGAATTTTCATGTAATTTGGATAATCTTTGATATACATGTGTAGATTAGGAGAGAGAAAGTATGTAAAAGTCCAAAATATTAAATAATACTAAAAGATAATGGCCAAATCGTGTTTCATATGTTTTAGTTTTCTTAAGCGTGAAGTTTCACATTATTTGCATAATAATAACTGTTTTTATTTTAACTGGGAAAGAAAATAAAAATAAGAGTAAAATATATTAAATAAATTATTAAATGACTCCAAATGAGAAAATCAATCTCAAATTCGAAATTTACATGTCAAAATTAGCCTATAGGTAAAGTTTGATAAATTTGGACAAACTTAAATGTTTTAGTTAATTTAGGAGAGAGAATATAATTTAAAGAACAAAAACATTAAATCATATGTTAAAAAATTAATTAATGGTAAAATCATGTTCCTCATGTCTAGTATTTCTTATAAGATAAGTTTCATATTATTAGAAAGTTTCTAGATGCCTTTAACCAATTAAAGGGATAAAATAAGTGATAATATTTAAAAATATTGAATAAAATACTAAAAGTCTTTCAAAAATAGAATAATGCAAAAATCAGATTGGTCATCGCAAAACTAGCTAACCTACTAAATTTGCATTTATTTGGACTTCATTTGCATCCTTAAATAATTATAGAAAGTTGTGTACATTAAATACATTAAAAGAACAAAGTTGGAAAGTTGTATTAAATGACATTTATCCAAGCCCGCATGAACACTAACAGCGGACTAAGGTCCGGTATTTTGAGCATAACTCTCTCGTTTCTCAACGAAACTTCATGAAACGAGTTGCATTGGATTGAAAATTTAATTTCTCATCCATCCATACCCTACTCGAGACCTATAATGGAGAATTCTAGAAACGCCTAAACTTATTCCTAAGTCTTCTGAAGCAACTTCTCACACACCTCTTGAAACATAAATTCATATAAATAGGACTCTACCCTCATATGAAATGCACATCTAAAGACTCTCATCAGATTTTAATTTCTCCTTGCATCATCGTTTCATCCACCGTCGAAAGTGGTTCTCAATTTGAGTTTGCGGAACCTCTCCCCAATGTCTTGCTTTTTCGGAGCGTAATTGTACCTCAGGTAAACAACTTTGGTACATGTTCATTATGATCGGTTAGTTAGTTTCACGAACGAGCGATGAATGAAGTTTTTTCCAAACTCTTGGATAAGATTTTCTTTACCCATCCAGCCATGGCGTGTGTAGTGGGGAAGAGGATAATCCCTTGTGTTTTCCCCTTTTTTCCCCTCGATTCTCTTTTATTTTTCTTTTTCCCGTTATGGGTATTCTTATAAATCACCACGTTTTAATTCAGTTTTTGTCGCTTGTCATGCCAGCACAAATAGTACATTTATATCCTTTTATAGTGTAAAGTTTTGATTTTTGATTCAAGGGCAAATTGGTTTCTTGCAAATTCATTTCACAAGTAAATTAGTAAATAAAGTGAATCTTGTAAAAATCATATCTTTTTATTGGAAGCTACAAAAATTATAAATAAATATGGTTTGGAATGAAAAAATGATCTCTATCTAATAAAAATGTTTTGTGTCTTATTTCCATGTCTTTCGAAGGATGATTTTTGGGAAATGAAATATATGTATAAAATTCATAAAAATTATAACTTTGTCATATAAACTCCAAAATTAAGATAAAAATATATTTTCTTGATCAAGAGAACCTAATAAGTCAATTGGTACAATTTCCAAAGTCAAAATCCCAGGTTTTTCAAAAAGGTCAAGGTTTCTTTACACATTATAAAACCCTAAGACATATGAATAATTTGTAATTAGGCAAAGTTGATCTTGAAAACAACTAGAATGGTGAAGAGTGTTTCTAGGACTCTGAAATAAGGTATGATTGCATCCCTTATTATTTCTATATTGAGATATTTCTAATTTCTCTCTTATTGTATGTTTGCATCCCTTATTATTCTTTTTGAGCAATAACCTATTTTCTTCTTTCTTTGTCCTATGGACACTAGCCTACACATTCTCTCTTTTTCTTTGAAAACCATGGTTCATGTGAACTACCTTATTTGTTACTGATTTTGTGATTATGTTATCTTATTTGACATTTTCTTGGTCTCTTTTTTTACGCTTTGTTCATGATGGAACTCAATTTGTTGATATGTGCCCACTTTGAGGTGGATGTTCATGATGGTCATTTTTTGTGGTGACTACTTTGTAAAATCTGACTATACTTCATACTTGCCTCTCTTTTATGCATGTTATGTGACTCAATAGCCCTAGAATAGTGTAATTGCATTGGTTTTGGGTTATGTGCTCTTATTATATCTTTAGGATGGAGGTTATGTGCCTCATACCCGGGTTTCAAATTTATGAGATTTGGCCCACACATTTTATATTGGGGAGTTAGGTTATGTGCCATTCTCTATTAGGTTTTAAGTTTATGAGACTTGACTGCCATTGTTATTTATATTGTTTGAGTGTTATGTTATCTCACATACATGCAAGTTGTTGTTATGGCGATGGGTTTTGTGCCGAAAGAATTATGTGTGCTTTTATGGCACCACTTTTATTAATATTTTATGGCAGGTGTCTCTTTTGTTATTGCACATCATTTCTCTTGATACCCACTTGTGGTAGTCCTGTTCTTTTCTATGGAAAGCCTTTTATTTGACATCTTTTATTTTATTATATTGTTCAACTTCATTTTAGTATGCACATACCAGCTTTTTGTTGATGTCATCTATTGTTTCCTCTTGCTGGGGTATGCTTCCAACCCCAGGTGTAGGTCAACGAGAACATGGCAGTTAACATGGACTTAGCTTAAGGAGTTGAAACTTGGAGACAATCTTGATATGTTTAGATTTCCCTCTACTAGATCCTTATGTTGTACCTTCTATGTAAAACCTATATGGGAGATGATGATGTACTTTTGTAAAGAATTGAATATAGTCATGTTTTATATTCCTCCGCTACACTTTGGTTGTTTTTATTACCATTAATTAAGATTTAACAAATTTACACCATGTCCAGCATATCTTTTGAGTGTGTTTAGAATGGATGTTTTATTCTTCATATTTTAGTAGGGAGTGCATCCCCTCTGGGTCCCACTCCTTACAGCATGGTATCAGATCCCATGATAGTCGGAATCTGAATATTTTAATTTTATCTCCCTATTTAGAACCTTTACCTTGCATAATTTCTCTCTAGGTGAGATGTTCACCCTAGAATTTTGTCTCCCTAATTAGAACATTTACCTTGCATAATTTCACATTAGAATCATCATTAGTAAACCCTAATGTGATGAGGTTTAAGGTGATCTTACCCCACCATATAGGTTAATTTGACACATATATTTGGATGATATTAGGTTTGACTTGAGGATGGAATTAGATGATGAGGATGAGGTACTAGTAGGATAAGAAGATCATATTATGGAAATATTATGAGTTGGTTCTTACTTTGATTTTGGGCCCTACTTTTAGTTTTCTATCGCAAAAGTTTTTGAATCAAATTATTTTCCTTATAATACTATATATACAAAAATAATGTTTTCTGGATTTTGTTGATATTTTCTTGAACTGAGTCACAATGAAGATATTTATAAAGCCTAGTTAGAGAAATCTAAAATTATTTAAAATAGAATCTTAACCGTAGATTCTTCTATGAAGAGGTGACTAGGAATATGTGGAATAATATAAAGGTGTAGTTGACCTATCCTCTTTGACCTTTGGTTGTTATTTGAACCTTAGGGTTCTTAGGTTGGAGAAACAAGGATCTAAAGCTCAACCTAGTTGGTTAAGACTTTTCACTTAGAAACATGGACAACTTAAACCCCTAAAATATTCACAATTAAAAGATGCAAAGTGACCATGGTACATTGGTGATATTTAGTTTGACTTCTTAGGTTGAATCTTATAAGGGGTGGTAAATAGTTTATCATTAGATTTTGAGGACGAACTCTCTTTAAGGGGCGGTATGTTGTAACATACCAAAATCTAGAATCTTATCCTATTCCAAGGTTAAGAGGTTAGAGACCTTTATTCTTTGGGCTTAGCCAAACAAGGTTGAGAATATACCTTATGGTAGTTTTTTTTTGGGTAATAGGGAGCTTAATTATTATTCATCCTGGGCTCCACTCCAGGCCAACTACTGAAATTAACATCTACATTAATCTTTAACCAAGACGGCTTAGCTATTGAGAAATTGAAAGCATCTAAAGTGTTAAGGGAGTGTTTTGAAAGTGCATCTGCCACAGAGTTCAGTGCATGTGGGATGTATTGAAGGGAGATACATGGTGTATTCCTCAATTCATCCTGGATTAGTCTCTAGTTTTGTAGAAATCTCAGTGTTGGAGGGAGACTGTTGGACACCAGATTGATTGCCTTCTGAGAATCTGAGTAAATGGTAACAGTAAGAATGCATGTGATCTGACAAAGGCGGATAGCTTGCTTGATGCCAATGAGCTCTGCTTCAAGTGGAGACTGCGCCTGGAAGTGGTTTCCTGCTCCCAGAATGAATGAACCAGTAATATCCACGATATGGATGTCGCTCCCTACCTGACTACTTATAGAATGAAAAGTTGCATCTGAGAAAGCTGCAAACCTTATCATTGGGGGCTGATTGATGAGGTTAGGGCCTTTGGCCAGGGTAGTGTTGCTCTTATGCGCCATCACAGAGATAATGGTGTGTGTTCTTTCCTTGATGAATGCTATGCAGGATTGTATATGAGGTTGCTTTTGCTCGTGTATTAAGGTATTCCTAACCCTCCAGATATGCCAACAAGCCACGAGGGGAAGGGGGTCAGTGGAGATGATAGAGGCAATGAACTATTCTTCGTCTAGCTTGAGGAAACCCTGGGAAGTGGGCAGTCCCAACCAAATAGGATGGATTATGTGACAGTCTCTTATACTATGCAGCAAAGTATCGGTAGCGTTTTGACATGCAGGGAAAAGGGCCTCGACCGTAAGGTGCCTTTGGGATTTTTCAACGTTCGTCAATAGTGCTTTATGCATTAGGAGCCAACTGAAAACTTTAATTCATTCTGGAATGTTTGCCTGTCAGATGACATCCCATTTCCCTTCAACCACTTTCTCCTTTCCTTGTCTTACCCAACTGTAAGCCGATCTAGAGCTGAATACACCATCATCATCATGAGGCCAGTCCCATTGATCCAGACCTGAGGACGGGCATGGGGCGGGAGGTGTTGGACTGCTTGTAGAATGGTTGGTGACATATAGGCCTTGATGAAGTTTGTATCCCAATCATCATTCTGCAGGACGATGGAGCTGACGGTGAGGTCCTCTAGGTTCGTTGGTATTTCACAGGCAGGATCAATATCATGAGGGCAAAGACCAAAGATCCATCGGTCGGTCTAGGCATTTGTGGACGTACCTGAGTGCACGATTTTGGAACTTTCTTCTGTAATGCGAGGGAGGTTCTTCCTAATGAAGGACCACGCCGATGAGCAAGGTTTGTTGATAAAGCGCCCGTCAGAATTGTATTTTTCTTTCATGATGCAGACCCACTATAGATATGGGCAGTTCAGGAAGGGCCAGATGTTCTTTAACATTAGGGCATTGTTTAGGTCATGTGCATCCTTGATGCCCAATCCTCCATGTTCTTTAGATGATGTGAGCTTCTTCCAAGAGACCAGTGATATTTTCTTATGGTCCTGGCCTCCCGACCACACAAAATTCTTCACTTGTCTATTTATTTTATCATAGATTGCAGGCGAGAGTTTAACATTTTGCATTGTATATGTGGGAATTGCTTACAGAGTTGATTTGGCAAGGGTGATCTGTCTAGCTAGGGAAAGTTGGTGGGCCGACCAACTATTCATTCTGTCATTCAAAGTGTCCACGATGTGTTCATGTGTCTGACTGATTTAGACGATTGTGGAGCAAGGGAACTCCAAGGTATCGCCCTAGATCCTTTGTCTGTGGGATGCCCAGCGTGCTGCAGAAGATTGAGCAAGTAGCTCGAGGTGTGTTGTAGGAGAAATAGCAATGTGATTTCTCTCTAGAGATTTCCTGGCCGGATACATCTGAGAAACATTTCAGTACTCGATTTATAATCTCAGCTTGGCCTTGAGATGCTTCGGCCAACAACGTGATGTCGTCGCTGAAGAAGATATGGCTCAACGGCGTTCCTCTCCTTGAGAGAATGATGGGTTTCCAGTTGTGTGCCGCCACTTCAACTGAGATTGCTTGACTGAGTCGTTCCATACATAGAACGAAAACATATGGGCTTATCGGATCCCCCTGAAGGACTCCATTGGTGGTTTGGAAGGGAGGTAGTGGCTCCCCTCCCTTAGAATTGAGGTAGAGCCTCTTGTGATGATTTCCATTATCAGGTTAATTGAAAGAATAGGAAGAACAACTTTAACAAGTGTGTCTCTTATGAAGGGCCAATGCATTCTGTCAAATGCTTTAGATAGATCAATCTTAGCACAGACCCATGCCTTCTTTGAGACCTTGCTCCGCATGGAATGGATGATTTCTTGAGCAACCATGATGTTTTCTGTAATGTGTCGTCTAGGGATGAAGCTTGATTGGCTTTCCGCAATCCATGAGGGTAGTAGAGGCTCCAGGCGTTCAACAATTACTTTAGAGATAATCTTGAAGCAAGTGTTGTTAAGAGAGATCAGCCAAAAGTCCTGGCATCTTTGGGTTGTCTGACTTTGGGTATAAGCACAATTAGGGAGTCTGCAGTGCTAGCTTTGATTCGGCCATTGTTGAAAGCTTCCTAGACAGTCAGAACTACTGATCTACCCACCTTGGACTATTTCGATTGAATGAATCCAGCATGGATCCCATCCAGACCTGTTGCTTTGAGTGGCGCCATGGAGTCCGCCACCTACTTGATTTCATCGTGTCCCGGCGTGCGTGCTAAGAAGTTACAGGCATGATTGTTGATCCTAGGGAAAACCCCCACATAGGTGGTGATGCTCGCTATAGGAGTTGGCTCTCTAGTTAATGGTAATCATAATATATAATGTGTGAATAAATCACCCTAACATACATGCATGAAAACAAATATGACATAATACCCTCATATAAATTATAAGACCAAAAATGGATACATAATATATGTCACATGAGATAAATGACATAAATAGTATAAATGATAGTATCTTTTGTAGCATTTTAGGGGAGGCAGAGAAGGCAGCGGAAATAAAAAATAATATTCTCCCCGAACCCAGAATAAAGGAATCGCATCAACGTCTATACAATAGGAATGATGGTTTGTAGAGATATACCTTGTCCTGAGGCTTGCTCGGTGACGTTACCTCACGGCTTAAGCAGTCTTCACCTCCGGTCTTGGACGGTGTTTGTGCAGTTCCTGGTCACCGAGACTATCGGGATTGACAGCTGTCCTCCGAGCGGCAGAAATCTCCCACCTCTATAGTAGTCCACACTGACCACCTGGAACTCTGATCGCCTTGTCGCACAAGGCACCGGAAGGAGTCATACCCTCCTATCAGCGTACTAGTCACTGACACACTCTCCTGCCATCAATCGCCTTTCTGTAGTTTTCTTTCCCTTGTTGTGCCTCCCTTGTCGGGTAGCACCTGCTCGGGCTCTCCTAGTTACCACAATCAGAGAGAACGATAACTTTGCAGAGCAACTGGTGTTCTGAGTTGTCCTTGAGAAGCCCCCAGTACCCCTATATATAGGAGGGTCATGGGACAGGGTTCTCTACCTCGGGCAATGCAGGATTAAAGCAGGAGTAGAAGGGTTCGAGATTTTCCACAAAAATAACCAACTGTGTCAGTTGAACTGATCGTTTCAAGCATGAACTGGTCGATTGGGGACCTAAGCCGATCGGTTCACACCTGAACCGATCGGTTGGGGAACCTGAACCGGTCGGTTCACTGCCCTAGTCAGTTCCCAATTGACTTTTCCTCTTTTGTTTCGAATTGATCCAAATATCAATCCTTGTTCCAATCAAATTGGACAAGTGAAACGAAGAGAAATTTCTCACCAATCTGACTTTCCCAACTTGCTTGGTTGGTCAATCGAGTCGATCGATTCAACACCTTGAACCAATCAGTTCAGTGACCTGAGTCGGTCGACTCACCAACTGAGCTGATCGGTTCACCAAGCTGAGCTGATCGGTTCATCATATGAGCCGATCGGTTGGGAGTGCAGATTGTGCAAAATCAGTCAATTGCAATTTCAATCAATTTGATACTCTAATCAATCGGTCCAACACCTTGAACACTATGATATTGAGCTATCAATTGATTGAGTGCTTAATTGAACTACTAAACTCCTTTAGTAATCAATCTAAACATCATTTGTGGATAAACTCCTCTTCCAGGTTAAATCCTATGTGTGTGACCCTACAGACCCATTTCATGTTGGCAGTGAAAGTCCATAACACGTATGACTTCACAAGCAAAGAGCGGTTCCTAGTCGCACATCAGTGCTACCCAAGTGAAATAGAAAGTTGGAGAACAACTTTCAATCCTACAATCCGTGAATGGTGTTACAGCGAATGTATAATTCCTTTGTCTCTGATATCCCGAATGAACTCAAGGCATGGAACAGTCATCCTGTCAACGTTCATTCACTTTCTTGATCTCAGAGTAGATTGGAGGAGATATGTATGACATCAATATCACATACGGATTCACACATGCGTGCGCACGCCTATCTCAATCCTACTCATCAAGTGGCCATGTATATCAAACTCCCTCAGGAGGGACAAATCCCATATCTATCACTCACCCCTCAAAAGCCCCATGTGTCAAAGACACCCAATCATCACCTTTATAACAACCCATGTTTCAGGACTGCGTTTGATGATGTCAAAGTGTACCCAACGACATGTGTTGAGTGTAGTGATTTCCGATCAAAGAATCACACCCACCACCATCACTGTGAGAACTGACTGCGACTACCATGTCATGGTTCCATGCGTCAAACTCACGGTGGGTCTATCTGGTACACTTGTTCTCTAACAAGTACATATGTGTTTGGTTTGATATCTCCATATCATGACTAATGAGATTCTGTCATCAACCAACACCACAATCTAGTCTTGTGTGTCATTGTTGTCTATCTACCTTTCACAATGATATCCGACTAGGGACATAATAAGAATGTACAAACTCTTAGCATCCGTATGATCTCATCGTTCAGGTCCTCAACCTGAAAGTATACGTCATTGAGTATTGTCATTCTCTAGACATTCAATCTGTTCTATCATTATCTCATATGACTGAACCAGAAAGAATTGGAAGCTTTCCTTTGATGTTTATCAAATCAATCTTAATGTATCCCACCAATCGTCCCATGATTGGCTCTCAGGGCATACATACCAACATCTTTTTGGTTGCATTTATGGATTAGTTACTTATCTTGTTTTCACTACACATCTTTCTACAAGCAAGTTGTAGATAACCTTCTTTTGTTTGAATTGCGTAGATATGTATTTATCTCTATTCACCCCCTCTAAATCTTTGAACTAAGGAATTTTCCATCTATGATTGAAGATCATGTATAAAAACACTATTGATTTTTCATTCTGTTGTGTTGTTGTCTCGACTGGATTCCCAATTACAAAGAGGATCACTAATGGGTTCTCCTTCTTCCTTTGAAAATTATTAATTCTCCATAAGCTTAGTTAATACACCCATAATGGTTAAGTCACCATTGATGTAGAGAGTAAATATATCTCCTCGATAACTATTGAACTTACTTGTATCTTATACTTGATTTAAGATTTTTCCTATCAAAAAACCAAAGAAGTTGATCTTTTATTTATAATTTTCTTATAATGAACATCACAATAAAATCAATAGTCATGCATTATTGATACATAGAAATATATATTATGGTTTTGTATGTGAAAGATCCACACTCAATCACTACAACACTAAACGTATACGCATGTCACTACAAATAGTTTATATATTCACCAAGCTTAACATATCCGACAATAAATTGCTCATATGATGTCCCTATACTGATGATTATATTGAGAAGGGGTGGGTGGGGAGAGGGTGTTATAACTTTATAGTGGTGATGAAAATGATATAAAACCATCCTATTATTTCCTTTTTGTAGTCTATAGACCTATTATTGTCAATGCATTTCCTTACAAAGTCTTAGGCTATGTTAGAGTACACATGCTTTGATAGAATGTATCACTTGAGCTATATCTAAATATATAGAACCTGCCTAGAATGTTCCATCACAATTTGTTTGCTAATCTATTATTAGAAACCCAAACCCATGTTTACAAAGTTCAAAATGGTGTTTGTGGCCTGCTTCACAGAGTGATACTTGCATGTGGAATGGTGATTGGTATTTTCCTTAGGCTTGGTAATAATTTAATGGAGGATCTTAATAGGGGATGGGAGAGTCCACGAGCACCCACCCCCATCAAATTTTAGAAAAATATGAAATACTATGATATAATGTTTAACTATGATAGAAAAATGACACTATGATGATGCATTGTTCTAAAGATGCAGCAATAAATCACCCAAGTAGAAAAAGATATATGTTTGATTGAAATAGAAATAAATATTTTGGTTTGCTAATGTGAAATGGTCAATTAGGTGTCTCTATCTCAGAAATAAATGAGGTTGTTTTTATTCCTAATATGAGAGACATTTTTCTATCTAACATGATATGACATTGGTAATGTTTAGAGCTATTTCTTCTAGAATAAATTTTGTTTCTAAGATAATAATAAATCCTTGATATAGAATGCTAACTAGGGATATTGTCAAGTTTTTGCAATACATCATCAAACACAAATAAAGTTCTCCTTTTTTCGTACAACAATTTAAGCATATACTACAAAACACATAAAAAAGATGGAGATGACACAGTAGTAAAGGTCAGATTTAGTGTAGTTTAAAGTTTTGATGACATGTATATTATAACAAATGTGTGAAACGAAGGAAAATAAAAAAGGCATGCAAGTTGGATTTTATCATTTATTACATACAATTCATTTACTAAATATTACTATATTTCACCATCTATGCTTAATTAATTGAACGAATATACTTGTATAACACCACATCTTTAATAATCCATCCATCATGCCAATTATTACATAATAACACCTTCCATCACTACTATTATCTTTTTTTTAGTAATAACGGGTGCAGTCTGACTACATCCAAGGAGCGTCTACAACTGGAAAGTACATAGGAAAATAGACTAAGTTTGTTGAATATAAAGAAGAAGCCTCAGAAGGGCATGAAGACCAGACATGTGTCGCAAGTTTCTTAAGAAATTTCTTCACTAACACGTTTGTGAGCTTGTTCTGTTGCCACTTCTGGTGGACTATCACTAGTGAAGGAGAGTAGGTTATCATTTATCTAATATAATAATTCAGTTATAGACCACCTATATTACAGAGTGTCTTATATAATTGTTGAGCTCACTACCACCAATAGTATTAAACTTATAGAAAATGGAATTTTCTTGTCTAGATAATTTAAATAAAGTGATAACATGGTATATAAATGCATTATTCTTAATTCTATTATGGATGAGTTTAAGCACTTATAAGGGAGAAACCATCATTGATTGCTTAGACGAAGATTGGATAGTTATACGATGATTCTAAATTATGATTTCAAGAACATGTCGATGATGAATGTATTGTTTTAGATCCTCATAATTGTATTATATTTACTAATTGTTTATTTTTTGTATTCTTTTTTTTTTGGTGAAACAAGCTCGTCTATTGATACCAAAACAAGCTTGTTTATTTTTGTATTCTTAGTAATCTAATACTTTTGTGCCTAAATTAGAAGAAAACTTACAATAAATCTTACTTTTTTGAAGCATCTAATAGTTTACTTATGCATACCCACCCCTCCAGTACAAGAAATCGAACCAAAATATGTAGTCTAACCAAATCAAACAAATATTTGGGTTTGGTTATAGAAATGTGAATATCTTTTTTTTTCTTATACCTCTAAATTAGTTAATCGTGGTTGTAGTAAGATTGATGGTGTCAATATATATAATTCACTGAAAACTTTTATCACATACAATTACTCATATTAGTCTAAACATATGTTATTTAATAAATTTTTGTAAGTTATAGGGTTAAGATAATGTTAAACAAATAAAATTAAAGTTTTTTATAAGAAGCCAAGTTGTACGCCACATATTGAGTTGAATCACTTGAGTTATTTTGACGCTTCGCTTTATATGTAGCTTTAAGATTTCTCATTCCTAAACTATATTATCAAAATTAGTTGATGATCGTGGGGTATTCTATGAAATTTCTAGCATACAACTATATAGTGTAATATGGTTATATAAAGATGATGAAAAGTCATGGGCTTGTTTGTAACATTTCTAACAAATAACTATATAGTTTCTAGACTATCATGATTTTTTTATCCCTTTGATCAAATATGTGCAACATGAAGTACATGTAAATTGTCCTATATTAGATGCATTTATGGTAAAAGTGTTTCAGATTCTTCTATGGTAAAAGTATGAAATTTATTTGTGTGTGGTTATAATGTGCGTCCTTTGCATACCATATCACTAGGAAAATTCCTAGAGTTTAACTTTCTAAAGAGGTAGTCAACTTGTTGCAAGCAATGAGTCAACATTCTAGTAGTAATGTAGCAATCCAAGGGATGTCGGAAAAAATGATGGTTGAATCAAGACTGATCAAAAGAAGAAGAAGGAAAATCTGATTTGTTGAGAAAAGAAGGGAAATCCGGTTTGTTGAGAGTTTGATTATGCTAAGAATAGAAGTGAAATATGCAAAAATAACTATTTAAGATCAAATGATAAAAGGAACTCGAGGTTGGGGGGATCACTACCAATATCCATGTTTTTACTCAATGCGTCAACTCCTAAGTTTCAATAATCAAATCAATAGCATGTGGATTTTCTCCTTTCAGAATGCAATCACATAAGGGTCGGACTTCCCGCAAACCCGTTTATCATGGTGTTTGTGAATCCTCGTCCAACCATCCAACATGTTACTTTCTTATATCTCATCCAGAGACATGTGGTTCCTACTAACGATCAAACTCATGGATCCGGTGATTGTGTCACTATAAGTTATAAAAAATAAGTCAAATAGGTAGAAGGATCATAATCTAAATCAGGTGATTGTGTAAAAAGACCATGGGTTCATTATTAGAAGGGCCCAAAATCTCAGCACCCTCACAAGAATATAATTATTCTACCAGAAAATAAGTATGACATCAAATGGATAAAAAGATAACAATCGCAATTAAGGGACTATGGGTTCACTCTTGTGGTGATCCCTGGTCACATCCTCCCACAAGAATATATCAATTCATCCAACGATCAACGCATAAGCGAAAGGAAATCATTCATTCAGAAAAGGGAGTCGATCACATCGAATAAGAACAGGCTATGGGGATAGCCCCCATGTACCAGAAGAAAACTACTTAGAAATAATGTAGAGAACGGAAAAAAAGTAGATAACAAAGGATGTCCTTTTGTTTTGGAGTCCCCCTCCTTTATAGGGAGAAAGGAGGGGGGATTAGAAATGAGGCTTTTGGGGGGTGGTCGCTAGATCCGTTTTAAATGATGTTTGATTGTAATAATGGCCTTCTTCATTCAACGTTTGACAAGATCTAGGCGCAAAATGGTTGTTATGTGATCTAAATCAGTCAGTTTGTAACTGAAACGGTCAATTTATATTTGAACTGCTCGATTCGTGAGACTGGAGTTGGGCATAATTGAAGTATTTGACTCTTGGTGTTTTGGGGCTTTAATTGCTTGCCCCGAATAGAGAGCTTTTTTGAATTGTCTTATTTTACCATTTGACTATAGTGTGAATCGATCGACTCAGGATCTGAGCCGGTCGATTGGATTTAATGCCAGTGTCAGTTTGATGAAACCCTAGAATGGTTGTTGGCAGTTGCGATTTAGCTAAGTTTGGGCACAAATTGGTCAGTTCGTGATATGAACTGGTCGACTCGTATCTAAGCTGATCGGTTGGCGAGAGTGTTTCTGGGCAGATTTGTTCATTTCCCTATAAAAGTCAGTCAAAACTTGTGAAAACTTCAAATAGAAGGGAGAAAAGCTAAACTAGACAAATTTATACTAAAAATATTCAAAAGGCAACAAATTGGTGTCAAATAAAGATTAAAATGTGTCAATAAAGGTGATGAGCTTTCACTCATCAGAATACCCCAAATTTAAAATTTTGCTCTTCCTTGAGCAACATTTAATTTAAAACATTGTCACATAATACTTCGGCTCATCATGTTCACTTGCATAACACCACTTGAGTCCTTTCACCTTATATGGACAAGCAACCTTGACTTCCTCATACACAGAAAACAATTTTCATCTTCCCTACTTCAAGTTTGTTTCATAGCTTGGTTCCATTTCAAGACCCTCAACAAAATAGATTTCATATTCCCTTTGTATTTGGTACTCTCACATATTCTTATGAGTCATGCACAAGAACAGGTTCAAGAATATGTGGGATTATGCAGATTCCCCTAGGCATAAAATTGGAGTAAAAGGGGGTATGGAAGGAACCAGTCTCTCCTCTATTCAACTTTAGACCTTTTTATTTCTTTATTTACAATTACATTGATCACATGTTTTGGTGTGCTCTTTTAGCATCTTTTCTTGATGGTACGCCCATGTTAAATTTACGAGGGGTATGGAAGAAGTAGAAGAGGGGGAAGGGTGCCACCCAAAACTTAGGGTTTTGACACTTGGTTTTTTATTTTTTTTATTTTGCAGATGGAGAGATAAGAAGGTGACTGAAGAAGTGTAGAAAATGATTGTTATTTGTGCAACTAGTTTATTTTATATAAGTGCATTGGGAGTATCATACATTAGGACAATGAATTTTGAGTTACACAAAATCAAGAATTTCAAGTTAATCTATAACTCTAGATAAGGAAGACTTATTTTTTAATCCTATCAGTCATCTATGGCTTGCCATCTTTTTCAATAAATGGTGTTAATTAAGATCCTAGGTGACTATATAATGTTTATCAATGCAAGATTTTATCATGTATATTGCAAAAGAAGTTGTATCATTCAAGGGGTATATTGATAAACATGCATATCATAATGGCCAACTAGATAAAGGCTTGTTTGACAAGATAAAGGTCAAAACTAAAGGAAAATTTGTAAAAACAATTAAAGCTAAACTACATATCATAATGGAAATTGTAAGAAATTCAAGATAGAGTGGGTGGAATGAGTATATACCCACCTACCTCCACTCCAAACTTAAAATTTTGGTCATCTTAATAAAAATTTAAATCCAAAGTGGAGGGAAGAAAATTGTTGGATTGCCTCCTTACAAGTACTCTATTTAACATCAAAGGCCCAATGATAGTGGTGTCCTCCAAGGTGGAGTAGGATCTGTTGTTCGAATGGTGTTATATTGACTTGACTGCTTTCCTTGCATCCAATCCATCATATTTGCTTGAGTTCCTTGGAACGTGTGTCGGATGGCTTGGCGCACATCTATGTACCAAGGACAAAAATTGGGGTCAAAGCGGATCAGTTCCCATGGTTTGTAATATGACAAGAAATACTTATGGGGAATCTCAGTTGTCTGATCATAAAAATAATTGTGAGAAGGTGTAGAGTTGAGATTTAGGTGAGGATGTCTGGTGGGAAGATAGAACATATATTGTACTTCTTCTATTATAACATTTCTTCTTGGTATTGAACACCAAGCTTCATATGCTCATGTTTTCAATTACAACCCCAGAGCATAATATTTGGAAGCTTCATATGCTTTTGGCTTCAATTACAACACCAGAACATGATACTTGGTAACTTGATATGCTCGAAAATTGAATTTCAATTACAGAGTTTGATGTGTTGTATTCATGTTCTGATTATATATCTTTTGCGAAGGAATACTCTTTTGCAACAATTGATGTACGGCAAGACCTACATAGTAAACCAAATATGCTTACAAAAATGTGTGAGCATTCTAAATAGCCAAAAAAATTGGATCACGGTGAATCACAAGTAGATTTTTTATCTATACCAATCGACAAAGGTGGGAATGCAATGATAGTTCATATAGATACCTTTATTGTGAATTTTCATAGGGGAGTTCAAAATTTTGATGAGAATGTTGATAATGAATCTCCTTTGTCCAGATTTGATTCACAAGTACTTGTTGACGAGGCTGATAATGCACCGACCACTTATGGTATAAAATTTTTACCATGTTGAATATGATTATGTTATGCATAATATTGGTGATGATCACTCAGACACATGTTGTCATGAGAAGCAAACATAGGCTACATATGTGATTGGATATCTACTTTCAATGTCATTGTTTAGAGAACTATCACTTAATACATGAGTTGTGTTCAATTCAACACCAATAGTGGACTTAGCCCTTTGGATTGTTCATCTAAGGACTTTTTCCAAATATTTTGGTATTTCATAATGAGTAGCATGTATGACACTGAAGATTGACCTTGTTCATTGTAGGCCTTCTCCACAACCTTCATATGGCATTTGTGAGTTTGCTCCTCCTCCACAACCTCCAAACATTAGTATGACTTCTTTATAAAAGTAAATGGTGTTATTTCATGATCTCATGTGCCACTACCTTGTTTGTTGATGTGATGTTATGTGACTCACTAACAGCATGCTTCAGATATGTCATCTAGTTCTTCAAACTTCTTACTATTGTTTGGACTCATTGGAGCCAAGTCTTTTGAACTAGAGAAAATATGATGTAGGATAATTATAGGATTTTACAGGATTTGTAACAGATGGTGGTGGTGGTGGAGATCGTCTCTTAAGAGTTATCACATTTATGACATTGCCTACCACTCTCAATGTGGCATCTTCATTTTCCAGAGATCATGGATAGTGCTCTATGTTGTAGCATCCGTGCAAATATTTTAATGCACTCCAAAAGGTCATGTTTCCAAATGCATTTCCACTGACAAAAAGTTTGTATCTCTTCATTATGAGATCCATTGACATGCTAATCTTGGTGTCAGATTGCCACTTCTTCTTTGGATATCACACCCAAGTATCCACCCCAACATAGTTGTCAAGTGGCATCATGGATTCAATTCATTTCTATGATATTGTTGGATAATTAGAGTGAACAAAGGCCCAGTCCCAACAATCATCCAAGTCTATCATGGATTTTACTATGAGGTCCTATAGTTCTTATGGAGGGGACTGTGCATGGTTAAATTCCTTCATAGATTTTCCTCCAAGCCACCTATCTTCTCAAGCATTGGTTCTTCGAACATCGTTGTTTACCTTGGCACTCATATTTTTCAAACAATTCAATTTTCAACTTAGTGAAACCTCTAGTGGGTCAGCAGTGGATGCTCATGGGGTTGGTATTTCTAACACATTTTCTCTTCATCGCCTGGACAATGTCTATAATGACTTGATCTTCATAAATGTGACCTTATGTATAACTATCATTTATGAATTCCTTGTGTGAGCTTCTGAAAGTGATAATAAAGAGTTCTCAATGGCAATAGTAGTGAGGATTGTTCAACTAAAGCTAATAGTTACTTAATTTTATAATCAAGTGATCAAAGACGAACTTGAGAATCCTCTTCAACATTATACTCGTCTAATTCATAAGTTGTGTTATTGAGAAAACAAGCTCGGAGTGGATAATTGAACTTTGTCTAGAGTATGAGTATGTGTAAATGAAATGAAACATTATTGTTGTTATAGGTATTTCCTTCATATGGCTTGAATGGCTTAGGAATCTTTTGGAATTTTTCAGAACAAAAGATCTCAATATTACTATTTGCAATGCTAGCAATAACACAGAATTCTTCAAAAAATATAGACAATTGACTAAATGGTTAAATAATGTGCATATAATGTGCAAAAGAAAATTAGGTTATACCAAATGCTATAGCTTGAAGGTGTATTGTATTTCTAGTGGAATGATGTATGTATCTATACTACTTATGAATTTCACCAAAGTCAAGGAACATACATGATTTGGATATTGGAGCTAATTTAGATGAGGCATACCCACAAAAGTATGGAGAACATAACAAGAAAAAGACCTAAATGGATATTAATTTGACTCTTTTATTAAGTAATAGCTTGACAGATGATTTTTTGTTCAAGTCCTTGAGAATAATGCATGTATATTGTTGTGAATAAGGTTTCCACTAAATAAGTTTTAGGGATATATGCATAAAACATCAATGCAAAACTTAGTTTTGCTATATGGTTGTGATTTTTTTTGTTGCTCCATTTTTCTCATTAATAAAAGTGAGAGACCTTACTTGAAGAATTACATAGCCTACGAAGGAATAATTCAAGTTTTTTCATGAATTCACCACTTTCATTTTTTTAAGATCAAAATGGACTTTTTAAGCTAATTTTCACAATATTATGGACTTGTATGAAGACAGACATAAACTCTGACTTGTGTACTGAGAAATAAAACCAATTCTTGAGAATAGTCATCAACTAGTAAGGCATAATAAAGTTTACCTTGATTTTAGTTATTTGAGATTTTCCTCAAATATAAAATTAAACCAAGTCAATTTCGATAGTGATTTTTTATAACTTCTGATGCTAACTTTAAGTCAACAAATCACAACATATGATTGACATTTTATTACTTGATTGGACAGATGATAAGCACACATGTATTGACCTCATTAGAGTCTCTTCTCTGACATACATTACATTCTTTTAAGTAAATGTAAAGCATGTGAGGCAGCTAGTGATGTCACTACACAAAAGGTCCAAAATCGTGGTGCATGTTGTATGATAAATTATCATCATTTTTTGTCTTGTGCTTTTAATACCTTTGGAGTACTTGTTGATCTTCTACAATGCCTTCAAAACGTCAATAGTAAGAACCCTATGTTACCCTCGTCTACATCTTAGAATTTTATTTTTAGATCTATAGTCTTCTTCGGTTAAAAATGACAGCTCAATTTGTTGCACATGCTTCTGTCAAGGCATTCTAGTAAGACAAATTTGATCTAATTCAAATTAAGAATGTTAAGAGAGAGAAAAGCTAATATAAGGATTCAAATTGTTTACTTTATGGGTTGACTTTTAGTACTAATGTTAAACTTTATAATCATTAAATTTTAAATGTATGCAATTTATTAAACTTAGTATGTAATGATATTTTGATGCATTATAAAAATTATACAATCTAAGTTTAACGTTTACAAAATTACAAGATGACTACAATTCTGGATTGTAGTATTTGGAAATTCCAATTGCAGTTCAGATCTTGGTTTGATAGTTTCCGCTCCCATGTGTTCATCCGAAAAATTGGTTTTTTGATATTCTTGATCAATTGTAAAGTTGAAATAGTCCTTATAAACCCAAAAAATGTTCAATACACAAACATTCTTTGTCAAATTTTAGAACAAGTAGCCAAGTACGCACCAACATAAATGCGAAACTAATAACTTAATCTCAAAACTATCCCAAATATATAATATATTTCTAAAATAATTGCAACATAAATATTAATTCCAAAATTAAGGATAATTATTATAATATGTTTGTAATAGAAATAAGACTATGTTTTTGTTTAAAACACGAACTTGACATAATGAGAGAAAAGAGAAAGAAAAAAAACGCCAACGCCTTTTCCTTTTCAGTCACCTCTCCATGGAATAATGATGAAAACGTGATGAAAGGGGATTGGCCAAAATTAGGAAAAAGAAGACGGGCATTCTAGGAATCTCAGAGAAGTAAGAGAGTTATGGACCTTTTAGTCTTTGTAGTGCCCTCGTCATTTTTTATTCTAAGTTGAGTAATTGCGAGAGGTTACATGAAAATTGAAAGGATCGTGCGGTACCAAAAATTCTTAATTATACGTCTTTATAGAGTGAGCTTCATGGTAAGTGCACGATGATCACAGTGATCAATATGTTGTCCATACTCTTCAAATACCACCTATTATGATATAACAATAGCTACATTGATGACTGATGTTAATTTCACAAATTTTTTTGTCAAATTCACTTGTAAGTAATTAGATAATATGCTTATATGCAATATGATGCGGAACCAAGGAAGCACGGACACTTCTAGACAGCCCCCGTGCCCGTGTCTGACACATTCCGGACACGGACACTTCCCGGACACGGCCCAAAACGTTTTGGACACGGCTGGGACGTGTCCAGTTCAATTTAGTTTTTTTCAGCACACCGGACACAGCTGGACACTGCCCGGACACTTCCTGGACACTTCACTACAGCAGATGCTGCTGTAATACCATATTGGACGATGCAAATTTTGAATATACAGTTGTTGTTCATGTCCTATCACTGAGAAAATGTCACATAGAGCTAAGATCTGATCACAATTGCAAGCAAATCTGTTGAAAGAAAAAACAATATGTAAAGTCTAAGCACTGAATCAGATACTATGAATCAAATTATGGTCTAATAAGCTGGTTAAATGAGTAATATGAACCTCATATATATAAATATTCTGTAATATACTATATTTACAAAAACTATGTGTTTAGTTTTGTTCTTCACATTATATCTACTACACACACAGACACACTTCTACATGCATATAAGATTATATATATAAATATGAATCAAATTATGGTCTAATAAGCTGGTTAAATGAGTAATATGAACCTCATATATATAAATATTTTGTAATATACTATATTTACAAAAACTACGTGTTTAGTTTTGTTCTTCACATTATATATACACAGATACCTTAATCTGGACAAACTTAAAAATAAATTCCAGTTCATACATCATACATCCACACATATTAATATATTAAAAAAATATTTTCCCCTCATCCAATGCTGTGTCCGTGTCCTACATTTTTTTAATTTGCCGTGTCCCGTGTCCGTATCCGTGTCAGTGTCCGTGTCTAGAAACGTGTATGTGCTTCCTTGTGCGGAACTAACTATAAGATAACAGATTAAGTGTTTTAGAACACTTTACAATATAACACACATTGTACAACATTGGAAAATAAGAGACAAAGAAGTTCAAACTTTTGACAACGTCTACCAGATATTCAGGGTTCTACTTTCTATGCCGAACATGGTCTCTGCTCCCTTGAAAACCAGCTAGAGTTGGTCATCATTTTGGGGTAGACGACTCCGACTTTTCTTTTTTGCCATCCAATTGGCGGAGGCTGCTTTCTCTGTTGTAATTTACTTTGGAACCCTGAAAATAGAAAATCAAGGGAGGTTGCGTATCCAGGAGTGGGTAACAAATATTAAAAGCGCTGGTAAAGGATTTAACTATCCTAAAAAGAGACTTTTGGGGGTGACATAAATATAAATTATTACTATATAATTACTGAATCAGATGGCTCACAAGTTTAACATCACAGTTTATGAAAGCCAGTCAGACTCTGAAAAAACGATGAGTGGGGAGCATGCCTAAACGTTTAGATTTTTCTTATTGCTTGATGGATAGGAGGCAGCCACCCTTTCTTATAAATAGGATAAGAGGGAAGCATACAGACACTAGACAAACCCTAATGGGCCAATACATAATTGGGCCCATATTACAAATAGACTAAAGCAACTTAAGTAAATAGACTAAAACACTTAAGTAAATACACACTCTAACACTTCCCCTCAAGCTGGAGTTTGGGAGAATCTCAAGTCATCTTACAAACTGACTAATTGACTAAACAGAATAAAAAGATAATTAAACCCTTACAAGAATTTCTCCCCCTTAATATTACAATAAATCACTCAAGCACTCAAAGACTCCCCCTCGAGTAGATACTCCAAGGAAGCAGACATATGGGCAGGCATAAAGGTTTCTTGATCATCATAATGACATATGGAGCAACAGAAAGAATAGGGGATAGGCACCAAGATCTTCATCATAATCGTCGTTGTAGCAGTCAGAGAGTGTTGGATCACAAGTCCTAGAGAGTGCTAGGTCACAAGAAGCAACAATAGTCAACGTGCAAACAAAGCACGGACGAGCCAAAGAGTGTTGAATCACAGTAGCAAAAAGTCAACATGCACAGCAAGCATGCACAAGCAGAGAGTCGATGTGCACAAAGCACAGACAAGCCAGAGAGTGTTGGCACACAGAAGCAAAAGTCGACGACGTAGGAGGATAGAAGACCAGTGTGCAATGTAGCAAACAAATAAATAACTCCAACATGTAATGTAGACGACAACAACAAAAATCTTCATCACCTTCCCTCTTCACAAAGTATTCATCGCATTAGCCAACGTCAAGGTTCAGAGAGTGTTGGTTCACAAAGTCCGGAGAGTGTCGGTCCACAGTTGAAAGTCAACGTACAAAGAAAGCACGGACAGTAGATAGTGCAAAAGCACATAGCAGCAAGTAAAATGTGTTAATCATAGCACAAGTAGCAACAAAGACGTCCCAATATGTAACTTCATAGTAACAGTAGAGGTAGATGATGAATAAGCAATAATAGCAACACAAAACTTCATATAGAAGCAAAATCTATCACGAACAGTCTACATAACAACAGAAGTGTGACAACATGACTTTCCTATCTCCAATATTATACACTTTCTCTCTATATTAGTGACCTAAATCACTCAATGAGTTCAATTTCATAGCTGGATGTGTTTTGATGCTCCATTAGAGTCACATTGACTTCATGTTACAAGACGTGGCCTTATTTTGCATGATTTACCTATGTGGCATGCCTTAATATATCATGCATTTGCTTTCAATTTTGACCCTCGTTATTATATCCCAGTTGCCGCCTTGATTTACCACCCTCCTGGGCGTTCGGCCTCCGCCACAGGCGTGGGATAGGGGGGAGAAATCTCTCTCTTAATCCCAAGGTGTAGGGGATTCAATTGTGAATCCAACGCCTCAAGAATCACTTGAAACGGAGCCACAAATCTCAAGTTAGGGCGTTTCCAATATTCTTACAAATTACTTGATTTAAATGAATGTTATTCCCTTTTCGGTTGTGTTGGGTCGTCCTTTCTATTGGCCCCAAAAGCTTGGCGCACCCGCGCGGCCCAGCTGAGGATTGGCGCCTTTTTATTTGTGTAGCCCTCTATCTCACACCCCTCACCCAATGACATCCATCAGATTGAGTCCCACGGATCCCCCTTCTCAAATCCAACGGCCAAGATCTTATCTTCAACCTTTGTACAATCTTCGGCGGAGGAGGCATTGTAGCCCAACCAACCCGCACTAATGCCCCTCCTTCTTGGTTATTTTTCACCAATTAAGGCCTTGCATCGCTTCATTTCACTTCCAACTCACATTTTTTCCTCTCTTTCAACGCTCTTTCGTGCCTTGTAACACCCACCCCGCCTCCTTTCACCATGGTCATGGCAGCGTTGCAGCTGCGTTGTTTTGGGTGTTTCAGCCCGGGACAACCCCTACCCCATGCGCGACTACCAACGATCTTGTGACCTCCCATCACAGCCGATCACCCTCTCCCTTAGCTACAGCAGGCTTTTCCTACCTCCTTCCCTACAGTTGTCATGTTGTTCGTGCTCGTCGGAGTTGTGGCTTCAGCGTGGAATGTGGGGAGTTGTGCCTCCTATGGTGGCCGCTATGGCGTCTTGAAGCGTCGAGAAGGCGGTAGACCCTTCAGGTCGGGCTTCCGTACCTTGGTTCCTGACCTGGAGCTCGTCGGAGTCACCCTCCTACAGTAGCGTGAGGAACTGCGAGAACGCGTTAGCGGTCTCCTGGGAATAAACAAAGGAGGCTTGCGTTGTGTTCCCGGCGGGTCGGTCCACGATGCCAAACCAACTAGGATGGGCCACAGCCCAGTTGGCTGCAGAAGGCCATCCGGGACAGGCTTGGGGAGTTGGGGTGCTCTACAAGAACGACGTGGCTCTTTCTTAGCCCTCGATCTTGGATCCAACAATCCAGGATGCTTGACTTGAGGTAAAATTTCTAAATGTGATAACTGTGTAGTCCTTGGGCCAAATGTATCATGCAATATATGAAAATTGATCACCTCGACGAGACCTGAAACTTGGGCATGGTCTCAGACCCTAAAACTCCCTCTTTTGTCCCTGATTTCCTAAAAATGTAATATTTGACTATGTTGACCACCCTTAATGCAATGTTATGATGAATATTGAAAGTTTGATGCATATTGACCCTCTCAAGCATCAAATCAGTAGAACTTGTGCTCTTGTGATCCTAATGAAGGCCCTAATCACCTTATTGCTCATGAATGACCTAAATGGTGCATATATTACTTGAATGATATTAATGATGTACATTGCCCTTTGAATGTGAATCTTGCTTCCTAATGACTCAAATGCTTAATCAACTCCGGAATCAGGGACTAATGTGCATCCATGATCCAAGGACCTCTCCCTAAATCCCTTTTGTCTATGTTTGTTCTATATGGACCAAAATACATCAATGTGTCTCTATTATGTGAATGTTGCTTACGCCTTGAACCGATGATATGTTTGACCTAACTCATGAATCCAACTCTTTTAGATTCCTCAAATCAGTAATCTTAAGATGTTTAGAGACACGAATGCATCTGATCAACCCTCTTATTCTATTGTCATGTTTGTAACTCTAAGCCCACTAGTGTTAACCTAGTAAAACACATATGACTCACTTGCATTACTTGTTCCCTAATCTCATGAGAATCCTATTATGATGCACTCCCCTCTAATCTGAATTGGCTCTATTTATATTATTTTCCCATGATGTAGATGTCCACCTAAGTCACATGTGAACCTTGTTGGCATATGAACTATGTTAATGTTGCCATGGATGTTGAGATGTTGACACCCAAGGTTGGGAATATGATGCCTAAACCCTAGGGGACATCCACCCACATTAAAATGTGATTCTTATGTCCATACTTTCCTGATCTAAATCATGCTTGATGCTTGGATCCCTTGTCTTGATTGGATCATGACCTTGTATGCCCTATTGTGAGTCTTATGACCTAGTTATATACATAAGTGACTTGAATCGTGTAATGTCCATATAGTATGAATGGAGTGTCGAAATGACATGAAACTTGAACCACACCATCATGATGACATGTAAATCAGTAAAAGATCATCTAATGCACTAACAAACAATATTGAACCTAGCTTGGTCAAAACTCCAAAATGAATCTAGTTAGGGTTAATGATGAGAATCTAATGTATGTATACAATCTTGTGCTTAATCAGGTGTTGCTTGTGACTAGGTGGTCAAGGATGAGTTACATTATGAAATCTCTGAATCAGGTACGGACTTTAATAATTATATGACTATGGCTTTCTTGCTTGAAATGTGATACATATGTATGCTTGTTTACTTTCTCAAATATTGTCATGTAGTATTCTAGTGTTGTACTCTATGGTTTTCTTGTGCGGTGCTTTATAACTTGCAAACATAATACAGAAACTCCATTATGCAAGCATCATGCACCTGCTTGAAGTTTTGGGGCATGGAAATAAGGTTGGGCGTCCTACTTGAGTTATCAAGATAGGGCGGACCATGTCGATCAAAGGGTTAACTAATCTTGAGCACCCTCATAGACTCTTCGAGTGAGAAGTTGTCTATAAAAGGCCTTATGAATACATGATATTGATGAATGCACAAAATGATGGTATAATTGGAGTGAAATGACGTAAAACATGAGCTCTCATTTTGCTAAATACTTAACTTGTTTATTCTTGTTCGTTTACTTCTGCAATTCTTTTCAAACTATGCAAAGCTTATGTATATGTATCTTTTAGCCATGTACTCGGCACCTCATGTGCTTGACCCGCCTTATTTCACGTATTTTATAAGTTCAGAGATGGCTAGAAGTTGATGGGCTTGGTGAGCTGTCAGGTGTACTTATTGTAAGATCTCTGGTATACATGAGTAGACTTGTAAATTGTATGCTTCAACATGTAATTGGAAGCTTGTAATAAACAATGTTGCTTATTATATTTTGTTGAATGTTGAGATTATGATTCGTGCTTTTATCTTGTTATTTGTTCATGTATGCTAAGCTTTACGCTTCTGCATTTGCACTTTGATAATTCCATGCTAGGGACGGATGCCTAGGTCCTATTGCCATTGACTTTATAGTCATTTGGAGTTAGGATTTGGGTAACAAACAGTTCTATGACAAGAAGGATCCACATAGACAAAAAAGGAACACCAATAGTAGCAGAAGGATCCATACATCGCAGTAGAAAGTGGCATGAAGATCCAAGTAGCCACAAGTGGCACGAAGATCCATGTAGCAGCATAACTGAATTCTTCTTTCTTCATCTCTCCTCCATGTCATATCTTCCTTTTACTCTTCATCCTCTATTCTCCCCCTCGCGCCAACCACAAAAAGAATGAAGAGTAGTTGGAGTGGAGAGTCAAAAATAATGGTAGAGGTAGGGTTGTGTAGGCAATAAATGGAGGTAACCAAAAATGCAAGTCAAAGTGCAACATGACTAATTACATAGATCCGAATAGAAAATTAAATGGATTTTTTACGACCCAAAAAGAGATTTGTTCATCCTTTAGGCCGACAAATCTAGGGGAGCGGTGGCGGAGTCCCCGCCAAAAAAATTAGAGTAGGTCACTCATAATATAATATGAGGGTAGGACAAGAAGAATAAAAAGAAGACTATTGGAATGGAAACTCAGTAGAAAGAGGAGATACACTACTGGAATGTTATTCGGTAGGAACAATATGTTTAGTATGTATATGGGGGTGGAATAAATATTGAGGTAGACAAAAATTTATGTAGAGTTGGAAGACCGTAGGGTGTAAAAATAAAATTATAAAAATACTGAAAAAGGGAAGATAAGTGTTTTTCTGAAGATGGGTCGCGGGAGAGGAGGTCGCGGGAGGGGGCGCGGCGGAGGGCAATTCACTAGGGTTTCCGATGAAGCGGGAGTTACAGGTGGTTCAGCCGGGTCGGCGTCACTGCCGATCCCTCCGGTGGACTCATGTGAGGTCGACGGAGAGGAGAACCCCGAAATCCTTCAAGATCGCGAGTCCTCGAAGAACTCTCCGCCTGATTCAAGCCCCATCCCTAGATCGTCTTCCTCCTCGCAACTGCCGCCCAGGGATAAAGGGGTTGCTACAAGTCTGACGGTGAGCGATTGGTTGCATTTCAGTCGTCCTGGTCGAGATTGCAGTGCCCCCGATGTTATGGAATATGTGGAGCCAATTGGCAGAGACGGGTCCAAGCTGTTTGCGATTTTGAGCAAGGATGTGGTCTTACCATCCTGGAGCGAATTCGTTTCCATACGTTTCACAGCGAGGAAACCTTTCAAGAGCCAGCTTCATGGCTGGATCAAGCGCCAATGGAGACCTAGCGTGGACTTCCAAGTAGTAGCAGAGGAACCAGAAGGGTACATCGTCAAGCTTCCGACAGCTAAGAAAAGAGAAAGGGTGATGGACGAAGCCCCTTGGATGCTGGACGGAGCGTTGGTCATTGTCCACCCCTGGGAACCAGGAATCGCCCTCGGCCCTCTTTCTTTCCAAAAGCTCCCGGTCTGGATCAGGATTGAAAACCCCAATCTACCCTGGACGATGAACAACCTCAACGGAATCTCTAGTCTGCTTGGAAGGTCGGTCGATTTTGATGAATCGGCCCTTACAGTCAACTGCCTCAAAGAAGTGTTGGTCTGTGTGGAACTACCGGCAGAGTCCGACTTTCCCCAGGACGTGACTGTTGAACTGGATGGAGCTCCTAGGAAACTCAAACTCCAGTTCGTTTCGAAGCTGACGTTCTGCCCCAAGTGCTGTTGTTTTGGCCATAGGCAATCCTCCTGCCCGGTGATTGCTAGGCGCAGAGCAGAGTTCAAAGAACTCCAACTACGTGTTGGAAAATCCAGTAGCACCCAAGGCGTTCGACGGATGGCCAAGGAGAAGAGCCATTTTGTGGGTTCTGGTTCTGGAGCTACAAAGTCGACATATGTGCAGGGTGATAAGATTGTTGAGCCTAGCAAAGATCATCCACTTTTTCAGGAACCGGAGATGTGTTGTCCCCCTTCCTTGGAGATATTGGAAGGTCTAAACTTAGATTGGGAACTGTCCCTTGCCAACATGAAGATCTCCTCGCAGGAAGCTAAGAACTTGATGCAAGCTTCAGGTATCTACCTGGAGTATTCCAGGGTTGTGAACCAGGACACGGATGAGGAGTCATGCTGCTCTTGTGACCTTGAACCGGATTTATTGACGGATTTCAAAGTCAATGGTAGTCCTAAGCAGAAGAAGAAGAGAAAGAAACCCAAGGCAAAAGGAGGAGATGTGGGAGACTCCTCCTAGCAAAATGGATTGGCTGGTCTTTTCCATGGTGCTGCTTCATGTCTGTTTTTTTTCTACTGCTATGATCCAGGAAGATTGCAATGAAGGAAGGTTGTTTGTTTGAGTTGTTCCTTCACTTTTTGTGGGTGTTCTTATTGCAGTGAATGGTTGCTTGAATGGCCTCCTCCCCGTTCTCATTTTGTTCCTGCTTGAGTAGGGGCGGAATAAAGCATATATGGTTGCTGAGGCTTTCTTGGGTGATGGTGCTATGTTTGCTTCGTATTTCTGGGGAGTTCTTCAGGTCTTGGAATACAGGAGGCATGTTCTTAGTGCTCCTATTACTTTCGAGGCAGGATGCTGGAGGGGTTTATGTCCTCATCTTTGTGGGTATGGTTATTGTTGTGATCTAGGCCCTTCTTCTTCTGTGTCTTGTTGGTCTGTGGTGTATAGAGGGTGCTTATCCTGTTCTGTTCCCAAGTGTGATGTCTCTTTTCTTGTAACCTGATACCCACTGTTTTGGTGTATCTAGGATTTGTTTTTTCCTTGGGGTGCAATTGTACCTAAAGTTTGGTTATAGTAACACGTTTTTTGACTGACCAAAAAAAAAAAGTGTTATTGGTAAGAAAAGGATAGAAGAGTGCCATATATAGAACATTCCGCCATGAGTAGATGATGTAGCATGCCAAGGCGCAGCAACAGGTAGCAGTAGAGATGTTGTGTCATTGAGCGACACGCCGTATCAGTTGACACATGAAAGAGCAGTAGCAGGAGACACGTTGTATTGATGAAGAGACATTATGTTGTGTTTGATATCACAATAGCAGCAGTCAGCGCCAGCGGAAGTATGCAACACGTCGTGTCATTGAAAGGACAAGATGTGTCAGTTGACTGAAGCTCAGCGCAGTAAGGCAGCAACACCTCATGTCATATATTGACACGCAGTGTAAGTTGTGCGGCAGAAAATGTCAACGAAGCAGTAACACACTGTGTCAAAATTTTGATACGTCGTACCTCGCATCGTGACAACAGATTTGTCGAAGCAGATGCACGCCGACACGCCATGTCTGAAAACAACACGCTGTGTTGCGGAGGCAAACTGTCAATAGAAAGTCCAGGCAATAGCAAAAAAGGTAGATGAAACTTTTCAGAACTCCACCAAAGCAACATAGGGACAATGTATCCCCAATATCCGTAGAAAAGAGAGATCTTTATCCAAGTTTGTGGATTAAATCTCGATGGTGGTGGTGTGGAGTAGAACGGTGGCGGAGTAGATGATGGTGCAGTAGTGATGATGGCGGCGAATAGGATAGCAGTGGCTTCATTAGCAAGCAAGGTTGACGCAAGGTCAACAGAGGTATGGCGGCCCTTGTAGATCTGGATACCAACAACTTCATAGGATGATTTTTGTTGATGAAGACGGAGATGTTGCTTCTTCTTTGGAGAAAGACGATCAAACAATTTCCAATCATGGTCCTTGCGGATCGGATCATCCATATAAGATAAAAAACTTGACGGAGACGACTCCAAGGAGAAGCAAGGATGGAAAATCCCTATGGGGCAGCCATCAGCAGCGCCTAGTGGAGGCCGCCGCCCGCAAGGGGAGGCAACTCTTCCTTACACTCTTTCTCTCTCAGGGTTGAGGGCAGCACAGGATCGGTTGCTCTGATACCAATGGAAAAAACGATATGAGTGGGGAGAATCCCCAAACGAGTAGATTTTTCTTGTTGCTTGACGGATGGGAGGTAGTCATCCTTTCCTATATATAGGATAAGGGGGAAGCATACAGACAATAGGCAAACCCTAATGGGCCAATGCACAATTGGGCGAATATTACAAGTAGACTAAAGCAACTTAAGTAAATAGACTAAAAACTTAAGTAAATAGACACTAACATTAGTCACTTGTTATCTTCAAAAAAAATACTCAGGTGGCAGCCACCATATTAGATGTGGAACAATTCTAGGTCATATTATGATATGCAGTTAAGGTGCTAGTTGATGGAATGCACACAAAAGTAAGGTGGGCAATTATAAGGAGTGATTGAAGAAGCAAGGAGTGAGTAACCAGGATGAGAGTAGCATTGTGAAGGTTTCTATAGCGGGAGAGGGAAGATAAAGAAGTCCCCCTGACTAGCTATTACTGATACCTCATATTCCAAGGTCATATAGATTCCATAATTTATTTGGAAAGCTTTTTTTTACTTCAAAGGCGTAGTCTGGTTTTAATATTATTCCACGGTTTATTTGGAAAGCTTTCTTTACTTCCCCAAAGGTCTACTTTAATTAAGTGATTTTTTTCCTTAAAACATATAAATTATCGAGTTCTTTTAATTTTTCTTGGAAAATACTGAGAAGCACTACTTGCCTGAAAGATGACCCCCAACTTTTTAAGTGCATTGGCTCGAGCTTTCAATACATCCTTGGAAACCGTACTGTCTCTAAGAACCTGATATTCATAGGAAAAAATCAATCTTAGAAAGAAGAAAAAGCACTTGAAGCAAAAACAATAATTAGTGGCAAACAATACCTAATCAATTATAATAATCGGAGGAATGCTAGGGGCTTAGAATGTGAATTGTTGTTCAATTAATACATGAATATCAAATTTTCAATATTTATCATGTATGGTTAACTTGGGATAAGATTAGAAATTGTTGTCATGACAAAGCTCATGGTGAAGATTTTAGATTATAATGTAGGATAAGGCTAAGCACTAAAACGACATGGAATTCAATGTTTGTCTTCATCGTTATAAACAAAAGGGCAATGTCATTCTTAGTGGTACATAACTTGGTGCAATGCTTATGACCCACTAGTAAAACGCCTAGGAATCTATGGTTCCTAGATACCCCAAAATTTTAAGTATCACAAAAACTAGATAGGCCTCCATGACGTGTCATCAGTAGGTGCGATATTACATTTCAAAACATTCTCATGATCTCAGAAAGCAAAATGTGATAGATTTTTTTTTATGTTAAGTTTACAGGTGGACTTTCAAAAGGTGTTTCACTTCGTTAACGGTCGTATGCAGGACAAAGAGATGCCCTATTATTATCCTCTTGGTCTGTCTTGCTTATTATAAATACATTAGAAGAATAAATCTTACACGTACTAGAAGGCCCATGACGTTTAGAAGTCTCTGACTTCTACATATAAGTTCCTACATACCAACACTCCACCTCAAGTTGCAGCATACATATTATGTGTCCACCTTGTATATCGAAACTAAATTGAACATCTAGGAACACTTAATAAATTTTTCAACTAGTTGGTCTTCTTCATATTTGACTGGAGAGAGTCGGACCAAACAATCTTGAATCTTCTCTCTAAGAAAGTGACAATCAACCCCATATGCTTCGTCCTCTCATGGAAGAAATGATTTTGAGTAATGTGGGAAACAATATGGTATCACCCTTTAGCTTCATGGGGGTACTCTGAGCAAAACCCAACTCTTCTAACAGATGTCGGAGCCATATTAACTCAAATTTTGCTAACACCATAACCTATACTCAAATTCAGCACTTTGAGCAACAACAGTCTAGTTTTTATTCTTCCAAGACACTAGATTACCTTCCACAAAGACATTAGCCAAAAATAATCTCTATCAATACTAGATCATGCCCAATCTGCATCAGAGAAACCATGAACTCTCAAACAATTATGATTTTGGTATAGAAGTCCCTTTTCAAGAAACTTTTACAAGTACCACAGAACATGTGTAACCACTTCAAAGTGACTTGTACAAGGCTTCTCCAAGAACTGACTAACATTATAGATGGCAGAAGCAATCTCAAGTCTGGTCAAATAATTCGATCTTCCCAAAAAACAAGTATGCACAGATACGTTTCTAGACGCAGATGCATATCCGAACACAGATACAAGACACGACATTTTCTAACATGTAGGACACATGGCACTAGATTGAGGGGTTTTTTTTAATATGTACATATGTATGTACAATGTAGCATGTACTGGAATTAGTTGAAATTTATGCTAGAATGGTGTATATACATATGTATAATTAATGATTGTATAATATGACTATGCATGTCTATGTATGTAGTAGAAACATATGAAGTAGACAACTTATTGTTGCATTAATTTTAGTAAATATAGCAGACTTCTAGAAGAAGTAAATCAATCCCCATTGCTCGATTAATCAAGTTATCAAAACAAAATGTGATTCATGATATCTAATTCATCTTATATTGATACACATTGACTCTTTTTAAGATATCTTTTTCCAATCTTTATTAGATCTTGTCAATGACAAGACATTCTTATATACTGGTCATATATTCAAAATTTACTTTAAAACTGGTTGTTGTAGCAGTTGTTGTTACACCAATGTGTCCAAGAAGTATCCGAGCCGTGTCTAAGAAGTGTCTGGGCTGCAAAAAAGGACCAAAATGGATACAAAAAGTCTCACCATGTTCAAGGCCGTCTGGGAAGTGTTTTGTCCAAAATGTGTATGACACGAACACAGTGGCTATATCAAGTGTATGTGCTTCCTAGCCAAAAAGTCTCTTATATCGCCACACATCATCAAGAAGCTTCCCCTTGTTCTACTACAATCAAATCTTGGGGTCTATTTGAGAATATGTTGTCTTCGCTCCTAGAATGCATGTCCCTATGAGATGTTTGGAACATATTTTTGTTGTGAAATGGTAATTCTAGACTTTTACTTGGCACTTCAATCCCAACAAAATACTAGAGAATTCCTAGGTATTCAGTCTAGAATTGTCCCTAAAGAAAAGATTTAGGCTACCAATATCATGCCAATCCTCACCATTGATCACAATATTATGAACTTAGACAATCGAAGGATATACCCAAGGTCATACTGACTATAGAAAACATAATGGTCTAAGGTGCAATTGTGAAGAACAAACTCAGAAAGAGCATAATTGAATATATCAAGCAAATGAAGTGTCCAAGAATGTGTAGCCACAAGAGACATGTACAGACAAGCTGACGTCATTTGGGCCGAAGAAGAAAAACCCTCTATATAGTTTTCTCCATAAACTTGCATTAAGACTTTTGCCACTAAACATTCCTTCAACCAGTAAACAAAGCCTAGGGTGAGCATTTGATTGAATTTTTCAATTACGACTAATTTGATTCGGTAAATCGGTTAATTTTTTACCATTAACCTAATAGATATAAGTTTTGTTCATTCATGGTTAATTGGTTAACCATTGAATACAGTCGACTAATTTGGTTGACCAAATAAAAGTAGAGTAACAACATTAATTTAAAAATATCCATATTGTTAGGATTGATTATGGTAGCATAGTTATACTATGGTTGAGTGATATGCAGTTCATAACATGTATCTTTTGTGTATTTTCATGTGTCACAATGAACACACTCAAGGCCTTACGGTGGTAGTCCCCAACCACCACTTGTACCATTGCCTCTAGTAAATCATACACAACAACCATGACCATATGTAGAGGGTGTATATGTTTATTGTCTCTGTGTAGGAACAAACTAAGTGGCCAACACAAATTTTTCACACGGAGACAAAGTGAGACTAGTAACATCCTTCCCTAGGAATGCATGCAACACTCAGGTGACACGGAAGTCATGCCCCGTATAGATTATGGTTGCAAACTCCCTCATAGTCACAACAAAGACCGGCTACAAAATTGGCATTGTCGTCTGATCTCCCTGCAGTTGCATCTTATGGATATCACTAGAAAGAGGCATTAGTTTGTACACGTCACCATCACGTGTGACTTCCTCAAAGTATTGCGTAAGAGAACCTTGTTGAGTACATTTAGCTCAATAGTCATATCATACATCGGTGACACATTTTAGAGTACACAAGTATTAGGTGATCCCAAGCTCTTTGCATGTTTTAAAGTGATTAGGCACATCAGCCATATGTGGCTCTGTACAATTCCACATCAGGGAGAGTTGATCAGATCATGTTGCTCCTGTTGTTCCTAGCAGTGTTCAGGAAATCGGTCCATCCGGCGGCATATGCGGCCGCTTAAGCGGTCCGGACAGGGGGGGCGCGCCGCATATGTCAAAGTGGAGCAATAATCGGACCAGGCCCGATTATGCGGCCGATTACCCCCTTATGCGGCCCCTTAATTGCTGCTTTTCCAAACTCAAAAGGAACAGAAAATGTATATGATATTGCTGCTGTCTCGTATTTCTTTTTTATACAATATTACTGCTCCCTTGCTTCTTATTTTCATTTTTTGTATGATATTGCTTCTGTGTTTTTATTTCTTTGTTCACAAATTCCCTTTCTTCTTCTATTTCCCCTTCCATCTTCTTTCTTTTATGTTACAACAGCAAACAAATCATTTCCATTTCCCCTTCTGTTATTAGTTACAGCATGCTGCTCTTCTCATTTCCTTGCTCTTATTTTCTCTTCTTCATACCGTCCTTTGAATTCCTCCAATGCTATTGAACTGTTCTTTATTTATTCTCTCTCATTTTGTTCATTCTCTTTGATAACAGCAACAGGTTTCTTCTCCAATCTTATTTCCCTTCTCACCTTCAATTCTCAAAATTATTCTAATTTCGATTCTTTTCCATACATGTGTCTTCTTGTTGTTCCAGTTCTTATTGACTAGTTGTTATTTGGTTTAAAGTATACCATATTAATCTATGAAATTGTTTGGCAATATCATCATTTTATATTGCAAATTGATAGTTGCATGGTGCATATATATAATTACTTTATAGTTTCCTCTATTTATTTATTGATGTTTATTGATTATGGCAGACTTTAGATTTAACATAAGAATGGTTGTTTAACTTGTGTTAATCAAATTGATGTCATGTCATGCTTTGCCAACACTCCAAATGAAGTTTTGCTTCTTGTTGTCCTCGTATGTAATTGTTCAGTATAAAATATAATTATACATGATTAATATATAAATTTATATAGATATCTGATTAATTTATTTAAAAAATCCAAAACCGCATGTACTCCCGCATACCGCATATATTCTATTCAGTACCCCGTCCGCCCGTACACCGAATACCGCTTTTCTGAACACTGGTCCTAGATAGTGGGGTCAGTGGGAGGTACGGTCTTGAGGTGTTTGATATGTTCTTGGCCTGCGAAGGTGTTTATAGTCCAACTCCATTTAGCAAAACTATTTTCATTCGGTTTTTTATTGTTGGTACTATAAGATCACAAGAAGTTGATGAAAAGATAAATCAACAGCAAGTGTGCATTGTACAGTGCAGTTGGTTGCTGCTACACTACAGCAAGTTAACCACATTCTGAAGAAGAGGCTAACCCCCTCCAAATGTAACAGAATTAGGTGGATAAAATCCAGGGGAGAGGGGAGGTCTAGGCACCACCTAAGAGTCTGATGAAGGCAATCTCCAAGAGAAGTGCAGACAACCACCAGTCTGGAGAAAGGACGAGCTGTGGCAGAAGCTCTTAGGAGGTCTGGACCGAGAACCTGGAGGCCGCTGACCTTGTAGAAGATGGACTTGAGGGTGGAGATTCCTGGAAATCATTGGTGAGAGAGCAGTCCCTCATTTGAGCCTGGCGTACTACAATAGCATACAATAGCTAACTGAAAATCAGGGGGAGAGAAGAGAGGAAGATGAACACCTCTGCTTTAGGACAAACTTTGCTAGGGTCAGAAAGTGCACTGATAGTTCTCATGAGGAGTGAGAGAGCAGTCCCTCATTTGTGCCTGGCGTACTACAATAGCATACAATAGCTAACTGAAAATCAGGGGGAGAGAAGAGAGGAAGACGAACGCCTCTTCTTTAGGACAAACTTTGCTAGGGTCAGAAAGTGCACTGATAGTTCTCATGAGGAAACCTAACCTCTTGGTATTTCTCATGTATCATATTTATAAGAAGAATGTGTCACATGTTTACAACTAGGTCCCCGACCCTTACATTTAACTATGTCTTCGTTCGGTGTGGGATCGAGAAATTGAAATCCGGTGAAATATATATAGGGTTATTCTAGGCAATGGGACAGGTCTAATCTAGATCTAGATAAAAGGTTGTTTGCAGTGTGGTTCTTGTCAGGATATAATGTCACATTGATGCCTGAACAGAGAAGCTAATTTAGACCAGATCTTGAAATCCCATCCAGAGCAGGATAAAGTTGGCTTGGATATCTGATCAAAACTCAACAAGTCAAGTCCTAATCCCATTTCTAGTCCAAGTTTTGCCAAACGCCTAAGCAGGTCATGTCTTGATCAAGTCAGGGTAATCATTAACAAATATGCCAGACTGGATCCCGATCCAGTCCAAACAAGAGCTATAAGTCCCTGGCCATCACATATAAGCCCCTACATTATAGCATATTTCAAAGGTTTCAAATATATACAGACATGGATGAGTTGGATACTAACTCCAAATCTAAACTATATTGAACGATGAATTCCCTCCAAGACCTAGGCCCTGGATAACTAACTTTGTATCACATCCCAGCACACACTTAGCTTCATTCACGGCCAGTCTAACAGTCCATGCATGCCATTCAAACACATGAAACACACTATTTATAAGCTAAATCAGTATAGCAGAGTTTTGTTAACAAGTTTAGAAATACAAGGGTAAATTTAAAATAGAGTCGGTTCCTCAAAAGAGATCTTAAGACTATACTTCCATCTAACCTTCTATGTTTACGCAGTCCTATGCAACATTCTATTGTTTACTCAATGTTAAAAACAAAAAAAGAGCACTGCATAGGTTGTTTCATCACCTGTGGGGAGGTGTGGGTGCCATTTTTGTTAGGATCGGAGACAAAACTGCCTTTGCGTTACATTATTTCCACTGTGCTCTACCCTATGTAGCACGGATGTGGATACAAGTAAGATACGGGTACGGGTACTGGTACAGGTACGGGGATACAACAATTTTAGAAAACATAGGATACAGGTACAGCGTGGATGCGGCAGTTTTTTAATGTTTATTTACATCTCAAAAAACCAATATAGTTATTCATAAAAATGAAAATGAAAACAATCCTATTCATTCACATAAACACAAAGAAAAGTGATTAAAGGGTTTAATAAAAGTCAAACTGAGTTTATATATATATATATATATATATATATATATATCATAGCACTTTATTAGCACTGAAATGGAACAGGAATTCCAGATATAGTTTGAAATTATGTTTATGAGCCATACAATATTGTACATTTAGACTGAAATTACATTATAGAAAGAAACAATTCACTAGAAGTATTTCACAATTTATACACAAGTGTATGCAAACATTTAAAAGAGTGAGACAAGTTGATAGAATTAGAAAAACAGATGGTGTAAAAGACAAGGCTGAGGAGACAAAAGGCTGAGGACGCAGCGCTTACCTTTAAATGAAATGAATATTGTCACAATAGAAATCTAGAATAATCAATAAACCACAATGGATGCAGTCATCAGAACAAGAGGTATGTGAGCCAACAGTACCAAACTGAAGCCTTTTAGAGAATGTGGAGGACATCAATGTGCATAAAACGTGCAGGTCGGCAAGGGAAAGCATCAACAAGTACAATGTAACGGTGAATGAACTGGTTTGCAATGAAGAACCAATAAAAATCGATATTTAGGCAGGGAAATTCATTTGAAAAGAGAAATCCCAAAAAACTGAGGTGAAGAGACAATAAAGAGAATAAGGAAGATGGCATTTAGAAAGGGGAATGGCGGTTGTATTGACTTTAGGGGAGCAACAGCAATGGCCTTGCTACTAACTGCTACTTAGTAGAGAGGGTCGAGAGAGGAGCTGCTGTCTTGGGTGCTAGTGTTTTTCATACTTTTATTAGCCGGATATGTCCCGGATACGTCATGGATCGCTTAGAAGTATCCGATACATATCCAAGATTATCCACGAGGTATTGGTATTATTAGTGTATATATTTTCCTGACTTTTATTTTATTTTGTTAGTGTTATGGGCCTTTGTCTATTAGCTCATTAGTCTTTTTCCTTATTCTAGAATATTCCTGTTTCTAGATCTTTCTTACTCTCTCCTATATAAGAGAGTCTTATGTACTTGTTTCACCAATGCAAACCATCTTTGTATTTTAGATGGTATCAGAACGGGCTGATCCTCCTGAAACCCCAACCCTAACCTATGCCCACATAAACCCTAGCTGCCACCCCTCTTCTCCTCTCTCACACGTCGCCCCTTCTTCCCTAGCCGCCGCCGCCCAACCCCTGCCTGCCGCCCTCCCCACCTCCATCCAACAGCCCCGGCTGATGTCCCACTCCTCCGGCTAGCCACAACCTTCTCCACTCAGCCTTCTTCCACCTCCTCGTCTTCATTCACTCATTTCCCCATCATCTCTCCCTCCGACTAGCCTCCACCACCTCTCGTTTCCTTTCCCGCCAGTCTCCGGATGTCTCCGGTAACTTTCCAGTTATCACACGTTGAAGGTGTAACCGGATCCTGCTCTCTCTCTGCCTACGCCTCATGAAGGAATAAGGTTTTCCTCTATGTTGGCGTAGGTTTCCTATATCTACTGTTGCCCCGACGCGGGTTTCTGGGATCTGATGCATCAGATCTTTCTGCTATCTTCTGCCCGTGTACGGATATTTTTAGACATGCCCCTGTGATTGGGTTTCTGCTTCTCTCATCAGCTATGTGCCTAATGTTGTTGCGTGCCTACTGCTCTGTCTGCTAACTGCTACGTGCCTGCTGTTGCTATGTGCCTGTTGCTTTGTCTGCTGATTGCTACGTGATTCCTGCTCCGGCCTGCCACTACTGTCTGTTGTGTCATCCTGTATTCTATCACCTCCCATGGTGTCCTCTGATCCGCTTCGCAATCTCTGTGACGACTACCAAGTTGGACGGCTCCAACTATCACACCTGGGCAGCCTCCTTTGAATTATATGTCAAAGCTCAGGGGCGCTATTCTCATCTGACTACTATGGGGTCGGCAGAACCGACTGCTACTGCTGACGACAAAACTAAACAGGCGTATGACATGTGGTCCAAGGACGACTATGGGTTATGACCTAGATGGTCAACAGTGTTGAACCCAAAATCAGTTAATCCCTTCTACGCCTGTGCACGGCTAAGGATATGTGGGATCAACTCTCCCACGTCTATTCTCATCAACGGAATCCCAAGAAGGTATTTGATATTTTCAAACACCTCGACAAGGAGTATTCTACCTCAGATGCCATTGAACATTACTACAATCAATGTTGTGCCCTTTGGGATGAGTTTGAGGTGTATCATCCCCTATCCTCAGATATTAAGGAAGCAAAAAGACAACGGAATGAACTACAACTTGTTCAATTCCTTGCTGGCCTACCATCCTCCTTTGCAGGTGTTGTAGATCAGATTCTCTCCAGTGATCCGTTGCCCACCTTACGTGATGTTCTGAAACACGTACAGTGTTTGCCTTCTGTATCTCAGGCGACTCCTGAACTTTCTGACAATGCTGCTCTAGTTGTTCGATCTGGAGATTCTTTCCGTGGACGTAGCCGCGGTCATGGTCGTGGTCGAGGCCGCTCTACTCCAGGTGTTGGTCGTGGTTCGTACTCCTCGGGCACTGACTCCTCTACTGAACCACGTATCTGCAATTTTTGCAAGCACACCAATCATACTGAAGACCATTGCAGGATCAAACACGGCAAGCTTGCTTGGGCAATTCAGGTTTCTTCAGACCAGTCTGACACCTCTACCTCTACGTCCGCCCCACCATCTATTGATTGGATCAGATCTGAAGTTGAGAAGTTACTCCAAGCGCACCTGGCCTCTTCTATTGAGACCTCCACTACTGGCAATTTTGCTCTTCTGACACAATCTGCTCCTCTTGCAGTCTGGTAAACATAAATGGGTCATTGACTCGGGTGCCACCTCTCATATTACTGGCAATCGATCTTTATTTTCTACCTTGGATAAAACTGTTGCCATCCCGGCTGTCACCCTAGCTAATGGTTCTCAAACATCTGGTTTCGAAATAGGGAATATCTATATTGCTGGACGTCTTATGTTGAACTCCGCACTCTTTGTTCCTAAATTTCCTATCAACCAGTTATCTGTGAGTAGACTGTTAAGAGCTTACAATGCTCAATTACCTTTGACCCGGATGGTGTTATTTTTCAGGATCTGCATACGAGGACGAAGATTGGTTCGGGTCATGAGGAACCAGATGGGCTCTACTATTTAGATGCACCGAAGACGATGGCTTACCTGACTACCTCTGTGACCGGCATTCAGTGGCATTACCGCTTGGGGCACCCTTCACTTGCAAAATTGAAGCATATATTACCTGATATTTTTGAGGCAGTTTTTCATTGTGAAACATGTCAGTTAGGGAAACAAGCTCGGTCCACTTTTACTAAGAAAAATTGTATTAGCTCAAAAGCATCTTTTGATATTGTGCATGCTGATATTTGGGGACCATGCTCTGTGGCTAGTATTTCTGGATGTCGACACTATTAGTATATAGACTTTCCTGTGTTTTTTTACTTAGTCTATTTTTCTCTTTACTGTGTTATTCTTGTGTTTAGTTTTATCCCACATGGGTTATCTCTAAACCCTGTGGTCTTCTCTTATCTTATAAAAGAGAACCCTGTACTCCCTTTTTTAATCATCTCAATAATAAGACAATTAGCCGCAACTTCTAGATGATATCAGAGCCTCCTGATCCTCCCTAACCCTAATCCTTCTTTCCCTCCCATCAACCCTAGATGCCACCCTTCCCCTTTTTCCCTGTTGCGTCGCCCAGCAGCAAACCCCTGGTCTGCCGCCGCCTAGCACCATCCTTGGTGCCGCCTCCACCACAACAGGCCCCTCCAGCCACCGCCAACCCCATCCCTGCCTTCCTCCCTCACCGCCCACCTCTTCTCTTCTTCTCCTCTCCACCGCAACCCCCCCTTCTTCTCCTTTTTCTAGTAGCTACCTCTGCTGCCCGCCGCCACCAGACCCCTCCACCTTCTTGCCGCCGCCACCATAGACCCACCACTATCCATTTCCGTCGCCCGTAGCACCCACCCTATCCTCCCTTCTCCTCTTCCCATCTTCTCTAGCCCTTCGCTCACCATCTCGCCGGCTAAAGGCTCCTTTTCGGCCTCCGTACATTTTCCGAAAAAGTTACGTACAGTCTGGTCGTTTTCCAGATCTGGCACGTTGAAGGAGTAAATCAATTTTTCGCATCTGACTGTCTGCGCCTCATGGTGGAGTGATCTTTCCTCCATGTTGGCGTAGGTTCTTTTCTTCCTTTCTGCCCCGTGAGGGTCTTCTGAGGTCCATGATTGGATCTCCTGCCTACTATAGTTCCAACTATCACCTATGGGCTGCCTCCTTTGAGTTGTATGTTACATCCCTAGGTCGCTACTCTCATCTGACTACAAAAGGCCTGTCTCTTCCTGCTCATGATGCTGACGAGAAGACGAAACAAGCCTATGATCTCTGGTCCAAGGAGGACTATGGGATCATGACATGGATGGTCAACAGCACTGAAGCAAAGATCAGCCAGTCCCTTCTCCGTCTTCATACTGCCAAAGAAATGTGGGAGCAACTCTCCCATGTTTACTCGCACCAACAGAATCCTAAGAAGGTCTTTGAGATCTTCAAACAACTTGCCAAATAGGAGTATTCTACTACTGATTCCGTCGAGGATTACTACAACTCCTATTGTGCCCTCTGGGATGAGTTCCAGGTGTATCATCCTCTTTCTACTGACATTGATGAACTTAATCGACAGCGGAACGAACTTATGTTAGTTCAGCTCCTCGCGGGCCTACCTACTTCCTTTACTGGTGTTGTGGACCAAATTCTCTCCAGCGACCCTTTACCCACTCTCCGCGATGTGCTCAAAAGGGTCCAGCGCGTACCTTCTGTGTCCCAGTCCGTGCCTGACTCGTCTGATGGAGCAGCCCTCGCTGTCCGCTCTGGTGATTCCTTTCGTGGTCGCGGTCGTGGCAGAGGTCGTGGCCGCGGAGGACGTTCTTCTGCTCCTGGCCGTGGCTCTGGAGCTGATCCTGTTGAGTCCCGCTACTACACTCACTACAAGCGCACCAACCATACTGAAGATCGTTGCTGGATCAAATATGGCAAACCTAATTGGGCCAATAAAGTGACTTCTGACCAGACTGAACCTGCTCCACCGATAGCTGACTAGATCCGCTCGGAATTTGAAAAACTGCTTCAAGCTCGCCTGGCTTCCTCTACTGATGCTTCAAATGATGGCAGCGCCGCCCTTCTGACCCAGACTGGTAAACCTTCATGGGTGATTGATTCTGGTGCGACCTCTCACATTTCTGGCAATCCTACTTTATTCTCTAAATTGCACAAGACATCTTTTAATACCGCCTGTTACTTTAGCTGATGGCTCTAAATCGCTGGTTACTGGAATTGGTGATATATGTTCTACTGGTAGTCTGCCATTGCAGTCCGCTCTTTATGTCCCTAAGTTTCCCCTTAATTTACTATCTGTCAGTAAAGCTGTAAAGAGCCTTCGTTGCTCCATTAAGTTTGATCTGGATAGTGTTCTTTTTCAGGATCTGCGCACGAGGATGACGATTGGTTCAGGCCATGAGGGACCGGACGGACTCTACTACTTGGACGATCCGAAGCCAGCTGCATATTTGACATCATCTGTGGCCGACATTCAGTGGCATTATAGATTGGGACATCCATCTGCTGCAAAATTAAAAGCTTTATTACCTGATGTAGTTAATTCTGTTTTTCATTGTGAGACATGCCAGCTTGGTAAGCAAACTCGTGCTACTTTTTCACCAAAATTTTGCATTAGTTTTAAAGCTGTCTTCGATATTATACATGCTGATGTTTGGGGTCCATGTGCTGTGACGAGTACCTCAGGTTTTAAATATTTTCTAAGCTTCATTGATGATTTCTCTAGAGCAACCTGGCTATTTTTACTGAAAGATAGATCTACCATTCTTGAGAAAATTACTGACTTCTTTGCTAAAATCCGTACCCAGTTTGCTAAGCCCATTAAAATTTTGCGCACTGACAATGCTTTGGAGTTTATACAAGCCTCTGTTAGTAGTTTTTGTCGTCGCCAGGGCACCATCCACCAAACTTCCTGTGCCTATACCCCATAACAAAATGGTGTTGCTGAACGCAAAAACCGTCATCTCCTTGAAGTTGCGTGTACCCTTCTTTTTCACTACCATGTTCCTCAGTCTTTTTGGCCCGAGGCAATATCTACTGCTTGCTACCTCATTAATCGTATGTCATCCACTGTGCTCGGAAATAAGATTCCATATCAGGTCTTGTTTCCTGATGCATCTCTTTTCTCTGTGCCTCCTCGTATCTTTGGAAGCACGTGCTTTGTTAAAAATCTCCGACCTGGCCTTACCAAATTGGATCCTAGAGCAACTAAGTGTGTTTTCTTGGGATACTCTCGCACTCAAAAAGGGTATCGATGCTACGATCCTGTTTCTAAAAAGTGGTTTGTCTCTGCGGATGTAGTATTCTTTGAGCACATGCCTTTCTATTCTCCGGCTGGTTCTGCACTCACATCAGATTTACTGGTTGATACGCCTTTACCGGTTGTTGATGATTTGACTGATAATTCTGCTACTGCCTCCCCACCTGAAAAGCCACCTCTGAAAGTGTATCACAGAAGACAGAAGCCGACAGCTCCCTCTATGGCCTCTCCATCGTCTTCATCCTCTGTGCCAGATCAAACACCTCCGCAGGTATTTTCTGACCTTGATCTCCCTATTAGCCTGAGAAAAGGGACACGGACTTGTACTCAGCATCCCATTGGGAATTTTTGTTCTACTGATCATCTTGGTGCTAATTTTGTTAATTTTACTACGGCCCTTTCTGCTATATCTGTACCTAAAACTGCTGCTCAGGCCATTAACAGTCCAGCATGGCGTCAGGCTATGGAAATCGAAATGCAGGCGCTCACTGAGCGCAATACATGGCAACTTGTTGATCCACCTGTTGATTGCTCTCCTGTTGGTTGTCGCTGGGTCTTCACGATCAAGTATCAACCAGATGGAACTGTTGAACGACTTAAGGCGAGACTAGTGGCTAAAGGCTATACACAGACCATTGGGGTCGACTACTTTGAGACTTTCTCTCCGGTGGCACGGTTGAACTCTGTGAGAATTCTTGTTTCTGTTGCTATTAATTCTGACTGGCCTCTGTATCAGCTTGATGTCAAGAATGCTTTCCTGTATGGTGACCTTCATGAAGAAGTCTACATGTCACAACCCCCTGGTTTTGTTGCTCAGGGGGAGTCCTCTAAAGTATGCAGACTGAAAAAGGCAATCTATGGCTTGAAACAGAGTCTCAGAGCTTGGTTCGATAAATTAAGCACTATTCTTTAGAATTTTTCATTCAAGCGCTCCCAGTCTGATCACTCAGTCTTCGTCAAGAATATTATTGCTGGCATTATTATTCTCATTGTTTATGTTGATGATATTATCCTCTCAGGAAGTGATCCTGCTGGTATTCAGTCCACCAAGCACTATCTAGAAAAACATTTTGTCACTAAAGATCTTGGATCTCTTCGGTATTTTCTTGGGATAGAGCTGTCCCGGTCTTCTTCTGGCCTCTGCTTATCTCAACGCAAGTATGTTCTGGATCTACTATCTGAAACTGGACTTCTAGGTGCTAAGCCTGCTAGCACACCTCTGGATCCGAACACCGACTGGGATGATGAGAATTCTCCTACTTATCCTGACAATCATCAATATCGAAGAATGGTCGGTAAACTCATATATCTTACTGTTACACGGGCCGATATTATTGCTGTTGTTGGATTGGTTAGTCGTTACCTAGATAAGCCTCGACAATGTCATTGGGACGTTGTCTGTCATATTCTGAAATATCTAAAAAGTTCTCCTGGCAAAGGCCTGCTTTACAAGAAACATGGCCACTGCAAACTTCTTGGCTATTCTGATTCCGATTACGCTGGCAGCAAGGTTGACCGTCGCTCTACTTCTGGCTACTGCACGTTTGTGGGAGGCAACCTTGTCACTTGGCGAAGCAAGAAGCAGTTTGTAGTTGCTCGCTCAAGTGCTGAAGCTTAATATCGTGCCATGGCGCACACTACCTGTGAACTGTTCTGGATTAGGAGCTTACTGAAGGACTTTAGTATCTCTGACTCGTCTCCTATTCCAATGTATTGTGACAACAAAGCAGCTACATTCATTGCCAGTAACCCTACTTTCCATGAGCAGACCAAACACATTGAGGTGGATTGTCATTTTATTCGCGAAGCTGTTCTCTCTGGCCAGGTCTCTACTCCCTACATTCATACGACTGATCAGGTGGCTGACATCTTCACAAAGATTCTACCAAAGACAAAGTTCACTGCTATGACATCCAAGCTGGGCATGATAGACATCTACGCTCCAGCTTGAGGGGGAGTATTAGTATATAGACTTTCCTGTGTTTTTTTACTTAGTCTATTTTTCTCTTTACTGTGTTATTCTTGTGTTTTGTTTTATCCCACATGGGTTATCTCTAAACCATGTGGTCTTCTCTTATCTTATAAAAGAGAACCATGTACTCCCTTTTTTAATCATCTCAATAATAAGACAATTAGCCGCAACTTCTAGAGATACTTTATGAGTTTTATTGACGACTTTTCTAGAACCACCTGGTTGTTTTTATTAAAAGACAAATCTCATATTCTTGACATTATTACTGCTTTCTTTGCTGAGATACGTACCCAGTTTGGTAAACCCATTAAAATCTTTCAAACTGATAATGCTCTTGAATTCATGCAAAAGTCAGTAAATCTGTTTTGCAACAACATGGGTACTATTCACCAAACCTCGTGTGCTTATATACCCCAACAAAATGGATTGTTGAACGCAAGAATCGACACCTCCTTGAGGTTGCGCGTACACTTCTCTTTCACTATCATGTTCCTCATGGTTTCTGGCCAGAAGTTGTTTCGACTGCTTGTTATCTTATTAACCGATGCCATCCTCTGTTCTTGGCAATTAAGTGCTTTTTCAGATTTTATACCCGGAAGCACCTCTGTTCACCTTACCTCATATTTTTGGGAGTACGTGTTTTGTGAAAAATTTACGTCCCGGCCTTACTAAACTAGATCCTCGTGCTACCAAGTGTATTTTCCTGGGGTACTCTCGGAGACAAAGGGTATCGCTGCTTTGACCCAGTTACTAAGAAATGGATGGTGTCGGTTGATGTGGTCTTTTTTTAGCATATGTCGTTCTTCTCCTCTGTTGGATCTGCCCTGACGTCTGATTTACTGACAGAGACACCTTTACCTATGCATGTTGATAATGCCCTATCAGATAGCACTGTTGCGCCGGCTCCTCCTAAAGGAACCAAATCCCTCTATGGCCCAACCAAGTCTTCCAACCTCGTCAGCAGATCAGCCAACATCTCAGGTATTTTCTGACTTAACATTCCTATCAGTTTACACAAAGGCACTCGCTTTTGCATGCAACATCCCATTGGAAATTGCACTACTGCTAATCTGGGAAATACTTTTGCAAATTTCACTTCTGCTTTATGTGTTGTTACTATTCCTAAGAATGTTGCTCAGGCTCTCCAACACCCGACATGGCGTCAAACCATGGAAACTGAAATGCAGGCTCTCACTGATAGACATACTTGGGATTTGGTTGATGCACCACCTAGTTGCTCACCAGTTGGTTGCAGGTGGATTTTCACAGTCAAATATCAACCAGATGGTACCATTGAACGACTCAAAGTTCGCCTGGTAGCCAAGGGCTACACTCAGACATATGGAGTTGACTACTTTGAGACTTTCTCTCCTGTGGCTAGCCTGACTTCTGTTCGTATCCTTATCTCTGTGGCTGTAAATTTTGATTGGCCCTTATTTCAACTAGATGTCAAAAATGCATTTCTGTATGGCGATCTGCATGAGGAGGTTTACATGGTGCAGCCTCCCGGTTTTGAGATTCAGGGGGAGTCTTCCAAAGTGTGTCGTCTTCGCAAAGCTATTTATGGCCTTAAGCAAAGTCCCCGAGCCTGGTTTGACGAGCTTAGCTCTATTTTTCAGATGTTTGACTTCCGTTGCTCTCAATCTGATCACTCAGTGTTTGTTAAGAAAAACTACCTCTGGTCTTGTAGTTCTCATCGTCTATGTTGATGACATTATCTTATCTAGAAGCGACTATGCAGGCATTCAGGCTACTAAGACATACTTAGAAAAGCACTTTATTACCACAGATTTAGGCAAACTAAGGTATTTTCTGGGAATTGAAGTTTCTCATTCTTCCTCTGGTCTTTGTTTGTCGCAGCGCAAATATGTTTTGGATCTCCTATCAGAGACAGGAATGCTTGGGGCTAAGCCTACTACTACACCTTTAGATCCCAACACTAACTAGGATGATGACACCTCTCCTCCATATCCTGATCATCATCAGTATCGCAGAATGGTTGGAAAACTCATCTACCTTACTGTTACTATGGCTGATATCACTTCCGTTGTTGGTCTCGTAAGTAGATATTTGGATAAGTCTCGTCAATGCCATTGGGATGTTGTTTGCCATATTCTGAAGTATTTGAAAAGTTCTCCTGGAAAAGGTCTGTTATATAAGAAACATGGCCATTGTAATCTTATTGGATACTCTGATTTTGATTATGCTGGAAGCAAGATAGATCGGAGATCTAACTCTGGATACTGCACTTTTGTAGGTGGTAACTTGGTAACGTGGCAAAGCAAGAAGCAAACTGTTGTTGCTCGCTCTAGTGCTGAAGCAGAATATCGAGCCATGGCTCACACCACCTGTGAACTTTTCTGGGTACGCAGTCTTCCGCGAGATTTTGGTATTTCTATTGCTCCATCCATACCAATGCACTGTGACAACAAGGCTGCTATCTTCATTGCTAGCAACCCTACCTTCCACGAACACACCAAACACATTGAAGTTGATTGCCCTTTTGTTTGGGAGGTTGTCTTATCTGGTCAGATTTCTACACCTTATACACCAACTGCGGATCAAGTTGCAAATATTTTCATCAAAATTCTTCCGAAGAATAGATTCACTACACTGATAGCCAAGTTGGGCATGATTGACATCTACACTCCAACTTGAGGGGGAGTATTAGTATATATATTTTCCTGGCTTTTAATTTATTTTGTTAGTGTTATGGGCCTTTGTCTATTAGCCCATTAGTCTTTTTCCTTATTCTAGAATATTCATGTTTCTAGATCTCTCTTACTCTCTCCTATATAAGAGAGTCTTATGTACTTGTTTCACCAACCAATGCAAACCATCTTTGTATTTTAGAGGTATCTAATACATATTCGGTGCAGGTACAACACCGATTTTAGAGTATCGGTAGTTCATTGGTCTACCTGTATATGACTAAAAAAAGTCCTAATTGGAACTTTTCAGTTGGGACTGGCTCGAAAAATGAACACAATGGTAAGTCAGGCTTAGTGGAATGCAGGTCGCAGGTTTGGTCGCTCCAGGGACACAAGGGTGGGATAGGTTGAGGAGGTTCATCATTGGTGTTGGGTAAAATATGCTCCTGTAGTTCAACATGGCACAGGGGTCTGTTTATGACAACAAAATAAGCTTTCCAGTATCCTTTCATAAGTTCATGTTACAAGCTTAAAGTTATTACAAATTAATACATTTAGCTTTTTATTTGTGCAAGAATATCTTTTAAAGGTATGTGTGATAGCCTGGAACTTCAACTTTAAATATGACTTCTAATTTTGACATTGTTGTTATTAGCACCATCAATTTCATATTTGTACATGTTTGATGCCAAATTGACCCATCTAGTATGCTTGTATCACCCTGATGATTCTCAAGTTGATAAAAGTCAAGTTTGAATTCATATCACCTATCATCACATTTCTTTGTTTTTAATCATATTGTTGTACATATATATATATATATTCTTTTCTTGTGTTCATGTTGAAGAGGGAAATCTCACATTTCCAACGCATCTAATTTCACTCAATTTCGAGCTTGTATCTGAGAGTTATGCCCATTTGATTATCTTGTAGTTCAAACTTTGGTTTTGGCTCTTTAAATCGATTTTACATCTAATTGGGCCGATTTCAAAGGGCGAGCGGCCCATTTGCGCTTGTCCTTCTAATCCCAGTGATCCGAGCTCTCCTTGCAGACCAATTACGAGCCTCCTTTCTTTTACAACTAATTTTGGACCCTGCGATCTCACGCCCTCGGATCTGCGCCCCCATCTAACAGCTACGAGATCATCTTGTACCTCCATACAAGGACCAGCACAAATAGCACCGGCCACCGCCTACTCAAGGTTGGCGCCCTTTTTTGCCGCCTGTTTTGCCTCTATTTCAACCCTAAAACCTTCCTATTTAAACACCCCTTTGTTTTCCCCCTCTTCTTTTACGATTTCATGAGACCTAGCCCCTTCTTTTCATACCCCTTCTTCTCCAGCCATCAATGGTGGCGCCCTCCTCCTCCAGTGAGAGCTTCGAGTCCTAGATACTTTCGGGCCTTGTTCTTCATTCCTTCAACTCCGCGAGCTCAAGAGGGTTCCCCCCAGCAGCTTCTCGACCTGTTTCCATGACCGGACCCTCAGCAAGCCTTTACCTGGGCCAGCTTCTTGCCGGCGCAACGATGGCCTGCGCATGTGGGAAGCTCACCCAGCGAGGCGACTAGACTAGATTATTTGAGGCGGACTGGGCCTCTCTAGTTCCAGGAGACTCTGATCCAGCAGCCCACCTCTAGCCGCAAGTCCCTACCCTACCATCAGGCCAGCCCAGCCGAAACCAGAGAGGGAGGCATGCGCTCGGGCGAGCGCCCTGGAGCCCTCCGATCAACACTCAACAGCTATGCCAATCAGATAAATCAAGGTGATATTGGATTTTCCATATAGTTTCACCTAAACCTTCTAAAAATCGTAACACTTGACTCCTTTGGCTGAATTTATCATGTAATATATGAATTTTTATCTAAAGATCGAACCCTATTCAATTAAAAATGGTTTCACAATCTAGTTTCACTCGTATCTCCACTGGATCCCCATATATGCTCATCTTAAGCCATGTTGATATGACTAATGATTTCTGTATGCTTACCATGCTACTCTTGTGGCATTAATGAAACTCTTGCCTGTTATAATCTCTGAATTAACAACATTACTTCACTTTAGACTTAGCACTTTGTATCAACTTTATGTGACTATAATGATCTTTTGTCCCTAAGGCTCTGACTGGTTCAGTGTAAACGCAGTTTTCCTGGAACTCATTTTCCCAGAACTGAAATTGAGTTCCTGGAAAATGACTTCCAAATGATTGGTTTGAAACTTCAGTTTTCCTGAAACTTAATTTCCATCTGATTGGTTTGTTGTAACTGTAGGCACAAAATATAGATATAGAAAGTGTAAATTTATGTTTCAAGATATAGTGTAATAAGTGATCTGGACAAGAAGCAGAAAAATACATCTCCTTCATGAACCATAGTACCGATTAATAGACATTAGTAGCAGCAGCAACACTAGTATTGTGACACAAACCCAAGAGTACTAGTATAACACGTTCAAATCAAGACAAGAAAAGTTCGTCTTTATTATCACAAGCTACCAGAGTCGTCGATATTCCAAATTTTCCTTTGCCAAGTATCTACTTTTTGAAGCTTCCACGGATATCGGGCTTGGGCTTGCTAGACTCGACGACAACGGGTGCGGCATGAAGATTGCTAAGCTTGGTCTCGTCAAAGGGGATCTTTGGGTGCTTTGCATCATGGTGGATCTGCATAGATTTGATGTCGGGGGATGTGACCTTGCAGAGGGGGCATTCCAGCTTGGAGTGCCCACCCTTTTCGATTCCCGATCGGTCAGCCAGACCGGCCTTCCTGCCTCCCTGATTGGTCGTCGCTGCATCGATCTTCGCCTGGATCTCCTTTGTCGTGTGCTTTTTCGGCTTCGCCTTCCCCGTCATCGCGCCGAGATGATCTCTCCCCTTTCTGTCCCTTGCCAAGCCGAGGCGATGGGTTTTTGCCAAGATCTGGAGTCGTAATCAACAGAAAGAGGATTCCCCTAATATCTTTCTGCCTATTGGCTGGAATCAGCTAGCGGCGCCGCCCCTACGGGCGTTCCTTCCAAACCGTATGCCGCGAAACCCTACCTCAGAAAACCCAATTATTGCGACCACAGTACAAGTGAGATGCAGCCAATCGCCACCGATGGGGCGAACTGGGCGGGGAAGGAGGAGACGAAGGAGGGAAGATGGAGGAGAAAGGAGGAGTGGTGATGGTGGCAGGAAAGAGACGATGGTGGTGGAGAAGAGAGGGTATCGGGGGTGACCAAGAGAGTCATTCGGGCGCCACGGACGAATGGCAAGACCGTCGAACGGTTGGTCTTCTCCGGGGAGCCGCCTCCTTTATTCGTCGCACAAGCGAGCGGGCGAGACGCGGGTGGAGTGGGAAGTCGTTTCCCTGTCGCTTTCTCACGGAACTCATTTTACGGTTGGGTATATATATGGCTGGGAGTCCAAGAAAAAAATTGGGGAATTCAACTTCCGGACTTTCAACAAACCAGTCACGTGAAATTGAAAACGGAACTCGACTTCCAGTGTTTTCCGGACAATTTACAACAAACCAGTCAGACCCTAAAAGTAACATATTTTATGAACATGCATGTTGTAGCCTAATCAAAATGGAATCTTTGGTCTACCTTACCATCATATGACCCCATAATCTCAAAATTAGTAATATCCATGATGCTTTATGCCATGATTGACTAATCGCTTATGCCTCTTCGCCTTAAGTATCTTTTGTGATATAAAGAAACCCACCTTTGTACACTAATATGCTCTAAATGTGATGTTCAAGTACTTAAGTGATTGAATCCCCAATTCTTGTACTAAAGTGAATCCTTATGATTCAAATCTCTAGGTGCACTCCTAAATCAATCCTTATATGATTTGTTGCTTGAAATGCAATGTAACTTACTCATGTACCCCTATTAACTGCATGTAACACCTAGTGCGTTCTTAATGCATATGTTGCTTGTTTGGACTCTAATCTTACATATGATGCTCTAATGTCATTCATACTATCTTAGTGACTTTAAATCAGTAGAATCGTCATGTTTAGATCTACATCCTAACTTGTTCTACTTAGTGCTTCCATGGCTTGGAAATGTATAATATTGCATGAATGGACCTAGTATCTCTAGTTATGATCATGCATGTGTAAACAAGGATGATAATCAAAATGTCATGCTTTCCTTACTCCTACATCAGACCTTATCTCTATCTAGTATTACTCATAATGTGGATGGTTCACCTAGACCTAGGGTTAAGTGTTTATCCTTGAACTATGTTGATTAATGACATGCATGTTTGGAAGTTATGAACTATGTTGAACTATTTGAAACCTGGGACTAGGGGAACATCCACCTAACTCATATGATGCTTATCTATCAAACCCTAATAATCTAAGACACCTTTCTATATCTTTCTTTGCGAGGTTCCCTTGGTCTAGATCATGCCTAGGTATCTTACTCAAGAATCATAACTCTTATGGTACGCTTACTCTCTTGACCCTACTATGGTATTGGCTTGTTTGTATGTATGTTCGTATGAATGCTTGGCTAGATAGATACTTGTTTGAGCTATTGTTCCCTATGAATACTACTTTCATGTTGATTATACTACGTTGGCAAACCTTGAACATAATTTAGAGAAATCCATTATATACCCTGGTGCACCTGCCTGAAGTTTTGGGGTAAGTACACCGGGTCGGGCGTCTTACTTGATAAGGCGGACCATCGTGATACAAGGGTTACCTCTTGGCGATGACCTTGAGGCCCCTTACGGATTGGGTAGCTAATTTTGAGCACTCTTACGGACTCTTCCATGTGAAGTTAGTCTAAAAGGCCTACGGTTGATATAATGGATAAAGAAATCTAAAACATGATTTGTATAAATGAAAACCATTAAGTGTTGCCGCCTTGTTTCTAGTTCTTGCTTATTATGATGTTTCTAGCCAAGCAACTTTTATATACTCTTAAATTGTTTTCTTGCCCTTTTATAGTGTACTTAATGCTTATCGATTTTGTAGTTGCCAAATGAAGATCCGCTGCACTCAAGACTCTAAGATCTGAAATGTATCACCAATGGGTATGCTTGAATCTAGAAATGGGTACACATCTCTTATCTCCTTGTTTAGTATCTTGTCGTTATTGCTTTACATATATATTGCCTGTGTGAAATATTCGATCCATTTCATGGACGGGCGCCCAACTCCTACTGGCTACTGCCACTGACTTTGTAGTCAGTGGGGGTAGGAGGGTAACAAACGGTTCCGTGACAGTATGGTTTCCTAAAAGATACTTATTGTCCTTATTAGGGCTTTTTTATAATAACATTAGCTGACAATTCCATTTAAGGGTGGTTCATTTTGAAGGTCAAGAATACAAGTTATAGATACAAAATATTATTATAATAAAAGAACAGTCGTGGCTTTATGCTCATAATTACACAATCATGGGTGAAAGCAACCCCAAAGAGCCAGATTGGCCATTTCTAAATTACAAGTAAGCAAGTAGGGAAGCTAATAAATTGTATCAAGAAGTGTAGGTATAAGCAAATATGACGAAGTGTAAGGGGTCTAGGAAGTTAATCCTTAATGAAACAAAGTGCATGTCACTATGTTGCAATTGTACAAGTAAAAGCAAGCTACTATAAGACCTCTCTTATATATGACAGTGGGTGTCGAAGAAGCAAAAATGACTATACAATGTGATTGGGAGTAATGTAGAATTGTAGAAGGGTAATTCTGCTCAATGCATGGTTATCAGAACCAGACCGAACCGGCCTGTTGAACTGGGAACCGGTCGCTCTACCGGTTCGGTCTCTTCCCAAAGCCGGAAATGAAGTCTGACCGGCATCCCGGTTGAACCAGTCCGATTTTAGCCCAACTGGTCGGTTCTCTCACGTAGCAAATAAATGTACAGCTGCTGATATTTTTCGCTGATTGGGTTGTTGAGTAATGGTTGCATAATTGATTCTTTTGCGCTTCAATGGTAATACTTCTATTCTTCATCTAAGGTTCACTAATCTAATTGTCACATTTGAATTGTCATTGATTATCCATGTAGTATCTACACATTTCTTTGATTGTTGTTTGATTTCACAATGCATTATTTAGCATGTAGTGTCCCCAAAATGGCGCTAAAGACTTGTAGTATATTTAGGTTATTGTAGTTAATTAATATTGCATTGGGTTGTATACTTAATGAATTAGTTAATTAATTTTGATTACTATATACATGTTGGTATATGTATGTCCACGAATAGAATAATATTTGTTATTTGGTTTGTTTAACAAGTTATTGTGAGCAGTTGTGCTATTATTCATGTTTCATAACTTTTGCAGGGATATTTTCCATTAGTATCAAATACATTTATATATTTTTAAACTATTAATGGCGTCACCGGGTGAACCTGCCAGACCACTGGTTGAACCAATGAACCGAGAACCAAAGGCTTCACCGGTTCGTTGACCGGTTCAGTTCTAACAACCTTGGCTCAATGACATTATATATATATATATATATATATATATATATATATATATATATAGACACACACACACATACTAGCAATAGCTTCCATGGCATGAAGTTTTGTACTGCAGAGGGGAAATGGAAACCAAAACAAGAATGGATTAGGGAGTACGAACACAACAGCAGTAATGAAATCTGTGTGGATGCAAAATTGAACGAGGATAGAATTACTATTATAATTTATTTTATTTTTATATTTTTTTACTTATTTTATTGGGGGTAGGGAATGGAGAACATTTACTAATGTGAGCTTAAAATATGTATAGAAAAGAATAAGACTATAGTATAATAGAATTTAAGATCAAGGTGGTTATTAGCGGAAATAATTTTTATTAAAATATCAATGAAAAAATTACCAAGAATAACAGATTTCAAAAACCAATGCCAAAGCTTCCAAAATGGTTTCCTGTTCGTACAAATACTTTCAGAAAGAGAGCATGCTTTCTGATCTCCTTTATAAATACCAAAAACGAATTGCAGATTCAAATCGATTGCAAGTCAAGAATAGGACCACTTCTCTTTTCTTCTAAAAGATCTATTCTTTCTTCTTCTTTTTTGCGCTGTTTCGAGATGCAATCCCTGTTAAATTCAGCAGAAAGTGCTACAGTGACCCCGCTACACATTTGTTCACTTTTTATCAAATCAGCCTTACCCACCCGCTACTCAATTTTTTTCTCTTTTCGTCTAATCATCCTTACCCACCCCTCCCACCCCCCAACCCGTACAAAGGAGACATTTTAGGGTAACTGGGTAAGTCTAAGAAAACTGAGATACAAAATTGAAATCTGTTTGAATTTTGTAAATTTCTAACAGGCTAAAAGCTACATAGAATTGAGACTAGAATGCTCCAGCTCATCTTTACACCCTATTTTTCATCAAGTTGAGGGAAGCAAAGAAGCATGCTTACCAAATATTTGTCCTTATAAAAACATGGTGATATGTAGGATCAGTGCCACATTCAGCCTTCTTCAGATGCAGATAATGCTCAGAGAAACCAGGCCCAAATAGACTATAACATTTTATTTGCAAATTTTTTCAACTTTGGAGATTTATTTTTAAGTTCTAGAAATTTTATATTGTGTTTGAAGACATGCAATTTTTACATGTTGAAGGTGTCAATCAATAAGCTACAGATCCCGCCTTCTTGAACAGTAGCAAACATCCCCCTCGCTGTTCTTCTTTCCCTGCCCTTCTAATTGTTCACAGGTCAGCCATCTCTTCTTTTCTACTTCTGTGATACACGCACCAGCACCATCCTGTAATTGTTTTTTCTGCCTCCACCCCGAAGCTACAGCAGCCGAAACTAGCAGACACAGCAGCAGCAGCAAACCCCTCTGTCGGTTGTTTGTTACAGCACCCTAAAGAGCCATTGATCCAGTGGTTGATCGCGGCGCCACAATCTGCAGAGCCACCCAACAACAACAGTTAACAAAGCCGCAGTCAGCTACCACTCCCCTCTTCACTGTGGGACCACTCCATGGCACCAAGCCCTCACTAATCTCCATCCTGGGCTACAAGGCCAACGAGAAAGCTCAACCCACATCCGGCCCAATCAGCACCTGTTGCCACCTTGAGCTGTCTGTGTCCCTCCCTGCACCTCACAACAGTAGCCACCATGACTGCTTGGCTCCCATTAGCATGCAGCTATGAGGTGTTGCCTGCACTGTAGCTGTAGTCCGTCTTTTCAAGTGTTTTGCTACAGTGTAGATCGTCTACTCTTGTACTTTTTGGCGTGCTAACTTCTCTCGATCTAACATTTCATAATGGTGACAAAAGAGGAGTTGAATACCTTCAAGGCCAATATGGAACGCAACACGCTAAAGTTCTCCAGCAACTGAATTGTGTGCTAAAATGACAACTCAATTTTGACGTCCCCTGGCAGAACATGGAGCACCAGAATAATCAACACCAACATCCCTACAGATCACCACCTATTCCAGCCTGTGTATCAGCCAGAATACATGATCATGCTGGATGTGCCAGATCATAATTGTGTTTTTGTTGCCAAGACATCCTCAACTGGTTGCACAACATCAAGCTACTTACACCATGGCGAAGCTCAAAGAAAGTGCTCTAACTAGACCTCTCAAAAGGTGGGCTGGGTTGGGTTGGGTTGGGTTTGGGTCATTGCGGGTACGGGTCTCACAGGTGCGGGTCAAAAAATACCCACTTTTAAATGGGTCATACAAAACTTTAACCAAACCCAACCCGGCGGGTCATGGATCAACCCGCGAGTACCCATATAACTTGTAGTAAATCTCAAAGTTCCTGTTATAAATAATAGAACTATAAGTTTCAACATATTTTTTTGCATGCGCCTTTCTTTTAAAGTGTAACACAAACTTCAATATTTAGTTTATTGCATTTCATGTCAATCATAATAGAAAACAACATTCTGTTGTTGTAAAATAGTGTTTAAAACACAAAAAATATTTAATTGTTGTGTTTTAAAGTCAAATATAAAAGCGGAATAGTTTTTTGATGCATGTAGATGTTCAACACAGAGAAAACACTTTGTAATTTAAAGATAAGAACAAAACCTCAAAATCCCAAAACACTCACCTATAAAATTTAATGTTTAATTTCTATTCTATTTAATTGGGTCACCAGTGGGTCCCTGCAGGTCAACTCGTGAGACCCACCTAATAAACGGGTTCGGTAGGTTTGACCCATAGTTAAATGGGTGGCCATAACCCCTACCCAAACATGTATCAAACGAGTGACCCACGGGTAAATGACCCATATTGAAGTGTTTAGCTCTAGCTTGTTTGAAGTGTCTTGTCCGCTCTCCCAAATCTTGCACAGTGCTACAGTTTGCCATCAGGGTGATCGTCTAAGATTCTAAACAATTCTCTAAGTTGATACAAAGGCACAAGCTCTGTATCAGAATATGCTCACCAGTTCTAGGAGTTATCCCATCACTTCGGGAGTCCCTGGAGATGAAGCAGTCATGGTCACCAACTTCATGGCTCAATTACAATATATTGTGAGAAATGACTTCTTCTGTTTTTGTTCAACTTCAGGCTGTGGTCCAAGTGGCACAGCAAATTGAGTATAAACCGCATGGTTACACTTAGATCAAGATAAAGATGTTCAAATGGCACACCATTAATGCTGCTCGACAATGTTATCGTTGCCACTACGACTCCAGATGTGATCCCCTAGAGGCCAAGATGTTGCTAGTGGCAAAGTCTATTTTTTGCTTCAACTGCCAAGCATTCGGGTGTCACTAGTCACTATGTCCCAAGTCATGTGATGACTACTATAGCAACCAACGAGGAAGACAATGAAGACATTGAGGATGTTCTCCCTATAAGGGACCCTCATGCCGATGAGAATAAAAACAATTTTCCACAATGCTTTCTTCTTTACAAGCATAGGGTGGTTTGAATCCAAGTCCACATTGCTCAATCCCTTTACTTCTAAACATTGGAGAGTCAAGGAAGGATGTGCATGTTGGACATTGACAGCGGCAGTACGACCAACCTCATCTCAGTGCATCAGCTGTAGAGGTCCTTGGATTATAGAATGAGTTGCTCCCTCAAGCATATCACTTGTGTTGGATTTACCACACATACTTCCAGATGACACAATGATGCCTAGTTCATATTTCCTATCAAAGTGTGTGCAAGGATATAGTGTATTGTGATTTTGTGCATGTCATGTTTGGAACTTGGGACATCCATGGCAACACGATCAACGCGTGCAGCACAACTTATACCTGAATACCTACCAATTTTGCATCTATGGTGGCAGCCTCAAATGTCACCAAGTGCAATGCTCGTTCATCCAATAGGTGTCCACCCATTGCCACATGGAGAGGTACTTTGGGCTCGTTACCTGACTCATTGGTGGCTTGTCTTTCAAAGCCCTAGGAAGTTGATGTAGCTTGTAGGACAAGTGCTACATTTTGCCCATGTTTGGATAGGCAATGCTTAGAAATCCCAAGAGGATTATATTGCTATTTTAAAAGTGTGGAAGACTAGATATGATGGGGAAGATCCCCTTACGTGTAGGTTTTCTTATTGCTTAATAGAAAGGAGGCAGCCACCCTTTCCTATAAATAGGAGAAGGGGGGAAGCATACAGACACTTACACAAACCCTAATGGGCCAATGGACAATTGGGCCCATGTTACAAATAGACAAAATGACTTAAGTAAATAGACAAAACACTTAAGTAAATAGACACTACTCCCCCTCAAGCTGGAGCTTGGGAGAATCCCAAGTCAACTTGCAAACAAACAGACAGACAAACTAAGCATAATAAAAAGATAACCAAACCCATACAAAAATTTCTCCCCCTCAACATTACAGTAAAACACTCAAGCACTCAAAGACTCAAAGACTCCCCCTCAAGTAGATACTTCAAAGCAGCAGATATCTTGGCAGGCATGGAGGCTTCTTGATCATGATAGTGGCATCTCGAGCAAAAGAGCGAATAGCGGATAGGCACCAAGTCTTCATCACATTCGTCATCGTAGTAGCCAGAGAATGTTGGATCACAAGTCCTAGAGAGTTCTAGGTCACAAGAAGCAGCAACAGTCAACGTGCAAACAAAGCACGGACTAACAAAGAGTCAACATGCACAAAGCACAAATAAGCTAGAGAGTGCTGGCAAGCAAAATTCGACGACGTAGGCGGATAGCAGACCAGTGTACAAAGCAGCAAGCAAATACATAGCTCTAATATGCAATGTAGACGAAGCTCCATGTAAAGTCAATAATAAAGAGTCTCCATCATCTTCCCTCTTTATAAAGTATCCATCACATAATTAGGCATCAAAGTCCAGAGAGTGTTGGTCCGCAGAGTCCAAAGAGTGTTGGTCCGCAGAGTCCAGAGAGTGTTGGTCCGCAATAGAAAGTCAACGTGCAAAACAGAGCACAGACAGTAGATAGTGCAAAAGCACAAAGCAGTAGGTAAAATGTGCTAATCATAGCACAAATAGCAACAATGACATCCCAATATGTAACTTCATAGCAGCAGTCGAGGTAGATGATGAATAAACAGAAATCTCCATATAGCAACAACACAATCATGAACCGTCCACATAACAAAAGAAGGATCCATATAGAACCAAAAAGAACACCTTAAAGCAGCAGAAGGATCCATATATCAGTAGTAACAAGTGGCATGAAGATGCATGTAGCAGCATAACTAATTTCTTCATCTTTAACTAATTTCTTCATCTTCCTTCATCTCTCCTCCATCTCATCCCTCCCTCTACTCTTCATCCTCTATTCTCCCCCACACACCAACCATAGAGAAGATCAAGGGTTGGGGTGGACAAACACAAGTTCCACTAGATTTAGGAATCAAACAAAAAGAGGTGCAAGTGGTGTAAAAACCTCACACATAATCAATTTGTAGATTGTGGTGTGCAGATGATCCAAGGAGGCAGCCATCTTAGCAGTATAGCAGCAATAGCACTAGAGCAATAGCGACATAAATAAATGGCACCAGTAGCAGCAGCAAAAAAAGGTAAATTGCAGCAATGCAATTGCAGCACCAGTAGAGGGCTTAAAGGCCAAAGTATTTCAAACCAGTAGCAGAAAAGGAGAGCACTCAGCAAGGAAAATGTCAGAAAAAAATACCGTGCAGCGGACACGCTACAGTACCATCGGTGGTATAGAGGTTAGAAAATGAAACTCCAACTCATTCCATAGAGATCTGATTGTTTGGCAGCTGGGGTAGGAGATGCTCAAGACATAGGCGACCCAAATGGAGCAGGTCCTAAGGAGAGGCGACACCTTAGTAGGCCATAATGGAGCCGGAGATCAGAAGCAGGGACAGGCATGTACTGACTGTCCAAAGAAGATGCAATAACTCCTTCTCCAAGGCATGCGGAAGACTATCTCCCTCTCCTAGAAGCCGCTAAGGGGTTGAGGAAGAGAAGGGAGCTACTGGAGGCAGGCAGAAACCATGAAGGAGAGGGTTGGAAGCTCCCAAAATCCCGCCATGCTACAGTATCGTACTGTAGCAATACACCAGAATTGAAGGAATAGGAAAACATGAGCAGCAACAAGTGAAAGGGAGCATCAACAACAGTAAAAAGGAGATGAAGGAGCAATAGAAGTTATGGAATGAAAGAGTGGACAAGGCCTGCGGGCGGCCGAGAAAGAAAAAGGGGTGGCCGCCCGCCGGCTGACTCTCTTTTCTCCCTTTTACTTGACGGCTAGGGTTTTGGATCTCTACTCTGATACCATGTGGATGACTAGAGATGATGGGAAGATCCCCTTACGTGTAGGTGTTTTTATTGCTTAATAGAAAGGAGGTAGCCACCCTTTCCTATAAATAGAAGCGGGGAAGCATACAGACACTTACACAAACCCTAATGGGCCAATGGACAATTGGGCCCATGTTACAAAATAGACTAAATGACTTAAGTAAATAGACAAAACATTTAAGTAAATAGACACTCTAATAAAAAGCAGTTTTCAATTTTTTAGGGATTTATCGACAAGATTTAGGGATTTCATATTTTCTTTGGCAACTTATGCACATTCTTTGAGCCCAGGATTTTGAGTCAATCAGTTAAAAATGCCTAGTCTTAGGGCTTGTCTAGGAAGAAGATTAAATTTTGAGAAATAGAATGTCATTATTTTCCTTAATTCGCTGCTTCCTTGCGATGTTTCTTGCATCATGAGCTCTTTCAAAAATCAAAAGATTTATTGCTCTAACAAGTCATAGGGAAGGAAATAAGCCAAGAGAGTACCGCTCTGCACACACGAGAAAGAGTAGACTCAATATCTAGCACATTAATCTTCCATAATGAGTTAAGCATAGCATCCTTTTGTTCTTCGACGTGCTTAAGAAGGTCCTCATCATTTTCACGTTGATCCATCTTTCTGATTCCCTCCTGTATCTGAATAAGAGAAACAGCAGCTAAACTTGAAAACATAAAGCAAGTTAGTAATCCAAAAAATGTTGTTGCATTTTAGCAAAAGAAATGCAAAGCAAGTTCAAACCTGAAGCTGCAGTCACTTGTGATTTAATGTTGTGGCCTTTATCCCTTACCCATTCAGCTACATAAGGAACTCCCATAAAAAGTTTGCTTTTCCCAAGTTCTTTTGCAGCTCGTCTTGCGTAAATATAACCAATTGTATGGAGCATAGCTTCTCCGAAAGCTAGATGTGGTAGGGATGTCAGAAAAATATTGAGTGGAGTTTAGGCATAGATAATTATATACTAACGGAAAGGATTGTGTCTAAGATGCTAAATACAAGAAAAACAATGTGCGGAATTGAAGCTTAAATTATTAGAGACAGAAATGAATTTACCGTTTACCAAGTATATCTAGAAAATACAATTAGGAGGCAGTAGATGTTTTCCATTGAGAAACATTCAGACTTGGAAACAAAACCTGATGCCCAACACACTCAGCTCATCTGATTAAACACATGTGATAGACAAAATAACTTATACTTAATGACATTAAAACATGTGAACATTGCATAGGAGGCTTGGTTAACATAGGTCAAACTGTTATTTAGTTTTGACTGAAAGTAGAAAAGCAAGTAGTTTGTAAACAAAGGTGCATGAAGTTAAAAGAGCCTGATATATATCAGCTGGAGGTGCAACTATTTAGAACAATCTTAATCAACAACATTATAAAATAACTAGGGGAGGTAAATTAAAACACGGTGTGGCAAAGAATGTCATTTGGGATCTCCGTTTTTAGTCTTATGCTCCTCCTTTGTCAATCCTATTAAAAAAAGCATTAAATGAATTAGTTTATTTGGTCCCTCACAGCAAACCATCAACCTGTGTTCCAATCCTGTGACAAATTTCACGGCATATCTTTGAAGCCTGCTTCTTCCTAATTCTAATAAATGAATACCCCCTCCCTCTCTCCACCGATTCATCATATAGTATCATATGACTGCAGTCAGACAACATATCAGGAAAATCTGATACTTCTACGGTTATTCATATGTTGAGCAGAAGAGTCTGGTCGGACTGGAATCAGTTATTGTCTCATCCCATTTGTATCTCTTGTTTAAATGGATCACGATCCACTGTGTTTTATCCACAGAGAAAACCAATTTCAAAAGTTTAAGGTAATTCGATAGCTGTCTTCTGCAGAGTACCAGCCACCTGGGCACATAGGCCTCCACCACCAATTTTTTGCATTGCATACACATTTTCTCTCTAATGTAAGTATATATGCATAAATATTGTATAAATAATAAGAGTAAGACAAAGATAGATGTCACAATCATTGCATAGAATTTATAATTCAGTACTTGAAAGAAAGCATATAAAACCAATCTACGTGGCTAAAGAAGAACAAACAGAGTAAAACCAACAATTATTACCTCCATGAAGTGTAGGCAATAAAGTCGAATGACTAAATTCAACTTTTTTAGCATATATAGGTATATGTTGCATAGTACTACTTAGATTTTGTGTGATACGCGTACTTGCTAGCACAATACAGGTTTACAGATACTATTGTTACAACCATGCTGAATCTAACTGGACGATATGAAAGATGGTGTTGATATAACTTACGTCCTATCCATTTTTCAACATGTTATCAATAAAGAATTGAATGGCAGGAAGTCAACTTAATGTGTATCATGGGTAGGCACGCTTATGTATATACAGATGGGAAGCACCAATAACCCATTTGTAGAGTATAGGACTAAACAAATGTACAAACTTATGTAGTATACACCAACTACATGTAAAACTTACATATTCTAACACTCGCCCTCAATATTGAATATATATATAGATATCATAAGCATCAAGCTTGTTACAAAAAGTTTGGACTCAACATCCATTATGGGATTTTGTAGGGATATTTGTGAGATGATATTCAAATCTAACAGGAGATATATTGATTAGTTGTTCTTAAAGCTTCTCACGGATGAAATGACAGACCACCTGAATATGTTTTGGTCCTCTCATGGAATATAGGGTTTTGAGGCAATGTACACAGCCGATTGATTCTCACACTACAATCCATTGCCTTTGACTGAGAGCATCCTAGCTCTTTCAAAAAGTTCGTGACCAAGAGAACTTCACAGGTAGTATGGGCCAAGGCTCTCTATATTTTGACTATGCACTAAACCTGGCACTCTGTTCTTGCTTTTTCAAGCAATATTTTACCTCCCAAAAACACACAATAGCCAGTGATAGATCGCCCGTCATTAACTGAGCATGCCCAATGAGCATTAGGAAAACCTTGCACCTTTAAGTTCTCATGAGAAGCATAGAGTGCTAGTTCCTGAAGCTCTTTTGAGATAAGATAATACTTGCATGATTGCCTCCAAATCACCAATACAAGGCTTCTTCATTAATCGGCTAACCTGACTTATAGTAACTGAGGTATTAGGACGGGCAACAGGTAGATTATTTAATAAACCAACAAGCCTTTTGTAATTACAGGAATCATCAAGCAGCTCCGCTGCTCCGCATGTGATTTGACTTTAGGATTCATTGAATATAAAGATGTTTGCTTCCGAATATGCATTTTGTTCCATTAGATCAAGAGTGTGCTCTCTCTTCAAATGTCAATCCCTTCATTATATCCAGTCCAGATGTAATTTGTATATCTAGCCACTTAAATGTCAAGGAAGTATTCAAGGTGTCCCAAATGGTTACTTTAGAGTTTTCCTCAAAAGAATCACTTCAATTGTGTAACTTCAAGTTGATCATTCCCAGTGATGACTATGTCATCGACATAGACAAAAGGAGAATACATTGTGATTAGTTGTTTTAATAAAACATCAGATGGTCAACTTTGCTCCACAAAAGATTGAAACACTTTAAGAGCAGGCTAAACTTCCAAACCATGTCCACGGACATTTAGAACATAGAGTGACATGTAGAGATGACTCACTAGACAAATTTTCATGAGAAACAGACGCAAGAGGCTGGTTCATATAGATTTCTTCAGATATAACACCATGTTAGAAGGCATGTTTACTATCCAATTCATACAAATGGCCAAGAGAAATGTGTTGTAGGGGAAATGAATATTTAGTTAGATGCCATCTTGGCCATAGGGATAGGAGGCTTCAAGTTAATTTTCACTATAGAACTGATATGCCCTTTTGCATCCAGGTGCTCCTTGAGTCGACCCACTGATGTAGGACAGACCCCACCTTTATGCACTTATGAGCATAGGTGTTGCGTGTTAGTTAGCCTTTATTAGCATGCTTTATTTTATTATGTCCTTTTCTCGTTTTTTGGCTCTTGTAAATTCAAGTGTTTTAGTCCCACATTGGCTATCGTCCATGTAGTCTTTCTTTTAGAAGCCTATATAAAGGCTCTATCTGCGTCCATGTAGAGACACAGTTGATGAATGAAAATTATTCCCTTTTAGTCTATAGATGTATTTCTTCTTGAATTCCGTAGATAGGCATTAAGTGGTATCGAAGCCTAACCCTAAAAAACATTAGGGTTAGGTCCTGCCTGTGACGGTCGTCGTTCTTCACCAACCCGTCCCATTCCATCACGCCCTCTGTCGTCCGTTGCCATCTCCAATCACACCCGCCGCCGTTGCCACTGCCTATTACTTCCACCGTCGCTGTCTGTTGTTGCCCTGTTGTCGCCGTTGACTGTTGTTGTCGTTGTCCCCTGCATCGCCGCTGCCTACTGCCACCATCGTTGTCGTTGCCTGTCGTCGCCGCCTGCTACCGCCAAGTTGTATTTTTGCTTCTTTGCAGGTGTTATCTTAGTCAAGGGGAGAAGTCATGCTTGCTACGTGCTATCTATTTTCTGGGGAGTGCTTGAGTGTTTTGGTTATTGTGTTGCAATATCTAGGAGGAGATAAATATTTTGTATGGGCTACTGTTACCTCTTTGTAGTTTGTTTTTGTTTCAAGTATGTCTTGGCTAGTCATGTTTTTCCCATGCTCCAGCTAGAGGGCATCTTAGAGTTATTAGTTATTAGTTTATTATGTATATGGGCTTAAGCATGGTTGACCCATTAGTGTTAGAGTCCAATTTATAAGTGTGAGGAGTATGTTTTTCTAACTTTTTCCAATTACTCAATTCAAATCTCTAATTGAATTTTATCTCACATATTATCTTTAAACTAATGTTCTCTCACCATATTATGTAATAGTGGAAGATATTGAGTTTCAATGACAAGCATAGTGACTTACACATATGAAACATCTTCATATTAATTTATACTCATTTGAAAATTGGTGACATCAAACATTATGATTTGATCCCCAATCTTTATCTATAAGAAAAGAATATTAATTGGAAGCTATGGTAGAGTTTCATGATATTTGGAGTTAAAATGAGAGAATTATGAACTCCCTAAGAAAAATGCTCAGCCTCAGAGACCCCTTTTTCCTTTCTTTTCCCCGTTCTTTTTATAGGCCCCCTCTTAATCTCTGCCTTTGGATCTTAGATATAATGGTCGTGTAGACCGCTCGGTCCGTCATGGACATGCGATCCACCTGGCCCTTACCACCGCCTGATCAAGGCACCTGTGGGGATTTGATCTAACGTCCCTAGCCGTCTCCTACCTCTAGATTCTCTAGGGTGACTATGTGCAACTGTGTCTCTACATACTCCTATAGGGTTTTGTATATTCTAGTATATTCTAGTCTATAGATGTTCTCATATGCCCCGCATGAGGCCGCTTATGCAGCCGCATATGCGTATGCGGCCCTCAGCCGCTCCGCATATAGCTATGCAGTGCTATTTTTGGGCATGAACCGAATATGCGGCTTGCGGTCCGCATATGCGGCCGCTTAGGCCGCGCATTTCATTTGGTAACTTAAGTAAAAAAAAAAACCTCAGATAAAATCAACCAAATTAAATGACAACTTCTTCTATATAGTTGGTTTAAGATCAGATATTGAAATTTTGCTACCTCGGAAATAATTCTATTTTGAATGAGTGGTGCAAAATATTTTATTACATTTTACAATTGTTAAAGTTTCATTATGCTCTTTCCTCTGCTCTTTTTTTTCTCTTCTATTTTGCTCTAAGATTACAAAATGTTGCACTTGCAACAATTCTAATTTTGTCTTGTATAAAAGGGGAACCTATTACAGATATTAATTGGATATGATATTTTCTTTTACAAAGTATCAAATTTATGTGCTGCCTAGGGAGTAATTTATATTCCCTACGACTTTTTCTTCTCTATTTATTAGTGACTTGATTTCTTCATATCATTTTGATGTTTTGATTTTGTTTTTGATGTTCTTTTTCTATTTCTACTTTGAAGTACCATGTGTTGTTACTGTGAATTTTCTTATAGTGTTCATCCAATAAATGTTCTACTACGAACTGCATGTGTTAGTGTGTTTTGTTACTTGTATATTCTAGTACATTATATAAACTTAGGCTTTTGTTGATTGATTTTTCTTATTGATGATTGGAAAATGTGTTTCTTCTTCCATGATGTAATGATCCATTGGTACATTTTGGGTTATTAGGCTACAAAACTAGATAGTATGAAATTTATGATTATGATTATATTTTTTTTATTAAATATACATGTATAAAATATAGAATTAATTTTAAAAAAAATCCAAAAACGCATATGCCCCGCTTATGCTCCCGCATTCCGCTTATACTCTATGCGGTACCCTGACCGAACGCATACCGCATAACGCATTTCAGAACATTGGTTGCACAAGGCCACTGAACTCCCACCTCCACTGCCAGTCAAACAATGTTTCCATCCGCCCCAATCTTCTCCTCATCACACCAACAACTTTGGGCCCAAGTTTGACCCTCTCTCATGGTCGAGAGCAGCAAATGTAAACTTCTCCTTCCTACCACTCTCACTTTTGTGGAGGTCGAGCCCCTACTCCTAACCCTAGACCTCCTCGCCTCCTGTAAAACTCCTATCCAGGCAAGTTTCATCTTGGTTCACCCCTCACAAACCTCGTTCTGTCGCACTGTCGTCTTTGGGCATTACCTCCTTCGACCTTATCCACACTAATATGCACAGCTACTGACCCCGACTAGGCTCCAGGAGTGAGGCCGAAAGATCACAGCAATGCCACGGTGCTCGTAGCCAAGTTTCCCACCTCCTTCGACAAGCTCCACAGCCCTACCCTCTCGTGGATCGTGAGTGAAGACATTTGCAGCAATTGTCAGATCCACGATCCAACCGTGCAATGCACCAAAGACCATCGTGGACTCGGCTAACCCGCGGGCCACTGACCATCGACTGTTTGATCAACAATCATGCGGCCCGCATTCCAGAAAAGGTAATTCATATCTATTTTCAGCAAAAAAATCAAGAAATAAAGGAAAAAAACCTAGAAAACCGTAGGAAGCTCAAAAAAAGGGTTTTGTTAAGAAAAGTGTGATGAACCTCGAAGAATACTTTCAAAACCTAGATCCAATCGTATCTTACTCTGATAGAGATTATGTTGACCCTTGTGACCAAATGTATTGTATCCAATACCCCCTTGTGTATAATGATGAGACATGATGATAATTAATGATGAGAATATTATAATGGGGTCCCATATAATGTCACAAGGCTTCAACCACTACAATATGACCTAATGACCACCTCTATTGTGATGATGACCCATCCTGATGTATGAACATGGTTTTTAATTCTAGGATCTTGACTTTTGGTATCTAATCCAAAGTCGATAACTTGGTTACTCCAAAACTTATAAAGGCAAGTTTTACCTCATGTTGGCCTGACTATAGGTATTGAAGATATGTGATATGTATGTATACTTGAATGTGTTGCTTGGCCTACGTTATTGTCTGAAATATTGTTTCCTATTATTATTGTTGCAAATTTGCAATGTTAGTATACTTAAGTTTCAATACATGAACATAATATAAATTTTCATTATTTAATGGTTGGGGCACCTGCTTGTAAAGTATGGTGACACAAACATTGATGAGACTCCAACTCGGCTTGGGCCCGTTGTGCTTATTCGGATTGTTGAGCCTTTGCTCTCACCATTGGGTATTTAGGAAGTGGCCAAGTATTGACCCATTGTGGCAATACCAATATTGAAGGTATAATGGAAATGGACTTAAAACACGTTTTCTTTTATTGGTGAAACATTTCTAAAAGTTGAATTTGCATTATGCTAGTATAATGGTTTTTCCAAGCACATTATATTCTGAAACTGTGATTTTATACTGTTTATAGCATAGCAATGTGATTGCATGCCGACCAAAAACCAATGTGATTCATTCACGTTTTGTTGTTTTTGCAATTTTAGATCAAGTAGCCAAGAACTCCTATGTTTTTGTATATTCTATGCAAATGTAGTTGTCCCAAGCCCGTGTAAAGGAGGGTTGGTGGTAGGTTGACAGTCAGCAACAAAACTTTGTCACCCTTTTTACGACATGGAAATTTGTTACTTGGGTTCAATTATTGAAAAGGAGGGTGAGGTCCAAGATGATGTTTGTCACGGGATCATGCAGGATGGTTGAAGTGGAGTGCAACTGGAGTAGTATGTGACCAAAAGATCCCTCTCAGATTAAAAAAAGTTTTATAGAACAGTTCTACAGCCAGTCATGCTATATGGGAGTGAATGTTGGGCAATGAAGAAACAAGGTCTCAATAAGCTGAATGTGGCCAAATGTGTATGTTGAGATGGATGTGTGGGAAGAAAAGAAAAGATCGTATGAGGAATGACTATATCAGGAACAAAGTGGGGGTGATGAGCATCGAGGACAAGTTGCGTGAAGGTCGGCTAAGATTGTATGGACATGTGCAGCGCAGACCGACAAGTACACCTATCAGAAGCAAGGTTATTGAGTCAAGCACAATTAAAAAAAGAAGAGTCAAACCTAAATTAACTTGGGAAGAGCTTATAAAAAGAGATTTTGAATCTTTACAGCTTGATCGAAGTATGGCCCATAACATAGTTGATTGGAAAAAAAAGGATCCATGTAGCCGACCCCAACATGGTTAGAATTGAGGCTTAGATGATGATGATGATGATGAAATCACGTTGCCAAGAAATGATTATTACTATTGAATGGAAGAAATGTTGCAACATTCTGAAACTCCATGGGGATTATCTTACTAAATGGGATGCGCAGCATGCGCTCTTCTCATCTTTGGAATGTAGTTTCCCTTTCAACATCTATCAAGATATTCCTTTATGTTGCCTTCGGGTCACTATGTAAGACACTTTTTTATGATTAACTAAATGATTGTTTTTGCAGTGTGCACATCTGCGTGTTCAATCCACTCAGGGATGGGCACTTCTATCCCCTTTTGTATGATACCTTATAAGGGTCTAAGATGAGGATGGGGACCCTGTGTTAACACATGATGGTGTCTCCCTCTCTTATATATAGGAATAGGGTTTTGTTTAACAGAATTGTCCCATCGTTGCAAAAAAATATTGCCACAGATAGGACTATTTGTGATTTCAGCATAGCAGCAACAACTGAAAAACTCTTTTCTTCTTCATGGTATCAATCACACTTGAAGAGGACATTTCATCATATTTCCTTCTATGAGAGACATCTACTCCAGACCTTTGAAACACTCCACTAGCATGTACTCATGTGTTTGCTTTGGGAGGACTAGTATATGACGAAGGCACCTGCATCATTGACTTGCACCTTTGGGTTCAGCATATTAAACACCAACATTGGCAAACTATCCATGATACGTGCTACTTTGCTTCATACAATTTTGAGGATTAGTCAAAGATTGGAAAAATTGTGCATTTACGTGCATCTGCATCTATACTTGGGAAGATCTGAACAATGCAATGTCTAATTGTTGTGTGTTGCAACACTCCCAAGCCTAAACATGTTCCAATTGTGTGGCCATTGAAACCTCCGTCCATCACTCCTCCCATATTTGGTTGCAGTGAAGTTGCATCGATACTCTCAATGACCAAAACACTTTTCATGGAACCAAAAAGATTTAGGATGAAAATGAAAAAAGCCAAGTGGTCGAATACAGTTTTAGTTATACTTGTAATTAGATTTTATTCTTCACTTCCAAAGCTAGAGTTGATGCCATAGTGACATGCAGAAGCAGCTCCAGCTTCTCCACCACTCGTAGCAGCGCCACTAGTGAAACACAACAGTCATCAAAGCATTCCATGATCCATTCTTCCCATCGATCTTGAATGCATCTTCCGTCTTGAAGACAATCATTAACTTATTGTTTTCTATGTGTAGAAAGGAGAAGTGTTGTTTATTGGATGATATTAAAAGAATACATAGGAGTCTCTTATATAGCAAACATAACAAGAGACTACACTAAGCGCTACCCATATGGGACTAAACAACATAAGAAAAAGGAGTAAGTGAGGCACATGCTAAGCACATGACACTCAAGGTAAAGGAACAGAAAAACACATGAAAAATACATGAAACTACATATCTCTATACTCCCCCTCAAGCTGGAGCGAAGATGTCGAAGAAGCCCAGCTTGGAACACAGATTCTGAAAGCGAGTCTTGGGTAGCACTTTGGTGAAGATATCCGCAAGCTGCTGTTCTGTACTGATGTATGGAGTGTAGATCTGACCAGAAAGAACCTTTTCCCGTACAAAGTGGCAGTCGACCTCAATGTGCTTGGTTCTTTCATGGAAGGTTGGGTTGCTCGCAATGAAAATGGCCGCCTTATTGTCACAGAACATGGGCATAGGGCTAGGCGGAGAGATGTCAAACTCCTTCAGAAGACTATGAACCCATAGCAGCTCGCATGTAGTATGAGCCATCGCTCTATATTCTGCCTCAGCGCTTGATCTTGCCACAACGGTTTGTTTTTTACTGCGCCAGGTGACTTGATTGCCGCCCACAAATGTGCAGTATCCAGAAGTGGATTTCCTGTCAGACCGACTCCCTGCATAATCTGAATCAGAAAAACCAGATAAGTCACAGTGACCATTTTTCTTATACAGAAGGCCTTTTCCAGGAGCACTTTTAAGATACCGAAGAATATGAATAATAGCATCCCAGTGGCATTGCCTTGGTTTATCAAGATAGCGGCTAACAAATCCCACAGCAGCAGCTAAATCAGCTCTAGTGACAGTCAGATAAATGAGTTTGCCCACTATTCTTCGGACCTGGTGGCGATCAGCATATGCAGGAGATGAATCACTGTCCCAATCCATATTGGGATCCAGAGGAGTGGTGGCTGGCTTGCATCCCAACATTCATGTTTCTTGTAATAAGTCAAGTACATATTTGCGTTGAGAGAGAGAAACGCCTGCAGAGGATCGAGCAACCTCAATGCCCAGAAAATAACGCAATTTGCCAAGGTCTTTTGTAATGAAGTGTTGTGCGAGATAATGCTTGGTTGCTTGTATCCCTGCGGGGTCACTGCCAGATAAGATGATGTCATCTACATACACAATAAGAATAACCAGCCCTGCTGTGGTTTTGCGTATGAAAACAGAGTGATCAGCCTGCGACCGTCAAAATCCAAAGAACATTAAGATTTTGCTAAGTTTGTCGAACCATGCGCGTGGACTTTGTTTTAAACCATAAATCGCCTTGCGAAGCTTGCAGATTTGAGAAGCAGACTCCCCCTGAGCAACAAATCCTGGAGGTTGCTCCATATAGACATCCTCCTGAAGGTCGCCATATAAGAAAGCATTTTTCACATCCAGTTGATAAAGAGGCCAATCTTTATTGACAGCAACAGATATCAGAATACGAACAGAATTAATACGTGTAACTGGAGAAAACGTCTCAAAGTAATCAACGCCATAAATTTGCGTATATCCTTTCGCCCCTAATCGAGCTTTCAAACGTGCAACGGTGCCATCTGGTTGATATTTAACAGTAAAGATCCATCGACAGCCAACTGGATGACAAGAAGAAGGCTTATCAACTAGATCCCATGTTTGTTGTTCATATAGAGCTTGCATTTCTTGTTCCATGGCATGTCTCCAGGCAGGGTGTCGAAGAGCTTCATCAGCAGTTTTAGGAATGTGCACAGCAGATAATGCAGATGTAAAGTATGCAAGACTGTCACTCAGATGATCAGTACAACAAAAGCGACTAATAGGATGCTGAGTACATGAACGAACCCCTTTTCGTAAACTAATAGGAATATGCAAATCAGAAAATACCTCAGCCTGTGGTGGATCCTCCGCTGACGCAGGATTTGGTTCGGCCGGGGCAGTGAGGGGCTTTGGTCTTCGCTTGTACACCTGTAGAGGTTTCTCTTGTGAAGTAGGAACAGAAGGTATTTCTTCAACCAAAGGAAGAGGAGTGCTAGCCAAAATATCAGTAGTCAGGCGGTCCCCAGTAGCAGAGTAGAACGGCATGTGTTCAAAGAATATCACATCCGCATTTACAAACCATTGTTTCTTATCTGGATCGAAACAGCGATAGCCTTTCTGAGTCCGTGAATATCCCAAAAACACACATTTCACAGACCGGGCATCCAACTTCGTGAGACCAGGGCGTAGGTTTTTAACAAAACACGTACATCCAAAGATGTGAGGCGGCACAGAGAATAAGGGTTTATCAGGAAATAACAGAGTGTAGGGAACTTTGTTTTTCAAAACAGAAGACGGCATGCGATTAATAAGATAGCATGCCGTCGAAACTGCATCAGGCCAAAAACAGTGAGGCACCTTGTAATGAATCAGGAGAGTGCGAGCAACCTCAAGAAGATGGCGATTTTTCCGTTCCGCTACACCATTCTGTTGTGGAGTGTATGGGCAAGTGGTTTGGTGGAGTGTGCCATGGGAGATGCAAAACTGAGTCACAGATTGTTGCATAAATTCTAGTGCATTGTCAGTCCGGAAGGTTTTAATAGGCCGATCAAATTGAGTTTTAATTTCAGCAAAAAAGGTACGAATGCAATCTAATACAGTGTTTCGACCTTTGAGTAAAAACAGCCAAGTAAGACGAGAGTAATCATCAATAAAGGTCAGAAAATATTTCACACCAGAATGACTGGGCTCTGATACCATGTAGAAAGGAGAAGTGTTGTTTATTGGATGATATTAAAAGAATACATAGGAGTCTCTGATATAGCAAACATAACAAGAGACTACACTAAGCGCTACCCATATGGGACTAAACAACATAAGAAAAAGGAGTAAGTGAGGCACATGCTAAGCACATGACACTCAAGGTAAAGGAACAGAAAAACACATGAAAAATACATGAAACTACATATCTCTATACTATGAAAGTGTGATGTCCATTGAACCAGTCTTGTTCCCACCAGGACGCGATATTGACTTGCATCATTAACTTCTTGTCTTGGTCTTGGGGCGAGTTCTTTTGCAGCAAAAGTGACTTATGCTGAACAAGTAACACTCTTGGGTCCAAAAACCTGAGAGCACATTCATTGGGCTTAATTAGTTATTTACATTAAATTGTGCTTTAGAATTTGTTATAAAATTGTTTCAGTTTTAAGACCTAAGGAATCAAAAATTAAGAAAAGCGTACGTTAGGGAGTTATATAAAAATTCCAATGTTGTTTTATTTGGTTGTTAATTAGGTGTCTAGTGACACTTAGGCGCAACATCTGGGCTTTCAATCTTCCATTACAAATATCAGCCTCGAGGTACCTATCACGAAAGACAATAGATGATTGTTACTGAGATTTTGGCTTTTAGCAAAATGATTCTTTAATCATTAAGTTCACAGACAGCGATTATATTGGCTTTCAGTGGGCAATCCTGAAACCTCTCATTTTGCGTGTATTAGAGTTAGACTATATGTTTGCCAAGGTAGTAGCATGTTACATTACAAGGTAGTTCATAGTTTTGAAAAAGTGGTATGTGTTGTATGTTTGGAGAGATCACTGAATAGAGTATATACAGTATGTGGGAGTATATGCGGAAGTATATGCGGTTTTGGAATTTTTTTTATTATTATTATATCTATATAAATATACAGTAATCATACAATTACATATTTAATTTATAGAATTACATATTTTAGAAGCAATCATGCAAATATGGAATCAAACACAATTTAAATATATACAAATATGCAATAATGAGCTAAATGTGTAACAACCATAGATGAATTTAATCTAAAAAAAGAGGAAATGGAAGCAGAAGGTAGGCTGAATGTAGGTGGTGGTTTTAGTTACATGAAGAATAGGGGGTGACGTTTACTTAAAAAAAAAAGAATAGCAGGTGACGTTAAAAAATTGCTAGCTTAGCCGTTTGACCATTCAAAAATCGGAGATTTCTCGGCCTTTTATGCGGCTATGCGTCCATGGTCCGTTTTAAGCAACGCTTTCCCATATGTGGTTCGGTCAAGGGTCCGAACTGCATATGTGGCTGCATGAGCCATTTTTTGAAACACTGAGGTAGTTTACATAGTTCAATATTGTGACAGAGTCAGGAATTCCAGAAAGCTCAGGGTTGCACAATGTGTGCACCCTCATATATATATTAATGAGAGATTTACAGAGAGGTCCATACATAAAGGAAAATAACAAAACAAATAACAGGCTATGTAAAACATGAAATATATAATGTAACACTCCCCCTCAAGTTGGAGCATAGATGTCAATCATGCCCAACTTGTCCAACAGCGTGCAGAACTGTTTCTTCGCCAAGGGCTTGGTGAAGATATCAGCAACTTGATCTTCAGATCTTGTGAATGGAGTGCATATCTTGCCAGCAAGAATAGATTCTCTGATGAAGTGGCAGTCAACTTCAAAGTGTTTGGTGCGCTCATGATAGACAGGATTATTTGCAATGAAGATGGCAGCTTTGTTATCACAATGCATAGGAATGGCCGAAGAAGACTCAATCCCAAATTCTTTCAGAAGAGAACGCACCCACAGTAACTCACAAGCAGTATGGGCCATAGCCCTGTACTCAGCTTCAGCACTAGATTTGGCCACGACATTCTGTTTCTTGCTTCTCCAGGTGACAAGATTGCCTCCTACAAAGGTACAGTAACCAGAAGTAGATTTTCTATCAACTTTGCTGCCTGCATAATCAGAATCAGAATATCCTTCAAGAACACAGTGCCCATTCTTTTTATAATGAAGTCCCTTGCCATGCGACTTTTTTAAGTATCTCAAAACTTGACATGCAGCATCCCAGTGGCACTGTTTGGGTTTGTCGAGGTACCTGCTAAGAAGACCTACTGCAGTAGCAATATCAGGACGAGTAACAGTCAAATAGATCAATTTACCAATCAACCTCCTGAATTTTTTATGATCAGCAAACATAGCAGAGGAATCATCGTCCCAATTGACATTGGGATCAAGAGGAGTATCATAACCAGAAAAGGCAGCATGTGCTCCGCTAGTAGATGCAGCAGGAGAAGACCCATCACGCTCAAGAAGACGCTCCACCTCGTCACGAATGTAGTCTGTGGTAGCCCCCGCAGGCTCTGGCGCAGGTGTCTGAGTACCAAGCAGCCAAAGCAGTAGAGCGGCCACGGCCATCATTGGAGCGGCCACGGCCACGACCACGCCCGCCCCAAGCAGCCAAAGCAGTAGAGTCTCCAGTCTCAGGAGACGGAGACGGTGTCGATGACGGAAGTCGCTGGAGACGCTGGTAAGCAGTCTGCAAGGTAGGAAGTGGATCACTCGCCAAGATCTGATCTACCACACCAGTATAGGACTCGGGTAGACCACTCAGAAACTGAATCAGCTGAAGTTCCGCCCGCTGTTTTTGCATAGTCGCTAAATCAGTAGACAGCGGGTGATAAGTCTCCAACTCACCCCACATACCAGTGAAGGTGGAGAAGTAGTCTGATATGTCAGAACCCGTAAACTGCAGTCGCCCCAGTTGTTTGGTGATATCAAAGACCTTCTTGGGATTCTAACTATGAGAGTAGGTACCGGCGAGCTGATCCCACATCTGCTTCGCCGTAGGCAGTCGACGAAGAGTGACACTGATCTTCTCAACTGTGCTGTTGAGAATCAATGTCATAACAGACGAGTCATCTCGGACCCAGTCATCAAAGGCTTTGATGTCCTTTGCATCTGCCTCCTCTGCAGGCTGAGGCGGGCCAGTCTGAATCAGGTGAGAGTACTTCCCTTGTGATTTGGCAAAGATCACAAAGGAGCATACCCAAAGCTGGTAGTTGCGCCCGTCAAGTTTAACAGTAGTGACTTGACGACACGAGTCTCTCCAGATGTCATCCCCAGAAGATGCCATGAGGACCATTAGGAAGGCAGGTACAGGCACAAGTAGGCACAGGCAGAAGACGAACTACGCCGTCAGGCAGGCAGAAGCAGGCAGAAGTAAGTCACCGTGGACCTCTCACATACAAACCACGCCGAAGCGTAGCAGAAAACCCGGAGGCCGAAGCCTACACGGGCAGGCAGGCACAAACAAACACGAACCGAAGGTAGTCCTTCAGACGAACAATGCGCCGATCTCCCCCTGAAGACGGAACTAGTCCAGATCTACCAGTGGCTCAGTGATCCCGTAGAAAACGACCACCTGGCAGCGCACCTGCTGTGCGAACAACCACCAAGGTTGCTCAAGCACTAGCGGTGCACCCAGCCAGGAGGCAAGACGGAACCACGGAGAGGGAGTTGTTGCTTCGGGAGGCGCGGCTAGGTGAACGGGATCCCGCGGTGGGACCTGCGGCCCGCCGGTGGTGGCCTGCCGGCGTTGCAGCTGCCCTGGCTACGCCAGCGGCGGCGGCTGCTGCCGGCCGGCGCACGGGCAGCGCACGCGGGCGGACAGACCGCTGCGGCGGCGGGCGGCTTGCTGCCGGCGGCCGGGGGGGCGGAGGAGAGAGAAGGAAGAGAATGGAGGGAGGGAGGCTAGGGTTGAGCCTGCTCTGATATCATGTGACAGAGTCAGGAATTCCAGAAAGCTCAGGGTTGCACAATGTGCGCACCCTCATATATATATTAATGAGAGATTTACAGAGAGGTCCATACATAAAGGAAAATAACAAAACAAATAACAGGCTATGTAAAATACGAAATATATAATGTAACAAATATTATACAATATTTACACAAGCGAGATTTCCAAAAACAAAAAGAGTTGTATCCAAGATAGCATGAAAGGCCGCATGAAGCATTTTTTGAAACATTGGGTAATCTACATAGTTCAATATCATACAACATTTACACAAGCATTATTTCCCAAAACAAAAAGAATTGTATCCTAGACTACATGAAAGGTTGTACGATATCCAGTGCTTCTTGAAGAATTGATCACTTCTATTGGAACCACAAGAGAATGTGCATCCTGTTTTGCATTCTAGTGTTAATTATTCTACAGATATCCTTCCAAACAATACACAATTCCATCATGTTGCCTCACATCTCGCTTTACATCTAAGGTCGCCAAATATGCCAGCAAATAAGGGGAGTATTCAAAACAACTATTGCCTAAGGGATCTCATCCAAGCTTTTGGCCAGTAATTAGTCAAGCACTGCTTCATATCATCACCGAAAATCTACCAATCAGGAATTAACGACAATCTCGCCTCCTAGGCCCAAAGAGAGCAGGTCAATTCACCCTCAACAAAAAGTGGACTATCCTTTCTACATTTGGGGTGAAGCAACAATTACATTGATACACCATGGGAATATCACACTTGGCGATTTTATCATCTACCATCGGAGCCAAAGTTGTAATCTTCCATGTGACCACATTTGCAAGGGGAACAGAATCGTCATTCCACAGCCATCTGAATGGGACGGGTCTGATGTGATTATTAGTAGCAAGAAGCAGCTTCACCAAAGACAAAGAAAAGGATTCCCTTCACTGTCCTGGTCCACATCAGAGCATCATCATCTGATTAGGCCGCAGACATCATCTCCTCAATCAACTAGATGCCATCATAATTAATGAGAATACGTAAAGTGGGCTAGTCTCACACAAAGTCAAGGCCCTAAACAACATTGACCTTTAGATGCATGTCAACATAAGAAGGGTGTCGCGCAAAATGGTAAAGAGGAAAATTGCACCAGCGATCAAGCCAGAATAATACATCACCACGACCAATGATCCATCTCCCAAGTGTTAGGACATACGAAAAATATTTCTAGAGATTAAGCAAGTAAGAAACATATAAGCTTTTCTTCAAGAAGGGTGGTTATCATCTATGGAGAGTCTGAATCTTGAATATTATAGTCCAGAGATATACCACTAAATATTTCCTGTGAAGAGAAGAAAAGTTGTTTATTGGATGATAAAACAGATTACATAGGAGACTCTTATATAGCAAACATAACAAGAGACTAAACTAAGCGCTACCCATATGGGACTAAACAGCATAAGAAAAAGAATAAGTGAGGCACATGCTAAGCACATGACACTCAAGTAAAAGAACAGAAAAACACATGAAACTACATATCTCTATACTCCCCCTCAAGCAGGAGCGAAGATATCGACGAAGCCCAGCTTGGAACTCAGATTCTGAAAGCGAGTCTTGGGTAGCACTTTGGTGAAGATATCTGCAAGCTGCTGTTCTGTACTGATATATGGAGTGTAGATCTGACCTGAAAGAACCTTTTCCCGGACAAAGTGGCAGTCGACCTCAATGTGCTTGGTTCTTTCATGGAAGGTTGGGTTGCTCGCAATGAAAATGGCCGCCTTATTGTCACAAAACATGGGCATAGGGCTAGGCGGAGATATGTCAAACTCCTTCAGAAGACTATGAACCCATAGCAGCTCGCAAGTAGTATGAGCCATCGCTCGATATTCTGCCTCAGCGCTTGATCTTGCCACAACAGTTTGTTTTTTACTGCGCCAGGTAACCAGATTGCCGCCCACAAAAGTGCAGTATCCAGAAGTGGATTTCCTGTCAGAACAACTCCCTGCATAATCTGAATCAGAAAAACCAGATAAGTCACAGTGGCCATGTTTCTTATACAAAAGGCCTTTTCCAGGAGCACTTTTAAGATACCGAAGAATATGAATAATAGCATCCCAGTGGCATTGCCTGGGTTTATCAAGATAGCGGCTAACAAATCCCACAGCAGCAGCTAAATCAGCTCTGGTGACAGTCAGATAAATGAGTTTGCCCACTATTCTTCGGAACTGATGACGGTCAGCATATGCAGGAGATGAATCACTGTCCCAATCCATATTGGGATCCAGAGGAGTGGTGGCTGGCTTGCATCCCAACATTCCTGTTTCTTGTAATAAGTCAAGAACATATTTGCGCTGAGAGAGAGAAACACCTGCAGAGGATCGAGCAACCTCAATTCCCAGAAAAATAGCGCAATTTGCCCAGGTCTTTTGTAATGAAGTGTTGTGCGAGATATTGCTTGGTTGCTTGTATCCCTGCGGGGTCACTGCCAGATAAGATAATGTCATCAACATACACTATAAGAATAACCAGTCCTGCTGTGGTTTTGCGTATGAAAACAGTGATCAGCCTGCGACCGTCGAAAGCCAAAGGACATTAAGATTTTGCTGAGTTTGTCGAACCATGCACGTGGACTTTGTTTTAACCCATAAATTGCCTTGCGTAGCTTGCAGATTTGAGAAGCAGACTCCCCCTGAGCAACAAATCCTGGGGGTTGCTCCATATAGACATCCTCCTGAAGGTCGCCATATAAGAAAGCATTTTTCACATTTAGTTGATAAAGAGGCCAGTCTTTATTGACAGCAACAGAAACCAAAATACGAACAGAATTAAGACGGGCGACCGGAGAAAACGTCTCAAAGTAATCAACACCATAAGTTTGCGTATATCCTTTCGCCACTAATCGAGCTTTCAAGCGTGCAATGGTGCCATCTGGTTCATATTTAATAGTAAAGATCCATCGACAGCCAACTGGATGACAAGAAGAAGGTTTATCAACCAGATCCCAGGTGTGTTGTTCATATAGGGCTTGCATTTCTTGTTCCATGGCATGTCTCCAGGCAAGGTGGCGAAGAGCGTCATCAGCAGTTTTAGGAATGTGCACAGCAGATAATGCAGATGTAAAGTATGCAAGACTATCACTCAGACGATCAGTAGAACAAAAGTGACTAATAGGGTGTTGAGTACATGAACGAACTCCTTTTCGTAAACTAATAGGAAGATGTAAATCAGAAAATACCTCAGCCTGTGGTGGATCCTCCGCTAACGCAGGATTTGGTTCGGCCGGGGCAGTGAGGGGCTTTGGTCTTCGCTTGTATACCTGTAGAGGTTTCTCTTGTGGAGTAGGAACAGAAGGTATTTCTTCAACCACGGGAAGAGGAGTATTATTCAAAATATCAGTATTCAGACGATCCCCAGCAGCAGAGTAGAACGGCATGTGTTCAAAAAATATCACATCTGCACTTACAAACCATTGTTTCTTATCATGGTCAAAACAGCGATAGCCTTTCTGAGTTCGAGAATATCCCAAGAAAACACATTTCACAGACCGGGCATCCAACTTTGTGAGACCAGGGCGAAGGTTTTTAACAAAGCATGTACAACCAAAGATGCGAGGCGGCACAGAGAATAAGGGTTTATCAGGAAATAACAGAGTGTAGGGAACTTTGTTTTGCAAAACAGAAGAAGGCATGCGATTAATAAGATAGCATGCTGTCGAAACTGCATCAGGACAAAAACAGTGAGGCACCTTGTAATGAAACAGGAGAGTGCGAGCAACCTCAAGAAGATGGCGATTTTTCCGTTCGGCTACACCATTTTGTTGTGGAGTGTATGGGCAAGTGGTTTGGTGGAGCGTGCCATGGGAGATGCAAAACTGAGTCACAGATTGTTGCATAAATTCTAGTGCATTGTCAGTCCGGAAGGTTTTAATAGGCCGATCAAATTGAGTTTTAATTTCAGCAAAAAAGGTACTAATGCAGTCTAATACAGTGTTTCGACCTTTGAGCAAAAACAGCCAAGTAAGACGAGAGTAATCATCAATAAAAGTCAGAAAATATTTTACTCCAGAATGACTGGGCACAGAACATGGCCCCCAAATATCAGCATGCACAAGTTCAAAAGGTGCTGAAGAAGAAATAGATTTTTTTGCAGGAAAAACAGATCTTGTATGCTTGCCCATTACACAAGATTCACAAGTAAAGCTATTGCCAGAGATTCCAGGAAAAAGATGTTTTAGCTTCGCCGCAGATGGATGACCAAGTCTAACATGCAGTTGAAGTTCTGTCACCGAGGTAGAGAGCATCGCCTTTGGAGTAGGTGGTCCATCCAGGTAGTACAGCCCATCTGGTCCCTTACGGCCCGAACCAATCCTCGTCTTCGTGCGGAGGTCCTTCATAATACAACCAGATGGGTCAAATTTAACAGAGCAGTGTAATTGTTTAACCATTTTGCTGACCGAAAGTAAATTGACAGGAAAATTTGGGATATATAACACAGAACGAAGAAATAATTCCTTTGATAGAGGAACAGTGCCAGTGCCACTAACAGTAGTTCTTGAACCATTGGCCACAGTGACAGAAGAAATAGGAGTATGATTGGTAAGTTGTGAAAATAAATGACGAGTACCAGTCATATGGGTGGAAGCACCAGAGTCGATGCACCACTTTGTGTTACCGGACGAGGACGAGGCAAGCATGGCTGATGATTCTGAGGTAGATGGTAGTTGTGCCAGACGTTCTTGAAACATTCTGTCAAACTCCGAGCGCAGCCATTCAGTGTTAGGTGGTGCAGCAGTCTGATCCACAGAAGAAGCAGCAGGAGTAGTATCATCAGTCGCTTGGTTGGCCCAAGCAGGTTTACCATGCTTTATCCAGCAGCGGTCCTCAGTATGGTTATCACGGCCACACCAGCCGCAGTGACGTGGATGAGGTGAAGTGCTCCGTCCAGGTGCAGGAGTTCCCCGTCCGCTCGAAGTAGGAGGTCGTCCACCACGGCCTCGACTGCGGCCACGACCACGGCCGTAATCAGTAGAGCGAGCAACCAGAGTCGAAGGCGCAGGAGCAGAAGCAGGAGTCAGTGAAGGTAGTCGCTGGACTCTCTTGAGGACATCCCGAACAGTAGGAAGCGGGTCACTGGACAGGATTTGATCAACAACCCCTGAGAAGGAGTCAGGAAGCGCAGCCAAAAACTGCACCAGGCGAAGTTCATTGCGATGTTGTTGTGCAACTTTGATATCGGCAGTCAACAGATGATACAGCTCATATTCATTCCATAAAGCAGAACATTGGTTGTAGAAGTCGTCGATCGACAAGTCAGTGGAGAACTCCTTCTTGGCAAGTTGTTTGAAAATCTCGAACACCCGCTTGGGATTCTCCTGGTGGGAATAAACATGTGCCAATTGATCCCACATCGTCTTGGCATCATGCAAGCAGAGTAGAGACTGGCTGATCCGAGGTTCGGTGCTGTTGAGAATCCAGGACATGACGCCGGAGTCATCCTTGGACCACTGAATGTAGTCCTGTTTAGTCTTGTTTTCAGCATCAGCAGTAAGGGCAGCCGGGGGCTCAGCAGTGAGATGATGGTACCGACCTTGTGCTTTGACATACAGCACAAACGACGCAGACCACAGGTGGTAGTTGGATCCTCCTTCAAGTTTGACAGTGGTGACGCACAGAGATCTGGGTGGCTCAGAATATGCCATTGCAGCAGAAAGGACCACGCCGTAGAGAAGCAATAGAACCCCGGACAGGCAGAGGCAGCAGTGACCCTTAATGGGCAGAAGTAGCAGAGATCTGACAAGTCAGATCAGAGGAACCCAATATGGGCAGATAAGACATAGAAACCTACGCCGTCATGAGGAAAAATCAATATTCCAGCATGAGGCGCAAGCAGAAATCCCGAGGAACAAAGTAGACTCTCAACTTAGAAGGTCAGAGTCTTCCCGATCACAAATCCGCAAATTTCCGGATGTAGACGGAGAAAAATTAGAAAGTGCACAGGCTGTACGTAAGGATTTAGAAGGTGATTGGGAGGGAGAAAAAGGGGGAAAAGGTGGATATGGTGAGGGTAGAAGAGATGGAGGAGAGGGTAGGGTGGGGAGGGAGGAAGGGAGGGGGAAAAAATGGCGGGTGGCTGTTGGGAGCGGCAGCAGCAACGTGCCGCTGCTGGGCAGCAGGGGCGGCGCCGGCTGGAGGGGGAAAGGGGGTGGCGGCGGCTGTGGGGGGGGGGGGGGGGGGGGGGGCAGCTAGGGATAGGGTTAGGGGTGGAGGGAGGAGGAGAGAAGGGCTGTGGTGGCGGCGGGGGGGGGGGGGGGGGGTTGTTATGTCATGGGAGGGAAAAATTAGGGAGGGAAAAAACAAGGGCCTGCTCTTGATACCATGTGAAGAGAAGAAAAGTTGTTTATTGGATGATAAAACAGATTACATAGGAGTCTCTTATATAGCAAACATAACAAGAGACTAAACTAAGCGCTACCCATATGGGACTAAACAGCATAAGAAAAAGAATAAGTGAGGCACATGCTAAGCACATGACACTCAAGTAAAAGAACAGAAAAACACATGAAACTACATATCTCTATATTTCCCAACTCACCTTGATGAGGTAAGATCTCAACCATGGTCGGAAGAGGAGACAAGTTGAGGCCCCTGACCTCTCTTCTTTTGGAAATTTGTGCTAGGACACCCAGGCCCGACGGCAAGACTCGTTAAGAGCTCTCCTTTTTTGTTTTGTTTTTCTTTTTCTTTTATTTCAAGTTTGTTGTGTGAATGGCTTCAATTTTTATGGGAAAAATAATCTAGGAATCAATGAAACAACATCCATTCAAATCATGGATCTTGGAATTGAGAGAGATCAAGAATGCTCACTATTTCTTAGATTCATGGATCAAATTCGATTCAGTGGGATCTTTCACTCCAATTTTTTTCCACCAAGAACGTTTTATGAAACTCTTTGACCCCCCAAATTTTGAGTACTTCCTACATCATTTTAGGTTATTCACATAATTTTCCTTACTAGAGGGGAGGTTTCCACCAAGTCTCATAATTTTCTAAGCTTGTTGAATGGTTTGGACTCTTGTTATACAAAAGAAAGGCAATGTTACAACTTTCAAGTAATTCAATTTTACTAGTTGTACTTAATTGATTAACAACTATAAGACGTTGGAAAAAAAGGCAAAATATAGCATGAAGATTGGAGGTAGTTGTTGTTTTCATGCTAACTATTTTTTCATGTGATGCATTATGTTGTACACTACTTTTTGGCAATGGTCTGATAGAGTAGCATTCATTTCATACCTTCGTATACTATTGCATTTTATGATATCTTAGGTGAACATTCTTTAAGGGAATACATCAATAGCTTAGGTGATCATCATATCAATCATGCACTACATCTCCCCCATGATTATCCCCTATCTTTGTTGCCCAACACCTTGGCATGGTCTTTCTCTACTCCTAAAACCTTCGAAGACTTGGCACTTGAATTGTTAGAATGATTCATCCAATAACATCTATCATAGCATTTGAGGACATATTCTTGCACCTTCACATGGAAGCAGTGGTTCCTTGGTGTTTCTTGCAGACATGACCCCTTCTAATGGCTAGCATTAAGGATGAGCATCAGGTCGGGTAATTTGGGTTTTGAGACCCGTGGCCAATCCATATTATTAAAGCAATTGTCGGTTGGCTTTAGACCCTAATAATGTATGAAAATATCGGTCAAATACCAAACTCGCGTAATCAGTATGGGCTTTGCAATCCAGTACGGGGCATCTCAATAACATATAAAAATGAAAATATTTCAACAAATGTATATGTTGATACATGTGATTAGAAAAGGAGTCTATTATTGTAAAAAACAAAGACCTTCTTATATAGGATAGGAGAGGTTAGTAAATACAGAGTTCACCAATATGGGATAAAAGAAAGAAATTAAAGAGCACAAAATATATATAATAAATCTAAATGTATTAACACTCCCTCTCAAGTTGGAGCATATATATCATGCATGCCCATCTTGTCCACCATAGAGATGAATCTTGTCTTTGGCAGTGGTTTTGTAAAGATGTCATCAAGTTGATCCATAGTCCTGATGTATAGAATAGATATCCGCCCGGATAAAATAGGCTCCCTGACAAAGTGACAGTCTACCTCAATGTGCTTGGCGCGCCCATGGAATGTGGGGTTACTTGCAATGAAGATAGAGGTTTAATCATCACAATACATAGGCATGGGCTCGGAATCACAGACTCCATACTCATTTGGTAAACCTTGAACCCACATCAAGTCACAGGTAGTATGAGTTATTGCTCGATACTCAGCTTCACCACTGGATCTAGCCACAACAGTTTGTTTCTTGCTTCTACAACTAACAAGATTACCACCTACAAAGGTGTAGTAACCTAAGGTAGATTTACGATCTGTCATACTGCCTGCACAGTTAGGATCAGAAAATCTAGAAATCTTGCAGCGCCCATTTTTTTTGTATAGAAGACATTTTCTAGGGGAGCCTTTTAAGCATTTGAGAATGTGACATGGCATCCTAATGACATTGCCGAGGTTTATCCAGATTCCTACTGACAAGTCCGACAGCCGATGTAATATCCAGATACCTACTTCACATGGAAAGCTCTCGCACACACCTCCTTGAAGCTTACTGCATATACTGATGTTGATTGGGCAAGTGATGTTGGAGATAGATGGTCTACCTCTAGATATTGTGTGTTTCTTGGGTCACACTTGGTGACTTGGATAAGTAAGAAATAAAATATGGTAGCACGGTCCATTATAAAGGTTGAGTATCGAGCGATGGCACATGCTTGTTGTGAGTTGCAGTAGGTTAAGTCTATACTATCTGAAATGGAAGTGTTTGTTGAGACACCAATCTCTCTCATGTGTAATAACCAAGCAGCCATTCACATTGCCAGCAGTCTGGGGTTCCATGAGCAGACCAAGCATATTGGAGTGGACTATCACTTTGTTTGTGATTTAGTGCTCTCAAAGAAGATTCAGACTCCTCATGTTCGCACTGGACAACAAGTGGCAGATGTCTTCACCAAACCACTTCCATCTTCAGCTTTTAAATATATGAATTCCAAGTTGCATGCATGATGTGTATGCCCCAGCTTGAAGGGGGGGTTAGAAAATAGTTTATATTTATGTACCTCTTTCTTATTTCCTTTATTTGTTGGGTTTATTATGTAAATGTTCACACCTTATATAATAAAGGAGAGCCTGCTCCATTCGGATATCACTTTGGCCCAATACTTTACAACCTGTTTCATGGTATTTCAAGCAGAGGTTCTTGTGCCTTCACATCACAGCCATAGTTTCTTTTTCTTGTTCTGTGGCGATTCCTTTCAGTGACTTGCACCCACTCCCCTTTATTTCACTGTCTTCTAACTCCACTAATTTTGACCACCATGAGTTCCATATTTCTGATTTGAGGATGGATTTGTATATCAGACAATTGTTTGGGCTCTAATTTACCCTCTTCATTAAATATAAACTTACACAATACATTTTCTTCTCTCGATGAAAGATTTCTGCGCATAGCCAGAGAAACGGTTGGGATGGCTTGTGCACACGTCTTAGCCAACAAAAGTATACCAGTGATATAGGAATACGGAAAAGTCATTATACCAGAATTCAAAAGAGGCTCAAAAACGTTAAGAATCTGCCAATCAAATACATATCCCTTAAAATTTCACCAAGCCGATCTTATAGGCAGTGAGTAAAGAAAATATAAATTAGCATAAGACAAGAATAATAGTAACCTACAGAAATCCCAGTTGTTTACAGGCCTAACACGTTTAAGAACAACACAGCAAATTCATGTTTTAGGATGCAGAGAGACAAAAGAGAAACAAAACAACTAAACAGAAACCCTTTCACTAACAACTATTTTTTCCCGAGGATAACTGCGACGCCGATAAGTAAATTAGCATCATTGATCATGAAATGACTAACCCGCTTGAGATAAACGGTGAGCTTCGGAGTTTGCCCATGAGACAAATTCTAGTCTTCTACAATCTACAAAAGGCTGGAGGTGACTCTTCAAATTCTCTACGAGCTTTTTTTCCCTTTCCTTCTGCAATGCCTGTGTTGGGGAAAGATCACAAGGCAAAGGATGGATTAATCAAAGCAGAAAACAGTAGACGTCTCAGTTGTTAGAGATCTTATATGGCCCTGCTTATTGGGCCTATGTAATGTTATGTTATGTTTACTTCAGTTGTTTAATCTCATATTTACCGCAGGAGTTTAAGCACACCTAAACTCCTATTTAAAAGTTTTGCCCGAGACATGTATATCATCTAGTTAAGAATGCAATACTCTTTTACGTGGTTTTAGAGCAAGAAACCTAGATAAACCCCCTCCCTAGTCTCCCGTCCTCCCTTCCCTCCCCTCCCCTTCCATCATTGTCTTCTTCCCAAGCCATCGTCCGTCACAACCTTCCTTCTTCCAGCTGCCTCATCAAACATGCTTCCCTCTTCTCCATGGCTTACAGCCTTCCCATATATCATCCTGTCCTAGGGGCTATTGATATGGCTCTATCTTCTTGGTCTCTAATGGCAAACCATGCTTAGGACAGCTTGTTCAGTCATTTGATGGCTAATGAGGTCGTCTTGGATCTTCTCTGGCATTTTGGAACCCCCTCTCCGGCTTCCCCATTGTTCGTTGTCGTTAGGCTGCCAATAGTACGGCATGTAGGCTGATCAGGTGGTGTTTGATTAACGTCTTATGCTGCTCTTTTGCCATTACATGGCGTCTAGTTTTTCATTCTCCTGAGATGTCTACTTCAAATACTGTTGTTTCAGACCAGCCAGCCTAGAAGGTATATGAGGGCAGAAAGAAGCAGTTTGCACCTGAACCCCGTCATACAATCTGATTCTCCTGCAGATCCAGCAGCATCCTCTGACATAGAGTTGCCTATTGCTGTTCACAATCAGCCCCGCACTTGCACGAAACATTCCATTAATCATTTTGTATCTACAGGCCATTTTAACTCTACTCTGAACCAGTTTGTTTCTGCTTTTTCGTCTATCACTATCCCTAAGTCTACTGTGGAGGCTCTATCTATGCCACTTTAACCCATAGCTAGCTGGTTCTCCCGAAAATGTGTTGAGAAATAGCAGTTGACTGGACATCTAGGGGCAAAGCATTGTTTCTATGTGGGCCGCGAGAGCGGTACCACAAACTTTGTATATTAGAGATGACCCAAAACTCACAGGTCTCTTAGGACCCATCACAGGATGTCACGTGCCAAAGAGATTGCAAGCTAAAGCGGAAGCGGCTGAAGCGTCAATCAAAGAAGGCTTGCATAACCTCAAACACAATAAAAGAAACATGTCGGTTGCTAACGTCAAACCATGATGGGCCGCACACATCCTCCCTATTTTGTCACGACATTCATATTCAAGAACTCCAATCTCCTATAACATCTAATTAAACAATCAGTACATAGCGGCTTTCCAAAGAAACTACCAATACAGGAGAACATTTATTCATCCCAAAATCCGGTGGTACATCATGAAGTTGAAAAAACACTAGTTTGCTAGATAAGCTTTGCTTCTCAAGATATTTTTTCGTTCCTAGCTTTTGAGCACCAGTGGCTCCCCCTTGATGAACAAAGTCTCTATCCAGAGAGTTTTCAAGGTCTTTGCATTCAAAATATCCAATAATTAAGCATCCATTACCTCAACACACGACTTCTAAGGTATCAATAGATTCCAGACAGTAAGATAATCCTCTGTGCTCAAGCATTGGATAATGCAGCTTTGTCCCGACAAAATGTACCACCAATATGTTTGACCATTTGGCTGCATTAGCATCAGCTTCTTCCTGTGGGACAATTGGTTTTCCAACATCGACTTCAATTTTAATCAGTTTTTTACTGTAATTTCAATCAGTTAAAGACATGTGCCTTCTGCACCAACATTGTCACAAAAGAGGGCTGACCATGGCTCATAGAATTAAATGTCCGATTTCGATGTCGTGTCCGATGGCCCAGAAACAGAAATTTTTCAAAATTTCGCACAAAATTTCAATATTTACGGCCCTAACGATTTCGACGACCAAATAAGCAAATTAAATTATGAAAATTTACCAGGACGATCTAAACGCCCAGAATTACTCAAATATGCAATAATATTTCATTTTGGATATGTGGGTGGGGGGTCTCCCATTGTAAGTGAAGGAAGCTGAACAATTTCGACAGAATTTCGATGACAAAATGAAGGAATTAGATTATGAAATTTTGCATACACAATGTTTAGACAAAGATACACTAGATTATATATTAAAGTTATATGTTTAGAGGTTAGGGTGGGAAGGGATCCATGTCTTGATGAGTAAGTGCACAAATGATCAGAAATGGCAAGTCTGCTGGACAGTTAGACTGTCAAAAACTTCAAGTTACAGCTTAGAATGTATAGCTTACAATTACAAGTTACAAGGTTACGAACTACAAGTTGTATAAGTCTAGTGTTCGCATTTAACTAGGTTAAATGGGATATTTATACATAGATCCAAGAAAGAACTTTGTTATTTTCGAAGTATTTCTCCATATCTCTATAGAAGTGTAGAAATTGATGAAGGTAATGTATAGATAGTCTAGAGATAGCGGAAACATGCCTTAGAATTAAGGAAAATAGGCTTTAGATGCAAGAGATTCAAAAACAATTGCCAAAATACCCAAGATGTAGTATTAGCAGCCTTAGGAACAAATTTCTCGAAATTTAAGTTGTGTTTCTGTACCATTTCGCAAAATTACGGCCCAAACTGGCCTTTTTGCTGCGAAATTTCACCCAATTTTGTGAAATTTCGTACCTACGGTCGAAATTTTTGCAAAATTACGTCCCATTCCCTGCATTTTGTGTCCAATCATAGGTTTCGATGTCCGATTGAAGAAAAAAAATGAAATTTCGCAATTTCGATCAAAATTTAATTCCATGCCATGGCTACTCTGTCAAGCTTTCTCAAATAGAAGAAGAAGAAGACCAGAACGTGCCACCACCCCCATGCAGGGATTGTCGTTCCCATCGTTCACAGATCAGGGCTCTTGCTTGTTCACTGAGACCCCTATATCTTTGCCATTACTTGTCATTCGGCAAATCAGATTTACTATGAATTGAAATTCTATAGCTCGCCTTCTACATGCAAGATGTGTTTGAATAAATACCATGCTATACTTTTTCACAATGCTTTCTTTATTCCTTAGTGCATAGTTATTAGGGTTTGGCCATATGGTATTTTGAATATGAAATAATATGGTTGGTTCTATGACACAGTACAGCTCAAGTAGGGGCATAAAAGTGATGGGGAACCATTTCGCTGAAAGCTGAAACAATTAATCATGTATCTGACTGCCCGGACATATACCCCGAGGTTGTTTTTCATAATTGAAGATCGAAACCAGGTAGATATAATAGAAGATCGAAACCGTTGAGATTCTCAACATTTGCAACAAGACACTAATTAGCAACCAAATAAAATAACAAAATTGGGAGCAACAAATAAGTCCCCAACATTGCACTTAGATCAGAGAACTGAAACAATTGCAAAATAAATCCCAAAACACAATAAATAAGAAAGGACAAATTAAGCCTAATTTGATGCGCTCTCAAGCTTTTGGATCCGAGATTGGGGCTTGTCTTACATCAAAAAGACTCATCATATGGGGCCTACAGATTATAGATTTAGCTGGTTTATACATAAACCTTGATCAAGGATAGCATCCATTCATGAAATACACAAGCAAAATCCTAGCCTAATCATGTTTGAACTTTAAGTCAAGTTTCGACCACAAAATTTGATGATTGCATTTGATGAGCCATTTCCTACTCAAAATCTTTTCACTATTTATTATGTGATAGTAACTTTTTGCATTATATCCATAAAGCTATATGGGGTTTGTGAAAATGATCGATGATGATACAAACAAAAGAATCATAGTAACTTTCATATTTTTCATTAATTTAACTTTACTTTTTTTACTGAATCATAATATATCAATGATAAGGAATGGATAAATATAAAAAAAAATTCAAAAATCATAATTTGTGTAGAACCATTCAAGAAACCATTTACCAAGCCTTATCAAACTGGATGAAAGCAAGCCCAAATTGTTACATGTCAGGCTCATGCATATAGGTATAAGAATCACTTCAAAGTAGAGACTATAGAGTATATGGAAATTGAGCAAGTGCCTTAATGGTCCTTAATCCTTATCAGTTGTAAGACCTAACACAATTTACACGTTCCATCTCTTTTTCAATTTCCATTGTTTTATTGACAATGCATATGATAATGACAAACATGGGGCAAGAATGCATTAGTTTAGATATTAGCATATGGAATTTTTCCAACTTGCTACAGTTTCACATTTTAAGTATAAAAAGACTCAAAAAATCATTTTTTATTAAATATGCATAGCTCATAAATGAACCAACATGAAAATCTCACACGGAAGCCGAAGCTTAACACTATAGGCCATTGGTGTTGACTAGAAGAAAAAAAATTGTTGTTTGAAAAATAAGTGGTTTTCACTAATCAATGTTAGGATACATTAGGAGTCCTTTATAGGAGTAATACATAGGTATGGTGTACCGCATGTACATAGTAATAAGCTATACTAGTTGGCCAATGTAGGCCCAATAGCTTCTATTCTCTGACGCTCCCCCTCAAGCTGGAGGGCACACTTCATGTAGTACCAACTTGTTTCACAGATTAAAGAACATAAAGAGATGAAGAGGGTGAAGATATCTGCTTTTATCTTCTTTGCATGAGGTGTAATAATCTTCTTTGGTTTGACACTTTGACCAATCCTCTGACAAAATGACAGTCCACTTCTAGGTGCTAGGTGTGCTCATTAAAAATCGAATTGTTGGATTAATTGAATCACAACTTGATTGTCACAATTTACTATTGTAGGTGTCTTAACTAGAATTCCAATTTCATGGAGGATCAAGAGTACCCACCAACGTAGCAACATCATGGGCCATAGCCCGATACTCGGTTTTAGTGCTAGAATGAGCCACTATAGATAGTCTATTAAAATAGGGCAAGATTCTCACACTCCTTCAGGGACATAAGATAGGGTTGCTCGTAAACAAACAGAACACAACTACTACAAAGGAGATATTAGAATTAGTAATAGTCAAATATGTGAGTTTACCCACCGCTCGTCGATACATTTTTGGATCTAGAAAACACTTTCATACTATAGTTCAAAGAGGGGACATTGGCTTAGTGTGCGTCGTCAGGGATCCTATCTTATTCTTTGTACGACCGAAGGAAGAGAGTCGTGGCAGTCTGCCACTCCTCTTCTTTCCCCCCTCTTGTTCGTCTGTGAGTCGTCGTCTCCAGACTCTTAAGTAAAGTGTGATGATGTGCATTTTGGCACAATATTGACCTAATTACTCTATTACTCCTCAATTAACTTGATTTTTTCACTCCTAATAATTCCTAGATCAATGTCCCTATGATGATCTCTGAAGTGAAAATTCATGTTTAAAAACAATTATAGACACCTATTCATAAAAACCATATCTTGTACATAGCCTCAAATCTCTTGAATAATAATTTGATCTTCTTGATTTGAAACTTATTCCAAAACTCTAGTCTCTAAGATGAGCCTATGGTACGAATTTGAAGCCAATCGGAATTTCCTACAATTTTCTATGAATATCCTAAGTTTTGTGCTCTAAATTGCGCTAAAAATCTCTTTTTATGCTTACTGGGTCTGGGCCCCCAGATGCAGCCACGTGCCCCAACCGGTCGCGCCCCCTAGAACCGGATCCAATCCCACGTGACCCACCAATATTAGACCATGAGTCGGGCACACAATCCCCGACTCGGCCCCTGATCCAACACGCTCGGGTGGTCTCCTACCTCGAGTAGGAGATGGGCGGCCGCCTCCTGACCTCCAGCTAAACCTTCGATCCGGCCACCTTTCACCTTCTCTCAAACTCCCGTTTATTGCTCTTTCTCTCCCTCTTGCTTTCTCAAATCATCATTTCCCTTTCATTGCCCTGATCTGAGCCTTAGGCTCCAAGTAATTGAGTAGTTGCCCCTCTTCTAACCCTAGTCATCGTTTTAACTCTAACCCTAACCCCATTAGCCTATAAAATCTCCCTTGACTTTGTTTTTCACCCACAAGCCGAGCGACACCTCCGTAGTCTCTCTCTTTCTCTCTCCCCTTTTTCCCTCTAACGAGCAGACTATCGCGCAAGCACAAGCTAGCAGCGTGGCGACGAGAACCCAAGACCGTGCGATTTGGGCGCCGATCAACGTTGACCCTAAGATCGTCACCCCCTTCTTTTTTCTTATCCGGTAATTCCTTCCCCTCTACTCAAAATTCCAACAAAGTACTATAATCGTCTAAATTCATATCTTTCTAATCCTAACTCCAAAAATTATGAACCGATAGTTGATTTTAATCACGAGGATTGCATTAAAATGGTTTAAAGGACTGATTTTTAATGTTATTCCATTGATATCTTTAAGCATCAACTTTATGGTTATCGAAATTATTTAATGACTCCATCATGGTGACTATAACTCTAGAACCCTAATATTGACTTTGATTATTACTTTTGAGACTCAAACTATGATGAAATGATCTTGACTATTTTTGGGACTAAAACCTAACCCTGATGTCTAATGAAGATTTTTAAATCAACTTCTAACCTCAAGTTGATGATTATGTTGATGATGTTAACGAGAGAGAAGGAAGACGAACAACATTTGCAGCTGCAAGGTGCAGCTCTTGTGTGTGAGGGCAATAGTCGTCTCACTCCTTTTTATATATTAGGGTAAGATACAAGGTGGTACAAAGGAGTAAAACCTAGAAAAACAATAAAACAACAGGTATAATAAAAATAAGTGACATGACGCAGATCGTCGGTTTCCGCCTCTGACGTTCTGTCGATACCATCGACATGGATGTCGATGGTATCGACGGACTGTTGTCCGGTATCTGTGATAATCTCGATACCATCGACATGGATGTCGATGGTATCGACAGAATGATGTCTGTCACTGTGACTATCTCGATACCATCGACCTCCTGTCAATGGTATCGACCGGGAAGCAGGTTGTTTCACACTCCCTCTCAAGCTGGAGAGTACACATCGTGTATGCCCAGCTTGCCACATAATTTCTGAAAAGCTGCCGGACCCAAAGGCTTTGTCAAGATATCCGCCAGTTGATCTTCAGACTTGACATATGGCGTCACAATAGTGCCATCCTTGATTTGATCATGAATAAAATGGCAATCAACTTCTATATGCTTTGTACGCTCATGAAAGATAGGATTCCTGGCAATATGTATAGCAGACTGGTAGTCACACTTGAGCTCCATAGAAGGCATAATAGTGATTTTTAACTCAGAGAGAATGGATTTGACCCATTGTAGTTCACAACATGCATGGGCCATAGCACGGTATTCAGCCTCAGTACTGGATCTGGCTACCACATTCTGCTTTTTGCTTTTCCAAGTAATCAAATGGTCACCTAGGAAAGTACAATAGCCTGATGTAGATCTTCTATCAATATGATCACCAGCCCAATCTGCATCTGAGTACCCAGTGAGAGTCAAAGTAGATGGAGGCACCTTGGGTTTGGAATATGTGATCCCTTTACCTGGAGCACTCTTCAGATATCTCAGAATTCGGCAAACTGCTGTCCAGTGTGACTGTCGTGGTGAGTGCATATGTTGACTCACAACTCCTACAGCAAAGGAAATGTCAGGTCGTGTAACAGTCAGATATATTAGCTTGCCAACTATTCTCCTGTAATATCCTGGATCTGAGTACTCAACATCATCAATCGTCTCCTTGGTGTGATAATCCATAAGAGTAGATACCGGTTTAGATCCAGTCATGCCTGTCTCCTGTAGTAAGTCCAGCACATATTTCCTCTGAGATAGATTGACACCTTCATGAGATCTAAGCACCTCAATGCCTAGAAAATATCTCAATTTACCCAAATCCTTCGTTTGGAAGTGTCGCTGCAAGCTGCAACCCTTCCTTCACACGAGATATGCCTGCAGAATCACTCCCAGTAATGACTATGTCATCAACATATACTGCCATAATGATAGAACCACCTGAAGAGTTAGAGTAGAATAAGGAGTGATCAGTCATAGAGTGAGAAAAGCCCATCTGGAGTACAACCTCACTGAACTTGGCAAACCATGCTGGAGACTGTTTCAAACCATATATGGCTTTCTTCAATTTACAGACCTTCTGACACTCCCCCTGAGCAACAAACCCAGGAGGTTGCTCCATATATACCTCTTCCTGGAGGTCACCATGTAGAAAGGCATTATTAACATCAAGCTGAAATAGAGGTCAATCAAAAGTAGTAGCCAAAGAAATAATAATTCGCACAGAATTTAGACGAGCTACTGGAGAAAAAGTCTCAAAGAAATCAACTCCATAGGTCTGTGTGTAGCCTTTTGCCACCAATCTGGCCTTCAACCTCTCAACAGATCCATCCGGATTATGTTTGATGGTGAAGACCCATCGGCAACCCACAGCTTTCTTCCCTGTAGGTAGAGCAACAAGATCTCATGTGTCATTATGCAAAAGAGCTGACATTTCAATCTGCATTGCCAGTTTCCAGCCACTGTCCTTCATAGCATCATAGTGATTCCTTGGTATATCAACAGAATCAATCCCAATAGCAAATGCGTGGACCTGCTTAGATAAGTGAGACAGACAACACACATTTGTAATAGGATGTCTAATAGTACAAGAACGAGTACCTTTCCTAACAGCAATAGGAAGGTCAAGATCTGATGCTTTTCCAGGAATCCCATGAGTAGAAGACGAAGATGAAGGCTCAGAGACTGGTGTCGCTACCATTTCTGGTTCTGGTCTGCCTCGCCTACTATAAACATGTGGGTAATGCTCAATAACAGGCTTGTCTGTTGCTTGCTCATCCGGAATAAAGGTATAAGTAGGGATGATGGGTGGCTCTCCCTCACTCTGCACAGATGGTGCCACTCTATCACTCTGAAAAACTAGTGGCACTCCCTCTCTCAATTGCTCCCCCTTACTTATAGCATCAAAGAAATATGGAGTGGTCTCATGGAAGATAACATCCCTAGACACAAACATCCGACGAAGACTATGACAGTAACACTTGTATCCTTTGCTAGTACTAGAGTAGACAAGGAACAAGGTTTTAACAGACCTAGGAGAAAGCTTGTCAGCTTTAGGGTCAACATGATGGACAAAGGAAGTGCAACCAAACACTCTAAGGGGAAGAGAAAAGGGCTTGTCCGTGGTTCGTAACACAGAGAAGGGAGTATGTCCTTTAAGAACCGAGGATGGTTGTCTATTAATTAAGAAGCAAGCAGTTAAAAGAGCTTCAGACCGGAATTTCTTAGGTACATTGGATTGGAACATAATAGATCGAGCAATATCAAGAAGATGGCGATTTTTCCGCTCAGCCACCCCATTCTGCTGAGGGGTGTAACGACACGATGTGTGATGGATCATACCTACAGAGCTGCAAAAAATCAGACATAGCTTTTTGGACATACTCTAAAGCATGATCAGATTGAAGAATTTTTATATTGCAGTTAAACTGGACTTTTATTTCAATATGGAAATGTTTCACAATAGATAGTACAGAACTACAGACTCTCGACTTTTGAGAAGATAGATCCATGTCATTTGAGAAAAATCATCCACAAAGGAAATAAAGTAACGAAAACCATTATAACTCTGGTCTTTGACAGGACCCCACACATCACTATGGACTAACTCAAAAGGAGAAGAAGCCCGTTTATTGACACGATTGGGATAAGATAACCTATGATGCTTTCCCAACTGACATGACTGACACTCTAAAGATGACAGTTGAGACAACTCTGGTTCCAACTTGCGTAGGCTCTCTAAGTAAGGATGTCCATATCTGCAATGCCATAGTAAGGGGGAACCACTCAACAGGACGGATGGAGCAGGAGCAGATACTTGGCGAGGCAGACTGTCACCATGGAAAAGGTAGAGATCACCTTTCCTAGGTCCCCCACCAATCGTCCTCATACTCTTGAGATCCTGTAATACAAAACAAGAAGGACCAAATGTTACCGTACATTTTACAGTGTCAATCAGTTTTGCAACAGAAAGAAGATTAAAAGGAAATTCAGGCACAAAGTGTACAGATTTGAGATCAATCTTGGGTGTTAGAGGGACAGATCCACTAGCTAACACTCTCCTCACTGAACCATCTGCCAATGTAACAGATTTGTGAGGGATATACGAGTCAATAGAGTGGAGCAATCTCCTCATACCAGTCATGTGCTGTGACGCGCCAGAATCAACCACCCAAGATGATGTAGAGCCAGAAGCAATGAGGGATGTAGCCTGATTACCTGCAGTAGATGCCAGGTTTGCTGACGATGATGATGATGATCCCATACTCATGTGTTGTGTAGCCTGAATAAACCGATCATACTCCTCCTGAGTAAGAGTGATACCGGTTCCAGAAGTAGGTCCCACAACAGAAGAAGAAGAGGAATCTGTAGTAGTGGCATAATGAGTTGTCCCCACAGGTGGTGCAGCAGGTCTCCCATGTTTCTTCTAGCACTTCTCCACTGTATGTCCCAATTTGTCACAGAAGGTGCACTTAGGACGTGTCCCACGTCCTCGGCCCATACCAGTGCGTCCCCCTCGCACTACAGCAGCTACGGATGCATGAGACTCCCCAGAGGATATAACAGGATCAGGGGTAGCAGACTTGGACTCAAAGATGGACTGTCGTATTCTTGAATAGGCTTCCACAAAATCGGATAATTTATCAGAAGCCAAAATGACACTCCGGGCGGATCCGCACGAAGGGTTAAGCCCGGATAAAAATTTTGCCGTAACTAGATCGTCCCTGTCCTTGATCTGTTCAGCGACAGTTACTGGATGATAATAGCTCAATTCTTGAGAAAGTGCCTGAATAGCTCCAAAGTACTCCTCAAGAGATTTGTCACCCTGCCTCTTAGCAAACAAACGATCATAGATCATGAATTGGCGAAGCGCATTTTTTTCTTGAGAATTTTGTTGCTTCACTACGTCCCATATCTCCTTAGTTGTTGAATAGAACATGAACCTTGCCGCAATAGTAAGTTCCATGTTGTTCCACAACCAAGTCTTTACCAGACTATCATGACGCTTCCATTCAGCATATCCTTTGTCAGTAGAGGCCAGAGGACCTGAGTCAACATGTCCCGCCTTGTCACGAGACTCCAGGACAGTGTGGACGGCATTCATCCATAAAAGAAAATTCTTCCCGTCGAGCTTGATGGAGGTGATAGGTGACACCTCGTTGTAGATCATAGGTGTCTTGATATCCCCCATTATAGAACGGGACTGTGTGACGGATTGATACACGCCACAAGACTGAGGTGACGGAGAGATACACGTCACCCAGGAAACAAAGAGAAATGTGTTACTGACGCATTCACAGCCTCCGGATGAATGTGTGACTAGGAGAACAACTGTAGAGAGACTTGTCTTCTGGTTTAGATTTTAGATCGCCATTGGATTACCCGAAGATCCTCAAGGCGGCGGATTACGACTGCACGCCGTGCGGCGGCTCAGCCGCAGCTACTGCTGTCGGTGCCGCGATGAGAAGATCCGGAGGAAGGAAGGGGAAAATCCGGAGGGCAAGAAGGAATAAGGAGGAAGAGACGGCGGGCGGTAGAGAGAGACGGCGGCCTAGAGCAAACCTTGCTCTGATACCATGTTAACGAGAGAGAAGGAAGATGAACAACATTTGCGGCTGCAAGGTGCAGCTCTTGTGTGTGAGGGCAATAGCCGTCTCACTCCTTTTTATATATTAGGGTAAGATACAAGGTGGTACAAAGGAGTAAAACCTAGAAAAACAATAAAACAACAGGTATAATAAAAATAGTGACATGACGCAGATCTTCGGTTTCCGCCTCTGACGTTCTGTCGATACCATCGACATGGATGTCGATGGTATCGACGGACTGTTGTCCGATATCTGGATAATCTCGATACCATCGACATGGATGTCGATGGTATCGACAGAATGATGTTTGTCACTGTGACTATCTCGATACCATCGACCTCCTGTCGATGGTATCGACCGAGAAGCAGGTTGTTTCACAGATGAAATTATGATAGATCTCGGTTATGGCTTCTAACCCTAATCTTCTGACATTGATTATGAAAGTTATCAAATCTTATCATTTGCCCTTCCTAAAACTTGGGAACCATATCGACAATTAGGTGAATATTATTATCTTAAATTTAGATCATCTTGTGGAATCCATCATGAACTTGATTGTTGGACTTCTATTAATGACTAGTTGATCCTCTTAATTCTGATTTAGGGTTTTATCCCATATGACTTAAGTGGAGACCATCCTTTAGAGTGATGATGATTAACATGTAAAAATAAATAGTGATACCTCGAAAACTTGTTGTTTTGGATCAAGGATGATAGACGACCTAAAGTCACTATAACAAACGAAAAACCCTAATTGATTGGTCCTTGTGACCTATATTGCTAAAAACTCTTGTTTGACCCTCACTTTGTTGAATCAGGATATGATCAATCTTGTGACTCCAAAATTGTGCTAAGATCTCTACCCTTGAATAAAAGATACATTTTTCTCTTATTTGATCGACTATGGCATTGCATATACTATATGATATGTATCCATTGTATGCACTTTGGTTATTTTATTTGTCTGAGCCACTTTGTTCTCTACTGAAGTAATCTTCTATTTTTCATAAGATAATGAAAAGATCTTCCATTTTGTTGGGTACTATGTTCCCTTTGGAAGTGGCTAGTACTGCATTTCTTGTAGAAGTGCCTAGTATCGCACTTCTTGTAAGTGGCTAGGATCGCTCTTCATTAAGAAGTAGCCATTTACTTTCGACATCTTAGATCGTACTTCATTTAGATATGCTAAAACTTATTGACTAAAATGGAAAAAATTGTTCTAAAATACAAAGGTTTCTAAATGTTGTAAAGTCAAAAAAGGTTATGCAATATATTTGATAAGAGAAAAACCCCTTCTATATATAGAAGGGGGGAGCCTACAGACTCAAACAACCCCTAATGGACCAAGACACACTTGGGTCCATATACAAACAGACTCAAATAACTTAATGAAATAGACTCCCTGAAATTCCCCCTCAAGTTGAAGCTTGGGAGAATCCCAAGTTAGCTTGCATAGAGACAGACAAACTAAAAAACAAATAAAAGCAGAAAAAGATAAACCAAGCTCGTACAAGAAAATTTCACCCCCTCAATATTACAATAAAGCATTCATCACTAACACTCCCCCTTAGATGACCCAAAGCAGGAATGTAATCAGGTTGAATCTGAGGCATGTCACAGGTGCAGGTCACAAATAGGTAGCAGAAGCCTCTCGATTAAAAGGACGTGGGTCTGAAGTAGAAGTAAACATCAACAAGAAAGCTTCAGTCTTCATCACAATCACTATCGTCGTAGTCCAGAGAGTGTTGGATCACAGTCCAAAGAGTACTAGGTCACAGTCCCATAGAGTGCGAGGTCAAAGTCCTAGAGAGTATTGGGTCACAGTTAGTAAAAAGTCAATGTGTGCAAGGCAAGGCACAGACAATGTCAACATTCAAATAAAGCACAAACAAAAAGTAGAAAGTTGAGACGATGTAGCCAGATAGAAGACCATCAGCTTAAATGAGCAAGCAGTAGAAATGAAGCTCCAGATAGTAAGCTCTCCAAGAAGCATATGATAACAGAAGCATCATCATTAGCAGCAAAAATCCGAATGAAGATCCATATAGATAAAGGGAGAAACAAAGTTTTTCAACAGTTCGGGTGGACAAACACAAGTTTTGTTGTATATAGGGAAACAAACAAAAGAGGCGCAATTGGGGGGTTAAAACCTCATACATAATCAATACGTAGAACAACCATATGTGAGGAGGGTTGAAAAGCAACATATTTCAGATTAATGAAGAAAATTAATGTTGTGGGATAGGATTTCCAGTAGCAGAGGTAGGGAGCTACTATAAAAGGTAAATAATTATTTATAGCAGCATGCATGTGAAGGTAGTAGGGTACACATATTGACATGTAGGTTGGTTGTTGATGTTAGAGTGAAATGATAAAACTATTTGAGGGGAGGGACTGATGAAATATGAGAATGAAAGGATTAGATGCAGCAATTGTGGTTCTGGAGCCGAACGTACTGTAGATGCTACAGTATTTGCGGCTGTAGATGACATAAACAGGTCTTTAGATCTCTCATCGTTAGAATTAAGGAAGGTACTAGGGGAGGAAGAAGAGATCTAGGACGGTCACTAGAAGAGGATCTCGTGGGGAGGAAAACCCTTAAATGAATGCAGCAATCTTCAAATTAGACCTTTGTTAGAAGAGCCACCCGTGGAGGAGAAAGAAGATGCAACAACTCCTTCTCCAAGGCATGCAAAAGACTCTATCCCTCTCCTACAAGCAGTTAAGGGCTCGAGGAAGAGAAGGGGGCTGTTGGAGGCAGGCAGAAACCATGAAGGAATGGGTTGGAAGCTCCCAAAAACCCGTTGTGTTACAGTAGCATACTATAGAATACGGCAGATCTGAAGGAAATGACGCCTGGTGCAGCAAAAAGTGAAAGCAATGATAAAGAGAAGTAGGGGGCAACAATCTCCAGTTAAGTAGAAGCAGCAGGAGGAGGAGCATCAGCTGAAAAAAAGTAGAGGAAGGAGCAGCAGATTCATGGATTGATAGAGTGGACAGGGCCAGCGGGTGGCCAAGACGGAAGAAGTGGGCGCCCACCGGCTGCTACTCTCTATTTTCTTCTTTTTACTTGACGGCTAGGGTTTTAGATCCCTGCTCTGATACCATGTTGTAAAGTGAAAAAAGGTTATGCAATATATTTGACAAGAGAAAACCCCCTCCTATAGATAGAAGGGAGAAGAGTACAAACTCAGACAAATCCTAATGAACCAAGACACACTTGGGCCCATATACAAATAGACTCAAATAACTTGCTTCAATAGACTCTCTAACACCAATGACTTGATTTTTGTGTAAAATGTTTATATTCTTTTCATAGGTCATGTCAAGCACACTTTATATTTAATATGAACTAAGTTGGTTTCACCGGCCACGTACCTGTGCATTTGCACTGACCGCGTGTCTTGATTTTATGATTTTAGGGAGGGAGGGAGGATAGTGGCAACCCTTGTGCCATGTAGTGCGGTCGACCATAATATCGGGGGGGTGACAGCAGCAGCCGGTCCTCCTGCTTCGATGGTTGGTAGATGTTGTTGATGACAATGCCCTTGTGGTAGCAGCCTGGTTCTCCGCTCTGTCGGTTGTTGATGCAACGAGCAAAGAGCAACAACACTGATAGGGTCAGGAGGAGGGGTCGATGACTCACCCTAGTTGACGCAAGGAAGGAGAGAGAAATATTAGAATGCGTGGTATTCAACCCAAAACCAATTGGCAATGGATGGAGGGACCACACACTTTATAAGCCACGGGACAACCCCAAAGCTCAGCAGTGTGGGACTATTCCAACATCCCCCCTCAAGTGCAACCACTTTTGTGTGCTTGCACTTGTTATTCTATTTCTATGTAAGGTGTGGTCCTCACACATGTCTCGTGTGGTCCACTATGATACCATATTAGAATGTGTGGTATTCAACCCAAAACCAATTGGCAATGGGTGAAGGGACCACACACTTTACAAGCCACAGGACCACCCTAGAGCTCAGCGGTGTGGGAGTATTCCAACAAGAAGAGAAAGAGAGATAAGGGTAGTAACTAGATTAGGTTGATGGAGGGATTGGGGTTAGGGAGAAATTATTGCTCGGATACATGTGAGAAATTAGAGAACAAGTTGTTTTCACTAATTGTCACTAGGATAAAGTGGGGTTATTTATATAGGAGTGATACATGGGTATGGTGTACTGTAGGTCCATGGTAGTTGAGGCTATTTATTGGGGGTATACTAGTTGGCACATGTAGGCCCATTTATTGGGGCTATACTAGTTGGCACATGTAGGCCCAATAGCATCCATTCTCTAACAAACTATTTAGTTCATATTTATCAAAATGAAATATCATTTATTGCAAAAGAAATCATGTTTTCATATTAAAAAAGATTATCATTACATCGTAGTAGAGAAATCCAAAACAAATCTACTATAATGCTATACAATAGCAATACCTTTATTTTCTCTTGAACATGTAACCTTCTGACTTCAGGGGTTTGTGATTCTTCTTCACTTTCTACTGATGCAATAGATGCTAAGGCAAGTTGTCCAATATAATCCTCAAAAACGTCACTCCCAAAAAGCATACCAAAAACAGCAGAAGGGTCCAGCATTAAATCCCTGAAATATTATCAAAATTCTACAAATATCATTATTCATTCGGAGATATGTCTATAGTATACATTATCTAATATCATGAGTGAAAAAAGCTTCTTTTATCATGAGAACACTATTCTCCAAATACAGCAAAACATCTTGTCATAAATTTTAGCCAGGAAAATCCATGGTTTTCACAAAATTCCAGATTAAAGTAGTATTTTACATCTTAGGTAGGACACGGTGTCCTCTAACAATGGGACCCAGGTTCGAATCTCAATTGCCACCTTGATTTACCACCCTCTCGGGTGTTCGGCCTCCGCCACGGGCGTAGGACAGGGGGATAGAAAGCCTCTCTTAATCCCATACATCTTAGGTAGGAGATTGTGAATAACCCAGCCTTCAGCATAGTTGTCAAATGTATCACATAATTTCCAGAAGTTTAAATCCAGCACACTATTACAAGGTGATGCATGCATGGCACATGTTTTTAGAATAGAAGGTCAACTTCATTCCTTTCTATCCTTTATGTTCCTGTTGAGAATAAGATTATATTGAATGCAATGGGATGAATACAAGACTGGACGCCCTCTCCTTTATATAGGAGAGGGGAGACGCCCTAAGACTTAGGACGCAAGTAATCTAAATGGGTTGAAATACAAAAGCCCAATAACTAATTAACCTATTAACTAAATAGGCTAATATAGACTCTCTAACACTCCCCCTCAAGCTAGAGCATGGGTGAAACACATGTCCAAAGCTTGGAGGTTACAAGACTCGATAAAATAAATGATAAATGAAAGATAGAAAAGATAAATATCACTCCCCATACAAAAGATTGATACTCCCCCTTAAACAATACTCCCCCTGAATCATACGATGGCGCCTCTTTGCTTTGAAATTGTATTCTGCAGGCTAGAGATCCTCGAGCTTTGATGAAGGTCTTTTGGAGTGCATCTGGAATGAAGAACATATGAAATGGAACCTGAATAATGCAACAATAATTCGCCACTTGGAGCAGACGATCATCAATACCACAACTACAGCAACTTCACTGGAAACTGGAATACGTACTTAATGCGGCACGAACGCAGATACACAGTGTCGATGTAGCAGTAGCAGAATCTTCAAATTGTCTGGGAAGACGTGCATAACGTGGCACGAATACGAACGGACGATATGCTGGTGATACGATGCAGGTACCATAACTTTGTCGCATGAACCTTGGGGGCTTGACAGGAAAGGAGATATCATCCATCAAGGAAAGCCTCAAGTAGATCAGCAACAGGTGATGTCGAAATAGCAGATGCGGCTCGGAGAAGACGTGATGAAGCAGCTCGGTGAAGATAAACTAGATGAATCAACCTTGCAGAAGTAGATTGGCAGGCTTGCTGAGCTTCTGAAAATCTGAAGAAGCACCCTCTGTCTCATGTGAATACAGCTGAAGTACACCATCAACACCTGACGTACATAACGCAGTACGAACGCGGATAGCTCGGTGTTGATGTTGAATGAAGATCCTTCATTGCTGTCTAGAAGTAGAGAACGGATGTGCTGAACAATGTGAAGCTCCATAAAGATAATAGCCTGGAACATATATCATCTCTTCTCATACTCTCTCTCATACATATTCTCTCACTCTCTCTCTCTCTTCTCATCTCTTCCTCTCCTCTCTACCCCCCCCCCCCCGCACACCAAATACGACGAGTGTGAGTGTTTGGTGTGGAGAAATGGATATATGACCCCCCCGCACTGTGGAAAGGGATACACACATGATATGGGTGGGTGGGAAAGGAATCGGCGGATTTGAGAGGATTTTGTGATATGGAGATGTGTAATATGTGGAAAATAAAATCGATAACCGAAGAGAATATGCTAAATGGGTCAATGTAAGATCTGGATAGAAAAATTAAATGGGAAAATCCGATTAGGCTAAAACTTGGATCCGATTAGCAAAGATATGACCGATTAAGGATCTAAATAGGCATAATGAATATGGGGGGAATTAATAACTGGGAGTAGACATAGAAGGGAAGTGATGGTGGAGTGATGAAGATAGCCGGGAAGGTGATGAAGAGCAGCAGCTTGCGGGATGTAGCAAAAAAAAATGGCCGGATTATGTCACTCAGTTGATGTAGCACTTGGTCGTAACAGAGGAGATGACAAAGGGTCTCCTACACGGCTCCGGAGATATTGCATGCCAAGAGGATGCATGCGGAGCCAAGGGTGGAGCCTCTCCGCGAGCGACGATGAAGGCTGATGTTGAGGACGTCAGGAGATGGCATGTGCAGAACTCGGTACTACCGAATTGACGTCGGTAGTACTGAGATCTTTCTGGACGGCGGGTAGCAGGTTGACGGCGGTTGATTGTTGCTTGATGGCGATGATGGTTGTTGCTTCTGCGGTTGGCGGCACTTACGATGTTGCTGCTAGATGGTGATAGTGGTGTCGATAGGCGGCGAAGGCGCGGATATGGCTGCTTGGAGGCCGACGGTTATGAGTGTTGAATGCACCGGGACGGAGATAGTCGGCGTACGGAAAGAAAAATTAATCTTTAAGAAAGAGAAGGAGAAGCCATGGAGACCGGAATGTGCCTGGCGGGCGGCCGGCCTAAGCCATGACTACAGCGGCCGCCCGCAGGCGGGGGTTCTTCCCCTCGGTTGCTCTCTGGAAAAGACGAGCAGCGGCGGCTAGGGCTGCGTGCAGCCGGAAAAGAGAGGGAGGAGGGGCGGCGGCTAGGTTTCCCTCAGGAGCGAACGCGCTCTGTTCACGCAGAAAAGACTGTTCACTCCGTCGTACTGTTCACGTCGGAGTTACTGTTCACTCTGATGTACTGTTCGTGTCAGAGTTACTGTTCACGCTAGAGTTACTGTTCACGCCATTGTTACTGTTCATGCCGCCGGAGTTACTGTTCCCGCCGCCGTTTTTGTTCACCGCTCCGATACCATGTTGAGAATAAGATTATATTGAATGCAATGGGATGAATACAAGACTGGACACCCTCTCCTTTATATAGGAGAGGGGAGACGCCCTAAGACTTAGGACGCAAGTAATCTAAATGGGTTGAAATACAAAAGCCCAATAACTAATTAACCTATTAACTAAATAGGCTAATATAGACTCTCTAACAATTCCTTCATCTCCTAGACACTCCTCCCTCCTCTTATGGCTGGCCAATGTCATTGTGGAAAATAAGATGAAAGGCTAATGAGATATTTCTTATTGATAGACAGCAAACTCCCCTCCTATATATAGGATATGAGGCAAGTATAAGGAAGCAAGCTTAACTCTAACGGGCCAAGACAAGTAGGCCCATATAACATAATAAACTAATAACTCTTCACACTCCCCTCAAGATAGAGCATGAGTGAAACACATGTCTAGCTTGTCAATACATAAAAAAATAGCCAGTACAAAGATTGATATCCACCTGCAAGAAATAATCTCCCACTAAATTTTGCAATACAAGAATTGAAAACACTCAAACACTCCCCCCGAAGAAGAAAGCACGTAGCAGCAAACATGTATTCTCCACATGATGAAGATAAGATCAATGCAAAGGCAGTAATAGTAGAGTGGACTCCCCCTGAAGTTGATAATCGCCAGACTAGTAGAAACAACCACAAAGAAATTTCTGAATATTTGACGAGCAACCTGAACAGTATAGATGGTAAAGAATATGTGTAGAAGTCATTTGAGTCGCCATTGTTGTCGAAGTAGTTCTACAAAAGAACCACCAACACTGGAATAATGTGTAGTAGTTGGGATAAGGGCACTGCTATAGGATTATTGCACCATAGCAGGTGGGCACGTGTCTAAGACGTGCTACCATAGGAATATGCGCTATAGTAGGTGTCAATAACTCAGATGAATATGCAGAAACTAGGCAAGATGGTCAGATTGCATGGCTTCTTCTCATCTTCTATACTCCATCTCATCTCTTCCCTCTACTCATCTTCCTTTATGCCCCCCCTTGCGCTATCACAATAAGGATCGTGAGAGTGATTGGGGTGGAAAGTCATAAACTCTGATAGAGGAATGGATATGTACAGGATGGCACAGAAATAAAGCACTAAAGGCAGAAATGCACATAAGGAAGGACAAAGCGCTACTAATATATAGGCATGATAGGAAAAATAAAATCACATGAATATAGGCGATGTGATATGAAAGATAGAAGATCCCTAATTCAAATAAAGACGCTCAGCTATGTGGGCTAAGGTAACCACATGAAGAGGAAGAAAAATTAATGTGGCACCCCTTCTGTTTTTTTGTTGCTTTATCCACTAGCATTGGGCCTTTTGTTTCTAATATTCAGTTGATATAACTGATAATACGAATCAACATGCTACATGACCCTATTAGATAGATCAGTTAGAAAAATAAATGGATCTTTGGCCAACATTAATTTGTATGGCCCTTAGGCCAACAACTGTAGGGGTGCGGGGGTGGAGGCCTCGCGGTGTGGATTAGGTCAAAAATCAAATCTGGATAATGTGATTCAATGTGTAGGGGGCAGTCATAAAAAGTGTAATTTTAAGGTTGTGGGTTGCGACTATAATGAGGTTGTTGTGGATAAAAACCAGACACTCTTGTGGAAGGTGGTGTAGGAAGGAAACCAGCGAATTGGTAATCAGCGTCGGGGTAAGAAGGTAAAGTGGATCTTTTGTCCCTTCTTCATTGCAAACACCCAACAGTAGTAGGCAATAAGAGGCTTGTGCTTCTAAAGATAAGAAAGGAGTTGACTTTCCTGAATCGAGACAGATTTACCGCTGAAGAATAAGGCCACTAATTGAAAGGTTTGTTCCATTGTACAAATCCACACCTTCGTCAAGAAGAAAAGTTTGTTTTTTTATATAGACAACTAGAGTCGTACAGTGAAGTGGGAGTGTTGCAAGTGTTGTAGCCACCACGTCAGTCGCGGCCCGCCATAGGTGGGAAGAGGGTGAGGAGCAGGAAGCGGCATGGGAGGTTCGTCCACTATGAAACTTGCGAAGACAACTAGTTGGGTTGGGATATGCATATCAACGTGTGTATGTGCTTGGCAACAACAAAGTGGGCCTTGTGCATTCACGAATCATAGGGGATTGTTATAGATCTTACTCATGGAGCCAAGGCGGTTTGGCGGCGACTATACGAGGAGATGACCTCGCAGTGGATCAGTGGCATAGCTTACACAAGGGAATCAGTTGGCAGTGGTTGTACAACAAGGGAAATTTGGTAGGGGCTCGGAAAAATATTGGATTCTTATAAAAGAAGAAGAGAGGATATGACCATGGAGGTCGAGATGATGCCTAGCGGGCGGCCGCCCATAGGCAGAGGCGCTCTCATGTGCTCTCTAGGGTTAGGATATATGCTCTGATACCATTTGGAAAATAAGATGAAAGGCTAATGAGATATTTCTTATTAATAGGAGGCAAGTACAAGGAAGTGAGCTTAACCCTAATGGACCAAGACAATTAGGCCCATATGACATAATAAACTAATAACTCTAACAGTCATGACAGTGACCCTTAGCCTTAGACCTCAATACCAGCTTTCTCGACATCTTCTCATCTCTCATATCTGCTTCCCTTTGCCATTGTTGCCATCCCCCTAATGTAGGCCTATCAACGGATAGATTCACAAATGTTGCGGAATCTAAATCCAAATCAATCCAAAAAAAGTCCAATCAGATATCCAATCCAAAATGTGATTGATATCATAATGTAACATTAGAATCTAATATGGTTGAATACATATCAGGATTCAAAAAATTATCCAATCCAAACTAAAAATGATGCAATTAAATTTAATAAATATATCGTATATGTGAAATATAATTAGTATATTAAATCCATATAATGTTATGCTATTATCTTCATTTTTTTAATAAAAAATATGCTTGTCGTTTAAGATTAATTTTCAAATCAGATGCAGTATGAACTGATTTCTGATCCACAGTTATTTAATCTAAACCCAATATATATGTAATCAGACCGAAATTCATCGGTTATGTTTGGAAGAAAATACAAATGCAGATTGAATGCTCGAATTTTTGGGCATCCATTTATAGGCCTACCCTTCCCGAAACACTAGTCTTTTCAAACAACCCCATGGGCAGAGGGGCTAGCGTGCGAGAACGACAGAGGATGGGGACGAGATGGGTGAGTGGTGAAGGAGGCGTCATTGTGTGCCTCCCTATGTGTAAATTCCTCTAATCTCAAGTCTTGCACCATGCACCTTGACCCTATGAGCCTCACCAAGACTAGTACACCCTTTTCTATCCCTCTAAATCCATGGGCCTAGTGGGATCCAAAAGCAATGGTTTCCCGCCCCTCTATATGTTAGCTCTTAGAGTAGTGAATGGAGGTTTGAGTAGTTGTAACACCCTCATTTTTTTGCTACTTTAATATCATTTCTTAAGTACATATAATTCATAGTAATCATTTTATAGATGGGCCATTACCCCTAATTTTGATTATAGGAATGCATTAAGAATTTTCCTATTAAGAGATAACGTGTGAAAATGATAACATATAGAATTTCAAGACCTAATTATATTTAGATAATTAGTTATGGCGTATTTACACTAAAATCAACAAGTGGTCAAAATTGGAGATTATTTGAAGGACGTTTGAATAGGTAAATGAATTTCAAAAGATAATGGCAATAATTGGTTAGGAAATGATTAGATATCTCAAAATTATGGTTTTCTGATTGAATTGGACTTTGTTGGGTCGTTGGATGTGAAAGCGAGACACTACTTTAGTCCCAACCATTTATTTCGTCTTCAACCTCAGTCAGGGAGGGGCTAGGACTCCTGTTTCCCAATCATCAGCGGATTTATCATGGTATGAGTGGCCTTTTTTTAAATGGATTTCACTCCTAACTTCGCCAAATCGACCCGCACCCATCGATCCCTTGCTCAAACCCTAGAATTGAACCTATAAGAAACGCCAAATGTTCTTGTGCTCCGCGCGATAGTTCTCTGCTCTTGTGCTATCTCTGCCCAATTCAAGAAGGTTGTACCATCTCCTGATCCCCCAAAACCCACTCCCTCCTTCAGCTTCTCGTGTGATGCCCTGCATTGCTCTACCGATAAGACCCCTTGGCAGCAACCCTTTAGAGACCCGCCGCCGAAGAATTCCTCAAGCACGCGACTCACAGGAAGAAATCTGGAGGCGTCCAGAGAACCTTCTGAACCTTCTTCAACTTTTGCTAAGTGGGCTTCTGAGGTACTTTTCCCCAGGTTCCGGTTTTATTCCCCGATTTCTACACCATGTTCCACGGCCGTACTCTTCCCTTCACCCAAAGGGTTTTGTGACCATGCGGTGTGTGTTTTGCCTCTGCCTTGACCTTACAAATGATTCTACCTAGTCTTGAGGGCACGAGTCTCTCTCTTACTCCTCGCTTTTGCTTCATCCTACCTCGGGTTCCCCTATTTTCTGGTAAACAACTTTGGCTTTATGAGCTCGCAGTTTTGGTTGACACCTATGTTCACGCAAGGATTCCTCTAGACTAATTTTTCTCAATGAAATCGCCTTGTGACTTTGTTCCTTTCGGTTTTACTTCAGCCTTGAGGTGGTGCGCGAGGTCCCAACAACCTGGAGATGTTGATCGTCTGCTCTAGAATCATGTGTGAGCTAGATTCAAACTGAGGAGTAGGCATCGTTGTCCTTGTACTATGTTTGGCTCATGTTACCATGTGAAGGATACTTAGTCACATTACCCTATCTGTTTTGAGCCACGACTTAGTCACATTACCCTATCTATTTTGAGCCAAAGTCGTGAGTCCCAACTAAATCTCTAGTGTTTTTATTTCTTTTTCTTATCTCTCTGTCTATTGGTTAGTCATGATTGAAATCGATTAAACCCTACTATGTAGCATGTGCACCAGAAAAATATGAAATTTGAGTCGCCCATGAAAATGTAATGAAGCTTATGGAACCCTTGTAAGACCATAATGATAAACTAGCTATCAAACATTCATGTATTTGCACATTAATTAAATATTAAAACTATGATTAGTGGAGCTATAATTAGTTGACTGCATCACTTGACTCGAAAAGTTACAAATCCAACCTAGATTCTCGGACCAGTAACTCTAGCCACTCATTGAGAATGGGTAGTTATAAGAATAGCAACGATGTATGAGCATACTAATATGTGTATTTTGTCTAATATATTTGAACTATGGACTATGCCAATTAGTCATACATTAGGGTTCGGAAGATAATGATCCAATCTAATAGATAAACCAACAATACCAATCATCGAGATCGAAGATAACTAGTTATTAATAATGATGTTAATATCTTATGTATAATCCTAAATATGGAGAATTTATGTAATAAGAACATAGAAATAATGTGCATACATGTATATCAAAACGATTTGGATGAGAGATATATATGGACCCTTTTATTTATGTAAAGAACTCAAACATGAATCCTGATATTATTATGGCTACATATAAGAGTTAGTATCAGTAAACCCTAAACCAAAGTTAAAAAGGTAGATAAAGTAAGACAGCGAGAAATGAATGTCACCTAAACCCTAACCCTAAGAACTCATCCACTAAAAAGGGAAAGATAATACACCCTAGTAATCACTGGAACACTAGATTGTGAGTATTCACTCAAGAGTCAAATACATGTGCTAAGAAACCCTAATCGGGAACCCTAATGACCCTAGAAGACTGGACTTTAAAAAGAGACATGAAAACTGATAAACCCTTTGGTTTTTCAAGAGAGGGTTAGAAGGACTTAAAGCTGTATTTTCTTGATAAGACTTGGCTTACGACATGTAAGTGGGCCATGTCCTTGAATTCATATTATATATTTTAGACTCATAGTCTAATTATCCTTCTCAAAATAATTCATTAGACGTGTAATCTAATGTTCATGTATAGAATGTTTTCCTTATAGCATAATAGAATCACTGCCTCAGAAGGCTTGTACCTAGATCTTATCAAGTCTCAGTTTCAAGTTTTTACTCTTGCATAATTGTTAGAATTAGTATGTGAACTGCCGGAACACGGAATCTAATGTTGCGAAGTTAGCATGCAATTACTAGAATTCAGAATATAATGATGAGAATTGATTTCAGGGTGTTAATTCCTTGTTATCATTTAGAATTCAGAATTCTTTTAGAATATCAGAATCAGATAGAGAATCTAAAATTCGGACTTATCACAGTTGCTTAATAATTGAGTTTTAGAACTCATAATAGAATTATGAGAATTTAGAATGGAAATATCAGAAGTTATCTTCAATTTTTAGTTCCTTACTGTTATACCAGAATATAGATTTATCATACAAGTTAGAATGGAATTTAGAATACAGAATGCAAGAACAGAATACATACTTCAGAATTTATCTCAGTTATTTGAGATACAGAATCAGAAAAGAATGAAAAATAGAATCAGAATCAGAAATAGAAAGAGAATAGAAAATGACACCAGGACATAATTCGATATTATATAACAAGTCCTCACAGAACAGAAGTACTGCAGTACATAGAACAGAAGGTGTTCATGCCACAGAAGCTGTGTTACACCACAGAAGGCAGTTGTGCAATAGAAGACACCTCAAGGTCACCAGAAGGCATTTCATGCCACGGAAGGTGCATTGCACCATAGAAGGCACACAGTGCCATACAAGAGGACTTATTGTATAATAGTGGCCAAAGAAAGATAAAGTATGTAAATAAAAGATATTTATTTCAGTTTTAGATTCCTAAGTTTTCATAATACAGTTATTTCTCTTATGTTATAGAATCCAATGTCACTTACTCTAACGACTGTTATTCCTGTTGACGAGATGTCCACAGGTGAGGAGCGGAAGCAGAGTAGACCCCAGAGACTCAAGCACAAGGATAGAGCGGGATAAGATCTAGTGGGGTGCCAACTATAAGATGATCCTCAGATTTATAGATTCAACTATATGTTTACATATTTAAAACTTTAGAATGGAAACTCAAGATGTTAAATGAGTTTTAATGTAATGACATTTATTTTTCCTTTTGTAAAAACAATGATGAGAATGTTTATCATTTAAAGTTTGTGTGATTGATTATAATGTTGTTATGAATGCCATTTATGTAATGCCCCCTTGAGTACACGAGCTATGAATAACTCGGTGTTGCTTCCACTACGTGCATGTGTACTTAGGGAGGGTGTTACAGTAGTGGTAAATAAATGTGATGGGTGGCACCAATGCTAAAGTAAGGAAAGAATTTGGGGATGCAAGAGGTAGAAAACATAAGGGAAATAGAATGAAGCCAAATGACACTTGTATTGGCCTAAGGAAAATAAATATTCATCTGCATGACTCTTTTTTTTTAATGGGCTACATTTGATTGTCCAACTAAAGATTTATTTAGTTTTGTGTAATTTTCTCTTAAACAAGTTCAATTAGCTTTCAAAATCCTCAAAGTGCAATCCATGGTGCAGGAGTTCAACTTCGTGTCGACTTCGCTAGGTGTGGAAGTGGAAGTTTGTGGAAACTTCGATGAAGTTTTGAGGAAGTTTAGACGCAAACTTCGACAAACTTCGATGCCGATTTTTGAAGAAAATGATGTGAATATGAAGGAAACTTCGATTGAAAACTTCTAATTATGTTATACCTCTCTCTTATAATTGCTAATTTAACAAAAATAGACGATTCATGAGTCCTTAGCCCTAAGTAGGTTGATAATATGATGTGCGCCTGCAATGGTCAAACTTGCAATACTCATACTAATACATTTCAAGTGTTGAACATATGTATTATATACAAATATACAACCAAATAGTAGTTACAAGACCCTCTCTAGGAAAGAGTGGCAGCAACAAACATAGGAGTTGATATTAGAAGTTGTGAAGAGGGTTGGAGGCAACACTTATGTATTATATGGCCGTTAGTGCACTAGTTAGAATTAATGTTCTGGGTCGTCTCAATTTCGCCCCAACTTCGAGGAAACTTCGACAACTTCGGAGAAGTTGAGACGAAAATACATACAAAAAACCAACTTCGACGAAATCAGGGAAACTTCGCCCCGAAGTTTAGACGAAGCCGAAGTATTGAGGATTCGACTTTGCCTAGGCTCGAAGTTCGAAGTTTCGGCGAAACTTCGCCCAACTTCGCCGAAGTTTAGTTCCATGGTGCAATCATTCCCTTCAAGAAACTTCTTATAAGCCGTCAATTCTTTTTTTAATATAGATATCACAGTTTTTCTTGAATAAAAAAATAACTATCAAGCTATTGGCATTCGATTTCTATGAAATTTAGTAATTGTAGATAATTGCATTACATTATTTGAAGAAGAAAAGTGGCATGCATCCCAAACATTTCAACCTGTGACTTAGATTCTACACAGTGAATTAAAAAACGGCCCAGGCGGCCGCTTAAGCGGCCGCTTAATCGGCCATGACCCTCATCCGCCTAATTTAGCCCCTAAGCGCCCGCTTAATTGTTTTGAACATAATCGCCCGCTTTTTGCCCGCCTCACCCACTTTTTCCCCGCTTTTTCCCCGCTTTTGTTTAAAATCCTAATGTAAGCATCTAACATTAATTAATTACATAGTCCAAGTAGTGTTGACTATAATATATGAAACTTGTATATATTAAATGTTCTATGATATAGCTAGTCCTAATTTAGAATGCATACTTTGTGTGTAAGCTGTAATAATTGGGTACTTCCGTAATGCATCTAAGTAAATATCATATAGCTCTATTATACGTCTAATGCATGATTAGTTTTACTGATTTCCTTGCTGCTTTCAGTGATTAATGATTGGTACTACTTGTTAGTATTACTTTAGTGATTACTTTAATTCAATAATTCATAGTTTGTTATTTACAATTACTGATCTGCTTGCTGATTTTAGTGATTAGAGATACGGATTAATAGTAAAGTATTGATGAATACTTAGTTAATTACTGATTTGCTGATTAGATATGTATAGAAGTTCCTTATAAATATATTTTTTATATACACATACATGTAATTTTGTATAAAAATATATAAAATTTCGACACCCGCTTTTTCAAAATCGCCCGCTTCATTGCCCACCTACCGCTTAATCGGTTACAGGATGTTGTCCGCACGCCTCCCGCTTCCCGCTTTCTGATACATTGATTCTACACAAGAAAACTAAAGAGGAAAATACGAACAAAATTTTGACTTGATCTTGTTTTAAATTCAAAAAAGATGCATAATGAGAAAATTTCCCATTATTCAAAGAGTATATTGCTAAATGATGAATGAACTTAACTATCCTGTCTTTTTAAAGATCAAAATCCAAACACCGTACTTCCCATTTAATTTAGTAAAGAACAGGGAACAAGAGAACAAAACTACATTTTCACCTTTTTCGAACAGGGAAAAAGAGAACAAAATTACCTTCCACCTTTTCCCCTATTGTCCTCCATCTCTACTATCCCCAAAAAGCATTTGTCAAACATAATCACCATCCTTGCTCCTTGTCCTCCTTAGCATCCCCACTTGTTCACCCTAACTCCTCGTATCCCTCCTAATAGCATTTATTTTGGTTGCTAGTATGAGAGGTAGAGAGAGATAATAATAGTATTTGTATTGCCGACTAGGAACCCAGTAGGGAAGGGGAGATTAAGAGTACCCCTGATGTAAAACAGAAGCTCCCACGCACCATCCGACCTCATGACCCCTCCGCTCAAGTCAAAGACCTAGCCAGGTTTGAGTATTTTTATTTTTTCCCCAAAATAGCCATGTGGCCTATTGTAATCCCAACCCCCCAATAATCATTTGTAAATTGGAATGTCTCTAAATTATTTATAATTTGGATGCATTGTACTTTACAAAACCATTAGTTTGCTTGTGAATGAATGGATGCTTTGATTTTGTATGGTTTGATGTTATAACTCATTAATCATGCTTTCGTTACAGTGTACACACAACTCACACAACTTGAACACATATATATACATATACACACATAAATACATTTTTATGCATATATGCACACATGTAAACATATGTATGTGTGAGAGTATATGTATATTTTAACTAACGTTGTGCTTACATCACCAATTAAATAGTTGAACCACTACTCGAGACCAAAAAGTTGTGTTGTGTCAACCTCGAGGTCAAGTGTGAAAACCTTGGACAAACTACAAAGGGTTCGTCATTGATTATTTGCATGTTTGATGAAGGAACCTAGGAAGAATGGAAAATCCGCCGAAGATCATGTGTTTGTATTTGACATGTATCGGACACGGACACTCTAATGACGCAATACGCTTTTAAGTGTGCCCTATATGTCTCTAGGTGTGTCCTACTTTAGTAGAGAGCGGCAAGAGGTGAAAATATGTTGGTCTTTCTTGTAAATCTTTTGAATGACTGCCGTCTTTATCACTTGCTAGATTCAAGAGACTAATGTCAAGAGATGATAATGGAATTATGTCGCTCATTTCATTGCAAAGCTAGAAAATTTGGAAGGCACATTGAACCACGACCAACATTGTTGTTTTGTATCTTTTGCATATATGATTTATTAATTGGCCCATAAGTCGTCGTTCATTTTTTTATCATTTTGATCAATTATAGTAAAGGTTTGATAATAGCTAGAGAGTAGGACAAAATACCATAGTTAATGATTCAAAAAATATGTAATAGAGTTAGATGGACCATTCGAAGAATTTAATTTTAATAAAATTGTGAAAAAATGCATGTTTACAAATACACATCGACAATTTCTTATGACTAACATATCTTTTTATCTTGTTATTGTGTATGTCTCATTTTTTTTAAAATTTCTGTGTCCCATGTCAATGTTTGTCTTTGTCCAAAACTGGGTTTATGCTTCCTAGGAGATGTGTGTGCGCGAGTTTGGAGTATTAGACAAGTTAATGAACAAGAGGTAGCCTATATTAACTTGGGAAGAATCGCTCATGAGAGATGTAAATTTATTAGATTTCATTAAGGCTGCCATCCAAAATAGAGTCGAATGGAAAAGAAGATTCATGCATTCGGCCACAATATTATTGGAACTGAGGCTTTGATGACAGTGATGATGAAGCTCTAATTATTAGTGTTCCCACTTTACAATCACATGTGTGGACAGCTTAGAGAACTTTCCAGACAATGTTTCTCTCTATGTTCCCAAAATTATAATTTGTATCCTCCTTCAAACCCTAAACATAAAGCTCATTTGTTGAGAGATTACTTGTAAAACTTATATAATATATATTGGTAGAGCTAGAATTCATTACATCTCAATGAGAATTAGACTATAGCTGAATGGAAAACAAGGATCCATCTACATGACCTCTGCATGGTTGCCATTGAGCCTTGAGGCTTGGGCTTGGATGATGATGATGGTGGCATTTAGAGCACTATATCATCCACCTTTTTTCATAAATATACTCTAAAATTGCTCTCCTACTTCACCTCATCCGAGAATCGAGACGAAAAACCAATGCCAATTTCAGTCTAAAACTTGAGCCCCAGCCTAATCTTGAGTCGCCGCCATAGGATGAGTATAATGAGCATCCATTTGATGGTGAGATTGAATAAATCAATCCTATGTTGAAATTGCATCTTGTATATTCATCAATTGCAGGTCTTTCCTGCCTCACAAATGTAAGGTGTTTCAACAGAAAACACATTATACCAGCAATAAATATGTAGCAGAATGTGATTCGTTTTAATATCAGATTCCTCGTGCTTCAGTAGCCTACATCACCAGCTCTTACGAATGATATCATGACGAAATCACAGGCAATGGAAGCAAGTTTGCAGAAGATAGCATAGATGTGAATTGGGTACTTATCATACTTTACTAGTAGGGTCTCGGCAAGCAGACTGTCTAGTGTCTACATTAGTTATTAACTAGCTTGGAGCTTTTCATAGGCATTGATTGGATTAGTATAATTGGTTTTGGGTTTCTTGCTAAAGTTACTCGTAGAAAGGGCACATTGTTTGCTCCCTGTCGTGAGAGGCCCTAGAAACCTAGTTGTCATACCCTGATGCCAAGGCTCTCCCCTTTACATTTACTAACCAATTATAACAATATGTAACCATATTTAACAATAATACATCCATTGAAGTTCTGATAATACATGCAGGCCTCTTGTAATTTATTAATAGTCATTACAGCACTGATAGTGATAACAAAGCTCTGATATGAGCACAAAAGCCATTATTCTGTTAACTGGGGACCATAACATGGCTGTAGGTGGTTGATTAATTTGGATATGGGGTATTAGGCCCTTTTACGTGATCTCTAAGACCTCAAAAGTAGGCATAATTACAACTGACTTCACTTAGGATGAGCCTTAACAAATAACAACTAGTCAGTAAAAAAAATTGTAATTTAAAATGGAACAGTTATATATATAGGTCTAAGTAAAACTACGTAATCAACATCCACTAATTTCTAGTGTCAGGTTTGCTTATTGAAGCTCAATAAATTTTCTGGAAGAAACACTTTGCATCGGCAACATAAATATTAACTAAAATAGAAGTTCCTATAGCACTGGATATCCATCTCTTTAAACTACTGTCAAGCTAAAATGGAGCAATGTGTTTTCAAATGGTCATGATTTATTGAGTTTTACTCCAATCTTCTGAGTACTTACTGAGGAACTCCACTTTTTCCATATTTGTCATATGCCTCACGTTTAGTTGGATCACTCAATACCTGATAAGCTTCCCCAAGAATCTGTGTAAAGAAAAGCCAGGAAGACATAAGGCAACAGGCATTCAAGCTAGAGGGAAAGCGTAAGCAGGAATACATATATACACTTTCCACCGCATAAGCATAGTCACGGCATTTGGTGAATTTGGAGAAATCCCATTTTAGACATAGTTTTTTCCCTCGACATATGTTACTACTGGATAACCCAGAATTCCAGAACTATTCAAATAGTTTCTGAATAATTATCGAATAATATGAAGTGTCCATGTATTTAACATTCTATAACAGTTCATGGGGTGTTTCATGAATGCTCGTATTCATGCTACTTTTTTCCCATCTGCGACTAATCTTCTGCTCTGCGTTTACTACTAATATAGTAGCATCTCACACCCTTCGTACTTAAATGGTCTTATGTAATCGACATTTTTAGTTATAAGACATAAGTTCTGCTCATTTTTATGTTTTTATTTTATGCAATTATATCAAAATGTTTAGGTTTATACTTATTCAATTCATGAATGGCACCATTTAATTGATTGTATTCTAGTAGGCAACTGATACAAGAGATCATATATGTGTGTATATATATATATATATATGCTCTTTTGTATGTATTGCTTCTAATTTTTTCTCGAATTACTGACTGCACACTTATAGAACTTTTACGGGATTCTTCCAAATTTTCAATATAATTTCTGAATTTCAACTTTTTTAGCTCAGCCGCAAGGATCTCGAAGTTTGCATCTGCGACTATGCGCATAAGATATATTATTTGCTACATATTCCTTATATAAAAGTTGCCTGGAGTAGAAGCTTGTTTTAATCCTCTAGAAACATATTTAAAGTATAGTTTGTTCCTTGTGTTTACTTACGACGGAACCCGCATCTGTGGTATGTAACTGTAGTGTCCCTGGCATAGACAATAAAATGTTTTCCAATCATCAACTTATATAGGGAATACAATCATGTAAAGAGTTTGTTAAAATGTTTCTAAAGAGAAATTGTAGATGGTACCATATTCTGATAAAATCTAGAGTTAACTGTTGAAAAAAGCGCAGAAGGATTTGACATTCAGAAAAGGAGTGTTGATCGTTAAGCTGTTAGGCCAATGCTAGAGCAAGAAGTTCCGAGTTATGGAAAACAAATGTATTTCTTAAACAAAATCAGACACATAAAACCTTCATAAAGTCTTGTTAATGACCATCTAAATAGCATATGCTTGGTGATTGCAATGGCTACCAACCATTGAACACAAGGGGTTTCGTAATAGAAAGTGAATAGAGCTGGTGTGAGGCTATATATCTATTGAAGGAACAGATAGAAGCATGCATTATCAACAATTGGCATAGAAACTTCTATCGTTGTTTATTTAAAATCATGGTAGTGATCCCAAGATACTCTAGATTATAAGCTCATTTCTATCAAGAAAAAGGTTAACACATAGTACCTGAAACTTTTTAGCAGCTTCAGGATCTCCAGGGTTCTTATCTGGATGCACAACCCTAGCCTGCAGAAGTGAAAAACATACCACATCAACATGAAAGGATTTCATGGTTTATAGATTTCTACATAAACAAAGAAGCATTTAGCATAAGATGGTGTGAGGAACATCAAATCTGCTGGGGTTAGCAGTTTTCAGTTCACATGATACTTGCAACAGGCCCATATTGTCATATCAAAAAACTCTACTGCAGTTGTGTCAACTTTTCATGCTCCTCAGTGTGATTTTAGGTCTGAGACATGGATGAAATAAGAAGTGTGACTCAGCTTTCTTATAATATAAAACCAAAGAAATAAAATGCATCACCACTGACACATGAATCTCTCCTTGTAACTTAATATATACACAGAATTTGGTTGTAGCGATCTATTTCTAAACATACTTGGTTTCATTGGCTAAATTGCTTTAAAATGATTTAGACTATGTAGCACGGTGATTAATACGAGATAAAGTGGGTGTTTCCACAGTATATGGAACTACCACGCCACATTCTAACCGCATCGTTTTCTCTTGGAGGACACAAGGTTCAGGTTCACATTAATAAAGGAGTTGTACAACCAACCCGACGGAAATCACCTTGTCGTATATAACGGCCGATACATGATATTATTGATGGTCGTTTATGTCATAGATCCTGTCCTATCAGGCATAACCTTATGGGCCTTAACCTCCCCTGCCTTCACCCAGAATTTCATTTCTCCTTAGATTTTGTTGGAGAGATTTCTATTGCTTGTTTTTTTTTCATATCTGATTAACAAAGGCAGCTGACATAACAGACTTATCGGACTGGATGCAACACTACCCATATTCATGTGAAATAGTTAGACATAAGAAAGAAAACTGTTGATGGAATGTCAAAAATTCAAGTTATCAAAAAAATAAAAACAAAAATCAAGTTATCATGATTGTATATCACACTAAATTTTTCTAGTAGCAAAGATTTCCCAATAAGTTCACAACTATGAAGCATGGATACCCCAAAATAGGTGGCGTACCGTACGGGATTCATAGTATCGTGGATACTCTAGGATACGTACTGGATACTTCTGAGCCATATCCAAGTCGTGTCCAGGCCGTATCCAGCTAATACAAAATGACAAAAATAATCAGCACCCAAGACACCAGCTCCTCTCTCAGCCCTATCTACTAAGTAGCAGCTAGCAGCAAGGTCGTTGCAGCCGCTCCCTTGAAGTCAGTATGAGATTAACCACCATTACCCTTTGCTAAATGCCATCATTCTTCTCTTCTTTATTGTTTCTACCTCCTCTGTTTTCTGGCATTTCTCTTTTGAACTAATTTCCCTGCCTAATCATGGATTTTTACAAGTTCTTTATTGCAAACCAGATTATTCACTATTATATGAGTACTTGTGGATGCTTTCCCTTACTGAGGTGCACATTTTATGCACATTGATATCCTCCACATTTTCTGCAAAGCTTCAATATGGTATTCTTGGTTAGCGTACCTCTCGTTATGGTGACTACTTTCATTGTGTTTTTTTCTGGATTTCTATCTTGATTATATCCATTTCATCTCCTTCAAAGGTAAACATTGCATCCTCAAACATTTTGTGTCCTCAGCCTTGTCTTTTTTACCATTTGTTTTTGTAATTCTATCGATGTGTCTTACTCTCTTGTTGTTACATCTAGTGGTTAATTCTTGATATAATGTCCACTTTCAATTCTAAATATACAATAGACTATGGCTATTAAATAATAATTTCAAACTATATCTGAAATTCTTGATCAATTTTGAGTGCTAATAAATTGATGTGATATTCCTATAAATTCAGTTTGACTTTAATGAACCCTTTGATCAATTTTGTTTGTGTATTTGTGAATAAAATGGGGTTGTTTTAATTCTCATTTTATGAATATTTATATATATATATGTATATATATATATATATATATATATATGTATATATATATATATATATATATATATATATATTTCAATTTTCATTATGTGTATTGTGAATGAAAGGGGGTTGTTTCAATTTTGATTTTTATTAATATACATACATACATACATACATATTGCCGACAAGGAGTGGCTCAAGTGGTTAAGCACGGTGTCCCCTAACAAAGGGACCCGGGTTCGATTCCCAATTGCCGTCTTGATTTACCACCCTCCCGGGCGTTCGGCCTCCGCCACAGGCGTGGGAGAGGGGGAGAAATCTTTCTCTTAATCCCATACATACATACATATATATACACACACACACATGCCGACAAGGAGTGGCTCAAGTGGTCAAGCACGGTGTCCCTTAACAAAGGGACCCGGGTTCGAATCCCAGTTGCCACCTTGATTTACCACCCTCCCGGGCGTTCGGCCTCCGCCACGGGCGTGGGAGAGGGGGGGAGAAGTCTTTCTCTCTTAGTCCCATATATACACACACACACATATCTTGGTTTTTTTATGTCTATACTAAATAAACACACAAAAATATCGTTTCCATGTCGTACCCTATCATATTTTTAAAAATCATTGTATCGTGTATTTGTACTTGTACTAGTATCTGCATCCGTGCTTCATAGGTTCACTAGTAAGAAATCAAAGTGATACAATTCTAACCTTCTCTTCGCAATAATGTTGAGATGTGTGATGAAGTGAGTTTTAATATCTTTTTCCCATTTTACATTTCCCATTTCAAATCTCTTGTTTTATGAAATATTATCCAACTTGTCACTCTTAATAGAATCCTCTCTACATATACTCTCATAATGCAAGAAATTGATCTTCAATATCATGTATATAATCTTACACTCATGAAAGCCTAATTTACATTACTCTTTTGATACATTTGAAAATTCAAGTATTAACTACCATGTTATGTCCATTGCGCGAACCAAAGACTTGATCATTTGATCCTCAATCCCACAGCCCCCTAGTTTTCGAAAGGTCTGTAATATCCCCCTATCTGAAACGAAATGTGATAATGTTAGAAAAATTCTAGAAATTAGTAGGATGCCAATTACCAAAATATACCACTCAGGGATAGGCACATCTATCCCTTTCACACTGATTCCCTATAATGGTCTAACAGTGGGAAAGGGGATTGGTATGTTAGCCTGTGACATGATGCCTCAAATACTAACCCACCTTGTATATCACTTATCAGGATCAATGCTCCCTTCATAGATTTTGTTTGGAGCCTTGTTGCACGATCAAATGAGCAGGAGGGGACGGCCACCCACCCATTGAGGTGTATACACCCCATCCCTAAACTGATTTTGAGCTTGCCGGCAGGAGGGGGCTGCCACCCACCCATTGAGGTGTAGCCGCCCCATCCCTAAACTGATTTTGGGCTTGCCGCTCTTTGTTATTTCTATGTATGCATGGCCCCTAAAAACTCTCTAGTCACAATCTACCACTGCCCTTGGACGTAGGGTGACCCAATTAAATTGATGTATTCTCTGTGTAACTATATGTTTCTCTCAATTTTTGTAACAAATACGACGTGTAACATCAGATATGCCGCTGTAATAACAAGAATAGTTATGATTCCATGGCCCTTCCCAAGAAATTAAAGTCGGGTAGATGTTGCCCATGGTAGATGAACATAGAAACTTGGAATAGATCAGTTTGACATAAGGTATTGGTGCTGCAGTACAGCAAATCATCACCTTAACGTAATAAGCTTTTTTTATATCAGCTGCGGATGCATCAATATCTACTCCCAGGATATTGTAATATTCAGTGTCCTTCACCATGGTGTCCAATCAATCTGATTTAGGCCCTGCAGAATAGAATTATGATAGCAAACATGTTGTGGCCAGGATTTAAGTGGCTTTGTATGTGTAAAATTTTGAGGATGGTGATGTGCCAATATTTGAGGACAACTGTCACTGTGTTAAGGTTTTGTTACCTGCTCCAAAAGGTGCTTATGAGGCTTGAGACCCAAACTTCTTGGTCGCCACAACTTGATGGAGTCAACTACTGGTTTTATAGATGCGTTGTAGATTTTTCAAATGCGCTGCTGAATTAAAATTAGCATCAGGAACGCGATTACGCCATCTAAAACACATAATGCAAGCTAAAAGCTCGGGGAAAACATTCCACAATCAATTTGCCAGGATAGGCCGACTACGAGAGACAGAAGACAAACAACGGGAAACTGAGCAGTACGGTTCGAACCTCTAAGCAGAATTTTTAGCCTACTCAAAATTCTCACGTAATACTCTTGCAGACACAGGAACCTTCAGCATCTAAAAGGAAAATTCACAAACTAGAAGAGACCGCCTGGAATAGGGTGGATAGATCCCCAAGTTACACGGTGAACAAGTCGGAGCGCAAAATGGCCGGTAGAACAATAGACAACGAGTCCTTTTAGATCGCATCCTGAAGACAGAACTTCCAAGGGAAAGAGATAGAAGCAGAATGTTCATACCTCCGGTGATGACAGATTGCTGCAGGTGCTTTATATCTTCTAGCACATTTCTGAGTTTTGACTGGAGGAATGATCACGCTCTGGCAGGCCTCCAGCTGGATGCTATACCTACACAAATACGCTGGTGAGGAACCTGAAGCACGAGAATTAAAATCAATGTAAATCATTCTATTAATATATTTTTAAGCTGAGAGTTCGTCAATTTGTGCGATGAGAATTAAAATAAAATTTCCCTAAAACCCCTCATTTTCTCTGAATTTCAAACGATTTCTTTCTTTTTACAATTTTTATTATAGAAACACCTACTATGATCCTTTCCACCCGCCCAACCAAAACAGCAATGCTCCATGTGTCCCTTTTCATTTCACGTCACATCGTCCCGCGAAGCTACTTTAATATTTTTATTACCACCAGCGGGATGCACTTGTTAAGCACATCGGATTTTTTTATGGAGAGAAACGCTCTGGGACAAGCATCACTTTTGTGACCCCCACACAACTTAAAACTTTTGATCCCTTATTTGATTTGGGACTGGGATTTTGTAGTCTGGACTGGGTTAGTCGGGGTTAGTCAGTAGATCTGGATTGGGTTAGTCTGGATCAAGTTTGATTCTGTTTGGTAACTCAGTCTGATTCTGGTCAGCTGGTCTGGTTTGAGTCTGGTTTCAGTCTGATTTTGTTTGGCTACCAGTCTGAATTCAGTCTGATTTTATTTGGCTTCAGTCTGATTTTGTTTGACAACGTAGTCAGGATCTGTTTTTCTGTCCTGTTCTTACAGAATTGTATTTAACAATGTAAAAATATGTGAAGCTGTGATGGTTGTACGATACAAGTATAAAATTAACTGCAAAAATAATGATTGCATAGATAATGTGGCTTATGTTGTGTTGTTTATTGAAATGAATATTCGATGAGTTTGCTCATTTATTTAATATGTTTATATTTTTTTTATGACTGAGAGAACCCACCCCGGGCGAAGCTGACATGGTAAACTCTCGAGGCATGAGAGGGTGTGGTTCGGTCACCCCCCTCCCGTGCCTAATCAGCGTGAATTGTCATTCACAAAGTGTCTTCGGTGAGGTTCGAACCCGGTCCTTCATTGGGACTTACTGAGCTCTTACCACCCGGGCTACTATATTAATGATATATAACTTTACAATTGTCTTGCATGGCATGTTAATTTTGTATGTATGTATATAGTTGTGCATATTCACTTTGGTAATCGGTAAATGACAAGATAATTATAATTGGCATAATAAAACATTAGTCACGCCCAAGTAGCAGAAAAGTTTGTGAAAGACAGTGAGCCCGGGGTAGACCCCCACCGTCAATTTAACCAGCTAAATCAGCCATAGCAAAGTTTACAATAGATAGTGGACAAAAAAGGAACTACTACAAAAAAGCAGACCCATACACACATGCTAAGATGGTGAGCAGCCACTATGCTGGCAAGTGTTGGGTGAGCCGGATGATTATTCTGGCTCCAACGTAGGACCTTCCCATTTTAGGGCATCATCGTACTCGTCCCATGATACGGGACAATCGTCCTACAGCAGTTGAAGTTGTTGTTTGATGTCGTCTTTTGACCAATCAAATAACAATGGCAGATGAGGAACATTTTTATTGACCCCATCCTTCCCTTCATCCTGGCTCTCAGATTTTGCCCCCTGGTATGCATGCTCGCAACATTTGTTCTTGCAGACAACATATTCTTCGAGATATTTTTGTAACTTTGATGGGGACATCAATATCTTTTCTAAATTAGGTCTTAACTTTGAACTCGAGGTCAACATCTAAATTATTGAAATAAATATAAGTATGAGCAAGAACAAATAATCAAAATGGATTTTTCTAAACAGAATAAGTAAGTACAAGTTTTACAACAAAATGGATGGTAAAAATAACCAAACTTAGATAAGTACAAGTTTGCACGCGATGGAAGTCTTTTAAACATAATAAGTACAACTTTGTTCAAATGGATGGTAAAAATAATGTAATGATGGCCATAAGTTCTACAACAAAATGTTGTCTGAGCAATCATAAACAAATACAACATGGAGCAACTATGTTAAAATTTCATTCATTTGCTTAACCACCTAAGGGTGTAGGGGTGTTGTTGTTTTCATCATTGGTAAGGTATTCAGCAACTCATGGTGGATAGGTGCGACGAGTAGTCACAAAGTTTCGTTGAACGACATGTTACACGGCATAGAAACTCCAACAATTTCTTTGTCCCCTAGGAGAGCCGCCGAACTCTCTCCTAAGGTGTTGCCAACGCAGTTGCACCTCACTCAAAGAAATGTAAGGCCCCTCTGTTATGTTCTGAAAGTCACGCCACACCTCCCTCCAAGCCTGAGCAGTATATACTCCATTCGCACATCTCTTCGTGTCATATTGGGTTCTCATCAAACCTTTGAGAACCATATCAAGCTCTTACACCATATAACATACATCGTTGTTTGTTGTGTAGCCATAATACAAATTTCTGTATGTAATATATTGCAATAGTAAGGATTTATTTTTGTATGTGAAGTTACTAAGATAATTGGAATATATATTATTTAATATGCATATAAGAAAGGGCCTCCTATGTAGTGAAACGATAAATAAACAACATTGTGATGAAGTAAGAGCATACATGCAATAGCAAGCAAGATAAGGGGTCCAATTACAACACTAACAAAGAGGATTAATTTAAATGTAAACATGGACATTGTTGGTGATGGTTTTCATTTGTTGCCTGCAACACCATCTCCTGCAACAACATTGTTGATGTTTGCATCATTCCTCACGTTTGCCAGGGCTAATTCATTCCTAGACATCCAATCAAATAACATTATGGAGTCATCGGAGGTGAAGGAGTATCCAAAAGAAGACTACAACTCTCCTCCAACTTATGAACAGAGGTTTGTAAAACTTCATACTCGTATTGTTTGGAGGTGTACACATGTTCGAAGTCGTGATGGATTTCAACAAAGTCCTTCATGTTTATCGCCTGGCCCCACACTGACTTGCACTCACAAGTTAGTAACGTAATCTCAGCCTTCAACGAATCAGTTGTTGGGGGGAGATCGACTGCCCAATGAAAGTATTTGCATCGATCTTTGCCCTAAAATGTTTTCCCACATTCGAGTTAATAACAACTAATATGCGATGTACTTAGCAAGTGCAACTGATTATTTGTTGTTTTAGTAGCGCACCTGACTAGAAGGACATATGTAATACATTTCTCCCGACCTTTCACTCAGAATGCCAAAATCATAAAACCATGCATCCTCTGTGTTTACCCACAATGTTGCAACTAGACCACAATCACACCTCAGAACTTCCGACAGATTCATCGACATCTAAAATAGGATTAATGATTAGTAACATAAACTCGTCTTTAAAACATATATATCTACAAAACTTAGTTTTGATAGTATTTTGATAGGAGCAGTTGAATGTTGTAACATGTAATGAAGCCATACATCATTAAATCAAAATATATTACAACTATGATGTATTATATCCATCTTCCTCCGTTGAAGAGTCATTATCACTCGGTAGGTGTAGTCGTTTGTGTAGATATAGGCGCCTCTCCCGCAGCAGTTCAATTTCTACTATTAGCTGGCGGATGTCTGCTCTAGTGGAACAGACAAAGTCGCATTGTTCTGACCATGTCTTGTGTTCATTGCGTGCATATGCAAGTTGTGTTACCAGCGCATCCCTAACTGCAGTTAGCATGGCAATTGTATGTTGTACTCGTTGTGTGGGCAACATCATGCGACATCTGTTTGGAACAACGCCCCTACCACATGTAAAATACGGCTTGTGGGGGTTGTTGTCTTCAAATCGGCCATTTGTCGCATCTGTGGCGTCCATGTACACTCGTACGGTGCACTGGAGCCCACATGTGCACACCGGCATTCCATTCTCCATTTCAAGACGGACTACCTAATGAAACATAATGTGACATTTTTTATTAGGAGTCATACTAACAATTTTGAAAAAAAAAGCATTTAAGAACACATGTGAACTCATAGAGGAGTTGTGAAATGCTAACATTGTATTAAACAAACATTTGAGAGCACATGTGAAGTTGTGGCTGGATTGGAAGACTCTACACAACTCATCACAATTATAAATAATGTCAACGAGTATCCCAAATAAAATTGGAAATTTGTTCACGTAAAACATCACCCTCCCTTACATCGGCCGGAGTTATTTGTTGCAGAGAACTCAAGTCGACCCCATCGAGTGGGATGTCAATTGTTGAACTGTTATCATGGATTTCCTCCATCATTCTGTCCCCATCATTCTGGTGATGTATGAAATTATGGAGGATACAACAAGCCATTATGAGGCGACATTGCGAGTGTATAGGATATGTCACCCCTTTTCTGAGGTAGGTAAACCGCCTCTTCAGAACGCCGAATGCTCTTTCTACAACATTTTGTAATTGAGTGTGGCGGTGGTTGAACATCTCCTTCTTGTTGTTGTATGATTGTCTATTTCCTCGGTACTCAGATATGTGGTAAGATGTGTTGCGATAAGGTGCAAGAAACTGACGTGTGTTGGCGTACCATGCATCTACTAGGTAATACTTCCCTTCTAGTACTTTGAAACCGGAAATTGTCTTTGCTGCTTATAGGACCCTTTGGTCAGCAGCAGATCCCTCCCACCCAATCAAGACATATGTAAACTCCATTGAGAAGTCTACTACATCCATGACATTCAGAGAGACATTGCTTTTTTAGTCTCAGTAACGATTTTGCTTGTCGCGTTTCACTAGGACTGGGATGTGTGTCCCGTCAATTGCCCTGATGGCATTCTACACCACCAAAATCGGGTGTAAACATACAAAGTATAAGCAAAATTCTTATTAATTGTGTAGGAAAACTAATGCCTTGAAGTAAGAGTAGAACCTTGGGTTGTCCAATATTCAATGATGAGTTGTTGTGGTCGTTGTTTGCATGACAACATAGTCATGGCACAACTGACACACCCCATCCAATACTTCATTGAACTTTCTGCTTATGGTTTCACCAGAGTGAATGTAGTCCTCCGCCAAAACACGGTTTGTATGCCCATGGCCAACCATATGTAGGAAGTAGCTTACAACCTCAATTGATGAGATGCCTCTACTACTCTATAACAAACCCGAGTCTCAAGCATGTCCACGAGGGCTAGTATAGTCTGAGGTCGCATTCGGTAGAGGTCATAAGCCCTCAGTTCATGACCAGTAAGGATTTCTAACACCTTTTGATGGCCACTCCTAATACTAACAAACCTAGGTATTGGAGGTGGTACGTCGTCATCATCACAAATATCGTCCATGATGGAGTCTGCTATTGAGTCAGCTATTGCATCAACAATGTGATTTGTTGGCCCAGATACGGTATCTAAAATCTGTGTAAGGAGGTTTGTTGTTTCCATATGGCTAGTAGTAGCCATGGTACCTATAATGAAAATGATAACGACCTTGACATGATCCCTAAAATTAAATGAAAAATGCCCTGAACATAATATGAAATATGTGACAAATAATTAAGTAAATCAACATTATATAACTAGCAAAAAAGTCTGACCGTCGAATAATTATTACAACAATAATTGAACTGGTGTTCATGTTCCCAAACACAGATAACATAATGGCAAAACAAATGCCTGCATTTAAAAAGAGAATACTAAATTTGAAAGCAATCAATATCATGAACCATCGTCTAACTTATGATCCTGATGGGCCTCTGTTATTCCCACTTGTGCCAACATCATTGGTACTAGTATACCACGTTGATGGCATACTTGATGTTCCATTGAAGTTTTATGATGGGGGTTGTGAAGCAAAGCCTTGCTGAGATGGCACATAAGAGGATGGCATTGAAGGTCGGGGTGTCACACTACCCCCTAAAGACCTTTCCCAAAGGTCCTGCAACCATATTATTATTTTGTGTGGGGTATGTGTGAGGCTGAGGTAGATACTGCGGTTTGTGGACTCCTTTATGGCATTGATAAGAGTTGTAAATACAGGTCATGGGGCATCTGGGAAGGTGTCATTGAAATGTTACAAAATAGTCCTAAACTCTTCCTTCTTGATGCTTCTACTGGCCACACTTGCACCTAACTCTTGTACCTTTGTGTACACGTGTGTGAATTAAGATAACACATCATTCGATAGCACACATCGCTCTTGTATCGTTGACGGTCGCTTCCTGTGCGTGTGACTAGGAGGAGTCCTCCCCCCAATCCCCTACGTATCTGTTCCTCCTCCGCTGGTGTCACCCTCACTATGCATAGTAGATGCGCCTATGTCAGGATCCCCCCGGGGGGGTTCTGTGTGCATGGTTGAATCAGACGCATGTAGGTCTACATCAGCTTCATCCTCAGAGGCAACGTCGAATGGTATTTGTTTATCTGCTAAGGACATTGCATGGTGTCCTCTAGCAATGTTCTTACCTGCCATCAACTCGAAGTCGTAGTAGTGGGGAAATGGTCAGTTAATCAACCTAGCAAGATCCTTGTTTGCCTAATTAAAAAAAAAAGGATTTTAGTATGACATGTAAATGTAATTATAGGACACTAAAATTCAGCTAAGGGTTTCATTGATGTACATACCGCAAGATTGTCCCTCCACTCAGGGGTGTCAGGCAGCCTCAGCTTGTTCCTACTGTCATCCCATCCGACACCACTCTTGCTGGTTACAAGCTTCAGTTTGGCATAGTCCTTCTTCAGGTTCTTCCACCTAGTTTTCAACTGCTCTAATGTATAGTCCGGCCTCACCATCCTATTTTGCCATTCATGTAGTGTCTCCCTCCATGCGTCCCTAGTAAAATGGTCATCAATACACCTCCCTATGTCATACTTCCTCCGCAATACAGAAACTAGAGCGTCATCAGACTCTCTTGATCATGTAATACGCAACCTGGGGTCTGCGGAAGACATACTCACATATGTGTTGCAATATATATAATGACGGTGAGGGGTGTTTACAGTAATATTAAATATATAATGACTTACAACTTATGACAACTACTGTGTTGTTATGTTATTCATAGACATAGCTGTATTGGCATACATGTTAATGTAAATAAAATTTAAATCAATGGACGAATCCTAAGCCTAATTCTATACAGTAAAATATAGGATCAAATCAGTCAAGCCCTTCACATGTATATGTTTTACTATATGGTTTGTAAACTATTCGTAACAATCAGAGTAGGCATGGTTACTCATAATCCGATGTATACAAGCAAGGGCAAGCTGTCTTCTACTGTAAGGAAGGGCTAGCTTTCTTGTGCTAAAATTATGACATGTTCAACTACAATAATCAGGAACCAATCATCAAATAGACCATATTCATGCTAGTAATATACATTAAACAGACCATATTCATGCTTTGAGTAGTATAGACTGAGTAATATTTGAGCAATTTGGAACAAATCATTAAACATGCCATATTCATGTTAGTAATACACATTCAACAGACCATATTCATGCTTTCAGTAGTATACACTGACTAAAATTTGAGCAATCAGGAACAAATCATTAAGCAGACCATATTCATTGTAGTAATACACATTAAACAGACCATATTCATGCTAGTAATACACATTAAACCGACCATACTCATGATTTGAGTAGTATACACTGAGTAATATTTGAGCAATCCAGAACAAATCATTAAACAAGCCATATTCATGTTAGTAATACACATTCAATAGTTTAGTAGTATGCACTGACTAAAATTTGAGCAATCAGGAACAAATCATTAAGCATACCATATTCATTGTAGTAAAACACATTAAGAAGACCATATTCATGCTAGTAATACACATTAAACAGACCATATTCATGCTTTCAGTAGTACTAGCAAGGACCTATTGAGGTATTGAGGTGTATATGATTATTTACGCCTTACCATGTAAGTCACATTTAATAGTATACAAATATTGATTTTTTTCGTTCCATTTTTACTTTCATCGTGATTGTGGACTTGTTAAAATATGTCCACATCATAGTCTTATATAAAAACAATTAGTTGGTAAATGTAATTCACACGTATTGATATCACTTCCTTCAAAGATAATTTTATAACTATATAACATTCTCAAATAGATAAAGTCATTAAGAAATCATTTTGGGAGATAAATCATGCATACAATGATGAATTACATAGCTAGTTTGATTAAATCATACCAAAAATATATTTACTGTGACATGATTTACAAATAATAGATAACGAAATGAATATGATTTATGAATATAATTTATCCCTTACTAATCTATTCCTCTCCAATCTCATTTTGTCTCTCTTTCACATTCTCGGTCCTATAACATGTCATTTTATAGTGATTTATACATACCATGTATGGCATCAATGTATCGTTGCGTGGAAAAGATGACCAATATCTCATGCAAAATTCTAATCTTCCTCAATGTTGTTGATTCAAATTCAAAGATGACCATAGCATGTATAGCAAGCAAACTTCATTTTCTGATGGTAGTTAGGAAGAAAAATCACTTACATGTATATCTCTCATACATCTTTGTGAGAATGTGGGTATGGCCTTACAAAGTTATGGAACACTTCATAGATGACATGGAACATTACTAATTTCTTTCTCCTTATGGATAGAGCAATGGATTAGCTAAGAAACCAAGTAGATACAACATCAATGATAATGGAGTCGTTCATCCCTAGACTAAGTTTTGATAGTCATCCACCACTAGCCCTCCTTTGACATCATATGGCATTTCCGTAGTATTGTCAAAATTATATGCAAACCCAAAATGTAACCCAATCTAACCAGAGAAATATTAGTCTATCTCCGAACTTTGTTAAAATGGAATCCATGTTCTGTTCAGTTGGAAAATCAGGGTGTAGTTCGACTTAATAATATTCAAGATAATTTTAGAAGTATGTATTTAATAAAATCAATTGTATACTTGTATTTGTATCATATTATAAACAACAATATATATATATATATTGTTTAGTATATAATTAGTATTTCGATTAAGTATTGAAATATAATAAAAATCTAAGTCTACTTTTAGATTATACTAAATTGGATTTATTACTGATTTGAAAGAATATTATATGAGATACCATTTGTGTACTAAAAATAGCTATTGAGCGCTAAGCATGTGTTGCACCATGCCATGAACACAATAATACACAACCTGAGATATGTTTGTGTATGTCAGAGAAAGGAAAAAATTAGATAAAATATAGACATTAAATAGATAACGTGGACCATCAGAACAAAACAACAAAAACTATCTATGAAGATCTTTTATACATATTGTGGCGAACGAACCGTCTTAACCAATATAATAAGATTAACTAATGCGGAAGTGATTACTAACAGCGGATTACTGAAAATCACTAAAAATTAAAACCATTTATCAAGAGATCCATTCACAGGAAAACTCTTTCATTTAGAACCAAAGTAAATCATTACATCTTGGTTCATATATATACATATCATGTATCATTGCTTCTCGAGGCATACAAGCATCAACTACTCTGTCTAAACTGTACACAGGTAGTATAAAAACCTCGAGGCTTAAAGCCAAAATCTCAGATCGAATCATTAAAGCACTAACTATTAACTCCGAGGACTTGAGAGTACAGAGATGACTCATAGGACTAACTATACAAAACTAGACAACCAGTATCTCCACCTAACGGATCACTACTGTCCCTGTTGCTGTTGCTACTGCTCTTCCCCTGTAGTAGGGTTTCTGCCTTTTTGTCTGTGTCTACCTAAAACGTTGGATCCCACGGGGGTGATACAATTATAAAAATTTCCCCAGCGAAAGATATAACTCTCTGCCGAAAACATTATTATTACAGTTTAATAGAAATAAACTGAGCAGTGGAATCAAAATAATCAACAACAGATAATTCTCTTATTTAAAGCAGATTAGAGCAACATTCCCACTTGAGCTTATTAGTTGTAACTTGATAAAGAAGCATGTCTAATATTCAATAAAGAATTATAGGACATGTATAACATTTATCCATCTAGGATACGTTAAGCAAGATAAACATCAACCAGTGATTCTTGTATTTCAGTCTTATGCAAATATGCTACACGGCTGATTACATTTTTACAAACATACTTGAGCTCTGAGGAGATGAGGTATACCGCTCATACTCCAACCGACCATTACTAAATTGAAATCGGTATCATACATAGGTCAATGGAAGAGCCGTATTCCCATGACCTCCCACATCCCGATCAGTACGGGACCACAAGCAGGACTATGTCAACTACTCAATATAGCTTTCCACGGTATACTGGCAACTTCGCTATAGAGTTACAACATCAACTGCACTCTCGTCAGCAATCGAGAGATTTAATGTTTATCTCCATCGACCCGACATTGAATATCATTGGGAGATTAGTGATACATCCATCCCAACCATCGAGAGATTTGTGATACATCCATCCCGACACATGAAGGATTGAGAGGTTTAATATTTACCTTCCATCAATCTCTTTACCAGGACGTAAGGATATTTTTGCCCATTTACCCCTGCATGTTCAAAATATGCGAATTCCAGGAAATCCCATAGGAAAACCTGTTTCACCATCACCAACTACTGACAATGATGGATCTATGGTCAGAGCACTACATGAACAGATTTCACTTGATTAATTAAGTACATTATCATATTCTTTTAGCATCAGTCACGTTCTTAAACATAACTTATTATGACAATGCTATAAAGAAACATGTACTATTTTCATCAAGTACTTTATAGTTTTCACAAGAGATTGGGATCTCAGTCCCTTATTTCAATACTGGGAATTCTCATCCCTTCACAATCTCATTACCATAATCATATGGTTCTGGGTATTCCAACCCTTAGCTCATCACTGAGCATTGTTACCACTTTCTCAGGGAACTATCACCTTCAGGTCATCTGACCAAGGTAAACACGGTACTTGCTATACAAGCATTACTCATGGCACTTGAGGCCCATTAAATCTCTTGTTACCTCTTATTAGACAGCAAGGCATATTATGGCACACAAGGCCCAATAAACAATAATGAATGAAACATCATAGCTCATACCTGGCCATGATCACCATTTCAGAATACCTGCATGGTTAGTGCAGATAATAACAGTAACTTCAATTACATATCATTACCATGCAGAACAAATATGGATTCACTATTTAAGGGTAACACCACTATTCCCTTACTAGGGTTAGGGTTTCCCATTTCATGTCATTTGGGAACATTCATCCCATTACCCAGATCAAGGTTATGGTTTATCACCATATTGCCCAAGGTTAGGGTTTCATAAAACATTACATAGCATCACCCTGGATTTGAGCTCCACATCACATCAAACATTAGGGTTTCTCATAAAATCACCCTAAGTTAGGGTTTCACATAAATTTCACCCTAGAATAGGGTCTACATTCAATAACCCACGATTAGGGTTTACTATTCATCCCAATTAGGGTATCATGTTCTGTTACCAATAATTAGGGTTTACTATTCATCCCAATTAGGGTTTCATGTTCCATTACCCATAATTAGGGTTTACTTTTCATCACAATTAGGGTTTCATGTTCCATTACCCATAATTAGGGTTTACTCATATTTTCATCCTGGATTAGGGTTACATCCTTACCCTAGATTAGGGTTACATCCTTACCCTAGATTAGGGTTAGGATTCAATAATCTTGTCAATTAGGGTTTATGCTCATGATTAGGGTTTTATGATCTCTTTGCTGAGGATCATACCCTCAATCACCACATGAATCATCTTCATGTATGATTTCCTCTCTATCATCTTCTCAACTTGATTAGGTTATATCAACCCTTCAATCAAGTACTTACAACTATGATTGACATAGTGTACTAAGTTATTGTTTTTATAAGCAATTAGGGTTTATCCCTTTAAAGGTATTAACCAATTAGCTACTTTAGGGATTCAACCTTTGTACCTATCATTGATTGTCATTACTGTCAATCATTGGATCATTGGAACAATCGTTACCTTCAATTTCCAAATGATTGAATCACAATTGACCTTTATTCGGTTTTGAAGTTTCATCACCAAACAGTTTTAAAACCGTTTTACTCCAAACGGTTTTGAAACCGTTTGACTCCAAACGGTTTCGAAACTGTTTGACCCCAAACGGTTTCAAGACCGTTTGGACTCAAATGGTCTCAAGACCATTTGGGCCAAATCACTCTCGAAACCGCAAGGGTTCATAAGGTACATCCATCAATTGGTTGGACATGATTTGCTACATTGAAACCTTCAATCAATTGAGTTATTGAAGTTCAACAACTATTGGCTCTTGGATCTCCAACCCTAAAATATCAACCATTGGATCACCAAACAGTTTTGAAACCATTTGATCCCAAACAGTTTCAAGACTGTTTGGGCTCAAACGGTCTCAAGACCGTTTGACCCAAAAAGTCTTGAAATCGAATGGATCAATCTATGGAACCTCCAACAAATCGATTAGGGTTGTAATTGGTGGATTGTCCATACATTTAATTAATGAATTGGATCCATTGGATCATCATCCAACATGTACTAGGGTTCATACTTCAAACGGTCAACCCATCCAAATGGTCAACACTCTCATGCAGTTTGGGACTCAAATCACCAAACTGTTTGCAAACTGTTTGGTCTCCAACCAGTTTTGTGAAACCGTTTGGACCAAAGGTCCAAAACCGTTTGCAACTAAAATTTGTTGGAAAGTGTGCCTAAGATGATGTCATCATCATCAAGCCTTATTCCATTGAAAACTACTGCCATTATCATGGTAGTTGCATCAACTAATCAAAGGAATTGCAAGAAGAGTAATTGAACATAATTAATTGAGAAATTGAGTTCAATAACAATGAATAAGGATTCAAGTTATATAACCCGCCTTCAATTGAGCTTCAAAGCTTGGAGCTTCACGTCAACAATGGTGGAAGAAGATTTTGCAACTCCCCCAAGGCTCGTCCTCAAGTTTTGGAGTGAAAAGATTGGCTAGGTTTGAAGATGGAGTGAAGAAAAGAAGAAATTATACATTGATTTATGATTTCCACCATGAAATCAAGATGAAAGAAGGTCAAGAATATTACCAACAGGTTGGGGGTCGTCCTCCTGGTCCTTCAAAGCTTCCTTGGTCGTTTTTCAAGCAAAGGGTGGAAGTGAATTCGAAATTATCCTTTCATTCTATGGATAAATGAGCTTATATGTGAATTTTATTGAAAATTCAATTAAGAGAGAGAAAGTAGGAATTATCTCTCCCCTTTCCCCCTTCCTTTCCTTGGAGACGAGTCTATCCTCTTTGCCTCTTATTCCTCTCAATTATCCATGTTTTAAAGAAAAGCAAATTAAGCACCTTAACCCTTTTTATATTAATATCCATAAGTTAGTGGATATTTCTTTTTCTTATAATAAGGTGAGTGGGTTTTCACCTCCTTGAGATATTTCGTGGCCCTTGAAAAGCACAAGGAAGTCCACACATATTTGAATTCAATCATTTAAATTTTGGTTGAAGGTCCTTCAATTATTTTATTTGTTTTTGCATTAAATTGAATTAGGGTTTCAATTATGCTTAAATCTTGATTATTTTAATATCAAGATTCTCTCTCCTTCAAAGAGATACAAATGAGACACCCCTCTCATTTTCTTTGCTCCACATGATCCCAAGAAATAGTAGGGACCATTTTGAAGTGGTTAATTTGCATATTGAACCCTAGGTTTTGGGTAAATTGCACATTACACCAAAACTAGGTTTTAATGCACAAGCATTGCTTTATCAGCTCTTTCTTGGTATTCAGGCTATCACAAGACATATCTCTGCATCATATTCACTCTCATGATGCTTCAACACATGAGGAACATATTATCATGCACAATTTGCAAATAAACTCCTCAACTTGGGTAATTTGCACTTTAGTCCAAAACATTGATTTCAACAGTATTAAAAAAGGACTAAAATTGCAATGTAAGTTCTTCTCGAGCCGTAATTACTTTTCAAAAGATAAGAGAAAGCATATAATCACTTTTATTGAACAAAACACCCAGGGTAAAAACATAACCCAGGTCAGGGATGTTACACATACAACACATGCTAACACATATTCAATTTGTATGTAATTATTAGTAGCCACGTAGTTGAGGTATACAACGACATAAATTTCAATAATCTTAGGCAACAACTTCATTATTATTTAAAATATTATAGCTAGTAGGAAAGCACAATGTGTAAGCAACTTTAACAGTAGGTTGCACTTCCATATTTATTTATAGCTGATTTTATAAAGTTGGACCAGGTTAAGTTCACATGTTGAAAGTCCTGATGAAGTACACTTTCACATAATTGCAGCAAAATCATTATTGTGGTTTAGTAAAAACATAATTAGATTGTGATATAAACATACATAAGAGGGATCCAACGGAGGGCTGAATGACCTATGGGAAGTAGATCAGAAAGTTGGACCAGGTTAATTTTGCATGTTCAAAGTGTTGATGAAGTACACTTTGACATGATTGCATGAAAATCATTACAATGGTTTAGAAAAAATGAAATTACATTGTGATATAAAACATACATAAGAGGGATCCAATGGAAGGCTGAATGACCTATGTGAAGTAGATCAGAAAGTACCAGTGAAATAAAATATATAGTAAATATAAAAGAACATGGATGAAGCAGGGAGGCAGGCTGTTGGAATAGCACCCAAGCAGCCGTGTCACTTCCCTTTATTTAGGGTTAAAGATACACTGAGAAATATTTGAGCAATACAGAACAAATCAATACACAGACCATATTCATACTAGTAATACACATTAAACAGAACATATTCACACTTCATACAACACCAATAATACTCATTCACAACTAAACTAGAACAATCAATACCACAGATAGAAGGCAAATTTTGGAATGGGATACCTGGTGGAGGAAGGCCGGCAGTGTTGAAGACCATGGAAATCCAGCACAGAGCAGATGCACAGGTTGTGAAGACAAAAAGCACACATGCGTCACTAGGTGAAGAGGAAATGCATAAGGAATCGATATACAAACGTGTGGCGGTATTACATTACACTTACCTATTCTTAGGGGAAGAATGGATGGCAAGGACCTGAACTGGATGAACTGGATGAGCACGGGGAAGATCACCTTCGTCACAACAGAAGCTTTGAACACACGGATGACCACATGCTTCAGAGAACAAGTGGTCGAGGAGGCGTAACTAGATGCCAAGGACCTCGACGCATACATCAACAAATACGAAGCAACAAGGGCAGCGCATGGCCTCGATAAAGCTCCTCCTCTGCGTGGACAAGACAAGATGACCTCGAGTCGACATGACCAGGGTAGATGGAGAAAATATGCAGGGCATGGGTGCCTTTCCAGGGTGTAGCCGCCCTAGCCTGGCAGTCCCTCCGCATTGAATCACGATGCATGCTCTACTCCCGAAGTCTGCTGACCTCTGCGGCCCACTTGAGGCAGCTATGCGAATCGAATGTCGGCTTTAATTTCACGGATGCAATAGTTTGGCGGTGCAGGTGGAAGGGCGACACTGTCGCAGAGACGAGGGGGAGAAAGGCAAATGTCGGGGGGGAAGTCTGCTCTGACCCAGACTAGGATTTCCAATCCCGCCTCTACCAGGACTGACTTGGTCTGGATTAGGGGGTTCCGTTATCCCAAAATGGGGGTTTTGTGGGCTGGCAAACCAAACACCATTTCTCACCAATCCGGACCGGATTTTGCTGACAAGGCACAAAACAACACGCCCTAATCCGGATCGCATCCGGAACCAAACAGGGGCTCGGGCTCCGAGCGCCCCGCACACCCGGGAACCGTGTGCGGGAACCGGTTAAAGCGCACAATTGGTCGGCCTGCACGACGGGTACCATTTTGGAGGCAGCCGCTAGGTTTCAAACCCGGGTCCCTTCATGAGGGGACACCGTGCCGAACCACCTGAACCACTCCTCCCTGGCAAGCCCATGGATTTCATTTAAACAAACTCATCAAATGTCAACATAATGATATATATAACCATTATTCCTTTCACATCCTTAATTGACATTTTTATAGACTTTAGTTTGTGTTTAGATGACGAAGTATAAATTTATCCAATAAGTGACTACTATACATATTCTTGTGGTACAATTAATAAAGTTGGTTTTCTAGATTGGTCAAGTTTGGTTCACTACATATACTACACTAACATATATGTAGTTCTACACTTAACTTCATTTTGAGACATAACTGGTACAAAAAATATGCATACACACCACATACAAAAATGATTGTTCACCAACTGGTGTAACCATTATGTTACCGAGTTATAAACACATAAAACATCCTAAGAAAAAATTGTGTGTGTCATCCCAAAATTATATGTGATCCCTCTCTCTGTTGACGACTAATAGATAATCAGTAATCATAGTAGTTTACAAGCAATATGCTAAAAGATCGTCTCGATTAAATGTCAGTCGACTCCCTCCACCCTTTATGGGTGACTATTTAAACTACCATGCTTCATAAATTTATATGATAAGTTCTCAGACAACCAACTAAAAGTGAAAATTTTGATTAATTTCCCTCTAACTCCCTCCTACCTAAAGTGTGAGATTTCCAAAATTGTTCGTGTGTCGTTCTCAAGATGTGCTTGCTGAAAGCTAATATATAATCACTACCGACAACATTTGCATACAACCTCATAAAAGAGAACAACTCGATCAACTACATGTTGACTCCTTCTAATATGAAACATCTACACTCCAAAAACCAGTAAGCACAAATAGACTTGACTATAGAGATCATAGACATGCTACTGCATAAACAGACTGGTGAAGCACACATATGTGTTGCTAAAACATTTAGAAAGAGTCCATAAACAACTAGTAAAGTAGACAAACATATAGCTAAGATGAGCGAGAAAACAAACTCGTGAAACTCATATTAAAATTAATTTAAAATAAAAAAATTCTACTTGGATAAATATACCTGCAAGTAAGCGCTCATAGTCCTAGCCGTTTGTTTTGACATAGATAAATAGGTAGACACAATATTGGAAAGAAAAGCACACAGACTCACATGTCATCTATTTTTATTTATAGTATAATAAATATTGCAATGTAAGCTACACCATGTAATTGTGTAACTCTCAGAAATGTGTTGGGAACCCTTGTACGACACACACCTATTGGTGGAAGGAAAAGCACATGAATCAAGTACATCAGCAGAAGCAAGAAAGTAGGCACACATGCTTATCAGAAAAGCAAGTTTGGTTATAACACAGACACTAACAACTCCAATAAATCTAATATTCATTTGGTTAACTAGGAAACTATATATGCTCCGATTGACTATAAGGGATGGGGCAATATCAACATCAATGTGCAAACCGTTTGTCTTATCACAAAAGTTATTAACACCCTCACCACCAACACTAAAAAAATATGGAAACCTCTCGTCATACAAAAGTATTACAATAAATCAAACATGTAGAATAAAACTAAAAAGAGAATATCCTCACCTCTTTGGAGATTTATCAACAATAACCTGGAAACCATAACCAACATGATCAACACTCCATCACAAGTCTTTAATTACATAAACTTTTGTTCAAATTCTGTGTGAGAACCCGTTACACTAAATGATATTACTCATAACATAAAGCATAATCAATCACTAATTAATCACATATCTAAAAATATGGGTAAATTAAAACCGATTTCAATGTTAACACCTGATCAAAAACATTTGCATAAGAGCCCAACATCTTTCTTTTATCCATACTATGTCTAGAATTTGATACAAATTGTTCTATTGCCTTAGCCACAACATATATACACAGTAGAACAATATTCGTATATGCCACACAAATAAGCATTAATATGCTAACAAAAGTCTCATTCATTTGAAACACCATATACAAACTATTCTTGCCTGGACCTGAGAGTACATGGATGGCTCTAGGACACACTAGACATCTAATCAACTTTCCCAAAGATTCATTACTGTAGTTCCTCTTTACTTCCACGGTTTTTTTGTCATCACTGCCGATTACCTAAAAAAATGTGGCGAACTACAAGGGTGAGACCCATGTCCCCGCAAGAGATATAACCTCCAATAACGTTTATTGATTCCAACATTTTTAGGTAATGAGATAGTTCAAGCAATTTAATCATATATAACAAATAGGCTCAGCAACACTGATGATTAACAAAATACATAAAGGAGTTGATAACAATTGTCATCATTAAGCTGACTATCATCATTTGCCTTATCAACTATATAAGAGATTCAATAGCATATGCATAACTAGCATAAGCAAGTCTAGTAGCATATTATCTCTATTAACATGAATAAGTCTAGCATCATAAGCATATCTAACAACATTAGCATGTCTAACAATTTGAACAAATCAATATCATAAGAAGAACTATCAACATAAGCACGAGTATTTGCATAAGCATGATTAGCAGTATAGGCATTTCTAATTACAGAGGCATGGCTAGCATGCTAAACATAATTAAAAACATGATATAACTAGCATCATAATTATAATAAGCAGTAGCAGTATAGATATCAACATAAGCATGACTATTGTATGTACACACTTACAATCTTAAGCATATCCACAACATAAGTATAATCACTATCTCTTAATTGCACTAAGCATCATATTTATGTAAAGAGAACAAACAAGGGTTATCATACAATGTGAAGTGTCATGTATAACCCTAAACAGATATGCTATATGGTTGTATTACATCTTTTATTATGCCCTGGAGAATTTGAATTGTACCGTCCAAAGTCCAACCGACCCCTGTCAAGGGCTATTCAGTTTCGTACAAGATCTAGGAGTGTCGGTATCCTAAGATCTCTTCCCCTCAGTCAGTACGAGTAAAATCCAGTGACATATCAGTCAAAGCTGCCACCACAACGACATATAGTCAAGCTGCTAACCACTAGTCCGCCCTTGGTATAGGTCACGACACTAGAAACCAGGGTATACAAAACCCTTTAATCTGAGGTACAACCACAATTGTCCTCAGTCACATTAGATGTATGAGGCATGACCATAGCCAACCTCCACAATCTACATTATGGATGACAAGGATATATCCTCAACTTGCCACCCTCACATACTTAACAAAATGCACTCTGAGTTTCCCTTAGAAATACTCGTTTCACCATCCAACAAGTTTTGACACTGAAGATGGCTCTACGGAACAGTGCACTACATGATTAGAGTTGCACTTGATTAGTTATGCAAATTGGGTGAATTAAGGCTGCATCAAACAAGTGGACATACAAACCCTAATTCACTTCTAGCAAGCATATAAATATCACAACTTTTAAAAGATATGAAATGTGTGGAACATAATTTCTCATCTCATTATCACATAGTACTATTCACTTACCATTCATGAGACCCCCACTAGTAATCATACTATCACAATATATAAATCCTTTTCACAATATCACATGGTATCAATCCTTATCAACACAAGAGGATTACACCTCATTCAGGACTCAACCATGCCCAAAGGTCATTAAGACCATCATACTATCATAGGATATAAATCCTTTTCACAATATCATAGGGTATCAACCCTTATCAACACAAGAGGATTACACCTCATTCAGGGCTCAACCATGCCCAAAGGTCATTAAGACCATCATATAATTCCCTATAAGATCAGCATTACCTTTGCATGCCTTATAACAAGGCTCAACAACATCACTTACATATAATACACCAGATGTAACATCCCTGACCTGGGTTATAAACTAACCCTAGGTGTTTTGCCTAAATATGTAATTAAACCATGGTGATTAACTTTTGGCATGTAACTAAGTTCCTAAAGGAACATATACTTTCAATTTTGTCCTTCTTAAACAAAGTTGTAGTATTGTTTGGTAATACAGGGACCTTTGTGCAAATTACCCAGTCAAGGGGTTAACTTGCAAAATTTCATAGGTTGAGATGTTCCTCTGATGATGAGTCATCATATGAGTGAATATGATGAGGTAAGGTGGATTTCCCAAGCTTGAGCACCAAGATGCAGCTTGTGGAATGATCCTTGTGCTTAAAAACCTTATTTTGGTGTAAAGTGCAATTTACCCAAAATGTGGGGTGCAACTTGTGATATACACCATCTTGAACATCTTTTATTACTTTTGACATCATTTAAACTAATAATGATGAAGGGGGCACTTCCTTTGAATAATCATATAATAAGGAACACCTTTGTAATTAAATCATCAAGATGTAAGTAAGGAGACCCTTATGTACATATGTACCTTAGTGATAAGTTGAACTTCCTTGCCTTTAGTTCTTGGTTTTATAAGGAGTTTTACCTTATAAAATAAGAGGAGGGACGTGCCTAAAAGAAAGGAAGGACCTAGTTGTGAAAAGGAGGAGTAAGTTGTCCTTATGATGAAAATAACCCCAAAGGTACTTATACCCTTTCCTTTGCAATCAAAGGCAACGTTTTCCTTTCACTCTTCACTTATCTCTTGCTGTGGCTGACTAAGGAAGGAGCTCAGGAGATCAAGGAAATGACCAACCTGTTCTAAGGTAAGAGAACACCACCTTCTAGCTTGGATTCATGGAGGAAATCATGTTAAAAGGATGGATTGCTAGTTTTCTCACTTAGCTTTCTCGTTCTAGCCATCTTTTCCCAACCTTTCTTTGGATAAAAACCCTTGGCCGACCTGTGGAGCTCAAGACACCATTAAAGACTTGAATCTTGGAAGCTTGGAGCTCAAGTAACGACCTTAAGGCGGGTTTTATAACTCTAAACCCTTTTGCTTTCTTATGCATATCTTTGTACTTGCAAAAGTAGCTTGTTCTTCTTTTCCCCATCCTTCCTTGCTTTCTTGCAAACTAAAACCACAATGAAAAGACCTTAATTTGGAGGTAGAAGAATATGGGTGTGATTACCAAAGTTACTTTATCAAACGGTCTTATGTCTTTCCCCCTTTTTGATCAAACCGTTTGAAAGGCAAACAGGTTCACTAGGTCAGTTTGGGCAAACGGGTTCCAACCCGTTTGAGGGCATTGACCAAGCATGGACCGTTTGGGTTTTCTGTTCAAAATTATGTAGGCTAATGACCCACCAAATTTGAGGGGTTAACTCCAAAGGAATCTTAGGTTGAAGGCCAATCAATTAGGCAATCGAATTGAATTAAGTGCTGATTTTCCAAACTAATTAACTTGAACTTTTGGGCAAACGGGTTCCAACCCGTTTGAGTGAGTTGACCAAGCATTGACCGTTTGGGATACCTGTTTATAATGTATTGAATTTCATTCCTACAAATAATTGTAATCTAATTCCTAACCAATTAAGAGTTGAAGACACTTCAATAACCTAACCCTAATCAGGTGAAAGTTGTTGATTCCAATATAGATCTTGTTGAGTTTTGGGTTGAAGGACCCAAACGGGTTCCAACCCATTCGGGGGTTCATCCAAACAATCTCACACTCGTTTAGTGAAACCCCAAGATCGTTTGGAGGTCTAGGGTTAAAGAAATTTTATGGTTTGAGGGTCCAATTACAAGATGTTGATAATTGATGAAAAGTGCTGATTTTTAATTTAATTAGGGCTCAACCCTTATCAAATCATTTTGGTTTTTGGTCAAACTTTGGGAAAACGGTCTCAAGATCGTTTGGAGGACATCCAAACGATCTCAAGACCGTTTGGGCCAAGTTTGGGCCCAATTGGAGTTCAATTGATAGGTTCAACCTTGATTTGATTCACATTGTTGAAAATTGATGATTAGCCGATTGGAAACCCTAATTGAGTTAGACTTAACCCTAATTGGCTTTCAATTGAGGGTCACATTGGAGTCCAATTGATTGAGGCTCATCCTAATTGACTCAATTTGTAAGTGGTTAACATGTCTTTGGCCAATTAAAGGCTTCAACATAGGAAACCCTATTCAAATATAACCTATGTGTCACCTTTATGTTCATGCGGTTTGAACCCAAGTTGGTCCACACTCGTTTGAGTCCAAACGAGTCCACACTCGTTTAAGCCCAAACGAGTCCACACTCATTTGATCTCAAACGGGTTCACACTCGTTTGATCTCAAACGGGTTCACACTCATTTGATCTCAAACGGGTTCACACTCGTTTGATCTCAAACGGGTTCACACTCGTTTGATCTCAAACGGGTTCACACTCGTTTGAACTCAAATGGGTTCACACCCGTTTAGACTCAAGTGGGTCCACACCCATTTAAGGTCAAGTGGGTACACACTCGTTTAAGGCTCAAATGGGTCCACACTCGTTTAAGGCTCAAATGGTTCCAAGGTCGTTTGAGGTTAAACGTGTTCAAGGTCGTTTAAGAATCAAATGGGTTGAAGGTTGAAGGTTAAACCCTAAACCAATTGGAGACCTTCAAGGTTGATTATACTTAATCACTTGAAAGTGTAAAAGGTTCAATGATGATCTAATCTAAACCCTAATGGTAACCTAAGATGTTAAGGGACTAAGTGGCTAATGAATTGACCCATGATGATGGTCAATGGGTAAATTACCAAAATGCCCCTGAAAGGTTCAATTGAGTGATACCTTGTTTTAATCAAACCCTAATCACATGATGGTAATGTGTTGACTTGTGTTAGTCAATGAGGACTTAACCCAACCTAATCTAGAGTGGTGTAATCACCATCTACTAGTTAGAGGAGAGAGAAAGTACCAATTATGGTGGAAACTCAAGTAAAATACCTTCAATATACATGAATGTGCATGAATAGGGTATGATCCACTATGTGAAATCATGGAAACCCTAATTATGATAATTGATGAATCTTAATCTTATCTGAGGTCTTTAATGATGATGTTTCTCATACATGGTGATGTTATGAGATCAATTCACCATGAGGTGAATAGTAAACCCTAATTCTAGGGTGATGACATGTATGATGAATAGTAAACCCTAATTCTAGGGTGATGACATGTATTGTGAATAGTAAACCCTAATTGATGAAAATCAGGGAAACCTAGCTCTTGTATGAGTAGGGAGATACAACTTCTTTAAATGAGTTATTTACTGTTATCAGTTGATTTAACCATGCAGGTTCCTATATGAGGATAATCATATCCAGGTATGGATGATGATACTATATTCATTAAAAGCATGTTTTTAGCTTTATGAATAGTGACATGTATCCTGATGCCTTGTTAATAGCATCTTATGAGATTGATAGGTTGTGAGAGCCATGAATACCATCAAGGTCATGCTTTAAGAGATGACTTGTGATGAGAGTATTGAGAAATGATAATTGATGAGAGTTAGGCTTGTTACATTTAGTATTCTTCCTTCATAGCTGCTATGCTAATGATTAATGTTTGAGAACTTGTATGATGATAAAAGAATACTAAATTGTACCTAACTAATCAAGTATAATCATACCATGTAGAGTCCTGATCATAGATCCATCATAGTCAGAAGTTATATGATGGTGAAACAGGTTTTCCTAAGGGAACTCCTGGAGCACATACTTTTGAGTATGTGGGGTATATGGATGTGTAAAACCTTACATCCTAGTGTAGGAATTGATGTAGATGTATCTTAATCTATCAATCCTTCACTATGTGTTTATGCCGGGGTGATGTAACACTAATCTCCCGAGGAAGTCTTTTATACCGCTTCGATGAGAGATAAACAAGAAATCTTTCGATGGCGAAGAGAGTACAGAATGCCACTGTGACTCTAATAGCGAAGTACCAGAATATCCTGGTAAGATATAGAAGCAGAGACACTAGATGTCCTACATGTTGATCCTCACACTGACTGAGGCAGATGAGGTCATAAGAATCCGACTCTTTTGATGACCTATGTATGATACCGATGTGACTTAATAGTGATCAGTTGGAGTATCAGTGGTATACCTCATCTCCGCAGGGCATAATGATGTTTGTAAAACATAATCAACCGCGTAGCATATCTGCTTAGATTGAACTACGAGATACATTGGTTGAAGATACATTACTTAGTATACATGTTCTTCATATTCCTTAAATGTTGTTGTTCTAATTGATAACAATCTGTTGTTGATTACCTTAAAGCTTTTATTGCTTATATTGTTCTTGATTGCTATAATAAAGCTTCTGGCGGAGAGTTATAACTCTCGCTGGGACAATTATTTAAAATTGTCTCACCCCGTAGATTTCAACTTTTTAGGTGGTCGTCGAGGACGAAGGAACCAGTATGCAGGTGATCAGTATCAGCAGCAGCAGCACCAGGAGCAGCAGTAAATCTCAGGTGGAGATTTAGACTGCTGAGTTGTGTAGTTAGATAGTCAGTCTTATGTGTTCTCTGTACTCTCAGGTCCTTGGAGTCTTTTGGTCTGAGATTTTGGTTTTGAGTTCTTGAGATTTTGTATCATGTTGTATATAATTACTCAAGAAGTAATTATCAGAGATGTAACAGTTTATCTCCTTTTTATGAAAGAAGTTTTTATGAATTCAAGCCCTTATCTCGAAAAGTTTTAATTTCCCGTGATTTTTGTCTTCCGCTATTAATCGATTGCTTCCGCTAAGTTTATATCGTGGTTTGGAGATCGGAGCCCACACCAGATCAACACAATATTGCATTAATGAGCTAGGAGATATTCATAAAAAATCATAGCAGGGTTATATTAACATTAAGAACATTCCCTTATTACATCAACATGCAAGGAATCTAGATATGATTAACCCTCATCATATTCATAATGCACATGTTTAGCATAAGAAAGTATCAACCATGGGGCTATGATAACCACCAATTAACATATTAAGGTTATGATCATATTAAGGAGCTTATTCTACCATCATTCCATCATATAATAATGTTAAACATGAATACTCATCTTTATCTATTTGCATTAGAGTTAGGTTCAACAAGATAAATTATATTAATGTTACTAATAAGCTCGTATACCCAAACCCTAACTCACAACATCCCCATTGGATCATGGATGCATAAGGTGAAGCATCACCATAACATTCCATACCATTCTCAAGTATGAACCCACACATAAATCAAGGTGTAACCATCGGGTTATAGCATACTAGGATTTCAACAATAGTAATCGAGTACTCTATGATTGTATTAGTCATTCAAAGACTATTCATACCCAATTACCATCATTTAGTTATATTAAAGCTAGGTATAACAAGCTATACCTCATTAGGGTTACATATCAATACAATATGGTTATCATCCCTTCTATCCATATGAGTGAATAGGTAAGACTACCTTATTAAGGGTCACCCTCCATTTGTTCCATTATCATTCAACCCATATCACCATGCCACCATATCACCCAGAACCATTGGATGTTTAAAAGGTAAGACCATTGGTTGTTTACATAAGTAAACACCTTAGATAAACCACCAATGAAGTCCTTGATTTGTGCTCTAGAAAGAGTCACCATCTAACCCTAGACATTCCTTGATTAACAACACAAAAAGTTTCATTGAGAGTAGGGTAAAACCCACAATCGACTGTTCAATTAAAACAAGCCATCCATTGTCAGTAAGTAAGCTCCTTAAGTTGATCATATAAAGGAAACCATATAAATCACATTATTAGGACCAACATATTACATCAGCCATCATTCCACCTTATTGGAGGAATAAACATTAGATCTTGACCATTGGGTCAAGTTCATATGTTAAAACCATCAATTATAGTATAGGTTCGACCATTGCATCAAGTGACCCAAGAAACCATTGGTCTAAGGCTTAATTGATGCTACAACTGCATGATTAACTCACCATAGGTTGTGGATACCTGATCCACCATCATTAGTTACCATTAAGTCGCCATAGGTTGTTAGATCAGCACTATATTCATTAATCAACATCAAATATCAAACTAATATCACCATTGATTGATACCATCATTAGGGTACTTAGTTGTTAATCACTAGGCTTCTAATTAGGCCAACAACTGACCTAAGGGGTGAATGTAAGTTGACACCCTTTGTAAGGACCCTGACCTACATTTTGGGCTTACCCTATTTGCTTTGCCTAAACCTTGTGTTTATATGTTTGCTAATCACCCAAGGTGTGATTAGGGTCTTGTTTGTGCTTTGTTGGGAGGTTGAGGTGCAACTTACAATTCACCCAAGTTTTAGGTTTGTGTGCAAGCTTTCCACCTTGAGAGATGTCTTACTCTCTCCTTGCATCCTCTAGGTTTGAGAGGATGAGTTGGGCACCTTGCTTGAGTTGTTTTTGGGCCTCGTTTAAGCTTGTGAAGCTTGGACTTGTTGTTGGGCTTCCCTAGGCCTTGTTTGCTTGGTGTATCAGCCAAGAGTGTACCGGGCATGAGTGTATCGGCCAGGGTTGTATCGGCCAAGTGGTGTATCGGCCATGGCACCATGTTGGGTGACACACACCCCTCTTGACCTAGCTTCGTTTGTGTCACCATTGGGGACACTTGGTGATCTTTGCTAGCAAGGTGGCATAGCTTGGACAAGTGGTGGTTTGGGCGAGCACATGTGGAGCAATCCTCTAGTGGACGCCCACTTAACCCCCTTGCATATATACCCCCTTCTTTGCTAGTTTGGGATCCCTTTAGCTCCTTAGTTGCTTTCCTTCTTCCTTGGTGGCCGATACACCCCCTTGGTGGAGCCTTGGTGGCTGATACACTTGGTAGAGCTTGGCGGCCGATATCCTTGGTGGAGTTTTCTTCTTCCTCTAGTGGTGGCCGAAACCCTAGAGAGTGTCTTGCTCCTTCTTCTCTTGTGGTGAGTATCTCTCCCTTTCCTTAGCATCTTCTTCTTCTTCTTCTTCCTTTCTTTTCGGCCATGGTGGTTATGGAGTTCTCTTCTCTCCTAGTGTTGGACGAAGGTGGTGCCTTGGAGCTTGGATCTTGAAGCATGGTGCTTGGAACTTTGGAGCTAGAGGAGTGTTCTTAAGGCATGTTACATAACTCCTACCCTAGCTATATTACCTTCTTTTTATGTTGCTTGTTTATATGCTATCTTGAACAACCATGCTTATCTTGTTAGTAATATCTTTGCTCTAGTATGTGCCCTTGACATTGTGGGATATGATGACATGGTTTTGTTGTTTAGATGTGTTCTTGGACCTTGTTGGTCGAACCTTGGATTAGGGTTCCTTGGGCAAAACCCCTCTCTCTTAGTTGTTGAGAGGTGAGCCTAGGGTTCCCTAATTCAATGGTGTGTGTGGTGTGTTCTTGGGGCAAAATCCCTTTCTCTCCCTTTGGTTTTGAGAGGTGAGCTTGAGCTCTAGTGGTGTAGGCAAACCCCTCTATTCCTTAGTCATTGAGAGGTGAGTCTGTACTCAAGTTGCGTGGGCAATACCCCTCTCTTACCATGGACTTGAGAGGTGGGCCTTTGGTTGGTGTTGACCTAGTTGAGGTTGGTGGATTGGCTGATATGGGATGATCCACCTTGCCGCCCGATATGTGATAGAGGTTGTGCAAGACCCCTCTCACTTAGATGTTGAGAGGTGAGCCAACACTCTTGATCTTTTAGGGTTTTTGGTGGCTGCCTTGAGGTTGAAGATGACCAACCCGATAGGTGGTGTAACCTGATATCTTTGACAACCCTAGATGTCTTGCTGCTCGTTATCCCTCTCCTAGGGTTGAGCTTGGATGATATGTTAGATGGGTGTTGACCTCTTTGACCGATATGGGTCCTTACCCAAGATGTGTTGTTGGACGATATGCTCTTGGGCGATATAGTGTTTACCCAATATGGAAGATAGTACCTTGAGGTATGTTGACCATTTTGATCCTTGAGAGTGCTGCTCGGTACCCTAGAACCTTTGGGTGATATGGCTTTAGTGTGCCTTGCACGATACCCTTGGATGTGTGCCGATATCCCTCTTCTCCCCTATGGTTAGGGTTGAGACGATACAATAGATGAGCGCCTTGTTAATCCTTCACCCAATATAGTCTGTAAGAGTGGAGTTAGTTGGAGGCTGGTACCCCTTGGGCGTTAGGTGGTCTGTGTTGAGCATCATGGCATGTTGGTACCCTACACAACATCCTCTTGGATGGTGCTGCCTGACACCTTGTTGGATGATGCCTTTCCCGATATGGGTGCTTATGTTGTGACGACCTTGTTGGATGATAGGGTTGTATCCCTTGGTCGTTTTTCCCCTTGTGAGGTGATCCTCTTGGGAATTATGGTGTGTTTCCCGACACGATGCTTCAAGGGCGACAGGGGTGTGCTGTTTGGGCGACATAGGTGGTTCCTAGCATGCTACCCGTTATCGACCCTGTTGGGATCAGTTAGCTATGAGCCCGTTATGTGAGGTTCCTTGTATGTGCCTGTTATCGGTTGTACACAGTTGGACGTTAGTCCAAGGTAGATGTTAACCTGATACATGGTGATAGCTGATATCCATGTCAGCCCCTTTATGCAGTGATAACCAAGATAGTGTTGGGCGTCACACACTTTTGTGAGAGACATTGTGCCTTTGGTGAGGGCTATCCCTTACCCGAGATGCTTTTGGTGAAGGTTGTTCCTTACCCAATACACCCATAGTGAGGGTGTACCTTGTGTTCGGTCGGTAACCCTAATGCTTGTTATGCTTTGGTATATGAGGCTGTTATTCTTTGATATATATATATATATATAATAATGCTATGCTTATCTATGTTGCATGGTTGACTCTCATAATAAAATAAGTAGTTTTAAATGTTCCTTTTACAAGTATCATTGCTCCTTTGTGATTTCACTAACCATGCAGGTAACAGTTGTACGATGAGGCCATGGTGATGGCATGTTAATGATATGATGTATAACATCAAGGGTTACGATGAACCCCGTGATATATGATGAGTGTTACCCATGGAATGGCAATGTATGCCTTGATGATGGGATTGAGTCCATGTGATGTTGATCCTTGAGATGGATCTTGATGATTGGTAAGAGGCCAAGTGGTAACATGTAATGTTGGATCCTTGTGATGGATCATGATGATTTTGATGGCTTTAAGAATAAGAGTGACAATGTAACACATGATAATGAGATCTATGTTGTTTACTTGTGTTTTAGTTTACATGTTACATAACTTGGTTGAATCTTGCAATCCGCTTAAAATATGTTAATTAATTATAGATGAACCTTTTATGTAGTTTGCTCTGGCCATAGATCCATCGTCATCAGTAGTTGGTGATGGTGAAATGGGTTCTCCTACGGGTTAACCCGGAGTGCATATTGTTGAATATGCGGGGTTTATCCTAGCCGAAAATAGGAGGATTAGAGTATAACTGTAGTTGTAGACTCAGATGTGTATAAGAGCACGGTGAACAGGCCCATGGCTCAGTGTGATAGAGCATGAATGCATTCATGGCTCAGGAGCACGGTGAATAGGCTCGTGGCTCAAAATATACTAGCGTCGAGACCTGTACCAAGGCGAGCTAGAGAAAAGGGTAGCCTGCGAGAGCTGACCCTGTGACTGAGGTCACTTAAGCAAGAGACTACGGTCCTACTTTGGATATCGTGCACTAACCACGAGGAGGTTGAGGTCGTGGAGTCCAGCTCTTCCATTGACCTTGTATGGCACTGGCTTTGGGTTTCGCAACCGAAGGTTGGATTTGAGCGGTATGACTCATTTCCTTAGAGCATAATAAACCGTAATCTAGCCGCATAGTATATATTTCTTAAGGTAAAACACAAAACATTGGTTGAGGCCTGGTTTGTATAGTTATCCTAGTTACATCTTGCAGTTAATTACTTTCCTCATGTTTTATGATAAGATCTTATATGACTTCTCTTGTCAATCATGTTCCATATTATTATCTGTGCATATGCTTCCTAAGTATCCTGGTAAGATGTTATGACAAGTTAGTTCTACTCAGTATGTTGCATGTATAATTTGCTTATATCAATCACCTGCTTTATCTATTATGGCTCTCCTTTGAGGTTTTATAGTTTTGGAGAGGGTTATGTTTCTCACTGGGATTGTGTGTCTCACCCCATTGGTTTAAAACCTTTTTAGGTGATCGTGTTAGACGTGGCGGTGGTCGTGGTGTTGTAGCCGAGTAGCAAGAAGAATAGTAGAAGGCAAGAAGCGGATATGTTGCTGCTTTTGGGTGTTTTGTAGTAGAGTCCTAGAGTCATCCCTGTACTCTCAGGTCCTTAGAGTTGTTTTGATGAGGTTTCAAGATGTATAGATGATATGGCTTTCTTATCCTGTTGTTGACCTGGTTAGGTCTTATATGTATATAAACAGGTGATGCATCCTTTATGGATAAGAGACAGCTGGATCCTATGAACTGTGGACATGTTTCAAGTTTATGTGCATATATACAACATGTTTTTCTTGCAGGGTGTGGATCTAGTTGTAATAGTTCCTTTCTTATCTGCTTTCCGCAATCAGTTTTAATTAACCCGTATTTTTGGTAATACGAAGTTTATGACGGTTCCGTACGTTTTCGCGTGGCATTTCATTGTCTGTGTGATAGCGGGATGTCACAATTAGTTTAGTATCAGAGCTTTAGGTTCGTTGAGTCTACAAGGATCTAGGACTAGGTTTTGTGTCTGTTCTTGTGATTTCTCTAGATTTTCTCACATTAACCTTCTGCCCCCATTAGAAGATAAAGCTAAAAGATGTATGGAAGTCACGAAGAACATGTTGCTGAGAGCAGTGCCGCTGCATCAGTTGATGGAGTGAGTATGCATGCACATGAAGATCGGGTGCATGAGGTCCCCCAAATTGACCCTTCCATTCATGAGAACCCTACTTATCAACACCTCATGGGGCAAGTAATAGCTATGATGAATCTCATGGTGGAGAGATTACTTGTGCCTCCGCCAAGAGCACTGGTTCCCCATGGTGAATCTTTGGGTATTGGGAAGACCTTCGAGCGGCTTTGCTGAGTCAGATCTTCAGATTATGCTGGGACGGCTGATCCAGTGGATGTAGATCTGTGGATGACAGGTCTTGAGAAGGCCTTCTGGATCCTTGACATCCCCGAAGCAAACAAAGTCAAGCACGCTATCTACCTTTTGAAAGGTAGTGTTGGCCACTGGTGGACCATCGAGGAAGACAAGTGACCCGATGAGTTGATCTGTTGGGACGTCTTCCGGCGGGAGTTCGTGAGTCGATACTTTCTGAAGACGTATCTGGACGAGAAGATCAGCCAGTTCGAGCATCTGTGCCAAGGATCGATGAACATCACCGAGTATGAAGCCAAGTTTATGGAGTGGCTGAGGTTTTGTCCTCACATGGCGACAACGAATGATGAGAGGATCAGATAGTTTGAGAAAGGTTTGAGTGCCAAGCTGTCAACACATGCTGCTACTTTAGAAAACCGGGAATGGTTTGCCATGTTTGTGGAGTCTGTTCGAAGGATCGAACGGTCAGTTAAGGAAAAGAGAGAGACCATGGCCAAGAAGAGGCCTGCTTAGTTTAAAAAATAGAGGTTTGGCAGCCGCAAGAAGCTGAGGTTTTCTGCACCTTATGTGATGCAAGGTTCTAGTCCACCATCTCAGTGGTCACCAAGTAAAGGAAGAGGGCATGGTTATTTGCCATACATAGCCTACATTACAAATTTAGTAGCAGTGATAAGGCCATCTAGGCTGTAGTTAGAGGACATGTCATGCTATCTTTGTGGGCAAACAAGGCATATGAAGTAGAATTGCCCAAGGAGAGATGTTGAAGTGACACAACAACCAAGACAGAGTCGACAAGGTTCAGATAGACATCAGTTTAGTGGCACCTGAGGGTGAGGACGTGGCCAAGCATCACAAGCTGGATCGTCTGCTCAAGGAAGCAGAGGGCATGGATGACATCAAGCAACGACTTGATTCTATGCTATGAGTCAGCCTGAGGCGATAGTCAACCCATGAGTGGTGGTAGGTCATATGGAGTTATTTCATTCTGATTTGTCTTCTTCTTGCTTTGTATCTGTTTTGGTTGACCCGGGCGCTACACACTCTTTTATCGCTCGTAGTATGCTTGATAGCTATCTTTTACCTGCTAGTTGTAAGAAAGATAGCTTGTTGTTAGAAACCCCTCTTGATGGTTCCTCGATGCTTCGAGAGGTGTGTCCATCTTGTGTTCTATCCTTTTCGAGACACAACATACAGGTGGATCTCATACCACTTGGTATGTATGGATTCAATGTAATCCTTGAGATGGATACATTAGAGAGGTATAAGGTTGTGCTGGCATGTGGTTCCAAACAAGTGATGTTCGCTAATGACAGTGAGAAGTGGATCTTCCAGGGAGATAGGAAGATTCTTCCGACATGTTTAGTATCATCTATGATGGCAGAGGAGTTGTTGTGGCAAGGTTGTAGGGCGTTCTTGGCTCATGTTGCGAATACAAAGGCAGAAGGTTCTAGCCTTAAGGATGTACATGTGGTCAGAGAGTTTGCAGACGTGTTTCCCGATGAGTTTCCTGGTGTTTCCCCACCTTGAGAGATTGATTTTGAGATCAATCTAGTGTCAGGGACACAACCAGTTGCTCAGACACCGTACAGGATGGCTCTAGCCGAGATGGTAGAGCTAAAGAAGCAGTTACAGGAGTTGCTGGATAAATGTTTTATCAGACCAAGCACATCACCATGGGGTGCTTCAGTTTTGTTCATAAAGAAGAAGGATGGATTGATGCGTCTGTGCATAGATTACTGACAGTTGAACAAAGTCACGATCAAGAACAAATATCCTTTACTAAGGATAGGTGATCTGTTTGATCAATTGCATGGTGCTACAGTGTTCTCGAAGATCAATCTACGATCTGGATATCATCAGTTGAGGATCAAGGACGATGACATACCAAAGTCAGCTTTTAGGATGAGGTATGGTCACTTTGAGTTTGTGGTTATGTCGTTCGGGCTAACCAATGCACCTGCTTCTTTCATGGATCTGACGAACAGGGTGTTCCGTCCGTTTCTAGATCAGTTTGTTGTGGTCTTCATAGATGACATCTTGATCTATAGTCGAGACAGACAACAACATGAACAACACCTTCAACAAGTTGTATGCCAAGTTCAGTAAGTGCGAGTTCTGGTTGAAGGAAGTAACTTTCTTGGGTCATGTGATATCCACAAAAGGAGTCAGAGTGGACCCCAAGAAGGTGGAGTTAGTTGCAGAATGGGAGCAACCAAAGATGTTGAGTGAAGTTCGTAGTTTTCTAGGTTTAGCAGAATACTACCATAGGTTTATAAAGGACTTCAGTGTGATCGTGTTGCCATTGACGAAGTTGACCAGGAAGGATGTACCTTTTGTTTGGGATGATCGTTGTCAGTGCACTTTTCAGAACTTGAAGGAGAAGTTGATTAGTGCTCTAGTGTTGGTGCTGCCAGAGCCTGGGAAAGGCTATGTTGTTTTCTACAATGCTTCCAAGAAAGGCTTAGGTTGTGTGCTGCTGGAGGAGGATCATGTGGTTTCTTTTACTTCGCGACAGCTTAAGAAACACAAGGAGAGTTATCCGACACATGATTTGGATCTGGAAGTGGTGGTCCATGCATTAAAGATTTGGAGATACTATCTTTATGGGGAAGTATGTCAGATCTTTACAGATCATAAGAACTTGATGTATATCTTCTCGCAGAGTGAGCTGAACATGCGACAACATCGCTGGATGGAGTTGATTAGTGATTATGATTGCACCATTGAGTATCATCCCGGTAAGGCGAATGTGGTAGCTGATGCACTTAGTAGGAAGTCTTCTTCTATTCCTACGAAGAAGGCACAGATGAGTTCTTTGATATGCCATAGGCGGGATATGTTTGTCTTCTTACGACAGATGAATGTACAATTGGAAGTCTCCTTGTTGGCAGGACTACTGGCACAGATGCAAGTGAAGCCTACGTTGAGACAGTAGATCAAAGAAGCACATCAGACATATGATACAGTTTAGTTGATCAGGACAGAGTTTGGCAGTGAGAAGCATGATGGTTTCCATGAGTCTGAGGATAGACTAGTTTGTTATCATAACAAGATGATGATTCTCAATGTTGATGATATGAGGAAGTTATTGCTCGAGGAAGCGCACACATCAATGTATGCTATGCATCCAGGTGTCACCAAGATGTATCATAATCTGAAGGACCTGTATTGGTGGCCTGGCTTGAAGAAAGATGTGGCTGAGTTTGTGGCTAGGTGTGCGGTATGCCAATAGGATAAGGCTGAGCATCAGAAGCTGACAGGAATGTTGCAACCCATGTCGATACCGCAGTGGAAATGGGATCATGTAACCATGGATTTCGTAGTTGGTCTTCCGAGTATAGTTAGAAAACATGATTCCATTTGGGTGATAGTGGATAGATTGACAAAGACTACCCATTTCATACCTGTAAAAATGACATATACAACAGAGAAACTTGCTCAGGTGTATGTTGATGAGATAGTGCATTTGCACGGTGTGCACGCAACGATAGTCTCTGATAGAGGTCCTCAGTTCAGGAGTCGTTTTTTAGAACAGTTGCACAGAGCGTTGGGAACGCAATTGAGGTTCAATACCGCTTTCCACCTGTAGATAGATGGACAATCTGAAAGGACTATTCAGACTTTGGAGGATCTTCTCTGAGCTTGTGTTTTTTAGTTCCTAGGCAGTTGGAACATACATCTCAGTTTGATAGAATTTGCCTACAATAATAGTTTCCAACGGAGTATCGACATGGCACCTTATGAGGATTTGTATGGTAGAAAGTGCATATCTCCTTTATGTTGGTATGAGTCTGGCGAATATCAACTTTTGGGTCCTAAGTTAGTACAACAGACGACAAAGAAGATCAAGGTGATACAACAATAGTTGAAAGCGGCACAGGATAGACAAAAGTCGTATGCAGATAATCGTCGACGACCTATAGAGTTCTAGGTGGGAGATAAGGTGTATCTCAAGGTCTCTCCATGGAAAGGCGTGCTGAGGTTTGGCCGGAAAGGCAAGTTGGATCCCAGGTATATGGGGCCATATCCGGTGATAGCACGTGTTGGCAAAGTGGCTTATAAGTTAGAGCTACCACCAGAATTGCACAGGTTGCATCCAGTGTTCCATGTCAGTATGCTAAAGAAGAGTCATTCTAGCATAGAGACAGTGATACAGCTGGTTGAGGTTGAGCTTAATGAAGGTGTGACCTACGAGGAAGGTCCAGTGCTGATCCTTGACAGAAGAGTAAAGAAGCTGAAAAGGAAGGACCTAGTTCTTTTGAAGGTTCTTTGGCATCATCTTGGCGTTGAGGAAGCCACATGAGAGCTTGAAGAAGAGATGATGAGGAAGTATCCCTCGCTTTTCTCTTTGGATTTTGGGGGCGAAATCCATTTGTAGGGGTTTATGGCTTGTAAGGACCCTGACCTACATTTTGGACTTACCCTATTTAATTTGCCTAAACCTTGTGTTTAGATGTTTGCTAATCACCTGAGGTGTGATTAAGGTCTTGTTTGTGCTTTGTTGGGAGGTTGAGGTGCAACTTGCAATTCACCCAAGTTTTAGGGTTGTGTGCAAGCTTGCCACCTTGAGGGATGTCTTACTCTCTCCTTGCATCCTCTAGGGTTGAGAGGATGAGTTGGGTGCCTTGCTTGAGTTGTTTTTGGGTCTCGTTTAAGCTTATGAAGCTTGGGCTTGTTGTTGGGCTTCCCTGGGCCTTGTTTGCTTGGTGTATTGGCCAAGAGTGTACCAGACATGAGTGTATCTGTAACGACACTCGCCATCGTTAAGATTACAAGTGCCATTAACAATAATAAAACATGCGGAAGCAAATCATTTGCAGCGGAATTACTAAAAATCACTAAAAATTTAAAACTTTTTCAAAGAGATCCATTCACAGGAAAACTCTTTAACCAAGAACCAAAGTGTTTCCATTTCATCCTGGTTCACAAGTACACAGCCTGTACAATTCCTTTTTAAGGATTACAACATTGACTGCCCTGTTACAAATATACATAGGCGGTATAAAAACTTTGAGGCACTATGCCAAAACTCTGATTGAATCATTTAAAACTCCGAGGACCTGAGAGTACAGAGACGACACATAGGACTACTATCTATATGACTTGACAGACAATATCTCCACCTGAGATCTGATTGCTGTCCTTGTTGTTGTTGTTGTTGCTGCTCTTTTTCTGATCATAGGGATATCCTGCCTTGCCTCCCATGCATACCTAAAAATGTTTCCCACGGGGGTGAGACAATTGAAAAATTGCCCCAGCGAGAGATATAACTCTCCGCCAAAACATTGTTATTGCAGTTTATTAAATTAAAACTGAGCAGGGGTTACTTTTACCTTATCAGGCAGAATTATTCATCATAGAACAGAATAATATAATCTCCTATTCTCAAGGAGAGTATTGCATCTACCCATGGTAGATAAGTAATTCATCTATCTACTTTGCAAAAAATATAAAGAAACATAAATAACATTTATCCGCTAAGGAATGCATAAAGAAATGCAACATCAGCCAATGAATCTCCGTATTCAATCCTTAAGCAAACATGCTATACATCTGATTACATTTTACAATCATATTTAAGCTCTGAGGAGATGAGGTATACCGCTCATACTCCAACCGACCATTGCGAAGTCGAAACCGGTACCATACATAGGTCTAGGGAAGAGCCGGCTTCCAAGACCTCCCACGTCTCGGTCAGTGCGAGACAAAACGCAGGACATCTCGTGTCTCTGCTAACGTAGCTTTCCAGGGTATACTGGCAACTTCGCTACAAAGTTACAGCGTCAACTGCACTCTCGTCGACAATCGAGAGATTTCATGTTTATCTCCATCGACCCGACAAAAACATTGGGAGATGGGTATAACATCTGGCCCAATCATCGGGAGATTAGTGATACATCTATCCCGACCAATTCATGAAGGATTTGAGAGGTTTCTTGTTTACCTCCTCATAATCACTTCAAGATGACGTAAGGATATTTTTGCCCATTGACCCCCGTATATTCAAAAATATACAAAATCCAGGATATGCCGCGGAGCAACCTGTTTCACCATCACCTATTCCTGACGATGATGGATCTATGGTCAGAGCACTACATGAATAGATTTCACTTGATTATTTAAGTACATTATCATATTCTTTTAGCATCAGTCAAGTTCTCAAACATATTTTATTCAGATAAATTCTATAAAGAGACATGTACCACTTTCATCAGATACTTATTCACATGGCTCAGAAGCCATTCACATCTTGTCACCTCTCACTAGGCAACAACTTTATTCACATAGCTCACAAGGCCATTCACATCTTGTCACCTCTCACTAGGCAACAACTTTATTCACATGGCTCGTAAGGCCATTCACATCTTGTCACCTCTCACTAGGCAACAACTTTATTCACATGGCTCATAAGGCCATTCACATCTTGTCACCTCTCACTAGGCAAACAACTTTATAACAAGGCTTACAAGCCCATACTAATCTTGTTACTTCTTTTCTAAGTAACAAGAACATAATGGCACATATGGCCAATGAACTCTTATCAAATAAACATCATAGCTCATACCTGGCTATAATCATCACCTCATGAGACCTGCATGATTGTCACACATGATAATAGATTTATCAAGTTCACAACACATCATGCAATACAGGGTAACACCACTATTCCCTTACCAAGGTTAGGGTTTACCATCAATTAGGGCTTTTCATCCTTTTACCCAAAGCTAGGGTTAGGGTTTTCCTTTCTTATCAATTAGGGTTTCATATTTGTATTATCACTCCAACCCTAATTTATTGCTACACTCCTCTGGGAGCATTCATTGATATCCTAAGTATTCATTCATACTTATTACATTCATCATGTATCATTAAATGATTATCATCACAAGGTATGAGTTTCTCTCTCATCCTTAGGTTGGAAATTAACAAAACGACCATGTTAGGTCACTTTCGAATCAACTCTAAGTCCAGCATAGAGCACTACGGCCGTGCAACCAAGAACGGCCGTGCAAAGGGAAGCCACCACGGCCGTGCTACCGTACACGGTCGTGCACAATGAAGCTACCACGGTCGTGCTACCTTGCACGGTCATGCAAAGTGAATCCACCATGGCTGTGCTACCTTGCACGGTCGTGCCACAGGGGTTCACCTCATAAATCATATTCAAGTATGAATTCTATTCTTTCATTAGGGATTAGGGTTTCACATACCATCTCCCTTCTTTAGAATAGAGATTGTATATAGCATCACCCTTCATTAGGGATTTCATATCACATTGCCCATAATTAGGGTTTACTAATCATTCTCAAATAGTGTTTCTCATGAAATCACCCTCAATTAGGATTTCACATGGATACACCCTCAACTAGGGTTTCACTTGGATACACCCTCAACTAGGGTTTACTATTCATCCTAATTAGTGATTTCACATGTAGACAACCTCTTATTAGGGTTATACATGGAATCAACCTCAATTAGGGTTTTCATCATGTATTGGATCCATGCATTTGTTAAGAATTCTTAATTAGTACCATTAAGGTATCTCTCACCTAATTACATTAGGTTTCCAAAAAGGTTTGATCAATTGGACCTTCAATAACATGAGGTATCCAATTGAATTCGGGTTTCCAATGTTGATTCCTTCAATCATTGAATTCATGGAACCAATCATCAATTGGACCTATATTCATACTTCAATTGAGTTTTATAAGTCAACCTTCAACTAATTTGACCCTCAATTGATCATCAATTAGGGTTTGATTCAATTGAATTAGGGTTTGGAATCGATGATTCAACAACACTAATCAATGTAAGACTAGTTGCTTTGAAACCATTGAACCATTATCCAAATTGGGTATGACCTGACCCCAAACGGTCTTGAGGTCGTTTGGATGACCTCCAAACGGTCTTGAGACCGTTTGCCCATCATATCACTCAAATCTAAGCAATCCAATTGGGGTTTGGTTCATTGGATTGATCACCAAATCAACATTGCATTGTATATCAGCTTAGTACCTTTAGACCTTCAAACACCTAACCATACTCAACCCTAGACCTCCAAACGGTCTTGGGTGACCACCAAACGGTCTTGAGACCGTTTGGATGAGCTCCAAACGGTCTTGATACCGTTTGGCTCATCCAACCTTTGGACTTTAGTGAAAAATCATCATGGATTGGTCTATCGAGTTGATCAACAAATCAACATTGAGTTGCAGTATGATTTGGTACCTTTGGACCTTCAATTGATCAACTATACTTGACCCCATACCTCCAAACGGTCTTGGGGTGATCCCCAAACGGTCTTGAACCCGTTTGGATGATCCCCAAACGGTCTTGAACCCGTTTGAGCTAATCAACCCAAAATCTCAACTTAACTCATTGGAATTTCAGCACTGTTTTCAATTAGGGTTTGCCTAATTGAATAGCCTTCATCTCACGATTCCTTGGGCGTTAACCCCTCAAAATTGGATAGTTATTAAACAACATAATTATGAACAGGAATCCCAAACGGTCAACGCTTGGTCAACTCACTCAAACGGTCTTGAACCCGTTTTCCCAAGCAGGTCAAGTTAATCAGGTTGAAAATCAGCACTTGATCCAATTAGGTTTTCCTAATTGATTAGACTTCAACCTATGATTACTTTGGATTTAACCCCTCAAATTGGGAGTGTCATTAACCAACATAATTATGAACAGGAATCCCAAACGGTCAACGCTTGGTCAACTCACTCAAACGGTCTTGAACCCGTTTGACTAAGCAGGTCAAGTTATTCAGGTTGAAAATCAGCACTTAATTCAATTCGATTTGTCTAATTGATTGGCCTTCACCCTATTATTCCTTTGGATTTAACCCATCAAATTTGGAGGGTCATTAGCCTACATAATTAGGAACGATATTCCCAAATGGTCAACGCTTGGTCAACTCCTTCAAACGGGTTTGAACCCGTTTGCCACCAAACGGTTTGCAACCCGTTTGGTCACCAAACGGTTTTGGTGAAACCGTTTGGTCCCAACTTTTGAGATCGTTTGCTCCCAAGATATTTGGTGAGGTGCTTGCTTATGATGATGTCATCATAATCTTTCTTCGTGCACCCAAGAACAGCAACCGTTCTTGATGGAATTTGCAGCAAAGAAACAAAAGTGTATAAAATTGAAGAAATCAATCAACAAAGCATAGAAGATTGATGCAATAGCAATGTTTGAGGGTTTAAGTTATAAAACCCACCTCCAATTGAGCTCCAAAGCTCCAAGATCACGCCATCAATGGTGGATGAAGCTCTAGCAACTCCCCCTAGGCTCGTCCTCAAGCTTTTGATTGCAAAAGTTGGCTAGGGTTGAAGAGGAGATCGAAATAAGAAGGAATCCATAATTTATTTTCGATTTCCACCATGAAATCATGAAGAACGAGGGTCAAGAAGATTACCAACAGGTTGGGGCTCGTCCTCCTGTTTCTGCTAAGTCCCCTTGAGCTCATCCCAAGCAAAGGAAGAAGAAAGGGCCGAAAAAGCCTTTCAATTCATTCGGAAAAGGCACTTTTATAAGGAAATTGATGAGAGAGAAAATGCCTTATAAAAATCCAATTAATCCAAAAATTATGGCCGCCTCTTCCCCCTCAATTCCATGGATACGAGGCACCTTACTTTTCCTTTTATTCCCCTTCATTATCCTCAATTGAAAGAAAAGCAAATTAAGCACCTTAATGCTTATTATATTAATATCCCATATGTGAGTGGAAATTACTTTTCTTTATAATAAGGTGAGTGGAATTTCACCTACTTAAGATATTTTCGTTCCTTATCTTAGAAAAGGAACGTCCATCCTTATTCAAAATCAACCCAAAACATTTTGGTTGAAAGCCCTTCAATTATTTTTTATTCATTTTTGCCCTAAATCGAATTAGGGTTTCAATTAGGCATTATTCTTGATTATTTTAATGTCAAGATTCTCTCTCCTCCAACTTAGTTCAAATGAGGAGTCCCTCTCATTTTCTTTGCTATACATGATGCCAAGAAACATTAAGGACCTTATTGAAGTGGTAATTTGCATATTGAACCCTAGATTTTGGGTAAATTGCACTTTACTCCAAAACTAGGTTTTATTGCACAACATTGTCCAACAAGCTCTATCTTGGTGTCCAGGCTTGTAGAAACCATACTACTACATCATATTCATCCTTATGATGTCTCAACATCAGAGGAACATCTTATCATGTGCAATTTGCAAGTTAACCCCTCAACTTGGGTAATTTGCACTTTAGTCCAAAATAAGAAATCAATGCTTCAACATTGTTCAAACATGACCAAAATTGAAACATAAGTTCCTCATGAGCCCTAATTACTTTTCACAAGATGAGATTAAACATATAATCATATTTCTTAATCAAAACACCTAGGGTTAAAGCATAACCAAGGTCAGGGGTGTTACAGTATCGGCCAGGGTTGTATCGGCCAAGTGGTGTATCAGCCATGGCACCATATTGGGCGATACACACCCCTCTTGACCTAGCTTTGTTTGTGTCACCATTAAGGACACTTGGTGATCTTTGCTAGCAAGGTGGCATAGCTTGGACAAGTGGTGGTTTGGGTGAGCACATGTGGAGCAATCCTCTAGTGGACGCCCACTTAACCCCCTTGCATATATACCCCCTTCTTTGCTAGTTTGGGATCTCTTTAGCTCCTTAGTTGCTTTCCTTTTTCCTTGGTGGCCGATACACCCCACTTGGTGGAGCCTTGGTGGATGATACACTTGGTAGAGCTTGGTGGCCGATATCCTTGGTGGAGTCTTATTCTTCCTCTAGTGGTGGCCGAAACCCTAGAGAGCGTCTTGCTCCTTCTTCTCTTGTGGTGAGTATCTCTCCCTTTCCTTAGCATCTTCTTCTTCTTATTCTTCATTTCTTTTTGGCCATGGTGGTTATGGAGTTCTCTTCTCTCCTAGCGTTGGCCGAAGGTGGTGCCTTGGAGCTTGGAGCTTGAAGCCTGGTGCTTGGAGTTTTGGAGCTAGAGGAGTGTTCTTAAGGCGGGTTACATAACTCCTACCCTAGCTATATTACCTTTTTTTATGCTGCTTGTTTATATGCTATCTTGAACGACCATGCTTATCTTGTTAGTAATATCTTTTCTCTAGTATGTGCCCTTGACGTTGTGGGATATGATGACATGGTTTTGTTGTTTAGATGTGTTCTTGGACCTTGTTAGCCGAACCTTAGATTAGGGTTCCTTGGGCAAAACCCCTCTCTCTTAGTTGTTGTGAGGTGAGCCTAGGGTTCCCTAATTCAATGGTGCGTGTAGTGTGTTCTTGGGGAAAAATCCCTTTCTCTCCCTTTGGTTTTGAGAGGTGAGCTTGAGCTCTAGTGGTGTAGGAAAAACCCCTCTATTCCTTAGTCGTTGAGAGGTGAGTCTATACTCTAGTTGCATGGGCAATACCCCTCTCTTACCATGGACTTGAGAGGTGAGCCTTTGGTTGGTGTTACCTAGTTGAGGTTGGTGGATTGGTCGATATGGGATGATCCACCTTGCTGCCCGATATGTGATAGAGGTTGTGCAAGACCCCTCTCACTTAGATGTTGAGAGGTGAGCCAACACTCCTGATCTTTTAGGGTTTTTTGTGGTTGCCTTGAGGTTGAAGATGACCAACCCGATAGGTGGTGTAACCCGATATCTTTGACAACCCTAGATGTCTTACTGCCCGATATCCCTCTCCTAGGGTTGAGCTTGGATGATATGTTAGATGGGTGTTGACCTCTTTGACAGATATGGGTCCTTACCCAAGATGTGTTGTTGGATGATATGCTCTTGGGCGATATAGTGTTTACCCAATATGGAAGATAGTACCTTGAGGTCTGTTGATTGTTTTGATCCTTGAGAGTGCTTCCCAGTACCCTAAAACCTTTAGGCGATATGGCTTTGGTGTGCCTTGCACGATACCCTTGGATGTGTGCCTATATCCCTCTTCTCCCCTAGGGTTAGGGTTGAGACGATACAATAGATGAGCGCCTTGTTAATCCTTCACCCAATACAATCTGTAAGAGTGGAGTTAGTTGGAGGCTAGTACCCCTTGGGTGTTAGGTGGTCTGTGTTGAGCATCATGGCATGTTAGTGCCCTATACAACATCCTCTTGGATGGTGTTGCCCGACACCTTGTTGGATGATGCCTTGCCCGATATGGGTGCTTATGTTGTGACGGCCTTGTTGGATGATAGGGTTGTATCCCTTGGTCATTTTGCCCCTTGTGAGGTGATCCTCTTGGTCGTTATGGTGTGTTGCCCGACATGATGCTTCAAGGGTGACAAGGGTGTGCTGTTTGGGCGACATAGGTGGTTCCTAGCATGTTGCCCGTTATCGACCTATTAGGATCAGTTAGTTGTGAGCCTCTTATGTGACGTTCCTTGTATGTGCCCATTATCGGTTGTACATAGCTGGACGTTAGTCCAAGGTAGATGTTAACCCGATACATGATGATATCCGATATCCATGTCAGCCCCTTTATGCAGTGATAACCAAGATAGTGTTGGGCGTCACACTCTTTGGTGAGAGATGTTGTGCCTTTGGTGAGGGCTATCCCTTACCCGAGATGCTTTTGGTGAAGGTTGTCCCTTACCCGATACACCTATAGTGAGGGTGTACCTTGTATTCGGTTGGTAACCCTAATGCTTGTTATGCTTTGGTATATGAGGCTGTTATGCTTTGATATATATATATATATATATATATATATATATATATATCATAATGATATGCTTATCTATGTTGCATGGTTGACTCTCATAATAAAATAAGGAGTTGTAAATGTTCCTTGTACAAGTATCATTGCTCCTTTGTGATTTCACTAACCATGTAGGTAACAGTTGTACGATGAGGCCACAGTGATGGCATGATAATGATATGATGTAGAACATCAAGGGTTACGATGAACCCAATGATATATGATGGGTGTTACCCATGGAATGGCAATGCATGCCTTGATGATGGGATTGAGTCCCTGTGATGTTGATCCTTGAGATGGATCTTGATGATTGGCAGGAGGCCAAGTGGTAACATGTAATGTTGGATCCTTGTGATCGATCAAGATGATTTTGATGGCTTTGAGAATAAGAGTGACAATGTAACACATGATAATGAGATCTATGTTGTTTACTTATGTTTTAGTTTACATGTTACATAACTTGGTTGAATCTTGCAGTATGCTTAAAATATGTTAATTAATTACAGATGAACTTTTCATGTAGTTTTCCTTGGACATAGAACTATCATCATCAGTAGCTAGTGATGGTGAAACAGGCTCTCCTGTAGGTTAACCCGGAGCGCATATTGTTGAATATGTAGGGTTTCTCCTAGCCAAAAATAGGAGGATTAGAGTACAACTATGGTTGTAGACTCAGATGTGTATAAGAGCATGGTGAACATGCCCATGGCTTAGTGTGATAGAGCATGAATGCGTTCATTGCTCAGGAGCACGGTGAATAGGCCCGTGGCTCAAGATATACTAGCGCCGAGACCTGTACCAAGGCGGGCTAGAGAAAAGGGTAGCATGCGAGAGCTGACCCTGTGACTGAGGTCACTTAAGCAAGAGACTGTGGTCCTGCTTTGGATATCATGCACTGACCACGAGGAGGTTGAGGTCATGGAGTCCAACTCTTCCATTGACCTTGTATGGCACCGGCTTTGGGTTTCACAACTAAAGGTTAGATTTGAGCGGTACGGCTCATTTCCTCAGGGCATAATAAACCGTAATCCAACCACATAGTATATATTGCTTAAGGTAAAACACAGAACATTGGTTGAGGCCTTGTTTGTATAGTTATCCTAGTTACATCTTGCAGTTAATTACTTTCCTCATGTTTTATGATAAGATCTTATATGACTTCTCTTGTCAATCATGTTCCATGTTATTATCTGTGCATATGCTTCCTAAGTATCATGGTAAGGTGTTATGACAAGTTAGTTCTACTCAGTATGATGCACGTATAATCTGCTTATATCAGTCACCTGCTTTATCTGTTATAGCTCAATGGTTTTATAGTTTCAATGGGGGTTATGTTTCTCGCTGGGTGTGTGTGTCTCACCCCGTTGGTTTAAAACCTTTTTAGGTGATCGTGCTAGATGTGGTGGTGGTCGTGGTGTTGCAGCCGAGCAACAAGAGGAACAGTAGAAGGAAAGAAGCAGATATGCTGCTGCTTTTGGGTGTTTTGTAGTAGTGTCCTAGAGTCATCCCTGTACTCTCAGGTCCTTGGAGGTGTTTTGATGAGGTTTCACGATGTATAGATGATATGGCTTTCTTATCCTATTGTTGACCTGGTTAGGTCTGATATGTATATAAACAAGTGATGCATCCTTTATGGATAAGAGACAGCTGGATCCTATGAAATGTGGACATGTATCAAGTTTATGTGCATATATACAACATGTTTTCTTGCAGGGTGTGGATCTGGTTGTAATAGTTCATTTCTTATCTGCTTTCCGCAATCGATTTTAATTAACCCGTATTTTTGGTAATACAAAGTTTATGATGGTTCCGGACATTTTCGTGTGGCATTTAATTGTCTGTGTGATAGCGGGATGTCACACCCTTGGTCACCACCATCAGTTTTCATGAAGACAACACTCTTGGTTGTTGCAATGGTACCACCATTGAGTCGTGTGTTTATAGAAGAAGTCAACTTTAAACCCTAAAATTGACCATTGGTTGATAGGTGCTTAGCACCATAGGTTGTCAAACCAACCTGATCTAAGTCATATTATACCTTAGGAATAATGTACACATGATCACATGTTCATCTAGAACTGAAATTAGAATAGGAAACATTATAAAAATCGAAATCCAAGTCAAGCATAGCTTTTTAGTGCATGGATCATCATTTAAAAGCAAGAACATGAGTTAGCAAGCTTATGGTAAGCAATAAACGTGGAGCAAGTTATAAAACTTGCCTCTAATTAGAAGATAAACTCCCAAACAGAATAAAAGACGAGCATGTAGGGTAGAAAATCCAATCATAAGCTATGAACTCGTCCATCTAGCACCTTTCTTCATCAAATGAGCAAACCCTAAGCATAAGGAGCAAGGAAGGTAGGGTTTTAGAACTTTAGAGCAGTTTCTACCATGGAACAACAAGGTTTTGACCTAGAAAAAGGTAGGATGAAATATAAAAAAGAAATAAATGGAGGAAAGAAGAGGATTCTTACTCTTTTAGGTCAAGATCACTAGAAGAAAGCTTTTCAAACCTTAAAAGGAAGTCAATTGCAACCGTAGATTCTTTTTCCAAGAAGATCCCCTCTTTCTTCTTCCTTGGACAGGAAATTCACAGCAGCACAGAGGGAGAATGAGATTCATAGAAGGACGGAAGTGGTGGAGATAAAATGGCTCATTTGGGTGCTTAGGGATAAGTATATGAAACTTTAAGATAAAGAAAAAGAAAAATTTAGAACTTTAGAGCAGTTTCTACCATGGAACAACAAGGTTTTGACCTAGAGAAAGGTAGGAGGAAATATAAAAAAGAAATAAATGGAGGAAAGAAGAGTATTCTTACTCTTTTAGGTCAAGATCACTAGAAGAAAGCTTTTCAAACCTTAAAAGGAAGTCAATTGCAACCCTAGATTCTTTTTCCAAGAAGATCCCCTCTTTCTTCTTCCTTGGACAGGAAATTCATAGCAGCACAGAGGGAGAATGAGATTCATAGAAGGAGGCATGTGGTGGAGATAAAATGGCTCATTTGGGTGCTTAGGGATAAGTATATGAAACTTTAAGATAAAGAAAAAGAAAAATTTAAGTTCTAGTATCTTTCCAAGTGTCCATGGCCTTAAACTATTAAGAATATACAAGAACACACACAAGAAGAGTCCCCACCATCCATAGAGACATGCTTATCCCTCGTTTCTTCAATTTCCAAGAAAAACAAACAATTCATTAGTTGATATCTACTAAAGGTAGCTCATCCATGAAGGGGTAAACCCTAAAATACCCTCGAGGAAAACACCTTCAAACCAAGGATTAAATAGGTTCCCCAAGAATAAACAAGCTCAATAATGATGAGAGAATATCCAAGGAACATAATTCAAGTGATATATTGCAAAGAAAACCTCTCAGTTGGGTAAATTGCAGAAAAGTCCAAAATGTGCATAAAATTGCATAACTTGCTCAAACAATGTCCAAATTGGACCAAATTTAAAACTTAAGCTTGTCTTATGATTTCAAAGCATATCAAAAGGTTATATTAGGTTTATATGAATTCAATTATGATAATTAAGCTTGTTCAACACTTTAAGTAAGGTTAGGGGTTTCACATCCTGGTTCTACTACAACATGATCAAAAACATCAAATATAACTTCCCTACACCAACATCTTTGAAAAAAACCAGCACTACCAAATATCTTCACCTTCTAACCAAAAATAGATAAAATTTCCATAAAACACACCTATATCAACACCTTAGCCCCGACACTCTATTGGACATCATCCACAACCTTGAATTCAACACATCGAGCAACATTTCATGGAAATGAGGTCTCAAATACTCACTAAAAAAGTCTATTACCACCTTACTTATAGAGGATACACCTCAGAGCTGGACATAACCTGGAGGATGAAATTGGCCACAAAATACAAAACATTTTTATGGCTCATCTCAAATAATAAGATTCTAACATATCACAACCTAACCAGACGAGGTTTCTAGGGACCTACCAGATGTTATCTTTGTCATTCTGCCATTGAGACTATTGTGCATCTCTTCATTCACTTCCCATTCATGATTTACATTCTTCACAAATACTTCCTACCCACTTCCCTTACTGACCTTTCTTTCTCACCATCTAAGATAGACATTATCCAACCCACAAACATAGATCACTCAACACTCGACCTAATTACTATTATTCCATGGAATATCTGGCTAGAAAAAAACTATAGAAAATATAACAATACCTCCCAACCACATCAGATTATTCTAAATGAGATTGAACATTCCTTGTTTATCATCATGGATTGCATGACTAACCTCCACATCAACACAGGTGATGGATGATGAAGATAACCACATGACTATCTTCCAGGTGCACAATGAGGAATGACAATACACCTTGGAAGAGATTTTAGCGAATGATTCAGGCTTCTGATCACATCTACGTCTAGTGGCGGATATAGAAAATCAATCTAAGGGGGGCTGAAATACAAATTGATATTTTTACGATAAATTTAATACCAAAGAACGAGGAGGCTGAAGTATAATGATTCCACATTTGTAGTCAAACAAAATAGTAAATCATTGTGTAATGGTATATATCGAGGAATGTAGGGACTCATAAAAATCATAGTGCAAGAAGTCGAGTTAGAAAAAATAAGACTGAGCTTGTCACTTTAATGATTTGTCTTTTTGATTGGATTGAAATGACACATACTATAAATGTAGAATGTATACAAATTATGATTTTAATAAGAATTGAATGTACTTGTTCAAGTCATACTCTACAGTCAAAATAGAAATGAGTGGGAGCAACAAAATGACATGTCAGTTTGAAAATCAGAAACATACATACTCAAAGTTAGTAAATATTATTAATTTTTTATTAATTAAAATAACTCACAAATTGCATTGTTGGGAGATCTAAGCATCAAGTAAAAAAACATTACTCTACCAAAACAATTGTTGTACTTGTCATCCACGACATAAAATTTGGTATGTTTATGTAATACTTTGACAATGTCCCGCTATTGTTGTAGTTCGTTGTCATGGTTGTCAACATTTTTTTTAGTCGCACCAAAAAGAAACTACTAAAAAATGATTGAATGGATATCGTACCAAGAGAATTCAATGAGAGAACCGGTAATGCTTACTTTATTTATGAAGGTTATTGGTAATTGAGTTTGCATATGCGTTCATGAATCGTGATATGTTATGAAGTGCTGAAAAGTATAGTGGTAGGGAGTAGATATTCAGATTATCATAATGTATTTTATTCATCTTGTATAAAACCTAGAATACAATGGATTACGTCTGTTTCTAAACTGACAATAAGCAACACGATTAAAAGATCTATAGATCACTTGACTATTATAGGTTTCCCATATTTATTACTTTCTAATATGGTCTCTCTCATTCTTTATTTGTTCCACACATTGCCAACAATCTTTTCTTTTCATGTTGAATTGGTTAGCTTTGTTTTCTCTCTCGTCATTTATTGTTCTATTATTAGTTTGTGTTATAATTAATTCCCCCTATTCATGTAGCAAATGGAGGAGGACACTGCATTTAGTTTTGCTCTTTCAACAGTTGTTCATGAATGGTTGAAGGAAATGGAAGTCGTGGCCTCAAGAGGTGTTGCTGCCAATTGAGTTTCTTCTCACTGTTATGAACGCAAATAGTAGAAACAAAATGAACATTTTCCAATTGGGGGAGGGGGGCTTTAGCCCCGACATCCCCCCCTCTAGTTGTCAGTTTGAGGCCCATTGTTAAGGGGTGTTTCCCCCACAAACTCTTGACTATGATTCTTATTTGTGTCCTTTTTTTATTTCCTGCCATAACACTAGCCTGACAACATCTCTCTCTACAGAATGTGGTTTGTTTCACTTTGTATGATGTTTTTTTTAGTGAAGTCAGGAGGCTATCTTATTCATCTTGCCCTCCTTGTGCAAGCTAAATCAAAGAAAGCATTGCTTACATCATTAGGATTACACAAATTAAACTTGGTAGTACTACTACCATTATAGGACTCGATATTTATGATCCTCTCAATAGGGTTGGGTGGTTTACTGTAAAAATAGAAACCATACCCGGTTTTTTGGTGGTGCTTAGACAACATGTCAGCTACAGTGTTGGCTTCTCTATGGACATATTTAATAGTCCATCTAGTCCTTTTTTTCTTGATTTGCTTGTTCCATCTAGCAAGCCTTGGGTTTTCTTCAGGTGCCATATCTACTGCATTACATGCAAGCAGAGAGTCTGTTTCCACAGAGACTTGGTTGATCAACATGTCCTCCGCCATGTCCATAGCTAGGTCCACGACCATGATCTCATCTTATAAGGAGCTTTCCGCCTTGCAGATGTGGGATGTTCCACCCCTCCATCAACCATTGTGGTCTCTACATATCACGACGATGCTCACATCCTTGTTCTTATAGGCAGCATCAACGTTGTGTTTGAGTGAAGGCTCTCTAGTCTTCTCCAATGTTCCTTGCACTTCGGAGTATCTGGTTCCTCTTCTCTTTGCCAGGCTAGGACAGTGGCCTTAGCCTCTTCTACTATCTTGAGGTGAAGGTGGCTCGGCGGCAGGGTTTTCTTTTCAAAAATTTCCACATTTCTGCTTCTCCAAATCATCCAACAGGTAACCGAGAATGTGATCGCGTGTTTTTATCTCCAGATAGGTTGACGATCAAACATTCCCAAATGTCTGTTGCAGATTTGAGGGCAGTCAGTTTCTGTTGTTCAAGAACCAACCTCCATACCTCCTAAGCTTTTGGAAAATCACGCACAGCATGAAGGGTAGTTTCTGTGTGTCCACCACACCTCGAGCAGGACTCATCGTTGGTCATTTGACGTTTGAAGCATTAACTATTTGTAAGGATGGCACTGTGCCCAGTGAGCCACAAAAAGAACTTGATCTTTGCAGTGACCTTTAGCTTCCATATTAGGTCCCATTTTCCTGGACAATGGATCTCCTTTTGGGTTCTAAGAACGTTATAAGCACTTTTAGTGGTGAATTGTCCACTGTCAGTGTGTAGCCAGACCCGCAAGTCATCAGCTTGCGGTTCCAAAGGAATGGGGGTCAATTCTATCTTGTTAACATCTTTGACTGAGATCCATTCTCTAAGAAAGTCGATGTCCCACTCATTGTTGAGGTTTACAAGGCTGGCGACCTGCAAATCCTCTAGATCAGGAGGAATAGGCCTCATGGTATGATTTATTAAGCAGGTGTCTGGGTTCCACCACTTGTCTTTCCACACGTTAATGTCTTTGCTGCTGATGGGATACCACATAGAGTTATAGTTTAGGAAATCCTTAGCTTTCATCACCGCTCTTCCGAGTCTAGAAGAATTAATGTTGGTGTCGCAAACATGTTTGGTATATTTACTCTTCAGTCATTGGCACCATAGGGAGCTTCTGCCTGATTCGATGTCCCAAGAATGTCTACTGTTCAGAGCCTGGTTCCATTCCCTCATCGATTTGATGCCCATGCCACCATTTTCTTTACTGTTAGTGATCTTGTTCCACGCAACAAGAGAGAAAGGATTGGATTTGTGTCCCACTCCCCATATGAAAGAACACACATTAGCATCAATTTTGTCACATACCTTGAGGGGGGATAACCACAGATTGCATAGTGTAGGTAGGTGTAACATCCTCAATTTCATAGCTAAAGTAATCCGTTTATGTGGGGTTTTCTAGTAAAGGCATGCCAATGGACATAATGAACATAACCATGGCTAGGTACGTAATTAAGTTCACAAAATGTGTATGATTGTAGTCAGTTGTATATGAATATAAATGAATTATTACTATGAACAATAATGTGACGAATATATAATATGATGAGTCCAGTTCATGGCTTGAGCCTTAGACCTAGCTTAGGTCTTCATGTTATGTAACTAAAGAAATATTAATCACATATGTCATACATGAGCTTCAAATGAGAAATTAGATTGATTGAAGACATATTTTCATGATTTAGAATACAATTAAGCTCATGGACCCTTTGAAATACTAAGGGATGGGCCATGTGCCCTAGATCCCAATTCCAGCCCTATTGGACCAATTAAGTTTCACATATGGGTCCTTGGAATTCAAATTTGGGGATTTAGCATTTTGTGTTCATAATAAATACTCAATGTAATTTTGATAGATGGATATTTGATATACAAGATCAAGGGAGAAAATTTAGATGTTTTTGATTTATCTAGTGGCCTAGGTGATTATATTTGTAATTATCTAGTTTTTATTTAAAAGATAGTTTTGGATTGTCTATCCAGTTAGATTCTACCTAGAATCTTGCTCATGTAAAGATGAAGATAATATAGTGGTTGTACTAAAATTTTGGATCAATTGGAGATATGAACTAGGCTATTTAATTATTTCTTTTCTTTGGACTTTTATCAAAAAGAAGAAGAAAAACAAAATTAAAAAAGGGGGGCAACCCCAGTCCGCGCGGACTGGAGGCCGCAACCCTTGTTTACAGGGTGCGAATAGAGCACCCATAAAAGGGGCCCTCGCCCATGATCACAGGCTTGGGAGGCTATAAAACCTCGGATTCCGATTTATGAGGGGCCAACGACTTTAATTCTAGGGTTTCACATGAAACCGAGGGCGAGAGAAAGAGAAAGCGTGGAGAAGAGCCATGGCAGAGGAAGTAGGGTAGAGGCTAACAATTCCAATCTTGGTCTAATGGTGCTTCTCGATGGTGCCGGTAAGGGCAGGGAGGTCGGACGGAGATAACTGGAGCTGGGACACAAGCTATGACGACCTGACTGTCGAGATTGAGGGTGTCAAAGGCAAACCATACGACTACGATAGCCTGTGCACGTAGAACATGGGACCTCCCCTCATTCGGGTTCATGGGTGAACAAGGAGACGAGTCCTTCTGGATCCGTGACCTAGAAAGCAAGGAGAAGGGGCCCGCATGCCACAGTCCCTTAGATCTCAAATCGATGACTGGTGTTGATCCAAATTGAGGTATATTCAAAAATCCATATCTTGGGATTGGGAACTCAGATTTTATCAAATAAGGTACCTACAAAAATCTCATGATGTTTACTATCCTATAAAAATATAGTCAAAGGGTGTTTTAGATGTTGGATATTTATTTTAGTTTGATTGCTAGAATAGAAAAGATTTTGATATTTTGGGCATTAAAAATAGCAAACGAATTTAGAAATTCATGCAAATTTTACAAAATGTGTATTATGATATTCTTAACATAATTTTTAAGCCTGGTTTCTATTATATGAAGTTTTATTTAGGTTTTTGATATAAACCCTAATAAGGGTATTTTAGGTATTTCACCCATTATTCAATTATGAAATGACCTGATATTCTAATACATGATCTTAATACATTGGATGATTACTATTCTAAAAGTTTTGATGGAGTTTCATATATAATTGGCTTTGTATTTAGTTTTTGGCCTAAGTAGCCATTATGTAAGTTGATCCATGAGTATTTGTGAGGCAACATGTATTTTATGTGCCTATTTAGTATGGAAAATTATTATAATTATATTTTCATCTGATTTTATAATGAGTCATTAAGAGTAGTATATGTGAGTATGTATGGAGTTTACTCTTGGTATATGAGGTATATACTTGTATATTAGTGTATATGCTATTTTGTTTTGGTATAATGAATATATTAGTATGTGTATGCCATATAATGTGTGAATCAAGTTTAATTTAATGTTTAAACATGAAACATGCTTTAAATTAGAGTCAGTCTTAGTTAAATATGATTCCTAATTCAGTCTAGGGGATTAGGATGATGGGGTTTGAGATTTAAAAATGAAGAGAGGAGATTACACATGGACTTATACAATTTTGTTGATGACTAGGTATATATGTTGTGAATCAAGGAAACAAGGCTACATCAAGAACATCTTCAATATAAAGGTAAGTGGTTCATGCCCATGAGTATTCATATCTATCAAACTTAGCATATTTTTGTAAGACTTTATACTTTATGTGATCCAATGTTCTAAGATTTGATGTTAAGATATGCAAGTATGATTTTTATACATTCATGGATACATCCTTACATGTGCCTAATATCTCGAGAAGAGATATGTTATTAAGATTTATAAGAGTGATAGGGACTCATGAACCAGGTTCATGAGAAAGTTAAAGAATCATGTTCCTATAAGAACTCTTTTTTTTGGATCAGGTCCTATAAGAACTCTTAGGAATGATGAGAATTATTGGACAAGATTGCAAAATAAGATATGCAAGTAATGTAGTCATGCTTGGTTCATGATTGGGAATAACTTTGTATTTAGATTTTAGTATAAGTATATTGATAATTTCTCATATATATAGGTATAACCATGTATTAGGATTTCAATTAGAATCATGTTTTCTTATATATAGAGAGATTCAAGAACTAAATAGTTAATCAAATTCTATAGAATGAGTAATATCTTGAAGTGAAGTAAAATGGGAGAATACAAGTTTTGAACATATGAAGACATGATCCAGTTTTCAAGATAAATGTACTTTTGGGATCACAATGTATTGTAAAAATGAGTTCATGATGTCATTATAAGATAATGACACATTAATTTATGATTAGGTTGTAATACAATATTTTATAAGATTTCTATTTTGGCATTTAAGGTTTAATATGTAAGTTCATATGCAAAGTTTCAGGATAACATCATATTTTATAAGAAGGATTGAACCATCTTGTCAGAATTGATATTTTTTAGATATGTGGTACTTATGATACTTTCATAAGCTTGACTTAAGATACTTTGTATACTTAGTATTTCTATATTCATGTCAGATCCTTTCTCATAAGACATTATACTCATTTATGATATAATTGGTATAATGAAGTGATCTTACCAAATAAGAGTTTTAGAATAAATTTTACCCAGATAATGAGATACATGTTCAAATCCAGCAATGAATTCAATTTAGGACTTAAGAAGATTTAGACTTAGACTACTCACTGTGTGAGTAGCCAGATTTTGAATAAAGATACATGATATGGGTTATAGACCCAATCTCAATTATGTTGTAATTTGAAATACATATCCAAATTCCATAATAGATTCAGTTCAGATTTGAAAGAGTAAAGATTCAGATTTAGATATCAGATTCAAAACTAAGTACATGTTTCGTACTCAATTTCAGATAAGTTTAGATTCAGAGTTTAGTAAAGATAGACTTAAGATAATTAATTCAAAACCTTCACATAATACATTATATAATAAGTCCTCACCAGAGAGTCCCGGGATGATTTAGAGGGCGCGTTGCGCCAGACACTGCAGGTGTCACAGAGGGCATGTTATGCCAACAGAGGGTGCATTGCACCATAGAGGACACTTCGGTGTCATCAGAGGGTGCGTTGCACCATAGAGGACACTTCGGTGTCAACAGAGGGTGCGTTGCACCATAGAGGACACTTCAATGTCAACAGAGGGCACATTATGCCAACAGAGGGTGCATTGCACTATAGAGGACACTTCGGTGTCACAGAGGAGGACTTATTATATAATGGTGGCCACAAATAGATAAAAATCATAAGTAAAAGTTACTTAAGATTAGAGCATGTCTATAATCTCATCACGAGTATGATGAGAGGAATCCAGATAATATATTTATGATCCAAACACTTTGGTGTAGGCCATGAGACCTAGATTATAGGTCTCCAGAAAAGATAGAATAGAAAATAAGAGTTTAAGAAATGAGAGATAATATGTTTCTGGATTTTAATCAGAGTTAAATGTTCGTTTCATATTTATGATGTTAAAAAATCTTTTGTAATATTTCAGTTCTATAACAATGTATATTATAGAATACTCTTACCACTTATTCTAACGTCTGTTTTTCCCAATGCATGGCTGGGGATGCGATGTCCGCAGGTTTTTGGAGTGATTGAAGAACAAAGGGACCAACAAAGGCCTAAGAGACTTTCAAGCTTGTCTAGTGGGGTGCCATCTACTTAGATGATCCTGAGTATTAACATCTTTTTATTATGAACTTATGCATAAACATGATGTAGTTTTATGTTGACAAAAAGCTATGTATGAATCAGTTTTACAGTTTTGCAAAGTGTTTCATTTACTTTTATTACAATGGTGATAATGTTTGTGACACTCCCAGATTTTTTTTTGCTTCCGCTCATGTGATATAAAATTCTGGGTGTTACAGTAGGGATGGCACTCAAGGTAGCTTTCGCCATACAAACTCTCCCAGCAAGAGATAAGCTGCAAGCAGACCAAGAATTGATACTATTGGATACCTTCTGAATGATTTCACCATAGGTATTCATGGAAGCCTTGCCATGGATGATGGGGACCCCCAGATACTTTTTGAGATCGGTAGTTTTGGTGAAACTGCTCTTTCTACATAGTAATCTTCTAGTGACTCTAGGTACACTGCTGGCAAAGTGGATGCTCAACTTATTTACAGATATGGCTTGTCCCAATACCTCTCCAAACTCTTTGAAACAAAGTTGGATAGTTTTCAATTGTTTGATGTCTACCTTAGCGAAGAGAATCACGTCATCAGCAAAGCATAAATGTGATATCATAGGGCCAGTGGCAGATAGTTTAATCGGAGACTAATCCTTAGCTTTCACTTTGCTCTCAATGTGTTGGATCAACCTCTCTAAGCATAGCACGAAGACATAAGGTGACAGGGGATCGCCTTGCCTGAGGCCCCTACTTGCCTTGAAGCTCCCTGCAAGACCGCCATTCCAGATAATAGAAGCAGTGCCTCTTGACATCGAGCCTATGATGTTGTTTACATATGTTTCTATTTGTAAACATTATTTTAATATATATTTTTCCTTTCTATAAAAAATGTAGAAAGATAGGTTGAATGCAATGGTCAGGTAGACTTTTAGGATAACAGACTCTATTATAGGTAAGGTATATTCATTCATATTAAAGAAAAAATAGAAAATACAACCATGAGAACTAATTTGAAATACAAAGATAGAGAAATGTAGGCACAATAGATATCAAACCTTTTAGTCAAAAATAAGAATGACTATCACAAGGTTGAAGAGTACTAAAGTAAGAGGGTAACCTAAGGAGTGAACCTGAGAGGGATTCCACTCCTTATATTTTATGAGAAAGGACTTCATCCAAACAACTATGCTATAAGTTTTACAAATATAAATGGGTGATATGTCAATTTCTCAATAACAATGGTAAACAACCAAGAATAATGTAGCTATGGAATTAAATTAGACTACTACAAAATTAATATGATTTACCAACTGGTCCGCACAGTTAATATAAGGAGTGGGATCAAAGAGGTGAATCACTTGCTTACTTTGAGGGAATAATAGAAAACTATCCAATGTCAAGCATGATAATATTTTTTTACAAAGGATGATAAACTAAAATCCATGTATGTATTGTATCATTCACGGAAAATGTAGTAGAGAAAGATAGAAAAAACTATTATAATATATATGTCTAGCATTGTTCTTCACCATGTAGGGTGTATAAAAGAAAACTAAAGTAAACAAGCCCTAAAGGATAAAATAATTCTTCAACCTACCTCCCAAAAAAGATCAGTTACACTTGTATAAGTCATGGTCAACTTTGATCAACACCTCCTTGCTCTCTACCTAAGGGGTTGGAAGTATATCCCACAAGAGAAGACATGGTGGATGTTGTCAGCATAAAATTCTAATATGTGTATATTAATAGAGATTGAGCAATTTGGGAAAAATATATCAAAAATAGCAAGGCTTCCCAAACAAAGAGGAAAGTACCATCCAAGTAATTTTATTGATATCAAATAAGACATTTCAATAAGATAAAAATAAATATGCACTTGCTAAGAAATAAAACAAAGTGTACCTCATGAGCATGCATAGATAAATTAGGGCACATGACACGTAAACAATAATGAATAATCAACATGTAGGTGAGATAAGCATAGTACTAGTAAACTATAACAAAACAATGATGGCTAGAGCATGTTGGTGATATGCCCTGAGAGTCAATCATATGATGGTTGTAATGGCATATCTTGTAATTGATTTGATTATTAATAAAATGAATTCCATTTTTAATATGGGATAATGAATAAATATTAATAATGTCCTAAGAATATATGACTCAATGACATGTGATTTCAGGTTGAGACTTGAATAAGAGATCATGTGTATTAACAATATTCGTTCTTGTCTGAGTCCCTCGTCAGATTGTTGGTACGTATGCCCTAAGAGCCAACCATATGATGATTGTAATGGCATAAATGTGAATTATTTGATTATTAATAAAGTCAAGATTCTAATTTATTCTAATTTATTGAGTTATGAGATAATAAAATAACATAATAAATGTCTAGAGAATGATATTACTCAATGACGTATGTCTTCAGGTTGAAGACCTAAAGAGTGAGATGATATGGATTTTAAGAGTATATAGATTCTCATTATGTCCCTGATCAGTTGTTATCGTGGAAGGTAAATAGACATCAATAACACATAAGATCATAGTGTGAGTTGGTTGATGACAAAATCTCATTAGTCATGATATGAAAATATCAAACCAAGCACACAGATACATGTTAGAGAATAGTGTATCAGACATACCCACCTTGAGACTGACACATGGAAACCATTACCATGGTAGTCATAGTCATATCTCATAGTGATGGTGGTGTTTATGATTCTTAGACCTGAAATCACTACACTCATTGTAATGACCCATTTTCAAATTAGTCATGTAATTGGGGTTTACTTGGATGATTGTATGCTTAACTAAGTTGATCATTGTTTAAAGCTTGATTAATGATGATAATTAAGTTTTTATGTTTTAAATATAATGAGAAGGTTTAATCATACTTTGATTCACATAGTTAGGGTTAAGATTTGGAAACCCTAATCGACCCAAATTAGGGTTTTGATAGCGTATGAATACATAATTTCATAAGTATAGTGTCTCACTAAATGTTTTTTAGTATTTTATGTGTAACTCTGATTTAATTGAAATTTTGATATTATTCGGATATATCAAATGTGAGAACTTTTGAAAAATATCAGAATTTTTAAGAATGTTCTGACCTATTTTTCGGTCAAATTTCAAACTCAATTGACCATATTTTAATATTGATATAGTAGTGTGGTAATTTAATTTTATCTTTTTATTGGTATATCCAATTTATCTCAAATTTTAAGAATAGTTGAAAAACTACATTGTAGATATAATATTAAATTTTCGTAATTTTTGGATGATATTTGATCTCTACAAAGAGGGGTGTCGGTCGAGTTCTATGTAGGACAAACTCGACCGACCATGCTGCAGACTGCAATATAGAAGTGTAGTATTTAATTTTTAATTATTTATTGGTAACCCCAATTGATCTAAATTTTTTATTTTTTTTTCTTATAAACTCAATTCCAGACATTTAATTAAAGTTTTATAATTTTTGGACGATTTTTGAGTTCTGAAAAGTGTGGTGTCGGTCGATTTTATAACTCAACTGACCAACCTGTCTGAGCAAAATAAAAATACAATGAAGGGAATGTTTGTAATTGTTCTAATCACCTCAATTCATCTATATGACTAATCTAACATACAAGGATATCTCATAACTCGTCATTCCTATCAAAGAAATGAAATTCTAGAGAGAGAGGAGAGCTAGGGTTTTGAGAAGAGAAAGTGGTGGAGATGTTGACCTAGGGTTTCCCTATCCAAGATATGATGAAATCAAGTAAGTTTAGCTTCTTTGCATAGAATTTCATGGTGAATCTTCTCTCACATGTCAAGATTCCGTTCCTACTCTGAATTTGATTTAAAATCACATCAAATCTCCCCCTTTTCTCACTCTTTCTCTTCTAATCCCCATTTCTAGGGTTTTTGAGTTGAGAGGAGAAAGAATTAGATTCATTTGTTAGAGTTTGATTGGGTTTCCAAAAATTCAGAGGTTGACCTACGTTTTTAAGGTGCTTGGCACCTGAGGTGAGTTTTTTTCTCCCTCCTAATCTCTATATTCATGTTGAAAGCCTATTTCTATCTGGCTAAAATAATCAGAAACCTTGCTTGTATATGTATGTGATTGGATACTGATTTGCAAAAAATACCGGGGGATCCAATTCTACCGATTTTGATTATTTCTCATTGATTGGAACTTAATTTGTTTTTTATATATTGATTGACGATCTATGGGTAATTTTATGGGTATATGACTATGCTATTTCATGTGAACTTTGCCTAAAAATCAACCCAATGGTCGATGTGCTTGGAATTGAATTGGCATGTATACAATCATATTCAAATTGTACTAGATTGTATTATACAAGTGTATTGTTGAATGTTAATGGAATTGAATATAATATACATATAAGTATAAGTATGAGGTGACCACATATCCTGATTAGGGTTTGTGTTGAGGAAGTGAATCAAATGAGTCAATTAATCAATGTATACTTATGATAGATGAGTGAAATATGTGAAAATGGAAACTAGGGTTTCCATGTGTGTGAATAGCCCTAATGAACCTATATGCATCATTATGGAATTAATTAGTGATATGGATCTTATGATGTGTTGAATTAAGGATGACTTCTTGAAAACCCTAGATGTTTAGTATTAAGATGAGTATGAGTGATGAAGCTAGAACTTGTATATGATGTTGTAAATGTGATGAAATGTTGAATGTAAGTATTTATACTTCAATTAAAGATGATGAGTCTTACTAATATGATCTAATACTAATGCATCTATTTTAGTACAATTTATGGAATAATGAGTAGCCCTCACATAAATGTGGGTCCTTTTATACAATTTACATAACAATGATTTGTGATGGATGAGCAGAGATGATGATGTAAGAAGATGTAACCTAAACCAATCTTTTAAGCTAAAGTGATTAGTATAATAAAGAATGATCAATGTTGATTATGAAGATGACATTAGTAGTCAATGACATGGTACACTTATCTAAATATACGAGACAATATGAACAAGATGTACTTAATTATGATTGCAATTTAAAGATGAAACTAATGAAGTCAGTATGATGAAGTATTTTATCTTTTATTTTAATGACATGTGGCTTAACCAAAATTAAACGAAATATACTAAGAACTGGAGTTTGATAAATGTTAAGTAGAAGAGAAGAATTGTATGTAAAGTGAATCAAGAAAGATTGGTCTGAATAATGTAATGAACATGAAATGAAAGAAGTTGAGACTACTGAATATAAAATGAAGGAAAAAGATGGGAATTAGTATATGATTCTAAGAATGTAACTCTTAACCTAAAATGATGAGTTTGATGATGTTAGTTAATTAAAATCTCAAATGAGGGATTAAGGGATGCACATAACTGTAGTTGAATTCAATGAAAAGATAAAATTCAAGTATTTGAATTGATTTACAAGAATGTGTTCTTGAATTGTGACTTGTACTCTAAGAATGGACTAATAGTACAAACTTCAAATGATAGTCAACACATGTTGATTATTAACCTCATCTGAAGAATGTGAAATAAAAGAAGAAGAGAACTATGTCTGTTATGCATGTATATGTATGAAATTTATTTGCATCTATTGAGATTGGATGGAACACACATATGTTGTATGATAAATCTATTTAGAGTATGATGAATGATACATGAAATCTATATGCAATTACTATTGATAGTTTTAATGCCTTTGATGATATTTGTTAAGAACTGTGATATGCAATGAACTGATAAGAAATATGTTGAAATTGAATTTAATATGCACTCCTTACATTTGAGAAACCCTGATAAGGGTAAATGTTGCATAATGAGATTATGTCTAGGGATGAAAGCCCACTATGACGATAAAACCATGATGGGGGTAAATGTTGGACAATAAGATTATGTCTCAGGATGAAAGCCCACTTTTGATGATTGCTATGAGATGATGTAGAAGATAAAATAATCATATGTGTTGCAATCTACAGATTTATTGTGCTTCTTGCTTTGATCATTGTCCTTATTGATAAACTTAATCTATTTCATGTTATTATAGTTACATGAGAATACACAGATATATGGTGTTTTGATTATTTTAGAGATTAATAACAAGTGAAATGATGGAACATCTAGTTAGGTTCCCTGAACACCATGAGTTTCCCTCGAGGACCACACTGGGGAAACAATACATATGTCCTTATAGTAATCAATGAATTATGAGAAGGATTTTTTAAGTGTGGATCAATACCTTAAAGGTTAGACCACCAGAATTTAGGTGTGAGTCATTTGGATTGGCTATGGCCCTAAATCCTTGCTGTGAAAGTCTATGTCTAGATGGAATAGACTCTAATGAAATGACATATGTGAAATGTGAAAATATGTGAAATGTTATGATATGTGATATACTTTTTTGTTGGTTCCTATCTCGTGTACCTGAGCTGAGGATGTGAGCCTCTTTAGGCAACCTTAAGGTGGCATGGGTATGTTGTTGATATCTTAGGGTGGCCGACTAAACCCTAAGATAGTGATGGTGAGTTGTTGACACGAGAATCAGGCGTGGTGACTTATATTTGGTATGGTACAAGCCAAGTAGTTTCAGGGCAAATGAATAAAAGATGATAAACCGTGTAGAACATGATTTGAATGGTTGTTACATTCCTTGTACTGCTACTTGATGATTTGACATTGTTGATTATGCTTCTTGTTGTGGAAAGTAATCATGTTTCTATGGGAATATTATGATATGTCATGTTGAAAAGTTATAAATGATGGGATTTATATCCATTCTGAATATGAGTTGGATTGCTTTCTATTTGATAGTATTGTTTTTTAGATATGTATTATGTGTACTTTAGCTTAAGCACTGTAGGATGTGTTCCTAGTCTAGCTGGTGAGTGTCACAAAGATAATGCTATTGTTATGTATTGATTCAAAATGCTTAGAACTTGACTTATTGCTCATTCAGTAGGATTCTTAATATGAACTAAGAAGTATCTGTTGATTTGTTCATAGACACACTCTAAAAGATGTTTCAAAGTTATAATTGGTTTAAGTGATTACCTTATCTGTTGGATTAGATTACCATTGCAAGATAGATTTGACTTATGATAGAACTATCTGCTAGACTTTTCAATATCTACATGTTTCTGTTAAGTTTATTATACTTAACCTGATGATGATGCATGTACCTATCTTGAGTGGGAGGTATCCACTCACTGGGGCTCTATATGAGTCTCACGAGGTTGTTTCAAATGTTTTTAGGTATAATGCTATCCAGCGGAGAGTTCGTGACAAAGAAGATATAAATAACATAATCTAGATAGATTAGAATGTCCTTGTACTCCCTCTTTTTTAGGATGGGTTGTAGACTAAGTTTGTTCATCAATGTACATGTATCTGATGTAAACTAAACCACATATGAGAATAAGATTTGATTTTGGCTTTAATGGAGTTTAATAAGATTTGTGATATCTAAATGTGATGTCCTTGATGTGACATTGATTTATGAATTTGTGAAGAAAGAAAAAGGGAAAATTTATCTGTGTTTTTTCTATATTGTTTAATCACCTTTGTTGAGAATTCATTGTTTTATTTCATAATCTGGATTTAGGTTTTGGGATTATCTCTAATGGTTGGTATTTATGCTGATCAAAGAGTGGGTCCCGACACTCATCACATGTCATTCGGTATGCTTTGACATCATCAAACACAATCCTAAAACATGGGTTGTTATAAAGGTGATGATTGGGTGACTAAGACACATGGTGACTGACTATGAGTGATAGAAATGGGATTTGTCCCTCCTAAGGGAGTATGATATCTAAGGCCACTTGATTAGCGAGGCTAAGAAATGCTTGACCACACACATGTGAGTCAATATGTGATATTTGAGCTCACATATATGTCAGACAGTCTGCTCTGGTTCAAGGAAAAAGATTGAATAATATTGAGGATGACTGCTCCATGCCTCTAGTTCAATGTAGATATTAGTGACAAAGGAACTATACAAATACTATAACATCATACACAGATTGTAGGTTGAAGTTGTTCTCCAACTTTCCATTTACTTCGATAGCAATGATGTGTGACTAGGCACCGCTCATTGCTTGTCATGTCATAAGTTGTTATGGACATTCACGGCCAATGTAATATGGGACTTATAGGGTCACACACATAGGAACTCAACTAGAAGAGGAGTTTGATATTGAATGATGATTGGATTGACTACTGAAGTGTTTAGGTATTCAATTCACGCAACAAATCAACTGAATGGACTGTCAAACAATCAGTTCAAGTGTTAAGACAGTCATTTTGAGTGTCAGGCTGATTGTATTGTACATTGGTTGGAATTCAGCCTAACCCGAGCTGCAAGATGCCCATATCACTTGTGCGAGATGACCGTCTGACATGGTGCAAGACTCATGTCTTATTTGCACCAAATGGCTGGTTCAAGGGTGCAATTTGATTGCATCTAGGATTGGTGTTGACACCATGACATGCACTAATTGGAATTGAATTTCCAACATATGTACAAAACTGGGAAACTCCAAAACGACTGTCTCGTAGTGTGATACCAATGTATCACATGCTAGACAATCGTCTGGGTTCCCAGACGGACGTTTCGACTGCTGCAGGTTGTAAAATTTCCAGAATTGTTGTGAAAATTCGAGATCTTCTAGTCCCTTTCACTCCCGCATAGATTAGGAACCCTGACCCTAGCCTTTACTATAAATAGAGGGGTACTGGGGGCTTCCCAGAGACCAACACATATAATTGAGAATTAGTTGCTCTAATAGTTGTTGTCTTCTCTGGTTGTGATAACCAATAGATCCCAAGCAAGTCCTACCCGACTAGGGAGGGATAGCTACATGATAGAAACAACCGAGGATCATTGTTGTGGGAGACCAGGTTAGTGAGTAGTACACCAACAAGAGGAACAAATCCTTCTTGTCTGTTCTAGAAAGACGGCAAGAGTTTTAGTTGGTCCATGTGGACTTTTCTAGAGACGAGGTGGCCTTTACCCGTTGCGAAGGAGGACGATGTTAGCCAGCAATCCGTGACGAGAGGAGATGATGCAGACGACGACGTTCGAGTATACTGTCCATGAAGGAGCAAACAGATGAGTCCCAATGCAAGCAGGGGTTGCACATACACCGTCCAAGACAAAGTGTGCATCTACATCGACGAGGATTGTCACTAGACTTGCTCGAGGGCTAGGTATATCTTCGTGAAGCCATCCTTTCCATTCCATAGTTATTGATGTGATCTGCTGGTTAATGGAAAATATGTTAGTAAATTTTTTGTTAACGCTACCTATCTGATGTCGTATTTTCTTACAGTGGTATCGAGCCACATCAATTAATTATGTTTTAGGATAATCAGTATGATAGAATTTTTGGTTTTATCGAATTTATTTATTGCATGCGATGTGAATATTTAAACTGGTTGATGTGTACATCCGGCTAATCACCACATAAGAACCAAATCGAATATATATATATATATATATATATATATATATATATATATATATATATATATATATGCAAATTACATGTGTTGCCCTAAAATCAAGTTTTGATGGTGGATATGTAGCATGGTTATGGCCAATACCCTTTATTTATACATGGTGGTTGTGTGTTTGCTATCTCGGTCTACGAACCAAGCCTCTCTCTTATCTTCTCAATGTAAAAGTATTATTTTCTTTGTAACAATCTCAATTTTCTCTCCCCTTCACTATACTCTTTCTCTCTCTATTAGTGACTCAGATCACCCAATAGGGGTTCAATCACATGTCTTGAGTGTGTTGATGACCCAATTTGATCACTATATGCTTGATATTCCAATGTAATGACATAATTAGCTCTTAGACATAAGTTTTAAGCTCTAAACGTATCATACTTTTCTAAGTAATATTGAACCATTTTACATGCTACCTATTATTTTTTTTCATGACAAAGAGCTTTCAATTTTGAATCCAAAGACACAAAGTTGCCCCAACTAGACAATCATAGCAAAAGATATGGCCTCATGAACATTGCTACTTTAATCATGTTTTAATTGGTTTTATGTGTTATGATCCTATTTGGGCCCAAAGTCTTAAATCTCGGTCCATCCGCTGGTTTCCTTTTCCCTTTCCACTTTGGGAAAGAAACGCATGTTTGAAAGCTCTGTCTTCCCTATGCAGCCAAATCAGGCAATGCAGGGAGGTGTATGATGGTTGGAATCTAACCCTAATTTGCACCTTATATACCCCCTCCCTTGATTGCCCTTCTTCCTTTTTCCCTAGTCTTCTCGTGCCTCCGACTTTCCTTCTCCCTCCTTTGTTCTTTATCTTGCTCAATGGTGCATGGTTGAAGCCTGCTGCCACCAACCGAGGGCTTCTGGGGAACTTGTCCACACTCTCCCCTTCCCCACTAGTCAAGCCCAAGTGAGGAGGGTGGCGGACAATAGTGGTGTGCCCTACTCCGACCCCAGTCCTACACTTTTTCAGGCTTCTTCAAAGGCAATGGCCGTCGGGATGATGGGGGCGCCGTCCCCTATTTTCCTCTATTCCTATGTGCGGAACAACACGTCACATGTGGACTACGGAGGGGGGAGATGGGTGGATGGCTCTCCCAAGCACAGGCTCATAGGCGGGGCAGGGTAGGACCTTTAATCCCGCATCCAACGGTGACCTCACAGGCATCGTGGGCCAGAGGTGAGGAGCTCTGATAGTGAGCGGTTGATGGCGGCGAGAAGACGTCAGGTATCATTGGTTGTTGTGACTAAACGACCCAGTGATGTTGGGCATAGGTGCGCAATGTGGACCATAGGATGGGGAATCCACGGTTGTAGGTGGCGCATGAATGAAATGGTAACACTCCCCTGGTTTTCTAAAGTTCTGGATATAAACTCTCAAAAATGATATCTTACTCATACTAAGACCAAAACATACAAACCTATATACCAAATTGATCCTCTCGAAACGATATACAATATGAGAATAGTTTGAGACCCTAAAAACCTATATATCTTTGACTTTGTTGACCACTTCTAATTCATGATTATAATGAAGTTAGAATTTATATATATATATACAACCTCCTAAGCATCAATCAGTAACTCTTATGCTATTATGACCTTAATGAATGTCCTAATCATACCAATTGCTCTTAAATGTTCCTAATTGCATAAGTGAGATATATTTTGGACTATAATGATGTACCTTACCCTAATTATCTAATCATGCTCCTCAATGATATCGAATATTGAACGACCTTGAAATCAGCAAGTATAAACCTCTCTATGATTGTAATATCATCCCCTAGATCCCTATTTGGTATGTCTATCTCACATGACACTTATTGCATGAATGTTAATGATGTATGGAAATGAATGGTTATACATGATTCAAATGCTATGCCTTAACCTAGGGGACATCTATCTATATTTTAATATTCTTCTTGTGTCACTGAATTTTTGACCTATAATCTCTCTTACTTACTTGGATCCCTATCTTGTTTGGAGCATAACCTTGTATGCCCTATTATGAGTCATTGACCTTATGATGTACATAACTGATCTTAACCTTGATATAATCATGCAAAATGCATGAAACCTCAGAATAATATGAAATTTGAACCACACTCTTATGATGGACCCTAAATCAATATGAGATCATATAATGTACTAATAATCAACCTTGAAACCAACTTGACCAAAACCCTAAAATGAAGATATTTACGGTTAATGATGAGAATCTAATACATGTATACAATCTTGCTCTTAATCAAGTTCAACATGTGGCTAGATGATGAAGGATATGTTAGGTTATGAATCTCTGAATCAGGTATGGGCCTTATCTAGTTATATGATTATTTCTTTCTTGTTTGAAAAGACATGTATTATATGCTTGTTTGTTTACTTGCTCAAATATTGCCATGTAGTATTGCTATGTCTTACTCGATGTTTGCCTCGTTAGTTTTATAACTTGAACATATATTTTGTTGAATGTTGAGATTATGTTGGTGCATACTTCTTGTTATTTGTTCATGTATGCTAAGCATTCATGCTTCCACATGTTGTTTATTTGTTTGGTTCATGGGACTGGGATTCTGGTTCCGTGACAGATGGTATCAGAGCATGAACAATAACTACACCAAACATTGCTCACATGAAACACAAACTAAAATCACCTTACATCTCAACCCTAGAAACTAAATAAGATTTCATTGTGGACTAGGGTGACTTAGACTCTAGGTTAGAACCTAGATGTTCCAGAACTAGGTGTAGACTTGCGTAAATTACCTCCCCAGACATATGTTCATGACATGTGCTTAGGATGTCTACACACGTGTGCACCATGTTCTTGCTCTCTAGGTGTCGTGGTACTAGACTGCCTCATGAGTGTGGTAACTCATTTTGTTTTTGGTTTTATTTGAATGGAGTATGGTGGTTTTCATCAAATGTTTCAACATAGGAGAAAATATATTTCAAGTACTAGTATATGTACATATGAAAAATGTTACCACACCAAGAAAGGCAGTGAGTGTCCATGTAACCTAAGAGAAAGAGATGTAACATCAACTCTAGATGATAGAGTTTAGTTGTAGTATCTAGAGTTGTCTAGAGACATGATAAATGTTAGGCTAGTGAGTAGCCTAGATAACCTAAGGTGGCATGATTATGATATTGATGATGATGTCAATGTTGATAAGACCCAAGTCGTTTAAGGAAGGTCAAGTATGCTTGATGATATGGAATGATTTTTGACCATGCAACCCTAGCTAGACCTATCACCATGTATGGTACTCATAACTTGGTTGATGTGCTAAATATAGCTAGTGGGTTGGCATGCTTTCTTGTGCCTTGTCTTGTACGTGTTGAGATACGATATGTGACATATGGTTTGTGTAACATCCCAGGATTTGAGGCCTCGGATAACATGATCTTAAAAGGAATGATTGGACTACCCATATCACCAAGGTGTACCTCCTTTTCCGGGAGCCCATCACTAAAGAACTCCATAGTTAAGCGTGCTCAGCTTGGAGTAGTACTAGGATGGGTGACCAGTCGGGAAGTTGATCCTGGCTTGCGCGTCAGTGTGGAAAAAGTGCGCAGTTAAGGCTAGTGGTGGTTTGTGGGGCCAGTCGTCATTCCTGAAACTCTACTAGAGCCATGGGCAGTGGGCCCTGACGTTACAAATGGTATCAGAGCCATAACCCCTCCAGTAGGTGGGGCCCACATGGGCATGTGGCATGCCAGTCTTGAGCCATGCGGTCCGGGCAAGTTGGAAAGGGCTATCTGTAGAGACGAGATGGAGCCGCCCTTACGCTGGTAGCTGTGGATGGGAGCTGGGTGTCCATGGGCCATTGTGGGTCTGCACTGAAATGGGGTCAGATTATGAGGCCATATAGTTGTGCCTTGACGAGGACGTCAAGAGTCTAAGTGGGGGAGATTATAACATCCCAGGATTTGAGGCCTCGGATAACATGATCTTAAAAGGAATGATTGGACTACCCATATCACCAAGGTGTACCTCCTTTTCCGGGAGCCCATCACTAAAGAACTCCATAGTTAAGCATGCTCAGCTTGGAGTAGTACTAGGATGGGTGACCAGTCGGGAAGTTGATCCTGGCTTGCACGTCAGTGTGGACAAAGTGTGCAGTTAAGGCTAGTGGTGGTTTGTGGGGCCAGTCGTCATTCCTGAAACTCTACTAGAGCCATGGGCAGTGGGCCCCGACGTTACAGTTTGTCCCAACACGGGCCTCAACCTCTTTACAAAGAAGGACCTCTAGCATGGGACATACGAAAAGGGTAACCTCTTGATATGGGTCGACCCGCCATGGGAGAAGGTCATAGTACCTAAACTCCAAAATATGTGAAATGTTGAAAAATATGCATGATGAAATACATGGTGATGAGTCCGTAGCTAGAATACTTCTAAGTTTATGAGTTGAGTCACCTAGTTTGTGGCCCCTTGATAATGTTGAACCCTAGATTTCCTATGAAAATGTCTAACCCTAGAGAAAGAGGCAATGCAATATATGATGCTTGATATATAGGTGAGGGAGATGTCCCAAGATCCTAAGATGATGTACATGATGTGTAATATCCATGATGAGCCTCATACTCAGGATAGTAGTTGTATGTAAAGGAATCTAGTGGTTTCCCTTATTTTTGATGGTTGGGTAGAAATCTGTTATGGGTAGATGGTTATGCTTAGCATGTCTCTTTGAGCATATTGTGGTTATGATGTCTCATTGGACATAATGAGGTCTTAGATTGAGTGGCATGAGCTTATGGAGCTCCTTTGAGATACAAGTGATATGACTATGAAAGCTCAATAGTGATAATATTTTTGTTTCTTGAGGTAATGCATGATGTATGAAAATAATCTCACTTACATTTAAAAATTGATATATATGTAATGAGCCACTCTCATGAGATAGACCTAGGTATGAAATCATACTATACATAAAAGATGTAACTTTCAAATCATGGACTTGATCGAGGATGCCTAGAAATCTTAGCTTGAATAATCAGGGGTAACATGCCTAATCTCATACCCAAATGAAGAAAAAAATGATTAACTCGATATATCGATGCTCTTGGGGTCATAACTCAAACAAAATTATGAATAAATTGTTAATTTTAATTTTGAATTGAAAAGTAATGAACATAATTGATTAGAGTTGGTATAAATTTTGGGAAAAACAAAAACATGCTTGAAATCTAGAGTAAAGATGAGATACACACTCGATGACAGTCTTGTTTGAAGTCATGACCATAAACATGTTCATTTTTGAATTGATATCATAGATTTTGATGATACACCTTTGTCCCATATGAAGATATGAATAAAAATACTAATGTATGGATACTAGGGGATGGGAAAACCCTAATGCCATGATGATGTCATAGTATGATAGAACAATAAGTAAATGTGTATATCATCAATATGAGTACACCCTTGATGACTGTAACCCAAGTGTGCATCCCATTCCGAGGAATACCTTGACAACCATGGTTGAATTCCTAGACCTGATGGGATTGGAATCTGACTCTTAACTGTGATCTTGGATGAATTTTGAGGATGAAATTCCTTGTAAGGAGGGAAGGATGTGACAATCTCAATTTTCTCTCTCCTTCACTATACTCTTTCTCTCTCTATTAGTGACTCACATCACCCAATATGAGTTCAATTACATGTCTTGAGTGTGTTGATGACCCAATTTGATCACTATATGCTTGATATTCCAATGTAATGACATAATTGGCTCTTAGACATAAGTTTTAAACTCTAAACTTATCATACTTTTCTAAGTAATATTGAACTATTTTACATGCTACCTATTTTTTTCATGACGAAAAGCTTTCAATTTTGAATCCAAAGACACAAAGTTTCCCCAATCGAACAATCATAAAAAAAGACATGGCCACATGAACATTGCTACTTTAATCATGTTTTAATTTATTTTATGTGTTCTGATCCTATTTGGGCCTAAAGTCTTAAATCTCAGCCCAACCGTTGGTTTCCTTTTCCCCTTCCACTTTGGGAAAGAAACACATGTTTGAAAGCTCTGTTTTCCCTATGCAGCCAAATCGAGCAATGCAGGGAGGCGTATGATGGTTGGAATCTAACCCTAGTTTGCTCCTTATATACCCCTTCCTTGATTTCCCTTCTCCCTTTTTCCCTAGTCTTCTCATGCGTCCAACTTTCCTTCTCCCTTTTTCCCTAGTCTTCTCATGCGTCCAACTTTCCTTCTCCCTCCTTTGTTCTTTATCTTTCTCAATGGTGCATGGTTGAAGCCTGCTGCCACTAGCCAGGGGCTTCTAGGGAGCTCGTCCACACTCTCCCCTTCCCCACCAGTCAAGCCCAAGCAAGGAGGGCAGCAGACGGTGGTGGTGTGCCCTACTCCGACCCCAATCCTGCACTTTTTTGGGCTGCTTCAAAGGCAATGGCTGTCGGGATGATGGGGGCGCCGTCCCCTATCTTGCCTCTGTTCCTGCGTGCAGAATAGGGGTTGCATGCAGACTATGGGGGGTGGGGTTGGGAGATGGGCGGACGACTCTCCCAAGCATGGGCTCATAGGTGGGGCAGGGTAAGACCTTCGATCCTGCATCCAGCGGTGACCTCACGGGCATCGTGGGCCAGAGGTGAGGAGCTGTGATGGTGAGCGATTGATGGCGGTGAGAAGACGTCAGCTATTGTTAGTTGCTATGACTAAGTGACCCAGTGATGCTGGGCATAGGTGTGCAACATGGACCACATGATGGGGAATCCACTGTTGCAGGTGGCGCATAAATGAAATGGTAACACTCCCCTGGTTTTCTAAAGTTCTGGATATAAACTCCCAAAAATGATATATTGCTCATACTAAGACAAAAACATACAAACCTATATACCAAATTGATCTTCTTGAAAATATCTATAATATGAGAGTAGTTTTAGACCCTAAAAACTCTTTATATATCTCAGTTTTGTCAAATATTTAATCTTTGACTTTGTTGACCACTTTTAATTCATGATTATAATGAATTTTGAATTTTTGATATATTTACAACCTCCTAAGCATCAATCAGTAACTCTTATTCTCTTGTGACCTTAATGAATTCCATAATCATCCCAATTGCTCTTAAATGTCCCTAATTGCATCAGTGACATATATTTTGGACTATAATGATGTACCTTACCCTAATTATCTAATCATGCACCTCAATGATATCGAATATTGAACCAACCTTGAAATTAGTAAGTCTAAACCTCTCTATGATTGTAATATCATCCCCTAGATCCCTATTTTCTATGTCTATCTCACATGACACTTATTGCATGAATGTTACCGATGTATGGAAATGAATGGTTATACATGATTCAAATACTATGCCTTGACCTAGGTGGCATCTATCTATATTTTAATATTCTTCTTATGTCACTGAATTCCTGACCTATAATCTCTCTTACTTGCTTGGATCCCTATATTGTTTGGAGCATAACCTTGTATGCCCTATTATGAGTCATTGGACTTATGATGTACATAACTGATCTAAACCTTGATATAATCATGCAAAATGCATGGAACCTCGGAATGATATGAAACTTGAACCACACTCTTATGATGGACCCTAAATCAATATGAGATCATCTAATGTACTAATAATAAACCTTGAACCCAACTTGACCAAAACCCTAAAATGAAGATATCTAGGGTTAATAATGAGAATCTAATACATGTATACAATCTTTCTCTTAACCAGGTTTGACATGTGGCTAGATAATGAAGGATATGTTAGGTTATGAATCTCTGAATCAGGTATGGGCCTTATCTAGTTATATGACCATCACTTTCTTATTTGAAAAGACAAGTATTGTATGCTTGTTTGTTTACTTGCTCAAATACTTCCATGTAGTATTGCTATGTCTACTCGATGTTTGCATCGTCAATTTTATAACTTGAACATATATATTGTTGAATGCTGAGATTATGTTGGTGCATACTTCTTGTTATTTGTTCATGTATGCTAAGCATTCATGCTTCCGCATGTTGTCTTTGGTATTTGTTTGGTTCATGGGACTGGGATTCCAGTTTTATAACACTCTTCTACCTTTTCTTCCCTCGAATGTAACTCGAGGCTTCTCAATAATCATGTAATAGTAGGTGATGTGGAAATTATCGCACTAACAAACTCACTCGGGGTTGAAATCCCCGAGGTTTTACCAAAACCTCATGCAATAATACCACCCGCAAGCAAACAGGTCTTATCGCAGTATAGTTAAGGATCGAATCCCAAAGGACAACATTTTTAAGAATCTTTGTCAGTCAAATCTAGCACAAGTAAGACTAATATTTAGAATGATTGATTGGTTTGTGGTTAATTAGACTAATTGCAAGAAAGTAAATGAGTAAAATTAAAGTTTGTTCTAGATTAATGATATGGAATCGTTGGGATGGTACCGAGTTTCACCACCACTACGCATGTAAACACATCCAAACATATAACATCTAGGAAAGAATCTAACTATCCAAATGGAGCTGTTGTGAACCCTCCTCGTGGATAGGCTCACGTAAGCGTCACCTTAGGCAGCCGATTTCTCGTAACCCTCTGGTTCATTCACTTACGACTCCGAAGATACAACATCCAACTGAGGCTGAGCCCCCCCTTGTGGGTAGGCACACAGAAGCATCACCGTGGGATAGATGGCTCGTCCCCTCACGGATCACACACTTACAAACTGAAAGAACCCTATTAGAAGTCTCGTAAAGGAGTCAACCATGCTAACCAGCAAGCAGGTAGGTGATTAGTCCGCAAGTAAACATCGACGATAAATAAAGAAGATACAAAATCCAACTGAAGTTGTGCCCCCCCCTACGGGTAGGCACACCGAAGCGTCACCAAAGGCTAGATGGCTCGTCCCCTCATGGATCACTCACTTACTACCTCAAGGAATCCCATTCTATTTCTAGTTTGGGAGTCTACCTCATTAATCGACATTCTACCCTACATATAGAAGTTCTCACAACATAGGGAAGAACAAGATGAAAGCAAGCAGGTAATCAAACTACAAACATTATCAATTAACCACGAAATGGAAAGTTATATACATTGCCTTGGAATGTTAAATGAAAAGACATGAAAGCGTGGGCAGCGGGACTAGTCCCCACACTCCAACAAAAGCGGACTTATCTCTCATGGTGCGAGAAACAAGAAGAACAAGAGAGAAGGAAGATTCTTCCGTGAGCATGATGCAGAAGGTAGTCACAACTCAGTGAAGATGATGCGGTCTTCTGCGTCGCGTCGGGGCAGATCTGGACGAGGAGGAAGAACCACCAAGGCAGACTGGACAGACCTTCTTCTCCACCTTCATTCTCTTCTCAGCCTCCTTGCTCACAACAAGAGGAGGTGTGTGCGGCGTGACAATGACGTGAAGATGGTGGAGTGGGGGTGGTGTGGAAGGGAGATCGATCCTTTGCTCAAGTAGCATGTTGGCGTCCTAGAATCGATGCCCAAATGAGGACCCTTGTGGTCCTATTTATAGGCTTGGATGGGGTCCTCATGTTTTTGCTGTGAGTTTGCTCCAAACGATTTGGAGCAAACGGTTTGCTTGAACGGTCTGGAGCAAACAGTTTTGGAGACCGTTTGACATCCAAACGATCTTGGCTTCTATTGGTCTCTACCTCTGATCGGTTTTGTACCCCAACCAGTCTTGCTTCCAAATGGTCTGGAGATGCAAATGGTCTTGAAGACTGATAGTATCCAAATGGTCTTGAGGACCGATGGGGCTTGCACAATCTCGCTGATCAAACAGTCTTGGTGCCCGAATGGTCTTGTGGGTGACTGGCCTATCGATCTTGAGACCGTATGGTGCCAAACGGTCTTGAAACTGTATGGCATCAAACAGTCTTCATCGTCCAAACGGTCTTGAGGACCGATGGCCTCCAAACGATCTTCAACATCCAATCGGTCCTTGGTCCTAACAGTTTTGAACCCGTTAAGTGTCATACGATCTTGAGACCATCTCGCTGATCAAACGGTCTTGAGACAGTATGGGCTTAATCGATCCTGAAACTGTTTAGGTAGAGTAGTGAGTGGAGGACCGTGTAGGTGAATGTCTGAGACTGAGAGGTCAAAACCGCATGGGTAGACTGTTAGGGAAAACCATTTGGTTAAGACCAAATGGTCAAGACTGAATGGTCAAGACCAAAGTTGAGAGGATCTCGAGAGAATTCCATTCGATGGTTGAACCTAGTCAAGACCTACACAAAATCAATATAAATCTGGTTAATAATCTTGATAATTGAATTAGTTAAGAAATCTTGCATTTTGTGAGATTAACGAGATGAAATCAAAAGTATTGAATTGAATTGGTCCCAGAGAGGCGACTGAAAGTCATGATGAATATGCATTCATCAGAATACCTCGAACTTAAACGTTTCTCGTCCTCGAGTAACACAAAATCTGAAACAGTCGCCAAATGAATACTTTCTGATCATGTGATTGCCTCCTCTTCACATCACAATTGTTTCTTTTCTGCTCAGTATGACTAAGCATCTCAACTTCCTGAGACCATTGAACACATCTTACCATATCTTCATTCCTGAGTTTGCTTTCCAACTTCACTTCCTCCTCACTTTTTCCAACAACAAGCATGTCAAAGAGTTTCGTAAGAGTCCAGAGGTACCCACAGAATAACAAGTGTGCATCTGATCTGATACTGGTGTATTTCAGGGTAGTGGAGGCATTTATTGTGCCTTTAGGTAGAAAAGGGAGTGAAGGGTGGTATGGAAGGAAGGAATAAATATCTCCTCTATTCGACTCAAGATTTTTATTATATTATTTACAATTTCATTTATTGCATATTTTTTGTGCGAATCTCTCCTTTATTCGACCCGAGATTGTATTTTTTGTGTGCACTTTGGCATCTTTTCTTGGTGGTATGTCCCCTATTAATTTGCAAGGGGTGTGGAAGAAGTGGATATAGAGGGAAGTGGCGTGCCACCCCGAACTTAGGGTTTGGCACTATTTTGGCTATTTTTTGTTTCTTTTTTATGGATGGAGGGGTACGAAGATGATAGAAGAAGTGTAGAAGAGAGTTCAGATTAGAATGCAACTTGATTTACAATTCTGTGCATCAGGTTGTTCTCTTTATCATACTCTGCTCAAATCATGACTTGATAAGGATCCGGTGGGGATTCCATATTGTTGTTCCACTAGTTAGTTAGGAAGCACGACGTATTTGATCCCCATCAGTTCGACAGACGCTTGTCATTTTTACATAAAGATCATGATGTTAGGATTCATAAGCTTCACAAGATGATTTCAATCAAAAGGCTAGTTTTCAGAAGAAGGTCCTTTTGAGGATCTGCTTCGAATAAGGAGGGTATAATGATACAAAATGCATAGAGATTGAAATGAAAAAGTGTCAAAAATTCATCCAGTATCTGTTCAAATTTCTTTGGAAAACTTTAAAATTTTGAAAATTTTGAAAATTTGGTCAAAAATGCAACAATGAAATCTTAAGTCTAAATTAGATGGGTGAAGGTGGAAAGTAAGATACGTACCACCCACCTTCCACCCCGAACTTAGAAATTTGCTCATCCTGAGCAAACTCTAAATCCGAGATGGAGGGGAAAGTTCATGCCGTTTGGACCATCAAATGTGGTTGTGTTCCAATCAGTGTGCATCCTCCATCTGAAAATATCAAAAATAAAAACCAATCAGAACTCAAGATAGCATCTCATGATGCAATTTTTATTTGGTACAAAATTATCTAAAAAGTAAAACAAAATTAGGCAAAATTCAAAATTGAAACTAAATATGAATTTATTGATTGGGTTGCCTCCCAACAAGCGCATTTGTTTTATGTCGATGGCTCGACTTTATTTCTTCAACTTTTATGGTGGATGTAATCTGGTTTGGAGAGTTCCAGTGATGCATTAATGCATTTGTCGGATGAGGTGAAATATCTTTTCAAATGTTGGCCATTAGCCACAACATCTCCTGACTTTTCACTCCATAAAACGAAAGCACCATGCATGTAGATGCTCTTAACAATGTATGGTCTGGTCCAACGAGAATGGAGTTTCCCTGGGAATAACCTCAGTTTTGAGTTGATCAGCAAGACTTGGTCTCCCACTTGAATGCCCTTCCTCTTGTGATGACCAGCATGCCACAACTTTGTGCGTTCTTTATAGATTCTAACATTCACATAAGTTGTCATTCGGAGTTCTTCCAGCTCCTAGAGTTGCAGAATCCTGGCTTGGCCTACTTCTTTCATATCAAAATTCAGATGTTTTATTTCCCACCATGCCTTGTGTTCCAATTCTACCGGCAGGTGGCATGACTTTCCATAGATTAGTCGAAAAGGTGTAATCCCAAGGGGAGTTTTAAAAGTAGTTTGGTAGGCCCATAAGGCGTCATTGATTTTTACTGACCAATTTTTCTGATTGCGGCCTATAGTCTTTTCTAAAATAGCCTTGAGTTGATGGTTAGAAACCTCTACCTATCCACTAGTTTGTGGATGGTAGGGTGAGGCTACCTTGTGAGTTACACCATATTTCCTCAGCAATGCTTCAAAGCTTCTTTCCAGGTAATGAGAACCTCTGTCAGAAATCACATTGTGTGGGACTCCGAATCGGGGGAAAATGATATCTTTGAACATTTTGATGATAGGTTTGGAATCACTAGTGATGGTTGATATGGCTTCAATCCATTTTGAGACGTAATCCACCACCACTAGGATGAAGGAAAATCCATGAGAAAATGGGAATGGACCCATGTAGTCCACACCCCAAACATCAAATATCTCGACTTCTTGCCACAAGTTCAGTGGCATCTCATCTCTTTTGGTTATGTTACCCGTTCTCTGGCACTTGTCACATGATAAAACAAAGTTGTAGGAATCTTTGGATATGATTGGCCAAAAGAATCCATATTGCAAAACTTTCAAGGTAGTTTTCTTAGGGCTCATATGGCCTCCAACTGGGCCTGAGTGACATTGCTCCAAAATGAGTTGAGCTTCTTCTTCGGTGATACATCATCTGTATAGGCCATCAGCACAGAGCTTGAAGAGGTACGGCTCATCCCAGTGATATTGCTTCACATCATGGAGGAAATTCTTCAGTGCATTTCCGATGCATTCGGGGTGAATGACACCCGCATCCAGGTAGTTCACAAAGTCCGTGCACCAAGGGATAGCTTCAGAAACTTTCATAAGCTGGTCGTCTGGAAGAGAATCGTTGATGGGGATCTTCTTGATTTCCAGGGCATGGATACGAATGAGGTGGTCTGCCATGACATTCTCTGTACCTTTCTTGTCTCTTATCTCCAAACCAAACTCTTGTAAGAGGAAAATCCATCTAATTAACCTAGGTTTAGCATCTTTTTTTGCCAAGAGGTGACATATAGCAACATTATCTGTGTAGACAATGACTTTTGAACCAATGAGGTAGGATCTGAACTTGTCAAAGGCATACATGACTGCAAAAAATTCTTTCTCGGTAGTTACATAATTCCTCTGAGCTTCATCGAGGGTTTTCAATGCATAGTAGATCACATTATGTTTCTTTTCTATACATTGGCCCAAGACAACACCCACAACATAATCACTGGCATCACACATAATTTCAAAAGGGTGATCCCAATTAGGGGCTCTGATGATGGGTGTTGTTGTAAGAGCATGCTTTAGATGGTTGAAACTTTTAACACATCCCTCGTCAAAATTGAACTTAGCATCCTTTAGTAGCAAATTTGTCATCGGCTTAGTTATCTTTGAGAAATCCTTTATAAACCGTCGGAAAAATCCCGCATGACCTAGGAATGCACAAACCTCCTTTACATTCGTTGGGATAGAGAGCTTGGAGATTACTTTGATCTTGGCCTTGTCTACTTCAATTCCTCGATTACTGACCCTATGGTCGAGGACAATGCCTTCCTTTACCATAAAGTGACACTTCTCCCAATTTAACACAAGTTGTGCTTCTTCACACCGTTTGAGGACAAGGGAGAGGTGTTTTAGGCATGAGTCGAATGAATCTCCGTACATAGAAAAATCATCCATAAAAACTTCCATGAAAGTTTCAGTGAGACCAGTGAATATGGCAGCCATGCAACGCTGTAAGGTTGTAGGTGCATTACAGAGGCCGAACGACATTCTTCTAAATGTGTATGTTCTGAATGGGCAGGTGAAAGTGGTTTTCTCTTGGTCATCTGGATGTATGGGTATTTGATAGAATCCAGATTAACCATCAAGATAACAAAAATATTCTTGATGAGCCAACTGTTCCAATACTTGATCAAGAAAAGGCATTGGGAAATGATCCTTTCGAGTTGCCTTGTTTAACTTCATGTAATCAATGCACATACTCCACCCTGTAACCATTTGAGTGGGGATGAGTTCATCATTTTCATTTCGTATCACAGTAGTTCCACCTTTCTTTGGGACCACATGCACGGGACTCACCCATGGTGAATCCGATATCGGATAGATTATCCCAACAATGAACAGTTTAATGACTTCACGATGAACTACTTCCTTCATATTTGGATTCAATTTGCATTGATGTTCAATAGTTGGCTTGTGATCTTCCATAATGGGGATTTTGTGCATGCATAATGCTTGACTAACCCCGGTGAGGTCACTCATCTTGTAGCCGATTGCTTTACTTCTTTCCTTCAATTCCTTCAAAAGTTTATTTTCTTATTCCACCATTAGATCTGAGTTTATGATGACTGGGCAGACTTTTAGGTCATCTAGAAATGTGTATTTTAATCCTTTGGGTAGGGGCTTCATTTTGGGAGCTTGTGGCTGTTCACATGCTTCTTCAGTAACTTCCACTGATTTTAGTTCCTCAATCTTGGCTTTAGGATCTTCTTTAGCGGTATCGAGGTGGAAAACACAACTTTTCACTTGTTCATCGTCTGAACTTTCTGCATTTGGATTAGTAAGGGTCATCCCTAAAGAGTCTTCTTGTTCATAATCCTCTTGCATAAGGAGTGACATCTTCTCTACGCATTCAATCAAGTAGACTTCCTCTTGTATGCTTGGTATTCACATGCTTTCAAAAACCTTGAATTCGAGAGTTTCTTTACCTAATCTGAGCAGCAAAGTTCCTGCTTCGACGTCAATCAGAGCTCTTGCAGTGGCAAGGAATGGACATCCAAATATGCGAGGGTATCTAGTGTCTTCCTTTATGTCCATGATGACAAAATCACAAGGGACATAGGAATCTCTTCCAACCTTGACAGGGACATCCTCAATGATTCCTAAAGGTAGAGTCACAGTGTTATTTGCAAGTTGTATGGTCATGCCAGTCAGGATAAGTTCAACAAACCCTAGCCTCTTGCAAAAGCTAAGTGGCATTATGGAAATGCTAGCACCAAGATCTGCCAATCCCTTTTTACACGAAGAATCACTGATATGGCAGGAGATCCCAAAAGATCCTAGATCTTTCTACTTCTTGGGCATCTTACTCAGGATGATATCTGAAGTAGTCGTCACCAACTTAATTGTCTCATGCTCTTCAGTTATGTATTTCCTTATCAGAAGTGATTTCATATATTTTGTCCAGGATGGTATCTCTGCCAACGCATCTAGGAAGGGTATATCAACATGAAGCTTTTTCATAGTTTCTTTAAATTTATTGAAATGAGTATCGAGCTTGGTTTGCTTCAAATGAGCTGGGAAAGGTATACAAGGCTTTTACATAGGAATATCAGGCTCTGGTGTTGCTTCTTCCTCTTTTGTAGTAGGTTTCACATAATTTTCTTTCTCTGACTTATCATTGCTTGGCTGCTCCTTCAGAATAGGTTTAGGTTCTTTGTCAACTTGATCATTCACCTAGTCTTATTTATCTATGACAACCACTGGTGTCTTGGCAGAAGGGTCAGGATATACATTACTAGAAAAAGTCATAACAACCTTCAATTGCTTAGGATGTTTAGGGTTGTTCTCCAGTTTTCCAGCAAAGGCTCCGACGGGTGGCTTCACGCTAGCTGCAAATTGGGCTAGTTGAGATTCAATGGCTTTCTGATGTGCTTCCTGGTTAGCTATCATGGTTTGTTGTGACTGCAACTTCTTCTCAATGGTCGTCAGTTTGTCATCAGGAGAAATGGGTCTGGTTTTTTGCCCTTGTTGTTAATTTTGGTAAGGGACTTGGTTGGGGTTCTGAAATTGAGAATTGTTCTGATAATTGTTGAAGTTCCTGTTCTGAAAGTTTCCCCTAAAGTTCCCTTAATTTCCAGAGATTTGTTGTTGGTTATACTGAAATCCTGGTGGGCCTCTTTATTGGTTAGTTGAACCAAGTTGTCACGAGTTTTCCGCTCCTGAAGGATTTCCATATTGAAAACCAGGGTGGTTCCTATTTTGATTCGGATTGTAGTATCCTTGACCAGGAATGGTGTTGACGACATTAAGATTTTCTAATTAACTATTATCTCCTTGTCTACATGTGTTGCTTAAAACAACATCGTAAAGAACATTGCATGCGAAAGTGGAATGATCAGTACTTTTGCATGCTTCACATAACAATGAAGATGACTTGATCTGTTCTTGTTGTTGAGGGGGTGAACGTCCTCTTCCAAATGCAGCAAGGGATGATTCGATATGATCTTGCTTGGCAACTAAGAGTTTGAGGGTTTTAGCAATTTACTTGTATTCTGGAATAACTTCAGCCATAGCTACCTTCAACACTCCCTTGCCTACAGACCTACCCCAATCAACTTGATTTTTAGCTCCAAGGGTGACAACCCTCCATGCACTATCATAACTCTGACTCATGAAGTTTCCTCCAGATGAGGAATCTAAGAATCTCTTGATATCGTCATCCACACCTCTATAGAAGATCTCGATGAGTTGATTCTTAGGGATTCCATGGTGTGAACACTTGCGTAGAAGTTCCTTATATCTTTCCCATGCTTCAACAAGAGTTTCTCCAGGGGATTGAGTGAACATTGTTATTCATCCCCTAATTTCATAGGTGAGAGAAGGAGGGTAGAATTTTTCCAGAAAAACATTTTGAAGTTGTTCCCAAATAGTGATGGGTTCACATTGCAAGGAGTTGTACCAACTCATATCTCTATCAACAAGAGAATACTTGAAAAGACGAAGTCTAATGGCATCATTAGATACTCCATTTTGCTTTGTCATGGCACATAGATCAATAAACCTCAAAAGATGTTCTTGACTATCTTCACCTTGTTTACTATAGAATGGGTTATTTTGAAGCAAGGTAATCCAATGTGCCCTTATCTCAAAATTTGGAGCATGGATGGGAGGAGGTTGGACTAGGTGATGAACATCAGCATCTTTGGGGATTGAGAACTCCCTAAGATCCTTTTGCAGTTCCGCTGCTTGCGTTGTTGCTTGTGCTGCTAGAATTTCTTCTTGTACTGTGGCTCTGGCTTCTTGCATGAGCCTCTCTCTGTGCATTGATGGCTAGAGCCACCCTTCGGGCTATTTCCTCCTCTTGAGCCATTCTTGCTTGATTCTCTCTGTTCTGACGATGAAAGGTTCTGTCAATTTCTGGATCAAAACTGGCAGTGAGTCCGGGACTTTTCAAACGGTGACTACACCAGTCTTGGAGGTACCTGAGATCAAAAGATCTGAAGAAAGATTGATGGAGTGGAGTGAAATTCAAGTAGATGATCGATTGTATCAAAAGAAAAACAAAAATCCTAAATTATCCTTAAAAGAACTAGATTTGACTAACTGATTTCGTTGTCCCCGGTAATGGCGCCAGAATTTGACGTGGAAATTATCGCACTAACAAACTCACTTGGGGTTGAAATCCCCAAGCTTTTACCAAAACCTCATGCAATAATACCACCCGCAAGCGAACATGTCTTATCGCAGTATAGATAAGGATCGAATCCCAAAGGACAACATTTTTAAGAATCTTTGTCAGTTGAATCTAGCACAAGTAAGACAAATATTTAGAACGATTGATTGGTTTGTGGTTAATTAGACTAATTGCAAGAAAGTAAATGAGTAGAATTAAAGTTTGTTCTAGATTAATGATATGGAATCGCTGGGATGGTACCAGGTTTCACCACCACTGTGCATGCAAACACATCCAAACATATAACATCCAGGCAAGAATCTAACTATTCAAATGGAGCTGCTGTGAACCCTCTGTGAGGATAGGCTCACGTAAGCATCACCTTAGGCAGCCGATTTCTTGTCACCCTCTAGTTCATTCACTTATGACTCCGAAGATACAACATCCAACTGAGGCTGAGGGCCCCCCTTGAGGGTAGGCACACAGAAGCGTCACAGTGGGCTAGATGGCTCGTCCCCTCATAGATCACACACTTACGACCTCAAGGAACCCTATCAAAAGTCTCGTCAAGGAGTCAACCGTGCTAACCAACAAGCATGTAGGCGATTAGTTCGCAAGCAAACATCGACGATAAACAAAGAAGATACAAAATCCAACTGAAGTTGCGAGCCCCACTTATGGGTAGGCACACAAAAGTGTCACCGAAGGCTAGATGGCTCGTCCCCTAACAGATCACTCACTTACTAACTCAAGGAATCCCATTCTATTTCTAGTTTGGGAGTCTACCCCATTAATCGACATTCTACCCTACATATATAAGTTCTCACAACATAGGGAAGAACAAGATGAAAGCAAACACGTAATCAAGCTACAAACATTATCAATTAACAATGAAATGGAAAGTTATATACATTGCCTTGGAATGTTAAATAAAAAGACATGAAAGCATGGGCAGCGGGGCTAGTACCCACACCCCAATAAAAGCAGACTACTTGCTCATGGTGCGAGAAACAAGAAGAATAAGAGAGAAGGAAGATTCTGCTGTGAGCATGATGCAAAAGGTAGTCGCAGCTAGGTGAACATGATGCGGTCTTCTACGTCGTGTCGGGGTAGATCTGGGCAGACCTTCTTCTCCACCTTTGTTCTCTTCTCGGCCTCCTTGCACGCAGCAAGAGGAGGTGTGGGCGGCATGACAATGGCGTGAATATGGTGGAGTGGTGGTGGTGTGGAAGTGAGACTGATCCTTTGCTCAAGCAGCATGTCAGTGTCCTGGAATCGATGCCCAAATGAGGACCCTTGTGGTCCTATTTATAGGCTTGGATGGGGTCCTCACGTTTTTGCTATGAGTTTGCTCCAAATGGTTTGGAGCAAACAGTTTGCTTGAACGGTCTGGAGCAAACAGTTTTGGAGACCGTTTGACATCCAAACAGTCTTGGCTTCTATCGGTCTCTGCCTCTGATCGGTTTTGTGCCCCAACCGATCTTGCTTCCAAACGGTCTGGAGATGAAAATGGTCTTGTAGACCGATGGGATCCAAACTGTCTTGAGGACCGATGGGGCTTGCACGGTCTCGCTGATCAAACAGTCTTGGCACCCGAATGGTCTTGTGGGCGACTGGCCTATCGGTCTTGAGACCGTATGGTGCCAAACAGTCTTGAAACCATATGGCATCAAACAGTCTTAGTCATCCAAACAGTCTTGAGGACCGATGGCCTCCAAACGGTCTTCAACATCCAATCGGTCCTTGGTCCTAACGTTTTTGAACCCGTTAAGTGTCATGCGTTCTTGAGACCGTCTCGCTGATCAAACAGTCTTGAGACCGTATGGGCTCAAATGATCCTGAGACCATTTAGGTAGAGTAGTGAGTGGAGGACCATGTAGATGAATGTTTGAGACCAAGAGGTCAAAACCGCATGGGTAGACTGTTAGGGAAAACCATTTGGTCAAGACCAAATGGTCAAGACCAAATGGTCAAGACCAAAGTTGAGAGGATCTCGAGCGAATTCCATTTGATGGTTGAACCTATTCAAGACCTGCACAAAATCAATATAAATCTGGTTAATAATCTTGATAATTGAATTAGTTAAGAAATCTTGCATTTTGTGAGATGAAGGAGATGAAATCAAAAGTATTGAATCGAATTGGTCCCAGAGAGGCGACTGAAAATCATGATGAATATGCATTCATCAGTAGGATAGTTTACTTTCTTGTTATGACGAAGAAGAAGATGCTCCGCACCAGGCCAGCTAATTGTCTAGGAGGAGGATCGAACGATTATAGGACTGAGATGGACCGAGGAGGATGAGCCGACCAGATCAACTAGAAGACCTGACTGATTGACCTAGATTGGCAAGCACATATCTTCCTCAACAATAAGTTTCTGCATGTGATGTAGACCCTAGGTTGTGGTAATTCCTTGTGGCTCCAAGGAATTACATTGGAATGGCCATAACCATCACTTTTTTATTGCATGTTTGCGTTGTGGGTTATAGCATGTATAAGATACGTACTATATATATGTAGTGATTGGTTAATGTATATGTATTATACAATCTCCCTCAATAAAATATTAAGTCATAGACGCTTTTCATTAGCAGCACACATGAAAAGCTTGATCAACCAAGCGTGGGCACCCCAAGGGTGGTACGTCATTTATCTCATGGAAGTGTGATGGTAATAATGTGGGTCTGCCAAACATGGTGCATTAATATCAAGTTGGCTATTGGGCCAGGCTTAACTGATGATTCTTAGATAGTCTAAGACCACTGGAATATTACAGAATGATCTATTTGTGCATATCATCTATCCAAAAATTGCATAAGATGCAATTAGCAAATGTTGCCTACCTTATGAATTTGTCATGAGCGCTAGAGTTGGTTGGGTATTGACTAATTTTGTTTTGGGATCTTGGCCCACTAGAAGATTGTACGCTGTGATCTTCTAAATTGATATTGAGGGCTATCAAATTGATTAAAATAGTGGGAATGATAGTTAATTAAAGATCCAATTAATATCAACTTTTCAAATAAAATAAAATAAAATCAAAATAGTCTTGGCAAATGCACATTTTCTCTTTTGGAAATCAAATGGAAAACACTCAATCATTGGGATCGAATGAGTTAATTGAGATTTATTTCCATAACTAGTTCAGGACCTTGAGAAGTGTTCTACATGTTCCTGAAGCACCAATGCCAATATCAACTCCAAATTCACCTAAGACTGACATAGATGCTTCTTTGAAGCATGCCAATGATGTTGTGAACATCAAGAACCTTATGTTGGGCTCTATGAACTATGAGTTGCATAAACAACATGATAAGCATGAAAGGTATACTGTTTTAAGGTGCTATTTGAGTGCAAAATGACAAAGGGAGAACCAATAGAGCCTCATGTGCTCAATATGATTGGACATATGAAGAATCTAGAAAAACTGGGATTTCCTTTAGAGTTGGCCACAAATATGACTTTACAATCATTGCCTAAATCATATAGCCAGTTTATCGAGAGTTATCACTTGAGTAACATGGCTAGACCGCTATCAGAGTTACTTGACATTTTGATAAGTGTCGAACCACAAATGAAGATGGATAGATCTGTGACAATGATCAGCAGAGTTGAGTCCAAGGACAAAGGCAAAGCTGAGAAGCGTTTTGTGACTAAGCTAAAGTCCAAGTCTTCTGTGCTCAAAATAAGGAGAAAGATAAGGGGACATAGGAAGATGAAGCAAGGGATTGGGATCTCTACTTCTAGTATATATGTAATTGAGGTTAACTTTAATGCTTCCTCATCATGGGTACTAGATACCACATGTGTATCACACATTTGCTCAAATGTGAAGGATATGAAAAGCAGTAGATCTTTAGAGAAAGGTGAGGTAGAACTGTGAATTGCAAATGACACAAGAGTTGCGTCCAACACAGTTGGAACCTATGAGTTATCTCTACCAAGTGGGCTAGTAATAGAGTTAGAGAACTGCTATTACGTACCTACCATTAATAGGAACATCATATTTGTATCATGTTTGGACAAGAATGGATCCAAATTTCTTATAAAGAATGGAAGATTTCCTATTTGTAAAGATGGGATCTTTTATGGTAGTACCCCAATGTCTTATGGTCTATACTTGATAGATCTAGAGACAAGTGTATATAACATAAATTCTAAAAGAAAAAAAACTCAATGACTCAAACCAAACATACCTTTGGCATTGTCTTCTAGGGCACATAAATGAGAAATGCATATCCAGACTCCATAAAGATAGTTATCTAGACTCTTTTGATTTTGAATCAATAGATACATGTGAATCTTATTTGTTGGGCAAGATAACCAAGACTCCCTTCACTAGAAATAGTGAGAGGGCTAATGATCTATTAGGATTCATACATACTGATGTTTGTGGCCCTTTTAGAACAACTTCTAGAGGTGGGTATTAACACTTCATTACCTTTACTAATTATTTCAGTAGTTATGACTGTGTTTACATGATGAAACACAAGTCAGAAGCTCTTGAAAAGTTTAGATACTTCATGAATGAAGTATATAACCAACTTGGTAAAAGTATTAAGGAACTTCATTATGATCGAGGTGGAGAATACTTGAACCAAGACTTTTAGGACCTTCTGAGAGCCCGTAGTATTGTATCACAATGGACTCCACCTGGAACACCATAGCATAATGGTGTATCAGAAAGAAGGAATCACATATTGCTAGATATGGTGCAATCTATGGTGAGTTTTGCTGATCTTTTGACTATCTTTTGGGGTATGCTCTCGAAATTGCCACGTTTACACTTAACCGAGTACCATCAAGATTGGTTCAAAAGACACCATATGAGATATGGTATGGGAAGCATCCCAATGTGTCTTTTATGAAGATTTAGGGATGTGAAGCTTATGTTATAAAAAAATTTTCTCAAAATCTTGTCCCTAAGTCTGATAAATGTTATTTTTTTGGATATCCTAAGGAGAGCAAAGGATATTACTTTTATTCCCAATCTGACAATAGAATTTTTATTGCCAGAGAGGTTGTATTCCTAGAGAAGGAATTTATTTCCAAAGAAATCAGTGGGAGAAAAGTAGAACTCGAAGAGGTTCAAGACCAACAGGAAAACATTGAACTAGTTGAGGTACATGAGGAACAAGGAGACTCACAAATTGTTATAGAATCTCAAACTCCTCATGTGATACGTGAACCTCATAGATCTAGTAGGACATGCCTTGATACTGAGAGATATAGATATCTTGTAACTCAAGAAGGCGGTGAGTTGATCATAGATGATGAGCTAACAATCTGTCTAGAAGCTATTGAGGGGCCAAAATATGAGAAATGGATTGAGGACATGAGATCTAAGATGGAATCCATGTATACCAACAAAGTATGAACTTTGGTGGATTCACCTGAAGGGGTAAAACCCAAAGGGTGCAAGTGTGTCTTCAAGTAGAAGACATACATGGATGGTAAAGTGCAAACCTATAAGGCCAGATTGGTTGCAAAGATTTTTAGACAAGTTCAAAGGTGTTGACTATGACAAAACCTTTTCTCCAGTTGCCATGGTTAATCCATCAGGATCATGCTTTCTATTGCATCTTATCTTGACTATGAGATTTGGCATATGGACGTTAAAACTGTTGGATCCTAGATGGGTGATTAGATGCTCTAGGGGGGGGGGTGAATAGAGCTGAATGCACTTAAACAAAATTCATTAAACCTTCAAGATATATCACAAAATAAGGTTACTAAATAGGAAATTTGTGTGCAACTAAAACAGGCATAGCAAGGATGATAGAGATTGAGCAAACACAAGTAGACAAGCTATTTAGAGTGGTTCCACACTTCAAACTAGAAGTATGTCAGTCCACTTACCTAGAGAGGTCAACCTCTAGGATTTCCTAACCATTGCATTCTTATATTCATTCATAAGACTTACAATACATGACCAAACAAAGGACTTACCTATCCAATACAAAGAGTCTTCAACCTTACCAAGGACTTTCCCACTTTACAAGGAGTCTTCCGCCTTCTTCCAAGGACTTACCTACTCTTGCACAAGTCTTCAGCCTTGTAAGAATTACCCACTCTTCTTGGATATTCCTCCTTTGACTTCACCTTCACTCGGAGAAGATTCCACCAAGGACTTACCCACTTGAGCAAGGAGTCTTCTGCCTTCACTAAGGGTTTACCCACTCTAGCTCCAAGTCTTCGACCTTGATCTTCACCTAGGGACACCTTCCATTGTTCTTCTTCACCTCTCTTAGCTAAGAGAGAGAACCTTCATCTTCATGATTGAAATGAGAGAAAGGGAGGTGGTGGAAGTGAGAGCCTCACAAGATATACATGTAGGACTAGCTCTCTTACAGATTTCCTACTCACTCTAATGGATGTAGCAAGTGATTAAGCTTAGAGAGAGAGGAGGCTGTAGGAAGCAGTCAACTATAGAATAGGAACCTCACATAGAGTTTGCATTGAATGCTCAACCTTGGAATGAATCCCAAGAGGTACTATTTATAGTTGGGGATGCCTCTTAGCCTTTGGGAACACTTGAGAATGAAAACTAGCCATTTTGTGGCTTGCAACGGATATATTTTCACTTGTTGCAACTCCACAACGGCTAGAAGCACTTTTCTGCACTTTTCTGTATAGTGCAATCAATCAAGTTTCTATAAGGGTAACTCGACCGATAGAGTAAAAGACAAAGCCGATATTCATACCATCGGTCGAGTTTGTCCTGGGGAAACTCGACCGACCAATGAAAATCGATTTGGTCACTTACTCCATCGGTCGAGTTCTGTGTAGTACAAACTCGACCAATCAAAAGTCATTTTCAAGATCCAATTAGGATCGGTCGAGTTTGCAACTCACAGAACTCGACCAATGAACAACCTGATGTGAATTTTGGAAAATGGCTTTTGAGTGCTTAAACATTCGATCTAAGTGCTCCTGATTTTTTCTAAGCTTAATTACAAGTCATACAATCATTACAAGTGATTTACAACATGATTCTAATGGATTTACATAATATTACAAAAGCATGCACTTGTATTGACTTTGACTTGTCTTTTCTCCAATTTGATATGTGCAAGATAGGGCATTTGGAGTGTGTCTATACCTAATATGAAATCACTCAAGTAGAAGCATTAGACACCAATATGTGGAATGGTTAGTCATCATCAAAACACAGGTTTAGTCAATTTAGACGTGAGTTAACATTGACCTAATTGACCTTGAGTCAACATTCTCCCCCTTTTTGAAGATGACAAACCATTCCATAAATGCATTGAAAGCTTTTAAGTAAAGTCATACCTTTGGAGAAACCTAGGGGTTTCAATAGAATTCAGTTCATATGATCGCCCTCAATTGATGTGCATGGAGTTCTCATACTCCCCCTCAATTGATGTTATTTCTCCTACATGGTTAGCTTTCATAACATTTATAGAATACTATGTCTTCTACTCATATATGTTCTACACATATATATCTTCTCCCCTTTACATGGACATACTTCTCCTCTTCATGTAAGACATGCCTTCTTCCTCTTTTAAAAGAAGACATACCTATACCTTTCTCCCCCTTTGTCATTTCAAAAAGTAGGGTTATGAAGAAATAAGAAACATCACTTGTTAAAGAGAAAGGAGATAACACAAAGTTATATAAGGAGAGTAGAAGAGCACAGATAGGGGCTTGTCCAAGCATAGAAAGAAAAGCAAGTTAAAGCATATACTTTAACAACCCAAAAATGTAAGATAAGGTGCTGTAGAAAAACAATAAATCACAATTTTGACCCTCAAGATGATATAATTTGCCCAAAAAGTGTCAGGGCTCATGGCAAAGCCATGAGCCTTGCTCAGAAGGTCGTTTCTGCATAAAAACACTACTCTTGCAGCAAAAACTGAAACTGGAGCAAAATTTGCATAAAATCTAAAAATACTCCAATTTCTACATATAATGTAGATCTATGTACCCTGCATCACAATGTTATGCAATCAACTCAAGATAGTAGATATGAAATTCAAGGAACAAGCTTGAGCATGTATGAGACAAGATACAAGCATAGCATATAGATGTGTAGAGATGCCAATTATAAGCAAGGTTAGAACTACATGTATGTGAACTACTAGTAGATGTTATCACAGGTTAGGACTACTAGTAGGATCTAGATCATAGTGAAAGATGCACAAATTAAAGAGCAAGCTATGAGTAGATGAAGAGATATCCAAACAAAGAGATATGAAATTTTAGAAGCATGAAAGGATATAACTCACTAGATATGCATCCTTACCATAAGATGATTACCCCTAAGAACCTCAAGGTTGTATCAAAACAAGATATACACCTAGATAGATGTAACAAGTTAGAGTACAACGGAAGCAATTTTAGACACAACCAAGAGATTCAAAGAGATCATCATCAAAACCTGCAAAACAAATCAAAGAAAGTAATTGCAAGATATAGATATACCAATTTAGAGCAATTAGAGAGATGGAGTTGTAAGCAAGATAGGCAATTTAGAACATGGAAATATGCATATATAAATGTACCAAATGAGAGTGCCAAAGAATAAGGCTATTGGTTGAGAAAATCTAGTTAAGAGGGAAATTCTCATTTAATAAGACAAATGTATATTCTATGCACAGTGTTATCGGTCGAGTTCTATGCATTGATAACTCGGCCGATGACAACTACTGGCGACACCCATTGGTGCCTATCGGTCGAGTTTCAAATAGGGAAAACTCGACTGACAGAGCAGCTGTCAAAAAGCACATATATTTCATGAAAACATATTTAAAAGGCATGCTAAATATACAAACCATATCCAAACATGTGTAAGCAAGTTAGTAATGCACTATAGAAGCATTAGAAATAGTTTTTGAGCAAAAGTGTGAAGAGAAACACAAAATACCACTTTTGACTCAAAACCATATGTATAGTGCACACTAACTTGACAAAAATAAGTTAGAAATGGTTATAAGAAATAAAAACTTTACCTTTGTTCTTACCATTCTTTTTCCACTTGTTGTCACCCTCTACACATCTCACCTTTCTTCTTTCATGTGGATTGAGAAGTCAATTTGCAATTCAATAGCTCAAGTCAATCCATTTGCAAGTACCTATAAGAAGAAAGATGAAATGGTCCCCAATCATATTTTTGGGCCCAGAGGGGTTATCTTAGCAACCAAAGACCTAGTGCTCTTGGGTGTTTTCCTAAAAGGACAACAAGTAGAATAATGACCAATTTCATTGCAATAGTTGCATGTGCCCATAGTCTTGTAACTCGAGGATTCTCCATGGAATATCATAGGTCCTTTACCTTTGTTGTTCCTTTGACTACTATCATACCCTAAACCATGTCTACCAATTTGTTTAGTAGTATGGTGTAGGATTTCATTAAGATTCTTTTTACCAACCAAGAATCTTTGCAAAGAAGATCTCAAACTATCATTATCATGCTTAAGAGAAGCAATAGTAGAAGACAATTGATTAATATTATCTCTAGCATGCAAAAGATCATTTTCTAAGCAAAGATCTTTAGTTAAACAAGAATCTCTATCAATATGAAGAGCAACAACGTCATTCTCTCTATTAATAGAACTAGAACAAGATTCATGCACATTGATTTTAGCAAGCAAGGAGGCATTTTCTATTTCTAATTCTTGCAAAACAAAATCTTTGTCCTTGTTTTCAGATTTAAGAACATCAATATCATGCATGAGAGAATCAACAATTAAAGTATGTTGTTCATTAGAACTAGGCATGAGAGGTTGAGCTTCTAGAAATCTAATCTTATCAAGCAAACTAGCATTTTCAAGTTTAAGAGAGTCTACTTGGCTAAGACAAGCATTTTTATCATCAAGCAAGCAAGGATTAGCATGCTCAAGATCATCTAGTTCTACATGCAAATTATCAACAATTCTAGCAAGTTTTTTTCTTTTTCCTTTTTCCTTTTATAAGACTTAAGAGAGGCACAAGTATCATGAATAATTGTAATCAAAGATTCTTTATCTAAAGAGTTTAGATTTACCTCACTCGAGTCCTTACTTGTTGATGCATAAGAGCAAAATGGTATTCTCCTTCATCACTAGAGCTTGAGCTTGATCCTTCACTTGAATCTTCACTTGAGCTTGAGTTGGAGGAGCCACTTGAGCTTGAGTGCCATTTCTCCTTCTTCTTGTGAAGATGGGTCTTTTTGCCTTGTGGGAAATATTCCGTGTAGTGACCCTTCTTTCCACATGTGAAGCACCGGATGGAGGAGGACTTGCCTTTGTAAAGTTTATCCTTGGAGTACATGACATTTTATTCAACTTGAGAGGATGGAGAAGCTTGAACAACAATAGCCTTGATTTGAGGTTTGATTTCAGCCTTCTTCATTCTCTTGAGTTCTTTCTCTTCTTGTCTTTCTACTTCCTCCCTCTTGTCAAGTGTGGCTTCATGTGCTTGTAGATTTCCAATCAGCTTTTCAATAGGAATATCCTTAAGAGACCTTGCTTCTTCAATGGAAGTCACCTTGGGTTCCCACCTCTTAGGGAGAGTTCTAAGGATCTTTGAGTTGATCTCTCCACTAGACATGGGATGCCCTAGAACAACAAGACCATTCACAATGGTGTTGAGCCTTGAGTACATGTTGGCTATCCTCTCCTCCTTTCCCATCTTGAAGTTCTCAAGCAACCCTTTGAGCATGTAGACTTTGCTTTCCTTCACTTGATCTGTCCCTTCATAAGTGATGCAAAGCTTTCTCCATACCTCATAGGCTATTTCACATGAAGAAATCCAGTTGAACTCGGTGGGGGTCATGGAGGCATAAAGAATGTGCATGGCTCTAGCATTTAAGGTATCTTCATCCCATTCTTCAATCTTTGTCTTTGGTAGCATGTATGGGCTGTTCACCATTTGCCACATCTTAAGACTTGATCCTTGGATGTAGAATTGAAGCCTTCTTCTCCAATAGAGGAAATTGCTCCCATCAAAGATTGGTAGGCTGATCAAGTATCTCCCTCCTTGGTAGTCACCCATCTTCTCCTACTTGTTGAAGTATGCTTGGAGAAGCCCGCTTTGATACCAATTGTTAGATCCTTATATGGGTGATTAGATTCTCTAGAGGGGGGGGGTGAATAGAGCTGAATGCACTTAAACAAAATTCATTAAACCTTCAAGATATATCACAAAATAAGGTTGCTAAATAGGAAATTTGTGTGCAAATAAAACATGCATAGAAAGGATGAGAGAGATTGAGTAAACACAAGTAGACAAGATATTTAGAGTGGTTCCACACTTCAAACTAGAAGTATGTCAGTCCACTTACCTAGAGAGGTCAACCTCTAGGATTTCCTAACCATTGCATTCTTATATTCATTCATAAGACTTATAATACATGACCAAACAAAGGACTTACCTATCCAATACAAAGAGTCTTCAACCTTACCAAGGACTTACCCACTTTGTAAGGAGTCTTACGCCTTCTTCCAAGGACTTACCTACTCTTGCACAAGTCTTCAGCCTTGTAGGAATTACCCACTCTTCTGAGATCTTCCTCCTTTGACTTCACCTTCACTCGGAGAAGCTTCCACCAAGGACTTACCCACTTGAGCAAGGAGTCTTCTGCCTTCACCAAGGGCTTACCCACTCTAGCTCCAAGTCTTCAGCCTTGATCTTCACTAAGGGACACCTTCCCTTGTTCTTCTTCACCTCTCTTAGCCAAGAGAGAGAACCTTCATCTTCATGATTGAAATGAGAGAAAGGGAGGTGGTGGAAGTGAGAGCCTCACAAGATATACATGTAGGACTAGCTCTCTTATAGATTTCCTACTCACTCTAATGGATGTAGTAAGTGATTAAGCTTAGAGAGAGAGGAGGTTGTAGGAAGCACTCAAATATAGAATAGGAACCTCACATAGAGTTTGCATTGAATGCTCAACCTTGGAATGAAGCCCAAGGGGTCCTATTTATAGCTGGGGATGCCTCTTAGCCTTTGGGAACACTTGAGAATGAAAACTAGCCATTTTGTGGCTTGCAACATATATATTTTCACTTGTTGCAACTCCACAACGGCTAGAAGCACTTTTATGCACTTTTTCATACAGTACAATCGGCCGAGTTTCTATAAGGGTAACTCGACCGATAGAGTAAAAGACAAAGCCGATATTCAGACCATCGGTCAAGTTTGTCCTGGGGAAACTCGACCGACCAATGAAAATCGATTTGGTCACTTACTCCATCGGTCGAGTTCTGTGTAGTGCAAACTCGACCGAGCAAAAGTCATTTTCAAGATCCAATCAAGATCGGTAGAGTTTGCAACTCACAGAACTCGACCGATGAACAGCCTGATGTGAATTTTGGAAAATGGCTTTTGAGTGCTTAAACATTCGATCTAAGTGCTCCTAATTTTTTCTAAGATTAATTACAAGTCATACAATCATTACAAGTGATTTATAACATGATTCTAATGGATTTACATCATATTACAAAAATGTGCACTTATATTGACTTTGACTTGTCTTTTCTCCAATTTGATATGCGCAAGATAGGGCATTTGGAGTGTGTCTATACCTAATCTAAAATTACTCAAGTAGAAGCATTAGACACCAATATGTGGAATGGTTAGTCATAATCAAAACACGGGTTTAGTCAATTTAGACGTGAGTCAACATTGACCTAATTGACCTTGATTCAACAAAAACTACATTCCTTAACTTGAATAATTATAAGGATGTGTACGTGACACAACCTAAAGGTTTTATAAATCCATTAATGCAAATAAATTTTATAAGCTGCAAAGGTCAATCTTTGGATTGAAGCAAGCATTTCAGAGATGGAATCTTCTATTTGACAATACAATCAAAGAGTTTGACTTGAGTCAGAATGAAGATGGAATATGTGATTACAACAAATTTAGTGGGAGCATGTCTATATTCCACATAATTATGGGGAATAATGTCCTTATCCTGTTAATGTTAAAACCTAGCAAGGAATGTACCTTCTCTATGAAGGACTTAGGAGAAGCATCCTATGTGATATGAATTAAGATATATAAAGATAGATCCGAGAAGCTTCTCAACCTAAGAAAGAGCACATACATTGGCAAGATGTTGAATTGTTCAACATGAAAGACTTAATGATAGAAAACTTATCCATGTTCCATGGAGTTAGTATCTCAGGAGCCTAGTATCCTAGTTCTTGTGAAGAATATGAACCCATAGATAGATGCCATATGCATTCACAATTAGATCTACTAATGTAGTGGTATGTACTTATCTTGTTATCTCATATGTATTGGACATGACGAGAATATATCTAGTTATCTCATATGTATTGGACTTGACGAGAGGATATCCAGTCATCTCATATGTATTGGACATGATGAGACGATACATATATATACCTATCTAGCAATCTTGTATGTATCAGACATGATGAGAGGGTATATGGCAGATGCTAGTGAGAGCCAATGGACTACCATACTGAACATCCTTAGGTGCTTGTGAAGCACTAAAGGATCCATTCCTTGAGTATGGTGATGAGGAAGAGTTGAGTGTAAAGGGTTACACTGATGCAAGCTTCCAAACTAAAAAATAAAGGATCACAATCTAAAATTAGTGTTTGATATTAAACGAGAACTATAAGCTAGAAAGGGTTTTGAGCTAATGACCATTATTCAAATATACAATAGAAGCCTAGTATCTCTGTGTTATAAGAACATTAGAGAATACTGTATGGATTAAAAGGTTCATATGGGTGAACTTGTGTGAGGTTCCAACCATTGATGACATAGTAGAAATACTCATGACAACAATGGAGCTACTAGTTAGACTGGGAATCTTAGATATCATACTACGACGCTTCCATCTCATACGAGTAGTCGTACAACGAAGAGATGTGAAAATTGCAAGATACTGACTTGAAGCAAATGTTTCTAAACCCGCTACTAAAGCACTTTTGTAGAAGAAACATGATGTTCATGTTAGGTCACTCAGAATAAAATGTGTGGGTGATTGGATCTAAGTACAGGCAGTAGTCTTTTGGTATGTATGCCTAGAGAGCCAATCATATGATGATTGTAATGGAAGAAATGTAAATGATTTGATTATTAATAAAGGTAGGTTTCCAATTTATTCTTTTTTATTCAGTGATGATATAATGAAATAACATAATAAATGTCTGGAGAATGATATTACTCAATGATGTATGTCTTCAGGTTGAGGACCTAAAGAATGAGATCATATGGATGTTAATAGTATATACATTCTCATTATGCCCCTGTTCGGTTGTTATTATTGAAGGTAAATAGACAACAATAACACATAAGATCAAAGTGTGAGTTGGTTGATGACATAATCTCATTAGTCATGATATGGTGATATCAAACCAAGAATATATATAAATGTTAGAGAATAGTGTATCGGACAGACCCACCTTGAGACTAACACATGGAAATCGTTACCATGGTAGTCATAATCAACTCTCACAATGATGGTGGTGTTTTTAGTTCTTAGACAGGAAATCACTACACTCATCACATGTCATTCGGTATGCTTTGACATCATCAAACACAATCCTAAAACATGGGTTGTTATAAAGGTGATGATTGGGTGACTAAGACACATGGTGACTGACTATGAGTGATAGAAATGGGATTTGTCCCTCCTAAGGGAGTATGATATCTAAGGCCACTTGATTAGATAGACTAAGAAATGCGTGGCCACACACATGTGAGTCAGTATGTGATATTTGAGCTCACATATATGTCAGACAGTCTACTCTGGTTCAAGGAAAAAGATTGAATAATAATGAGGATGACTGCTCCATGCCTCTAGTTCAATGTAGATATTAGTGACAAAGGAACTATACAAATACTATAACATCATACATAGATTGTAGGTTAAAGTTGTTCTCCAACTTTTCATTTACTTGGGTAGCAATGATGTTGACTAGGCACCGCTCATTGCTTGTCATGTCATAAGTTATGGACACTCACCACAAATGTAATATGGGACCTATTGGGTCACACACGTAGGAACTCATCTAGAAGAGGATTTTGATATTGAATGATGAAAGGATTGATTACTAAAGTGGTTAGGTATTTAATTCATGCAACAAATCAGCTGACTGGACTGCCAAATGATCAGTTCAAGTATTGAGACAGTTGTTTGGAGTGTCAGGATGGTATTATTGTACATTGGCTGGAATTCATCCTGACCCGAGCTGTGAAATTCCCATCTCACTTGTGCGAGATGACTGTATGGCATGGGGAAGGATGTCGTCTTGTTTTCACCAAACAACTAGCTTGGGGGTGCAATTCGATTACACCTAGGATTGGTGCTGATGTCATGACGTGCAATGATTGAAATAGAATTGACGACATATGTACCAAACTGAGATACTATGAAACGAACATCTTGTAGTGTGCTAGGACCATCTCGTGTGCCATACGATCATCTGGGTTTCCAGATGGTCATTTTGGCTACTGCAGGTTGCAAAATTTCCAAACTTGTTTCCAAAATTCGAGATCTTCCGGTCCCTTCCACTCCCTCATAGACTGGGAACCATGACCCTAGCCTCTACTATAAATAGAGGGGTACTGGGGGCTTCCTAGAGTACAACATAGACTATTCGATATCAGTTTCTCTGACAATTGTTGTCCTCTCTAGTTGTGGTAACCAATAGAGCACAAACAAGTCCTACCCGACTAGAGAGGGATAGCTACGAAAGAGAAACAACTGAGGTCATTGTTGTGGGAGAGAAGGTTGGTGACTATTACACCAATAGGAGGCCCAACTCCTTCTTGTCCATTCTAGCAGGACTATGGGAGTTCTAGTTGTCCATGTGGACTTCTCTAGAGGCGAGGTGTCCTTTTCCCATCGCTAAAGAGGACGACATTAGCCAACAATCCATGACAAGAGGAGATGATGCAGACGAATACGTTCGAGTCTATTGTCCATGAAGGAGCAGTCAGACGAGTCCCAGTGCAACTAGGAGCTATACAGACACTGTCAAAGATAGAGTGTGCATCTACATTGATGAGGATTGTCATAGAACTTGCTCCATGAATAGGTATATCTTCGTGAAACCATACTTTCTATTGCATAGTTATTGACGTGATCTATTGATTAATACGAAATATGTTAGTAATTTTTTTGTTTCTATTGCCTATTTAATGTCGTATTTCTCTACACAGATATTATTGTGGAAATTAGGATATCAATAATACATGAAAACTAATACGTGTCTTGATTGATGACTATGTCTCATTAGTCATGATACTGGATATTAAATCAAACACATATGTACTTGTTATGTACAAGTGTAGTGGACAAACCCACTTTTGAGTGTGATACATGGAATCCAATAATGGTAGTCAGAATCACATCTCAACATGATAGTTGTGATTTTGGTCCTTAGACCTAAAGTTACTACAATGATTACATGCTCAATGTGTTTGTTATGTATGCCCAGAGAGCCAATCATGTGATGATTGTTATGGCATATCATGTAAAAACAATTTGATTATTAATAAAAGGCAAGATTCCAATTTATTCTATTTAATTCAGTTATGAGATAATGATGTAACATTATAAATATCTTAAGAATAATATTACTCAATGACGTATGCCTTCAAGTATTACCCTTGTTGAAGTGAGATCATACAGATGTTAAGAGTACATATATATATTCTCATTATGTTCTGATCGGTTGTTATTGTGAAAGGTTGATAGACAACAATGACACATAAGATCAGAGTGTGAGTTGGTTGATGACTAAATACCATTAGTCATGATATGGTGATATCAAACCAAACACACAAGTACATGTTAGAGAACAATATATCAAATAGACTCACCGTGAAACTGACACATGGAAGCCATCGTCATGGAAGCCATAGTCGAGTCGCATAGTGATGGTGGTGGTTGCGGTTCTTAGACCTGAATCACTGCACTCAACACATGTTGTTGGGTACACTTTGACATCATCAAATGCAGTCCTAAAACATGGGTTGTTATAACGGTGATGATTGGGTGTCTTTGACACATGGGGATTGACTGTGAGTGATAAATATGCGATTTGTCCCTCAACTGGAGTATGATGTCCTAGGCCTCTTAATAAGCAAGATTGAGAAAAGCATGGCCATTCACATGTGAGTCAATATGTGATATTGAGCATACATATATCTCAGAAAATATGCTCTTGGTTCAAGAAACAAAATTAAATAATAATGAGGATGACTGCTCCATGCCTCTAGTTCAATCTGGCATCAGTGACAAAGGAAATATACAAACACTACAACACCATACACAGATTGTAGGTTGAATTTGTTCCCCAACTTTCCATTTACTTAGGTAGCATTGATGTGACATCCCCGGATTTTCTAAAACTTAATCTGATGTATGATGTCCAAATTGAAACCCTCACCTCAGCGAGAATCCCAATTTAAACATCACACATTAGGTTAAGAAAGAGAAAATCAAGGGAGTCAGAAGGAGACAATCAGTAGCACATGTACATGAACAATAATATAACCATATACACATGTTCACCATTCAACATATAATTACAACATGAATTGTTACAACATTTGATATTACATATTGAACAACAAACTTATACATATACATGTACTACCACTAAACTACATGATCTTAAGACAACATGTCCACATGTACATCAGCTCACCACACAACTCTCAACTATCTTGGATCTTCAAGAGCATAACCACAACCTAAACAAAAGATTACATGTGGTACATGTCAGCACAATATTCAAGAATATTGTTCTGAGTATGCCTACGTGTCTTTTATATACCTCTCATCATATCTTGGCAATAAGATAAAACTAATACTTGGCAGTAACAGAAGAATATAACAAAAGCATACTTGAACAAGAATGTTTATTAATAAAAGAAAAAACATATCTTTTAGGCATATTTTCCATTATATCATCCATGCATTACTACCAAGGAGTTCAATGCATTAAGGCCTTTATGATCACTACCAAAGAGTTGGATCATATGTACAATGTGACCACTACCAAAGAGTTGGGTCCAAGCACACTACCAAAGAGTTGGTGCTTCCATATGTACAATGTGACCACTACCAAAGAGTTAGGTCACTTCCAAGAACACTACCAAAGAGTTGGTGCTTTCATATAATGGAACATAATAAATTATGTTTGATGTGTTCATAGCAATAAGTATGGAAAATCAAGCAACATATCATACAAGAATAATCATTTCAATCAATACCATATACCAAGTCTTTACTACCATATAACACAAGAATATTGTATAATAAGCCAAGTAAGAGGTAATGGCATACCTTGATCAAGAAAGACAAACCTAATCACATATTCCTCATGTCATCTATATCTTTGTTAAACCTGATCAAGACAAGATCATATATACCATCAGGTTCGCATTATCTTAACCCTATTTATATCCATTAGGGTTTATCTTAGTTCATTAGGATGTGTGTATCATTATTTGTCCCTTCTTCATGTGTTTATCTCTCTGATCTTACTTTCCAATTATGTTACAGATTAGGGTTAATCATACGAACATTATTTTCCATAGTATTTTATGCACATATTAACCCTAGGTTACATCATTAACCTAAATTAAGATTTTAAACCATGTATTAAGGTTCATCTTCATATGACATAAATTATATGCATCTAACTGATATCCAATTTACATCTTAGCTTCATATTACTGATATAAACCTACTCTGTAAATTTCACCATTTATTGAGCATGCATGTATTTATTACATATTATTTAGGGTTATTAGTCCTAACTAGCCATATGGAGTAAATTACATAATTTAGTGCATCAACATGATCATCACTGACATGGGTGCATTATAAACATTATTATGGAGTCACTAACATTTTCCAATAATTTTCTATCATCATTTGATATTTATTATCCATGAACTAAGCATTACATATCTTACATGATATCAACTATATTAGTTACTCAAAATCCTGATATTATACTTCCATCTTGTTCTACGCATTTTTCTAAACATTTTGGTATATTGTTTGTATTTTTCTGACAACAGAGCTAATTACTAGGAATTTTGCAAATCTGATAATTTATGAAGGAAATACCTTTTTCCAGCCAATTGGCCTCCGCCACGTATCCAGTGGGGGTGCGACTCTCCTTTCCTTGGTTGGCCACCCGATCCAAATCTCGGGTGGGATCTGTGGATCTTAGGATCCACCAACCCGGTCTGCTCCTCCCCCTTTCATTCCGCTCGCGAGCCTCACACGCTGCCTTTGTTTCCTCTATGAAACAGGGCACCACCACATGGTCTGGGCTCCGGAGAGAAATCAATAGTGAACCTCTCCTCTTTGGAGCCTTCTATGGGTTCCATCATCTTCGAAAGTCTCTCCCGCATCTCCATGGCTACTCATCTCCGAGTCGTCGGCCGTGAAGCTCCTTTTCCACTAGGTCGCCGCCGTGCTGATTCGGCCACGACAGAGCACGAAGAGGTGACTTGACTCTACTCATCCTTGTGTCAGTCTGAAGCTTCCAAAAGATTCACAAGACCTCCATGAACTCATCTGCCATCTCTATTTGTGGTGAGCAGCTCCAGAGTCCATCCCCGAGCTTCATCTTCATCCGGCAGCAAAGTGCTCCTCGTCCACCTTCAAAACCGCCGCAATGGTCTATGGGAGAAGGAGGGTTGGACTCCCGTGACCTCGACCTTCATTTCCCCCTTCTTATCCTCTTCCAGACACCCCTCTAGCTCCACTTCTTCCTTCTATGACAACCTGCTCTCCTACCTTTACTTCCTACCTGTAGGTTGTGATGGAGAGGCAATAGAGACGGGGAAGGTGGAACTTCCTCATCTGAGTTCTGTCAAGCCCAAATAAGGGGTCACCCGACTCCTCTCCTCATGTTGAAGCTAACTGACTAGTTGGACTCCCCATTCATAGCCACGATCAGTGAGTACCTCGACATCGTGGTTGCTACTCGGGGTGAAAGACATAACTGCAAGGTACAAGACAACATAATTCCCTTTGATTGCCAATCCTATGGTCTGAGTTAGTCCTCCACTTGACTCCATCTGTGGCTCACTCAAACCCAAGAGCACTTCCACTAGATTAGATATGTAGGGCTCAGATCTTGCCATGCATCCCAGACCTAAACCAAGGGCGCGTGACATTAGGTAAAAGATCAGAACTTTGCTCCATAAATCACCAATAATGCATAAAATTACACCAATTTCAAACCTACATAACTTCCTCTAAGATCTTCCAATTGCCACCAAATTTTAACCATAGCTTCCTCACAACTCAAGCTACCTTGTACACGAATTTGTTGTCAATATTATATTGTTTGATCACTAAATAAAATACCTCAAAAGATATGAACATAGGGATCCAAAACATTATATTAATATTATTTGACTTCCAAACTTTGGTAAAACATTAGGATCTCTCAAAATTACTCAACCCCGCATCAATTATAATATGTCATTAATCATTCAAAAGGTTCCCAAAAGTCCAATCCATCACATCCTACACTCCTTAAAAACTAGTGGAAGTGCTCTTGGGTTTGAGTGAGCCACAGATGGAGTCAAGTGGAGGACTAACTCAGACCATAGGATTGGCAATCAAAGGGAATTATGTTGTCTTATACCTTGAAGTTATGTCTTTCACCCCGGGTAGCAACCAAGATGTCGAGGTACTCACTAAAGTGGTTAGGTATTTAATTCATGCAACAAATCAGCTGACTGGACTGCCAAATGATCAGTTCAAGTGTTGAGACAGTTGTTTGGAGTGTCAGGATGGTATTATTGTACATTGGTTGGAATTCATCCTGACCCGGGCTGGGTCAAACTTCTGAGGAGAGAAATGTGAAAGACAATGTAGCAATAGAATCTTCCTTAGAAGTAGCAGAACACGTGGCCGCTACACAACCGTCAGACAAAGAAGTTGAACAAGCTACCAAGTCCATGCCGACCATAGATGAAACTCTGACACCTTCTGCACAAGGAGTAACATCTGACGATGAGGACGGTGGGCTGGAAACCTTCTTTACGAATGAGCCCACCAGGGAGCAAAGTGTGCCAGCTAGAACAGAAACGCTTGGAGCAGCTACCACTCTTCCATGCAAGATGAAAGAAATGGACATGACTATAGTATCACGAATCACATGTAGAGATGTCTACATCTTGGCAGACGTCCTCATCGATGATCTACCCAGATCAGACATACTATATAACAACAAGGGTAGACGTCTAACTAGAGATAACTTCTGGGAGATCTTCATAAAAAAGGCACAAGTACATAAAAAGCTATTCAAGGTACTCTGTGCCACCCTCCTGGAAGAATTTATACACCCAGACAAGCCGCAGCCGGTCTTCAATGGGACGACACATCTAGCTAGCCTCCTCTACAACAAAGACTATAGAGTAGTAGATGTTTCCGAACTGAAGGTAGCAGTTCGGCGGAAGGAAACAAGATATGTGGTGTTGCCCATAAGGAATGTAAAGCATTGGGCACTGATATTCGTCGATCTATTTGAGCAGAAAATGATAGTGTTAAATTGATGTACGGACAAACTGGACAACACCTCACTAATCTACAAAAGAAAGGATGCTAGAGATTCCCTAAAGATACCGTTGTGTCTGCAATGAGCAATCAAAGATGCAGATAACAAATTTCAGGGGTTCTGGAAGTTCTTCTCCATCAATAAGAAGGTCCCTCAAGAAGAGGTTGGCTCGAGGGGATTGGACCTTCATAGTCCTGAGAATGATGGAGGCCATCAACAAGGGCATCCCCCTAGAAGATCTAGACAATGAAGACCTACACAGATTGTGGGGTGTGTATGCTATGGAGGTCATCTACGATCGTCGTTTCTTCAACGACTCGATGATGCCTTCAGAAACTGTACTGTGCCATCCAACTTACATAAATATGATTTACTTAAGCGGAAGCATTCGTTAACAGCGGAATTATTGAAAATCACTAAAAATTAAAACTTTTTACAAAGAGATCCAAACATAGGAAAACTCTTATAACAAGAACCAAAGTATTGCATATACATCCTGGTTCAAAAGTACATCTCTTGTACCATATCTTCTCGAGAGTTACAAGTATCAACTACACTGTTAAGCTATTCACAAGCATTTTAAAAATCTCGAGGCATCAATCCAAAATCTCAGATCAATTTTAAACTAACTACTGACTCCTAGGACCTGAGAGTACAGAGACGACACATAGGACACTCTATTTACAAGACAAGACAACCAGTGTCTCCACTTGAGAATTCATGGTTGTCCTTGATGCTTCTGCTGCTGCAATTGTTCTTCCCATGTTGTAGGGTTCCTGCCTCTTCTTCGGTGTCTACCTAAAAAGTTGGACCCCACGGGGGTGAGACAATTGAAAATTGCCCCAACGAGAGATATAACTCTCCACCAGAAACATTATTATTGCAATTAATGGTATAAAACTGAGCAGAAGAATCATAAGTATTTAACAACAAATAATTCAATATCTAAACAGAATAGAGCATTATTCTTTATTCAATGCACTTCACTTATTTCTTGATAAAGCAGCATGTTACTTATCCAATAAGGAATATGAAGAACATATATATCATTCATCCATTTAGGACATTCTAAGCAAAGCAACATCAATAATTGATTCTCGTATTTCAACCTTAAGCAAATGTGCTACACGACTGATTACATTTTACAGTCATACTTAAGCCCTGAGAAGATGAGGTATACCGCTCATACTCCAACCGACCATTGCGAAATTGAAATCGGTACCATACATAGGTCAATAGAAAAGCCGTTTTTTTGTGACCTCATCTTCCTCAGTCAGTGTGAGGACCAAATGCAGGACATCTTGTGTCTCTGCTAAATATCTTTCTAGGGTATACTGGCAACTTCTCTATTAGAGTTACAGTGGCATGTTGTACTCTCTTCGCAATCGAGAGATATTATATTTATCTCACATCAATCCGGCATTAAGATCATCGGGAGATTAATGATACATCCATCCCGGCATATATAATGAAGTATTTGAGAGATTTAATGTTTACTTCACATCAATTCCTCCATTAGGGCGTAAGGATATTCACGCCCATAACCCCCACATACTTAAAAGTATGCCCTCCAGGAGTTCCCGTAGGAAAACCTATTTCACCATCACCAAACTTCTGACGATGATGGATCTATGGCCAGTGCTTTACATGATAAGATTTCACTTGATTAAATAAGTACATTACCATATTCTTTTAGCATCAATCATGTTTTCATACATAATTCATTATAACAATACTACAAAGAATGAGTACTATATTTATCAAGTCCTTTTCAAGGCTTTATAGAACATTGGGATCTCAAATCCCTTTTCACATTAGTATATTCATATCTCAACATCATTATTATGAAATATGGATATTAAAACCCTCAATTCATCAAAACACTTATTACCACTTATCAGGTAACTAATACCTTCAGGTCATCTGACCAAGGTAAACATGATATTTGCAATACATGTATCTCACATGACTCTTGAAGCCCATTAATATCTTGTTACCTCTCACTAAGCAACACATCATATTATGGCTCACAAGGCCCATAAAGTAATTTCATTAATAAAACATCATAGCTCATACCTGGCTATGTCCAACATCTCATGATACCTGCATGATTAGTGCATATGATAACAGTTATATCAATCACATTTCAACACTATGCAATGTAAGAGTAACATTACTATTTCCTCATTAGAGTTAGGATGTCCCATTTCATATCAATTAGGAATACTCAACTCATTACCCAAAATAGGGTTATGGTTTATCATCATATTGCCCAAAATTAGGGTTTCATGCACTATAACCCAAGATTAGGGTTTTACATACCTTTACCCTTTATCAGGGTTAGGACTTCATATTAAGATTTCTCAACTCATTACATAGCATCACCTTGGGGTTAGAAATTCATATCACATCATTGAATTAGGGTTTTACTTAACATCACCCTTGATTAGGATTCCACATGACATCACCCTCACTTAGGGTTTCATATGGCTTCACCCTTAATTAGGGTTCCACATGACATCATAACATTAAGGTTTCACTTTAACATCACCCTTGATTAGGGTTTCACATGACATCACCCTCACTTAGGGTTTCATATGGCTTCACCCTTAATTAGGGTTCCACATGACATCATAACATTAAGGTTTCACTTTAACATCACCCTTGATTAGGGTTTTGCATAACATCTATGTATTAGAGTTTCACTTAATATAACCCTTGATTAGGGTTTGAGTTCATCAATCAACACAATTAGGGTTTCATGATCTCTTTATTAAGAATCATACCCTAATTATATATCCCATTCATTTTGAATGTATTGACCATGATTATTATACATGTATGAATATCTTTCTCTCATCCTCTTCTAGGATGTCCACTACTCAATTCTTAATTAGATTGAGTCTACTCTTTATTCAAATTCATGCATTTAGGGTTAGCATGGTGTATTGAATTATTGCATCAATGTGCATTAATGGTTAATCCCACTAAGGGTACCACTCACATAAGTACATTAGGTGTCTAAAAGGTTTGATCAATTGAACCTTCAATTACATGAGGTATCCAATTGGATTAATCAATTGAACCTTCAATTACATGAGGTATTCAATTGGATTAATCAATTGAACCTTCAATTACATGAGGTATCCAATTGGATTAATCAATTGAACCTTCAATTAAATTAGATATCCAAATGGATTAACCATGTTGAACCTCAAATGGTTTTAATTACTTAGACCCCAAACGGTCTTAGTCTCTCAGAACTCAAATGGTTTGAAACCATTTGGGCAAATTTCCCTTGAAATCGTTTAAGCAAGAAATGTGTTGAAACCAAATGGACTTGGGTCTCTAAATGGTTTGAGACCATTTGGACTCAAACGTTCTTAAGACTATTTGGTCCAAACCCTCTCAAAACCGAATGGACCAAAAAGGTCTTTCAACACTTAAACAATTCAAGGTTTCAATCAATGAACTGACTATCAATTGAATCCTTGATTCATTCATCAATTGAACCATTGAATCACCCTTCAATTGGACCATCAATTAGGGTTTTGAACCCAATTGAACTAGGATTTATAATCAAGAAACCATCAATTAGGGTTTGAAATTGAGGAACCTTCAATTATTAACATTGTGGAACTGTTTCGATTGAAATCAATGAATCATCATCAAATTATGATATGACCTGACCTCAAGCGGTCTTGAGGTCATTTGGATGACCTCCAAACGGTCTTGAGACCATTTGCCCCATCCATCATTGGAAATTTGTGAAGTTCAATTAGGGTTCAGATCATTAGATTGATCACCAATTGAACTATTGTTTGCATTTTAATTGGCTATCTCTGGACCTTCAATTACTCAACCATACTCAACCCTAGACCTCAAAACGGTCTTGGTTGACCTCCAAACGGTCTTGAGACCGTTTGGGTTAATCAAACCAAAATTTAAATCAACCTATTGGAATTTCAACACTTAACCCGATTAGGGTTTGATAATTGATTAACCTTCAACTGATGAACCCTTTGGAATCAATCAATTAAATTTAATGGGTCATCAATCATAAAAACTAGCATATAATCTCCAAATGGTCAATTGTGGTCAACGCTTCCAAACGGTTTGAAACCGTTTGGTTTCTAACGGTTTGATGAAACGGTTTGATTTCAAACAGTTTTGTTGAAACTGAATGAACAACTTGTTGAAACCGATTGAATAGCCATTTTTTTGGGGAAAAGTGTCCAAGATGATGTCATCATCATCTACCTTCGTCCATGTAATTCCTAGTACTTCTAATTTCATGGAATTACCCATTTCAACACGCAATAAATCAAGACGAAGAAGGAATCAACATAATTGCAACATTGATGGTTGAATAATAATGTAAATGGGTTCAAGTTATATAACCCGCCTCCAATTGAGCTTCAAAGCTTCAATATCACATAAAAAATGGTGTATGAAACTCCTTTCACTATCCCAAGGCTTGTCCTCAAGCTTTGAGTGAAAAGGAATGGTTAGAATTGAAGATGGGATCGAGATAAGAAGAAATCATGCATTGATTTTCGATTTCCACCATGGAATTAAGGTGAAAGGAAGTCAAGAAGCTTACCAACAGGTTGGGGGCCGTCCTCTTGATCCTCCAAAGCTCCCTTGGTCGTTTTGCAAGCAAAGAGAAGAAGTGGATTCAAAAAAGCCTTTGATTTGAGTTGTAAAAGGTGTTTTTATAAGAAAATCAATGAGAGAGAAGATGCCTTATAAAAATATTTTAATTCCAAAATTGGTGCCACCTCTCCCCACTCAATTCATTGCATGCAAAGATATCTTCCTCATCTCCTAATTACTCTCCATTATCCATGAATTAAAGAAAGCAAATTAAGCACCATTATTTAATCAGCTCTTTCTTGGTACCCAGGCTTTCACTAGCCATATCTCTACATCATCTTCATTCTCATGATGCTTCAACACATGAGGAACATATTATCATGTAACATTTGCAAATTAACCCCTCAACTTGGGTAAATTGCACTTTAGTCCACAATAATCAAAACATTGTTTTCAACATTGTTCAAAAAGGACTAAAATTGAAATATAAGTTCCTCTTGAGCCTTAATTACTTTTCAAGAGATAAGAGCAAGCATCTAATCAACTTTATTAAGCAAAACACCTAGGGTTAAAGCATAACCCAGGTCAGGGATGTTACATGTACCCCGGAGGCTTCACACGGATATCCCTCTACCCAAAAAGGTCACCTGGAGGGAGCAACTAAAGACCTTGTGGGTGGATCTGGCAGAGCCATCCAAGGTTGTGGCTTGGAAGGAAGGATGGCATGAGAGATCTAGAGAAGCTACTAAACATGCGCCAGATGATGAACCAAAGCAGCCTCCAGTAGTAGAAGTTCCTGAAGAGAAGCCTTCAAAAGAACAACCTGAGGAGGGAGAGGTTGAAGAAGAAGACCTGATCGATGTAAGGCCATACGGACTGGCAGGAGAAATTACACCTTCTTTCAAGGACTTTGACAGATGGAGTTGCCTTAGTCTTTCTTTAGAAGAACTGACTATAATCATGATATCCTTGAAGGAAGATGACTCGCCGGGAGATGTCATCTTCGAGCGAGGTGGCATTTGCGTGCTAAAAGATGACCTCTGAGAAATGCTTAAAATAGGAGGATATCTTTCAGTAAGAATGATGTCAACTTACCAGGCACTACTAGGTGACAACATGCCAAATGCTCACATAGCATACTACTTACTGGTAGATGACATCTTAAAAGACAAATGATCAGGTGAAAAAGAGCGGCTGCAACAACGCCTGGCGACATCCCCACCAGACTACATTTTCCTGCCAATTCTTCACGACAATCATTAGACCTTGTTGGCTGTCAACATCATCAAAAGGATTGCAGTCCTCTACAACATCTCAGATATAGCCTTTGGAGTTAACAAGAAGACTAATATTACAACAACAAAGACCCCCACAGAAGAAAAGGCAAACACATGCATCGAGGAAATTTTTGACATGATAAAAAGTCATTGTAGAGGGTATGAGCATACGACAGGCAAAGACTTTAAGAAGATGTAATTCTGCCATAGAAGCCCCCAGTAGGTGCCCCTATCAAATGACTACGACTTCTTCTGTCTAGCCTAGATGGTGGCCCTAGCCACTATTGACGTCAAGGTGGAGAGCATGCAATATGAAAAATACCATGTGCTATGAGGAGTATACACAAGCATGATTATCGAGTCTGAGTGGGCCTCCACTAACAACAACAAAAACAAATAAAGAAAGCTCATTTATACATCTCACTCAAATTTTGACACCCCGAGACATGGTGTAGGATAAGTTTGGGGGAGGAGTCATAAACGGGCTACAGAGGTACATTTACTATCTTTTTACCTCTTTAAAAATTCTCAAAATTTTTAAAAAAATTTGCTATTTTCTCAAATTTGTAGTACCTTTTCCCTCCTAGAGAAAAATAATGAGCAACATATATATGTATATGTGAGTAAAACAACTATCATAGCAATATTGCTCTATCTCATTCTTGTAATAAGACGTTGTATATGTGACAACCTTAAATCATGAAACCCTCAGAGACTAGATAACTTCACCTAGACATACTCCTGACCAACCACCCTCACCTGATGCTTTTGAACAGAAAATCCTTGTCTCTGTAGAAAGGGAAACATCTGCCCTTTTCAAAGTATATCTAAAAAGAGGCTTGTCCGCCCAGAAGACCAAGTAAAAATCCCTTGCACCCAAGCCTAAAAGGAGATGTCAAAAGCTAAAAAGAAATAAAGAAAAAATATATGAGAGTTGTGCCCAAAAAGATGACAAAAGTTTCCACACGACCGATATATTGCTACACTCATGAATGCAAATATGGTGTGCCTGTAAGTGGAATCTAGAAGCCAAGCTTACACACCTCCAATCATGAATGAAAACTCACAAAACCACTTGACTTAAAATCAGAAGCCCAAAAAGGGCAACACTGTTCTTATGACAGTTGTGGGTGAGGAGTTCATAAGGAAGAGGAAAACATCTGAAGCCTTAAGCCTACCCAAACACATTAGCATAGGGCCAACTAAAAAATAAAGAATTGGTGTGAAATATACCACTCAAAAAAGATCTTGCATTAGTATGGTCATTACCTAAGGGGAGGGGTGATGAGTTGAGAAGGAGGAGCCTTTTACAATTGAAGGCAATGGAAAGAAAACAAAGGTATGCAACTCCAGTTGAGGGGGGAGGAATGAAACCTAAGGGTTAGAAAACATGCTACAACAGTCTTGATGCAAGAATGAGATATTTCAGTCATGTTATAATTTTGTCATCTAAGATTGCTTTTTCTCTCTCTCTCTGAGTTCTCAAACCTACACTTAGCCTGAGGACAAGCTTGATTCTAAGTTTGGGGAAGTTGATAACACTTTATTTTACGTAATTTTTGTATATATTTTATACCTCTTTTAGTATATCTTTTGTTAGCTTTTCCCATAATTTTACCACGTTTTGACTAAAACCTCACTTACATGGTTTCAGGTACATTCACAACCCAGGTCACGGTCTTTACCTTGACCGCAACCCACTTATCCCTCAACCACGATTGTAGTTTTGGAGCTCCTTTGAGATCGAGGTCATCAGGCGTTAAAGATGGACCGCAGCCATAACAAAGTCGCGATCACTGCTTAATCGCAACCACGTCATTGGCTGTGATCGGAACATGGGTCCCAAATCAGACCAGGGGTCGCAATGCATTCGGGGAACGCGATCAACACAGACTGTGATCAAGAAGGACCGCGACCAGCTTAGAGACCACAATCACTGTTGAATCCTTGCAAACCACAACCAAACAAGAAGACCTCAACCTCAACCTCTCCAAATGAAACTCACAAGCCGACCTCGATCGCGATCATCACCTGACCGTGACTAAGTTCAACCACGGTGAAAGAAGGAATAAAGAGCAGACCGCGACCGTGGTCTGACCCCTCACCCAACCAAGATCGCGACCGCAGTCTAGGCTTAAGTCGGTGGAATGTGCCTATAAATAGCACACCCGTCTGTCTTGTCAAATCATCAGATCATAGATCGGATCCCGAGGACCATAAAGTGTTGTTGTGTTCCATATTCGTTCCATACCATCCCATCTACCAGACTTGGATCTCCAAAGGTGGAAGTTGAGGAGAGAGAAGATTGAAGACTCCTATATTGAGAGAAGAAGATCGTCCATGCCATCAATGTGTTAGATCCAGATCTGAAGAAGTATTGTGTCATATCTCGTCTCTTCTCTCTAGATCTATCACCCCATCTCACTGTACTTCCCTCCTCTCTTTGTAGGACTTCATGTATCCATCTTTCTATAATGTTGTTATGATGTCCACAAGTATGAGCGGCTAAAGACCTTAACTTGGGCTGGGAGTAGCCACTAAGGCTCTTCCAACATGTATATTGTCTCTTTCTGTTGAATATACATATTCTTATCAAGATTATCTCCATGCACCTATTTTAAATGCTTCACTTGTATGCTTAGCTACCATCTTGTGATGTTTGATAGTTGATACCTCGAGAAAGTAATATCACTTTTATCAAGTGTTATGCAGTAGTGTGAATTCATGAGAGCGTTGGAATGCTAAAGCTTTAAAACCATATGTTCTGTTGTGAAGTTTATGTGTGGTCGTCTCAAGAGAGAGGCTACCCTTAGACTTAGATCTATCCTCATCTTGAGAAAGAGTGGAATAGATGCTTTTGATGGTTGCTTGTAATCTTGGTAGAATATGTGTGAGAGAGATGATGTTGCATGTTGGTGAGAAGCCTTAGTAGGTGAACCCCAACACGGTTTTCCTCTCGTATACTTGTTTCGTCTTGTTTCTTTTGTTCTTCTTATTCTTGTTTTTATTGACCTACTGTAGTTTGTGTACCATCGTTCCTTAGGGAACACCTTTTATATAGCCTCTTCGGCTGGAGTATACGAGTGTTAGATTCTGTGCACTTAACACTACCAACCTTGTCCCTGTGTTCGACCCCGATTGCTACATCGGACCCCATTTATCGTTGCGGGGGCCTGAGATTCGGGTTATCTCTTTAAAAGTCTGACTACTCTGAATCCACTTCTTTTGGATGTGTGATTTAGGCTGGTCAGTACTCAATTCACATAATAGATTGGCTAAATACACTACTAAATGACCATCTCAAATGATGATATAGTTGTTTGGGCAGTCAAATGAGCATCTCAAGTGTTAAGACGACCGTTTGGGTCATCATGCTAATCGGAAATCGAATTGGCTAATTTTTGCCCAAACTGAGGTGTGAATTGATCGGCTTGACTTGGCTTACCAGATGACCATCTGGGTGAGTGAGATGGACATTTGTCTTGTGTTAGATGGCTCAGTTGGGACCAAATGAACATTCTGGAAGTTTCTTGAACTCATTTTGATTACACAATACTTGTGATGCAAGGAATTAATGTTTAGCATTGATGGGAATCAATTTTCCAATTTTGTGTGTGATTGAGAAATTACCAGACGATCGTTTGGTAGTGTGAGATGACCGTCTCATGTGACCGTATGACCATCTTGTGGTTCTTAGGTTGCAAAAATTCAATATCTTTCAGTCTCTTCCACTCTCACACAGATCCTGAACAGATTGGAAACCCTGGCCCTAACCTCGCCTATAAATAAAGGGGTAACAAGGGCTTCCCAGAGCACAACAACATCAACTAATAAAGAGAGCCCAAGAAAGCCTACCCAACTAGGGAGGGATAGCTACGGGAAGAGAACGACTGGGAATCGTTGTTGTGGGAGAGCAAGTTGGTGACTAGTACGCCAACGGGAGGGACAACTCCTTCTTGTCTATTCTAGTTGAATGACAGGAGTTCTAGTTTGTTCATGGGGAATACTCTAAAGGCAGGAGTTCTTTGGCTGCTACTAGCAGAGCAAAGTTAGCATGCAGTCAATGTCAAGACCACATGAGTCACTATAGAAGTTGTCATGTTCATTGTTTGTGGTGAAGACCAGGAGTTGCACAACCACCGTCCAAGAGAAACTAGTAGACAGTTGCATTTGAAGTGAGTTATTATCACTGGACTTGCTCCAGGACTAGGTATAACTTGTTAAACCATCCACGTGCATCTATGATGTCCAAGGATGGCTATACCACAACCAACACATGATATTTGAGAATGAGCAACTTGTCTTGGCCAACCAAGAGAACTTACACATGCACCTGCAACAGATGGAGGGTTACCAGCAGCCATTCTTTGACCACTACTAGAACCAAGGATACTTTGGTGGTTATCCACAACCACCACAAATGCCACATCGGCCGCCGAGCTTTATAGGGACATTCTACCCCTTTGATCCCACCATGCCACATCCTCCAGACGTGTCTGGTACCACTGTTCCACCTCGTAAGTTAGAATTTTGATTATGTGGACATAGTCAAGATCAATCTTAGAGGGTAGTTGGAACAATCTCTATCCTTAGTTTTTATTTTCTTTCATCTTTATTTGCTTTTTAGTTTTTATCTTTTCAAGTTGTAGGATACACAATTTATCGAATGTAAAAGTGGAGCTTAATTCATGGTTCATTTCAATGTCATGTGATCTTGTTTGTGTGCAAAGGAAAATTGAAAATAAAAAATTTGGCTAAGTTGCAAATTTCTTGACTCGGACCACCTAGAGGAAGTTTATGGGCTAGTCAACTTAATGACATTTAATATGAATGGACATCTTAATTATTCATGAAATGCAGATGATGATGGGGTTTGATCTTAAATTGATCAAATGATTAAAGGGAACTTAAATTTAAATTTAAGAAAGAAACCCTAAGGTTACCGTGTTCATAGGTCATTAGAGAGGGGCATATCAAAATTTCATGAAAGGCATTGTCTCTTAGTAATGTGATTCCATCCATTTTCCATTCATTTTAACTCACAACCTTAAGATGATCAAGTAAGAGCGGATTATTTCCTCTTGTTTGCATTGCATGGCATGATAGCTTACATAACAGTTAGTTTTCTTTAATTACATTAGTTAGAAAATAATGAAAAAAATGTTATTATGCATAAACAATTTTCGTCCATATCATTTTAGTTGGATAAGAAATTACATGTAGATAACATGCATTCGATATCATTCATTTCTATATCATGTGGGTATCATTTTCCTTCAAATTTTGAGTGTAGGGATACACATCCAAACCCTCAGAAGAAGAAAAAAAATAGAAAAAAATGAATGATATGTAGTAAATCCCAAGCATAACATTCCATCATGCTAAAATAATGAGACAATGAAAGAAAGAGACCAAATAAATGTGTTAATGTTTAAAAGATAAGAGGGAGAAAGGATGCCCTCAACCCTTCACATAAGATATGGAAACATTCACATGATGCATTCATTTTATTACTTCATTCTCATTTATTTGATGAGATTGTTTGATTCATGCATCATTTCACCCATAATATTAAGAATTAGGATTCATGCATTTTTCATTCTCTTCATCATATAGGTTCATAATATTTTATTTTTTCTTAAACAATTCGGATGTTACTTGTGAATCTTCATAAGCCAACCTTTTTCATATCATCCATTGCTCTTATCAGTAGGCCACTTAAATGATTATTCTTCTCATTCATTCTTATAAGGACAATTGCTTCCAAGTAGTTGGTAGTTAGGAAAGAGCAATGTAGAATAGGGAATCACATGACGCACCAAGCAAATGCCTGATTGATTAAGATGTTAACTTATCTCTTGATAGTGTTCATTGATCTAAGGGTGGATAGCTCTTATGGATATTTTTGGTCACTATAGAGCAGTTGATTGTTCAGTGGTCAATGAAGGCCGGTTTGGGACCACCAGGTGGGATGGTTGAGAAATGAAATTCATAGTTTATGTCCTTTTGCTGACTTGTTTCAAACATATCTGAGGGTGTGTTTCTCGAGGATGAGAAACATTTAATCTTAGAGGAGTTTGATGTACTGGATATTTGTCATTTTCACAGGCTATTTTACATGGATTTTTGTTCTCTATATGTTCATTTTCATATTAATTTGTGCATGATTTACTCTCATTATCCTGTGATACTCAATTGCATCAAATAAATGTAATTTTAATGTTTCCAAATAATTTATTATATTTTAAGAGCTTATGTTCATATTTTATGGATTTCAGGAAGTTCTATAAGAATCTACACAGCTCAGTACTACCGACTTTTTAGTCGGTGGTACCAACAAATGCTCAGCTTGGAAAGGAAAGAAATTGAGAAGACTTGATAGTATCGACTTTGGAGTCGATACTACCGACAACATCATAGTATTGGACTAAAAAATAATTGAAGAAGCTTGGTACTATCAACAAAGGCTCGGTAGTACCAACAACTTGCCAAGTGGCTACAAAAATCAAAGTAGTAGGTAGTACCAACACCTAGTTGGTAGTACCGACATGTCGGGATCAGGTAGATCTGAAGATAGTGTTAAATCTGACAGTTGAGGATTTATTTCTACCTAAGTCACTTCTATGACTTAGGGAGAATTCGATCAGACCTAATATCACATTCTAATTCCTTTTGATAGTAGTCAAGAGCAAGGAGAAGAGAAAGCGGAGAATAAGGTCACGTTCTAGACAATTCGGGCAATTCCAACAAATGGATTTGCAGCCAGAAGGTAGCAAATCAGCATGTGGGTGAGAGCGGATCTTTTGGATAATCTTCTTAGGGACTATTTAGTTTTTCTAATGTTCTCCATGTTTTTATTCTTAAATCCTATGTTTCTTACCATGAGAACCATGTGGGGATAAACCCCTTATTCCTTAGGACCCGGGAGTAACCTAGTGATGCATTGTATTTGACTCTTATGCAGTAATATATCAATTTCTCTTAATGTTTTGACTTATTTCTATGTGATTGTCATGAACTATCCATGCATGATCACCATAGGTAGTTAATTAGACCTTTAATTGCTTAGAAAGCAGATTTTAATGGTTGGAAATTCATAGAAAAACATGTTTTATATCATGCTTTTGGAAAGGTGGTTTACGAACATGAAGAGATTACCCAGAGTTATCGATAAAGCACCTAACTAATAATAAAATCGATATGAGAGTGGGATTGGTATTATCTTAGGTAATGAATCATGTCATGAGAGCGGGCAATCCTTGCTACAAGCTCTTAAACTAGGGTTAGGAGAGATAATTACTATTGTTATAACTGTTAATTGCAATGTTAATCGAGGCGAAACTGTAATCCTAGGGAATTTCATCCAATAGCAATCAATCACCAGTAATTTTAGATATACTTTTGACATTCTTAGTTAATAAACCTCCAATAAAAATTTTCTTCTGTCTAGTTGATTGTATTACAGTTAATAACAGTTTCTAAATTTATATTTCCTCATGTTCGATATTCGGGCCTCATCTGCCTATATTACTATGATAGCGTACACTTGCGTTTAGGATGTATAGAAAGTACCTATCAAGTTTTTGGCATTGTTTTTGGGGAAACGACAAATCCAACACTACGAGTGTTGTAATCGGTCACTCTAGGCCACACTTTTTATTTGTCTTTTTATCCTTTCAAGTTGAATTTTAAATATCATTTCTTCAATCATTAGTACTTGTCCTCACATTGTTTTCAACAATTTTAGGTACTAGTGCATGGTTCACACTAGAACTCATGACTATGGAGAGTCATCTCTAGAGGGCTTTAGTCAGGCAGAGCTCTTGCACCAAGGAAGGGAGTTTTGTCATTCAGGGGGAAGACTGATTCCAACTCCACCACTGAAAACTAAAATACCTCCACCAAAAGAACCAAATGAACAACTAGAGATGGCAGAAGAAGAACATACAATTTGGGAGAAGATCAAGGCATCTTGCTCAATAGATCAGCTTGGGCCAATCAAAAGACAAGCAATAAATGTGGGCATCTACAAGATTGATCTAAGTCTTGTGGCATTGGCCAAGTCATAAGCTTTCCATGGTCATAGTACTCAATCCCCAATGATGCACATAAGTAATTTCATGGAGAGTTGCAATATAATCAAGATAGCCAAGCACCGGCTACTGTGATCTACCTGAAGCAGTTTCTGTCGTCATTAGCGGATAATGCCAAACCTTGGTTCTACAATCTCCCACTTGAGTTGATTGAAACATGGGAGGGGATGATAGATGTTTTCTTTGAACGTTATTTTCCTCCTCAGAAGACGAACGAAATTGTCTGGGAAATATATAACTTCAAGCAGAAGGTAAAAGAATACTACTCTGAAGCATGTGAGAGGTACCAACATATCCTGAGAAAGGTCCTACATCATGGGATCAATTTGTATGGCCAAGCAAAGACTTGTTATTATGTGATACATAAGGGAGAAAGAACTACACTTGATAGTGCCAGCTCAAGATTTTTTTTTGAACAATAAGCCATTTGTATGCCATGATATTCTTAAGAACATGGATAAGAATCACTCCTGGGGAGAAGAAAGAGAGCTTCCAGCAACCCTTAAAAGTGTTGGAGAATCAAAGGTCATCAATGCACTAAATGAGAAACTCAACCCCATCACTAGGAAACTATGTTAGAAGGATGGACGCTCTTCTGAAGGAGAAGAAGAGGACTGTAAGTTTGCACAAAAACAAAACTACAGGGGCAATCACTAATCATGGTGAAAAGACCCAAAGTTCTCTTGAAGGGATCCCAATAATTTCTAGCAGGACCCCTCTCAAGCTCAGCAAAGCAAGCCACAGCAGGTTGTTCCACAACAGCAATACCAGCAAGACAGGGGGCCTAGCAAGATAGACTACATAGAGGACATGTTGGGTAAGCTGGTTAGCCAAAATGAAGTGCTCATTGGCCAGACTCAAAGGGAGCTACATAATCAAGGAGCACAAATTTGCAACATTGAGACTCAAATTTCCTATATTGCGATAGAGGTTGCGTCCTTGAAGAAACCGACTCAGCAGGGGTTCCTAATAAGTACTAGCATACCTATAATCAACATGTGAAAGTAGTGATGCTATGTAGTGGGAAGAAGTTGTTGAATGAATAGAAAACAATTCCAGAGTCAAAGGGTAAAGAGGATGATAAAGGCTCACCAGTGATTACTATTGCAATTGAATCAATTGAGCCAATACCATAGTGGAGGACAAGTCAGTTGATGCGGAGACTCATGAACTTGAGGAGCTAAGGAAGGAGTTTTATGTCCCACCTCACAAGAGGAAGGTAGTGAAGCCAGTGCCATTCTCAAACATCTTGAAAGATCAGAAGGTTGACAAGCAATTTTAGAAGTTCCTAGACAGCTTTAGGAAGCTTCATGTCAACATTCCACTCATCGATGCAATTGAGCAGATTCCCTCCTATAGCAAAATGCTGAAGTAATTTATCAACAAGAAGAGGAGGATAGATGATTTTGAGATGGTAGTTTTGAAGGAGAAAGTTAGTGCTTTTATTTTAGGAATATTTCCACCAAAAAGGTGGGATCTGGGTTGTTTTAACATATCATTTTATATCAAGAGAACAAGATTTGGAGAAGCTTTATGCGACTTAGGGGCTAGCATCAATCTCATGCCCTTGACCACTTTCAAGAAGCTAGGTTCTAAGGAGTCTAGGAAGAGTAATATGACCATATAGCTGACAGACAACTCAGTGGTGAGGCCCTACGGTATTTGTGAGGATGTTCTTGTCAAGGTGGATAGTTTTGTATTTCCAGTAGACTGTGTCATCATGGAGATGCAAGATGATCAAGGCAATGAATTATTACTCGGAAGGCCATTCCAAGCCACAACTTATATGATTCTAAAGATGGGATGAGGAAGGCTGGCATTGGGCAACATAGAAGTGCATTTTGAAATATTGATGCCAGAGCCTACAAAGACTGTCAAGAGGAAGGCATAGTGTCACATGTTGTAGCAAGTCTAGGAAAAAGTGTCATTATTTCTGGGGAAGTCGTTTCTTGATATGGGTCATGTGATGACACAGGTCCATCAAGACACACTGGCAGTGGACATCATAGAAAACACAAAAGAAATTTCTTTGATAAAGGCAATTACTATCATGATGATGAAGAGGAGGAACATTGCCAAGCAACAGTTCAAGAGGCAGATTCTTCCACTCTAATGCAAGCATATACACAATTACCATTAGAGGCATGTCTCATGAATCTGTTGGACTACTATATCCGACACAGTTCTTTGGAGGAGTGTGTCTTATTTCTCAAGGCACTATCGTGTTATTACATAAGACACTTTGAGGATCTAGGACCACCTCCTCCACCATTGGTCCCATCTTTGCTGAGTCCCCCAAATCTAGAGTTGAAGTCACTGCCACCACATTTTAACTACACTTTCTTGGAAGTAGAAGGGAAGATTTTTTTCATCATCTCAGCTTCACTAAGCATTCAGGAAGAGGAGCAGTTGTTTGTGGTTCTGAAAAACCATTGGGCAACATTTGGATGGTCTATGGCAGACATAAAGGGGATTTCCCCTAGTTTCTTCCAACATAAGATCAAATTGGAGCAAGGAGCCAAGCCAATCATGCAACCTCAACGGCGACTCAACCCCATCATGAATGAGGTAGTAAAAAAATTATTTGCAGGTATTATATATGCTATATGTGGGTATTATATATGCTCTGACTTAACCTGGGTTAGTCCAACTCAGGTGGTTCCTAAGAAAGGAGGGATAATAGTCACAACTAATTTAAATGATGATTTAATTTTTACTAGGTTGGTGATCGGGTGGCGTGTTTGTATCAATTATCAACGTATGAATTCTACCACTTTGAAGGATCATTTCCCGCTACCTTTTATCGATCAAATTCTTGAGTGGCTCGCCGACCGCTCTCACTTTTGCTTCTTGATAGTTATTCCAGATACAACCAGATTTCTATCGAGCCACATAATAAAGAGAAGTCTACCTTTAGATGTCCTTATGGAATGTTTGTGTATCGTTGGATGTCGTTCGGTCTTTGCAACGCACCGGCTGCCTTCTAGTGATGCATGCTCACCATCTTTTCTAATATAGTAGAGCAATGTCTGGAGGTATTCATGGATGACTTTTTGATTTATGGGGAATCCTTTGAATATTGTCTTACCAATCTTGATAAGGTGTTGCAGAGATGTGAGGAAACTCACCTAGTTTTGAACTAGGAAAAATGTCATACGATGATGAGTGAGGGAATTGTTTTGGGACACAAGGTGTCCAATAAACGAATTGAGGTTGATTAGGTAAAGATTGAAGTCATCTCCAAGCTACCCCCACCATCATTGGTGAAGGGAATGAGGAGATTTTAGGACATTCCCAGTTTTACCAAAGATTTATAAAGGATTTTTTAAAAATTGCCAAACTACTCTCTGAATTTTTAGAAAAGGATGTTGATTTTAATTTTGACAAGCGATTTTTAAAGGCATTTGAGGTGTTGAGGGAGAAGTTGGTCTCCACACCTATTGTCCAGGCTCCAAATTGGAGCCAACCTTTTAAGTTGATGTGTGACACATCAGATTATGTAGTGGGGGTTGTTCTGGGCCAACGTCGACATAAGATCCCCGCGGTCATCTATTATGCATCTAAAACAACAGAAAAAGATCTATTGGCAGAAAAAGATCTATTGACAGAAAATGATGCCCAGTTGAATTACACAATAACAGAAAAAGATCTATTGGCAGTTGTTTTTTCCTTTGAGAAGGTCTGCCAATATTTGATAGGGGCAAAGGTAATTGTTTGGACGGATCATGTGGCAATCAAGTATTTGCAGCAGAAAAAGGATGCAAAGCCTAGGTTGATTAGATGGATATTGATATTGTAGGAATTTGATATTGAAATCAAATACAAAGCAAGTACTAAGAATGTGGTGGTTGATCACCTATCTAGACTTGAAAGGGTGGATGAAAAGTACATAGATATACCTATAGTGGAGGAATTCCCAGATGAGCAGTTCTTTGCTATGAAAAACAAGGATCCTTGGTTTGCAAATATTGTAAACTACTTGGTGTGTGGAGTGCTTCCAGAGGATTGGGGATATCAGGATAAGAATAAATTATTCCACTCTTTAAGATATTACATTTGGGATGATCCCATCTTGCTTAAGCAATGGAGGGATGGTATTTTGAGAAAATGTGTGTCAGATTGTGAGTTTGAGAGCATATTGGCACACTATCATTTTCTACCTACTGGGGGTCATCATGCTAGTTCTAGGACTATGGCTAAGGTTTATAATGTGGTTTCTATTGCCCTACACTTTTTAAAGATGCATATAACTTTGTGCTTCTTTGTGAATCATGTCAACGTGTAGGTAATTTTTTGAAAAGACATTAAATGTCTTTGAACATTTTTTAGGAAATTGAAGTGTTTGAGATTGATTTCATGGGCCCTTTCATGTCTTCAAATTCAAACTTATACATTTTACTTGTTGTTGATTATGTGTCTAAGTGGGTGGAAGCAATTCCAACCTACATCAGTGATGCTCAAGTTGTATGTAGGTTTGTGAAGGGTCACATTTTCTACAGGGTTTGGGGTGCCCAGGGTGATCATTGGTGATGGTGGATCTCATTTCACCAGTAAGAAATTTGGGGTGCTTGTGAGTGAGTATTGAGTGAGACACAGTGTAGGTACACCATACCATCCCCAAACCCAAGGGTAAGTTGAGGCATTGTTCAGGAAAGTGGTATGTGGTGTACGGGTGGAGAGGGTACCGCATAGAGTATATGCAGTATGCAAGACTATATATGGGAGTATATGCGGTTTTGGATTTTTTTTCCAATAAACTAATTATATTTAAATGATATAGTGAAATCATAAATAAAAGTATAAAAATATAGATTAGGCACTAATATATGTTTACATATAAACATATTAATCTGCATAAATGTTATGCTTATATATGTGTATATGTCTAAATGGAATGTGTTTGTGAAAATTACTACTAACAAGAAGTCAGTAGTACCGATGGAAATGCATGCTCTAGTTTTGAAATACCGAGTTCCAGCTTGAAAGAACCAAGGATTTTGAATAACTCGGTACTACCGACCAAAAGTCAGTAGTACCGACGCCATAAGGGACTGAACCACATGAGCGCCATCTAACGAGTGATATTCATTGCATCTGGCAGTCGGTACTACCGATCTGGGGGATGAGTTGGTATTACCAACACTATGTCGATACTAGAGACACCTGGGGATCTGCTTTGGCAACATCGGCAAATCAGGACCATCTATACCACCAAGTCACATGGATTCAAGTTGCAAAATTGGTACTAACGACTTAATCTCGGTACTACCGATGCGGCGGTAGGGCCGCAGATGAAGCTATATAAGGAGGGGTTGAGTTTCATTTTTCATCACACCTTATCCCATCATCCCTCAAGCAAGCATGTATAAGCATCTCCGAGCATTCAGATGCTACTTCAAGCACTCTCCTTCTTAATCTCCTTCTCTCACTAGTGATGGCACCCAGAAGAGAGGCTTCTTCATCAGCGGGGAATCCTACCATGATTCCCAAGCCAAGCCAAATTGCCACCCCAACATTGAAATTAAGAAGATGTATGAAGATCTATAGAAGAGGGACATGGTGCCGACACGGTACGGTGACCATGCTTTCCTTGCCTCCCTGGGCTTCACCGATAGCATGTGCCTAGTTTGCGAGCGTCAAGGGTTGGTGGGAGACAATCCATTCTTCAGCAACTGGCTGACCATCCCGGACCTTGTCTGTGAGTTCCTTGCCTCATTGGAGGTCTGTATCATCCCTGAGAATGGGGATGGATGGAAGGATGGTCATGTTAGCTTCCAGCTTTACAACTCTGACTATACTCTGAAGCTACAGTAGTTCAATACCATATATGGATGGCTGGATGATGGGGACCTCTTCTACCCTAACAAATTTAATTTCAAGGCAGCATGGGAGCTATTGTTAGAGGTGCCAGAAGGCCAGCATATTAGCTGGCACACAAATTCCATCGACAACATCGAGCATCCTTTTGTCTGTATATTTCATCGTCTCCTCACCAATACTATCTTCACCAAATCCATCCAGGGGTAGGGGAAGATTCAAAGGGTCGACCTCTACTTTCTCTACAAGCTGTTGGAGTTAGGAGGGAGGATTTTGAACTTTCGTGCCTTCTTCCTCTCATACATTATAGGGGTGAAACGGTTGGTGCGAAGGACCCCTCCCATTCATTTTGGAGGATTGATCATGCCAATACCTCTTCATCTCAACCTCGACCTCTCCGCCACCAAATCTCTAAAGGTCACACCAAAGCTCGATCTAAAGCACTTCAAGAGATCCCACCTTCTCAACACACACCATGGTATTGTATACGCATGTTGTATAGTAGGTAACAAGGAAAGGGGGTTGCCATATGCCATCTTCGACTTGCAAGGAATACACCTCACACTCTTTCATGTTGATAGATCATCAGATGAGGAAGAAGATGATGATGTTTAGGAAGAGCAGCAGGAGCAAGGAGAAGATGAGGAGGAGGAACCAACCATCTCCATCATGAGGAGGTAGGTTCCATACAAGCCTCCACGACCATATGAAACCTCAAATTCTTCTACTCCACCACCATTAAAGAGAATGATCTATATTCCATGGTGGGAATGTATGGCATTCTATAGGAAATATAACAAGGGTAGCAACAGCAGATGGCGACCTTGATGGACATCCACAATGTCCAAGGATGGTTGTACCACAACCAACAAGAAATATTTGAGAATAAGAAACTTCTCTTGGCCAACCAAGAGAACATGCACATGTGCCTACAATAGATGGAGGGTTACCAACACCGTTCTTCGACTACTACTGGAACCAAGGATACTTTGGTGGTTATCTACAACCTCAACCAATGCCACAACAGTTGTCGAGTTTTAGGGGAACATTCTACCCCTTTGATCCCACCATGCCACATCCTCCACCACCACCCATGTGATCTGATACCATTGTTCCACCTCTTAAGTTAGAATTTTGACTATGTGAACATAGTCAAGTTCAAGCTTAGGGGGGTAGTTGGAACAATCTCTATCCTTAGTTTTTATTTTCTTTAGTCTTTATTTGCTTTTTAGTTTTTATCTTTTCAAGTTGTAGGATCCATGTTCTATCTAGTGTAAAAGTGGAGCTTAATTCATGGTTCGTGTCAATGTCATGTGCTCTCGTTTGTGTTCAACAGAAAATTAAAAATAAAAAATTTGGCTTAGTTGCAAATTTCTTGAGTTGCACCACCTAGAGGAAGTGTATGATCTAGTCAGCTTGAGGATGTTTAATATGAATGAACATCTTAATTATTCATGAAATGTGATGAAGATGGGGTTTGAGCTTTAATTGATCAAATGATTAATAGGATGTTAAATAGAAATTTAAGAAAGAAACCCTAAGGTTACCCTATTCACAGGTCATTAGAGAGGGACATATCATAATTTCATGAAAGGCATTGTCTCTTAGTTATGTGATTCCATCCATTTTCCATTCATTTTGACTCACCACCTTAAGATGATCAAGTAAGACTAAATTCTTTCCGCTTATTTACAATGCATGGCATGATAGGTTACATAATAGTTAGTTTTCTTTGATTATATTAGTTAGAAAACAATGAAAAAATGTTATTATGCATAAACAATTTTCATGCATATCATTTTAGTTGCATAAGCAATTACATGTATATTACATGTATTTGATATCATTCATTTCTATATCATGTGGGTATCATTTTCCTTCAAAATTTGAGTGCAGGGATACACATCCATACCCTCAGAGGAAAAAAAAGAAAAAAAAGAATGATATGTAGTAAAGCCCAAGCATAATGTTCCATGATGCTAAAATAAGGGGTCAATGAAAGAAAGAGAAAAAAGAGAGTTTATTAATGTTTTAAAGTTAAGAGGGAGAAAGGATGCCCTCAACTCTTCACATAAGAGATGGAAACATTCACATGATGCATTCCTTTTCTTATTTCATTCTCATTTATAATGATATTGTTTGATTAATGCATCATTTCTCCCAGAATATTAGGCATTAGGATTCATGTATTTTTCATTCTCTTCACCACTGGATATTTATAATTTTTGCAGGATATTTTATATTAATTTTTTTGTACTATTTGGTCATTTTAATATTAATTTGTGCACAATTTACTCTCATTAGCCTGTGATACTCAATCGCATCAAATAAATGTAATTTTAATGTTTTTGAATGATTTATTATATTTTAAGAGCTTATGTTTGGATTTTATAGATTTTAGAAAGTTTTACTAGAATCTACACAACTCGGTACTACCGACTTTGGATTTGGTGGTACTGAAACATGCTCAGCTTGGAAAAGAAAGAAATCGAGAAGACTTGGTAGTACCGACTTTGGAGTCGATACTACCGAAAACATCATAGTGTTGGACTCAAAAATAATCGAAGAAGCTCAGTACTATCGACAAAGTCTTGGTAGTACCGACAACTTGTGAGGTGGTCACAACAATCAAAGAAGTCAGTACTACCAACATGTTGGGATCTGGCAAATATGAAGATAGTGTTTAATCTAACAATTGAGGATTTATTTTGCCCTAAGTCACTTCAATGACTTAGGGGGAATTCATCCAGACCTAATATCACATTCTAATTCTATTAGATGGTAGTCGAGAGCAAGGATAGGAGAAAGCTGAGAAGAAGGTCATGTTCTGGACTATCCGGGCACTTCCTGCGGATGGATTTGTAGTTTGAAGGTAGCAAATCGGCACATGCGGGAGAGGGGATCTTTTCTTCAGGGGTTCTTTAGTTTTTCTAATGTTCTTCATGTTTTTGTTCTTTTCTCCTATTTTTTTACCATGAGAACCATGCAAGGCTGAACCTCTTATTCCTTAGAACCCGAGAGTAACCCAGTGATGCATTGTATTTGACTCTTATGCAGTAATATATCAATTTCTCTCAATTTTTGGACTTGTTTCTATGCGATTGTCATGAACTATCCATGCTTGATCACCATAGGTAGTTAATTGAACCTTTAATTGCTTTGAAAGAGGAAATTAATGGCTGGAAATTCTTAGAAAAGTATGTTTTATATCTCCCTCTGACAAAGTTGGCTTACAAACATGAAGAGATTACCCAGAGTTATCGATAAAGCACCTAATTAATAACACAATCGATACGAGAGAGGGATTGGTATTATCTTAGGTAGTGAATTTTGCCATGAGATTGGGTAATTCTTGCTACAGGCTCTTAGTTCAGGGTTAGGAGAGATAATTAATATTTGTATAACTATTAATTTCTATATTAACTGAGGTAAAACCATAATTGTAAGGAATTCCGTATGATTGTGATCAATCACCATTAATTTCAAATTTACTTTCTACATTCTTAGTTAACGAACCTCCAATCAAAGTTTTCTTCGTCCTAGATGATCATATTATAGTTAATATTAGTTTTTTAATTTACATTTCCATGTGTTCAATATATGAGCCTCATTGGCCTATATTACTCTGATAGCGTACACTTGTGTTTTAGGGCATATAGAAAATACCTATCATGTAGAGTGGTTATGGCCAATACCCACTATCTGTGTGTGGTTGGATGGCTTGATTTTATTCATGTTTATCTCAGTCTGTGTATTGAGCGTCTACCTCTTTCTCCCAATGTAAAGTTAATTCTTTCCTACCTTTTCTCTCCTCAAATGTAACTTGAGGTTTCTCTTTACAATGTAATAGTTTAATAGAAATGTGATAGTTTCTTTTCTTGTAACGACAAAGAATATGATCATCACCGGATGAGATGACCAGTTTGCCAGATGAGTCGATCATCTGGAGGACAGAGCGATGGAGCCATACGACTGTCTAGTGGACCCAACCTCCCGTTTGGAAGGAGTCTAAACATTGGTTGGACTGGAGGCCAGACGGTCGTCTGTGATGACCAACTGATCAGCAATGAGGCGAGACAACTGGTTTAAGGGTTGAATTGCTCTACCCAAATTGGTAAGTATAGATCTACACCAACAGTATGTTCATACATGAGATGTGATGATTGACCTAGCTGGTAGTAATTCCTTGTGGCTCCAAGGAATTTCAAGTAGACATGTCCATAACCATCGCTTTTTGTTTTATATTGCATGTTCACGTTGTGGGATATATCATGTATATGATACGAACTATATATGTGGTGATTGGATACTATTTATGTATGTGTGTGTGTATATATAGGGCTATGATCCAGTGAGAAACATATCTGGTGAGAGAATGAGAGGTATTTGAATAACTCTCCACATAGATCAATTTTTCATAATCCAACCATATAGATTAGAAGTATACCTTAATATCTACCTTCAAATAAAATTTTATCACCATCCAATTTGTGAATCATTCACAACAAGTAAATATTTTTTGACGCTCTATATTGAATTTCAGGCTAACCGTTGGATGTAAAAAGTGTATATTGTACATATGGACATGTAAATGATATTTGATTGCAATGATTTTTTGTGAGAAGGTAAATGAAATTACGATTTTTTCATCTATATAGTTGGATTTTTAAAAATAGTTACTAATTTGTAGTTATTAAAATGCCTCTCATGCTCTCACCGTAGGATGTTTCTCACTGGATTGCTACCCTATATATATATATATATATATATATATATGCATGTATATGGTATATATGATATATAAAAATCCCTCAATCAAAAAATATTAAGTCTAAGATGTTTTCCAATAGCAATACACATGAAAAGCTTGTTCGACTAAGTGTAGGTTACACCAAAGCATGGTGCATCGTCTACCTCGTGGAAGTGTGATGGTAGTAATGTAGGTGTCGCCAAAGCGGGGTGTATTATTATCGTATTTGCTATTGGGTCAGGCTTAAGTGGTGATTCTTAGAGCATCTAAGCCGAAAAGAACGCAGATGATTATGGCAAGGAGTTGCACATATCAAGTATATAAGAGTTTCATATAGATGTAATTGGAAAACCACCTAAATAGTCAAGTTGTGGGCGATCAACCAAATTTGACTCATGATTTAATGAAATATGGATCTTGTCTCATTAGAAAATTATTCGCCGCAATTTTTCAAATTGATACTTGTGGGTTGTCAATTTGAACAAAATAATCAAAATGATAATGAACTAAAGAACTAATTGTTGTCACCCAAATTTAATCAAATCAAATAAAGATTAAGTTTTTGACAAAACTACAAATCCTTTTATAAAATCAAATGGAAATGAACAACAATCACTTTTCTCTACAACTAGTCCTTGAGAAGGACAAACTATCTGGGAACAACTTCCACAACTGGTTCAGGACGTTGAAAATCATTCTCACACAAGAAAGCAAGCTCTATGTCATGGAGACGTCAGAACCAAAGGAACCACATCAAAATGCACCAAGGACTGACAAGGATGCTTATAAGAATCATATTGAAGATGACGTGGATGTCAAGTGTCTGATTCTATGCTCCATGAACTATGAGTCACAGAGGCAGCATGAGAACATGTATGCGATTAAGATGGTCACACATCTCAAGAACATGTTCCAAGATCAGGCAAGACAAGAGAGATATGATGTCTCCAAGGCATTGTTCAAATGTAACATGGCATAAGGTGACCCAATAGGTCCTTATGTACTCAAGCTCAATGGGTATGTGAAGAACCTAGCTAGAATGGGATTCCCCTTGGGTCAAGAGTTGGACACTAACATGATTTTGCAGTCTCTACCAGAGTCCTACACTCAATTTGTCATGAACAACAACATGAACAACTTTGACAAGTCGTTAACATATTTGTTAGGCATGTCGAGAACAGTTGAGACACAAATGAATAAAGACAACCCCAAGTCTGTGATGATGATCAGCAAGACAAAGGGGAAGTCTAAAGGCAAAGGAAAATCTAAGAAGGGTTCTAAAGCTATCTAGAATCCCAAGTCTTCAGATCTCAAAGCAAAAGGAGGAGTGAAGAAGTCTTCAGATCTCAATGTAAAAGGAGGAGTGAAGATAATAAGAGGCGATTGTCACCATTGTCACCAACCTGGACATTGGAAAAGAAATAGCCCACTCTGGTTAGAGGAATTAAAGAAGAAGAAGGAAGTCATTGAGGCCTACACTTCAGGTATAAATGTTATAAGATAAATTTGATTACTTCTTCATTTTGGTATGTGATACCAAATAGAGATCTGACATACTTGATCTGCATGATCTGACAAGAAGTAAAAGCATTCATGGAAGGACAAAATTGACAAGGCAAAGTAAGAGTTGTAGAAGCTTTAGTCTACATTTAAATTTATCTTAACCAAATTGGCATGTAATAGAGTTACTAGAACTGCTATTTAATTATGCCATAAAATAGAAACATTTACTTTAAAGCATCTTTTATGATAAGGATGATGAATAAATAAAGTGAGAGATTAATGTTTCATCTTCAAAAGATATGATCTTGCATGGCAATGCCCAAACATCTAATGATCTTTGTACAAAAGATTTTGAGATGAATGTTTATAATGTTAATACCAAAGGATTGTAATTGTTAACTCATGACTATCATTAGCAATAGTCACCTTGTATGTACACATAAGAAATGCATGTCTAGAATACATACTGATGTTAATCTAGATTCTCTTAATTATCAAACCTAAGGAAACATGCAAGGCCTTATTTACGCACAATGTGACATGACATCCTTCACTACATGTAGTGGGAGGATAAGCTTTCTGTTAGACCTCATACATGTAATGCATGAAGATCTCATGGAATGAATGTTATAGATAATTACTTATACTCTGCTTCTATTACTGGTAATATGATGATATGTACTCAGTAAAATGGAAATCTCTTGAAATGTTCAAGAATATCATAAATGAAGTATAAATTTGATGAACATATTAAGAAACTTTGATGAGATCAAATGTTGAAATACTTTAAATTGATACCTTGAGTACCTTCAAAGAAAGGACTGTGATAGTGTATCGCATGTCAAATCCATCTAAACATGATGATGTGTCATAATGATGGAATTATACCATGATGAGTCATGATATGATTATCAATTAATCTAATCTTCTTATCCTAAAAAAATATACCTATCACTAAATAATGTACCATCTGAATGGTTTATAAGACATCATATATGATATGAATCGGGAATGTCCCAATATGTCTAATGGATTGAACCTACATTTAGAAAATAGTTTCTTGAAAAGTTTAATCTACAAACCATAATTGTTGAATGTTACTATTAATCCCAATCCCATAACAAAAGTGTTTTGTTGATAGGATAACTGAATTCCTGAAGAATCAATGGGAGTAAAAGTAGAACTCAAAATGTTTGAGGTCAACAAAGAGGTACAATGAGAACTAAGAGAATCACAATTTTTTGTGGAATCTTGAGTTTGTCAAATAACATAGAATAAAATAGTTCTAGTATAACACATCTGATATTGGAAGATTGTGAATCCAACGATTCAGATAGGTTGGTCATAACAGGATGAGCCAACTAGTCAACAAGAAACTGTTGAGAACCATAATATGAGCAATGGCTCAAGGCATTATGGGATCCATGTAAATTAACAAGGTAGGACCTTGGTAGCACCACCTATACAGGTAACACCTAAAAGGTGAAATAGGGTCTTATGGCTAAGACCTACATGGATAACATAAAAGGACAAATTGGTTGAATAAGGTTTCAAACATTTTAAGTTGTTGAATGTGACAAAAATTCCTTTTACCAATTGTCATGTTTGTTGTTGTAGTTGAAACAGACTATGAGATCTAGCACATGAAGATAGGAATAGGATTCCTTACATGAATACATCATAGGATGTGTACATGACACAACCTAAAGGTTTTTATAAGTTCAAGAATGAAAATAAAGTTTATGAACTACAAAGTTCAATCTAGAATTGAAACAAGCATCTCAGAGATGGGATCTTTTAACTAGAAAAGATAGTCAAAGAGTTTGATTTGAATCGAGATAAAAGATGAAATCTATGATTATAAAAGATTTAGTGGGAGCATACATGAACATTCCACATATGATGAGGAATAACATCTCAATATTGTGAACATTGATATTTGGCATGGAAAAACACCTTCAACAAAGAAGGATTAACTGAAACATCTTATGAGATAAGGGTCAAGATCTATAAAGATAATTATTGAATGTTTCATAATATAAGTTTGAGCACATAAAATAGCAATGTGTTGAAGGAGTTCAACATTGATGGATTCAATGAGAGAGAATCTAGATTGGTCTCTCATGAACCATAAGTCCCAATTCTTGTGAAGAATGGAAATGGCATGATTAAGATGTAAAAGGTTGTAGCAATGGATCTATCATGAATGATTTTATCCCATATGATCTTGTGTGTAATGGACAAGACAAGATGATATTCCAATAAGGGTTATTTTAAAGTCATTAATGACATCCATTAGTACTTGAGAAGTATCTAAGGATAGATTGCTAGTCAATAAGGATAGAAATAAAGGAAGAGTTGGGTATAAAGGGTTACATTGATGCAAGCCTCCATGATGAAAAAGTGACCGCAATAAAATATATTTGATTTAAAAGGAGAAATGTTGTTAGTTTGAAGGGTTTTGAACTAATAGATATTAATTCTATTCTATAATAGAATATGAGTATACTTGTGTTATGAACACAAAGTGATAATATATGGATCTAAAAGTTCATATGATGAACTCATAAGATGTTCCAACATTTGATGATAGAAGAGTGATACTATGACAACAATGGAGATACTAGTTAGGTAATGACTATCAGATACCATATTATAGTAGTTTCAACTCATAGAAAAGAGATCAGAAACATGCAATATACTGACTAATAGCAAAATGTTGCTAACCCAATGGATTAAGCACTTGCGCAGCAGAAACATGGTGGACATGTTTGGATCACTAAGAATAATATTTGTGGGTGATTGTCTCTAAGTGCAACTGGGAGTCTGTTGGTAAGATATGCCCATACAGCCAATCATGTGATCATTGACATGTCATAAATCATAAAGGATTTGATTAATACTCATAAAGGAAAGCTTATGATTCATTCTGTTTCATTCAGTTATGAGATAATGAGAAAACATTATGAATGTCTAAAGAATGACAATATTCAATGAAGTATCTCTCAAGTACGTGACTTGGAGGATGACATCATACAAATGTTAATAGTGTGTACATTCTTATTATGTCCCTACTCAGTTGTTACTATGGAAGGTGGATAGACACCAGTAACACATAAGACTAGAGTATGGGCTGGTTGATGAAAGAATCTTGTTAGTCATGATATGGAAATATCAAATCAAGCACACAAAATGCATGTTAGGGAACAATGTCTCAGATAGACCCTCCTTGAGAGTGAAACATGGAAACCGTCATTGGTGGTCATAGTCATCTCTCGTAGTGAAGATGGTGATTGTGATTGTGATTCTTAGACCTGAAATCACTACACTCATCACATGTCATTGGGTATGCTTTGACATCATCAAATGCAGTCCTAAAATATGGGTTATTATAGCGGTGATGATTGAGTGACTTTGACACATGGGGACTGACTGTGAGTGATAGATATGGGATTTTCCCCTCCTATTAGAGTATGATATCAGTTCCACTTGATAAGTGAGATTGAGGAACACATGTGCATGCACATGTGAATCAATATATGATATTGAGGTCACATTATCTCAGACAGTCTGCTCTTGGATCAAGGAACATAGATTGAATGTTGAGAGGATGACCATCCATGCCTCAAGTTCATCCTGGATATTAGAGAGAACGGAATTATACAATCATTGCAACACCTTACACATATTGTAGGATGAAGTTGTTCTCCAACTTTCCATTCATTTGGGTAGCACTCATGTGTGACTAGCCACCACTCTTTGCTTGTAACATCATAAGTTTGTTATGGACATTCACTGCCAATGTGATATAGGACCTATAGGGTCACACACAAAGGAACTCATCTAGAAGAGGAGTTTAATCTTGAATAATGATTGGATTGATTACTAAAGTGTTTAGGTACTCAATTCACACAATAGATTGGCTAGTTGCACTACCAAATGACCATCTCATAGGATGAGACAGTCGTTTGGGCAGCCAGATGAGCATCTCAAGTGTTGAGATAGTCGTTTGGGTCGTCAAGCTACTCAGGGATCGAATTGGCTAAGTTTTTCCCAAATAGAGGTGTGAATTGACCGGTTCATTCTGATAAACCAACTGGCTCAGCTCGGCCCACCAGGTGGCCGTCTGGGTGAGCGAGACGAGCATCTCGCCTATGCGAGATAGCTTATTTGGGGTCAAATGAATGATCTGGAAGTTTCCCGAACTCGTTTCGATTGCACAATACTTGTGGTGTAAGGAATTAATGTTTAGCATTAATGGGAAACAATTTTCCAACTTCGTGTGCAATTGGGAAACTTCCAGACAAACATTTGACAGTGTGAGATGATCGTCTTGTGTGATCATACGACCGTCTAGGTCACCAAACGACCATCTCATGGTTCACCGATTGCAAAAACTTAAGATCTTTTGGTCCCTTCCACTCCCACACAGATCCCGAAAGACCGGTTACATGTACCTAACCCCACCTATAGATAAAGGGGTATCGGTTGCTTCCCAAAGCACAACAACATCAACTGAGAATCAGTTGCTCTAACAATTGTTGTCCTCTCTAGTTGTGGTAACTGAGAGAGCCCATGAAAGTCCTAGCTGGATAGGGAGGGATAGCTACGGGAGAGAACAATTGAGAATCATTGTTGTGGGAGAGCAAGTTGGTGACTAGTACGCCAACAAGAGGGACAACTCCAACCTATTTGTTCTAGTTGAATGACATGAGTTCTAGTTGGTCTGTGTGGACTACTCAAGAGGTATGAGTCCTTTGGCTGCTTTCAGGAGAGCAAAGTCAATCTACATTTTGTGGTAAGGCCACATGAGTCGTTGCATAAGTTGTTATGTTTGATGTTTATGATGAAGACCAGGAGTTGCACAACTACTGTCCAAGAGCAACTAGTAGACATTTGTATTGAAGAGAGTTGTTGTCACTGGACTTGCTCCATGACTAGGTATAACTCGTTAAACCATCCTTCTCTTTTATAGTAGTTGACATGATCTTGTTTTATGGGAATGCAGATAGATTAAAAAATTTGTTTCTGATGCTATACTTTGTGTTCGTATTTCCCAACAGGAAGATCACCAAGGATCACCACATGGAGGATGATCGAGCTCAAAAGCACCACATAAAAGGTTATTCAGCACCAAAGCTCCAAGATCAGTCCTTCTTTGCTCCACAAAGCTCCAAGGAAGAACTGAAGAGTGGAGAAGAAAGAGGGCCAAAAGGATACTTACATGAGAAGGAGAGGGGTTGTATACTTAAGGTAGGAGGGAAGTAAAAGGGTTATGAGGTGTCAACACAAGAGAGAACCAAAAGGACATTTTTCCATCAAGGAAACAACCATGCAACCACTCAACACATGCATGCATCAAAGGGTGATACAATCAAGGTGGTGTGATGACCACTTAGGTTCACTACACACCTTATTGTGTTCGAAGCACACTATGAACATGTAGCGATCGCTACGCAAGATCACCAAGCCAAACAAGGTTGAAGCACTCCACTAGAGGACAAACCATAACAACCAAACCTCAACTAGAGCACCAAGTCAAAGAAACTACACCTAGGGTGGGTGTTGTGGTCGCAACATTCATCCAAGAGTGGTGTTGCAGTCACAACACACACAAACCCTAACAAGGTCGACACTCATCAACAAGGCAAACCCTAGAAACTCGAATCTCACCATGTGATGTCACATAATCAACTATGGTCCAAGAAAAGCATCCCTATGCTTCTTTCTCTCTCTCAATATTCTAAGGCACAAGAAACACACTCTACATGTGACAAATTGCAAGATAACCCTCACTCATGGGTAAATTGCAACTTGGTCCAAAACAAGCATATCAAGCTCAAACATCATCGAAACAGGACCAAACTAAAAACATAAGGTTGTCACATGTTATAAAAGCATTTAAAAAGATTAGATTAAGGTTTAAGAATCTAATCAAGCAAAGAAAACAAGGTTAACCCCAAAATCCAGGCCAGGGGTCTTACAAGAAATAACACTAACATAATAAAAAATAGGTCTAGTAAAAAGGATAGGTTAGGATTTATGATTCGAATATGTTACATTCACACACCTTATAAAATGTACATAAGTGATTATTCCTACAAATAATTTAAAAGAGTGGATGTGTTTCCTATCCTGCTCAAAGCATATGTGTATCTTTTCCTGCTCAACTCATATCATTGAGGATGTCTATCTTTTTCTTCTCACTCCATATTATAGAGCAGATGTGTATTTTTTGCTGCTCACTTTAGATTCATGGTAGATGTGATATTTCCTACTTGCATGATTTATAGTTGTCACATGTAAACATGTAGATGCTTTTAACTCATATTTCACTATTTGATGTCATTTATTGTTAATTAAATGTTTGGGCCTGGATATTTTCTTGAATGAACTTTCTCTTAAACTTACCTTAATATCTGAACCCTCTTTCTTGGGAACCTTATCACTTCTTTTTCCATTTTTATTGTATTAAATACCTAATATTTCCATATTGTACATACTAATTTTATCGGTATGTACTTTTTTAATTCCCTTTTTCTGGGTGTTGTTGTAAACCCACCCAGATGATGAGCAATATGAGGAGCATGAATTCAGCAAAGTTGTTGAAGTTTAATTGCTAAAAAGTTTTGAGATGGAACCTAGTTACCCACTACATGCAATCTCTTTATTTTAGACTTTCCTTTTAGTTTAAGTGTAACATATCAAGTTTTGTCTATCTTGACCCTAGTAATCCTAATTCCTTTATTAAGATAATAGCATGCTTGGATCTTTAGAATTTATAGGTACACAGTCACATCCTAAGCAAAGATAAGAGGTATACATATCACCCATTCACTCGTGTAAGGTGAAACATCGAACGTGGAGAGGATGATCTTCTTATTCAGAAAAAGGAAAAAATGGGGTCAACCTAACCGCTTACGTTTTCATAAATCGCACACTACATGAGTCTGAACTATCCCCATGAAACCGTAAGATATAGGGTTGACATTCTGAGGTGAAAACTCCTTCTCCCAATTCTCTTTTTTAACCTCTTGACGGAGTCTGTTCTTTTTTGAGCTAGTTGTTTCCAATTGGAGAGGGCAAGGTCCAATAATTCAAAATAACACATGTGCAATCTACTTGACATGGTAGTAGTCCAAAACTCCTATAGAAAAATGCCCAAACTTGTTGATCAACATGACTATTAAAGAATAAGTGAGTTGGAATTAAGGATTGATAGAAAGTGGGGTTTTCTCTCTCCCTTCTTATCCTTTTCAAAGAAGTCCATAAGATCTCGTAGGAGGAGATATCTAGCCAAGCGATTCACCTGATATAGACACTTAGATAGTGGGTTTGAATTTTTAAGATAGTAAGTCAGAGCCAAATACCACTTTCATTGGTGAACAAATGAACCCTTGGGACCTTCTTCAACCCAAGATGTGATGAGTCGACATCGAGGTGCCAAACGACTCCATCGATAAGAGATTTCATCAACCTATTATCCCCATTGTACCTTTGATCTATTGAGAGAGAGCCCGTCCACACGGGATTCTCAGATCATTATGGCCGACTTTTGTCTTTGTTCAACTAGTCGGTCCCATAGTCATGTAGGCTTACACCATTATGCTCACGAGAAGAATTGATAGCTTGATCCTACCTTTGCACACCTCTGTTACTCTTTAGGAGGGATCTGAGCTATGCCCTTATATGCTTGTTTGTACCATAATAATTATAGTTAATGCATATAACGTGAATGAATCAAAGAAACCCTATCATGGATAGGCTTGAAAACATATATAAATACATTAAGTGACTTTAGGCTCTATAATAACATCATATATCACGATACACTCATTTTTACCTACTAACCTAACCCTAACTTAATATGTGAATGAGTTCATAAAATACATGACACATTGTTCACTAATACATATATAATGACTTGAATGTGATTAATAATGATTGGATGTATTTAAACAAGAATAGATGGTTGGGATGGTATCTAATGTGCTCAATGTGTGTAAATTTATAAGAATCAGACTATTCATGTAAATAGAAATGATAAAGGTGCCATTATTTAATTTAACATGAATTTGATGGACTAAATGAGAAATTGAGTTAAATAAAATATTTCTTGTAAGATAATATCATGAACCTTGGTTTGTAGTAAGATAATGTTAATGGTATCCCCAATCCTAAATATTAAAGATTATGTTGATATATACTAATAAACAATGAGATAATGGATTTAAATCCTAATTGCATGAGAACTCATCCAAGATGATCTAAAAAGATAAATCTAAAGACAAAATTGGATTCTCTGGGTCCCAATCATCTAACCTACCAAGTTTCAATAGAATCAACCACTCAATTCGTAACCAATTTTATTAGAAAAGAAAATACTAAGTTAAAATTCAAATTAGATAGGTAATAGATCTAATATGACTTATTTCCTATATTTCCTAAATGTAACAATGTCACACACATTTTACTTTCTTGATTTATGTATGATTGCATTGTCATGACATGTACCCCGCTCAATGATTATTTCCAAGTCAGAATCGGGTTGTTGGATAAGATCATGAGCCCTAGCATTTCTCCCTCGCCTAGTTCCTGAGGGATTTAGGACTCTACAATATTGGGACTCCCCTCCTATATTTTCTTAGTCTCTCACTATCTCTTCTCCCCTCCTTTCCTTCATATATTTAGTCCTTCAAAATCTTCATGTGGATATGATTCCTTTGATATATGACTCATTTGGTTTTTGCCTCCCTAATATCACAATCCACAATAGAAATCCTCTTTCCCCTATTTTTGGTTCCCGAAGGGACTCCCAAAAATCTTGATGTCTCCTAATCTATAAATAACAACCCTAAACCCTCCACACCATCCTCAAAAAACCAATAGAGACCTTAATTAATTGCCAAATACTCTATAAGCGGTCCTCCTAACTCTGATTGTGTTCTCGTGCTGCCTTATCTTAGTCAGCATTCTTCATACCTCAATTTGATGGTGGCATCTCGTGCTTCACCTTCGTGAACCTTGGAAAACTTCTATCTTGTTCAAATTGTGTGGGTACCTTTCCTAGTTTCCCTCTTTTGTTCTTCATCACAAGTCTGCTTCTAGGACGTGTTTCTCACATTTTTTATTTTCCTTCTTGCCAATTTACCGACTAGCATACTTTGAGTTGGCTTGGCACTTCTTTTCCAACATTTATTGTGCCCTGGTCCCCATGTTACCAGTTTCCCTTCCTCCTTTCTCAGACGATAGTGGTGGAGGTCATGACTGGAGGTCTGTGAACCTCAAATTTTGTCTCTTGAAATTTTGGGTTCATTGGAGTCTCTTGGATATGATAGTACTTCTTCCAACATGCATTGATGATTAAAGATTGGTTTTTGGATCCATCAACTGTTGAATTCTATTGCATCTCCTTCACCTCACAGATAGTGATGCCCCACGCCACACAAAGTGAGATTACTCAAAACATAACTACAGAAGAGAGATTAATAAGCATATTATCAGAAAAACACTATAAATTAAAACCTTTTTCATAAAATTGTCAAACAACAAGAACCTTCACATATAAGTTCTTTCATGCCTCAAAACATACACAAGGCATGAAGTCAACCTATAACCAAAGAATTGTTCTAGATTATATATACATGATTCCACCACATCTGGTATACAAAAGGGCACATAAAGAAAGCACGTTCGTGAAGCATATACAAGACATTCTCGAAGTCCCGAGTGTACAGGGACCACTCTAGGACTCTATCAACAAAAGACATCCAGCAACACTTCCAACCTTATCATCTACTGCTCCTCTAGCTGTTGATTAACCTCCTCTGCACGATCTCTACCTCTTGATGCTCGTACACCTAAAAAGGGTGTGGGAAACCCATGGGGTGAGATTCCAAATCTCAGTGGGAGATATAACTCACCACCAACTCTATTATTATCATGTATAAGATAAATTAAGCAGTAGTAAAGTTACAATTATGTGAAGTAGTTAATGATTATTAATAGGAAAAGCATTTGCTATCTAATTTATGGAACATCTTAAGGGATATGAAGTGCATGTATATTTCCTATCAACAACATTGTATAAATATCAAGTAGGCCTCAACCAATGTTTTCATATTTGATCCTATACAATTATACTACACTATTGATTACATATTTCATTATGCCTCGAGGATTTGAGTCGTACCACCCAAGTCCAACCAACCACATGTTAAGTCAAAATTGGTGTCATACAAGGTCTAATGGAAGAGCTAGAATCCATGACCTCACCACACCTCTTGGTCAGCACAAGAGAAAACACTGCAGAGACATATCATGATTCTGTCTTTTGTTGAATCTTTTTCATGACTCGATATCAACTACAACAATGAAATATAGTCAATTTTGGGAATTGGCTCACGCATGGCCATCCAAAATTATAATCATAACTATCCCACCTTGGTACAGGTACGGTGCTAGAAGAACAAGCTCACGCATGGTCATTCTAACAAAAGGAGTGGCTCACACATGGCCATCCATACCACAACGAGATAGACACATGCATGGTTGTCTCACACATCCTGTATTAAGGATATAAGGAATTATTCGACTTGTACCCCACATATTCAACAATATGTGCTCTGAGTTAAACTCGTGTCACCATTCAGCAAATTGCTAACACTGAATGGATCTATGGCACAAGGCAAACTACACTATTAGATTTCACTTGATTAGTTATGCCAATTTAAACATCTTTAAGCATCAATCGAGTTACAACATACAACCTCTAAACAAATTCTACAAGATTAGGGTTTGAGGCATCACTAGCACATACTGAAACATATAAGGATCACATCATTACTTTATGCTTGTTATTCACCATATGTTCATCACAAGGACCAATGTGCATCACAAGGACCCATGTCCATCACAAGGACCAATGTTCATCACAAGGACCAATGTCCATCACAAGGACCATGTTTAACTGATCATAACCATCATAGCTCATACCTGGCTATGTACATCAACTGATATTACATGCATGATTAGAAACACATAACAAGAAGGCAATGCATCATTGATATCATCATCTCATAGGATTCATGCTATACATATCACTTCATACATTGTACATCATACCTCATTACAATTATGGTTTCCACTTTACTCGATTAGGGTTTACAAGGTTGGATCGATAACCATCTTTAGATTATACTCCCTTCATCATTATGAGGTATATTATGAGATATAGAAGCATGTTTCTAATTACCATTATAAAACATGTTATGATGTATAGAAACACAACTCAACAACCTTCATACAACTATCGCATAGAGTATCACATCATCATTATGAGGCCCTAGCATCAACATGGTATATCTCAACCACCATCACAAGGTACCGATTAGGGTTTACACCTACGGTATTGGTTAACCCTAAGTGTATCCGGAAACTACACTAAGATAGGGTATCGATTTAGGTATCATGGGGTATCGGGTACAACACTTCAAAGAGAGGGTGTCAACCAACCACTTGTATCGGGCAACGCTATCCAGAGATGCAACAGAATCAAAGGGATAATGGAAACATTGTTGTGTCGAGCAACACTCAAGCCATGATAGTTGCTAGGGTTATCGGGCTGCAACACATTGGGAAACGCACATCAAAACACTCTTCTTTGGCTTGCAATGCCCAAGCGTGACGACCACAGGTGTATCAGGCTTCAACGCCCAGAGAAGTATCATAGAGTATTGAGCAACGTCTATGTGTATGGCATCACAAGAGTGGCGTCCAGAATCCTAACAGGTAGCACCTCTCCAAACAATGTGTAACGTTGCTCCCATATTGGTTAATTCATGCACAAGGCATGATAAAATAAATGTTACCAAGGTGTGTTGGCCGAGACCTCCCTAGGGACGTGACGACCATCCAACTAAAGGTGTCGACCTTGACCTTGTCAAGGTTGTGATGACCTGCCACAATGATAACGACCAGGGGAGTCACATGTCATGATGGTCGCCCCACATATTAGCCTACCCTACCTATCAGCCTCCACAACACATTGACCTCCACAAACACATCAGTCTCTCAAGCATGTTGGCCACTAGGCATATCGGCCACTCCATATTCAACCTCAAGACAATGTTACTAACAAGGTAAAAGAAAGGTGCAATGCATGGGCAGCAACTAAGCCATGCTCTTCTACTAAGGTCACAAACTACCCAAAGGAACTACTAGCATGCAAGCAATAACGAGCCATAGATCAAGAGCAAGATAACAAGTAATAGGTGATAATAACAAAGAGGGTTTAGAGTTATATAACCCACATCAAGGATCACCACCAAGCTCCAAGCTTCCCAAGCTCAAGGTAGAAGAAGATCCTCCTGGCTCGATCTCCACAACACCTCCAAGAAGGAAGATAGAACCGAGGTTAAGAGAGAGCAAGAGAGGGAAAAAGGAGAAACCAAGGTCCATGGATGAGAAGAAGAAAGAAGGAGAGAAATAAGAGCTAAGAATCATGGCTTACCAAGTAAGAAGATGAAAAGAGATCACCACAAGCTTAGGCTCGTCAACCAAGCTCCAAGGGAGAGCAATCCTCAAGCTCAAGGTCGTCCACCTAGGAAGAGGAAAGAAAAGATGGACAAAAGGTTTCTCTTACATGGAGGGAAAGATATATATATATACAAGAGAGATGAAAGAGAGAGCAAGGGGAAGGTTTCACCACCTTATAACCTTAGACGGCACATGTCCATGAAGAAAGGCCACATGCAACACCATGCAACAAGGTGATAAGAACCATTCCTCGCCCACTAGATCACCTTCCTAGGTCATGGCCGATACACATACATACTCCCTTCACAAACCAATAGGGATGAAACCCTAGAGCCATAAACTGATATGGCACCCCTCAAGACACCCAAAAAACCGATACAAATCCTCTCCAAGGCTCTCAAGCCTAAGACAACACTCCTAGGTGCAAAACACGCCTCAACCATGAGTGCAAAACATCATCAGGGATGTCACCACTCAACCAAGGTATCCATCTCTCTCTCACTCCACTAGATGATGTTAAGAGAGAGAAAGAACACACTAGAGGTGGAAAAATTGCACATCAACCCCAATCCTGGGTAAATTGTAATTTGCACCAAACCTCTCCACAAAACACAAGCATCAACCAAACAATCTCAAATAAGGGACTCAAGCTTCCAACATGCCCTAATTACATCTCAGATGATTAGAGCAAGGAGCTAAGCAACATACTTGAGCAAAACAAAGGGTTATCCCAAAATGTGGGTCAGGTTCCTTACACAGACGAATCCGCGAAGGAAGATGATGAATCATGTTTTTATTTCTTTGCCCTCACATCAATTTATTTCATGACACACTTACATGGGATTTTATGTCTTTTTGACTTTCAATTAATCCTTGATGGTGTGTTGCTCTAGTAGTGGGTAAATGACTCCAATTCCTTGTCACTGACTCATTTTTTGGGTATTGATGCAAGGGTATTGTCATAGTTTGATTTAATTTATTATTCAAGAATTTTAGTAAATAGTATAATTTTATTTACTTATCAAGAAAATGTATAAAAATATGTTTTGAAATCAGTATAATAAACCATATCTGATGGTGTAGGTTCATAACCTAAATCCAATGTAATAAGAAGTTGAAATTTTAGGATTCATAATATATACCTTACTTAATGGTTATAGCTAATGTGTTATTAGGTGAAAGTGCATAATATAGATCTAGGGTTTCGACCCAAACCTTTTACAAGAATCTTTGAGGTATGTTGCATCCCTTTGAATCTACATTGAGAAATTGTCTTATTTTCTCTCTCTTTTAATCTAATTGAAATACATACGTCGAATTCATCCTTTGAGAGATATTTGAAACCTTTTGAGTGCTAAATATTGAAATAAGATATACATTGACACTACTTAGTTAATATTGCACTTTCACATCTGAGCTTTGTGATCTTGTTTATTTTATCTCTAGTTGAACCCTAATTGGTGGATTTGATCTATATTTTGTTATTCTTACACCGAAACCCTAATTTTCTCATGATGGATTTCTATGGTCTATTTTTCTACTTCTAGTTGGACAATATTACTTAATATATACCATGAATAGACATTACTTTCCTCTACATTGCATGCTTATTAATTCAGTAGTGCTAGGGTTTTATATTAAGCTTTGATTTTTGGATTATTTGTCCTTATGCTTTAGGGATGGAGGTCATGTGCCCCATACCTGAGTTAGTGCCCACTTTTATATATTTGAGAGTTTGGTCATGTGTTGTGCTATATCAATTTTAGGGTTATGTGATCTGTTAGGAATTGTGGAGGCGACAAGTGCAATGGAAATAAAGAAATTCTCCATGTACCCTACAAGCAGATATTGTCAACAATTATGTATTTAGAAGGAGGGTACGTGAGGTATACCTTGTCACAGAGCAAGTTCAATGAAATCATCCTTGATTGGTGGTGTGATTTTCTCCTTGAGTGCCCAAATAGTCCTCATAGACGTCCTCCAAACATAGTTTCATGGTGTTGTGTCTCTGCGTAGTCCCTGTGGATGGACTGGAACTCCTAGTCATGCTTCTTGAGCCAATAGGAAGGAGAAGCCTCTCAATTAGTGATGTGCTAGTGTTGCAGTTACTCTCCTTCTCTCTCTATTGGGAATGATGACAACTAGGATTCACATACAAGAGTGTGTCTTATAATCCGGTCGCCATGCCCCTTTAATAAGAGAGGAAAGGAAGTAGGGTTTCCTAAAAAAATCATGTAAAGTGAAAGGTTGTGGTTGCGTTTAAAGTGGGATGCTTGTGGACTTCCAAATAGGAAATAAGATATTTCCATATCATGATGTTACTTAATTAATCAATTAATCATATTAATCAATGTATTAATTTTTTGCCACCCATCTGTCAGGTCTAATCGATCACTTGTGGCTAGTCAGTCGACTTAGCATATAAGTCAACATTTTAAATCTAATTCTAATTAACTAATTTAAACCTTTTAACCAATTAACTTTGACTATATTTCAATATTATTCTAGTTGATTACCCAAAGATTTTAGTAATAAATTTGACTTGAAACATTTCCAATCATGTCCATAATTATACTCTTATTCCAGTATATCCTATGTGTGTGACCCTATAGGCTCCAAATTTTGTTGGCAGTGATATTCATAATCATATATGACTTCATAATCAATGATTGGTATCCTATCAAGACTTAATTTCCACCCAAGTAATTGGAGAAGTTAGAGAAAAACTTAAAGCTAGTATTATGACTAGTGTTACAATGACCATATAATTCCTTTTTTCTGATTTTCAGATTAAATCTGAGACATGGAAATGTCTTCCTCTTAATGTTCAGTCTTTGTTTCTTGATCTAGAGTAGGCTATCTGAGATACACATGTGCTCGATATCATATATTGACACACATAAACATGGATATGCATCTCATAATCTCACTCATAAAGTGGTCATGATATTACTCCATCGGGAGAGACAAATTCCATCTACATCACTCGCAATAATCCACATGTGTCACAATGCACCTAAGCACTACTTATATAGCAACCCATTTTAAGGTCACCATTGAGTAGTGTTAGGGTACATTGTGTAGGGAAATGTGGCTACAAGATACGCAGCGGAAACAAACAATTTATCTACCATATTCCCACATCCAACAGATCACATCAATTACTACAAGATAGGAAGGAGGGTTTATGAGGATATACCTTATCCTAGAGCAAGTCCAGTGACAATCCTTGTCATTGTAGATGTGTAACTCTGAATCTTGGTTGCACTGGAACTCGTTTGATTGATGTGCCTCCTGGTCTATACCACAGACTGCAGCCATGAACGTCGTCTTTTTAGCAGCTCCTCCTATCACAGACAGCTAGTTGATGTTGTCCTCCTAGTGGCAAAAATCAACCTCCCACCTCTATGGTAGTCCACACGGACCACTTAGAACTCTCATCGTCTTGCTAGAATGATTAGGAAGGAGTCGTCTCTCCTGGTGGTGTACTAGTCACCAACTTGCTCTCCCACGACAACTCTTAGTTGTTCTCTCACGTGGCTATCCCTCCCTTGTCGGGTAGGACTTACCTAGGCTCTCATGGTTACCACAACCAGAGAGGACAACAGTTGTCAAAGGAACTTATTCTCAGTTGTTTGTGTTGTGCTCTGGGAAGCCCCCAATACCCCTCTATATATAGTAGAGTCTAGGGTCAAGGTTCCTAATTGCTAATCAGTATGGGATGAATATGTGGGAGTGGAAAGGACCGGTAGATCTCAAAATTTCACAACAATTTTGGAAACTTAGCAACCTGTGGAAATCGAAACAGCCATTTGGCAAACCCATACAGTCGTCTTGCACACGAAACAGTTGTTTTGTAGTTTCCCAGTTGTACATGAATTTGGCAAATCAATTCCCATCAATGTTAGACATTGATTTCCTTGTGCAACAAGTATTGCTCAAGCAAAAAGAATAGGGAAATATCTAGAACCTTCCCCGATCAAACTGAACCATCTTGCCCATGTGAGACGGTCATCTAGATCACCCAGACGGTCGTCTGGTGACCTAAGTCGAGCCAATTTGGTTGGGTCAGTATGTTCCTTAGCCAAATTCAACTCACAATAGGCTTGAAACCCAGACACCCGTCTCAACACTTGAGACGACCATTTGGCACTCCTGACGGTCGTCTGAACACTTGAGATGGGTGTTTGGTAGTGTTGTCGGCCTATTTGTTGGGTGAATCAAATGCCTAAAGACTTTAGCACTTAATTCAAATGTCATTTGAGATATGAACTCCTCTTATAAGTCGAGACCTATGTGTGTGACCCTACAGGTCCCATATCAAGCAAGGAATGGTGCCTAGTCGGACATCAATGCTACCCAAGTGAATGGAAAGTTGGGGAACAACTTCAACCTACAATTTGTGTATGGTGTTAAAGTGTTTGTATAGTTCCTTTGTCACTGATGTCCAGATTGAACTAGAGGCATGGAGAAGTCACCCTCATTATTATTCAATCTTGTTTCTTAAACCAAGAGCAGACTGTCAGAGATATATGTAAGCTCAATATCACATATTGAATCACATGCGCATGATCATGCTTTTCTCAGTCTCTCTTATTAAGAGGCCCATGACATCATACTCTAGTAGGAGGGACAAATCCCATATCTATCACTCACAGTCAATCTCCATGTGTCAAAGCCACCCAATCATCACCGTTATAACAACCCATGTTTCAATATTGTGTTTGATGATGTTAAAGTGTACCCAACAATATGTGTTGAGTGCAGTGATTTTAGGTCTAAGCATCACAACCACCACCATAACTATGAGACTTGACTATGACTTCCATGATCATGGCTTCCATGTATCAATCTCACAGTGGGTATGTCAGATACACTATTATCTAACATGCACATATGTTCTTGGTTTGATATCACCATATCATGACTAATGAAATTTAGTCATCAACCAACTCACACTCTAATCTTATGTGTCATTGTTGTCTATCAACCTTCCACAATAACAACCGATCAGGGACATAATGAGAATATGTATATGTACTCTTAACATCCATATGATCTCACTTCAACAAGGCTAATACTTGAAGACATATGTCATTGAGTAATATTATTCTCTAGACATTTATAATGTAACATCATTATCTCATAACTGAGTTAAACATAATAAATTGGAATCTTGCCTTTTATTAATGTTAAATCATTTTTACATGTTATGCCATAACAATCATCACATGATTGGCTCTCTGGGCATACATAACCAACAAAATCCCACTTACACTTAGAGCCAGTCACCCACGAATCTTATTCCAAGTGACTTTACATGACCATCATGCTTTTGTTGTGAAAGTTCCTTTATTAAGGGATCAACAACATTGTTCTCAGTTGGTACTTTGGAAATCTTTACATCTCCTCATTGTACGATTTCTCATATGAGATGATTTGCCTTTGTATATGCTTTGAGCATTAATGCGATCTGGGTTCCTTAGCTTGTAAAATAGCTCCATTGTTGTCACAATATATCTCTATTACGTCATTGATGCTTGGAACAATCCCAAGTTCTATGATGAACTTCTTGATGCATACAACCTCCTTTGTTGCACTCAATGTAGCAATCTACTTGGCCTCTATTGTAGAATCAACAACTATTTATTTCTTAGAACTCTTCTAGCTCACAGCTCCATTGTTGAGGCAGAACATGAATCTAGATCGTGACTTGTAATCATCTTGATCAGTCTGGAAGCTTGCATCGGTGTAACCTTTTACCACCAAGTCTTCCTCTCCACCGTATACCAAGAATTTATCCTTAGTCCTTATCAAGTACTTGAGGATGTTCTTGATGGCTATCCAATGAGCATCACCTAGATGTGACTGATATTTGCTCGTCATACTTAAGGCATACGAGACGTCTGGACAGGTATACAACATTGCATACATGATTGATCCAATTGTGGAGGCATATGGAATCACACTCATGTGTTCCCTTTCTTTACAAGTACATTGAGCTCTAGAGATGGAGACACCATGGTGTGTAGGTAGGTTTCCTCTCTTTGAGTTCTCCATGCTGAACCGTTTCAACACTTTGTCAATATATGTGATCTGATTTGGTCCAATAAGCCTTTTGGATCTATCTCTATAGATCTTAATCCCAAAGATGTAGGATGCTTCTCCCAAGTCTTTCATAGAGAATGTATTTCCAAGCCATTCCTTTACCTTTTGTAAAGTAGGGATGTCATTCCCCATAAATAGTATGTCATCTACATACAATATGAAGAGTTTCACTATGCTCCCATTGACCTTCTTGTACACACAAGGTTCATCTTCAATTTGAATAAAGACAAACCCTTTGTCTATCTCATTAAAATAAAGATTCTAGCTCCGAGATGCTTACTTCAATCCATAGATTGACCTTTTTAGCTTACAAACTTTATTTGCAAACTTTGGATCTATAAACCCTTTAGGTTGTGTCATATACACATCCTCAACAAGATTCATGTTAAGGAATGTGGTTTTAACATCCATTTTCCAAATTTCATAGTCATGATAAGCTGCAATAGCAAGCATGATCCTGATGGACTTAACCAAGGTCAGTGGAAAAATGGTTTTGTCATAGTCAACACCTTGCACTTGTCTAAAACCCTTTGCTACCAATCTTCCCTTATAGGTTTTGCATTTTACCATCCACATCAGTCTTCTTCTTAAAGACCCATTTTCACTCTATGGGTTTGACCCCTTTAGGTGGATCCACCAAAGTCCATACTTTATTGGTGTGCATGGATTCCATCTCGGATCTCATGGCCTCAAGCCATTTCTCATACATTGGTCCCTCTATAGCTTCTTGATAGGAAATTGTCTCATCATCTATGACCAATTCAGTTCCTTCCTGAGTTACAACATATCCAAATCTCTCAAGATCAAGGTATGTCCTATTAGATCTATGAGGTTCCTGTGTTACTTGATGAATTTGAGATTCCACAACACTTTGTGAATCTTTAGGTTCCTCTTGTACATCTATTGGTTCAATGTTTTCTTGTTGGTTCTACTTTCCTCCCACTGATTTCTTTGGAAATAAATTCCTTTTCTAAGAATACAATATCTCTAACAACAAACACTTTGTTGTCAGATATGGAGTAAAAGTAATATCCTTTAGTTTACTTAGGATATCCAACAAAATAACATCTATTAGATTTAGGACCAAGCTTCTCAGAAAGCATCTTGCTAGCATAAGCTACACATTCCCAAATCCTCATAAAAGACATATTGGGATGCTTCTCAATCCACATCTCATATGGTGTCTTTAAAACTGACTTATATGGTACTCATTTTAGTGTAAACATTGTTGTTTTATGAAGAATACCTCCAGAAGGTAGTCGGAAGCTCGACTAAACTCATCATTGATCGAACCAATTTGGTAATTTATGATTCCTTCTTTCTAATACATCATTATGCTAAGGTGTTCTAGGTGGAGTCCACTGGGATACAATCCCATGGGCTCTAAGAAGGTCCTCAAACTCTTATTTTAAGTATTCTCCACCTCGATCAGAACAAAGTGTCTTAATACTTTTACCAGGTTGGTTTTGTACTTCATTCATAAACTCCTTAAACTTTTCAAGAGATTCAAACTTATGTTTCATTAAATAAACATAGCCATACCTATTGAAGTCATCAATGAAGCTAATGAAGTACTGAAACCCACCTCTAGTGACAATTCTAAAAGGTCCACACACATCAATATGTATGAGTCCTAGTAGATCACTATCCCTCTCATTGTTACCAGTGAAAGGGGCCTTAGCCATCTTACCCAACAAACAAGATTCACATGTCTCTAATGATTCAAAATTAAAAGAGTCCAAATAATCATCTTTATGGAGTCTAGATATGTGATTCTCATTTATGTGCCCTGGACAACATGCCAAAGGTATGTTTTGTTTGAGTTGTTGAATTTTAGTCTTTTAGTATTAACGTTATATACATACCTTTGGCATGTTGTCTAGGGCACATAAATGAGAATATTGACCACTTTTGAAATAGAATATTGACCACTTTTAATATGAAATTTAAATGCATCCTTGTCCAAACAAGATATAGAAATGATGTTTCTATTTATATCATGTATATAATAGTAGTTTGTTAACTCTATTACAAGCCCCGTGGGTAGACATATACTATAGATTCCAACTATGTTGGCCGCAACTCTTGCGCCATTAGCAACTCACAGTTCCACCTCACCTTTTCCCAAAAGCCTAGTTCCTTTTAGATCATGCATATGAGAACATATGTGAGATCCACATCCGGTATCTAATACCTAAGATGATGAAGTGAATAGATTTATCTCAATAATGTATATACCTAAAGTGGAGGTCACCATCCCCATATCCTTCTTCCTGACAGTCTTCAAGTATAAAGGATGAGTTACACTTGTACTTTTCTTTTGCCTTATCTTGAGTGTTGAAAAATTGGAATTAGGCTTGACCACATAACTCTTCTTGGTCTTGCTTTGATCTTTGGACTCAGATCTTCTGATTACCATCACAGGCTTGTCCTTCTTCACCTTTGCTTCAGCATGAATAAATGTGGTAATCAATTTTGACATCTATCTAACCAAATCACTCACATGGTAACATGCAATAAAAGGGCTATATGATTTTGGCATAGTCTTTAGAATCATATCAGTAGCCAACTATTGGCTCAAGGTGAATTCCAACTCTTCAAGATGATACACATGTCTAATCATATTGAGCACTTGTTCTTCTACTGAGGTTCCCTCAGTCATCTTTGACTCAAGCAACACCTTTAAGATAGCGTTCCTTTCTTGCATGTCAAGACCAAGTGTTACCTTCTTAAGATGTGTCACCATCTCAAGAACACTTGTGTACTTACATTTCTCATGCAAATCATAGTTCATGCAGCTTAGCATAAGGTACTTTACCTCTAAGGCATCATTGGAATGCTTCCAATAAGCATCCAATTCTACCCTAGGTGCATCATGATGAGGTATTTTAGGCACTAGTTTTTCAAGGACGTAGAGATTGCACTCTTCATTGAGGGCCCTTCTCAAATTTCAAAACCAATTGTGGAAATTTCTCCCTTCAAGTTTGTCCTTCTTCAGGACCAATCGCAAATCAGATTTGTTCGTCATTGATTCTAAAAGAGAACATTTGCATTTGTCAAAAACCATTTTTGATTTGATTTGAAAATTTTGACAATATTAATTAGGCATTTAATTATTATCGCACCCACTATTTTATTCAAATTGATAGCGTTCAATATCAATTCGGAATATTGCAGTGTACAATATATTAGTTGGCCAAGATCCATATTTCATCAAGTCATGAGTCATCTTTGGCTGACTTACCCACAACTTGACTATTTAGGTAGGCCATCATGCCAATTGCATCATATGAAACTCTTCGATAGATGATATTCCCAACTTCTTTCCATCATTATCTACATGCTTCTGGGCTTAGACGCTCTAATCACCAGTTAAGCCTGACCCAAAAACTGACAAGATAATAATGTACCCCGCTTTTTCAACACCTACATCATTACCATCACACTTCCATAAGATATATGGTGTACCACGCTTTGGCATCACCTACGCTTGGTCGATCAAGATTTTCATATGCGCCATTTTTGGAAAGCATCTAAGTCTTAATATTTTAATTGAGGGAGTTTGTATAGATACATATACTTTATCTAGTCACCACATATATAATATGTATCGTATACATGCTATATCCCACAATGAAAACATGCAATAAATGAAAGCAGTGGTTATGTCCATCCTAATGTAATCCCTTAGAGCCACAAGGAATTATAGTCATCTAGGTCTACATCATATGTCGAAACCTATTGTTGATGAAGAACTGCACTTACCAATCTGGGTTGATGGGTTCAACCCTTGAACTGATCGGCTTGCCTATTGGTCGATTGTTAGATAGTCTCACCGATTGTCTGGTCCTTCAGTCCACCATCAGCTAGCTCTTCTGGGGGGATCTGTCGGGTCCACCAGGCAATCAGTTCGGCTTGTCCTCCATGTCCTACTTGGTTCTCCATCTTGTTGGTTTATCTTCGGGACGTTATCATCTTCGTCATAACATGAAAGTAAACTATCCTACTTTTACATGATTATTTCAAAACCTTGAGTTACACTTGAGGGGATCAAGGTAGGAAAGAATTAACTTTACATGTAGAAGATAAGATAGAGGCTCTATAAACAGACTGAGATCTTAGGATCAACCAACCATACAACTATGCACAAAATATAGGAGTTATTGGCCATAACCATGCTACACATCCACCATCAAAACTACTTTTAGGACAACACGTGTAAATTGCATATATATATATATATATATATATATATATATAAGTTTGGGATTATCGTGGTGTTTGGATTTGACAAGATATTATTCGCATTTCATGCAATAATAGAATGACAAAACCAAAATCTAATCATATCAATTATCTCGCAATATAGTAAATTGACGTTGGCTCTGATACCACTGTAGGGAAATATGTCTATGAGATAGGCAGCAGAAATAAAAAAATAATCTGCCATATTCCCACATCCAACAGATCATGTCAATTACTATAAGACAGGAAGGATGGTTTATGAGGATATACCTGGTCCTGGAGCAAGTCCAGTGCCAATCCTTGTCTTTGTATATGCGCAACTCTAAATCTTGATTGCACTAGGACTCGCCTGACTGTTGTGCCTCCTGGTCTGTACCATAGACTACAACCACAAACATCATCTTCTTTAACAGCTCCTCTTGTCACAGACTGCTAGTTGATGTGATCCTCCTAGAAGTAGACAACGGCCTCCCGCCTCTATGGTAGTCCACACGGACCGCCTAGAACTCATGTTGTCCTACTTGAACGATTAGGAAGGGATCGTCCCTCCCATTGGTGTACTAGTCATCAACTTTCTCTCCCACGACAACTCTTAGTTGTTCTCACCTGTGGCTATCCTTCCCTTGTCAGGTATGACTTGCCTGAGCTCTCATAGTTACCACAACCAGAGAGGACAACAGTTGTCAGAGGAACTGATTCTCAGTTTTCTATGTTTTTCTCTGGGAAGCCCCCAGTACCCCTCTATATATAGTAGAGGCCAGGGTCAAGGTTCCCAGTTGCTATTCGGTGCATGATTGATATGTGGGAGTAGAAAGGACCAGAAGAACTCAAATTTTTGCAACAATTCTAGAAAGTTTGCAACCTGCGGCAGCCGAAACAACCGTTTGGCAAACCCAAACGGTCCCCTCGCATGCGAGACAATCATTTTGTAGTTTCCCAATTATACATGAATTTGGCAAATCAATTCCCATCAATGTTAGACATTGATTTCCTTGTGTAATAAGAGAAACGAATAGGAAAATATCTATAACCTTTCCCGACCAAATTATACCATCTCTCTCATGTGAGACGGTCATCTCAGTCACACAGACGGTTGTCTGGTGACCCAAGTTGAGCCAATTTGGTTGGGTCAATTCATTCCTTAGACAAATTCAGCTCATAGGCCTGACACCTAGACATCCGTCTCAACACTTGAGATGACTGTTTGGCACTCCATACGGTCATCTCAACACTTGAGATGGGAATTTGGTAGTGTTGTGAGTCTATTTGTTGCGTGAATCAAATGCCTAAACACTTTAGCACTTAATTCAAATGTCATTTGAGATCTGAACTCCTCTTCTAGGTTGAGACATATGTGTGTGACCCTATAGGTCTGATATCACGTTGGTAGTGAATGTCCATAACAACTTATGACAACACAAGCAAGGAGTGGTGGTCGCACATCAATTGTGATGGAGTGGACTTTTGGGAACCTTTTGAATGATTAATGACATATTATAATTGATGTGAGGTTGAGTAATTTTGAGAGATCCTAATGTTTTACCAAAGTTTGGAAGTCAAATGATATCAATATAATGTTTTGGATCCCTATGTTCATACCTTTTGAGGTATTTTATTTAGCGATCAAACAATATAATATTGACACCAAATTCGTGTACAAAGTATCTTGAGTTGTGAGGAAGCTATGGTTAAAATTTGGTGGCAATTGGAATATCTTAGAGGAAATTATGTAGGTTTGAAATTGGTGCAATTTTATGCATTATTGGTGATTTATGGAGCAAAGTTATGATCTTTTACCTAATGTCACACGCCCTTGGTTTAGGTCTGGGATGCATGGCAAGATCCAAGCCCTACATATCTAATCTAGTGGAAGTGCTCTTGGGTTTGAGTGAGCCACGGATGGACTCAAGTGGAGGACTAACTCAGACCATAGGATTGGCAATCAAGGGCAGTTGTGTTGTCTTGTACCTTGCGGTTATGTCTTTGACCCCGGGTAGCAACCATGATGTCGAGGTACTCGCTGATCGTGGGTATGAATGGGGAGTCCAACTAGGGAGTTGGCTTCAACATGAGGAGAGGAGTCGGGCGACCCCTTATTTGGGCTTGACAGAACTCAGACGAGGGAGTTTCACCTTCCCCGTCTCTGTTGCCTCTCCATCACAACCTACAGGTAGGAAGTAAAGGTAGGAGACCAGGTTGTCAGAGAAGGAAGAAGTGGAGCTAGAGAGGTGTCCGGAAGAGGATAAGAAGGGGGAAATGAAGGTCGAAGTCACGGGAGTCCAACCCTGCTGCTCCCATACACCCTTGCGACGGTTTTGAAGGTGGACGAGGAGCACTTCACTGCCGGATGAAGATGAAGCTTGGGGATGGACTCTGGAGTTGCTCACCGCAAATAGAGATGGCAGATGAGTTCATGGAGGTCTTGTGAATCTTTCGGAAGCTTCAGACTGATACAAGGATGAGCAGAGGCAAGTCGCCTCTTCATGCTCCGCCGTGGCCGAATCAGCACAGCGGTGACCTAGTAGAAAAGGACCTTCACAGCCGATGACTCTGAGACGAGTAGCCGTGGAGATGCGGGAGACACTTCTGAAGATGATGGAACCCCTAGAAGGGTCCAAAGAGGAGAGGTTAACTACTGATTGCTCGCCGAAGCCCAGACCATGTGGCGGTGCCCTATTTCACAGAGGAAACAGAGGCAGCGTGCGAGGCTCACGAGCAGAACGAAAGGGGGAGGAGCAGACCGGTTTGGCAGATCCTGAGATCTGTGGATCCCACCCAAGATTTGGATCAGGTGGCCAGCCAAGGAAAGGAGAGTCGTGCCCCCACTGGACACGTGGCGGAGGCCAATTGGCCGGAAAAAGGTATTTCCTTCAAAAATTATCAAATCTTGCAAAATTCCTAGTAATTAGCTTCGTTGTCAGAAAAATACAAACAATATACCAAAATGTTTAGAAAAATGTGTAGAACAAGATGGAAGTATAATATCAGGATTTTGAGTAACTAATATAGTTGATATCATGTAAGATATGTAATGATTAGTTCGTGGATAATAAATATCAAATGATGATATAAAATTATGGGAAAATGTTAGTGACTCCATAATAATGTTTATAATGCACCCATGTCAGTGATGATCATGTTGATGCACTAAATTATGTAATTTACTCCATATGGCTAGTTAGGGCTAATAACCCTAAATAATATGTAATAAATACATGCATGCTCAATAAATGGTGAAATTTACAGAGTAGGTTTATATCAGTAATCTAAAGATAAGATGTAAATTGGATATCAATTAGATGCATATAATTTATGTCATATGAAGATGAACCTTAATACATGGTTTAAAATCCTAATTTAGGTTAATGATGTAACCTAGGGTTAATATGTGCATAAAATACTATGGAAACTAATGTTCGTATGATGAACCCTAATCTGTAACATAATTGGAAAGTAAGATCAGAGAGATAAACACATGAAGAGGGGATAAATAATGATACACATATCCTAATGAACTAAGCTAAACCCTAATGGATATAAATAGGGTTAAGATGATGCGAACTTGATGGTATATATGATCTTGTCTTGATCAGGTTTAACAAAGATATAGATGACATGAGGAATATGTGATTAGGTTTGTCTTTCTTGATCAAGGTACGCCATTACCTCTTACTTGGATTATTATACAATATGCTTGTGTTATATGGTAGTAAAGACTTGGTATATGATATTGATTGAAACGATTATTCTTGTATGATATGTTGCTTGATTTTCCATACTTATTGCTATGAACACATCAAACATAATTTATTCTGTTCCATTATATGAAAGCACCAACTCTTTGGTAGTGTGCTTGGAAGTGACCTAACTCTTTGGTAGTGGTCACATTGTACATATGGAAGCACCAACTCTTTGGTACTGTGCTTGGACCCAACTCTTTGGTAGTGGTCACATTGTACATATGATCCAACTCTTTGGTAGTGATCATAAAGGCCTTAATGTATTCAAGTCCTTGGTAGTAATGCATGGATGATATAATGGAAAATATGCCTAAAAGATATATGTTCTCTTTTATTAATAAACATTCTTGTTCAAGTATGCTTTTGTTATATTCTTCTATTACTACCAAGTATTAGTTTTATCTTATTGCCAAGATATGATGAGAGGTATATAAAAGACACATAGGCATACTCAGTACAATATTCTGGAATATTGTGTTGACGTGTGCCACATGTAATCTTTTTTTTAGGTTGTGGTTATGCTCTTGAAGATCCAAGATAGTTGAGAGTTGTGTGGCGAGCTGATCTACAGGTGGACCTGTTGTCTTAAGATCTTGTAGTTTAGTGGTAGTACATGTATATGTATAAGTTTTTTGTTCAATATATAATATCAAATGTTGTAACAATTCATGTTGTAATTGTATGTTGAATGGTGAACATGTGTATATGGTTTTATTATTGTTCATGTGCATGTGCTACTGATTGTCTCCTTCTGACTCCCTTGATTTTCTCTTTCTTAACCTAATGTGTGATGTTTAAATTGGGATTCTCGCTGAGGTGAGGGTTTCAATTTGGACGTCATACATCAGATTAAGTTTTAGAAAATCTGGGGACGTCACAAGTGGTATCAGAGCATAAACAATAGCAAAGTCTGACATTTGCTCATTATGCAACTCAAAACTAAAGAACCTTGAACATAATAATCTTTTCGGGTTAGATTAGTCATCTTTTAGAGACTAGATCTGACCTAGCGTCTAGGTTAGCACCTAGATGTTCGAGAACTAGGTCTAGACTGGTGCTTGTTGAGTAGCAAGTCCTTAGATGTCGTTCTTTCCTTGTAGTGCAGCGGTATGGGACGTTGCACTATTTGGAAATGACGTGCATCAAGGGAAGAGAAACCCTAGACATATTGTGCACGTTGTCTAGAGTAGCTACACTAGTCTACCCCTTGTTCTCACCCTTTTCACTAGTTTTCACGACATTGTACTCTCTACCATGTGTGGAACACTCATTTTCAGGATTTGGTTTTTTATTCCAAACGGATCGAACCTCGATAGTTTTCTCTGATGCTTGTTTTATCGAAGAAAAACTATATAATATTTTATTATGTATATGTATTACAAAAATGTGTCCCCACACATGTATGAGTAGGAGGTGGTCATGAAACCTAAGTGAAAGTGAATGACATCAGTCTAGTAGAGAGAGTAGTTCTACATTAGATGTCTAGAGCCTTGTTTGGAATATATGATAGATGGAATAGATGAAATAAGCTTTGATGTAAGTTTTATATAGATGACATAAGAAGGTTATGATGATTCATGTTTGTTTTTGAGGATTTGAGATAAGTTTTGATGATGCAAGTAACTAGGCTTTTATTAGATAAGATGTCTTAAGTTAAGACTAGGTTATGAGTCAATACAAGCCTCAATCTCTTTTATGAAAGAGGACCTCTAGTGTTAGGACTAGTTTTGGGGTTAACTCCAGAGAGAGTGAGACCCATAGGGAGAAGGACAGAGAACCTAGACTCCATGATATGAGAATTCTAAGATATGTGATATGATATGTCCTAAACTAGATTACTCCTGAGTGAATGAGTTGAGTTGCTTAATGCATGATTCATATAGTCTTGTTGAACCCTAGATGTCCTTGGGAGGACCAAACCCTAGAGACAGAGAGAGGCTGGTTATATATGTGCATATGTGAATAAGAATATGAGAACCTACCATCTGGGTGAGGGAAAGAGAGTCCCAAGACCCTAGAGGAGGTATATGTTTTACTTTCTTTGAAGCCTCATACTTGGGTTGGTGGTTCCTTGTAGGAATCTAGTGGTTATGTTGATAAGAGAGTTTTGAGATATAACATGTTTCATGGGTAGAGACCTATGAATAGAATGTCATATCATGTTTTGGTTTATGCTTATGTGGCTACAGCTTGTAAGGCTATCACTAGTGCTAATGAGATATACCCAATAACCCTAGACTAAATGAGGGAAGATAAAGTTTTTGTTATGAGATACATATAGTGTTGAGTGAGCTTAGAGAGACTGAGCATGGCACTATCCTCATGATATGGTTTAGGAGAACCTCAATTGGACTAGATAAAGTTTTGATATATGTTTAACAAGTCACTCACATAAGTTTGTTTAGCACAACCATGATATAATATATATGTAAGGATGCGATCTAATAGAGATGGTTTGATAGATCTCTATGCATAAATGATGTTAACCATGTACATGAATAATGATGATTAATGTGAAACTGTTGTTTAATCTTGTGATGAATTCACTAGTAAATGATGCAATTTGGTATGAACAATGAAATAAGATCATAGGAATGAAACATGTTACACGAGGTGTTAATCGTAGTGCTTAACAAAGATGGAAAATATAGTTTGACAGCTAGCACAATATAATGATTAAAACACCTTGATATGATCCAGATGGATAAAGTGGGTTAACTATAGTTAACTTCCTCCTAAAAGGCATATGTTAATGTTGAACATGTTATAACAGTTAGCTCAATAAAATGTTGATGACACCTTAATATAATGGGTTAAAGTGGTTTTTCCTTTGGAAAATGTTAATATGATGTGGGAACCCTAATGCACGGGTAAAGATAATGATGCAAGATATATATATATATATATATATATATATATATATATATATATATATATATATGATATTGCATGACATAACCTAAGCATGGTAAACATGTTATATGGTGAGGGTTTAACCCTAAAGGCTCTTAAAACCTCTTGGTAGTGGTTTGTGTATATTTCTGGAGCTTTTTCTTTTGGATATGTTGCACTTAGAATAGTGTCATATATGACGATGAAGACCCTTGGTTTTTCCTTGGAGTATATGAATGGCTTAATTTTGAGGATGAAATTTCTTTTAAGATGTAAATGATGTGAAAAACTGGTTTTAGCTTAATTTTGAGGACGAAATAGTTTTTAAGGAGTGTAGGATGTGATGGATTGGACTTTTGGGAACCTTTTGAATGATTAATGACATATTATAATTGATGTGGGGTTGAGTAATTTTGAGAGATCCTAATGTTTTACCAAAGTTTGGAAGTCAAATGATATCAATATAATGTTTTGGATCCCTATGTTCATATCTTTTGAGGTATTTTATTTAGTGATCAAACAATATAATATTGACAACAAATTCGTGTACAAGGTAGCTTGAGTTGTGAGGAAGCTATGGTTAAAATTTGGTGGCAATTGGAAGATCTTAGAGGAAGTTATGTAGGTTTGAAATTGGTGTAATTTTATGCATTATTGGTGATTTATGGAGCAAAGTTCTGATCTTTTACCTAATGTCACGCGCCCTTGGTTTAGGTCTGGGATGCATGGCAAGATCTGAGCCCTACATATCTAATCTAGTGGAAGTGCTCTTGGGTTTGAGTGAGCCACAGATGGAGTCAAGTGGAGGACTAACTCAGACCATAGGATTGGCAATCAAAGGGAATTATGTTGTCTTGTACCTTGCAGTTATGTCTTTGACCCCGGGTAGCAACCACGATGTCGAGGTACTCACTAAAGTGGTTAGGTATTTAATTCATGCAACAAATCAGCTGACTGGACTGCCAAATGATCAGTTCAAGTGTTGAGACAGTTGTTTGGAGTGTCACGATGGTATTATTGTACATTGGCTGGAATTCATCCTGACCCGGGCTGTGAAATGCCCATCTCACTTGTGCGAGATGACTGTATGGCATGGGGAAAGATGTCGTCTTGTTTTCACCAAACAACTAGCTTGGGGGTGCAATTCGATTACACCTAGGATTGGTGCTGATGTCATGACGTGCAATGATTGAAATAGAATTGCCGACATATGTACCAAACTGAGATACTATGAAACGAACATCTTGTAGTGTGCTAGGACCGTCTCGTGTGCCATACGATCATCTGGGTTTCCAGATGGTCATTTTGGCTACTGCAGGTTGCAAAATTTCCAAACTTGAGTGAGCCACAGATTTGAACTGCTCCAAGCGTTTCTGTTCTAGCTGGCACACTTTGCTCCCTGGTGGGCTCATTCGTAAAGAAGGTTTCCAGCCCACCGTCCTCATCGTCAGATGTTACTCCTTGTGCAGAAGGTGCCGGAGTTTCATCTATGGTCGGCATGGACTTGGCAGCTTGTTCAACTTCTTTGTCTGACGGTTGTGTAGCGGCCACGTGTTCTGCTACTTCTAAGGAAGATTATATTGCTACATTGTCTTTCACATTGCTCTCCTCAGAAGTTTGACCCAGCTTGGCATCCACCATCATTGCTATAGTTTCCTCCATCTTCCCATCGTAGAGATAGTTGCTATGATCATGGTGTGATTAGAATAGGAGGAACTCACTGCTCTCTTTGAGGCCAGCTCCCAGCTCAACTAACATCTTATCGAGCTCCGCTGCTCCTGTCACGCTGAATTCGGCGGCAGATTCTTCACGGTGGGTTGTAGCAATATGTTCTTCTAGCGTCATAACATTTGTAGGCAAGGTGAATTGCTTCTCTACTGGTCTTCCACTTCCTCCTGTCCTGGCCTTCTTCGGGATTGCTATTGAGGTCGATCTCCCTCGACAATATTGTGTTTTTCATTGTGTGTTTGTCATTGGGGGAGATCGATTGCTGTGGAGGCTCATTCTTCTTCGGCTCAACTGCTGGTGCTATCTTTTTGTTGGCACTTTCTTCTTTCAGCGTGCCTGCTCCAGTGCCAGTCCCTCCCGCATTGTCGTCGTCGTTGTTGTCATGGCTAGAGAGGCTCGATGAGGAGTGCGTTGGGCTTTCTGAGCGCTTCACCTTATTTTTCTTCCACCGGTTCTCGATTTCTTCCCGTTCCTTCTCAAGCTTCCGACAATCCTATTCTAGGCACTAGCGTTCTTCCTTGAGGCTAGCCATTATCGCGTCATATCCGTGACGCATATGCTTGTTGTCAGCTCAAATGGCATGCCTCTCTTTTTGCAAGTCTTCTATTTCATTCTTCATCTCCTTCAACATTTCCATCATTATCCATTGGTTGCTTAAAGCTTTCTAGATAAAGTCAGGGAGTCCTCTAGTCCTTTCGTTGAGGACATGTACCTTTGTTGTTAGCGCAGATAGAGAAGAAAAGATGGTTGTATTTATTGTGTTGGTTTGATGCATGTGTTCCCACATGGGATCAAACCTTGTACCTAATACACCTCCGAATGAAGGTGCATGCTTGTGTTGTTGGTGTAGCTGATGCTCCATGCGCGTTGCTGACGAGCTCGACATGGTTGGTTGTGGAGGTAGTGGTGGTGGACCTTGTTCTTTTTCCTTTTCCTATGGGTCCATGTCCACTCTATGAGTTTCTGATTCTGGTACGGCCTGGGAGTCTTGTCCTTCTGGCTCGGCCTCTGGTTCTTCGTCAGGCTGCAAGTTGGTTGTTGTGCCTTCCTCTTTCTGTACCTCTAGATCCAAAGTAGCCACTTCTTTGTGTGGTTCTAGAGGTGTGGGTTATGCATTCCCCACTGGTTCTTATGGAAGGGGAATCGTCAGGGTGGGTTGTTCTGCAACTATTGTCTTTTCAGTTGGTTGTGTAGTTGCATCTGATGTCTTTCTTTTCTTCTGCACTGCCAATTTCTTCCGCAGCTCTGTACTCTTTTTCTCCTTCAATTCAACTGGGGTACTGCTTTCCCTAGTTGTAATTGCTCGTTCCGTGTTCGTACCGGCCTGCAATGCCCCAGAGTACATCTTTTCAATATCGTCTTGGGTTGGTCGTAGCTTGTGGGTGTCATAGAACGCCATTTCTGGAAGGGGGAGGAGCCTCTTTGTCCCGCTTTTCCTGAAGTATAGTTTTCCCCCTTTTGTGCCAGGATACCTGTGCTAATAAGGGACTTGACGTCTATCCTTTGTTGTCCCTCCATTTCCTTATACTTCAGGACCTCTTCTGCATCCATTAAGTATTCATCAATCTTCATTATCTGGCCACCCATGCAGTATGCATAGTTCCTTTTTGCTTCCCTGCCTACTGCCATTGATAAATGCTCAATTAATATCTTCCTGATATTTATTGGCTTTCTATTTATCATGGACCAGATTAGGAACATATCTCCTTTGCTAACTATTTCCGTTTCTATCCTCGTGTAAATTGTGTAGGCAGTAATTTTCTGGACTGTATGGATGAAGCACGAGGTTATCAACGATGCCTTGGAGTTCTTTGAGTTGTGCTCCTCTTCTCAAGTCAGCTCTTCCCACAACTGATTTCTCTCATAGGTCACTGATTTTTTTTCACTTGGGGTAGTGGAGTAGGCTTTTGCTTCCTCCTCTATCTCTATAAATATCATGTTCAACATTGCCTCAGTGATAATGTAAGACTCACCTCCTAGCCTTACTTGTAGTTGATAATCTCTGCCGCCTACTTTTCTTGTTTTACTACTGGTGGTGACCTTTTTAAGTGAAGACAGGAACTCTATAGTTAAACTTTTGTAGGATTTTATCTCGAGTGTGCATAAGGTGTGTAAGTTCGCACCTTCTAGGAATTTGACTACCCTGTCATAGATTTCCATTTTCTTGAAATCTTCTACGTCTAGGTACTAAATCGGGCTGAACTCCTTGTTCTGGTACATCCAGTCATAGGTAGACTGGTGTATGAGGTTTCTTAGCACAAATGGGGGTTCTCCGGATTCTACATATGTCTCCCCTGTGACCTCCTTGACCTTGGTTGCCTCCTTCTCCTTTGGCTTCTCGACAACTAATGGTTTTGCCTTCTTGCTTCCCTTGGTTTCTTTGGGTGCAACTATTCTTTTTTCCCATGTACTATGCTCTCTGATTCCCCTGGTTGATACTTGGAGGTCTCTATCTGCTCAGTTTGTTCTGTTTCATGTGTAGAGTCCTCCGGTGTCAGGTGACTCGATATTCTTTAATATTGTTCTAGTCTCAGCTGCAGCTCAACCCGTTTGGTCACTGGTAGAGAAGTATTCTTCTTCAGCACTGCTGTCAGGCTCGCCACTATCTTCTCTGCCTCCTTCAGGGATGCTGCCTTTTTGTAGATGGAATCACTGGTTGCTGGAGAAGACATTTTATAGAGTTTTCACCATGAATTAGTTTATGGTTGATTTAATAGTCATTAATCTTCTTAGGGAAAATTTATCAAGTTCAATTATATATATTAATAGAGACCGCGACTCGCGGTCTTGCTAGTAATTCAAGGGGCACCACGGTCGTGGTCTCTGAAGAAGGTCGCGGTCCCGATTGACTTAGAAGTAGATCGTGGTCGCGGTTGATTTTGTGATTGCGGTCTTATTATATTTATCAGGCTAGTCGCGGTCAAGGGGACCACGACTTTGAGCAGCTTTCTTCCATACCTCGACCCGCAGTGTGAACCTGAAGCTTGAGCGAACACCGCGACCAGGTTAGGGTTGATGAGTATACCGCGGTCACGGTTGTGGTGGAGATGGACCGTGACTCATGGTCTTCATGGTCCAACCATTCTGCTTCCCTTCTTCATCCATCGATCTGCTCTTCATCTTGTCGGTGGGCGGTTGCCTCATTATTGGTATTTTTAGGGTTTTTAGTTACTTTTCACAAATGTCATTTTTAAGGCGGTTTGGGTGTAACATCCCAGAATTTGAGGCCTTGGATAAGTTGATCTTAAAAGGAATGATTGGACTACCCATAAAACCAAGGTGCACCTCCTTTTCTGGGAACCCATCACTAAAGAACTCCATAGTTAAGCGTGATCAGCTTGGAGTAGTACTAGGATGGGTGACCAGTCAAGAAGTTGATCTCGGCTTGCGCATGAGTGAGGACAAAGTGCGCAGTTAAGGCTAGTGGTGGTCTGTGGGGCCAGTTGTCATTCCTGAAGCTCTGCTAGAGCCTTGGGCAGTGGGCCCGGGTGTTACAAATGGTATCAAAGCCATAACCCCTCCAGTAGGTGGGGCCCACATGGGCATGGCATGCCAGTCTTGAGTCGTGCGGTCCAGTCATGTAGGAAAGGGCTATCCATGATTGACGTAGCCACCCTTGCGTTGGTATTCCGTGATCTGGAGTTGGGTGTCCATAGGCCATTGTGGGTCTGCACTGAAATGGGGTCAGATTATGAGGCCATATAGTTGTGCCTTGATGAGGACGCCAAGAGTCTAAGTGGGGGAGATTGTAACATCCTAAGATTTGAGGCCTTGGATAAGTTGATCTTAAAAGGAATGATTAGACTACCCATATCACCAAGGTGCACCTCCTTTTCCGGGAACCCATCACTAAAGAAATTCATAGTTAAGCGTGCTCAGCTTGGATAGTACTAGGATGGGTGACCAGTCGAGAAGTTGATCTCGGCTTGCACATGAGTGAGGACAAAGTGTGCAGTTAAGGCTAGTGGTGGTCTGTAGGGCCAGTTGTCATTCCTGAAGCTCTGCTAGAACCTTGGGAAGTGGGCCCGGGTGTTACAAATTTAGAGCACTATGTTACAAATCTCAGATTTTCATATGTCCAATTTAGAGCACTATGTGAGGTACCCGAGTCATGTGATGAGCAATGAACCTAGTGAGCCCCAAGGGTGGCTGAAATGTCCTGAGTCACCTGTGAGGATTATAGATGCCAAGGTGGAAGAACTTAGAGAAAAGAATATGTGATGATAATGGTTCTTTGGTAGCGCCATGGATAGGGTAAAGTCACTTAGGGGCCAATGATAGACATGGAAAAGTCTTATCCTGAATTGTTTGCATGTTTGATGGAATTTTGAGGGCAAAATTCCTATAAGAGGGGAAGGATGTTACAACCTCAATTTTGCATATGTTTTCATAATTGAAATGTAATGATTTTATGAATATGTACTTAATTGAAAAGGTTGTATGCTTTTCTTAAAAGGATGGATTTATTTGCAATTATCCTTTTTATAGGAATTTGTGGTACCTATTATTATGTTAATCCAATAATGGATATAAAAGAGGAGAAAAGAAGAAAAGTCCAAATAATCGAAAAAGAAACAAGGTAATGGATATTAAGCAAAATATTTATGAGAAATACATGGAATACTCTAGAAAGTGGCATTAATGGCTACAATTGAGTAAATTTATTTTATATGTGATTTCTAATAAAAGAAATAGGAAAAGAGGAAAGGAAATGAAAGATAATTAAAAATCATTGCCAAAGAATATTTTAATAAAGAAATGAGAAAGATAATGAGAAATAATGGATGTAGATGCATCTAGAAGGATAATTGTAAAGACCATGTCTCTACTATTAAACATGATAAACAAGTACATCAAATGTGTGGCAGTGGAAGAAATAAAACTTGACTTTATTCAAAATGTATAAAGAGTACATTACAAAATTTCCTTCAAGGAAGTACAACTTTATACAAAACATAGGATCTAGGTAGAGGAAAACTTAGACTAAGTCAATATTGCCTCCAAACAAAACAAATTAATATATAAAGGTGACTATGAACATGCAAGCTATATGTTCCTTTTCTTCTTGTCCTATCCTTAGCCTTAGGTTCACCAAGCTTCCATGCGCACTCTGATCCTAGCCTGGATGGTTGGGGTCATCCAGCAAGAGAAAGATAAAGGTATGTGTTATTCAAGAGAAATATGACAATTAAATAATTTAAAGCATTGCAATATAAAAGATTCTCTACAATAAGAGATTTTAAAAGAAATGAGGCAAGTATATGAATGAGAGAGAGAAGACTGCCATAATCAATCACCACAATAACAATCACATAGCATGAATATATTAAGACACAAAGTCATCTCAATGTAGGGTGAGGCACCTACCGGACCTCACCAGTGGCAGGGGGACTAAAACCTCAGTGCCTATATAAAGTGGCAGGGGGACTAAAACCCCAGTGCCTAATATAAAATGGCAGGGGGACTAAAACCCCAGTGCCCGGTAGGAGGACTAAAACCTCAGTGCCCTATGGGTGGTTTGTACTCATGTACACTACATTGTCATTTGGCCTAAAATACATCATTCTTAATAGTCACTTGGCAGTAGTGAGAAGTATAACAACATTGCAACATAGCATTGGGAATAAAACCCAAGAAACAATCTCAATAAATAGGTCATCATAGGCAACTACAATATCCAAGAACTCCAAGTAAATGAGACAACATATGTAGTAGCAAGATTCATATAATGAATGGGCCACAAAGGCAAAAGAAGCATTAAATAAGTAAAGATCCAAATAAAGTCATGTAGAAGGATAACAAGGCTATCACATAATGAAGGTAGGGATGGATAAAAGCCCAACATAAGGATAGGTGTGATTTGCACATATACATTCCACATTCATCATTCATCATAGATGTTCACATAAGTAGGTTCCACATACTAAAATAGGATCCATACACATAGGATCCACATACCTTAGTTTCAATTCATTACCATCACATTCACCAGTTTGATTGTATCCAATTCCATATTTCCCTAGTTGCAAACATTACACATGTATTAGGTTACTTAAAGGTACTTTAAGTGTAAAATGTCCACATTTATAAACCATGGATTACAAGTTTAGATTTTGGGTCTAGAAACAAGGCCAAATGATTGCTAATATTTTTCTACTCAAGAAAACATATTTTCTTTTCAAAAACAGAGTTAAAACACTATTATAATCATTATATAACACTTTATACATTTAAATTAGAGTTTGAATTAATTATCAGGATTGGGAAGGAAAACAGGACTCAAAAACTGGAAATTCGGATTCTACTCAAAAAATGCTTCCCAACGACTATTTATTTATATTTTTCTGATAACCGAGCAATTTTCTACGAATTAAACAAGATGAGCCAATCAGAAAAATCAAAATACCATTGGGAAACAGATGACCGAGATGCCCCTAGCGTCAAAGCAGAAAAGAGGGGGGCGCGAGGGAAAAACCGTAAAAAGCCTGAGGGTCTTCTTCTTCCTCACGAGCCAGCCATGGCCGTGAGAGAGCAACTTGCCCATTTGGGTGTTTCCACGATTCTTGACCAAAATCGTCGTGCAAGTACTCGAAATGAAGAGAATCGAACGACGAACTCACCTAGCCAATAAATTTCTACGCACGATCACTCTAGCTCTGGGGAGAGGCACCACAATCACAGCTGGAAAATCTCCTCGTCGCCGGCTACACACACATTCTCGGACAAAATTGAGGGGATTGGTGTTGCTAGGTGGCCGACGCAACTGTGTGGGGAGTTATTTATAGGTGTGGAGGTGTCCTTTGGCCTAGCCGAGGTGGCCGTGAGAGAGCTTCGGCCGTCAGTTTTGGTGATTGATTTCTAGGCCACCACAATGGGTAAACAAGGGATCAAATGAAAGGTCAGGTCACTATGAATTCAAAGCCAAAGAAATCACTCTATTTGGTGGAGAAACGGGGGAGAAAGAAGGAGGGGAAGCGAGCCACGGTTGCTGCTTCGTTTAACTGAAGGTAGAAGATGAAGAGCCGACTGTCGGATGGGATCCACATCCAACCTGGACCGTTGGATCGTGACTCATGATGGGCCGGACGCGCGTGACAGCCATTTAAAGGCTGAACTTAGGCTTAAATGATGCAAATGAATGATATATCGATTGCTATTAAGTCACACTATATTAAAAACTTGTTTAATGCATTTGGGAGGTCAAACAAACTCCAAATGGCCTCAAATTTTAACCCCAAGTTGCTAATGATGTATAGATTCATCCTATATAATTAGATTTTCATTTCACCCAACCTTTGGCTTCCAATAATTATTTTTATTATTAAAGCATATATTAATATAATGCTTGAGCAAATAATTATGTGTTGCTTTTATAAGCAACCCTTGATTCCCAAATTCGAGATTTGGAGTCCAAGAGTCCTCCACTCACTAATAGCATGCATTTGCAAGTTTTTTTAGCCCATATTAAAGAGTGAGGTATGAAGGTGGGTTATTATTCACCATTTTAATTTACACTATATTAAAAGTATATAAAATAGTTTTGAGGGGTCAAATCAACTCCAAAAGCCACCAAATTTGAACCACATGCTCATATTAAAGTCTAGAACAATGTTATGCAATTATATTCTCGTTTTATACATAATATTGTCCTTAATAAATATATTGCTCATTAAAGTGTATATTAATATATTAAAATGAATGAGTTATATGAAAAGACTTCTTTTAATGGATTACATGAGAGAATTTCGAGATATACAACCATTATTAATTTTAAAAGCAAAATCTCACCATTATATTCTATTTTGATATATTATTATCATTTTTTAGGAGAGAGAAGGAAAAAGGGGAAATACTCTCATTAAACACTCAAATACACATTAATATTCATATCTTAGTCCAAAAAGATATAAGATCTCTAAAAACACATTATCCGCTTATTTGCTCTCTTAAGTGTACATTTTGCAATATTAGTCCTTAATTATTACCTTAAGTGGGTTATTTGTGCAAATACCCCTCCATTTATATAAATGAGGGGAAAAGGTAATTTCAACCTTGAATTGTGCTCAAATTGCACAAGGAGTCCAAAAAGAATATAAAAGAAGGGAAATTTATGAAATTAGTCCAAAAGGACTTGAAAGAAATGAAAAGATAGAATATGGGTAAATTGTAGGGAAGACATGGAGATTCAGTATGTTACAGCACACCACCCCTTAAAGAGGATTTTGTCCCCAAAATTACAATAAGAGGAAAGAGAGGGTGAGTGTGCAACTTCCCAACCTTAAACACTAGGTTATAACCCTTAATCTAGGGTACAACACAAAATCTACATAAGTCAGGTGTTACTAAGGTTTCCACAAAACCTATAGCCTTTTATCAAACTCAAATTAACATTTTTGCCTTATTAGCATAATTTCCATCATGAAGAGGTATCATATTTATTATACTATCACTTGTGCCACATTTTATTCAAAACAATTACATCTCAATATTATATCATGTGTATTTCCCTCATCAAGGGTTTTCAGCACAATTAGGGTTTACTAAGCCATTTCAACATTAATTAATGTATTAGGTCAAAAACCTTAATAACATGAATTCATTTTCCATTATCCTCTTAAAAATATCATGTATAATTATCACAAATTATTTTGTAGAAAAAGTTAATATTATCCAACAAGTTATTAAGCCTATAATAATTCCAAATAATGTTCATATTGTACATTGTCATATCATCCTTCATACTCATATTAATGACATCATTAATCATTTTCGTCCATTACACTTCATATTATAACTTATACATATTTTACATCAAATTAGGCATTTATGAATATTTATGTGAATCCAATTATTCATTATCATGTTTGAGCCATTATATGCATTTTACTGAATAAGATGGAACATATTAAATATTAATGAATTAATTCATATATCAAGTTATGATGAGGTGTTCATTAGAGAACAAGGTGATATACCTTACATATATTGATAACTTTATGACTATAATCCTTTTATATGCATCAAGGTATTTTATGTGATGATGACACCTAATGTCACTAATGTATCATGAAAGGCATTAAGGGTATATATATGTATATGTTGTCAAAGCTAGATGATTACATATTAGGGTTTAGGTCAACATTAGATCTAAAAAGATGATCTTTATGTATAATTTAATTAATTTAAGGTTCCATGTACATGAATATGCTTTAATGGGCCTTGAAACCCTAATCTCGGTAATTATGACTCTTAATGGCTTTAATTGTTCAAATTCATGAATAAAGCTGAGATATGGTGGTTCTAAGCTATTTTGAGTATAAAAGTTCCTAATTGTGAATAAATACCCTTAATATGGTAATTAGGGTTTTCTAATGGATAAATGTGGAATTAGTGATAAATAGAGTTTATATGTGAATTAGGCTCTATGAAAGATAAGTTGTTAATTTGAAAGGAACCAAAGATGATAATTGGGCCTAATGATCGTGTCATGACTTAAAAAGATAAAAATGGTAGCTTTAATGTAAAGGAGGCATATTGGACTTAATTGACTTTTGATTGTGCCTTTAATATGAAATTAGGGTTATATGTTGTTAAAAGGTAACCTCAATAACTTTCATGAGGAGAAGATGAGATAATTAGGGTTTGTGAGTATTTGTATAAAATTAGGGTTTGAAATAGTAAAATGAAGTGAAACCCTAATTGCAATGGAAACCCTAAAAGTGGACTAGAAACCCTAGGAAGTGAGCTAGGTTTAATAGATCTTGATGGCATGATCAATGATAGGAAATTATATGCATATTTCAGAATCTCTGTGTGTGCGTGCTTGCCTATTAGATTTCTTGCATTGATTGGATTGATTCTGTCTAAAATCAGCCTGACATGTATGTGGTTACGCTTATGGTTAATTGCTTTAGTTTCACGGCGATTCCCCAATGTTTTATCGGTTTCCTGAAAATAACTTCTTGGATGACTTTTATTTCATGCAACTATAAAGTGAATATGACTATCACCATAAATATGTGTACATAAATAGCTCAGATCCTGGTCATCTTCTGTGGCTTTGCTAATGATGAAAAGGGTAACATGGTATAGGGCCTACTTATTAAGTAGGACATCAGGTTATTATGAGTTAGAAATTGGGCTACCCACGTGTAGTGCCATGAGACTCTTTAGCACACCATGAGTTAAGGAGTGGCCTACCTATAGGTAGTGCCATGTGAATCAACTATAGAAATTGATTCACCTGTTAGGTAGGATCATGAGGGGTTTAATGGGGATCTACCATAAGGAAGGTAGCATCCAGGGTCACTGCAGGGACATCGTAGAGGCTAGGGTATGGATGGATTGAGCAGTTATGTTTAAAGTGTAAAGTTTGCTTGCTAAACTATAATTGCTTACAATATGTTATTACAGTTAATTGAACGATTATTGTTTCCCCCACATACCGACATATTCATTTATGCTGACCGAAATTTTGTTTGTCAACATTTTAGGTACAAGATTGAAAAGGACAAATAGTAAAGTGGCATATGTGGAATTAAATAATAATTAAAGTATAAAGGATGGTTAGTTAGAATAGACTCCAGATGTGGATAGAAGTAGATATCCAAGTTTTTGAAAAAGGTATGCAAAGTTTTATTTTATACCCGTTTTTAGTTTAGTCTGGTAGAATTTGGTAATTATTATTGATTATTTGTTGAACCTTTGATTCGATTTATTAGGATAACGACTCTGACCTCTTGGTCTCCCTTAAGTGGGGGTTACCGGGAGGTGGGGTCATTACATCGGGTATCTGGATAGTCGTGAGCAACCAGTGACGGATCGTTAGATAGCCGCCAACCAGACGAATCAAAAAAATGACATAAGGCATGGGGCGAAGTCGGAGGTGATACGGCGGTGGGTAGAAATCAAAGAATCGACGGTAAGAAGTGCTAAAAAGGGGGGTTTTCCTATTACCTTGTTTGTCGGATTGGATGGAAAAATCATAAAAGGCTGGTGCGGCGGTGAGTTTGCTACGGCGGTGGGTCGTCGGTCGCGGTGAAGTAGTTCTTCGGAGAAGCATGGTTTAACTTAGGCTCAGGAAAGCTAGAAGCAAAAAGAGTTCGAGAGATTGGGTTTAAGAATATATATAGTAGTGTGACTGTGACTTGTCTATCATAAGGAATGACTGTGTTTGTGGTGTACTCGAAGCACGACCGCGGTCGTAGTCTCTTCTGTTCCAAGGGTGACCTCGGGTCACGGTTGAGCTGTCTGGTCATTGGCAGTGCGGGTCGCGGTCTTGCATGATGCAAGGTTACACCGCGACCGCGGTCCAGACTGCGGTCAGAGAACTTGATCAAAACAAAACGTGTTTCTTTAATCTATTAATCTATTCGAAAGGAGATAGATATGTATAATACTTGAAAGAGTAGAAAAATAATCAGACAAAAGGATAGAGAAAACAAAGCTTAGGGAAATAGCAAAAACTTGGGTTGCCTCCCAAGAAGCGCTTGCTTTAAAGTCTCTAGCTAGACTTCATAATCCATCATTCCTTTGGTCCCACAACTAGATGTGGTAACTCTTCATTCCTTTTCTCGGGTAGCTGGTCTGGTTCCTCCAAATTGATTTCATATATTCATACAAAAGCCTCGTCTTCGTAAAATATTTTTACCCAATGGCCATTGACCTTGAAAATTCCAGTTTTCTCCCCTTGAATCTCCATCATTCCTGATGGGTAAATCTTCACCACAGAGAAGGGGGCCGACCATTTTGTTCTAAGCATTCCAGGAAAGTGACTAATGCTTGAATTGAAGAGAAGCACTTTATCACCTTCACTAACATCCTTGTTCTTCAGGTGGGCATCATGCTACACCTTAGTTCTTTGTTTCTAAATTTTTGCATTCTTGTAAGAATGCAATCTCAGCTCCTCGAGCTCCTGCAACTACAGGAATCTTTTCTATCCTGCCTTCTCTAAGTCCATGTTTAGAAATTTGATTGCCCAAAGGTCTTTATGCTCGAGCTCCAGAGGTAGGTGGAAGGACTTCCTATAGATTAATATGTACGACGTCATGCCTATTGGTGTTTTATAAGCTGTCCTATAGGCCAAGAGAGCATCATCAAGCTTCATGGACCAGTCCTTCTGAGTGTGGCTGACCATTTTCTCCAGAATATGTTTAATCTTCCGATAAGATACCTCTACTTGTCTCGAGGTTTGAGGATGATAGGGTGTAGCAACTTTGTGCTTTAACCCGTATTTCTTTAATAGCGCCTCAAATTGCTTTTCTCCAAAATGTGATCCCCCATCTCTTATGACAGTGTGAGGCACTCTGAAGCTTGGGAAAATGGTTTTCTCGAATAGCTTGATCACATATTTGGAATCACAAGTTTGGTTTGCTACCACCTCTACCCACTTCGACACGTAGTCAAAAACTACTAGAATGTACTAGTATCCTTTTGATGATGGGAAAGGACCCATGTAGTCTATTCCCCAAACATCAAAGATTTCCACTTCCACCCAGTCGGCCATAGGCATCTCACTTCTCTTACTAGTATTTCTAGTAAGTTGGCATTCCTTGTAATCCTTAACAAACAATGTCACGTCCTTGAATAGGGTGGGCCAGTAAAACCCAGATTGGAGCACTTTTGCAACTGTCCTTTCTCCACAGTGATGTCCTCCATACGTTGAAGAATGGCATTCTTTTAGGATTGACGAGACTTCTTCCTCTGATATACACCTTTGATACAAACTATCAGAACACCTCTTAAACAGTAGTGGGTCATCCCAGTAATATTTCTGAACATCAGAGAAAAGCTTCTTCTTCTGGTTGTATGTTATGTCCGGCGGCAGCTGGCCACAAGCCAGATAGTTATAGATATCTACAAACCACGGCAAACTCTACTCATCAGATTGAGCCATCAATAGGGCTTCATCAGCATAATTGTCATTTACTGGTAACTGATTCTCTTCATCGAAAACTATTCTAGACAAGTGGTCTGCGACCACATTTTCTTTTCCTTTCTTATCAATTATTTCATGATCAAATTCTTGTAGAAACAGGGCCCACCTTCACAGTCTTGGCTTGGTGTCCTTCTTTTGCATTAGATAACGTATAGTACCATGTTCAGTATAAACCTTAACCTTGGCTCCTATAAGGTATGATCGAAATTTATCAAACGTGAAAAAAATCACTAACATCTCCTTTTCGGTGGTGGTGTAGTTCACTTGGGCTTCGTATGACTGGCGTAACATATGACACGGTGCTTTCGGTCTTTCTTCTTCCCTAGGACTGCACCTATGGCATAGTCACTTGTATCGCACATTATTTCAAAAGATAGCTCCCAGTCTAGAGCTTGCAAGATTGGTGTATAGGTTAAAGCCTCCTTCAGGGTCTCAAAAGATTTTGAACATTTGTCATCAAACTCAAACACTGCGTCCTTGATCAACAAATTTGAAAGGGGCTTCGATATTTTTGAGAAGTTCTTGATGAACCTCCTGTAGTATCCAGAATGACCCAGGAAACTTCTTACCCCAGTCACGGACTTTGGTGGCGGGAGTTTAGAAATGGCTTCGATCTTGCTCAGATCCACCTCGATGCCTTTCTTGGAGACTTTGTGTCCTAGGACAATGCCACTCTGAACCATAAAATGGCACTTCTCCTAGTTCATGACCAAATGTTTCTCCTCACATCTTTGTAGAACCAGGGATAAATTTCTTAGGCAAGCATCAAAATTTGTTCCATATACAGAGAAGTCATCCATAAACACTTCACCAATGTCTTCTAAGAAGTCAGAGAATATGGAAATCATGCAATGCTGGAAAGTTACAGGAGCATTGCATAGGCCGAAAGGCATCCTTCTAAAGGCGTACGTGCCATAGATGGACATAAACATCATCTTCTCCTGATCTTCCAGGTGGATCGGGACTTGATAGAATCCATAATATCCATATAATAAGCAGAAGTAATCATGGTGGGCAAGTCTTTCTAGGACTTGATCAATAAATGGCAAGGGAAATGGTCTTTCTTTGTGGTCGAATTTAGCTTTCTATAATCAATGCACATTCTCCAGCCTGTGACAGTTCCCGTGGTGACTTTATCACCATTATCTCCTTTCACCACAATCATCCCACCCTTTTTAGGTACTACATGAATGGGTCTCACTCAGCTGTTGTCGCTTATTGGGTATATAATTCCTTCATCACGTAGCTTCAATATCTCCTTCTTGACTACTTACTTCAACATTTGGTTCAATTTCCTTTGAGGTTGTACCAATGGCCTTGCTAATTCTTCTAAGTTTATCATGTGCATGCACATGGCTGGGTTCAGTCCCTTGATGTCCTCAACTGAATATTTGATTGCTCTTTTATGCTCCCTCAACTCTTCCAGGAGTCTTTCCCACTGTTCTTCTGTGAGGTTAGCATTGATGATCACATGATTCCTTCTCTCGTCATCCAGAAATTCATACTTCAACCCTTCTGGTAGGGGCTTTAGTTCCGAATTTGGCTTTGGGGCTTCTAACTCTTCATTTGAATGTTCCAAAGAAGCATACTTCAATGTCTCTATCACTTCCTCATCATCACTGAGACTTTCTTCACCTTGGTTAAGATAATCTAGTATCTCAACCACTTCGGGGTCTTCTGTCAAAGGATTCAGGTTGTTCAGGGCTCTCATAAGTGGGTCCACAATGGCTTTTTCTTCTTAAATCTCTTCACAATACTAGTTATAGCTGTCCATGAAGTAGATTGACTCTGAAAGAGACGGTCCCTTCATGGCATCCTTTACTTTGAAGTCAATGTGGTCACTTCCAACTCAGAGGGTTATGATGCCTTCGGCCAAATCTATCAGGGCTCTTCTAGTAGCTAGAAAAGGTCATCCAAATATTATCAGACACTTTGGGTCCTCCATAGTATCTATCACAACGATATCACAAGGTATGAAGAATAGTCCCACTTAAATCGGGACGTCTTCCACTATACCCACATGTCTCTTAAATGTGTGATCCGCCAGTTCAATCCTCATACTTGTCTTGACCATGACGGTCAATCCCAATCTTTGTGCTAAACTTAGGGGCATCAGGCTTATGCTAGCTCCCAAGTCAGCTAGACCCTTCCTTTCGATGTTGTCTCCAACACAAAAGGGGATGTTAAAATCCCCTGGGTCTTTCTTCTTTGTTGGCAGTTCAGCCTGAACAAAAGCACTGGACATGTTTTCCAGGTGTACCATTTCAACATAGTTTCCTCTTCTCCTCTTTGTGATCAGATCCTTGAATAACTTAGCATATGTGGGAATCTCCTCCAAAGCATCTAGAAATGGGACATCTATATGCAGTTTCTTCACTACCTCCGTGAAATTTTCATATCTCTTCTTCAAGTGTGCCTTGATAAGCTTGTACGGGAAAGGAATTCTGGGTGCATACGGGCTCTTATTCATAAAGATTTCCTTAATGGGATCTGGATCCCTAGCTCCTCCACTTTTCTCATGGCTTTCTTCAGCGGGTTTTGTTTTGTCAGCAGACTTCTCAAAAGAAACCTCCTTCTCCTATTGTGGTTCCTCATCTTTTTATTCCATGTTGTCATTTCCTATTCCAGAGTTGATCAACATCCTCCCAGATTTGAGGGTAGCCATTTATGCAGTCTCTGTATTTGATGAAATATTTCTTGAGGGGGTCTTTACTAACTATGCTAACTGCACAAGCTGTTGGTCTATTTGGCATTGATGCGTTTGCATATCTGCCATCTAGACTTGCATGGTTGTTAGGATACTAGAATTGGCTAGGGCACTTTGTGCCAGTTGATCGTTCAAAGTAGCTTGCCTCTTAGAGAAATCAAATAGTTGAGTTATTAAGTCTGGTTGGCTGTTATATTTTCCTTGTCCCTGTCCTTGGCCTTAGCCTTGACTTGGCCCTTGGCTTGGTCCTACTCCTTGGCGAGTATGGTTCTTACCTTGTGCCGAGTAGTTATTCTTATTGGTCTGATAATTGGTTGTTTGAGTATACTGTGGTTGTCTGCTCCTCTTTTTGAATCCTAGCGGCGGCTTTTGTGAATTGCCCAGCTGGTGTGAATTCTCAGATGTGTCCTTGTTTCCGTAGTTGAAGTCAGGGTGGTTTGGCTTCTTGAAGTTGGCATAGGAAACATTTTGCATAGTCTCCTCTTCGCTTTCACTGTCTTCACTCTCTTCGGGTCGGGTGTATATACAATTATTGATCCCGTGTCCTCCTTCAGCGCAGGTGATACACTTCATCACTTTCTCTGTGTGCTTCTTTCCTTTGCCTCTAGTATCTTTCAATTGTTTAATGTCAATTGCAATTTTCTGAATTTGGGTTGTTATAGTCTCTAAAGCCTTGGCTTACATGGATGGTCCTTCAGATCCTACCTTCTTCGATGGGCCTCTATCATTCCTTTCATAGTCTACTCCTTGCAGTGCATCCATGATTTCTATTATCTTCATGGTTCTGCTTGGCTTCTTCCCAAGGAAATCACTACCAGTGGATGCATTCAATGAAGTCCTCTCCGTATGTGTTAGCCCATTGTAGAAAGTGGTCACTAGGAACCCCTTTCGATAATTGTGGTGCGGGCAATCCCTCAGGTACTCTTGGAAATGCTCCCATGCTTCATGCAAGTTTTCTCCTGGCTTTTGTGCAAAAGATGTAATCTTCTGCATGTTACGGATGGTCCTCTCAGTAGGATAAAACTTAGTGACAAAGGCATCCGCCAAGGGTCTCCACCCATCTATAGACTGGTGGGGGAGATTTAGATACCAGGACAAAGCCTTATCTTCCAAGGAGAAGTTGAAACCCTTGCAGTAAATCACCTCTTGTGGGACACCCCTCATCTTATTGGTATCACGTATATTTTTGAAGGCATCGAGATTGTGGTACATATTCTCTCTTGAGTTTCAACAGAAAGGCTTGTTCTGGATCATAGATATGATAGTTGGTTTTAGCTCGAAGTTTGCTGCGTTGAAGTTCAGTACGATGATCAGACATCTTGACTCGATGGCCCTTGTTGTTGCCAACTCATGAAGGGTCTTCCCTTCCTCATCGTCCTTGATATTGCTATCCCTATAGTTGCAGATTCTCTCAGCTTTGTGCTCATGCTTGTTATGGTTTTTTCTATGCCTATGGTGATGATGACGTTCCTCGTATTGAAGATCATCTTCATGTCACTCTTCATGCTCTTCCTCTTGTTCTTCATATTGGTGACCATCATTGTAACAACCATTTCTATCTTCATCTGTGCCTTGTGGTGGTAGGTTGTGTTGATTCCTCACATCCTGCTCGTCAGCAGAGGGAGTAACCTCCACGTGAGGCGGCATGGTGAAAAGGAGTAAAGTCGAACAAGTTTGCTCTCTCCCATAACTCATAGCCCAATCAATTCCTTTTGAAGTGCCATGAGTCGAGCTTCCAATGTTGGCCATCTTCTCTAGTGAGAAGCATGGAGATGCAGTTGTCTGAGTTACCTCCGAACAAATTGGCAACAAGGTAACTTTCCATACCAGTCCCTATCCAATTCCATTCACTTATCTTTCCACGATATTCATTAACTCACACCAACGACAAACACATTCGACCTTGTTGTTTTAAATTATCACCAACAGGGGAGACAATTGGTCTTTGGATCTTAGGATCTCTGGAAAACCCAAAGTGGATTATTGACAAAGATTTTTGGATCGATGATAAACTTTGAACCGCTATTACTGGTGGAAGGCCAAGGGGGGAATCTCCTTCGAGCTATGGAAATACCTACTCCCGCTCAAAGGCAGGGCCCTATGCCAGGACAGAGGGAAATGTGAACTAGTACAATGGTTAAAGACTCGACACCTTGTATTGTGGTTTTCGTTGCTATTAATAAGCAAAAGGATATAAGGTTCCAGATGTATCTATCAAACCTGAGGATAATAGGCGAGGTTGGTACTCACAATATATTGTTATAATAGAGTGAAAGACAATACGGAACTAACGGCCATTGGCCTTATATACAAAAGAAAAAGGGTGGCCAAAGGCCTTATGGTCCTATCAAATACCCCCTTCAAGCCTCAAACACATCCACAGGGTTAATCTAGGCGGGGAATTGAGAGAAGTGTTCTGAATAAGCCATCAACAATGCTTCTTCAGTTGGTGCATCAACAAAAAAACCAAGTCTTCCACTATAGCACAATTGTTATGATTGGCCATCCTGTGTTCCAGTATCTTGTCTGAGAAGTTTGTAGCGTAGTTGGAGGCCACATATGAGGTAATTATTTAGTAGCAGTTGAAGGGAATAACCGATGATGAGGTTTGAGTTGAGAAACATTGAAGACTGGATGGACGAGAAGTTTTTGGCATCTTCAGCTTATAAGCAACTTTGCCAATGTGTTCTAGATAGGAAAAAGGGCCATAATACTTGGATGTAAGATTCTAATGTGAACAAAAATCATAGAGCTCTATTGATAAGGTTTTAGATTAAGATATACAAGGTCTCCCACCTTATATACGACAACACAGCGGTGCTTGTTAGCTTGCTATTGCATTCTATTTTGAGCTTGGTGAAGAAAATGTTTCAGTTGTGTAAGAGCAACATCTCTAGCTGAGAGTAGAGAATCCACCTCTTGTAACTTTGTTATACCCTTAACATAATGAATGATGTATGTTGGAGCACACCCATACACAATTCAAAGGTGTAGTATTTGCAGTTGAATGCCAAGACGTATTCTACTAGTACTTGGCTCAAGGAAAAACTTGAGGCCATTCTTTAGGAGTTGTAGAATGTTAGCAATGAGATATGTTTCTTAACCACCTCTGATTGACCATCAGACTGAGGGTGCTATGCAGTGTTGAAGCAAAGTGTAGTACCCATTTGAGAAAATACTTCCTTCTACAAATTGGATTGTAACACCTTATCCTCATTTCACACTATAGATTTGGGCAGGCCATGGAGTATGAATATGTTTTGAATGAAAATTGTGGCCACTGACTTAGGTGTTAAAGGATGTTTGAAAGAAATCAAATTGGCATATTTACTCAAGCAATCAACCATTACTAGTATAGTAGAGTGGCAATAAATAGGAGGTAACCCCTAAATAAAATCCATGGAGATATGTTCCCAAACCTAATTAGGAACATGTAAAGGTTGAAGAAGCCAACAGGGGTTGAAGTGCGGTATTTTTGTTGTTGACAAATGTGGCACTCTCTTACCAAGGTTCTCACATTAAATGCATGCCCTACCAATAAAAATAATGTTTGATACCATGAAGAGTCTTCTTGAATCAAGAACGTCCTCTAGGAAAATATGAATGTGCATCATGTAAAATCTTGGATTTCAGAGTTGAATCTCAGCTGAGAAGAATTTTGCCCTTGTAAAATAAAAAAACCATGGTATTTTGAATAGTAGCAAGATTGAGAAGTCCTTGATGGAATTTTTAGTGGAGCGATTGTAAGTCCCCCATAGATATATACTACTATTTTAGTGTGTCTACCCAATCAGGTTGAATGGAAGATATTTGAAATGCTTTGAAAGTAGAAGGTAGATGAGATAAAGCATCAACATCTCGATCACATCTCCTTGGTTTTTATTCATCTTGAAAAGTCATACCCCATAAGTTTTGCAATCTATTTCTACTGTGTTGGTGTGTGAGTTCTTTGTTCCATGAGGTGTTTAAGACTCTGGTGATCCATGCAGATAATAAATGGGGCTCCCAACAAATATTGATGGCACTTAGTAATATCAATTACCAATGCCAGTAACACCTTCTCATATGTAGAGAGACTCAACTATCTTGGAGATAGAGAATGACTGAAATAGGAAATTGGGTGTCCCTCTTGCATGATTACACCCCCTAATCTAGTCCCATAAGCATCACATACCATAATGAATGGTTTACTAAAATTAGAAAGTTGTAGAATATGGGGCTGACTCAAGGCTTGTTTGAGATCATCCATAGCTGTGTCTAAAACATCATCCTATCTGAAAGTATCCTTGCAAAGAAGAGATTGAAGAACCCCTGATTGATACGCATAACCCTAAATAAATGTTCAATAGTAATTTTCTAGACCAAGAGATCAACGTAGGTCCTTCAATGTGTGAGGAGTTGGCCAATTTTGAATTGCATGAAATTTTGTAGGATCAACATGCACACCCTCACCAGAAATGATGAGGCCCAGATATGCCACCTCCTTGACCCCAGAGGCTGCATTTTCTCATCTTGACAGTTAGATTGGAATCCTAAAATATTTGAAAAGTGGTGGTGAGATGCTATAAGTGATCCAAATCTAACTTACTGTAGATCAGAATGTCGTCAAAGAAGACCAATAGAAATTTTCAAAGAAACGGGCAAAAAAATTCATTCATGAATGCTTGAAAAGTAGATGATGCATTACATATACCAAAAGGCATCACCCTAAATTCATAATGTCCTTCATGGGTTTGAAATGCTATTTTCTTAGTGTCATATACTACTAGTCGAATTTGATGATAATAAGCTCTTAAATGTAGCTTACTAAAAATAGAAGCATCACCCAATTCATCTAATAGCTCATCGATAATGGGAATGGAAACTTATCATTTAATATTTGCTTGATCAAAACCTAATAGTAAATGTAGATTTGCCAATTTCCATCTTCCTTCTTAACAAGTAGAACTAGAGATGAGAAAGGACTCACACTTTTGTCAGATATACCATTCATTAAGCAAGTTAATAATCTGTTTCTCTATCTCTGTCTTCTGGAAGTGAGGGTATCTATATGGTGGTGTGGAGACTGGTTTAGACTCATCATACAAGGTAGTGTGATGGTCTTGAGGATGAGATGGTGCAAGGGTGGTAGGTTCAGAAAATATGTTCAAAAAAGTATGAATGAGGACCATAATTTTAGGTGGAATTGATGTGGAATACGATTGACGTTTATATGATATTATCAATATTTCTCTCGCCTTCATAATCAAAGACAAAAAATCATCCTAGTTTGATTATTCAATGGTAAGTTGATTTCATTCCCTACAATTTGAGTGGAGGTGTACCACGGGGAAAATAAACAATGTGGTTGCAGAAATCCCATGTTGAAGGACCTCTTTGTTTTAACCATTCCACTCCCAACACAACATCATAACTCCCAATTTGCATGTAATGTGTGTGGTTGCAGAAATCCCATGTTGAAGGACCTCTTTGTTTTAACCATTCCACTCCCAACACAACATCATAACTCCCAATTTGCATGTAATACACATTAATACTTTCATTACAACCCTAAATTGATAGAGGAAGATTTGTACATTCTCTAAGTATATGTGACTGAGCCTCCACCAGCTACATCTACCAGACCAACAACATCGACGACCAGTTTGTTAAGAGACACATCCAATATGTGAAGGTCGATAACATTTCAATTGCTTCCTGAATCCAGCAACACCATCACATTTTTAGGGCTAGAAGTGACCATAAAAAAATTGTGTCAGACAAACCTAACCTATCCACATCAAATGAAGATATGATTGGTATCTCATAAGATTTTTTGGTTGTTTTCCCTTCATCAGGTTGATCTTATTGCTTGTCAGAGACTTCATCCCCATCACCTTCTATAAGAAACATGGTGGGTTGCTTATACTTATGTCCCTTGACATATTTCTCCAGACAATAGTAAAACAAATTCTTTGAACGTCTCTTGCTCATATCTACATGTGTAAGAGGCTAGATTGGTTCTTGTGGATTGACCCCTATCAGTTCTAGAGCTAGTAGATATAGTTTGGTTTTTGTTGTTGAGGTGTGTTGATCTACTGGCATTGAGGATGTCTCCATGCTTTTTGTTGCTCCTTGATTAGACTAGCATGATGAGCTAGATCTAACCTTAGTGAAATCTCAGGTACACCTCAAAAAAGTAATTCATGCTCAATCTCATCCTTGAGACCAAAGAAGAAGATCTCAAAGAGATGAGACTCGCCAAACCCTGACATGAGGTGGGTGAGTTCTCAAAATCCTTGTGATACTCCTCGATGGTCCCAATTTGACAGAGTTTGCTCAAACTGCCTTGTGGAAGATGAGCGCCAACAACTCCAAATCATTCAATGATGTTGTCACAGGATAACTCCCAATAGAAATCCATGTATGCTTCATCAATATTAGCTGCCTCGTAGGCTTGATACCAGTCTAGTGCATTGACATTGAGATGGATTGCAACCAGATGAAGCTTCTCATTATTTGTGATGATCTCACCATGATGGAAGTAATATTCACACTTCTAGAGCCAACACTCAGGTGGTTCACTTCTGTCATGTTCTAGTAAATGCAACTTGAATAAATCATGGCTTTTTTGCTTGCCATCCTTTACTCAATGGAGGTTATCTTCCTCTGCTACTTCCTTCCCCTTTTATCCTAATACAGTCTATGCAGAGGTTGGACAGCTCTCGGAGAACCACATCAAGCTTTTGATATAGGTTCTCCAGGCATTTCTCGTGTCGATCCACCAAATCGTAGAGATGATTCATCTCACCAGTGTTCTTCATTGCTGATGAAGCCCTTATATGAGGAGTTGTGGAGGTCGAGACAATGGTAGGTGTGATAGAAGATGCAACTGATGATGCAATCAAGTGGGGTTTAGGGTGGTGGTAGATGGCGGAAGGACTAGGCTCTGATACCATTTTGATATCCTCTAAGCTACTACTAATTGTTGAAGGCCGAGGAGGAAATCTCATTCAAAGTATGGTGAGTACATGATCCCTTTCAGAAACAGGTCCCTATGCCAGGATAGGGGGAAAATGTGAACCAGAACAATGGTTAAAGACTCAACATGTTGTACTGTGGCCTTCGTTGCTATTAATAGGTAAAAGGATATAAGGTTCCAATCGTATCTATCACCCCTGAGGACAATAGGAAAGGTTGGTACTCACAATATACTATTACAACATAATGAAAAACAACGTGGAACTAATGACCATTTGTCTTACATATAAAAGTTAAAGGGTGGTCGATGCCTTATCTATATGAAGTGCTTAGTGCATGGAAATGGTCCTACAAATGGAAATGTCGATTGCTAGCCATCCCATTTTCACTTAATCCTAGTTTTGTCATCCCCTATTTGTATGTTCGATGTTGATTTCATGTGAGATTTTGAGAAAAGTCTTGGAAGTCCTGAGGGAATCTGAGGAGCATCACAGTGATGACACCTTGGTGTGAGGGTGTTTTGGGCGCGCAAGATAGAGAATTTTTGTGTACGTTCACCATTTATGTTGAGTGTCAATGCTTCTTCTTATGTTTCTTCACCATCTAACAATCCCTAGATCATGGTTGAGGATCGTTGAGCCCAGCGTGACACAATAGAGCCAGTGTACAAGTTGTCCACTGGCAGAGATGTTACCACCTTCTCTGTATTCTCAGAGTTGAGCTTTAGGCAAACTGCAATGCATGGGAGGTTGGGGACAATCCCCTAGGAATTCCCACCTCCATCCCACAAAGAAGCATTATCCCTCATTGATAATCAAGGGTAGCCAAGTCATTTCTCCCCAAAGTTTGACTCGCCTGACAATGAGGTACTAGCCACTATATTTATTATTTTGGTCCAATCATGCTCTACTTCAAACAGGTTTAGGTAAGGGAATATCACTCTTTCTTGACACTTTTTAATAGGAAAAGGTGTTAATGAATTTAATTTATATAAATTACAACTAATTAGTGTATGTAAGAATGGTAGATATATATAGCCTTTATACTCGTAAAAATGTAGCTGATTTAATGACATGGGTTTTGAGACCTAATTCCAAACTTACAGAAAGGTCAATTTTTGGATAATGAATCAACTGAAATCAACACTAAACAATACATATAATTTATGAATAGTCAGTCTTGATCCTAGTCATGTTGTTGAGTAAGTTGGTTAGACATTAAGTATGAACTCTTTCCCTAATTATTTGAGGATTATAAATGCCTATGATCCCAATTTTCTATAATGATGCAAAAAAAAATTCTTCATTGGTTCATTGTATAATTTCATTGAGATTCCCTTATTCCTAAAATACGATTCCCTAGTGTTGTTGAATATGTTGATCATACTTCTGCATTGGGTTAATGATTCCACCTGCCATATCATTCAGATAAGTTGACTAATGCTGGGACTATATCTTTCATTCCACTCTTTATTATGTGTTCATATTATATAGACTATTTATCTAATGTAGTGGTAACTATTGGGGCGTGTTGTTCCATCCTAGGTATGTTGTTTCCACATATTTTATATTTTAGAGTGTGTTGTTCTGTCTAAAGTGTGATGTTCCACCCATTTACCTATGAGTGCATGTTGTTTCATCTAGAATGTGTTGGAGCACCCATTTACGTGTCATGGCATGTTGTTCTGCCCAAGGTGTGTTTTCTCCACCCATTTTTAGCCAATGATGTAGTGATGTCTTGGCCATACTTTAGATACTTCTAGTCTATAATATATATGCATGTAATTGTTTATGTTATGAAATTGTGGATGTTAAATTGAAAGATTCTTTATAATTTCTATGCCTCTAATAGCCATATGCCTCATTCTTTTGATGTTCACTCTCTTTTTGTATTTATTATCAAACTTACCTAAATGAATATGCCCCCACTCTTCATGGGAATATCTCTTTTACACTTGTAACCTACTAAAATGCCCAAAATGTTTTGTTAAGTACATACTCAATTTTCACTGACCCGTAGTTTTGTTTTCTATCTTCTGGGTGATATTCCCCTTCCACCTAGGTGTAGGTACATTAGAGGATAATGAATTAAGAAGACTGTGTTTGCATTTTTTAATATGAGGATAGCTTAGAACAGTTGGGTTTCTTTCTACAACTGGTATTATGTGTATATAGTTAAAGTTTTATATTATAATTCCACCTTTTACAATGAGAAACAATTATATTATGACACACTTATAACTTTTTAGAATTTATTTTTCCATTGTTTTAGCTTTACATGGCTCTTTGTATCATACCATTTAAGTGGAATCCCTCGTGGGTCCCACTCTTTATAGGAAATTTATCACATCCACACATAATCACATAATTTTAATAGGTTACCACATGATGCATAGTAAAATTTCAAGCGAGTTTGTTTCAAGTAAAAGGGGATGAGAACATCTATATTGTATCAAGTTGAGGTCAAAGTACCATGAAAAATAATTCCAAAAATTCCAATAACCAAATAAAAAGATAGTCTAAAAATAAAGTATCTTTTGAAAGATTACAAGGGATAAACATAAGATATAATTTTCACAAGATATGCCTCATTTGTGAAAAATTCCTATTATGAGTGGAAAGGATTACATAGAGTCATATATACAGTCTTGTTCAAGGTACAGTCTACTAGAGATACATCATAACACAAACAAGACCAGTGTTAACAGGCACAGTAGAGTTAGCCCGTTTAGCTATTAAAGAGATAATAACTAACATAAAATACCACCAACACCCCCCTCAAATGAGAGAGTGAACATCATGTATTCCCAACTTGCCACACATGTAGGAGAAGGATAAAGGTATAAGTGTCTTGGTGAAGATATCAACAATCTATTCTTCAAACTTCACATATGGTGTAATGACCTTCATGGAACAAATTAGATCTCTCTCCAAGTGACAATCAACCTCAATGTGCTCGGTGCATTCATGAAATATTGGATGATTAGCTATCTGAATAGTTGCATGTAAATCTCATTTGAGAGTGCTAGAGATGAGAGAGGGAGACATAGTTCTTGAAGAATGTATGTCACCCATTAAAGTTCACAACAAGTGTGTGCCATGGTGTGATAGTATGCCTCAATGCTGGAATGAACCACAACAAACTACTTCTTACTCAACCAACTGATGGGATGCCCTCCCCCATTCAAACATCAAATTTAGAAATGATCTCCTATCATTCACATCTTGGGCTCAATTGGAATCATCATATCAATTCAAAGAGATATCTAGAGAAGGTGGTTTCTTGTATAGGAGACCCCATCCATGTGCACTTTTAAGATATTGTAGAATATGTCGTACTTGACTCTAGTAGCATACAAGGAGTTTAGCCATGTGTTAAACATCAAAAGTTGTGTTTGGTTGGGTTAGCATAAGATAAATGAGTTTTAAAGCAATGTGTCTCTATTGCCCAAGATCAGAAAAGGACTCCCCCCTCAGAGATAACTTTTGTAATAGTCCATAGGAGAGGAAAAAGATATAGAATTAAGCATATAAGAATCCTTCAAGAGGTCAAGGACATACTTTCATTGAGATAAATAGGTGACATGACAAGAGTGTAGCACTTTAATTCCCAATAAGTAACAAAGTTGTCCTGAATTCTTGGTATGAAAATGTAGCCGTAGTGCTTGCTTCCAACTTGAAATCGCAGAAGTATCACTACTAGTAGTAATGATATTATCAATGTAGATGGTAAGAATAATAGTTACATCTTGGGATGTAAAAAAGAAGAGGCCACGATCATTAGAATATCTAGTAAAAACCAGGCTATCAAGAATTTCACTGAGTTTTGTAAACCAAATTCACAATGATTGCTTGAGGCCATACAAAGAGCGTTTGAGATGGCATACCCTTTGTGAAGACTCCCCCTGAGTATAAAACTATTGAGGTTGTTATATATAGACTTCCTTCTCTAAATCACAATAGAGGAAGGTACTTTTGAAATCAAGATAGAACAGAGGGCAATTAATGGAAGTGGCAAGAGAGATCACAATCCTGATGAAACCAATGTTAGTGGCCAACAAGAAGGTTTCAAAGAAATCTACACCATATGTTTGGGTGAATTATTTGGAAACAATATGAGCTTTAAGTCATTACACTGATATGTCTGACTTGAGTTTAATAGAGAAAACCCATAGGTAACCAACAAATTTTTGCTAGGGGGTGGAACAAGATATCAGGTCCCATTCTCATGCAAAATTGTCATTTCCTCAAGCATCACAACTTTCCAACCAAGGTGCTAAAAGGCCATATGATATCTTTTTTGGATCTAAATAGAATCAAGTTGATGAAAATAGTTTTATTAGCACATAATATCTTGGATGGGCAACAGGCATGACAAATTGGATGACAAAGAGTGCAAGAACGTATACCATTTTGGAGAGGCACAAGGCATAATAGATCCTCAAAAGTGTATGGCTGCGCTAGGTCCTCTATGTCAATGGTGGAGTGACATGAGTTATAAAAGGATGGGTTTTAGGTACATGATCCACTGGGTTAGAAATATCAAGCTTAATGAAGTCAATTGAGGTGGATAGGATGACAAATAAGAATCAAAGAGCACATCATATTCATGGACGTAATGTTGACAGAGACTTATATACACCGATTACTTAGAATATAACAACAATAAGCTTTCTGAAAGGTAGAATAGCCAAGGGAAACTATTTTGATAGAGTGGGGATCAAACTATTTTGATAGAGTGGGGATCAAATTTATATGTGTTTGGACAAAAGTTATGAACAAAACCAATACACCCAAAAACATGAAGAGGAATGTGAAAAGCCTTTTTAAATGCAAAAAAGCAATTATAAAATGCTCTTGTTCCATAGAACATAAGACAATTGTTGATTGATAAGGTAGAAGACAATATAAATAGCTTCAAACCAATAGGAATTAGGAAATTTTCCTTAGAAGATATGAGCACGAGACTTTTCAAGCAAATGACAACTTTTATGTTTTGAAACCCCATTTTGTTGTGGGGGTGTGTGCTCAAGAACATTTATGGATGGTTCCAATGCTAGATCAAAATGACGACACCTGACTCAAAACATATTCTAAAGCATTTTTTGTTTGAAATATTTTAATAGATTTGTTAAATTGTGTTGAGATCATTTTATGGAAGGGACCAAAAAACACCAATCATCTCATCATGGAATTTCACTAAGTATAACCAAGTCATGTGAGAGAAATCATCACCAAAGGTAATGAAGTAATGAAATCCATTCAATATAGTGGTTCATAGAGGACCATGAATGTCAATATGAATAACATAAAAAGTATTTTTAGAACATAAACTAATTTTTCAAGGAAAATAAATTGTATGATTTTTCCCAAAATGGAAAGAGTCTCATGTAAGACTATACAAACTAGTTAAGAGGGTTCCATGTGCTTCATCTTTTCAAGAAAGGGGAAAATGTCTTGTTGATGAAGTCCGAGGGTGTGCACACAAGAAGGGAAGATGAAGGGAATCCATCATCAAAGAAGTACAAGTCACCAACACTAGAATATGAACCAATCATTGTCAAATTGCAAGAATCCTACATTCTGAAACCATGGCTATTGAAGGTGACTTGCAAGTAAATGCATCAACTGACTTAGCTAGGGACATCAAATCAAATGGAAAATTGGTAATAAATTAGGTATATTTAAGTTTAAGATTAGGTGATAGTTGAACGATTCTAACTCGACCCATCTACCAAAGAGAAAAATGAAGTAGGAATATAGGACTTAGTGGAGGAGAGAAGGTGTCTCATACCTGTCATATGTTGGGTGGCCCCAAAATTGGAAATCAAGGGAGAATAAGTGATATAATGGAGTCTTTGATGTTACCTTTTGTTTAAGGCCTAATGTGTCGAAGATTTTGCAACATATTGCATGGTCACAGAATCCATGGATCCCATGGGTTGTTGAGGATCCCATTGAGAAGCTTGTAAAAACTACTCATATTTAGCTGAGGAGATAGTAAAAAGTAGGATGTTTGTCCCTTAGGCAACATAAGAAACACTAGGGCCATGACTATGCCCGTAGGGATGACCATGCTTTTGGTAGGACTTCTTATCAAGGTGAACCAACTTACTATAGAAGGTGCATTTGGGCCTTGGATGACATTCACAACTAGTTCCATGAGCAATGACTACAATATCAAGTTGTAAATATAGTGGAGTGGTAAAATTGACCCAAACATCAAGTTTCTAAAGATGAGAGAAGACATATTCTAGAGTGGGGAAGTTTTCATCTTCTAGGATGATGGTGCAGAGTGGATCATAGAATTCGATAGCGATGAGATTAGCATGATGTTTGGCTTGTTCTTCGAAGAGACGTACTAAATGTGATCTAGTCATTGGGACATGTTGACAATAAAGTCATAGTATTCATCAAGTGTCCTGTTTCCCTAGTTTTCACCCAAAAAATCTCAAATTTTATACAACCACAATGCACAACTTTCCTATATGCAGTGACAACGAGCATTATCCCACAATTCTTTACAGTTTTGTAGAAAATGTATTTGGAGGAAATATACTAATCCATATTGTACCAATCTTTCTTTTGACTTGGCTATTTCCCTATTTCCATTTAGAGCCATCCTAAAGAAACTTCTCTATGAACTTCACCTTGTCTCTTGATGAAAAAATTGTTTGAATATAATTCATCTAGAGTATGCAATTCTCTCCATATAATTTGATCATCAAGATAGGATTACTATCATTATAGACAATGATATGAGGTTAGTTTTTGCCTTCATCCTTGACTTCAAACATGGTGATGAATCAGTATACCCAATATAACAACAATGTACATTGATGGATAAATCACTCACATTGATAGAACAACATTGGAGTTAGACAATTATTGGTAAGTGATGCAACCCTATTTTAGGATTCAACTTGTGTATTCTTGCATTTTAATCACATACTGACATTTTAGATTGCGTTTTATTTCCCCTAATAAATAGTTTTCTATCAAATGCAATTATGGGCATTTTTTGCATATTTCCAAGTACTTGGACCACACCTTGGAAAGACAAGAGAGAAGGAAGATGTTATAGGGTTCCTCCACCCATGGAGGAGACCAAAAAAGGTATTAGATCTCCCTAACATACCCCTAGTGGCCAAGGGTCGAGCAAAGATGAACATGATAGAAAAATTTGTAGCTGAAAGTGAAAGTGAAACCTCTAACATGACCGTGGTGATAGAGTGTGTTTGTGCTGCCTAAGAATTTTTTACAGTAAATTCACAGAGAGGAAGACTTCAAGACAACTTCACTAGAATGGTCATGCTAGTTATAACATCCATGCTAAGGAGTCCCCTATATGACAATGCTAGCCATAACAGTTGTACTTCCCAGAGTCAAAATGCTCGTTCCTAAGAGAACGACCAAGTCTCCAACTTGCCGACTACAACTGTGCTACCAAGAACAACCATGCCACCTAGCCCCTAACATGTACCAGTCATCATTTTTCCATTTTACACTAACATTTTTACCTCCACCGGAATAGTTGTTCTCACTCAGTGCAACCTTTCTATACCTCACTCACCATGACTGTGCTGACCCCAAAACCCCTACCTTTTACTGTACAATTCCTATTTTTCATCCCACTTAATCTAGTGCTTCCCAACCTCCTATATATACCTATGTGATAGTTGTATCATAAGGTTATCCACCTCTAGCATTCATTTCTACATACCTAGTGCATTCAAGGAGCTCCTACCTACTCCCACATGCCTCCACCTAATTTCCACCTTTCTCTGCCCTAAAACCCTAACTTTCTAGGGTTTTGGCCACCTTCCATCACCATTACATGCCTTCCATCCACCTTGGGAGAAGAAGGGTGTGCTCTAGCTGCTAGGGCACCAAGATTCTATGGATATTCACCCCTCTATTCCTTCTTTCTTCTTCTTTTGTTTTGCTATGAGTAGATAAGCCCCTTGGTGGGATGTTTGGGGCTAAAATACCATGTGTGAGAAAATAACATGTAAACACTATATTTTTTATGATAATTGTATTCTACCTTTATTTTATTCCTCATATTTCTTCTTGTGATTTGTTCTTAAAAACATGAATTGCTTGTTGATTTGTGCTTGAAACTACTTAGACTCTAGGGGATCATGGTTTGTTTGAGGCTATCTTAAGGAATGCTCCTAGGTCCAACTAGTGGATCCCTAGCTAGCACTTTATCTTCCCACATACATATACACCCTCTTACTTTATGCAGAAGATCTAAGAAGCTAGTGTAGGAGTACTTAGTACAATTTCCTAGGAGTTTACTAAAGGCTAGATGGTGAGTGATGTGAGGTGAAACACCCTCCACTCTCCATTCCTATCTTTGACTCCCAATTACCCTAAGAACGCCTACTCCAGAAACCTAGACTTGCTAGATCCTAACAGAATTTCACCTAAGCCCTTATTCAATTGAGCCTCATAAGGTTGGATAGGGTGTGCAAGGGTGTAGTTCCCCTTCACACACCTTATACCACCCATGGCCAATTAGTATCTTTGGGTAATTCTATAACATTTATCTTGTCTTTATTTAAATATATAGAACGACAAAATTTGCATGTTATGACCCCCCCAACTTCGATTCTAGTTACATTCCCCCAAATGGCCCACACCTCATTAACTTACTAAAACCCCAATTGACTTCCTTGATAGTTGATGCTTGCTTAGTTAGTTGTTGTAATTGCCTGCTAGTTAATTTCTTCTCACTTGAGAGCCATGTCTTGCTAGAGTAGTTAGTGAACCTTTGTGCTTTCTTTGTTAATCTTAGCTAGTTAGTGTTAGTCTTAGTCTTTTGATTGCTTTAGTAGTCAATGGCTAGTCTAGTGTAGTGTTAGATCTCACTTTTCTCTTCTTAGTTTATCTTGTTCTTTCTCTTACTTGGTTTCCTTTCTTGTTACTTAGAATTAACTTGTCTAAGGCTAACTTAGGTTTTGATTGATTGTTCCCTTTAATTGCTTGCTTATCCAACTTTAGTGTAAGCAAATAAACCCCAATCAAACCTTGAACCTCAGACTCTTGTTTAGGAACCTAGCTTAATCTAACTTATATCTAGTGCCCCCTCTCTCCTTGTGGATCGACCCCTATCTTGGTGCTTGCCTATATCCATTACGATCTCGTGTGCTTGAGGGTAACATGTGTTAGTCTTTGTGAATGTGCCTTTTAAGGCTTTATAAATATCAAAAGATTCATATTGTGTGCTATGGGTGCATTCAATCAAATTCAATTGGTTAGGTGATCCTAAAGTGAAATTACATCAAGATTCCTGGTGACATTTTTGGGGAGAAAGGCACTTGGCCTATCTAGTTAGCTTGTTTTGATATTTTCCTACTAACCTCACCATCACTATTCTTATTCTTTGTTTTACTTTTGCATACTTGTTTATTGACTTAGATTTTGTTGTTTGGTTGTTCCCTGTGTAGGTGAAGTTGTGCATGCATGGGTGTCATTCACTTTTTGCTGACTTGTTCCCAGTGGACCCAGATATAGGAAGAAGACAATGTCAACACCGATGTAGGTAACATCAAGAAGTTGATATGAGGACATTGATTCTCATGAACAAAAAGAGGAGACACACATCCCTCCTGATCCTCCACCGCCCAAGCCGTTTCATGACTACTTGATGCCTTGAAAATACACTTTACCAATTGCCACAAGAGTGGGTCAGATGCTGGGGCAATGTCTCTCAATCCAATCAACCCTTCATGGATTGCTCCCTACATTATATGGGTTTGAAAACAAAAAACCGTACAAGCACATAGATGCTTTTTTGGTAACGTACTCCACTTTCAGGACATCTGTGACCATCGATGACTCTATCCATCTCACCTTGTTCCCAGTCTATGTTTAGGACAAGGCAAAAGAGTGGTACTCTTTAAGATTGTCACATGGGAGGCAATGAAGAATGAGTTCTTGAAGAAGTTTTATCCTATTTCTAAGTTGATCAAGATGAGGAGGCAGATTACCTCATTCAATTAAAAGGAGAATGATCAATTCCCTAAAACTTGGGAGAGGTTTCAAAAGTTTTTGTGAAATTGCCCACATCTTGAAATACCCATATAGTAGTTGGTCCAATATTTCTACACAAATATCTATGAAATGGGCCAAACAATGGTTGACTCGTCTTGTAGTGGAGCTTTCGTGGCCAAGCCTCAAGAAGAATCATGGGCCCTCATTGATCACTTGGCTAAAAACTAGCGTGAATGTACATTGTGATAGAAATCGGCTAGCTTGACCACCTCGCCAAAAAGAGGACTCCAATCTGCAAAAGATGAAGATATTAATTAGTGAACATATTGAAACTCATGAAGACTCATGTCAGGGTTCCTATAACATATTGAATTTTGGTACATAATATAAAATTTAAGATATTATACATAATTTTGTCAAATTGAAAACCCTTTTTGCTTAAATTTCATTCATAATTGAACTTCACTATATGATATTGAAATTTGAGAACCAAGGTGCAACGTTTTCTCAATATGATCTATTCATCCCACTTCAGACCCAAAATTGAAGAACTTAACTCAATTATATATACTTGGCTTTGGAATCACATAAAAACAAGTTATTGGTTTTTAGATATACATACTCCCATTAATTGTGAGTGTAATTATTTTGGGCCGTCCTAGACTCATGAATTGAGGGAGCTAGTATTTTTAGTTATCAGAGTAATGACCATTAAAATGATGCTTAAAATTTGAGAGGAAATGAATGTGAACTTCATAAGATATAAATTTCTAAAGTCATTAGGGACTTAAATGAAAAACACAAAAAATATTAATTGGCCAAACTAGTTTGCCATGTTCCTAACCCCACCCCCCAAAACCCTACCAATCGCGACTCCATGATCGCCATTATGGAATGGCAGCGGTGAGCCCTTCTCCCAATCCTACCCATTGCTCTCAACATACTTAATGTCATTGAAGATGCCATTAGGTTACAAAACTAAGGAAACAATAACACTCTAAACTTTGGTCATCTCTGCTATTGAGAGACAGAAGACATTAGTTAAAAATCACGACCACATAATTCACCTTGCGAAGATCTTCTCTCAGCATTAGATAAACAAAATGATGACGTCACTCCGTCTCATCTTACTAATGCTCGGCAACCGTAGCAACCTTTCCCCCGTCTATATAGATAGGTGCAAAGAAATTCCTCTTTGATTATAGATAACCCTAGCCAGCCTGAACCTACAAGCTTTTGTAGCCTCCCTACATACTGCCACTCACCATTAAATCCTTGCCACCATCACCAACCTAGGCCTCGATATCCTCTCCCTCTCTTTCTTGACGTCACCTGTGAATATCCTGACAAACAAATCTCCTCACCAACGAGCTTGATTTCCCACAGACCTCCCCCCGACCAACAAATTTGTCTGATGACCTGCCATCATTTACAACCAACTTACAATGATACGATAATAGGGAGATAACCACCAAGTTCATTCTAACCCACTGCCATCATCACCAATGTGCCACCCACATACTGCAACATCAATCGATGTCCAAGGAACCCCAATGTCGATGCACCCTATATTGCAAACCGATGACTACCTGACCTCTTCGACCACCTCTAACCATCAACCCACACCATAAATCATCAGCTCCAAACTATAGAACGTGTGGTAGAATCCTCTCTTCCTCTATCTCCAACCTGGAGGGCACAATGCCTCAACCTAGCTATGAAAATAGCAGCAACAAAACTTTTGATCTCCATGGAGCGTGATCCTCTAAGACAGAGACACAAAGTCATTTATGCCTCCTTAAATTTAGTATGATTTGCATGTACTCCCTCCAGTGCCTACGTGGTAACTTGGCCCCTTCCTCTTCATTCCATCAACATCAACATACTAAAAGTTGCAAATATACCCACACGTGAACAATACATATATCCGGATTTTGGTTTCTTGAATAAGGGTATTTACATGACCACGTGACCATAAGCTCAACCACAAAAAGGATAATCCATATAGAATATATGGTCATCCACACTGAAACCTAGATACATATTTGGTACACATATGTATATGTATAACATAGATAACTAAACATATATATGGATGTAACATTAAGGAAGATCAAAGAAATAGTTCCAATTAATATGAACCATAGTTTAAGACTATAGTTGAAAATTTTACAAAGGGACAAATGAATAAAAATTAAGAATATTAAAGGATATATAGGGATAACTTGAATGTAACAGTTAGAAATATTCTAGTTCTAACTATGTTAACACTTTTGCAACCATCAAGATACGCTAATATTTTCAAAATACAAACATATACATTTGTATGTGGCCTATACTAATGCATACACATAATGGGTACCATGTAACATATGATTACATGAATCATGTATATAGTGAACATGAATAATGATTAGAATTTCATATGTGACTAGAGGCATAAAGGTGACTACTAATGGGAATGAGCATAAAGATTAGGATGAGTTATTACATCAATAAAAATTGATTATTTTAACTAAGAGGCAAAATGGTAATTTCACCTAATCGCAACCTAGAAAGCGATTTCCAAGCCAAGAAATATCAAGTAACCCTAGTACATTGTATGTTTCTAGATTCATGAAAAAAAATCTTGATCCTTGTGCACACCTTGATTTGGAAATGCTTGATTTGGGACAAGTACTAAATTTTCTATTCTTTCTTTGAACTATTTGTCTCCCTCCAGAGTTTCATATATACAATTTTGAAAAGTGGTGAAAAATGTTGTGGTTAGCCTTCCCTCTTGTTGAAGTTCACCTTGACTAATTCGAATCTTGAATATTTTTAAGAACTTGAAATAATGTTAAATTTGATATTGGCACAAAAATTTGAAATATTGGCTAAGAGCTTTGGCTCACTAGATTTGACAGGTCATGAATCCCAACCCTACACAGTGGATAATGGATAATTAGAGGTCTTTTAGGATAGGTTACCCCCACATGAAAAAAATGTCATTCTCTCATAGAGGGGAGAACACCTGGCACCTAGCCAATGACGAACACAAAATATTAGATTAATTGTGCCAACAAATAAACCTTATCATTTTGAATAATTTGATATCTTGATATTAGTTTTGAGAAAAGTCATTTCATTTTGAAATCTTGATATTAGTTTAAGAATATTATTATATTTTCGAGTTACCACTTTGAATTATTGTACTTTTTTGAAACTAGCATGGTAAATAGATTATCCTTTGTTGTTTCCATAGTCCACCAAGCAATCTTACCTAAATTGATCTCATAACTCTTATTTTTATGATAACTCAATTAATTGAATTTAGTACCAACCTAGATGTAGCTCAATTAATTGAATTTAGTACCAACCTAGCTGACCTTTATATTCCCTTCAATGGGATCCATGTGTGCTTTTGTTCCTTTGGGGATGCATGGACAGATGATGCAAAGAGAGACTAGAAGAGACGTGTAGGAGATGTCCCCTATTGGAGACTAGATAGGAATAAATTTTTACTTTCAAACCTTGTAATCTTATGTTTAAAGCTTCCACAACTCTGATGTAAAAGAGTGATTGTAATAAAGATTGTTTATACTTTCGATACAATTTGTAAATATTTGATCGTAAAGATCGAGTCTTTACAACATGGTATCAGAGCCATAAATAGTCAACACTCATGCACGTCTCGTGGAAGTTAGAGTTAAATAACTAGCATACCTAGAACTTAGTCAAATAGTTTACAACCAACCCTAGTCTTACTAGCTTTACCTAGTTAAATGGAAATAGTACCTTAGGTAGAGTAAATTTCAACAAACTTGTATAACTCACCAATTAGTGAAGATGAAACATCACCATATTAGTAGAGATGAGTTGTGGTGTCAGAAAATGTGAACAAACAAGTAGTTGAAAGGTGAATAGTTGGACTGTAAGCCCTTAAGTTGAATATATGAATCCCCTTGGGTAGAAAACAATGACCTTCCATACTATATGTGAAATTTACCGTAGTGACCCTTTAGGTTCCATGTAAACCTTCTTCTCATTTTTGATCCAATACATAGTATGGTGAATGCTGGTAAGAGGTGATTGTGACTTTGTCATCACATTGATTTTGGCCATTTTTAGTTTTGCATCAAAATGTTTTTCCATCAAAAAAATTATTTTCTTCATAACTACTATATGTACAAAAAATTATTTTATGGAGTTTTTTGAAGATTTCATGAGCAAGTCACAATCATGGAGATATAAGAAAACCCTAGAGGAAAGTCACATGAAATCCTTAAAACCTAGAGTTAGGGTTTAAGAGAGTGAAGGATACTACATTGTAGTTGGGATGCCTATTTAGATTCCTAGTTGTACCCTTTTAACGGGTGGAGAGTGACACCTAGCTAGATCAGGGATATGAGATTTTGGGGATGAAATCCTCTTTAAGGTTAGAGAGTTGTAACATACTGGATTTTGGTATTAAATTAAAATTTTGAGATATTATATATAATTTTGTCATATCAAAAACCCTTTTTGCTTGAATTCCATTCATAATAGAACCTCACTAAATTATCTTGAAATTCGAGCACCAAGGTACAATTTTTTCACAATATGATCTATTCATCCCACTTCAGACCCAAAATGGAAGAAGTCAACTCAATTATATATTCTTGGATTTGGAATCACATAAAAAGACATTATTGATTTTTAGATATACATACTCCCATTAATTGTGAGTATAATTATTTTGGGATATCTTAGACTCATGAATTGAGGGATCTAGTATTTTTAGTTACTAGAGTGATGAACAATAAAAGGATGTTGAAAATTTGATAGGAAACAAATGGGACTTAAATGAAAACACACAAAATATCAATTGGCCAAATGAGTTTGACTAGTCCCTACCCCTGACAACCTTTCCAACCACGACCCCAGGATCGCCATTATGGAAGGGCGATAGTGAGCCCTTCTCCCCATCTTGCCCATCGCTCTCAACAAACTTAATGACATTGAATACGCCATTAGGTTACAAAGCTAAGGAGACAATAACCCTCTAAACTCTGGTAATCTCTACAATCGAGAGTAGGGAGGAGCTCGGTCCCTTTATAGTTGGTGGTCAAAAAGTAGGAGTCTTCACCAAGAATCCATGGCATTTTACTCTTCTACTCCTTTTGTCTTGCTTTCATTTACTATGAGTATCAAAGCCCCATAGGCAAGATGTTTGGGGTGTAAAAATGTGGCTTGATACCATGTTGGGGGAAATAATGTGTAAAGTGTATGTTTCATTTGCTTATGATTATACTCTACTTCTATCTTGTTTCCCATGGATTTCTATGTGATCTGTTCTTGCAAACACCTAGGTTCTAGGGGAAATGGAGGATATGTAGCTATTTTGGAATTTGCTCCTAGGTCCAAATAGTGGATCCCTAGCTAGATACCCATCTTCCTACCTACCAAAACATCCTCCTACACCTATGTGAGCTATCTAAGTAGCTATCCTAGAAGCACTTAGTACAAATGTCTTGGAGCTACTTAAAGGATAGGTGCTAGGTGGTATAAGGTGTAAAACCCTCATTTTTTTGTTACCACTGTCCCCCATTTTCTCTAATAGCTTCCATCCTAGCAACCTAGACATGCTAGGTCTTAGTTGAAATTCATCGAAAACCTAGCCAAATGATCCATGTAAGGTTGGATGGGGTAATAGGAATAGTTCCCCTTTACACACCCTATAACATCCATGGCCAACTAGTAGTTTAGGATATTTCTTTATCACCTAAATTGCTTGTTTAATTTGATAATATAAATGAATGATTGATGCTTGCATGTTATGATCCCTAACATAGTGGTAGTCTCGTTACCCCAAATGAATCACACTTCCCTTAATTGTCTCAAAACCCTAATTGCTAGTCTTTCTTAGCTAATGTTAACATAGTTATCTTCTTTGCTTGCTTAATTAGTCTCTTGACTTGATCATGCCAGTTCAATCTTGCTAAAATATTTATTACTAGTCCTTAGTCTCTTATTCTTGTTGTACTTAGTTAATTGCTAGTGTAATTTATTGACTTTTTCTTTCTTGCCTAGTTTCTAGTCTAGTGTTTCTTCCTACATAGTTTAGCTAATTGCTCTCTAGTGTGCTAATTAGGGTTTCTTTGCTAGTGTAGTGTTTAGCTTTAACTCTTTTTTGCTTATTTTAATATAATGTGTCTTGTTTAACCTTGTAGGATTAACTTTCTAGGACTATATTAGGTTTGTTCTTACCTTTCTTAATTTCTTGACCATGTTAGTTTAACTCAAAATCCATTATCAAATTCCATAACCCTAGAACCTACAATAGGAACCTAGCTCAAGCAAATTCATCTCTAGTGTCCCCATTCTCCCTTGGATTCAACACCAACTTGACATTCCTATACTGCTCCCAAGCTTGTGTGCTTGCAGAATTCTATATGAGTGTGTCCAAATTGGGTTATGTAAATATCAAAAGACCCATGTGTGTGCCTAAGGTGCGTCTATCCGCGTCAATAGGCTAGGGGTCCTATGGACACATCAATCTTTCTGGAACTTTTGTGGGGAGAGTGGTGCTTGACCTAGCTAGTTTGTTTTGCTTTGACTTTTCTATTTCCCTCACCATTTGAATTCATCGTCCTTTGAGTTATTTTTGCATCGTAGATTTCTAACGTGTCTTCTATTACTTCATTGTGCCTATGCAGGTGACACTTAGTGCATGTTTGGACATTGATCCCTCTCTATCGACACCTTCTTTGAGGATCCAGAGATAAGGAGACAAAGGCTTAGGAACCGGTGCAATTGACATTTAGAATCTGATATGGTAAACAAAGATATACAATATGAGCAGGCACCTAAACTACCACCTCCACCACCAGTGCACAAGCCACTTCATGATTATTTCATGCATGATAACTACAATTCTCATACTTCTACTATAGTTGATCAAATGTCAGGGCAACAATCCTTCATTTGACTTGGTCTTCTTGGGCTCTTTCCCACATTCTATGGGCTTAAAAATGAGAAACCATACATGCAGTTGGATGCCTTCCTAGAGGCATTCTCCACCTTTAGTACTTATACAACAACTGATGATTCCATTCAATTTACCTTGTTCCCCTTCTATCTCAAATACAAGGTAAAGGAATGGTACTATTATAGGATAGATATTTTCACTTGGGAAGCAATGAACAATGAATTTTTGAAGAAGCAATCTAATTTCAAAGTTGAACCAAATGAGAAGGTACAACACATCTTTTAGTCATAAGGAGAATGAATAGTTCCTTGGGACTTGGGAGAGGTTCTAAAAGTTCTCAAGGGATTGTCCCCATCAAGAGGTTCCTATTTGGCAATTGATACAATCTTTCTACACTGGGCTATCTGAGATGGGTCAAACCATAGTGATCAAAACATGTTAAGGTGCTTTTATGGCCAAGCCACATGAAGAATCATGACCATTGTTTGAACACTTACCTAAAAATTCAAGGCACTTTGCCTCAAGTGTGGGTGTCCACTGTGATAGAAACATGGGAGTTGCACCTTCTTGAGCCAAAGATGATTCAAATCCTTGAATTATGATGATCTTATCTGACATGATTAACTTAACAAAGACCCATGTGGGAGTCTCTTCTAGCCAATGTTCCCAATCCTTGAAATCTATATGAAGAAGTGCAAGCTCTCCAATCCTATGGCAACCACAAAAATCAAGGTTTTATGTCCCATTCTTGAACTTGTGATAGGATAAATCATCATAAATCCTCACATAAGAAACAAAGAAAAGGGACAGGGACAAATAAGAAAACATAAAGGACAAAGATACAAATCCAAGTTTGAGGAAGATGTTCTTGAAAGATTGAGAAGCTTAGATGAAGTGAAGAAAGATGTGTCCTCTCAAGGATAAAGCATTAGTAGGTTGAACAAAGAATTGATCCAATCTTGTTGTCACTTACATGCCATGATGAAGGGAAAGTTCCTTCCCAGACCATGATCAATCCAAACTATGCTAGTGGAACAATGGGTGCTTCTCAAGGCACCTACATTCCACCACAGGGGTAAGTGACAACCTTGCAATAATATCAAGGTCCCATGAATACCTATCCTCCACCACCACCATGATTCCATACTACATCCAATTGTCCCCACCACTGCCACCACCATATCAATCACCTCCATAGAAATTCCAAAAAAACCACCACAACCACATCGATGCATCCTTCAAATGCCAACCCACCACACTAAAGGCCACCTCAAGGCCCACAACAACCACCACAAGCTCCCCCTTCTTCTCATGATCATGTGATGGTTGTGACAGTGTTAAGGAGTGAAAAAACTCTTGAAAAGGTGAAGAACCAAGCAGTTGATAATTCTATAAGTTAAGGTAGAGATGATAATGTGATGAATGGCAGTGATATTGTAATGGGCACCCAAGGAAATACAATGATATTGAGTTATGATAGTGTGATTATTGTGATATTGGTTGTGGATGTTGTCAATGTTAAAAGGTGGATGAGCATATGCCTCCTTTCCTTGATGGACTTATGGAGCCTCCCTCACTACTATAGAAACATCGTTCAATGTCACTTTTCTGGGCGTCGGTTATTTACGAAATCCGACGCCTATAACATTCAATGTCGGTGATGTAGGTCATCCGACGTCTATAGTCAAAACATGGGTACCGCTTTGTATTCAGCGTCGGTTGGATAACAAACAACTGACGCCTAAAATCGCCCGCGAAATCCAATTTTCGAGCGAAAAAAATTTGGCACATACAACGTCGGTTTTTTACCAACAAACCGACGCCTATATAAGATGAAAATTTGCGTGAAAAGTTCCAGCTTAGGTGTCGGTTATCCTTTGATAACCAACGCCGATAATGGTTCTCGCCAAATTATTTAGGGCAAAATTTGTCTAATTGGACGTCGGTTGTTTAAGTAGAACCAAAGCCGAAGACTTTAGGTGTCGGTTGTATTTTATAACCGACGCCTTTTACCAACTTAATAGACCCTCGAACGGCCACTGTCCCCTTTCTTCTGTATCATCGTCTTCTGTTTCATCGCCCACTAGCTGTTGCTTGCCGCCTGGTGCCTGCTGCTTCTCGCTCGCCACCGACGCTCCCTGCTGCTACTTTGCATCGCCGCCTTCCTCCTTGCATCGCCATCTTCCTCCTTGCTCACGCCCTACTGCGGCGCGCTCCTTCCTCCCTGCTCACGCCCTACTGTGGCACCTTCCTCCTTTCCCGCCGCCGCCACCGCCCGCTGCTTCTCCCTTGCCCACTGCCTGCCATCTTCTTCCTTGCCGCCGCCCGCTGCTTGCTGCTATGCTCTCCAGGTATTAGCCATAGCCTCTGTTATTCTTTCTCCCTAGCTCTTTACCTACAGCAAACACGACCGTGGCTATGTTGGCCTACCACGGCCGTGCTGTCCAGCACGGCCGTGCTGCCCAGTACGGCCGTGGTAGGCCAACACAGCCACGGCCGTGTTTGTTGTTGGTAAGGATATGAACAAATCTATATGTAATGCTTTATGTAAATTCTAGGATACGAACAAATCTTTTGCTTGCATATATTTGTGCTTCTAATCCTAATGCTTGACCTAATTCAGTAAATTTTGATGCATGTTGAAATAAGATTTAAACTTGTCCATTCTAGCATCCTAATTTGATTTGATTAAACCCTAACATTGATGAAACCCTAACATAAATTGTGATGAAACCCTAACATGTACATATCTATTATTGTGTTTGTTGGCCTAGAAACTCGTCCAAGATTTACTCATTAGGAGTAAATCTTGGATAGTCCCTGGTTTGGGACTGTTCTTGAACACCTAATCTCACTTAGGATGTAAGTGTATAATGTGTATTGGGTTTTTGAGAAAATTTCGGTAGCATTTCCTCGTTTGTTCTCTAAGTACATATGTACTTAGAGAACAGCGGGGAAATGCTGCCGAAATTTTTTTGAAAACCCAATACACATTATACACTTACTAGTGAGGTTAGGTTTTCAAGGATGGGATAGGTGGTACACATTTATTATATATAAGAATGACATCACATGTGTTTGTTGGCCTAGAAAGTGAACAATCTTGGATAGGATGTAAGTGTATACCCTAATCTTGTCCTAATATATACTTTTTTCTCTTTGATCGTAGAATGGATAGATCATGGATGTCCATTCGCAATCGTTGCACCCCAGAGTTTATATCTGGTCTTGATTAGTTTATTAGATTTGCCGAGGAACATAGGAAAAAACCTACAGATAGGTTCTACTGTCCATGTAGGCATTGCGTTAACAACTTGAAAGCCAGTACTGGTGAGGAAATCAAAAGTCATGTCATGTGTAACGGGATTGTACAAGGCTATACAGAATGGCACTGGCATGGAGAGATTTCAAACTCAAAACCAGTAGATGTCGATAGCAGTGCTTGGGTGGAAGAAGAAATTGCCTCCGATGACGTAGATGTGAACGAACCAGTTCCAGTAGACATCGTTGATGCGATGCTGGATAGTTGTAGGGTAGAGCACACCGATCCACCTCCTATCTTTAGAAACACTGTGCATGATGCTGAGATACCGTTATACACAGGATGTGCTAAGTTTACGAAGCTTAGCGTTGTGTTTATATTGTATAAGTTGAAAGATAACAATAGATGGAGCGACAAAAGCTTCACTTCATTGTTGACTTTGTTGAAAGAAATGCTTCCTGAAGGAAACGAGCTGCCAATCTCAACATACCGGGTAAAGAAAATGTTGTGCCCAATGGGAATGGAGGCCAAGAAGATACATGCATGCCCAAATGATTGTGTATTATTTCAAAAGGAATATGTAGATTTGAAAGATTGTCCAAAATGTGGTGCATCACGGTATAAATTGACGACTTCGGGGGAGTCCAAAACTGGTTCTCCTGCCAAGGTGTTGTGGTATCTACCTATAATATCATAGTTTCAATGCTTGTTTGCAAAACTAAAAGATGCGAAGAATTTGAGGTGGCATGCAGATGTTAAGAAAAATAATGATGGGATCCTACGACATGCGTCTGATTCCCCACAGTGCAAGAAGATTGATCTATTGTACCCCAAATTTGGTGAAGAAGATAGGAATCTAAGACTTGGGCTTTGTACAGATGGGATGAATCCGTACAGGACATTGAGCAGCCAACATAGCACTTGGCCAGTCATGCTTGTTATATACAATCTTCCTCCCTGGCTGTATATGAAAAATAAGTACGTTATGCTGTCGTTGTTGATATCGGGCCCTAAACAACCCAGAAATGATATCAATGTTTATCTTGAACCTCTGATTAATGACTTAAAGAAACTTTGGGCTGAAGGTGTGATGACCTATGATGCTTCAGGAAGAGAGACATTTCGTTTGCACGCTATGTTGTTTTGCACTATTAATGACTTTCCAGCATATGGGAATTTGTCTGGATATAGTGTCAAAGGAGCTAAAGCGTGTCCTATATGTGAAGAAAACACTGATTCAATAAGACTAAAACATGGCGGCAAGACTGTATATCTTGGTCATCGAAGGTTTCTTTCAAAATTCCATCTGTATCGTAGGAAGCGCAAAGCATTCAATGGATGGAATGATGAACGGAGTGCACCTAAACCTATACCAGGGGATGTTGTTTATGAAAGAGTAAAAGACATTGTCAATGAATTTGGTAAGAAATCACAATGTAGTATGGCCACACGGAGTGACAATTCTTCATTCAAGAAGAAGTCAATATTTTGGGATCTTCCTTATTAGAGTTCTTTGACAGTCAGACATTGCATCGATGTAATGCATGTTGAGAAAAATGTCTGTGATAGCATCATTGGTACTCTGTTAAATATACCAGGTAAGACTAAAGATGGGATAAAATCCAGAGTGGACCTACGTGAAATGGGAATAAGGTCAGAATTAACAGAATTATGTGAAATGGGTAATAAAAGAACATACTTACCTCCCGCTTGTTACACGTTGTCTAGAAAGGAGAAGAAATCTTTTTGTGAATGCTTGGTAAATGTTAAGGTGCCACATGGTTACTCATCCAACATTCGTAGATTGGTATCAATGAAAGATATGAAGTTGATATGTCTTAAATGTCATGATTGTCACACTCTAATGCAACAAATATTGCCCGTGGCAATTAGATCTATATTGTCGAAGCATGTAAGGTTTGCAATCACCAGACTTTGTTTCTTTTTCAACAGTCTATGCAGCAAAGTTATTGACCTTGATACTCTCGATAATTTGCAAAGAGAAGTGGTTGTTACCCTATGTCATCTTGAGATGTATTTCCCTCCTTCTTTCTTTGATATCATGGTACATCTTGTTGTCCACTTGACTAGGGAAGTGAAAATGTTGGGACCAGTTTTCTTGCATTGGATGTATCCCTTTGAACGATACATGAGCGTTTTTAAAGGTGATGTTCGAAACTGTTATCAGCCTGAAGGGAGTATTATTGAAGGTTATGTGGCGAGAGAGGTTATGAATTTTTGCAATGACTTTCTGAGTGGTAATAACACTCCTGTTAATGATAAGAATATTGAGGAGGGCAAAGGAATTTTGGGATCACGGGTGAAAGTAATCAGCCGTGAGCAGTTGGAACAAGCTCACTTGTATATTTTACACAACATGGACGAAGTGAGTGTTTATATCGAGGAACATACCAATTTCATCAAGAGACAACATCCTCGAGAAAGTTCAATGTGGCTTGCTAGAGATCATAATAAGACTTTTACTAAATGGTTTGAAGATAAAGTCTTACATCAACTATCTCAAACACCAAATGATATTATAGAAACTATCAAATGCTTCGCCTTTAAACCAAAATTGAATGTTATGTCTTATGAAGGGTTTGACATTAATGGGTTCACATATTACACAAAGCGCCAAGATGATAAGAGTGTCATCCAAAATAGTGGGGTCACTCTTCAAGCGTTGACTATGTATTTTGCAAGTGCAAAGGATAATAGTCCACGTGAAGCTAAAATGTCATATTACGGTGTCATTGAAGACATATGGGAGTTTGACTACATAGATTTTAGAATTCCGCTCTTTAAATGTAATTGGGTTGATAACACCAAAGGAGTTATAGTGGATGAATTGGGTTTCACTTTGGTGAACTTTGAAAAAATTGGCGAGAAGGGTGAACCATTCATATTGGCATCACAGGCAAAACAAATATTCTATATCGATGATCCTGCAAATGATAAATGGTCGGTTGTTCTTCGGGTAAAAGACAGTTCATTGAAGATCCTATAGATGAAGAAGAGTACTATGATAAGTATGATGACTCCAGTCCATTCTCAGTTGGGTTGCCAACACCACAAAATATTGAAACTAATGATGACTTATATGTGCGCAGAGATCACAATTTTAGAGGCATGTATGTTTATATTTTTTTTATTGAAGCTAAATGTTTGCTTTTTAAATATCAATATCATTTTCAGATTTGATTTTTCATTATCTTCTAGTCAATACAAATGCTAAATGTTTGCCTTTTTCTAGTTAATACAAATGCTAAATGTTTTCCTTTTTCTAGTTAATACAAATGCTAAATGTTTGCCTTTTTAATGACATTTTCAGATGGCTGACCATGATGAGCATGATGTCCATGATGAGCATGATGTCCATGATGAGCATGAAGTCCATGATGAGCATGTTATCCATGACGAGCATGGCGAGGATACCAATGTAAGTTCTAAAAACATATCATGTATTTCTATAAAATTCATTATCTTCTAGTTATGTCATATATCCCATATTCTATTTTGTGCTAATTTAGTGTGTTTATTTTTGTCAAATTTTAGGTTGATGATGCACATGTACCCACTGAAGCACTGGAGTAACTTGATGCGCAACACCAAACACTTAACAAGAAAAGGGGCATCACTCTGTTGAAGAAGTTAATAGCGCTAAGTGGCAGTGGATCCAAATTGGTTGTGGAGTTTGATAATGGAGGAAATGCAATTGGAGTGAACCGCAATAATTTTGTAAACTATCTTGGGTGTGTCACTCAAAGCCATTGTGGTGTTAAGTATGATAATTGGCATAAAGTTCCTCAGGCGAAGAAAGACTTGATATGGAAGGATCTATGCGTGAGTTATTATTATTTGCAATTGTATTTTGTAGATTACAAATTATATTATTTGCAATTCTATTTTTGGATACTGGTATAAGAATTCTATTTTACAGAATATGTTTGCATTGGATGAGAAGCTGCATCGTAAAAGTGTGATGCAATGCGCTGGAAAGATGCTTAGGAACTATAGGACAAATCTCAATAGAGAATACATAAAAGATGGTGATAAGAAGAAGAAGTCAGCCCTTGAACAGTGGAACTTCTTGGACAAAGAAGATTGGGACAATTTTGTTGCTTCAAGAAAATCTAAAGAATTCAAGGTATTAGGCGTCACTCCCAATTTAATTAATATACATTGTATTCACATATTCAAGATTAACATTTAGTGCTACTAACCAAATCATTAATGTGCATACTAACTAGGCCCTCAGTGATGCGCAAAAAGCAAGGTGTGCACTGAATGTGCATGACCACACTATGGGTCCAAAGGGCTATGCAAGCGTTCGCCAAAGACTACAGGCAGAGTCTGCGGCTACTCAGGAGTCTGCTGCTACTCAGGAGTCTGCCACACCCATGCCTCGCCATGATATTTGGATAGCTGGGAGGCAAAATAAGAAGGGTGAAATAAAGAAGCCCGTAACTGCTTAGGCGACTGCAAAAATGGTAAAATACAACTCTTAGAGCAATTGTTTGAATATTGATTATTTGTGGTGTTAACTTACCAATTTCTGTTGATGGTGATTAGCGGGAGCTGCACGAGCAGAGGAAACAAGGCACGTTCATCCCTCAGGGCACAAGGGATGAATTGACAGTTGCTCTGGGTAACCCAGAGCATCCTGGACGTGTTAGGGGTGCAGGCGCTGGTGTGGGCATCAAAGCATTCTTTGGGCCATCCCAGCGCAAACCCAGAGCGGGACTTTCACAAGAAGAGTTAATATATTCTTTTTAAAGAATGTTACTGCAAAAGGGAATTCAATAATAAGAAGCTAATGTTTCTTTTATCCATGTATAGGAGAATAAGAGATTCGAGGATATAGTTGCCAAGAAGGTCAATGATATAGTTGCTGAGAAGGTCAAGGAAGAATTACTGCGGTGGCAGGCATCTCAGGCTTCCAATCAGCCTATGGCAACCCACTCTTCTCCTGATGTACAGAATACAAGTAATCCTATAGACCCACCGCCTAACACGTCTGATGTAAGTATTGTTTATGACATTGTAGCTAGTCTTTTCAATATGATATGTTTTCAAGATGATATGTATATACGTATAATATTCTTTATGTAAATTTGTAGTCATTGAAGCCATGTCGCTTAAGAATGCAAGACAATGTTGTTACAGAGGCACAGGCTTACCCGTCCCTTTCTGGGGCAATGTTTCACAGGACTCCAATGCCACAGGGCTATGTTTGTGTGAGCCTGATACGTGTGTTACCCAATTGGAGGGAAGCTACATTGCCATATCCCCACCCGGATATTGATACACTTGCTGAGGCAGAAGGCGGGGTGATATTGTGGCCCAAAGCAGATGTCGTCTACACTACTAAAATTGTAAGATAAATTTACATTACTTTAGATTGTTAATGTGTATATATGAGGTCAAATGATCTGAAATTATATATACATATTAAAAAGAAGACACCCGGAGCACCTAGGCCTCCACCTCCACTTCCTGCATTACCAAGTTGGGTTCCAACTGACCTAAAATACCCATTAGGTCCTGCTTGTAGGGGAATGGCATGTTGGCTACGGGCACATAATATACATTGCCCTATAATTGTTTCTTTAGAAGCAGATTATGCAAGTCAATCATATGATAGCTCTTTATTTATACAAGATATTATTGAGTTGTTTATGTATGATTGGTTGAATACATCAATGATAGAGACATGGATAAGGTGAGATCTTGTTTATACATCCATATACCTTGTGTAAGATCTGGTGATCTGGTTTCTTATATATTAATGCATACGTAATACATGTTTTGCAGCTACTTAGTCGAAGATCAATGCAAACAATTTGCATTTGATCATGTGGGATTTTTGATTCCATCATTGATTAGTATGGTAGCTAAAGACCATGATAGTGTTCAACAATACTGTATAGATGATTTTAGAATTTTCGGTCAGCAAAAGAAGACGATAATAATAGCTCCATTCAATGTCAAGTAAGTTTACTTTATTTATAATTTGGACTTAAGAAAATTCCATTTTTATTGTGCATTTTGAGTTATTAATTTTTAACTTTTTTACCTCTAGCGGTAGACATTGGGAGTTACTAGTTATTGTCCCCGGGACGTTCACTGTTTATTATCTAGATCCTACAGGAAGTACATTGAACACTAAAATTGGACACGTAATGAGAATGTCATTATTCTGGTGAGAAATATTTCATTTTTATATCTGTTAACATCTGTTATTACATTACTATTTCATTATGCAATTTACTGTGTTACATTAACATGTAGGGGTTTAGATGCATTCAAAAATACTGGAGGAAATGTCCCAAGGAGAAAGAACCAGCCAATAATTTGGGAGAACGTAAAAGTAAGTTCCCGACTCCAATGTATATATTATTTATGTGAACTGTGCTTAGTTGTATTTTTTTATATTTTGTATGTTTCAATTTATAGTGCGCTACACAAGACAACGGCTGGGCATGCACATACTATGTGATGCGATTTATGCAAATGATTATCTGACATGCCGCATTGGATATTAATACCATACATGAGGTATTATATATAGTCTCATTAGTTAGTATGAAATATATCAATCTTATTTTTATATTATTACTTATATATACATCATTCTCTTTGCAGGTGTTTAAAACTGACCACACTATAGGTAAACGCTTAAAAAATGTACATGCTCCATATACGATGGAAGCATTAAATGAAGTAAGAGAAGAATGGGCAAAAGCCATACAAGCAGTGGTGATTGTAAGATATAATTGGGATGCTGATAGCGATGCTGAATGATATTTTGTAAATGAATATTTCTGAATGTTTCTACATGTATTTGAATGTTTATACATGTGTTAATGTGAGAATTGAATTGATGTTTTAATGTATCTACTTGTGTGAAAAAATATTTGTTGATTTTGCAGGTTTGTGGCCTGTTTGTAGGCTGATATCAATGGATGTCGTAAACCTGCAGTTTAGAAAACTGAACTGCATGTTCTCATCCTGCTGACCAGCCACTGCAGGCCTGCAAACTGATAATAAAAAAAATATAGGCGTCGGTTATTTATAGAACACCGTCATCAAAGGCCTACAGCGTCGGTTATTGGATAAAAACTGACGCCTAATATGACAAACAACCCGACCGTGCAGGAAAGCACGGCCGTGGTGGAAAAGGCGCCGCTTATTCGTATAAAACTGACACCTATAGTACTAAACACGGCCGTGCAGTGAAGCACAGTCGTGTCATCTGGGAGTATGGCGTCGGTTGTTCAGTTGTTAACCGACGCAGAAAGTGTCCTAGGTGGTGCCCTTTTTTGTGGCACGAACCCTATAGACGTCAGCCAACTATGCCTATAGATCATATAGGCGTCGGTTAGAAAACCGACGCCAAAGAGTTCGACCTTTAGCGGCACCCACATAGGCGTCGCTTGAAAACCGTCGCCAAAGGGGGTTAAACAACCGACGCCAAAGGCGTGTTCTGTAGTAGTGCCTCTTCTAAAAGGAAGAGAAATCATACCAAGGATGTCATGGAGACCTTCAAACAAGCGTGAATCAATATTCAATTGTTGGATGCTATCAAGAAAATCCTCTCTGATGCAAAGTTCCTAGAGGATATGTGTACTTCTAAGAGTAAATCAACCAAGATAATGTCAAAACAAGTCAAGCTCATTGAAGAAATGAGCTCCATTCTACAAAACAACACTCTCAAGAAGAGGAAAGATCTCGGTTCCCCCATTATTCCTTATTACAAAGGAACACACCGCATAGACCAAGATCTTCTTGACATGTGTTCTAGTGTAAATTTAATTCCATATTTTGTATATGGTGAGATGAAAATGGGACACTTGGAGCCGGCTAACTGCACCTTGTAATTGGTCGACCGTTCTACAAAGACGCCTCAAGTGCAGATTGATGATGTGCTGGTTAGACTTGATGATGGTACATCTGCCTTCTTTCTTGCTGATTTCATTATGGTTGACATGGAAAAAGTTTTTTAGCCTATCGTTGAGCTGCTGTATGAGGATAGTGAAGAAAAAAATGATCTTATGTTAGTTGTTTCCAGTGAAGATTTTCCTTCTATTTATACAAAACCACTAAAAAGTTATGTTGAGGATCTTATTGATCTTGATTTGAGGCCACTTCTTCAAGGCTTAAAGTATACATTTCTTGGTCCAAAAGACACTCTCCCAGTGATGATATCTTCTATTATTTATCCAAACCAAGAAGATGCACTTTTCTATGCTAAAGAAGAATATCGAGTCCAATGGATGGTTTATTTATAATTTTTGAGGTGTTGACCCCTCCATTTGTGTTCATATAATCTATCTTGAGTATGATGCAAGGCCAAGTCATGAAATGCAAAGGAGGTGGAATTCCAAGTTGAAGGAAGTTGTGAGCCAAGAAGTTGTAAATCTCCTAAATGTCAGGCTCATCTATCCCATTTCATATAGCCCATGGGTCTATCCAAGCTGTGCATAATAAGGATGGGATCATGTTGCATTTTATGAAGAAGGAGAGTTGATGCACATGAGATAACAATCCAAATGGCGCATGTGCATGGATTATGGGAAGATCAATCCCAATACAAAAAAGGACCACTTCCCTATACCACTCATTGGCCAAATTCTAGAGAGATTGATTGAACAAATCTTATATTGCTTTCTTTATAGCTATTCAGGATATTTACAAGTGGTAATGTACCTAACCAATCAAGACAATGCTACATTCATGTGTCCATTAGGTACATTTTCTTAGATAAATGAGCTTTGTAATGCCCCCTCCATTTTCTAAAGTAATGTGCATCAATTTTTGATGACATGCTTGATTTGTCTCTAAAAGTAATTATGGATGATTTTTTAGTTTTTGGGATGTTCTTTGATGGGTGTTTTTCCCACCTAGCCATCATTATAGAAAGATGTGTGAAAGTCCATTTGGTTCTCTCTTGGGAGAAAGGTCACTTCATGGTTCCTGAAGGAATTGTTTTTGGACATCGTGTATCAAGAGCCAGGATTGAAGTTGACAGGGACAAAGTGGGCCTCATATCTATGTTGACTATTCATTCTACTGTAAGACATGCACGCTATATCTTGGGGCATGCAGATTTCTATTGTCATTTATAAAGGATTTTAGCAAGATTTCCAAGGCATTGTGCCACCTCCTTGAGAAATATGTGGAGTTTCAATTTGATGATAAATGTGTTCAAGCGTTCAACGAGTTGAAGCAAAAATTGATTTATGCTCCTATCATGTAGTGCCCCAACTTCTCTTTGCCATTTAATATTATGACATATGCTTCTGGCATGACAGTGGGGGCTATGTTGGGCCAAATATTATCCATATTCCTCATGCAATATACTATGCAAGAAAGACCCTAGATGAAGCCCAAAGAAACTACACAATGGTTGAAAGGGAGTCGCTTGCTATAATTTTTGCAGTTGACAAGTTCCATTCTTATGTGATCCAAAATAAAGTGATTATCTACATGGATCATGCTGCCCTCAAGTACTTAATGTCAAACAAGGACTCCAAGACAATGTTAATCTGATAGGTCCTTCTTCTTCAATAACTTGATATTGATATTGTTGATAAGAAGGTGTCAAAAATTCTACATCCAACCACGTCCCACATTGAAGCATCCTATGATGAGTTAATAAATATTAAAAACATAATTCCACATGAGCAACTTCTTTTGCTTGATTTCACTCAAATACCATAGTACAAGCACATAGCCTTGTCCATGTCCTTGGTACTCAAATTCCATGTCCATGTTGGCTACTAAGAGAGTACTAAAGACATGGACAAGGCGAGAGAAGAAAATTGTTTGGTCTTATGAAGAACTTTGTGTGTTATGACATTCATATTTTCAAATATTTCTCTGAATAACTCATTAGAATATGCATCTCAGAAAATGAGAAGCAAGACATACTCTCCATGTACCACGTTGGCATATGTGGAGGCCATTTTTTAGGGAGGAGGATGCCTACAAAAGTTTTACAATGTGGCTTCATTTGGCCAACCTTATTCAAAAATTTGCACGGATACTGCTAAACTTGCTTGAAGTGCCAAAAGGTGGGTACAATCTCAAAGAGGGACATGATGCCTCTATCCCCTATTCTTGTGGTGGAGGTGTTTGATGTGTGGGGCATTGATTTCATGGGCCATTTCCTCCTTGTTTTGGTTTTGTCTATGTCTTAGTGATTGTATATTATGTCCTTAATGGTGGAAGCCATTGTTAAAAAGACCAATGACTACAAGGTGGTACATCAATTTATGGATTCTAATGTCTTTATTCATTTTGGGGTGCCAAGAGAAGTGATCAGTGAGGGTGGAATCCACTTCATTCAAAGAAGCTTTAAAAGTTTGTTGAAAAGACATGATGTGAACTATTATGTAGTTACTCCCTATCATCCTCAAATGAGTGGATAAGTTGAGTTAGATGACCATGAGATAAAACTTATTCTTGAGAAGATTGTGAGACCAGACTTCAAATATTGGTCACTCCATCTCATTAAGTCCTTATTGTCTTATAGGAGAGCATTCAAAGTCCCAATTGACACTACTTTCAAGCTCATATATGGGAAAAGTTGCCACTTTCCAGTGGAATTACAACATAATGCACTATGAAAACCTTAAGTTCAATGGACATGGACATGGAAATTATTGGGATAAGAAGAAAGCTCCAACTCAATGAACTTGAATAAAAGTGGTATGAATCCTATGAGTTATCCAAGAGCTCAAAAGAGAGGGTAAAGTTTTTGCATGTTAAGTTGATCAAGAAAAAGGAATTTAAGGTCAATCAATGGGCATGGCTATACAACTCTCGCATGAAATTCTTCCCCGAGAAGATAAATTTAAGATCGACATGTCCTTATCAAAACAATCATGTTTATCCTCCTGCAGCTATTGTAATCCAATAAAAAGAATTTTCTAAGGAGTTAATAGTGAATGGTCAAAGGTTGAAAGCAGATGTTGAGGTTAGGCCTGACAAGGGAAATCAAAGCTTTTTTATTGTTATGTTAGTTGAGTAAATTCATTTTGATGAAGAAGTGTGGTTGAATGCACATAAAAAATTACCATGTCAATGATGTGACGAGACTCTCAAGTGGTTGATATATCAAATAAAAAGAAGCCTGACTGAAGGCATTTAACTTAACACTAGTGGGAGGCAACCTACCTAGGTGTGAGAACTTTTGCACCCAACCTTCACTTTTTGATACTTGTGGTTATTTTTACATAAACTCCAAGAAATACAAACACACACTTGTGTTCAATAATTTTGTTTAGTTTTGAAGTGTTGTGGGGAAATACGTTAGAGAGTGAGATAGAATGCTCAAATTAGTAGAAAAATCTAGATAAAATATTATGTGGATCAATATTGGATGATATATGACTTTTAGAAAAAATTTGAAGCATTGAATAAAATTACACTCAAGTGGGCCAGAAACTTCAACAGACAAAAAATGGTCATGTTGGTATAGTAAAACCATAGTGAAATTTTAAGGATTTTGGGAACGGCCATCAAGGCTACGCTACAATATCGCCAACACAGCTTTGTCGGCAAGAACGGATGAGACCAATATGACTTAGGTTACGTAAGTTGGGGGAGACATTGTGACCCCCCATTCCAACACTTGCAAAACAACCATTCTATGCACGACATGACCTACTTGACCTCCAAGCTCCTCCAATTGCACAAATCACTTTATCTAAACTCCTTGCAAGCCCCCTTGAGCTCCCAGGAGTCTCCCTCCACCTACATCTCTCCATTCTACTCCATTTCTACCTCTATTTCTCCATCTATAACAAAAATCTGCCCAACCCTAGCTTTTTCATCATCCACCCAAAATCCATCCAAAACTCTAGCTATAATGAAGGAATTTAGAAAGGATGTGAGGAAGGGGATACAAAGTAAGTCATTATCTACACCAAAGTACACACCAAGAGAGCCTCCAACATCACTCCACCATACCACAATCCCATTACATAACCATCAAATTCCATCTCTGGTTCTCTTCCACGTTCATGTTAGTGAGTGGTTCCCATCTTCGTTCCTCTTCTAGCCTAGATACCACAGATCTAATATACATCCATCATGGGGAGGAGGAATCTTGTTTAGATCATGGAATGGATGAGATTGTTGACTCAAACAATGTCAAATCTCTAGAAAGATCAAGGAGGGGCGAGAAAGCAATAACCCCATCATCTTCACACCCACCTTTGTGGCCTACTCCATCTAAGTACTCCACTTCCTTGGCGCAACCACATACTACACAACAACCAACATGGAGTAGGTTGTTGATTGAATATGAGGAAGATAAAGAGCCTATTGAGATTGTTCCCCTTAACTTAGACTCAAGTTTAGGTTGACATGTCTATCAATAAGAAAAAGGAGAGGGCACTGGTAGTAAATAAGTGAAGGAAGAGCCATTAGACATGTTGTTCAAGCTTGAGGCAAGTAGAATGGAAGTGTTAGGGAAATATCCTAAGGGGACTACTTTTCATATAAGAGCAAATAAAATGGGTTTTACGAGGCCTATCAACCCTGAATGCACTATAATGAGAGTGATTCCTACAAGGTATGCATGTACCTCTACCATGCAACCCTTGGGGATCCACCACTACTTCAAGAGATTTGTGATGGGATGTGGACTGTATAAGGTGTTAACTGAGGTTCAAGAGACTTACACTGACACTACACATGAGTTCTTTGGGTCATTAGAGATGGTCAATTATCAAGGTGAGGCTGCAATAAGATTCAGACAATGATTCCACACATGTTTGGAAAGTGTCCAACCTCAACAAATTTTTTGCTCCAACCTCTGAGATCGTGTGGAAGTTTGACAATGGAAATTTTGACAAGGGTGGAAGGTACAAATATTCATCAATATGGATGAGGTCCACCAACCAAGAAACATTTGCAATGGTAAAATTTAAGACAAGTGGGTCACATGACTCCATTGAAAGGTATATTCAAGAAGTCATAGGTAATACTATTTTTGTCCGATATGATAATTAGGTTTGTTGTTCTCAAAAAGGACTTGTTTGTGATGGCTAATATGGAAAATGGATATTGTGTCAATCTAGGAGAAACAATGATAGATAATTTGAAAATAATCCCCTAAAAGAGCAATAACCCATTCATTATGGTGGAGGGGGTAGTTACTACCATTTCTAAGCCCTAGATTGTGACTTAGAGGGCCTCACAAAGGTTGAAGGGACAACATATGTTGATTTGAACTATATTTCATGGTCCCAATTGATATCCCTAAGGAATGAGAAGATCATCTACAACTTGAACCTTGGATACCTTGACATCACCCTATAGTTTCCTTATCACACCATTTTCTTGGTGGTTGATGTAGGGCCAATTAGACTTCATGGGGAAACTTGCCATCTGGGAGAGTGAGCACCCACAAGAAGGCTATAGGGCACTAGTAGTGGAATTACCTGAGGGAAAAGGAGAGATAAATGTACTTAAGCAACATCAAACTCTACAGTAACCTTGTCGTGCTAGAGCAAGACAAATTGATGATGAAGTGCAACCATCTTTGACAAATGCCTACAACATGTCTACCATACAAGCATAGTTGGAGGGGAACCAGAAGACGCAACAGTACTTGTGGTTGGACTAGCAACAAATGCACCACCAAATAGATCATGTGTATTGCTACCAATATGCGAAAGGACAAAGAAACCCCCAATGGGGGAGGAATTCTAGAGAGCCCTATTTGGATACCATGAGACATACACGCCCCCATAGGCAAAGTATTGGCATAACTACTACCAATATCCTCCACCACATGGGGGACCATCACATGATCCGCCACCATAGTGACATCACCCTAAAATACCTAAATTTTTGTTTCATGATGACGACAACATGGTTCAAAAGTTTGGGATGGTAGGGTGGTGTGTGCCCTTATCTCACTCTCATTTTGATGACTCTTGGTTCAACATGATTTTGTCACATTTGTCTTCAACACATGTTATCCAGACTAGGATTTCATTTCTTTGCATACATGCATGCATCTAGTTTACTTTCCTGCATTTTGTGTAATTTTTCAATGTTTTTGCTTTTCTTGCCATTTCGTGCAATTGTGGTGCATTACAAGTAGTCTTTGTTAATTTCTTGTGTATTTTAGCTAGGATTTGCTTACTTGATATACATCACTTTATAGTGTGGGTTTGAATGTGATTTTAGTGCAATGTGGCACCATTTTGGCCAATCTTGACCAAATCTGAATCTATTTTGCCAATTGTGTGTTTCAACCTAATATCTACTTATTGAAGTGTGAATTTGGAGAATGCACTCCATTAATTATGATTTTTGGCTAAATGAGTTTTTGCATGTGCTTCACCTCTCTTGAAGGAAATTCATTATTCTAAGAAAAATGTGATTTTTGTAAGTCTTGAATGCTTGGGAGTACTCATTCCATGTGGAAAAGGTGTGATATAACACAATTGCTCGTTTTATGCATGGTTTGTATGTTTTGTTGAATGTTGCTTGGATTAGATTCCTTGAATGAAATCATACATGGATTTTCATCACTTATGACCTCTTTTGACACAACAATTCATCTGTCATTTTCTTACCTCTTGGCCTCATGAAATGATTCCAAAGTGCATGTATTATCCTTGGACACCCTCTAAAAGTTTGGGGTGGTTGTATGTAACGACCTCACTTTTTAGCAACCCCCAATTAAGGAAGGCCAAAAATATGAGACCATTACTTAAAATTTTCCCAAGGATCCCGATTTTACCAAACAATATAAAATAGTAAATAATTTCCATTAATTCAAATAATGTTTATAAAATGCTCTTCTTTAGAGTTACATGAATTTTTGTCATTGAACTGTACATAGAGAAGAAGTTTGTATCTAATCCTCCTTACATAGATTAATGCCCTCCTGTCATTTCATCTAGTTTAGCATGTCTCTGAGCATCCTTATATTTTTGCATGTACCTAAAACATCGTGAATCAAAAACACGGTCAGTATAATAAGTTATATTAGTATGTGGCAGAAAAATAATATTCGCATCTAGTTGTAACTTCATATTCACAACAATTATTGTTACATAATTAAAATTAACATTTCTTTCATAACTTTTCAACCCATTTTTACTCAACCTCTAGGATACCCTTTCAGGGTCTTTTCCTTGTTGTGGATGTTAGGACACCTTCTCAATTTGGAGATAGGTTCCATATTGGTAGGCCACCTTCTCAATTTGGATCTAGGTGCCATGTTGGTCTTCCCAATCTGGGGTCGAACCTCATATGACCTTAATGTTAGGCCACCTTCTCAATCTGGAGCAAGGTTCCATATGACCTTCCAAATTCATGGTGTGTTCTAAGTCATCTCTATGACTATTCTTCTATTCTTGAACTTCCAGAGTTGGTATGAGGGGTTCAAGCAAGTTATAAGTATATAATGTGATATCCATAGTGACTTTATAAATTGCAAGAAATAAATAAACAAGCAAGCATTTATTTTCAATCCATTCAAAAATCTTTAGAAAAGCATCGATAAACTAATGTGGGTAGTCTTAGGTGCCACATACCTTTATGGTGTACCATGTAGATTATACAATTATACTTCAAGTAGATTCAATCAACTAGTAAATAGATCCAACAAGAAAAGAAGAATCCACTCATTTAGTCTGCATGTATGTAAATCCTAAAGTGTCACCATCACAACAATTCATTAAACCCTACTCAGTCCTATCCTACGGTTTAGAGTTGTCTATGGTTAAGGATATGTATTAAGGTCTCAAACCCTATTCCCCATGCATACTTATCATTAGGTGAAACCCTAATTACTAGATCCAACACGTCCTTCATGATGATCGCTTAGATCCAATTAGTTTCATTAACAACATGGCAAGTTAGGATCTTTGATCCCTACTTATTCATATACATGATCATTATCATTCGAAACATTAAGTATTATCAACATGGTCATGATTATCTTGGATCATCATTATCTTCAACATTGTCATATTATAACATGATTTGAGAGCATGAATGTATTTAATAAGTTATTACATCAATGTAGGGTTTTTATACACTAATCACCACTTAAACCCATATTTCCATTACTTTTGAAATTGGAAGCATAATTAGACTCTGAAACTATTTTATTTATCTTCCTCTCATTTTTCTGATCAAAATGATATTTAGGTTCACTATTTTTGGATATTCATAGCCTTTCCTATGAATTTCGAGAGATCTACTTTACAAAAGAAATTTTACCTTAATACAAAGCCACATGTCAGCTTCCCATTGGTCCACGAGCCCCCAGTCAAGGGTTGTGCCACCTAAATGGGTCCCCCCCCCCAACTCTGGTCCGGCTGACCCTGGACCGTGGTCATGATATATTGAACCAAGTCCTTGTAACGTGTCCTGGTCCTCAAGGGACTCGTCCCTTTCCTATTTCCTCCTAACGTTGTGGGACTTTGTGAGTGATCGGTACACCAGTTCCCCCATAGTAGAAGGAAGGCTCTTACCTACTGCAAGGTACTTGGAGCTTGCCACTACCATGGCAAAAACCCTTGTAGCCCAGACACCCTCCATTGTCACATGTGCGGCTCAGGGAGACTCTGCCCGATGTTGATAGTTGCCTTGGGCATTGCATAGCCAGAGAGGAGAAGATGGGAGGTGTCGTCGGTGTGTTGGCTCCTCCATCAGCTAAGATATGGCTCGTCCCTCCTACAATAAGCCTATCATGGAAGAGAGCTTCGAAGATTGCAAAGGGGAATTCTAGGGTCAGGGGAGAGGAATATGTTGAAGAGTCTCAGGATGTCCCTGTTTGATTAAGGGGGCGGATGGTCATAGTCATGAAGGAGGTGCAGTCTGCTTCCTAATTCCTCAAAACTAGAAGGATGGTCTCCATCATGGAACTACGTCACCAGAAGGAACCCTAGGCTTAGGAGGTGTATGACGATGATGTTAAGAAGGGATAAGGATGGGTATCCTATGAGAGGTTATCACCCATCCCCTTATATACCACGCTCATGGGAGCCTTCCCCAGTTTTGGCCTCTAGTAGCTCATTTCCAAAACTTTCCAACTCTTATACTCTTGCCATGTATATGATCATGTAGTTTAGCCAAGCATTTTTACTTTCCCTTTTACTAATCTCTTCCTATTTCACAGTTATGACAACACTCATGGAAAGGTATGTTTGGTTAAAAGGAAGATATTTAATAGATTCCCAAAATAGGAATTTGTATATTTATAGCTTAATTGACAACACTACTTGATTAACACACAAAAGCCATACATGAATTCTAGATTATTCTCTTATGTCTCTCATTGGTATATGATTTAAACCAATTATCCTCATCCTCTAACAATTTATTAAAATGTTTTCCAATTCATATTTGTTAATTGAGATTTATTGGTATATCTTTCCCATACAAAACATACTCCTTTTAAATATTATTTAAAATAATACCATTATAGCATGGAATATCCCTTTTCACCAAATTTCTAGAATTCTCTTCCTTTCTGTTATTATTTTCAAGTATGTAAAAGTTAAATCAAAACAATATTAATTGATGTCACAAACCCGTGTTGTCAAATTGGATAGATAATTATTCTTTTAATTATCTAAGACACCACACATTTTATTTGCTTTTGGAAAATCCATAATTGTCTCATATTCCATAATTCTATTATTCAACAATTCATATAGTAATTATCCTTCATTTATGCACAAAACACTCTTTTCTAGATTATTCCACATAATTCCATATTTAAAACATCCATTGTGAATTACCTTTAGTAATTTCTTTATTATTGGATTTTCCTCTCTTTATTTGTCCAAAAACTATTAATGGTTTATTGAAAACAATGAATTACACAAAATCCATCCCATATGGAGTATTTGCACTTTCAATACACAATTTCCAAACAAGACACATAGAGAACCATCTTTCTAATGTGTCCTTAATATTACAATATTTGCTAACAAATATATTAAAATATGGGAAAAACCAGATTATAACATCCTTTATCTCTTATAGGAATTTTGTCCTCAAACCTCGACTAGTTATCCAGGAAGATGGTATGCGACAATTTCCTCACCAACATCTCATAATGCCATTAATTTTTATTTATGTGCTAATTCCTTCTATTTCTTTAACTTGTCCCATAGGCAGCCATGCTCCAAAGATGATTAACATTATTATTTCACCAATAATACCATCAAAGTGTAGGGTTGTAAATGGGTACGGGTATACCCGCGTACCCACCAAAACCCATCATGGGTCCAGTTTTCTAGACCCACGTACCCGCATACCTGCATACCCGTATTGTCTTGGTTCCAATAATGGGTATAGCTATACCCATACCCGATATACCTGTGTACCCGTAAATATAAATAAATAAATATAAATTTATACATTTATATATAAGTTTGTTAGAATCTATGGCTAAAAAACTACTGGACATGATCTAACGGTGGATATTTCTAACCTAATGTAGCCCAAAGATTAAATCTGTTGTCCCCTAACCCGTAGACTTTAAGCTCCCCTCCCCTCTCATTCTGCTTTCCACAAAGCGAGCGGACGAAGATAGAGCTAGGGCAGCCGCCAACCTCCAGGCTCCAGCCAGAGCCACCTCTCTATCTGCCTCAATTGAGCACGCTGGCCTCAGTCCGCCGACATCGAGCAGGACCCTCTCCACGGGCGCAGCTATTCCGGTCATCTTCAAGCCGCCCACCTGCTTCAGCCCCTCAGTAACCCAATGACCTCGTCGCCCCGATGCCCCCCCAATCGTTGAGCCAACTGAGCAACTTCTTGACGATCATGTCGTCGATGCCACCAGGTCTTGACCGTGGCAAAGGTCTGCTCTCTTCAGGACACATAGCTCTCATCAACCTGACGCCAGCCGCAAGCCCAACGCCGGGCGCAGGCCCTCATCAACCTGATGTTGAATGCCTGCCTAACCTCCAACTCCGCCCAACTTCAATAGCTCCAACTCAGCCCAGCTCCATCCCATCGTGCCCAGCTCCAACTCCGCCCAACATCGACAGTGTTCTAGCTCAGCTCCTGTTGCATTTGCCTCAGCTCCGCCCACCTTAGCTCCAGCTCCAAGTGCACCAACCCAACGCCAATGTTCTAGACCAGCGAATCCATCCGCTAGTATTCATCTCATCTCTGCTCCAGTTCATTTTGTTGATCGGCAGTGTGGTCGTGGGAGAAGGTACGAAATACCTTTCTTTCTTGTGTATTTGGTGTTTTGATCTGTTAAATGCATGTGCTTGTATCTTTTTTCACATATGTATCTCAAAAGTTTGGTCGTGGTCTGTGTGCTATGCATGTGTTATCTTATAATGTATTGAGATGATGTTTTTTTGTTAGGTATAATGTCAAATGTTCAGGAAGCAACACTAGGAGGCACTAGTGGTACTGATTACACATATAACATGACATCTAGTACTCAAATGAGTGCTGATAGAATTGATATTGATATTGATCCTACTGAATCTGAACCTAAAATTGATGATTTCCAACCAATTAGAAAAATGGGTAGACAAACTACATCTGATGTGTGGAAGCATTTTGACAATGTTATGCCCACAATAATCTTTATACTTGTTTATTTATATTGATAGATGGTTTACATTTTGTTTGCAGGTGTTTCGTACTCTTCCTTATCACGTCATCTAAGTATGATTCATTATTGATGTAGTGACAAAGCTTGATGAACAACCATTCATTTTCTACATTTGGCGATGTGCATTTGATTATAGAAAATTGGTGTAGATTGTTATGAATGTTGGCAATAGACAATTGGCCATGATGTATTTTGTTGTGTTGAGCTATCTTTAACAACCTCGTTGATCATTTAACAATATTTCATTCTATTGTTGGTGAATTTCTTAATGTTTAACTTGCATATTTGATGGTATTTAATTTTTTTTAAGTTGTTATTTGATTATTGAGTGGTTTTGTGTGATTTGTTAATATTCTTAGTCTCCAAATCGATGATGTGAATAATATTGTTCATTTTGCTGGGTTGTTTATAGCACTCAACTCATATATTGAATGGTTTCTTTGTATTCTATTGGGTTTTTCTAGTGCTTAAACCATATATGTGTATGATATGATTTCTTTAATAAAGATTTTGGGCCAAAAGTAGGTACTTAAATGGTTTTTAAGTGTACAAAGCCCCCCAAAATAGCAGCTTTGTGTTACTCTAGCAGCTTACATGTTGGAAATTTCGAATGTTGTTCTAGTGATTAAACCATATATGTGTATGATATGATTTTTTTAATAAATATTTTGGCCCAAAAGTAGGTACTTGAATGATTTTAAGTCCACAAAGCCCCACAAACAGCAGCTTTGTGTTACTCTAGCAGCTTACATGCTGAAAATTTCGAACTTCAGTAAATGTATACATCAATTTGGGCCTAAAATAGGTCCAGCCATCAATTTTAATATTTAAAAAAGTATACATGAAACCATATACCCTTGGAACTGCACCGTGTACCCGCATTATATGCGGTTTCGGGTATGGTATGGGTCTGGTTACTAAGAAATGCGGGTCTAGACCCGTACCCGTACCTGTAAAAACAATTAGGTACGGTTCTGGGTATGGTCATACCCACACCGTACCCCCACCGTTTACACCCCTATCAAAGTGTACTTTATTTTTAATAAATTCAATTTCATCAAATTGAGGATATTAAATTTGTTCCTCTTTAAAAGGAATTTTGTCCGCCAAATATTCAAATTAGCAAGGTTAAGGTGAACAAGAACTCATCTTAGTTTCAAACCTTAGGGTTTGCGTCCCTTATTATATATCTTTCATATCTTTTATTGATATGCAAAACTCCTCACCTTATTCCTAATATTGGAATGTGAATTCAATTCAAGGTATAGCCATATCCTTAGTGTTTACATGATATCATTTCTTGGTGATTACATATTCATGTGTGATTTCAATTTTACTTGGTGATTGCCTTTTCTCCTAGGTTTCCAACCTATTGTTCACTATTTAAGGGTGAGGTAACACCTCCAATCCTAGATTATGCCATTAAATTTCAAATTAATTTTTCATTCTCATATCTCTATCTTTTTTTTATTATAGCATGTGTCTACCTAGTCTCTCACACTCATAACAAGATGAAATGAATATTTGGCTGCAGTTCAAATGCAAAGTTCATCCCATTCCAAAGGCAGAGACAGTGTAGTTAGACATTATTTGTTAATATCTAAATTTTGGTTGAGTCACTTTAACAATGACTTGATACCATGAATACCTTTTAGTTTCACAAATCTCTTTTTATTTCATGCACTCACACCATATCCATACACCCATTGCTTCTTCTAACCACCAAATGCCCTCCTTAAATATGGGGCAAAGAAAAAGAAAAGAAAAGGAAACAAGAGACTGCTCTAGGTAATAACATCTTAGTGGACCAAAAAAAAGGTAATAACATCTTAAGAAAAAAAACATGGGTGCTATGTGTAATAGCACCCCCAGTTCCTTTCCACAACCATTTATTTTCTTTTTATGCATGTGTGGGTTAGGAAAATCAACCACAACCTGCCTACCCCTACACAGGACAAGTGGGTCATGAGATGTGAAACAAAGTGTATGATTAAGTCCTAGCAAGTAAAACAAGAACTCTAACCATTTTGATGTACGCCATGCATTATACAATTTACCTAGAGCAATGTGAAAGTTACACACTTATGTATGTGATGGTGTCCCTTATTTTAAGTTGTTGTGCTCTATGCTCGAATCACATAAAAAAAGTAGTGGTTTGCATCCATAAGTCCATATTTGAACTCAATGTAGCCAATGAACATTATAATGTTTTCATTCTTCCATGTCTATCTTGAATGAACTGGAAATAAGATTAAGTTGGAGAATTTCGAGGATAAGTATATTTTAAGTTTGGTATGGTGATGCACCCCTAGTTTAGGGCTTCATCTTGTATTATTTTGTTCTTTAATCATATATAGTCATGTTAGAATGCATGTTATTCTCCATAATAAATGGTTTCATAGTCAAATTCACTTATAGGCGTTCTTTGCAAGTTTTTCAGGTACATTTGAACATGATTTGGATGTAAGGGTCCCCCACCCTTGGAGAAGCCTAAAGGGAATCTAAGAACTGCCACAACCTACCTATTTAAGTATCCATCCAGGGTAAAGAGCATCAAAGATAGTCAAATTGAAGTGCACAAAGAGAGCCTCAACACGACCATGGTATCGTAGAACGATCGTGCCACCATGTGCAAAACCACAATAGAAGTTCAACGTTAAAGAAGATCCAACAAGATCAATAGCACGGTTGTGCCAAGAAGACCCCAACATGACCATGATGCCAAGCAACCACAATGCTTGTTTCAAGGAGACAACCTGACCTTAAACTCTTCACCACACTCATGTTGTCTAGTACGAATGTTCTACCAAGCCACCACCACAATCATGCTACCAAACCCCAAAAACCCAGATCTCCATTGTCACTTTCCATTACCACCTAGGTTATTCCTCCTCAACATTCCCATTCCACCACCCTACCACCAGTACAAATGTGTTGCCACCCAAACATTATTGCTTCCTTATTGTCTTTTTACCTGAATTCCCCCACTTAACCCAATTTTTTTTTCAAGTCACTATATAAATATTGGTGGCAGTTGGGAGTAAGAGGCTAGCTTCTTTGAGCATTCCTAGCACCCTATGGAGCATCTTGCCATGGAATAGTTTGTTACCCTAAGTCTACACACCTAATGGCTACATAGCCAAAGGCGAGTGGACCTGGGCGCCCATCCCTAGAATGGATCACATAACATATGCATGATAAAACCACAAAAAAACAATGTAATATACAAGATGGCACAAAAAGAAAACTAAACTAGTACCTGAAACAAGATATTAGTCCCATAAGTTAACCCATAAGAGTTCCATTTGCATGTCATTCGATCTCATCATAGTAAGAGCAGCAGATTATCATAATATAGTGCAAGCAAAGATCTTAGCAAGATTCATAGTGTACATGCTACCTAAAATCATAAAATGGGTACACATCAACACAACTGTTTTGGGTACTCTATAAAATACATAAACTCACATGTTTAAGAACCATATATACTTGGAAAAACTTGATATGATAGAAAGAAATAAATAACTAACATTAAAGACTTTCTTATCAACATGCAATCATATTTTAACTATGTTTCCATTATACTTAAATAACAATATATGGCCATTGGCCAACTTCCTCAAAGGAAGGATCTGTAAGGGTGCTAAAGATTAGCTAACCCTTTTATATACATGAAGGACCTCAAGACCTAAGTCAATGAGCTAACCCTATTTTTAACATGCCTTGTGCCCTTACCCCGAGAATTCTGGCAGGTATGCAAGGTTTGTATAATGGACAAGTTAAATTATGTTCAAGGTTTGTTCAACATATTTCAAGCAAAAAGAACATACTAATCATAGGGAACAAGTAGCTCAAACAAGTATATAAAGCTAAGAAATTTAAGCATAGAATCATACAAGCAAGTTCAATACTACTAGTCTGGCCAATATGAGGATAAAATATACCACGATTAGCGCATAAGATTAACGAGTTGATTTAGAAGACCATATATAGCAACATATCTAGATCTTGGCAACAGAGTCCACAAATTTATCCTGAGAGTACAAGTAATTGTACTTTGATTAGCATAAGAAAGATTTAGGTCATCTGAATCAAATTCATTAAGGGTGGATTTTCACTTAATCTATGTTCCATTATTCTCATTGATTGATTTCTACATGTCGAATGTTCATGTAATATTCATCATCAAGCTACATACTACATTGTACATCATTTTGACTTAGAGTGAAACATCCTTAGAAAGATCAGGGATTTTAGACATAAGGTTTCATTGATCATAAAAGGGAAATCATAAGATTTGTACAAGGTTGGATAACTTAATCATCAAAACATCCATTTTAGTCATATTGAGTCATTTTCATGCAAGATAGTCAACGCTAGACTACATATAAGATCAATCTTAGTTTAGTATTACAAATATCAACATGTTACTTATTTGAGTACATAAAACAACATGGGCAACCATCATGGTTCTATTTGTACAAGATTAGATATCAAATATATCAACACACACATTAGGTCATTTTATGTCATGTCTAGGTCACTTAATCATAAAATGGCACACGATATATCCATAATGAGTTTAGGTGTCCAAAGAATAAAGTTATTGATATTGATGGTCTATATGGAGTTTTGATGATATTTGAGATACCTTATCATAAGCTTTAAAGATTATCATTAGAAGTCCATAAATATCCCATTTAATGTCACTTTTCACATCATCAACTTGTAATAGAGTTAAAGTATGAACAAAATCGATTCATGGCTTAAGAATGCATTAACAGGTATCGATCTAGAGTGATTATAAACAATCAAGGATCATAAGATCATATTAGTGCACAAAGTCCATGATTTTAGAACAAAAGATCATCTTAAATGTCATTAGAGGCACATTTCATAAAGTAGGGTCACTATGAGGGCCAAGCATGGTCATGTTTGATTTATATAGCACAATATAGCTTATGTCACTAATTAGAGTCATAGAAAACAAGTGGATTCATGATATGGCCAAGGTTGAGCAATAAAATCATTGAACTTATGAAGATGTATTTGATGCCATTTTTAACATAACAGGAGATATGAATGAAAATTTGCAATGAAACAAAATCCATCGTATAGACCTCATCGAGTAGATCGAAATTCATATATAATGTGCCTCATTTGGCCAAAGGATGCATGAGTTATCAATTTTTCATAGTTTACCTTAAAAATGAAGATCTTGGATCATTGGATCTTGATCTGGTGGTTGTGGATGATCCACATAGCCTAGATGGGCATTGCCGCATGGTGGCGGCATCCAAACTATCACATTCGGTGGCCACGACTCGTCACCTCTACGTGTCTCCTACGAGAAGTCGCCTGAGGCTCCTCACCACCGCTGGCTGCCCGCGGTCGAGGTGGACCACCCAGCAAGGAGGGTTCGCAATCGCATGAAGGGTGAAATTGAGCCCGCGTACAGTAGCTCCATTTTCCACCATGGTGTCGTTAGAGCAGGGATAGAAGGGTAGGAAGGCCCCCTAATGTGGTCGTGATGTGGTCGGACAAACTCATCGGGCCACCACAAACCCACAAACGGTCTAAGGAGAGGTTGGGGAGGTATGTAACAACAGTGCCCAAATGGGTTGTCTCCCGTGGCACTAGGGTTTAGAGGTAGAAGATGAAGGTGGTGTGGGAGATATAGTGTAGAAAAATGCACAACTAAGGGTGCAAAAGAAAGAGGAAGAATGTAGGTGAAATGAGCCAATTTATAGGTGCAAAAAGGGCTATGCAGGTGGTAGAGCTTTTGCTCCATCCACCTACTCCCATCCATGGGAGCAGGTAGGGAAAATGAGCCTGTGGCCATCAAATCTTATCCAGATCCATGCCCATCAAATCCAACGGATATAGTTGGCCATGGCAAGCAAAGAGGATAGCTATCATGGGAAATATGTGGCTAGAAAAGAAAACTTTCTGATTGGTCGAGAGGTTCTCCCACAGATTGGTGACATGACATATCAATATATCAAAACCAAAGCTTTAAATCATGTTTCTTGAGAAAATTTGTAAAAATCATATCTACCAAACTTTATCTCCGATTGACATGAAATTTCACCATTAGTTCAAAATTTTCTCTACTACTTGTATTAAAAGTTTGGATCCAGAATTATAATTTTGAGGGCCCTTAATTTTAGAAATTCATTTTCACATGTAATCATGTACTCAACTTCAGTAAATTAAGCATATTGTGACATTTATTCAATTATGTTGTGTCAAATGAGTATAAAGTGACTCCAAGTCGTGTAATTTTAGGTGACGGGGGGTATGAAACATGATATAGAATATAATGGGTCAAGCTGAAAATTGACTTAATGATGGTAAAATTCTAGGTTATCACATCCTCCCCACCTTAAAAGGAATTTTGTCCCAAAAATTAAACCAATTCGTCAATCAAGATTTGAGATTTCATATTTTATCACTATAATCACTTGGTGCTCCCTCAACCTCAACACTATTTCACAACTAAGAAAATGAGTACCTATATCAACGTACGATCTCACCGATCATTGAATTGAGAGGATCATTATATGAGTCACCAATCAGGAGAAATCATCCTAGATCACAAATTTGGAGAGATAACATTTTTAGGTCAAATGAATAGAGCACTTTGAATTAAGAGTAAAGAATGACTTTTTTTCTAACATTTTGGGTCCTAGATTCTGCATTGGCCTAGGTGGGGCTATACATCCATGACTGAGAATTCATATTCCAACAATTTGAGAAATGCATCATATTTCAACGTCATAATTCCGTGCTCAAAATCAATGGGTCTCACCCTAGTCCCCATGGAGCTCACCCTTAAGTCATAATTCGAGCGAGTTAACATTATCATCATTTCAAATTTCAAGATTTGGGAATATGAAAGTCATTAGTCATATATTGAGGGTGATCTCAAGATCTAAATACGGTGATCATAGGAGTCCAGTCAAAACCAAGATCAATGATTGAGAGTCAAGATTCCATACATCAATAGTGAGAGTCATGTTTGGACATAAAGGTCATAAGTCCAAATGTTTCAAAGCAAGATTCTAGATTCCTATTTAGACCTTAGGGGTGATCATTCATCCATATAAATTAATGGGGAAACAATCAATAAACATTTCGAGCAACATTTGATATACGGACAACTTTTTGAATTATCAACTACGAGTCCATTATCATGGTATTTCAAGGTTGATGAATGATCTAGACCTAGGTCTTTCTAGGAATTTAACCGCTAACTATTGTCAACATCATGACATTTGAAGATCATCATCAAATTGAGACTCAAGATCAAGTATCAATGTCATCATATATCTGACCTATAAGAGGCTTAGGTCAAAAAATCAAAATTGGGTGGAAGGGGTTTCCTTTCCAAAATTTAAATAATCAACATGATGAAAATTTAGAGGAATTCGTAATAGATATGTGCCCTAAGTTAGGGGAGTCATAAGTCAACTACCACCCTAATCTAGCACATTAGTCTATAATAATCATGAGTCATCGAGCATACTCAAATAGGACGAGTATCAACTATCAAATCATATTTCACAAGATCATGAGTCAAACATTAAGATCATTATAGACAGGTCATATTTCAATATTTCTCAAGATCAAGGTCGTAACAGAGAAACCATGTTTCAAGATTTTGCAATGTTGAAGTCATAATCGTGTCCCCTTCCTTTCATGGTTAAGGTAAGGCTATATTTGTAAATCTAGAAGTCAAATTGAGAACTCAAGAGTTTGAGCATAATAGTGCAAGAGTCATATCCATGTCCATTTTATTATTCAAAATAGAGATTACCAACAAGCATAGGAATCAATAGGGAATATGCCTCTTGTATCAAAGTCCTTCATCGTGTTTTCAAGAGTCCAACAACTTAGTCATTCCAAGGCGTAATCATTGATCATGTCAAATAGGGAGAAATTCACTTATGCATGTTTGAGGTTTAGTCAACAATAGGGCATCATGGATTAAATCAAATAGGGACCTCATCCATATGAGGTATAATGTACAACACATCCTTATCTCATTGTATCAGATACATTATCATTTTACCTAAAACATAGAAAGCATGAAGTCTGGGTTTGGTAAAGTTGAGTTAAGCATGGTATGAGAGGTCATACATGAGTACTTATCTACAATAGTACTTTCATTAGTTGTAATCAAGTTTTTCAAATTAAGGTCAGATCATGGCATCATCATCATTTTACTCAATTATACCAATTCGTTCACATTTTGGTTTTCCTCATACATAAGCTACCCAAAATCAAGAAATCAGGTGATCAATAGTCATGAGGAGAAGAATAACATGAAGGGATGAGAAGCTAACTAATCATCATCTAATGGGTGGCTTAGGGTAGTCCTTAGAGAAGAGGTGAGATGCTAGAAGACTCTCTAAGGTCGGTGGAATTGGGTTATTAAACATGTATAGAGGATATGTGATTGCTCTAATACCATTGTCACGAAACTATTTGTTACCCTAAGTCTACACTCCTAATGGTTACATATCCAAATGCGAGTGGACCTGGGTGTCCATCCATAGAATGGATCACATAACATACGCATGAATAAAACCACAAAAGAACAATATAAGATACAAGATGGCACAAAAAGAAAACTAAACTACTACTTGAAACAAGATCTTAGTCCCATAAGTTAACCCATAAGAGTTACATTTGCATGCCATTCGATCTCATCAGAGTAAGAGCAGCAAATTATCATAATATAGTGGACGCAACGATCTTAGCAAGATTCATAGTGTACATGCTACCTAAAATCATAAAATGGGTACACATCAGCACAACTATGTTGAGTACACTGTAAAACACATAAACTTGTAGGTTTAAGAAACATATATCCTTGGAAAAACTTGATATGATAGCAATAAATAAATAAGCAACATTAAATACTTTCTTATCAACATGCAATCGTATTTTAACTGCGTTTCTATTATACTTAAACAACAATATATGGCCATTGACCAACTTCCTCAAAGGAAGGGTCTGTAAGGGTGCTCAAGATTAGCTAACCCTTTTATATACGTGAGGGACCTCAAGACCTAAGTCAATGAGCTAACCCTATTTTTAACATGCCTTGTTCCCTTACCCTGAGAATTTAGGCAGGTACGCAAGGTTCATATAATGGACAAGTTCAGTTATGTTCAAGGTTTGTTCAACATATTTCAAGCAAAAAGAACATACTAATCATAGGGAACAAGTAGCTCAAATGAGTATATAAATCCAAGCAGCTTAAGCATACAATCATACAAGTAGGTTCAATACTACTAGTCTATCCAATAGGAGGATAAAGCGTACCTTGATTAGAGCATAAGATTAACCAGTTGATTTAGAAGACCATATATAGCAACATATCTAGATCTTGGCAATAGAGTCCACAAAGTGATCTTGGGAGTACAAGTAACTGTACTTTGATTAACATAAGAAATATTTCGGTCATCTTAATCATATTCATCAAGGGTGTATGTTTCACTTAATCTATGTTCCATTATTCTCATTGATTGATTTCTACATTTCTAATGTTCATGCAACATTCATCATAAAGCTACATACTGCATCATACATCATTTTGATTTAGAGTGAAACATCCTTAGCAAGATCAGGGATTTTAGACATAAGGTTTCATTGATCTTAAAAGGGTAATCATAAGATTTGTATAAGGTTGGATGACTTAATCATCAAAACATCCATTTAAGTCATATTAAGTCATTTTAAGCAAGATAGTCAACAATAGAGTACATATGAGATCAAGCTTGGTTTAGTATTACAAAGATCAACATGTTATTGATTTGAATACATAAAACAACATGGGCGACCATTTGGGTGCTATTTGTACAAGATTAGATCTCAAATATATCAACATGAACATTACATCATTTTATGTCATGTCTAGGTCACTTAATCATAAAATGGCACATGATCCATCCATAATGAATTTAGGTGTCCAGAGAATAAAGTTATTGATATTGATGGTCTATATGTAGTTTTGATGATATTTGAGATACATTAGCATAAGCTTTAAAGATCATCATTAGAAGTCTATAAATATCCCATTTAATGTCACTTTTCACATCATCAACTTGTAATAGAGTTAAAGTATGAACAAAATCAATTCATGGCTCAAGAATGCATTAGAAAGTACTGAGATAGAGTGATTATAAACAATAAAAAATCATAAGAGCATATTGATGCACAAAGTCTATGATTTTAGAACAAAAGATCATCTTAAGTGTCATTAGAGGCACATTTCATAAAGTAGGGTCATTATGAGGGCCAAACATGGTCATGTTCAATCTACATGGCAAAAGATAACGTATGTCACTAATTAGAGTCATAGCAAACAAGTGGATTCATGATATGGCCAAGGCTGAGGATTAAAATCATTGAACTTATGAAAGAGATGTATTTGATGCCATTTTTGACATAACAGGAGCTACGGATGGAAATTTGCAACGAAACAAAGTCCTTCAAATAGACCTCGTCGAGTAGATATAAATTCATATATAATATGCCTCATTTGGTCTAGTATGAAGGAGTTATCAATTTTTCATAGTTTACCTTAAAAATAAAGATCATGGATCGTTGGATCTTGATCTGGTGGTTGTAGATGAGCCACACAGACTAGACGTGTGTTGCCACCCGGTGGTGGCATCCAAACTCTCACGGTCACTGGCCACCACTCGCCACCTCTGTGTCACCTACAAGCAGTCGCCTGAGGCTCCTCACCACCACTAGCCGCCCGCGGTCAAGGTGGACCACCCAACAAGGAGGGTTCGCGATCGCATGAAGGGGGAAATTGAGCCCCGTGTACAGTAGCTCAATTTTCCACCGCGGAGTCATCAAAGCAGGGAAAGAAGGGCGGGAAGGGCCCCAAATGTGGTCGTGAGGTGTCCGACCAAACTCATCAGGCCACCACAAACCCATAGATGGTCCAAGGAGAGGTTGGGGAGGTATGTACCAAAAATGCCCAAATGGGTTGTCTCCAGCGACACTAGGGTTTGGAGTTAGAAGATGAAGGTGGTGTGGGAGCCATAGTGTACAAAAATGCACAACTAAGGGTGCAAAAGAAAGAGGAAGAATGGAGGTGAAATGAGTCAATTTATAGGTGCAAAAAGGGCTATGTAAGTGATGGAGCTTTTGCTTCAGCCACCTACTCCCATCCATGGGAGCAGGTTGGGAAAACGAGCCTGTGGCAGTCAGATCTTGTCCGGATCCACAACCATCAGATCTAAGGGTTGTGGTTGGCCATGTCAAGGAAAGAAGATAGATGACATGGGAAATCTGTGGCTAGAAAAGGAATCATTCTGATTGGTCGAGAGGTTCTCCCATGGATTGGTGACGTGACATATCAATATATCAAAACTAAAGTTTTAAATTGTGTTTCTTGAGAAAACTTGTAAAAATCATATCTACCAAAATGTAGTTCTGATTGACATGAAATTTTCACCACTAGTTCAAAAAAATTATCTATTCATTATATTAAAAGTTTGGATCCATAATTATAATTTAAGGGCCCTTAATTTTAGAAATTCATTTTCACATGTAATCATGCACTCAACTTTAGTAAATTAAGCATACCGTGACATTTATTCAATTCTGTTGTGTCAAATGAGTATAAAGTGACTCAAAGTCATGTAATTCTGGGTGAGGGGGGTTATTAAACATGATAGATAATATAATGGGTCAAGATGAAAATTGACTTAATGATAGTGGAATTCCAAGTTATCACACATTCATTGCATCTCCCACCTACCTCCGCTTAATTCCCACTTACTTTCACATCAAAACACTAGTTTTCTAGGGTTTTGACCACTTCCACCCACCATTTCATGCTCTTCACCAACCAAAGAGGGAGGATCTCTACAATCTACTTCTGGAGGTGAAGAATGAAGAGTCTTTATCAAGCATCCATGGTGTTTTACTCTACACTCCTTTCTCTCTTTCTTGTACTATGAGTAGATAAGCCCCCCCTACATGGGTTGCTTGGGGTGTAAAAATGTGACTTTGATACAATGTTGAGGAAACATAATGTGTAAACTCTATGATTACATTTTCTAATGATATTGCTCTACTTCTATCTTATTTCCCACATATTATTATGTGACTTTTTCTTGAAAAAAACTTAGGTTCTAAGGGAATCGGAGGATATGTAGCTTTATTCAGATTTGCTCCTAGGTCCAACTAGTAGACCCCAAGATATCTACCCATCTTCCTACATATAAAACCATCCGACTACACCTAAGTGAGAGATCTAAGTAGCTAGTTTGGAAGCACTTAGTGTAAATGGCTTGGAGCTACTTAAAGGCTAGACGGTAGGTGATGTGAGGTGTAAAACCCTCATTTCCACCAACCATTACTACCCTTAGGCCCCATTTTCTATGAGAGATTCCATCCTAGAAACATAGATTTGTTAGATATTAGTTGAAATTCACCCATAATTAATCAAATAAGCTTTGTAAGGTTAGATGGGGCTGATAGAATAGTTCCTCTACACACACTCTATTCCACCCATGGACAACTAGTAGTTTAGGGTAATTCTTTGTCACATAGCTTGCTTGTTTGGTTTGATAATCTAAATGGAAGATTGACGCTTGCATTTTATGACCCTCAACCTAATTGAAAGCCACAGTGCCGCCAAGAGGCCCACACTTCCCATAATTGTCCTAAAACCCTAACTACTAGTCTTGCTTAGCTAGTGCTAATGTTGTTAGCTTTTTTGCTCGCTTAATTAGTCTCTTGCCTTGTTCATTCTAGTCAAATATTGTTAAGACAATTAGTGCTAGTCCTCAGTCTCTTGTGCTTGTTCTGTTTAATTAATTGCTAGTGGAATTCTTTGACTAACCTTTTCTTACCTAGTTTCTAGTCTAATGTCGCCTCTTGCCTACTTTAGCTATCGCTCTCTAGTATGCTAATGTTTAGTGTTAATTCTTTCCTGATTGCTTTCATACTTATGCTCTTTTTCATCTTGCTTAAGCTTGTAGACTTAACTTGCTAGGTTTAGCTTGGGTTTTGTTCTTTCCTTTCTTAATTTCCTGACCACATTAGTTTAAATTCAAATCCAAGATCAAACCCTTAACCCTAAACTATGATATAGAAACCTAACATAAGAAAACTCAAGTCTAGTGCCCTTCTATCCCCTAGGTTCGACCTAACTTGCCATTCCTACATTAATCTCAAGCCCTTGCACTTGCGAAATCCTATAAGAGTGCATCCAAATTGGTTTTTATAAATAGCACAAGATCTAAGTGTGTGTCTCAGGCACACTTAACCACACCGTTATCTAAGGGTATCATGGACACATCATTGAGATATTGTGAACGATCTTGAATCCACTAAAAATGAACCTTGCATAGTTGCAAGTATCAAACAATTCATGATCTGTTTATAATTTTGAAACTTCACATTTACAACCCTAAGTAACAAGTTGTATATGACAAGAGTGTTATCTCATATTCAACTAGATACAAACTCTATACCCCATGTTGTATCCCACACACATCAACTTGTATAATTTTTTTTGGCATAATCCTGATATAATAGGTGGATGTTTGTGACCCACAACCTGCCTATGATATTAAATATGGCATTATGATAATCCTAGTGATGGGTTTGATATACCCTTTTACATAAATATTTAATAAATATGTAAACAATGAAAATGTAATAAAGATCATTAATCATTTGATGAAATTTCTAGTTAAGGTTGCAATCAAATATGTAAACGTAAGCATACATCATATCAATCACATGTATTGGATGTAGCTTTAATCTTAATGCTTGATAAACATGTCGAATATGATTGAACAATTAACATAATGCAATGATAACGATGACACCTTAATTGACCCTTGACGGATAAAGTGCAATTACCACTTCAAATGTATAAAGTTAATGATGAAATTCTAATGCTTGGGTGAATTAGGGTGGAAATCATAAATTATGAAAGATGTTATGCCATATCTTAAGCTTTTACACCATTGTCTTGACTGACGACATATGGTTCTTGAGTGCTTTTTTGTTGTTAAGTAACACCTAGAGTGTTAATTTAAACGTGGATGAATATCTTTTGATTTTCCATTTGGAGTAAGAGGATGGTTAAATTTTGAGTACAATGAACTTTATTTGTCTTTAGATGCCTAACGAGACAATTGACATCATGAACTTAGAGTTTTGGAATGTTTCATTAAAGTTGATACATATACAGCTAGTGATGATGTCACCTTGCCTTGTTATATGTTTTGTGAGATTCTTTAAAATGCAAAGCTTTCCCATATTCTTGTGGCCTTGTCACCATCTAGGCCACATTATCCTCCTAAGAGAAGAAATGCAAATTCTTCCTACCAACGATTAGGGGTGTCAAAAAGTCAGGTTCTGATCGGCTATGTGAAAAAAAAATTATCTGGATTGTTTGATTATCAAGTCCAAACATGAACCCGGACCTATATTTTACTCATACCTCTCAACTCAGAATCAATCCAGATTGAAAAATATAAACCTAAAACCAAATCCGAGCCCAAATTCAAAGATGATCTTTTTAGAAAAAATAAGTTTCATGATAGAATTACCTAAATTTTTTATAAATACTTTTAGTATCTAAAATAAACTATCAAAGATATCAATGATCATGTAATATTAAATAATTATAATATTACTTTTCCTTTGATTTTATTAGAGAAAATAACACCAATAATAGAACATTAATTAATATAAATATAAAAAATCTCAACACAACTGCAACATCACATATAGCATACTAAAACAATACATATATCACATCAAAATTGTTGCAACACCATTTATATCATATTAAAACAACACATATTCACATCAAAATATAGCCCAATAAAGCAATTGAGATGATATTACCATACCTAAATAATATGTATACCACATCATAACAACATCTAAAAAAGATCATTTGTGTTACCTAATACATAAATACGTTCTAACACAACATGAATATCACTATACTATTAAAAAACAACCCATTTATCACATCAAATAACTATATAATATGTTATAATATCACATATATTATATCAAAGTAATACATATATCACTTCAAAACATAGCTACCATCCCATAAATATATGTATATAAGTAATTATTTAGAACCCACTTTGTTCGGTTTCTAAACCTGAAACAAACCCGATTTAGATTCATACACATAATCTTAAATCTGGAACCGAAATGGAATGTCACAACCAAAACTCAGACCCAGTTTTTCCCCAATCAGACACCCGTTCACGAATTCAAACAATGACAGTCCTACTAGCGATGCGTTCAGTCTTACAAGCCGATGTCTAAATCTTGAGTAACGCTACACCCCCCCGCTCCCCCACCCGGGCGCCCACCCGATGGTTGGGAGGGGGCGCTGTTGATGTGGCAAAAAAGCCCAGTTAAAAGTTAAAAAGGGAATAAAAAGAGGAGAGAGAAAATGATTTTCTTCATAACTTTCAATTTCGAATGAATTTTTTTACGAAATAAAAAGTATTATATTCCTTATAAAAATACTTTCTAACTAGATCAATGTTGATATTTTTTGGATTAATAATATGAGAGAAATATAATATTCATATTTTAGGGTACAATACCTATATTTTGGGGTACGATACTCGTGTTTTGAGGTACAATATGTCATCAACAACCCAATATTGCTATGGGATTCCGTAGGTACCGTGCTTATACTTCTAGTCCAGTTTTACAATAATGCTTGCTTATGTAATTTGCTAGGTACTGTACTTATGCTTGAGTAACTGAGTTGAAATAAACAAGTGTGTACCGTACTTATGGATGCATTTTATAACTGATCTCTTGAGTTGATGTGCATTGTACTTTTGAGCTCATCAACAAGTGGGTACTCAACTTATGTCTGTATTTTGAATCAAATGTTTTTCTAGATGGCTAATGTTGCTATGAGATTCTGTAGGTACTGTGCTTATGCTTTTAGATCAGTTATACAATTATGCTTGATTTTATAATTTGTAAGGTACTGTACTTATACTTGAGTAAATGAGTTGAAATTAACAAGTGGGTACTATACTTATGAATTTTATAGCTGATTCTTGATCTGATGTGCACTATACTTTTGAGATCATTAACAAGTGGGTATCCAACTTATGTGTGCATTTTGTAAATTTTTTTGTCTAGATTGCTAATGTTGCTATGAGATTCCGTAGGTACCATGCTTATGCTTCTAGACTAGTTATACAATTATGCTTAATTTTATGATTTGTTAGGTAATGTACTTATTCTTGAGTAAATGAGTTGATATTAACAAGTGGGTATTGTACTTATGGATGCATTTTATAGCTGATTCTTGATCTGATGTGCACTGTACTTTTGAGATCATTAACAAGTACGTACTCAACTTATGTCTGCATTTTGTAAAAAAAAATTGTCCAGATGACAAATGTTGCTATGGATTCTGTAGGTATTATGCTTATGCTTCTAGACCAGTTATACAATTATGCTTGATTTTGTAATTTACTAGGTACTGTACTTATGCTTGAGTAAATGAGCTGAAATTAACAAGTGGGTACCGTACTTATGGATGTCTTTTATAGTAGATTCTTGATCTGATGTGCACTGTACTTTTGAGATCATTAACAAGTGGGTACTCAACTTATGACTGCATTTTGTATTTTTTTTTTCCAGATGACCAATGTTGCTATGGGATTCCGTAGGTACTGTACTTATGCTTCTACACCAGTTATACGATTATACTTGATTTTGTAATATGGTAGGTATTGTACTCATGTTTGAGTAACTTAGTTGGAATTAACAAGTGGGTATAATACTTATGGATGTATTTTATAGTTTATTCTTGACCAGATGTTCATTGTACTTTTGAGGAAAACTGGATTAAAGTTATCGACACGATCATTTTCTTTCTCTTTTATTTTTTTACCTTTAATGTTGTTGACTGTGCGAGACAAAGTGTACACTCTCATTATGGGTACTATACCCAGAAAATGGACTATTATACCCAAAACACGTGTATTATATATTTTTATATTATTATTTTTGCAAAGTATATCAATATTGGTCTTGTTGAAAAATATTTTTTATTACGAATCTAGTGCTTTTTGTTTCATTGAAAAATTCATTGTAACTTAAAAATTATGAGCAATACAACTATTCCCTTTCTATTTAAAAATAAATAAAACTGGCCCACATTGGGCTTTGCACCAGCCCAGCCGGGTAGGTGGCCGGTTACGCCTAAGATTATTCCAAATCTTCGGCTAGAAGGTGGCCCAGGCTGAGCCCAGCCCGTGACGAATTGACGAGAAGCGACGAGTTGAAGAGGATTTGTTAGCAACCCGGCCCAGCCCGTGAACGTGGCACATAACAATAGCACCCCCCACATCGAAAAAGCGGGCGCCAAGTAGCCACACAGCCCCTTGGTTTTAAACTAGGTTCTCGCGGGAGACCAGCAGACATATTTCCACGCACATGTATATTATGCATTTTCCCGGGAATCCCTAATTCTTTTCGCTTACCATATCCAACACAAGCTGAGCCGCCCCTGATCGATTCTTTCCGACATCTCTTCTCCCGCTCTCATCCTCTTCGACCTCTCCTCCTATTCTTCCTTTGTGCTCTTTCGCCTCACGGGAATGGGGATCAAGGACCTGCTTAGGTTCATGCGTCCCTACATTGCGCCCGTCCACATCAAGAAATACACGGGGAAGCGGGTACGCTTATACTGACCATTGTCCCGCAACACTCCCCGCATCTCCACCTAACACGGGGTTCACCCTAATCTCATCGGCCAAATGTCCATTCGCTTCATTGATTTTCCTCTCATTCTTCTGTTCGCTGCAGGTGGGGATCGACGCCTATTCATGGCTGCACAAGGGAGGTGAGGCTTCTCAAAGACATCTCTTTTTTTTTTACCGCTTTTACCCCTTATGTTCTGGGGAAGAATCTATCGGCAGCCAATGCTAAAAAAAACTTGGACCTTTAGTCTGTTCATTTTCCTGATTCCTGTCTCCCTTGGGCAGCTTATTCCTGCAGCATGGAACTGGTGATGCACCCCAACAGTGACAAGGCCAGGAGGTACATTCAGTACTTCATGCACCACATCAACCTCCTCCGGCACTACAAGATCATCCCTGTCGTTGTCTTTGACGGTGGGAACTTGCCAATGAAAGCTGGCACCGAGAGCGAGCGCCATAGGTAGCTACATCCTTCTGACACTTTTTTTTTATAATTTACTTCTATGCGACGGTGTTTGCCATCCTATCTTACCTACCTCATTATTAGCGTTTTGACCTGTATGAAAGGCTTCAAATTGGGTGTATACTTTGTGTGGCTCACTCTTCACCCATCTGAGTTTTATTCCACTCCTGGTTTTATCATCCAGGATAAGGGGAGAAAATCTCGCGTTAGCTAAGGAACTGCTTCGGCAAGGCGACATTGGAGCTGCCACTGAATACTTTCAGGTGCCAGGCACTTGTTCTGATCGATGCAGTAGTTTTCAATTAATATATTTAGTGTTCCGCTCCATTTAGTTGTGTAATTTCATGTATTTCAATATCATTTCCAGAGAGAGAACAATTGCTAACTCAGGGGCATCTCTAGGATATTTTGTTTAACAGCGCCCTATCTGCTGTAGTTCACCATCTACAACTTTCTTACTCTTATCATTTTCATTTGACAGAGAGCGGTTTCTATTACTCCAGCTATGGCATACCAATTAATCCAGGTTAGAAATCATTAGAAGATTCATTTGATTGCCCATAACCTGATTTTGATCCGAGTGTTGTCGTGTTGCATCATTCCTAGACCCTGAGACGGGAGAACGTTGAGTTTGTGGTGGCGCCATATGAAGCTGACGCACAACTAGCCTACTTGTCCAAGCTTGAATCTAATAAGGTGGGAATAGAAGCCGTGATAACAGAGGACAGCGACTTAATGGCTTACGGATGCAAAGCTGTAAGAGTCAAATGAAACGTGATTTATAAGAGAGCGTTTTCAATTATCCTGGTGGTTTCTAGTCATCAGACGATGTGCTTATATGTACCCTTTCCCTCCCATTAGATAATATTCAAGATGGACAGGTATGGCAAAGGAGAAGAGATTGTAATGGAGAATGTATTCAAGTCATTGCCGGATGGGCCTTCATTCAAGTGTTTTAATGAAGAGTTGTTTACAGGTAAACTGTACTATCTAGCAACCTGTTCCGCTTCCCTGCTATCTTTGTTTTCTAACAAATCATTTTACATTTGATAGTGGATATTCTCTTACTGAACCAGGTATGTGTGTGTTGGCGGGATGTGATTTTCTGTCATCAGTTCCAGGAATAGGAATAAAGCGAGCCCATACTTTGGTTTCCAAGTACAGGAATCTCGATAATGTGAGACATCCTTTAAGATATACACAATTATTTGCACTTGGAAATTAATGTCCACTCCTATCTCACTACATCCACCATTCAATTTATGTTGGCTGTGTTTTTTGTTAATTTGTAAGAAATCTTCAATTCTGGTGCTAAGTAATCACGTAAATACAGTCACAAAAGTCTTAAGGCATGTTTACATGATTTTCATTTTGCTTGCAGGTTTTATCACTTCTCAAGGTTGATAAACATAAACAAATGCCAAAAGAGTACGTGGGGTTTTTCAAGAAGGCAATGGCAATATTCCACCACGCCAGAGTGTAAGAAAAAAAAAATGACCTCGAATCTCTGTTGAACTTGATGTTACTCAAGATATATAACTGTGGCACTAAATTGGGAATTCTTGTTCAGATTTAATGTTGAGAGCCGAGAACTCCAGATGATGAAACCCTTACCAAAAAAGCTTGAACAACTCCTCACTGGGAGCTTGGATGTCTTAGGACCGTATCCTTATCTTCATGATTGATTTTGATGCAATTCAAAATGAAATTGAGAGCAACAGAGGTAGATAAAATGGGTTATATTGAAAAAAACGAGTTTGCCTAACAAACTGTTGAAAAAAGAAATGAATTTGCCCAACAAAATGTTTCGTAATTTGGTATAGACAGTAGCAAACATCTTCATAGATCTATGTAGCTTGTAATCTAGTTGAGTTTGACATTGTTTAAATAAAACCATATGCTCCAGTCCTTAACTATTTATTACTTAGAGAGCTGCCACCATCAGTGGCTATTGCCATTGCAGAAGGTAATTTGGATCCAATTTCAAAGAGAGCATTTTCAAAGCCCCTTAAAGACGAAAGCCATCAGCCCTATATCCCTGCAAGAACTTCTGCTGAGCATTTTCGTGACAGCAAATCTGTGAAATTTTGTGACAGCAAATGCCAAATATCTAAAGTTGAGAGCTGCTTCACAATTTTTCCAGCAAATGTCAAGAGCGAAGAAAGAAACTCAGGTAACCTAAAATTTGCCAAACCATTCTTTGGTGATATGATGGTATCTCACTCTAATAGCCTGATACTATGCTGTTTTATGACTAAAAGCAATGTTTGTATACAAGGATAAGGAATGTGGATGGATGACACCAAACCTCCTTATTCTGTGCATCTATGAGTAGTTTTAAATATTAATCATTAAATGCATAAGCAAATTCTAATATAAAAATTGCAAAACTTTTTTTGTTTTGTTTTGTCTAAATCAGTATTGGAATTGCACACGTTTTCTTTCAATCTGTTTGGGTTGATGAAGACCACTTTGATTGCTAGTAAGGTTGCTCCTTAGCACCCTGTCCTTCTTAAAGAAGCTAAATCAAATCAATTATGATATAAGAGGCACAAGACACGGCTTTACAAATTTGACAAATTGAATATACACATTCAGGATCAATATATCCGACACGAGTCTCAGATAATCTCAATCAGAGGTATATCAGTTAGATAATGGTTAGTAAGTCCAGTGTTTTCGGTGTGGTCATGGGGATTTATGAATTTTTGCAGTTGCATTATTATGTCTTTGGGTAAAATGACTCTAAAATATCAAACCTTGCTATGTCTTTCCTTCGTAAGGATTTACCGTAGGTTCTAGATGACTCGTACCTGCCTCCTTTAAGGATGATGGAATAAGCCTAATCTAGGAGTTGACATTCACGTTAGGGCATTCCAAACTTTTCTCCTCTCCGTAGTGTTTCTCGTGTTTTATCCTTTCGTTGGCCTTTATCCGCTAATGACTCTTTTTCAATTATCTCTCTCTTGAAGCTCTTTGGATTCCATATACTAATAAATTGACACAGTGGAAGCATGGAAATATAAAGGATAAATAACCACACAAACAAAGAACGCATGATTTACGTGATTTTGTTAGTGTAACCTACATTCATGATGGACAGAAGAAAATCTACGAAAGATGAAAGTACTACAATTGAAGAAGCTCTCGTAGATTAACCTAAAGCCTTGAAAAGAGTACACCCTATACTACAGTTATAATAATGCAGTCATTGAAAACAACATTTTTTTTTTTTGGCAAGGTGCCTTAAAGAAGTTGGAGATTGTATATGAATAAAGTTGAAATAATATGTGATGGGATCTAAAATCCTAACTATACCACACCATTGGGCTTTGCCCATGCACCTGATGGATTGGTTTTGGACAAGCCAAGCCAAATATTCTGGTTAGCCAAGATCCATTTCATTTTCAGCAAACAAATCCGTTTCTTTGCTTATTTGAGACACAGAAACAAATATATACTCGTTGATTTTTTTTCAACTCTCAAAAGCAAGATTAGAAGATTTTGTTTCCTTAGCAATTGATGACTTCAAACAAATGTAGGCAGAAGAAAAAATTGGTTACTGACAAAGCCTTTGTGATCAAACCAATGTATCTTATTGAATAATACTCTCCTATGCTATTGTCTTTTTAGTGTATTATTTCACACAGATTTGTATTATGAATATATGAAACCTGGGTACTATTCTTAGTTAAACAGGTAGCACTTCTACAATCACGATGCATTGCTTCTCCCTTCTTATCTAGGCAAAACTTTGGTGCATAGGTCTCTAAGCCAAATAGCTTCCTTGGCAACCTCGGTAAAACCATATGCCTTTGTAGTATATATCGCAACTAAAGCATGCAATGTAGCTTTTCAACTTACATCACAATCGCTAATCATAAATAAATTATCTAATGGCGTTCCCTTATTATCACTGTAATCTTCATGACCTGAGTCAACATAGACAATCAACATTCCCATCCCCTAAAATTTAGGCAAATACAACATTGTACCTTTGAAGTACATTAGGATGCACTCATCAAGCTGTTCTTGCTCTTTCAAGGTCTAGACATATATATGCTCTGTGTTGATGATGTGTATATATGAATGTGGATAGACAAAGCATGCATGATACTTCTAATGATACTTGAGTAGGGAATGCATGACGTGCAGATTTTCTCCTTGCCTGATTCTGGACACATGGTTGTGGAGAGCTTCATAAATTAATCATCTAAATTTATGGACGTTAGATCAATGTCATATATGCGGAAATATTGCAAAACCTTCTCGATTTGCTTTTATGTGTTAAGAAATAGATTTATAGATTCATGATTTTTGACCATATTTGTTCTGAAATTGTCTCCGTAGTTCTCATATCTTTACTTTTTGAAATCTGAACTAAGAATTTAACCTATTGTTCCTAAACATATCTCTTGTAGTAATTGACATACCATCTAGATAAAGCAACACGTAAATGAGGGAACCTTTATTAAGCCTCTCCAGGAAAACACTAGAATCATGTGTTGTTTGAGTAATCTTGTGATCATATTTCTGGCGTCCAACATGTATCGACTTCTTTATTAAGTACACATGATCATTTATTGCATGAAAGTTTGCTTATCTAGCTTACATGTAGGGGTGCAATCTCTACATCAAGTTTCTCTATCTCTAGTTCATAAATAAAATCAATGCCAATAGGATGCGAATGAAAGTATGTTTGACAACAGGCAAAAAGACATCACTGTAATTAATACCTTCTATATAATTGTAACGTTACAAATAAGCATGCTTCACTAAATTGTACCTTGCGGTTTATTAGCAACACATGCTTTCATGCATTTTGTTATATATCCACTACTTTTTTGACGTTAAAATATTTGTTTACAAAAAATAATTTTGTCTTGAAAATTCACTTGTCTTATACCTAACCCGACTTGTAAGTTTATCTTGTGATCACTATGCCTCTAGTTACATGCTATTCCTAGTTCTCTTTATTTCCTCGTGGACAGTTGCAGTTTTCTCTCATGCACTTTTTAGGTACCTTTGTTTTTTGGGTGGGTTGATGCTCAAGAGTTTCTGTGGACTCTATGATCAGTCTTTTGAGGAAGTGGTTGGTATCCTACACCTTGTGCCCATGTGACATCACTCTTTAAGTGAATCAAACATTCCTATGACAATGATTTGAACAGAAAACGGGACTATCTTTGAGGTCATAAGTATTAGGAAAATATTTTAGTTGGAAAAAGTCTCACTAGTTGGGCTTAGCCTAATAATGTACACAGATTTGGGAAAAAAGTATTTGTATTAGATTAGACCAATTGAGAAACAATCACTCACTAATATCAGAGCATGCCCAATGACCAATAAAAATACAATAAATTAAGTGCCTTGAATGCTATTAGTCTAGTTAAAGATTATCAGAAGTTGACGTATAATTCATATCGTCCCATATTATGGGGGAGTGAATAACTGCAGAAGCATTGTTTAACTAATCTTGTATATACCCCCTTTGGCTGAGACTTTCTTGAACCTATTGAGAAAAAGCATGAGGTTAATTCTGCCCCATCATACCCCCTCCCAAACACACACACAAATGATTGGCCTGGCAAATCTCTTTTATGAAAGGCATTTTTAGATACACAACCAAGGTAAATGGCTAGTGAGCTATATAATACAAAATATGATTCTTGTTCATGTACAACTGGCACACAATGATGGGCTTATTGCAAATAACAAACTCTATCCCTAATGTGATAATAGTTAATAACTTCCACTTCTTACCATCAGAAGGATCATTACAACTACTAATGTTCTTCATGCACTGGAATTGTGCGCCATGTGCTTATAAGCACCAATGTTCACATTCCATACATCAATTCTAGATTGGCCAAGGCAGAAGATAACCATAGCTTGTGGATTTTTACCGTACAACTTTGACACATCATGTGCTTGGTAATTATATAAATATATGCCATCACATGTTGCTCATAGAAGATAAACATATCTGCCTTGTTATAATGGATTTGAATTGAGCTTAGGCTCTCCAATGAGGACACATGCGCACCGAAGCTTTTCACACCCTTGGCACAAGAAGTGCTTAGTTGGTTTTCATTTTTTTTTTCTAGTTGACAATTCATATGAACAACCCTCCACCTTGAGAGGAGAATCTAGTGTTGGTTGGTTGTCTGAGTATGCTTTGGGAATTGAGCTTATAAGAATTTGTCTTACTGTGATATTCATAACTATTGTCATTGTTCTAAACTACAATTTACCCTCCTAAAAAATCAACCTCATTTTTATTGCTATCTTATCAATGAATGATAAATTCGTAGAAAATTTCATATCATGCTTGAGATGATTGTGATGCTTTATAAGAGAAACAATTTCAGTATAGCTTGACATATATTGCTTCTATATAATCGAAGTAAATATCTTATACTCTACTATTGATCCACTTAAGAGAGAAATTACTCTGTCCTTCTCAGTTATAGGTTTTTTTAGTTGCATTTTGATTGGCTACACACATGCTTGAACTCTTTGATATAAACAACAAGGGTTCCAAGCATAACTTTCCTCAGGAAACTAGTCGAGGTAGAAGCTTAAACTTTAGCTTGATAGTATAGAAGGATGTTCTAGAAAGAATAGACTCAACTTAGCTGCTTTTTAGTCTACTTGCATATATTCAGATAAGGACACAACTCGTTCCTTTACTAATGGATCAATGCTTGGTTAATGATGATATTCAAGATTTAGCCCACTCTTTTCTACAATTTGACATAGAAAACATTAGTTTTACTAAAGGAGCCTTCAAGATAACAAATTTCAAACTATTGCTTGCATTGGAGCTTCTAGTTGCATTATAATTTTGTTGAAGAACTTCACCATCACAAATTTTGAAATATTTAATCCTGACAGGAAGAGATAAAGGGGGAAATGATGAACTCACCTTGTTGACACGAACGTGGAGCCAAGGGTATCGAGGAAGAAGATAGTGTAGAGGCAGAGGCACGTCTTAGGATAGTCTGATACCAAATTAGTAAGGGATAATGGCTGCATAAGATTGGGCCTAGGCGCATAAGAGGTAAACTTGGTTAGATATGATAGGAAGCTCCTGGGCTAGACTAGGCCAATGGAGAAACTCTAGCTCAATAGTTAAAACCGAGCTTGCTATTGCTCATTAGAATTTATGACAATGCCAAATCCGACTTAATAGGATTTCTGTTTTCATCATTTCAAACTAGTTTTGTTTATCTCCAGAAAGACATCTCCTGATCAGGGCTTTTGATCTATTAATGCTGTCTATAAGGCTACGACATGCCTTCACCGATTCATGCACATAGGCAGCATGCTTATTCAACCAGAAAAAAAAACATATTTATTCAGCTTATTTAATTGTACGTTCTGTGTACCTCTTAGAAAGATTATGCCCAATGTGATTTAGTCGTTTAGATCTAATACCACCTAAATCTGCTTTTGTTGCTGTGGTTCAAAGACTGACTTAATTGAATTTCAACAAAATGCACTCGCTGAACTGCTCTGAACCAGTCACGCTTAAAGTATATGTATTGTGTGGCGAGTTTTTTTTGGTCCGGGTGAGATCATTCATTTTTCTAATTACTGCTGTATAATGAGCTTCATAGAGTTCTATCCAGCAAAAGATCTTATGCAAAATCTGTTATAGCTTAAAATACGAGCATTCACCTATCATAAAAGTAATTACATAGCTGATCTGCAATAATACTTCTACATGCGTACATTTTTCTTTTCCTCATTCCTGCATATCATTCTCTTCATTAATTTGATACAGTCAAGAACAGAGTACAAGGAAGTATAGGAAGCATCAACTACTCAAATGAAGCTATCGCCTTGGAAAAGTTGATTGCTCCAGTACTACAAGTCAAGAGACAACGCGAGGCTGCCTGCATTAAAGCCATTCCAAATAATAATCCTTTCAAAAAAAGGAAAGTCGAAGATGATGTAGACTTGAAACTGAGCTTGCAGTGTTCATCTGAAGCAGTTTCAGAAATAACTGTGTTAGAAAGTTCTGATGGTTCTCCGGGTTCACAAGAGAGTGTCAAGTCTAAGCTTCTAGTAACATCTGCATTAGGCAATGATGAGAGTGATGAGACCATGAAAAAACCAAAAACATCCAAATGTATCTGTGCTGTAAACAAGAAGAGTGGTATTCTTGGATTTTTTGCTCGAATATTAAATTAGTTATTTATCATAAAAAATTCTTGTCAGTCTATTTTATCATGTTCTTTTCTCTACTGTTTAAGATGAGGCCGATTTGTTTACAAGATAAAGACCCAGTAAGGATTAATAATGCACATATCCCATATAAAGTACAAAACATCAAATTTGAGATGTCACTAGCAAACATCATAATTAGCTGTTGAAGAACAAATGGTTTATAAAACCAAGGTTGGCTTAAAACCAAATGTTGACTTAAAAAAGAACATGTTAAAGCCATACTAGAAAGCAGTGAAATGAGTAATGATGTATTTCTGTGAAACTTTAGCATCAAAATGATGCCCCCAAAATAAAAAACCCTTCTGAAGCCATACTCAAAGCAGTGAAATGAGTTACAATGCATTTCTGAGACAATCAAGTCCAACAAAATCTCATATATACTTTTACATGAAGCCTTTACACGTCGTCTACTAAGGTGGCTTCCAAATATTAGATACACTTTACATTTAGAATGAAAAACAAAGGAACCCATTAAGCAAAGGTTTAGGATGGAGCATAAAAAAATAACCAAACACATCTTCTAAGGCAAAAGGCAGAGACCTAAAAGCTACAGCAGTTGAGCCTTCAAGGTGTTGTGCTGGCACTAAATGGTATCACCGATACTCAGCTTAACTGAAAGGCTAACATAGTTGAAGCAGAAGCTTAACAGTTTTCTTGTTGCCTTGTCTGCTGCATATTCTCTAAAACCTTGGTGCAGATTGGATGCTGGAGCGATTCAAATCGCAGCTGAAAAATCCAGCTTCTAATAAATAAAGCTGAACCTCACAGAACACCGAGCTATCAATAAACCAAATTAGACTAAACTAGAGAAAATATGTGGCGGCTGTAGTTTAATTCATCAACTGTCAAGTTTGCCCCCAAGCAAGGGGCTATATGGTTTTATATAAAGACCACATTACTTGCTGGTAAATGCTTAAATCCTTGATAATATCAGGAGAATACAAACCATAAACATAAACTTAATTTTAATAGATCTTGTAATCTTACTAAACTACACTACTAGCTTTGCTTTTCATACACATATCCAATCATTTGTAAGTGTCAAGTTAATATAGAAGGAATTAAGTCTGGCAACCACCTTGTTAATTACTTCATTTAGACAATACTCTTGCGACATGTTTAGTTTGAAGTATCTTGGTAAGGATAGGACCGAGAATCCCATAAATAATTGACTCCCATGTTTGGATGCACAAAAGTGTCACATGGATGGTAAGTGAATCGGACTGGAGTCCTAAGGAACCGGGACTTTTCAGTTCTGGCTCCCCCCAGGTATTTGCTGGGATATATCCCCAACCCCTTGCGGAAGTTCCCGATTGAGACCCCGTCCGCAAAAATTGCCGCGCGTGCAGTGCTTCCTGGTCTGGTCTGCCTTCACGGTTGCTGCCTCCTTTGCTTTCCCAGCCGCCGTCCTCTGGCTTCCTCGCATACACGACAACCTCCTCCGCATACGACAATCTACTCCGTGTCAACCTCTTCTCGCATCTCAGCCTCTAGCACAACCAGCACTCTCAGCCTCTAGGCATCCCTCTCGCACAACCAGCAGTCTCTTCCTCCTTCGCAGGCATCCTCCACTGCCTTCCTGACAGTCCACAATCTCCTCCTCCATTACATATGTCCATGACACGAATGATCCTCCGCCTTTCTTACACAGTAGTGTACCAAAGTCCCCTTTATAGCGTAGAGACATATGCATCACTAATTTGTATTTTACTCAACGGCACTTGTTCTTCCGAACCAGTATCTCAGGCGATTGTTGTTTTTCATTGACAACAAAAGTTATTGCCCACCGGCAGCATATGTATCAAAAGCTAATCACATCCCAAGTTGCATCCAAACGTGAGATCGGATAACCACCATCCCAACCTCCACTTATACTTGTTCATACCATCCTTCTTCTAAGTCCATCTGAATCCCTTCCTTTGAACCAAACATGCCGTTAGTAACCAAAACTGACTTCCATTTTTTTTATAAACAATCTACCATTGACCTTCTAGTGATTTTTGAAAGAAAAAAGTATATTAGTCAAACAGATGAATACTGAAACCAAACTTTTGCCAGGGGTATCATAATAAGTTTTGCAGTGAGGATGTTGGGCCATGCAGGACTTAAGTGATGGGGGACGATTTTTTGTCACGAGATTCAAGTTGTGATTAATTTGTTTTACTCCTGGCCCTTCCAATGCAGTGTATAGTACATTTATAGTAGGATTTCAACCCATGTTTCCATGAAAGTGATCCACTTTTTCCGTGCTTAATAAGAGTATTGGGTTGGTGGGTACAAGACCAACAACTCACATAGGCAAAGGCAGAATAAGAGTCTTCATCACAGGGGAGGTGCAAAACACTTGATCACAGCCTGCTGAGAGCTGCTTAGTGGTTTGCATTGCCATCATGGGTGCAAGAACTGCAAAGCACAGTCCACTAGAAGTTTCAAGGACAAAAAAGTCTGATTCGATGATATGTGGCACACTGATTATACCATATCATCCTTTACTTGGACAGCTAGCTCGTCACACAAACATTGGGGTGGGGACACTTTTGCTTTCTCTAAATGTAGCCAAGCGCATGCAATGATTAATCTAGTAAGAATCTTTTTAATAAGGGAATATGCTCAATAAAAGGAAACATATACTAATTAACATTGCATGCCTATGTATCAACATCACATGAGCTATGAAGCACAAATACTTCAAAATAGGTGTCGTACCCTACCGGATACATTTTTTATTTTTTTGATGACGTGGGAACCCTCCCCGAGAACACGCCACGATTGTGACCTGCCATGGTAAGGTAAACCCCCGGAGACCCGTAAGGCCGTAACGCCCGTACGCCGACATCTCAAACGATCGCATCAGAGGCTGGCTGACGCTGCGGGGAGCTAATTGCCGAACAACACTACGGGGAGAATCGAACTCGGGACCCTTCATGAGGGGCGCCCGTGCTTGACACCCGAGCTACTGCTCGCCGGCTACACATATTGGATACCAGTACTGTGTGAATACTTCATATCCAACGAATAAAAAACAAAAAAAATATGGATGCATTCCGACCCAATTAGTTCCCAAGACACCAGCTCCTCTCCCTATCCTCTCTGCTAAGTAGTAGTTAGCAGCAAAGCCGTTGCAGCTGCTCCCCTAAAGTCAGTACGAGGTCAGCCACCATTCCCGCTGCTAAATGACATCTTCCTTCTTCTCTTTATTGTTTCTACCTCCTCCATTTCTGGGATTTCTCTTTTCAAACGAATTTCCCTGTCTAATCACAGACTTTTACTGGTTTTTTATTGCAAAATAATGCATTCACATTTACATGGTACCTGTGGATGCTTTCCAAAATGTGAATATAATGCACATTTTGTCAAGGAAGCATCCACAAGAGAACATCAATGTGCTGAGGTATATGTTTCATGCACATTAATGTGCTCCACATCTCCGAAAATCTTCAATTTGGTACTGTTGGTCAACATGCCTCTTATTCTGGTGATTACATCCATTGTGGTTTATTCTGGATTTCTATCTGGACAATTTGCATTTCATCTCCTTTAAAGGTAAGCATTGCGTCCCTAACCTTTTGTCTCCCCAGCCTTGTCATTTTTACCATTTTGTTTTTCTAGTTCTATCAATTTATCTTACTCTCTTGCTGTTTCCAAATAGTTGTATGTAAATTGGGCAATATATCTGGTGAATTCTTCTTGATGTAATGTCCGCTTTCACTTCTAAATGTACAAGAGACTATGGCTCATAAATATAATTTCGAACTGTATTTGAAATCCTTGATCAATCATAGTGCTAATAAGTTGCTGTAATATACATGTAAACTTAGGTTGACTTTTAATAAACCATTTTCTTTATGTTTATTGTGAATGAAAGTATGCCGTTTATATTCCAGCTTTATGAATAAATATATTGGTATTTTAATTAAATTTATAAACAAGAACTAAAAAAGTGCTGTATCCATGCAGTAAAATTTCCGTATACCATACCCATATCCGTCCTGTATCTGTATCCATGCTTCACAGCACATGACATTTTGCACTATCATGCTCATTATTCTTTGTTTAGCTAAAAATTATAGCTAAACGAACCTATCAAATAACTGCATTGGTGGGGAAAGCAACTATAGGTAATGCAGTTATTATCTAATTCTCACTCAGTTCTGCACAATGAATAACACAGCAATTGCTGGCGAAGAGTTGCAGTACTTAAACCACAACAGTCATTAAACATATTCTGTATACGCGGAATTTGTGTGTCGTCAAGATCAATTATTCAGGTTGTATAGACAGCAACCATATAGATCTAACTATTGCATATCATAACCTTAGATACTGAAATCATATAAGTTATGCCACATACAGCAATTGAAAGACAAGTAATAGGTACTCAGAATGTAATGCAACAACCGGCAACTCTGAGCTATACAAAAAAGTATTGCAATTAAAAGCAACACTGAGATGTTAAAAAAGTATGGCAACACCAGGCAACTCCTAGTCGTTAGAGGAATAAGTGACGATAGGTAACTAAGTCTAATATGGATTTGAGCTTTGTCCATCAGCCATTCAACTGATCAATTCCATGAATCAGGAGTCAGAAGTCAAGGACCAAAGATGTTTAAGTCAGAAGCAACCAACAAAGTAATCACAAACAATCAACTCAGGGAAAAGAGGCACAATCTATAAATTAGAATTCAAGAGAAGCAGCTCACCCTATCCATTATCAGTGACGCCAAGGCCTCCCTGAGGTTTTTACCAGCCTCATCTTCATGGCCTTTGAACTCCTCGAATCTCAGCTGGGAATTGTGATTCCCCACATTATCATCTGGCACCACTTCGCCTGACATGAACAGGAAATTATGCAGCAAGAGGCTTGTGACAATGATGAAAGGCAACGCCTCAGCGTTCTCCTCCTTCCAGCATGCGGATAATAGGTTCCATCTAGCCCTGACAGCCCCAAACGCCTTCTGCACAAGCTCCATGGCGCGCTCATGAACCGCGTTGAACGCCTCGGCCTCCACGGTGCTCAGCTCATGGTAAGGCGTGAGCAGCCACGACAAGAGCGGGCAGCATGAGTCCCCCAGCATGTATGGCGTCGTAGAAGCAGGGAAGCTTCCATTACAACTAGCATCACTAATGCCGTTGGACAAAGAGACCAAGGAATTGGTAATGCAAGTCCAAAGCTTTGACCTTGGGAGGATCTGCGTGGGCGTGAGGGAACCGTCCCACCCAGCGGACACATCAAGGAACCTCCCTTCAGCGTCCACCACAGCCTGAATGATGATGGAACCGGCGGCCGACCCATCTGCCCCCTCCAGGTAGAACCGGTCGAACCCAATGGCACCGCAGCAGCACCCCGGAAGGAAGAGCTCCCAACTGAACCCCTCGAAGACGCGGCGAGGGTCGCATCGGAGAGTGAAGAGGTGGCCAAGGCGCTGGCATGCGGAGTGGCAAGTCTCGTAGAACGACCGGCAGGCTGCCGCCGAGTCCGGGAAGCCGAAACGTTGGGCGATGACATGGAAGTGAGCAGCGTGAGCGAGGTGGAAGAGGGCTGCGGCGAGCGTGCGTTCCGGAGGTGTGCTGGAGGGGAGGGAGGGACCGAGGGTCTGGAGTAGAAGCAGGAAGGAAGGCTTGGACATGCGGAAGAATTCTCGCCAACGAGGATCGGAATCAGGGGCAGAGGCGAGGAAGCGAGGGAACCAGTCCACAGTGAGACTGGGGGTGAGGGAAGGTTGGGGAGGGGCAGGTGGAGGGAAATGCGGCTGGGGAAGGAGGGAGTGGAGCGAGGATAGAGAGCGGGCGGCGGAGAGGAGTGAGCGGCGGAGGGTGAAAGATTGGGAGGGGAGAAGGAGGTGTTCGCGGTCGGAGAGGAAGCGGAAGGAGATGGTCACGACGGAGGTTAGCCGAGAAATGAGGGTTACCACGTCATCCCAGGTAGCGGGGCCCTTCTGTTTTTCGTTCTGTTGCTTTCCTTCATGGAGTATTCTGGCTTGCTGCGGTGGAATGGCGGCGGAAGACGTGGAATGCTGCTGGGCCCTCTTCTTCTCTGCCGTTGCCATCTCTAGGTTGCTAAATGCCGGCGACTGGAGATCAGATGACGGGCGGAGCTTTCCCATTTCCCGGTGAGAGCAGCAGCAAAGTATGACGACCTCACGGGAAGGCTGTCATTTGGGCCTTTCTCAACAACCCCCCTCTAGTTTGCTGTTATCAATATAAACCACCTTCCACATTTTTTCATATTTTACAGAATTGGTTTAATAGTACTATAAAATGGAACGAGTTATATAAAAAAAGTCTTATATAAACAATTATGTAGAAGGATAGACAACAAATTGGTCCGTCAATCCTTCCTGGTTGGCAAATCATATAGATCTAAAAATAAAATTATAATATGTTGAAGACGTAGTAGAAGACATATATTTGCGAATTCAGGCCGTTGATGATGCAAAACACTTTCACAAGCGAAAATTAGGCCACATATAATCTAGCTTCACGTGCGGGGGTGGAGTAGTTACAAGAGTTTTGGGGTGAGGGAGAAGGTAGTTTGAGAGGCGGATGTGGTGATGACATGCCAATTGGGGCGGTAGGGGGAGTGAAGTTACTGGTGGTGATGTGAAGTGGGTGATGAGAGGATAGAGAATAAATGAGAAGAGGAAAGAGAGGGGGAAAGAGTAAGTAGACTCCTTTTCTAGGAGAGAAAAAAATAAAAGAAGAGTGAAGTAAAGAGGAAAGAGGAAAGAGGAAGGTAATGATACATTTTGTGAGGAGGGAAGTAGGGGGTAGAGGAGGGAGTTGAGGAGAGTAGTAAAGGGAAAAGACAATGGAAGTAATGAGGGGAACTATAGCAAGTAAGGAGGGAAGTTATAGGAAAGAGACGGGAAATAATGCGGACAAAGAAGATAAGTGAGGAGGGAACTAATAGAAAAAAGGAGGGAAGTGATGGAGGAAGTAAGCGAAGTGAAAAGGGAAAGGAGGGAATTAGTGCAGAGAGAGAAGAAAAATGTAACATACTAAATCTCAGACCTTACACTGAAAGTTGACATTTTAGACTTAGCCAAACAAGGTTGAAGGTTAGACCTAAATAGATGTTTAGTATAACCCCAATGAACTAATGCATGTATATATCACCTTAATGTAACCTAATATTCTAACATTAATCTTAGGTTTATACTGAATACATAATATATGCCACATAGCTCAATTTGGTAGTAATATGAAGATAAGGAACTTAATTCGATGAATAATTTAGATAATGGGCCGTTAATGGGCCATATGACATATCTCAGAAAAAGTCTCAAAAGTGGAAATAAACTTCAAATTCAAAATCTAAATATCAAAATTAGCCTACATGTCAAATTTCATCTAATTTGGACAACCCTGAAATATTAGGATAAGTTTATGAGAGAAAAAATGAGTAAAAGGCATAAGTAATGAATAATGTGATTATATAACTTAAAAATATAGAAATAATGACAAATTCATATTCAACACATCAAAGATAACTTGTGGATGAAGTTTGGTCCAATTTGGATGTTGTTTGTGCAAGTTATGTAATTTTAGGTACATTATGGACTTTTATGCAATTAACCCAATTGGGAGGCTTTCTTTGCAAATTATTACATGCATTATAATCCTTATATATTACCTTACCATTCTCAACTTTTTGAAACATAGGGCGCATAGTTGCACCTTGGTTTGAAGGTGTTTCTTTCTAAGGGCATTTTAGAGATTATTCTAGCTTATCTTTAGAAGCTATCAACCAATGTGGTTATTTCTTTGATTGGAGGTCGGTTGGGATGGCCTATAAGTGTCCATAAACTGACATTTGATATTCAAGAAGCCTCTATGAGCTGTCCTCTTGCATGGCCATGAAATCCCTAGGCTAAGGACACATGGAAAGCTCCATGGACACCTCATGCTTAACTTCTTCCTTATCCATATAGGTTTGCATGTCCATAGGTGTAATGACCACATTTGTGCTTAATTGGTAAACTAGGGTTTACCTGAATGATTACATGCTTGATTAGATTGAACATCGTTTAGACTTGATTAATGATAGTAGATCAATTGTGATGTTTCAAACCTAAGAAGAAACTCTTACTATGATTTTAGTTTGAAGAATTAGGGTTTGAAAAATGTGAACCCTAATCGGCAAAAATTAGGGTTTTGATAGTACATGAATATAGAATTTGATCAGGATAGCAGTGTGGTAAATGATTTTTCATATTTTCTACAAATTTTTTAATTAATTGAATTTTGGATATAATATGGATAACTCAATCATGCATATTGGAGAAAAATTTCAAAATATTTGAGTGTTCTTTGAATGTGGTTCTCGATCGAACTATACTTCGACCAAAATGCTGACAGAGTGCTTTTCAGTAGTGTAGTGTTTTATTTTTAATTATTTATTCGTAACTCCAAATGATCTAAAATTTTAAATGGAGATCTGAAACTTAATCATAAACAACATGTAAATTTTCATAATTTTTGGATGCATTTAGACCTTAGCAGTAGACAAATTACAGTAATATTTGTATGACAGAAAATTCAGTTGAAATAAGAGAAACTATAGTGAGGGGTCAATGTGAAATTGACCCAAGCAGCTCAATTGCTCTATATGGTCAACCTGACACACTAGAAGCTCTCATAATTCGTGATTCATTCCAGAGAAACAAAATCCTAGAGAGAGAGAGAGAGGGAGAGTTAGGGTTTGAGAGGAGAAAGTGATGGAGATGCTGACCTAGGGTTTTGCGGTCTGAGGAATGATGAAATCATGTAACTATATCCAGCGGTCCGAGGAATGATGAAATCATGTAAGTTTATCTTCTTTGGATATAATTTCATAGTGAATCTTCTCTCATATGTCAAGATTTCGAAATCATATCAAACCAAGTCCTTTTCTCACTCTTTCTCTCCTAATCTTCAATTCTAGGGTTTCCGAGTTGAAAGGAAGAAGAATCGGGTGAATTGCTAGGGATTTGATACGAGATTGAGATTTTCAGGGATGAGCTGCGTTTTTAAGGTGTTTTCACACCTTATGGTGAGTGGGAACTTCCTTTAAACAGTATATTGCACAAAAATTGGTTAAATCTTCCATAATCTTTAATTGCTTAGTATGCGACTACAAACCTTGAATTGTCTGTTTGATCTAAGTTGTTGCAAAATGATATGAAATGGATTCTTCCTCTGTTTGTTGGAATTTCAGATGATAAATTCATATTAGAAATCAATGCAATACATCCTAATGAGAAATCCCTAAGTACTTGTAAAGGTTATAAGAGTAAACTAAAATATAGGGAATTTGTCTGTGACTGAAATTGCTGTATAATTAAATAGAGAAATTTGTTCATCTGGATCCCCTTAGTTATGAATGATTGTTTATCTGAATGCGTAGTACATATATGTCAGATACTATTTTGGATTTCATGTGATGTGAATAGTGTTTGCTTGATATCTTCGTAAAGAGGGTGAAGCCCTATATGAGTGGAACGTTGGAAATTTGTGAATAAAATGGTGAAATCCATTTGAAGTGTTTTTCTTGTCATCATATACTCTATTTATGCAATGTTATTCTTGATTCATAATATCTCAATGAATGGCATGGAAACCTTAATTTAGCTCAATTTGAGGATTTCATACAAATGTTGATTGTATATGACTTGTTTAAAGTAATATGTATTTAGTGGATGTTTTATGACATATTAAATCCTTATGAGAGCCATGTGATAAGTGAATGACGTAAATGAAACCCTAAGGATAGGGTGTTCAATGAATTAAGCATTTTGATTACCATGTTCTCAGTATGAGATGCACAACCCAGGATTTGGGTCGATGTGCACATTTTCCAAGAAAGTGCAAATAATTTATGGATGCAAATGACGATTACTTGTATGCCAAGTAATTAGCTCTTATCAATATATTAAGATGTTTAATTGCATGATTCTAGTGTATAAGTGCCAAATGGACACACATTATGTTTATTTAAGAACTTTAGTCTGCCTGAATTTACAGTATGTTGATTTCTCAGTAAATTATAATGTTTTACTGCTCTGCCAAGTTTAGAATGATGTACATATTGTATTATAAACTTTAATTAAATAGACGCGGTACCATAGAGATATCGGAGTCAAGTATAAGTAAGAGAAAGGTATAATGTAGAAAGAGCTTTCCACGAATAATAAAATAATAGACATAAGTGCCCTAAACACCGTAGATTCCCTACGGATGTCTGCACTGTAGGGAGGAAACAATCCACCCTGGCAACGACCAGTATACGTGGATCGGATCGCACCCACAGAGCATGCGGGGAGACGAAGCCCTTGAGGAAGTCTCATAAGAGAAGATAGGTTACCCAACATGAACCGGAGATCTCAGTGGTAACCTAGAGGTACCCATAGAGCGTACCAAGATGAGGCCCACAGAGTGTCTCAGACCCTCTGCCTGTGTACTCAGCCTAGAAGGAGAGGTCCAGTTAAAGGCCAGCTGTTTAGCCGCCTTAGTCAAACGTGACGGTTCGAGTCAAGCATACCCGTATCCAGTTCTAGGCTTAGTTTCCCGGGTTTTAAGCTAAGTCTTGTACGGTGAGATCGTAGTTCGCTACGAGTCTTCATATGTAGAGTACACTACATATGATCAGGGCATAAGCTAAAATATGTTCATATAGGTTTAAAGAGTTTCTTATAAGTAAGAAAGGCTAAGAAAGATTCGAGTACAGTTTCCCAGCAATTATTCTTTGTATGTTTCTGAATTATTTGTTCTCGTTGAAATTAATCAAGCATGCTCATATATTGATTTACTCTTGTTGATATCTAGAGTATCCTGCCATATTTATGATTGTCAATGATCAATCTCTTTAAAGCTTATTGCTGTTATAATTGATATCAATTGCTTAAAAGTATATCTATAATTATATCAGTGCTTTAGACTATTTCTTTGAAGTACTCATTCACTGAGCGAGTAGGCTCACCCCTCTACTCACAATTTTTAGGAAAACCATGTGGACTTGAAGAAGGTCAAAGCATCAGAGTAGATCTACCACAAGAGTTAAGTCTGAGTATAGTTAAGTTCAGTCGGTCCTTGTCACTCTAGGTATTAGTATAGATGTGAGAGTGTTGTAAGTAATGTTTTGTATATTTGTTTCCTTTATAAGAGATAATGTATCTGATTATCATGTTGTATGTACCTGAGAATGAATGTATGGATGTGTATCGTGTATGTTGAGATCATATTAAAGAAATCAATGTTTATATTCCCTTGTAAAGTTAGTTTATGTGGTTCAATGTGAGAAAACAAAGAGTTTGAAAAAGGAGAAAAAGTTAAGAGTGATCTTTGTATTACGTTAAATCCTCAATTTATACCCTAATCTCATGATTAGTGGTAATCGTGAGATCGTGGTGTAACAACTTAGTATCAGAGGTTAGGCTGAGTCGTCAGGGACCATTAGGATAGAAAGTCAGAGTTATGAGTGTGGCAGATAGGTAGTGATGTGTCTTTAGCTCTGGGAGGTCTAAGTATTTAGATACCCTGGCCCGGTATCTAAATACTTAGATTGACTAGTATCAAGCTACTCTGTCTATTCTTCTTTGGATGCCCTGGCTAGGTATGTAGAGGAAGGATGGGCTAGAGAAAAACCCTAGAAATATTAAGGTTAGAAGACTAGAAAGAAATAAATAGATTGAGCATAAGAATAGAATGTGATGCAACTCTTGTTCTATATTGCTTCTTTGATTAGAGATCAATAGAAATGCTCTTATATGTATGAGTTCATATTACCAGTTTGTAGAATATATATGGTTCTTTTATATTGTTGTGTATCATGAAGTGATTCAGTTATTGTTTATATTCTTTGTATCAAGTAGACCAGAAGTTATGTTTAAATGAGTTTTCCCTAAGTGGATATTCTTTCCACATGTTTGAGATTAATAGGAGTTAGTTAATCCTAAATAGCTCTTGGCTTCAGGACTGCAGGTTCGGCCCGACCCGGCTGGCAGGATGCATTACTGGGATCTAATGGCTCCTATTAATAATATGATAAGAGTAGACTCTGGATAAATTAGACCCACATCATAGTGAGAATGTACATACACTAAGATGTTGAAACATATGGGAAAGATTAGAATAGCTAAGAATCACTTAGAACTGATATCTAAAATCCAACTTTGGGGCCTCATATGAGAAACCCTTAATTGGGAATAAAGGAACACGACATAAGGTTCATATTAAGTTTAATTATTAGTATTATATGAACTCTAAATATGAAATACAGAAAAGATATGAGAAAAATATGCAAGGGGCCAAGATAGTAAGAATCAATCATGAGGAATGGATTATATAACAGAGTACAATGTTTTTATGTACTCCAAAGCAAAGGGAAAATAGAAGAAAAGAGTTAAGTATACGATAAGTACATAGAAGTGAAGAGTCTTCAGAAGAGTTAAAGTGAAGAGAACTAGATGAGTATGTAAATCATAAGACTAGGATAAGAAACTAATTTATAATATTGAAGTAGGGCCTACTTTTCTAAGGACATAAGATTGAAATTCACCTATAGAATAGATAAATGTTGGAAATGATGAGCTTGATTAAGGAATGAGGGTTATGATATAATTGAGAGCATGGAATGTATACCTTTATTAATAAGTTTAATACATTCATCCTTACTGCCTTTGGATTCTAAGTCTCTACAGAACAACAAACTAGTTTCTAAAAGAAGAACAAAAGTGTAGCTAAATAAATGAATAAGTCATACAAAGGTAGACTATATTTAGGAAGGAAAAACTTGATTGAAAGAGAAACTATGTTTCACCCATGCATGAGCTGTTTGATTTAAAATGAAGGATATGTAATGTATTAAACATGAGGTAATACTAGTAGAGAGACTATTGATTAAGAATTTCAACTTCACATTAGTAGAAGGATAAAAGGAAATATATGCAACATGGTATACATGATCATACACATAAAAGAAGCAACATGATCATAAGAGAAAACTAGAAGTTAAATATGGCATGTGGAATAGTAGTATATGGTAAGGGGATTATGGAAAGTAAAGAAGGGTTTGAAACATAATGGAGTAATATAGATTATAAAAGAAAGAGGTTGCGAGATTCAAGAAAGTGCTAATTAGTCAAGTATCCTTGTTGATAATTAATTAAACTTACATATGAGAAATGTATTATTGAATGTTTGAAGATAAGAATTCTAAGTCTCAAAATCATCTTCTATTTCGTATCCTCCTTAATGAGAGAACTGTGGGAATGAAGTGATAAGAAAATGAATCATATATGATGCATAACCACCGTGGTAGAGACATTTAGTGAATGTAATAATGACACACAATATGATGATGAAACCCTAGCGGGGTAAATTGAGAATGTAATATATCTAAATGGCAAAGTAAGAGAAAGGAAATTCAATTGATAAGATAAGGAAGACTTTAGTAAAACTTGTGAGATTCAAAGTTTGAATTTCAAATTAAGGGAGCAAAGTCACATCACAATAACGTCATGCTACTGATAAGGACCAAACCCTAGAATGTTTAGAGTTGTAGTAGTTCAAGGGTTGTCACTAGTGATTTGGCCTTGAATACTAGCATCTCTATAAAATAATATTATGAGATTTGCACTATGAGAAGTAAACTAGCACTGATAGTAATCTAGGGTTTAAAGGTAGCTAATCTGAAAGGTTGATAAACAATATGGAAATGATTTGGAGCAAAGAGTAAGATATAAATTTGAAATGTAACAAGTGTGTTTTGAACAAAAGGATAAATACAATATGAGTGAAGTGCGATATGAAATAAATTCTTGCAGTGATAGCAAGAATGATGAATAATCTATTTGTACCTTGTATGTTTCAATTTTAAGAATGTTTAATCTACATGATTAAAATGAGAAGGATAAGTAGCAAAAAGTAAGTAGTAGTGAATGAGGAGAGAGATAAGAAAAAACAATGGCTTTTAGTAATATGTGAATTTGTTTTTAGAAGTATAATTTGTTGAAGGTATATTAAAGGATGTAAATTGGTTCTACGTATTATTTTAGTGTACATGTGCAAGCAATATGTTAATTAAAGTGTCTGATAGTTGTAGTCATTCATACCAGTAATCCATCTTAGTATTGTACATTTGTGGTATGGTGATATGGGTTGAATGACGATGGAACAAATGGAGGGTTAACCTGAATAAGGTAGTCTTACCTATTCACTCATATGAATAGAAGGGATGATAACCATATTGTATTGATATGTAACCCTAATGAGGTGTAGCTTGTTATACCTAGCTTTGATATAACTAAGTGATGGTAACTGAGTATGAATAGTCCTTAAATGACTAATATAATCATGGAATACTTTATTACTATTGTTGAAACCCTAGTATGCTATAACTCGATGGTTACACCTTGAATTATGTGTGGGTTCATACTTGAGAACAGTATGAGATGTGATGGTAATTCTTCAACTTATGCATCCATGATGCAATGGGGATGCTGTGAGTAGTATTGTACAATTGTTGTTGAATCTAGTCTTCCAACTCATGACTGCTTTGCTATTTGAGTAGCACAATAGTAAAATTCAAAAGAACATGGTGAAATCTCTTTCATGATTTAGAGGTAATACATAACAATAGTACATATTTAGCAGTATGAATTGAGATAGTTGGATTAGATTATCGACGTTGAGGTAACACCTCAAGAGTATGAAAATATTGAAATAATTGCTTATCTATCTACTTTATGATTGATTATGCATAGAGAATTTGTTTGTTATCATTGAGAATTGTTTTAACATGTTGTGATTAGAAAAGAAAGAAAGGACTTAACGTTGAAAACTACATTCAAGTATAAAATACAAGAATGTAATGACATGTAAGATTTTAGAAGCTTAAAATAAACTTTGAATATACTTTGTTTGCGTATTTATGTTTCGGGGACAAAACTTTTTAAGGGGGTGAGAATTGTAATGACCACATTTGTGCTTAATTGGAAAACTAGGGTTTACCTGAATGATTACATGCTTGTTTGACTTCAAAAAAAATAAAAAATAAAAAAAATACATGCTTGATTAGATTGAACATCGTTTAGACTTGATTAATGATAGTAGATCAATTGTGATGTTTCAAACCTAAGAAGAAACTATAACTATGATTTTAGTTTGAAGAATTAGGGTTTGAGAAATGTAAACCCTAATTGGCAAAAATTAGGGTTTTGATAGTACATGAATATGGAATTTGATCAAGATAGCAGCGTGGTAAATGATTTTTCATATTTTCTAATTTTTTTATTTGATTGAATTTTGGATATGATATGGATAACTTAATCATGCATATTGGAGAAAAATTTCAGAATATTTGAGTATTCTTTGAATGTGGTTCTCAGTCAAACTATACTTTGACCAAAACGCTGATAGAGTGCTTTTCAACAGTGTAGTGTTTTATTTTTAATTATTTATTGGTAATCCAAATGATCTGGAATTTTAACTGGAGATCTGAAACTCAATCATAAACAACATGTAAAATTTTCATAATTTTTGGATGCGTTTAGACCTTATCAGTAGATGAATTACAATAATATTTTTATGACAGAAAATTCAGCTGAAATAAGAGAAAGTATAGTGAGGGGTCAATGTGCAATTGACCCAAGTAGCTCAATTGCTCTATATGGTCAACCTAACACACTAGAAACTCTCATAATTCGTGATTCATTCCATAGAAATGAAATCCTAGAGAGAGAGGGAGAGTTAGGGTTTGAGAGGAGAAAGTGATGGAGATGCTGACCTAGGGTTTTGCGGTCCGAGGAATGATGAAATCATATAAGTTTAGCTTCTTTGGATATAGTTTCATGGTGAATCTTCTCTCAGATGTCAATATTCCATCCCTACCCTATTTGGATTTGAAATCATATCAAATCAAGTCCTTTTCTCACTCTTTCTCTACTAATCTTCGATTCTAGGGTTTCTGAGTTGAAAGGAAGAAGAATCGGGTGAATTGCTAGGGATTTGATATGAGATCGAGATTTTCAGGTATGAGCTGTGTTTTAAAGGTATTTTCACACCTTAGGGTGAGTGGGAACTTCCTTTAAATAGTATACTGCACAAAAATTGGTTAAATCATCCATAATCTTTAATTGCTTAGTATGCGACTACAAACCCTGAATTGTCTGTTTGATCTAAGTTGTTGCAAAATGATATGAAATGTATTCTTCCTCTATTTTTTTGAATTTCAGATGATAAATTCATATTATAAATCTATACAATACATACTAATGAGAATTTCCTAAGTATTCACAAAGGCTATAAGAGTAAACTGAAATATAGGGAATTTGTCTGTGACTGAAATTGCTGTATAATTAAATAGAGAAATTTATTTATCTGGATCCCCTTGGTTATGAATGATTGTTTATCTAAATGCGTAGTACATATATGTCAGATACTATTTTGGATTTCATGTGATGTGAACAATGTTTGCTTGATATCTTCGTAAAGAGGGTGAAGCCCTATATGAGTGGAAAGTTGGAAATTTGTGAATAAATATGGTGAAATCCATTTGAAGTGTTTTTCTTGGCATCATAGACTCTATTTATGCAATGTTATTATTTATTCATAATATCTCAATGAATGGCATGGAAAACCCTAATTTAGCTCAATTTGAGGATTTCATACATATGTTGATTGTATATGACTTGTTTAAAGAAATCTGTATTTAGTGGATGTTTATGACATATTAAATCCTTATGAGAGCCATGTGATAAGTGAATGAGGTAAATGAAATCCTAAGGATAGGGTGTTCAATTAATTAAGCATTTTTATTACCATGTTCTCAATATGAGATGCACAACCCAGGATTTGGGTCGATGTGCACATTTTCCAAGAAAGTGCAAATAATTTATGGGTGCAAATGATGATTACTCGTATGCCAAGTAATTAAATCTTATCAATATATTAAGATGTTTAATTGCATGATTCTAGTGTATAAGTGCCAAATGGACATGCATTATGTTTATTAAGAACTTTAGTCTGCCTGAATTTACAGTATGTTGATTTCTCAATAAATTATAATGTTTTAAATATAATGCTATGCCAAGTTTAGAATGATGTACATGTTGTATTGTAAACTTTAATTAAATAGACACAGTACCATAGAGATATCAGAGTCAAGTATAAGTAAGAGAAAGGTACAATGTAGAAAGAGATTTCCAAGAATAATAAAACAATAGACATAGGTGCCCTGAACGCCGTAGATTCCCTACAGATGTCTGCACTGTAGGAAGGAAATGATCCACCCTGGCAGCGACCAATATACAGGGATCAGATCACACCCATAGAGCGTGTGGGGAGATGAAGCCCTTGGGGAAGTCTACTAAGAGAAGATAGGTTACCTAACATGATCCAGAGTTCCCGGTGGTAACCTAGATGTACCCACAGAGCGTACCAAGATGAGGCCCACAGAGCGTCTTAGACCCTCCGCCTATGTACTCAGCCTAGAAGGAGAGGTCCAGTTAAAGGCCATCTATTTAGCCGCCTTAGTCAGACGCGACAGTTCGAGTCAAGCAGACCCGAATTCAGTTCTAGGCTTAGCTTCCCAGGTTTTAAGCTAAGTCTTGTACGGTGAGATCATAGTTCGCTATGAGTCTTCATATGTAGAGTACACTACATATGATCAGGGCATAAGCTAAAATATGTTCATATAGGTTTAAAGAGTTTCTTATAAGTAAGAAAGGCTAAGAAAGATTCGAGTACAGTTTCCCAACAATTATTCTTTGTATGTTTCTGAATTATTTGTTCTCGTTGAAATTAATCAAGCATGCTCATATATTGATTTACTCTTGTTGATATCTAGAGTATCTTGCCATATTTATGATTGTCAATGATCAATCTCTTTAAAGCTTACTGCTGTTATAATTGATATCAGTTGCTTAAAAGTATATCTATAATTATATCAGTGCTTTAGACTATTTCTTTGAAGTACTCATTCACTGAGCGAGTAGGCTCACCCCTCTACTCACAATTTTTAGGGAAACCATGTGGACTTGAAGAAGGTCAAAGCATCAGAGTAGATCTACCACAAGAGTTAAGTTTGAATATAGTTAAGTTCAGTCGGTCCTTGTCACTCTAGGTCCTAGTATAGATGTGAGAGTGTGTAAGTAATGTTTTGTATATTTGTTTCCTTAATAAGAGAGAATGTATCGGATTATCATGTCGTATGTACCTGAGAATGAATGTATGGATGTGTATCATTTATGTTGATATCATATTAAAGAAATCAATGTTTAGATTCCCTTATAAAGTTAGTTTATGTGGTTCAATGCGAGAAAACAAAGAGTTTGAAAAAGAAGAAAAAGTTAAGGGTGATCTTTGTATTACGTTAAATCCTCAGTTTATGCCCTAATCTCATGATTAGTGGTAATCGTGAGATCGGGGGTGTAACAATAGGCATCCTTAACATTGGACACATGAAAAGTAACTTGAAACCTCGTGCTTGACTTCTTCCTTATCCATAAAGTCTTGCATGTCCATGGACACCATTATACATGACACATGGAAAGTCTCATAGACACCTCATACTTGACCTCTTTCTTTATATAGCCATATATACCCCTTCCCAACTGCAAATTCGAAAACTCTTGCTCTCCTTTATTTCCTCTAGCTTAGAGCATCATTCCTACTCTGTTTGGCCACGAAGGTGCTATCCCAGGGTAAAAGGAGGTGCCTAACTTGGTGAAGAAGGCTCCTAGGATTCCAAATTTCTCTATTAGGATTTCTTAAGCTCCTCCTTGGTGATTTTGACCAAAATTAGTAAGTATCTTCCTTTCCTTCCCTATTTTCATGTTGTTAGTCTTCCTTCCACCTTCCTCCAGGTCTGAACCAAGACCTTCGATGGTGAAACCCCACCTAGAACCCATAAAAACCTCATCTCCATGTTCTTTTGTTAGGGTTTTTCACCTCTAAAGTGGAGAAGGTGCTTCTTGCTCGAGATAGGAGCTTTGTTGGAGAAACCACCCTCCCTAAGCTTGGGAACCTTACTTATTAGACCTTTCCACATTCCCTAGAGGTTCTTTGGAGGCCTAGGCTTGACTTGGACTATTTAGACTCTGAAGTTGAGGTATGATGTATCCCTTATTCTTCTATGTTGATCAATTCACCTATGCTTATTCATTCTCTTTGTCTTATGGATATTAGCCTATACATAATGTCTTTTCTTTTGAAAATCATGGTTCATGTGAACTACCTTATTTGATATTGATCATGTGATCATGGATATTCTTTTGAACTCTTATCTTATGCTTTGTTCATGATGGAACTCTAAAATATGACGTGATGTCTTTTGCCCACATATGAGGTGGATGTATATGTTGATCACTTATGTGGTGACTAGTTTATATATTCTGACTATACTTTCTACTTGCCTCTACATTCTACATGCTATGTGATTTAGTAGCACTAGAGTAGTGCAATTGCATAATTTTTTATGGCAGATGTGTTATTTCCTACTGAGCAGATGTGATATTTCCTGCTCTTTTGGGATGGAAAGGAACCTCATACCCAGGGCAAGATGTGTGATTATTGGCCCATATTTTATATATTTGGGAGATTGGCAGTATTCCTTTCTCTATCAGGTTTTAAGTTTATGAGACTTGGCCGCCTTTGTGTTTATATTGTTCTAAGGGTATGTTTATCTCACATGCATGTAGGTTAATGATATGGGGTGTGTGCCCTAATTCTTTACCCATGCTTGTGTGGCACAATATTTATGTTTTATTAATGGAAAATATTCTTTTGTTATCATATGATTTCAATTCCTTTGATACCCATTTGGGTGGTCCTTATCCTTTATATGGGAAGCCTTTTATATATGATGTCCTTTATTCCATATATTGCTCAATTTCCTATTTAGTATACACATACCAGCCTTTACTGATGTCATCTATTTTCTCTTCTTGCTGGGGTATGCTTCCAACCCTAGGTGAAGGACTTGGATGATAAGCAATGAAGTTTTAGACTAGCGTAAGGAGTTAAAGCTTGGAGACAAATTTGTTATGGTTTAGATTTTCCTCTACTTAGATCCTTATGTTGTATCATACATGTAAACCCTTACGGGATATTATGATGTACTTCTGTAATAACCTTGTTATAAATTTAATATAGTCAACATTTTTATTCCATTGCTATACTTTGGTTGTTTTGAATACCATTTATTGAAATTTGAAAATGTTACACCTATTCCAGCATACCTTTGAGTGTGTTTGGAATGGATGTTTTATTATTCAATTTTTCTTTAGTAAGGGGGTGATCCCTCCTCCTTACAGCATGGTATCATATCTCATGGTAGTTGGAATCAGACTATTTCAATCTTATCTCCCTAGTTAGAATCCTTGCCTTACCTTTAAGTGACATGTTTTCCCTAGAGTTGATCAAATACGATGAAGGGTTGATTTAGGATCCTATAGTTTCACATTAGAATAATGATGAATAGATCCGTAAAATACTTACAACTAAAGGATGCATAAGTAACCATAGTAACTTACGGTTGTTTAACTTGGCCTTTAGGTAGCTACTAGGACATGAAGTTGAACGCAAAGGTGTCTAGAAAGGATCCGTGTTTGGGGGCTGGAAAGATTTTCCTCCGCACCACTAGCTTGGTTTACAAGGAATCCCGAATCCATATGAACTGGCCTGGCCTGAGCTGATATGAATTATTCAAAATAACATGCTTTTAGGCAATAGTAGCCTTAGACATCTATATGATTCATCTTTAGGGACCCTAATATGTTGAACTTGTCTCCCAAGTGCAAATACTTGTTTGAGGATAGACAAGAGCAAGTTAACCCATAGTTCATAGTTAGTCTTTGCAAGTTATGTTTTTTTTGCATGATGCTTATGTAGTTGGATGTAAGGAAGTGTAGTTGAACCTTTTGTACCTAAAAAATAGTTTTGACTTAATAAGATGAATCCTTTAAGGGGTGGTGAATAAGTTGATTTATTATATGTGGATATTTTGATTTCGAGGACAAAATCCCTTTAAGGGGTGGTGTGCTGTAACATACTAGATCTCGGACCCTACCTTGGAAGTTGATATTTTGGACTTAGCCAAACAAGGTTGAAGGTTAGACCTAAATAGATGTTTAGTATAACCCCAATGAGCTAATTCATGTATAGATCACCTTAGTGTAACCTAATATTTTAACATTAATCTTAGGCTTATAATAAATACATAATATATGCCACATAACTCATTTTGGTGGTAATATGAAAACAAGGAACTTAATTGGATAAATAATTTAGATAATGGGTCGTTAATGGGCCATATGTCATATCTCATAAAAATAAGTCTCAAAAGTGGAAACAAACTTCAAATTCAAAATCTACATATCAAAATTAGCCTACATGTCAAATTTCATCTAATTTGGACACCTTAAAATATTAGGATAAGTTTAGGAGAGAGAAAATGAGTAAACGGAATAAGTAATGAATAACATGATTATATAACTTAAAAATATGGAAATAATGGAAAATTCATATTCAACACATCAAAATAACTTGTGGATGAAGTTTGGTCCAATTTGGATGTTGTTTGTGTAAGTTATGCAATTTTAGGTATATTCTGGACTTTTCTACAATTTACCCAATTGGGAGATTTTCTTTGCAAATTGTCACAAGCATTATAATCCTTATATATTACCTTACCATTCTCGAGTTTTTGAACCATAGGGTTCCTAGTTGCACCTTGGTTTGAAGGTGTTTCTTTCCAAGGGCATTTTAGAGATTACTCTCTTTATAAATGAGCTTATCTTTAGAAGCTATCAACCAATGGGGTTATTTCTTTGATTGGAGGTTGGTTGGGATGGCCTATAAGTGTCCATAAACTGAAATTTGATATTCAATAAGCCTCTATGAGCTGTCCTCTTGCATGGCCATGAAATCCCTAGGCTAAGGACACATGGAAAGCTCCATGGACACCTCATGCTTGACTTCTTCCTATCCATAAAGGTTTGCATGCCCATAGGCACCCTTAACATTGGACACATGGAAAGTAACTTGAAACCTCATTCTTGAATTATTACTTATCCATAAAGGCTTGCATGTCCATGGACACCCTTATACATGACTTATGGAAAGTCTCATAGACACCTCATACTTGACCTCTTTCTTTATATAGCCATATCTACCCCTTCCCAACTCCAAATTCAAAAAATCTTGCTCTCCTTTATTTCCTCTATCTTAGAGCATCATTCCTACTCTATTTTTCCATGAAGGTTCCATACCAAGGTAAAAGGAGGTGCCTACCTTGATGAAGAAGGCTCCTAGGGCTCCAAATTTCTCTATTTAGGATTTCTTAAGCTCCTCTTAGTGATTTTGACCAAAACTAGTAAGTATCCTCCTTTCCTTCCCTATTTTCATGTTGTTAGTCTTCCTTCCACCTTCCTACAGGTTGGAACCAAGACCTTCCATGGTGAAACCCCACTTAGAACCCATAAACACCTCATCTCCATGTTCTTTTGTTAGGGTTTTTCACCTCTAAAGTAGAGAAGGTGCTTCTTGCTCGATATATGAGCTTTGTTGGAGAAATTAGCCTCCCTAAACTTGAGAACCTTACTTAATGGACCTATCCACATTCCCTAGAGGTTCTTTAGAGGCCTAGGCTTGACTTGAACTATTTAGACTCTAAAGTTGAGGTATGATGTATCCCCTATTCTTCTATGTTGAGCAATTCACGTATGCTTATTCATTCTCTTTGTCCTATGGACATTAGCCTATACACAATGTCTTTTCTTTTTAAAATCATGATTAATGTGAACTACCTTATTTGATATTGATCATGTGATCATGGATATTATTTTAAACTCTTATCTTATGCTTTTTTCATGATGGAACTCTAAAAGATGACATGTGATGTCTTTTATCCACATATGAGGTGGATGTATATGTTGGTCACTTATGTGGTGACTAGTTTATATATTCTGACTATACTTTCTACTTTCCTCTACATTTAACATGCTATGTGATTTAGTAGCACAAGAGTAGTGCAATTGCATTAGTTTTTATGGCAGATGTGTTTCCTACAGAGTAGATGTGATATTTCTTGCTCTTTTGGGATGGAAAGGAACCTCATACCCAGGGCAAGATGTGCGATTCTTGGCCCATGTTTTATATATTTTGGAGATTGGAAATATTCCTTTCTCTATCAAGTTTCAAGTTTATGAGACTTGGCCGCCTTTATGTTTATATTGTTCTAGGGCTATGCTTATCTCACATGCATGCAGGTTGATGATATGGGGTGTGTGCCCTAATTCTTTACATGTGCTTGTGTGGCACAATCTTTATGTTTTATTAATGGTAAGTATTCTTTTGTTATCATATGATTTCAATTCCTTTGATACCCATTTGGGTGGTCCTTATCCTTTATATGGGAATCCTTTTATATTTGATGTCCTTTATTCCATATATTGCTCAATTTCCTATTTAGTATGCACATACCAGCCTTTGCTGATGTAATCTATTTTCTCTTCTTACCGGGGTATGCTTCCAACCCTAAATGAAGGACTTGGATGATAAGGGATGAAGTTTTGGACTAGCTTAAGGAGTTAAAGCTTGGAGACAAAGTTGTTATAGTTTAGATTTCCCTCTACTTATGTCCTTATGTTGTATCATACATGTAAACCCTTACGGGATATTATGATGTACTTTTGTAATAACCTTGTTATAAATTGAATATAGTCAATATTTTTATATCGCTGCTATACTTTGGTTGTTTTGAATACCATTTATTGAAATTTGAAAATGTTACACCTATTCCAGCATACCTTTGAGTGTGTTTGGAATGGATGTTTTATTCTTCAATTTTTCTTTAGTAAGGGGATGATCCCTTTGATAACACCCAAATCTACGCATATTACCTATGCATTTTATCTATAGTTTCATGTCACTTTGGTCTTAATATGTCCAATAATGCTAATGTTTTATGCTTTCTTTCTCTCATTAGATAATGTAGTTAGAATAGCCAATAATGTAGCCAATTTTGCCAATTTTGGGACTTGTAGGCACCGAACCAGACAATACATCTATTCTCCAAAGATTTCTCCCCGACACATGGTTTTTTGCAGCAGCTATGAACCCCCCACGATCGTGGCAATCCACCCTGACCATGACCGTGGCAATCAGGCACGACCGTGGTGCCCACCACGACTGTGACCTTCAAAACCGTGACCGCGGTCCTCGCCACGACCGTGGCCATCTGCCATGATCGTGGCCATCCACCTTTGCCACGACTATGGCCAATAACCGTGACCGTGGTCTTCAACACCATGACTACGATCCCTCGCCACGACCGTAGCCAATAACTGCGACCGTGGGCTTCAACACCGCGACTGCGGTCTTCATCTTCAACAACAGCGACCGCGATTATTCACCACGACTGTGGCCATCCGCCACGGCCGTGGCCAATAATCGTGACCACGGTTCCCAATAATCGTGACCACTATTTTTCTTTCCACAACCGCGACCGCGATTCCTCACCATAGCCGTGTCCTTTCGCTACGACCGTGGCTGACTCCTTCCACCATGACTGTGGCCTCGCGCCACGACCATATTGCCAGACTGCGACCACAATCTTCATCACCACGACCACAATCTTCATCATCACGACCGCGATTTCCACTCCATGAACCATGACTGTGGTGTTGGCCACGACCGTGGCCGACCCCATGACCTGCTGGCTGCGGCCTGCAGTCTGCCTCTATAAATAGGTGTCCCCTCACTTATTTGAGGGGGGACCTCGACCAAGGACGCCAAGAGGATGCTGCTCTGAGATCTGAAGGTTCCCAGAGTTCTGTGGGAGAGTCCATAGGTCTAAGAAGGCCAAAGAGTTCACCCTACGCCCTCCTCGTCAGCGAGCTTCCAATATCCACCACTCTCCATCATCCCCTGGTCTTCGATCTCTAAGGGTGGAAGCTGAGGAGTGAGAAGACCCACGACCTCCATCGTCCTCCATCTCCGTTCACCCACCAAGCTGTTGTTCGGGGCGGATCTAGAGAGAAAGAGGACCAAGGAGTCCAGATCTGATCAAGGAGGAGGACCAAAAGATGAGATCCAGTCTATACAGAGGCAAAGGAGCGAGAGCCACCTCTCCTCCATGAGATAAATCTCTTCTTCTTCCCGTTTCTTCTACTGTGTTTCTTAGTTTCTTGTACAATGATGTTCTTCTAACTTTGTTCAGTGCCGACTATTCCTGTCCATGGCTAGTTGAGCTCCTTCTTGGATATGTAACCATAAGCTGGGCTGTTACACCCCGATCTCACAATTTCCTCAAATCATGATATTAGGGCGTAAGATAGGATTTATATGTAACACAAAGAACACCCTTAATTTTTCTTTTCTTTTAAACTCTTGTTTCTTCGCATTAAACCACATAAAACATTTTAACAAGGGAATCTGAACATTTCTTCTACTAATCAGACTTTAATAGAAAAGATACATGTATAAACATTCATAATGTCTTTCACACATTATGCACATGAAACTTGCTAATTAGCATACATATCAAAGAGGAACAAAATTACACATCGTAAATACAACTCTCTTTCTCTTATCCCTTACTGAGGACCTAGAGTGACAAGGACCGACTGACTCAACTAATCTTGTACTCAACTCTTGTGGCAGATCTACACTGAAGCTCTGATCATCTCCAAGTCCATGCGGTTAACCCTAAAAATGTTTGAGTAGAGGGGTGAGCCTACTCACTCAGTGAATGAGTACTTCATGGAAACAGACTAACGCACCAATGTGATTACAAATATAATTTGAGTAAACGATATGAAATTTAACAACAATAAATACTACACTGAGCAGTTCTAAAACAATATAATTGAAATAACAAAGAATGTAAATATTGCATCCAAAGAATAACTACTAGAAGACTATGCTCTAGTCTTCCTAACTCTTTCATTTATAAGGAAATCTGTGAACCTATATGATCATATTTTAGATTATGCCCTGATCTATGCAGTGTACTCTGCATAGAGACTCGCAGTGCACTACGAACACACCGTACAAGACTTAGCGACACACCCGGGAAATGCTAAGTCTGACGCCAGCCCTGTTCTGCTACAGGACCACATGCTCTCCGGCCTACAGGCTCTCCGGCCTCAATGCACTACTCCGAGTGCTCTAGACTCCTCCTCTAACCTGAGTACACAGGCGGAGAGTCTCACTGGGTTACCACCGTGACTCCGCACGGATTAATGTTGAATAACCCCTATTTCTCCAGTGCCACCGTGACTCCGCACGGATTATTGTTGAACACTGCCTCTCTTTCCTCGTGCCACCATGACTCCGCACGGTTGATGTTGGACACGAGTTTCACCCCTAAGAAGCAGATCTGTCAAAGGGGTTCTACGGTGTTCAGGGCACCTAAGTCTAACATTAACATTATAGGTACATGTAAAACAGAAATCATAACTCATTTTACATTTCTCATAAGGCTCACACGGCCTGCCATATCATATCATAAGCAACATCATAACTCATGTATTCAACATATATCATGTCTCAGTAACATCCCTTTCTAGGGCATGTCATATCTCATCACCTGCAATTTATGAGATATGTATTGAAAATAAGAAGCCCTACAGTATGTAGATATCATCTCAGAGAGAACAAGCATATAAAGTTAAATGCACTAGAAACATACAATTCAAAAATTAAGCATCAGCACATCTCATATCGAGACCTTTCATATTGTCATAACATGATTCATTGAACACCCTATCCTTAGGGTTTCATTTGCCTTATTCATTCATCACATGCCAACACCCTACTCTTAGGGTTTCATTTGCCTCATTCACCATTTCATTTACCTTATTCACTTGTCACATGGCCCTTATAATGATCTCATAAGATATAAGCATTCACTAAATAAAGATTGTTTCCAACAAATCATATACAATCAATATAGATATGAAACCATGGAAATTTAACTAAATTTAGGGTTTCCATACCATTCACTGAGATATCATGTATCAAGAATAAAATTCAATTAAGATAACCCATGTGGTACATCCTAACCACTTATAGGATTACCAGTCCTTTTCAATAAGGTTGAAACTCTAGCGATATCTTAATTAGGTCAAACCCTAATTACAACATTTGATATAAATCTAAAAGCATCCTCACTAGGAAGTGTTGTATACATTTCTGTTATGAATCTACCATCAAGGAGTCATTCAAACAGAAAAGGAATCCATATCATATCAATATGCAATAACTTAGATCAAACGGACATTTCAGGGTTTAGAATTCACATGCTAAGCATTTAGGGATTTGGATGCTATAATCAGATTCGTGCATTACAATGTTTGAAGGAAGAACCCACTCACCCTAAGGTGTGAAAACACCTCAAAACCGCAGCTCAACTCAGGGGATCTCGAATTCCTATCAAATCCCTAGCAAATCTCCCAATTCTTCTTCCATTCAACTCGGAAACCTTGAAAATAGGGGATTATGAAGAAAGGGTGAGAAAAGAAGGAATTTCGACATCATCTTGGATCAAATCAGAGCATGGACGGAATCTTGACATGAGAGAGAAGATCCACCATAAAAGTTTATGCAAAGGATCCAAACTTACTTGATTTCACCCTTCCTGGAATCGCAAAACCCTAATTCAGCAATTCCCCCACTTTCTCCACTCAAGCCCTAATTCTCCCTCTCTCTCTAGGAGCTCGTTTCTCTGGAATGAATGACGAAGAATGAGAGGTGCTTGTGTGTGTGGTTTCTCATATAAGTCAATTGAGCTGCTTGGGTCAATTGCATATTGACCCAACACTCAACTTTAATTATATTGGTTGAATATTCAGTTATACAAAAGTTACTGTAATTCATTTATTTCAGAGATCAAACATTCTACAACAATTATGAGAATTTAGCACGTTGTTTATAATTGATATATAAAGCTTCATTTAAAATTTGAGATCATTTGGAGTTACCAATAAATAATTAAAAAATAGAACAGTGCACTGCTATATTGCAGTCTGCAGAATATTCGGCCGAGTTTGTCCTGCACAAAACTCGACCGACACCCTTACTGTAGAGATCAAAAGTCATCCAAAAATTATGCCAATTTAACAGAGTGTCTAAAACTATGTTTTTCAAGCACAATTAAAATTTGAGATCAATTGGATATACCAATAAAAAGATAAAATTCAATTACCACACTGCTGTATAATTCTGGAAATGTGATCGGTCGAGTTTGAAACTCGGCCGATAAACAGGTCAGAGCATTCTTCAAAATTCTGATATTTTCCAATGTTGTTCAAATTTTATATATCCAAATCATATCCAAATTTGAAGTAAATCAGAGTTACACATAAAATACTAAAAATCATTTAGTGAGACATTCTACTTATCAAATTCTGTATTCATGCATCATTAAAACCCTATTTTGGGCCGATTAGGGTTTATGTTTCTCAAACCCTAATTCTCAAGACAAAAGAACATTTAGACTTCTTATCATAGTTAAAACATCCTAATTGTGTTATCGTCATTAATTAGATTTCAAGAATGATTATTCCAATTAATCTTTGCAATTGTCTAGGTAAACCCTAGTTTACCAATTAAGCTCAGATGGGGTCGTAACAACTCTCCCCCCCTTAGAATGTTTCGTCCTCGAAACATGAAACTACAAGAAAGATACATTCAAGGTTATTCTAAACTTCTAAATCCTTCCATGCCATTATATTCTTGTATTTCATACCCGAATGTAGTTTTCAACATTAGATCTTTTAATTCTTTACTAACTCACAACATATCTCAAATAGTTCTCAATGATATCAAGCAAATTCTTTATGCCACAGTCAAACATAGATTGCAAAGATAAACCACCACGCTTTCGCTATGCAACTCTGATACTATGATACAACTATCTCAACTTATGCTGCTCAGAGAGTTCTATTGTTCTGTATCACCTTTAAGTGACAAAAGCAAGTTCACCATGCTGTTTTAAACTTTAATAACATGTTACTCAGATAGCAAAACAGTCTTGAATTAAAAGACTAAATTCAACAATCAATTGCACAATACTACTCTTGGCATCCCCATTGGGTCATGGATGCATGAGGTGAAGCATTACCACCTCATTCCATACTATCCTGTTTCGATCCTGGGACCTGTGGGTTATGGGCCCACACACAATTCAAAGTGTAACCATCGCATTATATCATTTTAGGGTTTCAACAACAGTAATAAGGTAATCCACAATTGTATCAGTCATTCAAGCATTAATCATACTCAATTACCATCACTCAGTTATATTAGAGCTAGGTATAACAAGCTACACCTCATTAGGGTTACTTGTCCAAACAATCTAATTATCATCCCTTTCTTTTAATATGAGTGAATATGTATGACTACCTTGTTCAGGGTATCTCTCCATGTGTTCTGACATCATCCAAACCGTATCACCATATCAAAAATACACAATAGTAAGATGCATATCAGGTATGAGTTACTACAACTATCATACGCCTTTAATTTAACATATAGCTTGCACACATACACTGACATCATATGTAGAACCAACTTTCATACCTTAGTATGCCTTCAACAAATCATACATGTAAAAACAAATTCACATATTACACAAAGCTAGTGTTTTCCCATATCTCTCTGCTCATTCATTACTTCTATACTTTTTGCTACCTATCCTTTTCATATGATTATATACAATAAACATCATTAACATTGAAGCATTTAAGATAGGAATAGATTATTCATCATTCTTGCTATCACACAAGAATTTATTTCTTATCATACTTCATCATATTGTATGTCACTATTACATTCACTAGATGACCCCACCAAGGTAGTTATGCACCATATATGATTCATTTTCTTATCATTTCATTCCCACCTTGCTCTCAATAAGGAATATATGAAAGAGAAGATGATTTTAAGACTTGGAAAACTTGTATTCAAACATTCCCTTAATACATTCTCGTATGTAGATTTACTTAGTTATCAACAAAGATATTTGATTAATTAGCACTTGCTTGAATCTCACAACCTCTTTATTTTATAACTTCTCCATCATATTTCAAACCCTTTCTTACGTTTCATAGCCCTCTTACCATATACTACTCTTTAACCCGTCATCTTTAATTCTAAATTTTTCTCTTATGACCATGTTGCTTATTCATATGTATGGTCATGTATACCATGTTGCACATATTTCCTCCTTTATCTTTATACTATTGTGAAGTTAACGTTCTAAATTAATAGTCCTTCTATTAGTTTTTCCTCATGTTGAATACATTACATATTCTTCATTTTTAAATCAAGTGGATCATGCATGGGTCAAACATAGTTTCTCTTTCAATCAAGTTTTTCTCTCCTGAATACAGTTTACCTTTGTATGACTTATTCATTCGTTAAACTACACCTATGTTCTTTGCTTAGAAACTAGTTTGTTGTTCTAGTCTTATGAATTACATGTTCATACGATTCTCTTTACTTTTACTCATTTGAAGACTCTTTACTTCTATGGACCTATTGAAAGCTCACTCTATTCTTGTACTTAGCCTTTGCTTTAGAGTTCATAAAAGCATTATACTCTATTATATGATTCATTCTTCATGATTGATTCTTGTTATCTTGAACCATACATACATACATTTCACATATCTTTTCTATATTTCATATGTATAGTTCATGCAAAATTAATCAATAAACTGATTATAAGCTTCATATCATGTTCTATTATTCCCAATTAAGGGTTTCACATTTGAGACCCCAAAGTTAAACCTCAGATATCAGTTTCAACTAATTATTAGTTGTTCTGATCATGCCCATATGTTTCAACATCTTACTGTATGTACATTCTTACTCTGATGTGGGTCTAATTATTCCAATTCTATTCTTATTATGCTATTGATAGGATTCATTAGATCCTAATAACGCATCCTGCCAACCGGACCAGGCCAAACCTGAAATCCTGAAGCCAAGAACTACAAAGGATTACATTCTTCCTGAACTGCCACTCACAGCTCAGAAACTCGGCCGATTGGTCAGAAACTCGGCCGATTGCTTCACAACTCGGCCGATCCGCTTGAAACTCGGTCGATCAACTTGCCGTTTGATTTCCTGAAAAAGGAAACTCGGCCGAATTACATAAAACTCGGCCGATCAGTTTGCTGTTCGATTGCCTATTAAGGAAACTCGGCCGAATCACATACAACTTGGCCGAATCGCGTACAGACTGAAAACCTAAACAGACCTGCTGATGTCAATTTCATTCAAATCAGCGGGCAAAACCATAGAAACAAAAGCCCATTCAAAGGTCAATTCTAGTCTACTTGTTACAAAGAATAAAATCAATAAATGCTACAATTGCATAGTGTACAACAGATATTAAAGACCCATATTTCAAAGTATTGAATATTTCAATTCAAACATATAAGATCATTTCTGTACATTTCCAACAAAAGCAACATTATGAAATGTAAGTTCTATCTCCTTTTGCATTTATGCTCTTAATTCTTGTTTCTTTTCTCATTTTCTAACCCTAACATTTCTAGGGTTCATCTCTAGCCCATTCTTCCACTGTATACCTGGCCAGGGTATACGTGAGAGAATAGACAGAGTAGCTTGTACTGGTTGATCCAAGTACTCAGATATCGGGCCAGGATATCCAAATACTCAAATCCCCAAAGCTAACATCAAACATCTCCTATCTGCCACACAGAGGACTCTAACTTACTAACTTAATGGTCCTTGACAACTCACCCTAAGCTCTGATACCAAGCTGTTACACCCCGATCTCACAATTTCCTCAAATCATGATATTAGGGCGTAAGATAGGATTTATATGTAACACAAAGAACACCCTTAATTTTTCTTTTCTTTTAAACTCTTTTTTCTTCGCATTAAACCACATAAAACATTTTAACAAGGGAATCTGAACATTTCTTCTACTAATAAGACTTTAATAGAAAAGATACATGTATAAACATTCATAATGTCTTTCACACATTATGCACATGAAACTTGCTAATTAGCATACATATCAAAGAGGAACAAAATTACACATCGTAAATACAACTCTCTTTCTCTTATCCCTTACTGAGGACCTAGAGTGACAAGGACCGACTGACTCAACTAATCTTGTACTCAACTCTTGTGGCAGATCTACACTGAAGCTCTGATCATCTCCAAGTCCATGCGGTTAACCCTAAAAATGTTTGAGTAGAGGGGTGAGCCTACTCGCTCAGTGAATGAGTACTTCATGGAAACAGACTAATGCACTAATGTGATTACAGATATAATTTGAGTAAACGATATGAAATTTAACAACAATAAATACTACACTGAGTAGTTCTAAAACAATATAATTGAATAACAAAGAATGTAAATATTGCATCCAAAGAATAACTACTAGAAGACTATGCTCTAGTCTTCCTAACTCTTTCATTTATAAGGAACTCTGTGAACCTATATGATCATATTTTAGATTATGCCCTGATCTATGCAGTGTACTCTGCATAGAGACTCGCAGTGCACTACGAACACACCGTACAAAACTTAGCGACACACCCGGGAAATGCTAAGTCTGACGCCAGCCCTGTTCTGCTACAGGACCACAGGCTCTCCGGCCTCAATGCACTACTCCGAGTGCTCTAGACTCCTCCTCTAACCTGAGTACACAGGCGGAGAGTCTCACTGGGTTACCACCGTGACTCCGCACAGATTAATGTTGAATAACCCCTATTTCTCCAGTGCCACCGTGACTCCGCACGGATTATTGTTGAACACTGCCTCTCTTTCCTCGTGCCACCATGATTCCGCACGGTTGATGTTGGACACGAGTTTCACCCCTAAGAAGCAGATCTTTCAAAGGGGTTCTACGGTGTTCAGGGCACCTAAGTCTAACATTAACATTATAGGTACATGTAAAATAGAAATCATAACTCATTTTACATTTCTCATAAGGCTCACACGGCCTGCCATATCATATCATAAGCAACATCATAACTCATGTATTCAACATATATCATGTCTCAGTAACATCCCTTTCTAGGGCATGTCATATCTCATCACCTGCAATTTATGAGATATGTATTGAAAATAAGAAGCCCTGCAGTATGTAGATATCATCTCAGAGAGAACAAGCATATAAAGTTAAATGCACTAGAAACATACAATTCAACAATTAAGCATCAGCACATCTCATATCAAGACCTTTCATATTGTCATAACATGATTCATTGAACACCCTATCCTTAGGGATTCATTCGCCTTATTCATTCATCACATGACAACACCCTACTCTTAGGGTTTCATTTGCCTCATTCACCATTTCATTTACCTTATTCACTTGTCACATGGCCCTTATAATGATATCATAAGATATAAGCATTCACTAAATAAAGATTGTTTCCAACAAATCATATACAATCAATATAGATATGAAACCATGGAAATTTAACTAAATTTAGGGTTTCCATACCATTCACTGAGATATCATGTATCAAGAATAAAATTCAATTAAGATAACCCATGTGGTACATCCTAACCACTTATAGGATTACCAGTCCTTTTCAATAAGGTTGAAACTCTACCGATATCTTAATTAGGTCAAACCCTAATTACAACATTTGATATAAATCTAAAAGCATCCTCACTAGGAAGTGTTGTATACGTTTCTGTTATGAATCTACCATCAAGGAGTCATTCAAACAGAAAAGGAATCCATATCATATCAATTTGCAATAACTTAGATCAAACGGACATTTCAGGGTTTAGAATTCACATGCTAAGCATTTAGGGATTTGGATGCTATAATCAAATTCGTGCATTACAATGTTTGAAGGAAGAACCCACTCACCCTAAGGTGTGAAAACACCTCAAAACCGCAGCTCAACTCAGGGGATCTCGAATTCCTATCAAATCCCTAGCAAATCTCCCAATTCTTCTTCCATTCAACTCGGAAACCTTGAAAATAGGGGATTATGAAGAAAGGGTGAGAAAAGAAGGAATTTCGACATCATCTTGGATCAAATCAAAGCATGGAAGGAATCTTGACATGAGAGAGAAGATCCACCATAAAAGTCTATGCAAAGGATCCAAACTTACTTGATTTCACCCTTCCTGGAATCGCAAAACCCTAATTCAGCAATTCCCCCACTTTCTCCACTCAAGCCCTAATTCTCCCTCTCTCTCTAGGAGCTCGTTTCTCTAGAATGAATGACGAAGAATGAGAGCTGCTTGTGTGTGTGGTTGCTCATATAAGTCAATTGAGCTGCTTGGGTCAATTGCATATTGACCCAACACTCAACTTTAATTATATTGGTTGAATATTCAGTTATACAAAAGTTACTGTAATTCGTTTATTTCAGAGATCAAACATTCTCCAACAATTATGGGAATTTAGCACGTTGTTTATAATTGATCTATAAAGCTTTAGTTAAAATTTGAGATCATTTGGAGTTACCAATAAATAATTAAAAAATAGAACAGTGCACTGCTATATTGCAGTCTGCAGAATATTCGGCCGAGTTTGTCCTGCACAAAACTCGACCGACACCCTTACTGTAGAGATCAAAAGTCATCCAAAAATTATGCCAATTTAACAGAGTGTTTAAAACTGTGTTTTTCAAGCACAGTTAAAATTTGAGATAAATTGGATATACCAATAAAAAGATAAAATTCAATTACCACACTGCTGTATAATTCTGGAAATGTGATCGGTCGAGTTTGAAACTCGGCCGATAAACAGGTCAGAGCATTCTTCAAAAATTCTGATATTTTCCAATGTTGTTCACATTTTATATATCCAAATCATATCCAAATTTGAAGTAAATCAGAGTTACACATAAAATACTAAAAATCATTTAGTGAGACATTCTACTTATCAAATTCTGTATTCATGCATCATTAAAACCCTATTTTGGGCCGATTAGGGTTTATGTTTCTCAAACCCTAATTCTCAAGACAAAAGAATATTTAGACTTCTTATCATAGTTAAAACATCCTAATTGTGTTATCGTCATTAATTAGATTGGAAGAATGATTATTCCAATTAATCTTTGCAATTGTCTAGGTAAACCCTAGTTTACCAATTAAGCTCAGATGGGGTCGTAACATGGGCAGTCTATGCACCCGTTCTCGGGTGTAGACAACCCTTGAACACCTCAGCAAGCATCTAGTATGCACATCGACCTCTGTTCCTGTGAGGTCACCCCACTCGTTCTCACGACATGTGACTAAAACCATCAACCATATGTCATCGACCCTCTCTCGAGGAATGACATATCAACACCTCAGAATATGCTAATTTCCCTCTTGGGTCTTATAATATTTCGGGATGTTAGGAACATAATAACTTGGATCGTCCTCCTCTCAGGTTTGGATCCAAACTATCGTATCTTAGCTATTCCTACAACGGGTCTCTCGATACAGGTAGAAATAGCAGTTCAAGCGAGTAAGAGATCAACCAAACTTGCAATCATAACTTAGAAAGAGAAAATAGAACATGCAACATACTATATATGATATGAATCTACTTGCTTAAGGAAAAAGTACATAACCATATCCAACACGGACTACATAGCCAAGAAGGAGCTCAACTAGCCATGGACAAACATAGTCAGCACCGAACAAAGATGGAAGAACATTATTGTACAAGAAACCAAGAAACATAGCAGAAGAAAGGGAAAGAAGAAGAGATTTAGCCCATGGAGGAGAGGTGGCTCTTGCTCCTTTGCCTCCGTATAGGCTGGATCTCGTCTTTTGGTCCTCCTCCTTGATCAGATCTGGACTCCTTGGTCCTATTTCTCTCTAGATCTGCCCCGAACAACAACTTGGTGGGTGAACGGAGATGGAGGACGATGGAGGTCATGGGTCTTCTCACTCCTCAACTTCCGCCCTTGGAGATCAAAGACCAGGGGATGATGGAGAGTGGTGGAGATTGGAAGCTCGCCGACGAGGAGGGTGTAGGGTGAGCTCTTTGGCCTTCTCAGACCTCTGGACTCTCCCACGGAACTGTGGGAACCTTCAGATCTTGGAGCAGCAGCCTCTCGGCATCCTTGGTCGAGGTCCCCCCTCAAATGAGTGAGGGGACACCTATTTATAGAGGCAAACTGTAGATCGCAGCCAACAGGTCGCGGGGTTGGCCACGGTCGTGGCCAACACTGCGGTCGCGGTTCATGGAGTGGAAATCACAGTCATGGTGATGAAGATCACGATCGCGGTCTGGAGACACGGTCATGGTGTGAGGCCACGGTCATGGTGGAAGGAGTCGGCCATGGTCGTGGCAAAAGGACACGACCGTGGCGAGGAATTGTGGTCGCGGTTGTGGAAAGAAAAATTGTGGTCACGATTATTGGGAACCATGGTCGCGGTTATTGGCCACGGTCGTGGAAGATGGCCACGGTCGTGGTGAATAATCATGGTCACAGTTGTTGAAGATGAAGACCGTGGTTGCGGTTATTGGCCATGGTCGTGGTGGATGGCCACGATCATGGCGGATGGCCATGGTCGTGGAGAGGGATCGCGGTTGTGGTGTTGAAGACTGCGATCGTGGTTATTGGCCACAGTCGTAGCAGACGGCCATGGTCGTGGCGAAGGTGGATGGCCACGATCACAGTTTTGAAGGTCACAGTCGCAGTGGGCACCACGGTCGTGCCTGATTGCCATGGTTGTGGTCAGGGTGGATTGCCACGGTCGTGGCGGGTTCATAGCTGCAGCAAAAAACCATGTGTCAGGGAGACATCTTTGGAGAATAGATGTCTTGTCTGGTTTGGTGCCTGCAAGTCCCAAAATTGGCTAAATTATTGGCTATTCTAACTACATTATCTAATGAGAGAAAGAAAGCATAAAACATTAGCATTATTGGGCATATTAAGACCAAAGTAACACAAAACTATAGATAAAATGCATAGGTAATATGCATAGATTTGGGTGTTATCAACTACCCCAAGCTTAAAACTTGCTTGTCCTCAAGCAAGACTGTGCTCAAAGAACAAAAAGATAACATCCAAATTAAGCTTTGCAATAGATGCTAAGGCTAAGAAAAATAGTTTAAAGCATCAATACTCCTAATCCATGTCGTTTCAGAACAAACCCCCACCAATAATGCACAATCCTGCCAAAGCAAGATCAAAGAGTGTCCAGGAAAAATTAAGAGAATTCACCACAGCCTGCCGATACTCGTGAGGGTTTGAATCATAATTATTAAACATGAAAGAATTGTTACATTGGTGATCACGTGGGTGATGAGCAATGAGCCATCACCATGAATCCATGCATACCAATCAGGAATACCATGCCTCTCACTTATTCATGTCCTTAAGAAACAAAGCAAAAAGACTCTAATGACTTCTGAGGATCCCAATCTGTGTCAGGTTGGTCCATGTAGCGAGCAACAGTCCCTGCAGTCCAAAATAGTTGGTCCAAAGCAGTGCGATGAACTCCTCATACTGTGCTCGAACCAACCCTACTACTGAGATGATCTCATAGTCTTCTAGGGGTTCCTAGTGACTCTCTAATGAGCTTTTGGAGTGGTACTTCCAGGCACGACATACCCACGTTCATGAGCACAGTCATACACAGGCTGGACACCATCCTCGAATCTCCTAAAAGAGAAAACAAGCGCTCATTTATTGTTCACCCTCAGGCTTTTATCATCTACATTCTATTTTGTAGGCATGGGTGAGAACTATATAGATATTTTGGGATTTTGTGGGCGGCCAAGCCTCTTTTGTACACTTTTTTTTAATATTTTTCATCTTTTTGACTCAATCTAAGGTGAGAGGGTGCATAGTCCATCAAGGAAAAACACTTCATCTTGATCATAGCTCAAAGCCCATCATGATCCACTTGACACCTGTGTGAAAAGTTGCAATTATGATTCAAGAATTCTTATAATAGAGGCAAGCTCGTGAATTCATAGCTAGGAGTCTTTAATCGTGTTTTAACTCATTCCAACAGTCATTTACCATGGATATGCCATTCACAACATAGATCAAGGGAATTTATGTGGCAACACATCCCATTATCATACAGATAACGAGGTGTTACGCGAAAACGTGCGGAAATCACCATAACCACAGATTATGAAAATACGAGTTAATCAAAACCGATTGCAGAAAACTGATAAACTATGAAACTATTACTTTCCAGTCCTCATCCTGCACAGAAACATGTCATATATACATACACGAGATCTGATACGTGTTCACAACTTACTGAAACAACTGTCCATCCATCACATGGGTTCATCACCTGTTCATGTACATCGTGGCCCGCATCCGGACAACAGCATGATATACAAACATCTTCGATCATTCATCGTGAAACATCATCAAAACATTGCCAAGGACCTGAGAGTACAGGGATGACTCTAGACTCTACTACAAAACATCCAAAACAACAACATATCCATCGCTTGCCTTCTACTGCTCTTCAAGCTGCTCAGCCGCAACACCACGACCACGACCACGTCTACCTCGACCACCTAAAAACCAGCGGCGTGAGACAATTGAACAATTGTCCCAGCGGGAAACATAACTTCCCACCGCAACTACAAAACCTCAGAAGATAGATTATAACAACAGATAACTAAAAACAGATATAACAAGAGCAGTCTATATATATATATATATACAGCAAAGCTATTCTTACTGACAAGCTTACTAGCTGTACAAAAGCATATAACCAGATGTATTTCAATGAAACATGATTGACAAGATAAGATACATCACTATGTAACATGATTATCAGAACGAGATGTAAAGCTACATAACCTGATTATCAAGATAAGACAGGTTGCCACATGACCTGCAAGGTACAACAGAGATATTTACACAAACAAGGCCTCAACTAATGTTTCGTGTTTGATATGATCAATGAATACTAAACGGCTGTATTACATGTTATTATGCCCCGAGGATTTGAATCGTACCATTAAAATCCAACCTCTGGCTGCGAAGCCCAAGACTGGTGCCATACAAGGTCAATGGAAGAGCCAGACTCCACGACCTCCCACCTCATGGTCAGTACACGAGTACAACACAAGCAGGACCATAGTCACCTGCTGAAGTGGTCAAAGCCACAGGGTCAGCTCCATAGGCTACCCTCACTCTAGCCCGCCTTGGTACATGTCTCGGCGCTAGTAAAACTGAGCCACAGGCCTATTCACCGTACTCTGAGCCATGAACGCATTCATGCTCTCCACATCACATATCCTGAGCCATGGGCCTGTTCACCATGCTCTATATACGTATCTGAGTCTGTAACCGAAGTTACACTCTAACCTCCTTATTTTCAGGCTAGGAGCAACCTACACATATTCAACAATATGCGCTTCCAGGTTAACCCGTAGGAGAACCTATTTCACCATCACCAAGTCCTGACGATGATGGATCTATGGCCAGGGCAAACTACATGATATATTTCTCTGTGATTAATTAGTATCTTTTAGATGGATTGAAGGATTCAACCAAGTTGTATAACATGCAAGATATAACGGAAAGTAAACAACCTTATACTATTATTGAATCACATCAACCTGATCCATCACAAGGATCCAACATCACATGTTACCACTTGGCCTCTTGCCAACCATCTAGATCCATCTCGAGGATCATCACATACCATGGGATCTCAATCCCTCATCATGTACTGTCACTGCCTTTCCAAGGCTCACATCATCATCATGGGACAAACACATCATATATATATAATCTCATAGAACAATTATCAAGTAATGTTACTCATCATATATGTCGCATAGCCCATTCATGGCTACACATTACCTGCATGGTTAGGATACATAATAACCATAGTTTCAACATAAGGAATATGCTCATTATCATGAACTATCATTCGAGATACTCTACTTATCATTATTACACCATTTGCTGTTCAAGTGTATTAAGCACATCATTATCAGACCATATACATGCTTACCCTTATCTCAAGATTATACAAACAACCAAGGTATTCACTTTATATAGAAAGCATGTTGAGTATACACTATTGTTACCAAAGTCATTACTATCATCATCAGCTATCATCATTATTATTTTTATCATTGAGCAAACATTAATGCAACTACCATTTAACATTATCATTAACCATTAAGCATAAGATTCATATCAATATCATGTCATTACTACTCTTGTTACCATCATTACCATTATTAGCATCACCATCTACTATTATCCTTACTGCTATGTCATTAAGCAGACTATTAATGTAACTGTCACTTAGCCACATTATTCCAACATGATCATTATTATTACTTTCACTCACTAGAAAGGCATCACCATCATCTACACGATTAACATCTTTGTTATTATCATCATGGCTATCATTAGTACTACCATGTCATTGTTATCATTAATCAAGATACCACCATCGTTTATTGGTGCATAGCTAACCACTTCCTCATCACCAAGGGCCGTTACCATATGATTACAAGACTCTCACTATAACTCATCACCGCCCTCACTAAAACCTATTAAGGTCTGTCGGTTGACACCCACTCAACCCTATCGGCCATCACCACCCAAGGCTGTCACCCAACATGGCTATCGGCCAGCATGGGTGTCGGCCAACATGGCTATCGGCCAGCACCATCAAACCATCAAGAGACTAGGTCTATCGTCCACCATGAGGAAGAGGATGTCTCTCAACACAAGAAGAACCATCTCGCCCATCATGCTCACCATATCAACCAACACAAGGATCACCATGTTACACATGGTCTATCGTCCATCAAGAACAAGACCATCATGCCGCCCATCACCACCTTATCGGCCCGCCCTACTCTAGCTCACCCTATCGCCCATCACAAGGGTAGGGATATCGCCCAACACCAAGAACAAAGGTGTTGCTCAACACAAGGACCATGTCGCCCAACATGGCCATCATGTCGGCCAACACAAAGAACACCACTATGTCGCCCATCACAAGAACAAAGGTGTTACTTAGCACAAGGACCATGTCGTCCAACACACTCAACCAAGAGAGAGGGTATCGCCCAACTCTAGAAGCAATCACCATGTCGCCTAACAAGGGTCACCTTCAACCTCCAACTTAAGGATACTCAAACCCTAGAAAGCAAGGTGCACAAAGGAACCCTAAACCCTAGAGGGGGACCGGCCACCAAAGGTACACAAGCAAGGTATAAAAGCAAGGAACTAAGCTAAGCTACTAACATGCAACAAGAACATAGCTAGAGATAAAGGAGTTAGGGTTAGAAGCTATGCAACCCGCCTTAAGCTCCAAGCTTTAAGGAAGAAGAAGAACTCCAAGCTCCACGCACCACCAAGCAAAGAGGATGGAGAGCTCCAAGGGATATCGACCACCAAAGCTGATCCAAGAGAGGATATCAGCCACCACTGCAACTCCAGGGGAGTGTCTCGACCGACACAAGCAAGAGAGGGAGGAGTGTCGTGCACTTCAAGGTGGAGGAGAGACCAAAAGAGCAAAGGAAACTAAGGCAAAGGAAAGAGCCACATATATAGAAAGGAGGGGAGGAGAAACCAAGGTAGATCTATGCTAAGTGTCGTCCACCCAAGGGACACTTGTCCTAGGGTTCAAGCCAACACTCTAGCACACCAAGAGACACTTGTCCAAGATATACACCAAGTGTCCTCCAACCAAGACCAAGCAACATGGGCGACACATGCATCAGCTCTGCTGGGCGACACACCAAGGCTCCTGGGTGACACACCACCTCTAGGTCGACACACACTCTTCCTTGGGCGACACAAGCTGGTCTTGGCCGACACAAGGCTCAAGCAAGCCCAAACAAAGCACCTCAAGGCCCAAACAAGCTCAAGCAAGGCCCAAGAAGCTCAAACAACAAGCCCAAGCCTTCCTCTCAACCCTAGAGGAAGCAAAGAGGGGAAACATCTCACAAGATGGCAAACTTGCACACAAAACCCTAGACTTGGGTTATTTGCAAGTAGCCCCTCTAACTCTCAACAAAGCACAACAAAAACCCTAATCACCACTCAAAGGTAATTAGCAAGCATCAAACCACCAAGGTTAAGCAAAACAAACAGGGTAAACCCTAAACGCAGGTCAGGGTCCTTACAATCTAACCCCCTTTAAGGGATTTCTTCCCCGAAATCCGAAGAGAAAAGTGAGGGATACTTCCTCCTCATCTCTTCCTCAAGCTCCCACGTGGCTTCCTCAACGCCACGACGCTGCAAAAGAACCTTCACAAGAACCAGATCCTTCCGTTTCAGCTTCTTGATCCTTCTGTCAAGGATCGCCACAGGACCTTCCTTGTAGGTCACATCTGCATCAAGCTCAACCTCAACCGGCTGTATCACTGTACCTGAATCCGGATGACTTTTCTTCAGCATACTGACATGAAACATCGGATGCAACCTGTGCAACTCTGGAGGCAACTCTATCTCGTAAGCTACTTTGCCAACACGTGCTCTGACTAGGTAAGGTCCCATATACCTAGGAGCTAACTTACCCTTCCGTCCAAACCTTAGCACACCTTTCCACGGTGAGACTTTGTCTCCTACCTGGAACTCCAAAGGTCGTCGGCGATTGTCTGCATATGACTTCTATCTATTCTGTGCCACTTTCAACTGTTGCTGTATCACTTTGATCTTATCTGTCATCTGCTGAACTAACTCAGGACCCAAAAGCTGATACTCACCTAATTCATACCAACACAAAGGAGATATGCACTTCCTTCCATACAAAGCCTCATAAGGATCCATGTCAATGCTCCACTGATAACTGTTATTGTAGGCAAACACTATCAAACTCAGATGTACATCCCAGTTGCCTAGAAACTGCAAAACACAAGCTCGAAGGAGATCCTCCAAAATCTGAATAGTCCTCTCAGACTGTCCATCTGTCTGTGGGTGAAAAGCTGTACTGAACCTCAACTGCGTTCCCAACGCTCTGTGCAACTGTTCCCAAAAATGACTCGTAAACTGAGGACCTCTGTCAGAAACTATCGTCGTTGGCACACCATGCAAACGTACTATCTCATCCACATATACTCGAGCTAATTTCTCAGCTATATATGTCATCTTCACTGGTAGGAAATGGGCAGACTTAGTCAATCTGTCCACTATCACCCAAATGGAATCATGATTCCTAGTTGTCCGGGGTAGACCAACTACGAAATCCATGGTTATGTGATCCCATTTCCACTGCGGTATCGGTAAAGGTTGCAACATACCTGCCGGCTTCTGATGTTCAACCTTCACTTGCTGACACACCGCACATCTCGCCACGAACTCGGCTACATCTCTTTTCAAACCGGGCCACCAATACAAGTCCTTCAGACTATGATACATCTTGGTGACACCTGGATGCATCACATACATCGACGTATGTGCTTCCTCAAGCACCAACTTCCTCAGATCATCAACATCTAGAACCACCATCCTATCACGATAGCAAACTAGTCCATCCTCGGACTCATGAAACCCATCACGCTTGTCGCTGCCGAACTCTGATATGATCAACTGTATCGCATCATCTGTCTACTGTGCATTCTTGATCTGCTGTCTCAACGTAGGCTTAACTTGCATCTGTGCGAAAAGACCAGACAACAAAGAAACTTCTATCTGCACATTCATCTGTATCAGAGAAACAAACATATCTCGCCTATGGCATACCAGAGAACTCAACTGTGCCTTCTTTGAAGAAAGAGAAGAAGACTTTCTGCTAAGCGCATCAGCTACCACATTCACCTTACCAGGATGATACTCGACCGTGCAGTCGTAATCATTGATCAACTCCATCCATCGTCGTTGTCGCATGTTCAACTCTTGCTGTGTAAAGATATACTTTAGATTCTTATGATCCGTAAAAATCTGACACACTTCCCCATACAGATAGTGTCTCCAAATCTTTAACACATGAACCACTGCTGCCAACTCCAAGTCATGAGTCGGATAGTTCTCCTAATGCTTCTTGAGTTGTCGCGAGGCAAAAGAAACCACATGATCTTCCTGCATCAACACGCAACCTAAACCTTTCTTGGAAGCATCACAGAAAACAACATAGCCTTTCCCAGGCTCTGGCAAGATCAACACTGGAGCACTAGTCAGCTTCTCCTTCAAACTCTGGAAAGCTTGCTGACATCGATCATCCCAAACAAAAGGTACATCCTTCCTGGTCAACTTCGTCATTGGCAACACGATCGCACTGAAGTACTTGATAAACCTCCGGTAGTATCCAGCCAAACCAAGGAAACTACGAACTTCGGTCGACGTCTTCGGTTGTTCCCAATCTGCAATGGATTCCACCTTCTTTGGATCCAATTTGACTCCTTCAGCAGATATCACGTGACCCAAGAAAGTCACTTCATCCAACCAGAACTCACACTTACTGAACTTGGCATACAACTGATGTTGACGAAGAAGAGTCAACGCTCGACGAAGATGTTGTTCATGCTCTAGTCTGTCTTGACTATAAATCAAGATGTCATCTATAAAGACTACAACAAACTGATCTAAGAACGGATGAAATACTCTGTTCATCAGGTCCATGAAAGCTGCAGGTGCATTGGTTAACCCAAACGGCATAACCATGAACTCGAAATGACCATACCTCGTCCTGAAAGCTGACTTTGGTATGTCATCTGCCTTTATCCTCAACTGATGATATCCAGACCGTAGATCGATCTTCGAGAACACTGTAGCACCACGCAACTGATCAAACAGATCATCTATCCTCGACAACGGGTACTTATTCTTGATCGTGACCTTGTTCAACTGCCGGTAATCTATACACAACTGCATCGAACCATATTTCTTCTTAACGAACAACACAGGAGCACCCCACGGCGACGTACTTGGTCGGATAAAACCTTTCTCCAACAACTCTTGCAATTGCTTCTTCAGCTCTGCCATCTCTGCTAGAGCCATCCTATACGCTGACTGTGCAACTGGCTGTGTCCCTGGAACCAGATTGATCTCGAAATCAATCTCTTGGGGTGGAGGAACACCAGGAAACTCCTCAGGAAACATGTATGCAAACTCTCGAACCACGAACACCTCCTCAAGACTAGGACCTTTCGCCTTGGTAACCACAACTGTATCCACTACGTGAGCTAAGAATGCCTCACATCCTTGTCGTAACAACTTGTCTGCCACCATAGCTGATACCAAACATGCCAGAAGAATCTTCCTATCTCCCTGGAAGATCCACTTCTCTCCAGCAACATCAAACATTGCCTGCTTGGAACCGCAGTCCAAGACAACCTTATACCTCTCTAAGGTATCCATCCCAAGGATAACATCAAAACCATGCATATCAAGTGGTATAAGATCCACTTGGATATGATGTCCCGAAAAAGACAAGACACATGATGGACACTCTTCTCGAAGCAAAGAGGAACCATCAAGAGGGGTTTCTAACAACAAGCTATCCTTCTTACAACTAACAGATAAATGACAGTTTTCAAGCATACTATAGGCGATAAAAGAGTGTGTAGCACCCGGGTCAACCAGAACAAATATAAAGCAAGAAGAAGACATATCAGAATGAAATAACTCCATCTGACCTGTCACCACTCGCGGGTTGACTATCGCCTCCGGCTGACTCATGGCATAGAATCGAGCCGTTGCTTGCTGTCCACGACCTCTGCTTCCTTGAGTAGATGATCCAGCCTGAGATGCTTGACTGCGTCCTCGACCTCTGCTACCACTGGCCAGCAGTCTCTCTGACTTCTGAAAACTCTGCCTCGGCTGCTGTGTCACTTCAAGATCTCTATTCGGGCAATTAAGCCTGAAATGCCCGACTTGTCCACAAAGATGACATGACTTGTCCTCAAACCGTGACCTAGCTGGCCCTATCACTGCCACAGATGCTGAACTGTGCGCCTTAGACGGTGAAGAAACATAACCTCTCCCCTTACTCGGAGACAACTGAGATGGTACACCAGAACTTCTCATTGCTGATGGTGCTGAAAATCTGGGCTTCTTAAAACCACCAAACCTCCGTCCTTGAAACTGAGCAGGTCTTTTAAGAGACATAGACTCTCTTTTCTCCCGTACTGTCCTCTCGATCCGTCGAACAGATTCCACAAACATAGCAAACCGCTCTTGGTTCTCCAAAGCAGAAACTGGTGTCGTCATCTCAGCACTCAGACCCTTCTCGAAACGCCTGATCCGTTCCTCGTCTGTTGCCGCCATGTGAGGACAAAACCTCAACAGATCCATAAACTTGGCTTCGTACTCGGTGATGTTCATCGTTCCTTGCCACAACTTCTCAAACTGACTGATCTTCTCATCCAGATACGTCTTCGAAAAGTATTTGGTGACGAACTCGCGTCGGAACACTTCCCAACAGATCACCTCACCAGGCCACTTCTCTTCTTCGATGGTCCACCAGTGACCAGCACTACCCTTCAGAAGGTAGACAACATGCTTTACCTTGTCCGCTTCGGGGATGTCAAGAATCCAGAAAGCCTTCTCGAGACTTGTCAGCCACAGATCTGCATCCGCTGGATCAGCCGTTCCAGCATAATCCGAAGCTCCGACTCGGCGAAGCCGCTCGAAGGTCTTCCCAATACCCAATGCTTCTCCATGAGGAACCTGTGCTCGCGGAGGAGGCACTGGTAATCGCTCTACCATGAGATTCATTATAGCCATCAACTGCCCCATAAGCTGTTGGTAAGCAGGATGTTCAAGTATGGCTGGGTTAAATTGGGGAACCTCAGGCACCCGATCTTCATGTGCCTGTCTATCTGCTCCATCAACCGATGCAGCATCACTGTACTCAGCAGAGTGTTCTTCATGGTTTCCAGACATCTTGATTTTTCTTCCGCTGAGGGTAGAAGATATTGTAAGAAAACCTGGACACACATAAGAACAACTCAACCTAGTCCTAAATCCCTGTAGACTCAGCGAACCTAAAGCTCTGATACCAAAACTTGTGGCAACACATCCCATTATCATACAGATAACGAGGTGTTACGCGAAAACGTGCAGAAATCACCATAACCACAGATTATGAAAATACGGGTTAATCAAAACCGATTGCGGAAAACTGATAAACTATGAAGCTATTACTTTCCAGTCCTCATCCTGCACAGAAACATGTCATATATAAATACACGAGATCTGATATGTGTTCACAGCTTACTGAAACAGCTGTCCATCCATCACATGGGTTCATCACCTATTCATGTACATCGTGGCCCGCATCCAGACAACAGCAGGATATACAAACATATTTGATCATTCATCATGAAACATTGTCAAAACACTGCCAAGGACCTGAGAGTACATGGATGACTCTAGACTCTACTACAAAACATCCAAAATAGCAGCATATCCATCGCTTGCCTTCTACTGCTCTTCAAGCTGCTCAGCCGCAACACCACGACCACGACCACGTCTACCTCGACCACCTGAAAACTAGCGGAGTGAGACAATTGAACAATTATCCCAACGGGAAACATAACCTCCCACCGCAACTACAAAACCTCAGAAGATAGATTATAACAACAGATAACTAAAAACAGATATAACAAGAGCAGTCTATATATATATATATATATATATATATATATATATATATATATATATATATATATATATATATATATATATATATATATAGCAAAGCTATTCTTACTGACAAGCTTACTAGCTATACAAAAGCATATAACCAGATGTCTTTCAATGAAACATGATTGACAAGATAAGATACATCACTATGTAACATGATTATCAGAATGAGATGTAAAGCTACATAACCTGATTATCAAGATAAGACAAGTTGCCACATGACCTGCAAGGTACAACAGAGATATTTACACAAACAAGGCCTCAACCAATGTTTCGTGTTTGATATGATCAATGAATACTAAACGGCTGTATTACATGTTATTATGCCCCGAGGATTTGAATCGTACCATTCAAATCCAACCTCTGGCTGCGAAGCCCAAGACTGGTGCCATACAAGGTCAATGGAAGAGCTGGACTCCACGACCTCCCACCTCGTGGTCAGTACACGAGTACAACACAAGCAGGACCGTAGTCACCTGCTGAAGTGGTCTAAGCCACAGGGTCTACTCCATAGGCTACCCTCACTCTAGCCCGCCTTGGTACAGGTCTCGGTGCTAGTAAAACTGAGCCACGGGCCTGTTCACCGTACTCTGAGCCATGAACGCATTCATGCTCTCCACATCACATATCCTGAGCCATGGGCCTGTTCACCATGCTCTATATACGTATCTGAGTCTGTAACCGAAGTTACACTCTAACCTCCTTATTTTCAGGCTAGGAGCAACCTACACATATTCAACAATATGCGCTTCCAGGTTAACCCGTAGGAGAACCTGTTTCACCATCACCAAGTCTTGACGATGATGGATCTATGGCCAGGGCAAACTACATGATATATTTCTCTGTGATTAATTAGTATCTTTTAGATGGATTGTAGGATTCAACCAAGTTGTATAACATGCAAGATATAACGGAAAGTAAACAACCTTATACTATTATTTAATCACATCAACCTGATCCATCACAAGGATCCAACATCACATGTTACCACTTGGCCTCTTGCCAACCATCTAGATCCATCTCGAGGATCATCACATACCATGGGATCTCAATCCCTCATCATGTACTATCACTGCCTTTCCAAGGCTCACATCATCATCATGGGACAAACACATCATATATATATAATCTCATAGAACAATTATCAAGTAATGTTACTCATCATATATGTCGCATAGCCCATTCATGGCTACACATTACCTGCATGGTTAGGATACATAATAACCATAGTTTCAACATAAGGAATATGCTCATTATCATGAACTATCATTCGAGATACTCTACTTATCATTATTACACCATTTGCTGTTCAAGTGTATTAAGCACATCATTATCAGACCATATACATGCTTACCCTTATCTCAAGATTATACAAACAACCAAGGTATTCACTTTATATAGAAAGCATGTTGAGTATACACTATTATTACCAAAGTCATTACTATCATCATCAGCTATCATCATTATTATTTTTATCATTGAGCAAACATTAATGCAACTACCATTTAACATTATCATTAACCATTAAGCATAAGATTCATATCAATATCATGTCATTACTACTCTTGTTACCATCATTACCATTATTAGCATCACCATCTACTATTATCCTTACTGCTATGTCATTAAGCAGACTATTAATGTAACTGTCACTTAGCCACATTATTCCAACATGATCATTATTATTACTTTCACTCACTAGAAAGGCATCACCATCATCTACACGATTAACATCTTTGTTATTATCATCATGGCTATCATTAGTACTACCATGTCATTGTTATCATTAATCAAGATACCACCATCGTTTATTGGTGCATAGCTAACCACTTCCTCATCACCAAGGGCCGTTACTATATGATTACACGACTCTCACTATAACTCATCACCGCCCTCACTAAAACCTATCAAGGTCTGTCGGTTGACACCCACTCAACCCTATCGGCCATCACCCCCCAAGGCTGTCGCCCAACATGGCTATCGGCCATCATGGGTGTCGGACAACACCATCAAACCATCAAGAGACTAGGTCTATCGTCCACCATGAGGAAGAGGATGTCTCTCAACACATGAAGAACCATCTCGCCCATCATGCTCACCATATCGTCCAACACAAGGATCACCATGTTACACATGGTCTATCGTCCATCAAGAACAAGACCATCATGCCGCCCATCACCACCTTATCGGCCCGCCCTACTCTAGCTCACCCTATCGCCCATCACAAGGGCAGGGATATCGCCCAACACCAAGAACAAAGGTGTTGCTCAACACAAGGACCATGTCGCCCAACATGGCCATCATGTCGGCCAACACAAAGAACACCACTATGTCGCCCATCACAAGAACAAATGTGTTACTTAGCACAAGGACCATGTCATCCAACACACTCAACCAAGAGAGAGGGTATCGCCCAACTCCAGGAGCACTCACCATGTCACCCAACAAGGGTCACCTTCAACCTTAAACTTAAGGATACTCAAACCCTAGAAAGCAAGGTGCATAAAGGAACCCTAAACCCTAGAGGGGGATCGGCCACCAAAGGTACACAAGCAAGGTATAAAAGCAAGGAACTAAGCTAAGCTACTAACATGCAACAAGAACATAGCTAGAGATAAAGGAGTTAGGGTTAGAAGCTATGCAACCCGCCTTAAGCTCCAAGCTTCAAGGAAGAATAAGAACTCCAAGCCCCACGCACCACCAAGCAAAGAGGATGGAGATCTCCAAGGGATATCGACCACCAAAGCTGATCCAAGAGAGGATATCGACCACCACTGCAACTCCAAGGGAGTGTCTCGGCCGACACAAGCAAGAGAGGGAGGAGTGTCGTGCACTTCAAGGTGGAGGAGAGACCAAAAGAGCAAAGGAAACTAAGGCAAAGGAAAGAGCCACATATATAGAAAGGAGGGGAGGAGAAACCAAGGTAGATCTATGCTAAGTGTCGTCCACCCAAGGGACACTTGTCCTAGGGTTCAAGCCAACACTCTAGCACACCAAGAGACACTTGTCCAAGATATACACCAAGTGTCTGCCAACCAAGACCAAGCAACATGGGCGACACATGCATCAGCTCTGCTGGGCGACACACCAAGGCTCCTGGGTGACACACCACCTCTAGGTCGACACACACTCTTCCTTGGGTGACACAAGCTGGTCTTGGCCGACACAAGGCTCAAGCAAGCCCAAACAAAGCACCTCAAGGCCCAAACAAGCTCAAGCAAGGCCCAAGAAGCTCAAACAACAAGCCCAAGCCTTCCTCTCAACCCTAGAGGAAGCAAAGAGGGGAAAACATCTCACAAGATGGCAAACTTGCACACAAAACCCTAGACTTGGGTTATTTTCAAGTAGCCCCTCGAACTCTCAACAAAGCACAACAAAAACCCTAATCACCACTCAAAGGTAATTAGCAAGCATCAAACCACCAAGGTTAAGCAAAACAAACAGGGTAAACCCTAAACCTAGGTCAGGGTCCTTACAATTTAGCTTTAAGCTATGAAAAGGGACATAACCTTAGATTTATTACCAAACTCAAGGAAAGAGTCAAAGAGCAAGTCAAGCAAAAGGTCAAGCAATTTTTAAGATGAAAACTATGCATCTAGGCATAAAGTCAAGCATTTATCTATTAGGTTCGTACCATATAGACATAATTACAGAGCTAAAAAGCTGAATTTTTTTGAAAATTTAAAACTAAATGCAGGAAGTAAACATGCATGCAAGAAGGGTGAAGAGAAAGAAGGGCGAAGCCTACCACTCCAAGATTTAAAGTTTGCTCATCCTTGAGCAAGACTTAAACTTGAAATAGTGAGGCAGGAATGCATGATTTTAATGACAGTTATTGAAGTTCTAAAGATGATGCATGGATGTAAGGATATAAAAACATTTAGAGGAAAGAAACTAACTAATAAGAACATGAAGAGCAACATTTATTGTAATAAAAGGGTGGGAGGGTGGGTAAGAGAAAAGGGGGTGGCTGCCCCACGATACCAACATTGGGATCCCAAATCCTAAGTTTCGGGACCAGTGTCACTTGTGTCTTACCGACAGGTTCCACCACATAATAGGAGTATAATAGGCAGAGATGCAAGCCCTCCCGAGTCTGAAGAAGAGGAACATAATCCGGCAACTCGGTGAAGTCATCACTGTACTGGGATTGACTTGAACTGCACTGTGATGAATTCTTTGACATATCATCCTCAGGGTACCTTTCATTATATGAATCTGAATACAAAGGTCCTGGGATGTCGACACAGGATGAGATGGAGGTGATAGGTTGAATGACTTGGGTAGGATCCATTTCTCATCCCTCCATCTTTGAACTTGAGGTTGGATGCTTAGATAAGCTACTATATACAGTCTGAGTCATCCAATCATCTTCTAAACATGAAGTACTCTCTGAAGAATCAGTTTGTGGTTCTATCACCCCAAACTTATCACCTGGCGTGGAGTCAGGGGTGTCCTCATGATCAACAACCATGTTGTAGTGAACCGTCCATCCTGCCCCCTTGAAGTCCACCCTACCTTGTAAAGTTATGGGTGAAAATGGTGGCTCGTGTTGCTCCAACTTGTCATTGTCAGTATACTTGCCGCTCCATGTTGAGAAACTGTCGTCGTCGTTGTCGAAAAAATTGTTCCAAACCATGGTTGGCATACTGCTCAAAGCGAAGTGACATGTCTCAATATGAGAGATGTCACTCTGGTCTGGTTCAATATCTGACTCTGGTTCCTCTGACCAACTTTTTGGCTATGAGAAAACTTGGCTTTTAGAGTCTTCCTCATCGTCATCATAAACCCATTCATGTCTATGACTCATATCTTCCATTAGTTCATCAGCTGGGCCATCTGGATAGAATGAAGGGCTTCCCCAAGTGGGTTGGTGTTCACAGAAAAATCCTGGTGAATCCAGTTCATGGTCTAAATAGGATGGTGATGCATACTCCACTTTGGACCCAATGGAATGGCCTTGATGACTAACGTCTTCATTGTCTTGTGATGGCAATTGTAACCGAATTGTAACCAAATTGATGAGCTCTTGGAGCCTCCTACCTTGTTTAACATCTTTATCATGGAGTTATTGTACTTGAGCAACAATGCTTTCGAGACCCGTCAATTCTGCCATGCTCATATAAGGGGAATCCGCTATATCAAACTGATGCTTTAGGATGAATCCTTATTCAACAATTTGAAGCATACTGCTACTGCGGTCTGCAGCCTCGGTGGCTACTTTGAGATGATGATCCCGTTCTTCTAGTAGTTGTTTCATTGGATGAAAATCTTCTTGTGGATGAGGAACTAGGGAGGTGAGCTCCTTGACACTTTCTCCAGCTAGCTCCACTACTTTAATTAGTTCTTGATCCCATGATAGCGTGGAGGTCCAGGGCTGATTGGCAGTCTCTGTTGTTGGAATTTCATCGTATGACGATGGTGGAGGCGAGTACAACTCGACTAGTTGTAGAGCACAACCTTCAATTATTTTCCAATAGTTGAGACTGTGAAAAAACTTGGGAGGATAGGTGGACAAGATGACCTACCTTGCTTGAGCCAGATCCATGGCTAGAACAAGAAAAAGGAAAGCTAATTAGTATATATGAACAAGTATGTTTAAAACAAAAGAAAAACTTTGCATATATATATGGGCTTAAAGTGACTGAACAAAAATCTGATAGGCGTGTAAACGTGGAAAAACCACATCCCCGACAACGGTGCCAAAAGTTGACCGGCCTTGTTCTCATTTCCATATATGAACACAAGATAAAGGAAGGAATCAAGCTTTACATTTATAACCCGAATCCTTCTAGGCCCCCACAACTTTTATCATGGGTTCAAAGTAGATATACGGGGTCGAACACAGGGTCGTGGTGATGTTTAGGACACCACAGATCTCGTTCTTGAGTCAGATAAGCCAAAACAATAGTCGATGCAAATATGTGCTAGAACTAGTCTAGCGGGTTGTCACGAATTAAAACAAAACAAAGAAAATAAAATAAAAGAAAACAAAACAGAGTCCACATGATTCTACTAATCAGAGAGAAGGAGTTCTTGGCTATGTAACCACAAGCTGGGTAGTCTATGCACCCGTTCTCGGGTGTAGACAACCCTCGAACACCTAAGCAAGAATCTAGTATGCACATCAGCATTTGTTCATGTGGGATCATCCCACTCACTCTCGCGACGCGTGACTAAAACCATCAACCATATGTCATCAACCCTCTCTCGAGGAATGACATATCAACACCTCTAAATATGCTAAGTTCCCTCTCAGGTCTTAGAATATTCTAGGATGTTAGGAACAGAATACCTTGGATCATCCTCCTCTCGGGTTTTTATCCAAACTATCGTCTCTTAGCTATTCCTACAACGAGTTTCTCGATACAGGCAAAAATAGCAGTTCAAGCGAGTAAGAGATCAAACAAACTAGCAATCATAACTTAGAAAGAGAAAATAGAACATGCAACATACTAGATTTGATATGAATCTACTTGCTTAAGGCAAAAGTACATAAACATGCCCAACACGGGCTACATAGCCAAGAAGGAGCTCAACTAGCCATGGACAAGCATAGTCCCTCCTCCTCCTTATAAAAGGAATGGATGTTTTATTCTTCAATTTTTCTTTAGTAAGGGGGCGATCCCTCCTCCTTACAAAAAGTGAGGAATGAAATACTGAGGGTAGATGAGGGAGTTGAGGAGGGAAGTAATGGGGAAAGATGACAAAAGTAATGAATGAGGAGAGGTTTGGTAAGTGAGGAGGGAAGTAATGGGAGAAAGGAGGGAAGTATGGTAGAGAGAAGATAAGTGAAGAGGAAAGTACCGAGGGTAGAGGGGGGAATTTAGGAGGGAAGTAATGTGGAAATATAATGGAAGCAATGAGGAGAATTATAGTGAGTGAAGAGGGAATTAATAGGAATAGATGAGGGAAGAGTCACATAACCATTTATTATGCAAATTTAAACTCCAAATGACTAAAAAATCAATGTCAAAAGGACCTAAGCATCCATCCCTATAATGAAGCACATTCACATAATATATGCATGAATGAAACATCATCAACAACAATATAAATCATAAGGTAAGAACAAAAAGGGTATATCTGTTGCAGACCAAAAAAAACAAGGGTATATCTGTAGAAGAAACTAACCAGTGCCTGTCATCAAGATCATAGTCCCTTATAATTAAACCATATGGAGATTTCATTTCTATTGCATGATGATCATTAGAGATATACACAACATATTATCATATCGAAGCGGAAGCAACAATCATCGTATAGTTGATACCTAAAATAATAAAATCAGTATATATCAACACAATTAAAGGCTTAAGTAATATATTTTCTTGTAAAACTTAATACAACAACAAGAAAAAAAGCAACACTAATAAGTACTTTTTCTTAACATGCAAGTGTATTTTAAGTGCATTTTCATTATAGAAATAATGTCATATGACATTTGACCAACTTATCAAAGGAAGGGATCTGCGATGAACATTTAATCCAAAGCTAAATGTGTACCATGTTTCAACATGAGGACTGCAAAACTAAGATTCAAGCGCTAACCTATTCATAGGGAACTTCAAGGCCAACATCGAGAGATAATCCTTTTTATCAACATGGACTACCCTTGCTTGACAAATAAGGTAGGACACCCTCAAGTTAAAACTCCTTATTTAGAGATATTCATAAAAACAAGCTTCTTTGAGATTTTTTTGTAAAATTAATTTTAATGTTAAAATAATCCATCATATTTTATTTAAAATCTTTTATATATTGAAAATATAATTGCGGTACTTTTTCTCAATTTTTGAAAAATAACATTTTGGTGGGTAAGCACACAAGCAGGTAGTTGGGTGGCAAGCAAGTTGCTTATGGAGGAAAACATGTAGCTGTGTAGCAAGTAGGTAGCTTGAGCAAAAACACTACTAGGTAAAGATAGTAGCTTAGTGTCTTGCTCATCTCTTAAACACCTAGCACATCCTAATGTTTGACACATATACTACCACGTGTCAACTAATCCTTGATAGATATCTTAAGATGACACATATGCATCCATGTGTCAAATAGACACGAGTTTCTCTCTCTTAAGATGACACATACACATCCATGTGTCGCTTAACTACAAATCATCTCACTTTTGATGACACACATATAACCATGTGTCATCCATATACTTTTTGCAATTAGGACCATGATACCCTCCTACATTCCTATAAAAGGAGCCCTCATCCACCCCACCATCATAAAAAATTCTCTCCTCTTTATCCCGAAGCAAAGGTGGATGTCTCTTCTCCCTCCTTGCCCATCTCCTTTACCATAAAACTCCAATCTCTCTCTAGATTAGCAAATCACTCTCTCTTTCTCTATATTGGTGAATGGACCACCTCCCATCAAACCCTCTCTCTATAGAAACCTACTACCTCCCTCCTCCACCATAGTAAGAAGAACCCAATACTATATATTCCAAGAATATCATGAAGCTTTAACCCATCCCTCTTCTACTCTAGTGAGAGAAACCTTAGAAGTTGTTTTAGCTGGGAACCCAGATTGAGGTGATGGAAAATGTGACAGATCTCTGCCCAAATATATCAAGATTGGATATATTTAATAATTCTATGGACTTCTTGTGGAATTATGTATCGAGTACATATAGAGGTATGGTTTTGTATGTTTTCACCTCTTGACATAATCTTTTAGGTAACCATTAATGAAAAGCAGTGTTTGGTATCATGATTTAGTATGGTCCTCACCCCTTTCAATATTCTCTTATGTAAGCATAATTGAAAAGTATGATTTCATATGGTCTTCACTTCTTGACATAATCTCTTATATAACCACTAATGAAAAGTAGGACTTATTATGGTTTGGTATAGTTAAGTATAATCTTCACTCCTTATCATAACTCCTGATATAAACATAAATAAAAATATGATTTAATATGGTTTAAAATTGTTTAGTATGGTATTCCAATTCTTATCATGATCAATGATATCAACATCAATGAAAAGCATGATTTACATGGTTTGACATATACTTTCTTAAGAATAGATAAATGATATACTATACAACTATTTTGTTAATAAGATAGATATGAATATCAATGGACTTCCTTTCCATTCCTAAGATTTTACATCAAGTTAGGATCCTAGATGATAGTTAAACATGCCTTTGTGCATTCTAATTCTGTTCTCATTTGATTTCCTTTATTTCTCCCTATTACTTGAGTCACGTGATATTGTTGGAAAGTAGAATTCCATCAAACATTTTTAAGGTGACTAGAAGCCTGCTTCACTGATTCCTATAGCCAGCAAAGAGGAAAGGTTATTTATTTGGTTCTGTATTTGCATGGGGGACTCCCTAACCTCTTGCACGCTCCTGGACATAGATTTGTCTGATTCAATTCCACAATCCAACAAGTTTACATTTTAGGTGTGATAGTGAAATATTCAAGTAATGAATCATTTATTCATTGTTACCTTTTGACCTCAATAACTTTGACTGGACATCATAATGAGCGGTATATCTTTGATGATGTTCTTTTAGTTTTATGTAACATCCTGATCTCCTGCCCAAGTTAAAACTCCTTATTTAGAGATATTAATAAAAATAAGCTTCTTTGAGATTTTTTTGTAAATTAATTTAAATGTTAAAAAAATCTATTATGTTTTATTTGGATGAGTATAATGCTCTACCATACTCAGGCCCACACTTGGGTCAGGCATGATCATGTTAGTAATGGGGAATAATCTCCTGCAAAGATTAAGCATGCTAACTAATGATACTCCAAATGGCATTTTGGGCAAGGAGCATCCTCTTCCAGTCTTAGAAAGGCGACCGATGGTTGCATGTAGTAATCTGATTCTTTGTGTATAGCATGCGGTGTACATGAGTTCCTGGGGGTGTGCCAGGGTACTTACAGGTGGTTTGGTAACCCTAATGGCCCAAAGTCTTGGCTAAGCAAGTTTTTGTGGTTGCAGGCCAGTTGCCTAAGGTGAATTGACACCTTCTCTGGGAGTTGTAGTTAAATTTGTTTATGGAATAAGGTCTCCCATTTTGTTATCTTTTTTTGAGAAATACCATAGTTCTGATTAGGCTCCACTATATCGGTCTAACATTTTGGTAAAGTTGTCATCTGATAAATTCTTAATGAATATACATACATAGACATTCCTTATGCTTCATACTAGTAGATGGTTTGTAATATTGGTCTGAACTTTTGATAATCGAGTAATATATTAAGAACATAGTTATGTTAATAGTCTCTTGTTTCTTATCTCTATTTTCCATACTTAGACATTTGTCTAACCCATACTCCCCCACTTGGGCTGCAACATATTATTCCATGTTGTATATTATTATTTGTAGGACCTTTCCTTGTAGAAAACTCATCTTGAAAAGATCCTAAAGGACGTCAAGAACTAAAGATAGATCAAGCTTAATTTTTAAACTCATGTATAATTTATGATAGATGTAGGAGATAATGTAAAAATACCTTTTGTAAGGGTGTAATATTTTGAAATGAAATATTTCTTAACTCACCCTTATGCTTTGATTCTTGATGCCATATTAATGGTGATTTTTGAAGGAAGAAAATCAGGTGGTTGAATCGGGGATATTACAAAGATGGTATCAGAGCAACAAGATGAGACCTTACACAAGGAAAATTGTAGAAGTATAAACTTTAAACTAGAGTTAGTATAACCTTAAGTAGAATATACTAAGATAAGTCATAACCTAAATCTTATAATTTTTGAGGACAAAAATTCTTTGAAGGGGTGGTATATGTAACATCCTGATCTCCTGCCCAAGTTAAAACTCCTTCTTTGGAGATATTCATAAATACAAGCTTCTTTGAGATTTTTTTATAAAATTAAATTCAATGTTAAAGTAATATATTATGATTTATTGTTAAATTCAATGTTAAATTCAATCTTACACTCAGTAAAACCATCCGTTCTTACACTAAGTTAAACCATTGGATCTTACATTCAATAAAACTATTGGTTCTTACACTAAGTTAAACCATTGGATTTACACTCAGTGAAACCATTGGTTCTTATACTAAGTTAAACCATCATATCTTACACTAAATAAAACCACTAGTTCTTACACTAAGTTAAACGATTAGATCTTACACTTGGTAAAACCATCGATTCTTACACTAAGTAAAACCATCAGTTTAGAAACCAAGTAAAGCCATCAGTTCTAACTTTGAAAGTCCAAGATAGCTCATTATAGAGGAAGGCACGTTCATAAGATCTGAGGGTAGTTTAATAACACACATAACAGCCATACATATGTTCAAGCACTGCATAAAAGACCATCTTTATTCATATTACCAAGTTTCTAAAGCAAGATTTACATATAAAAATTTAATAGTAGGCAAGAAACGAGTCTAGAGTTATATTACTCGCCTGAAAGGTGAAGAAGAACGTCCAAACAACAAGATATTTTGAAGAACATAAGGTAAAACCCTAGATTTGCACTTCTAAAGCTCCAAGATAGCTCCTATCTTTAAGAACAGGGTAGATCTAGAGAAAAAAAGAGAGAAGAAAAGAGGGTTCTTCAACTTATGCACAAGCTTCCATTAAGAACACCATGGTTCTACCCATGGAAGAAGAGAGAACAAAGAGAAGAATAAGAAACAAGGTTAGGGAAGAAGATCTTACTTGTATAAAGCAAGAAGCCAGGTTTGACGACTCTGATCAGTCCTAGAAGGGTTAGATCCATGATCTAGCCAAGCTTCATCATCGACAAGATCCTACTTCACCAATTGATGGGTTCAAACCGCTCCATCAACAAGAACATATGTGGTGGTGAAAAGGTTGATTTGAAGGAGAATTGAGGAATATATATAGCTAGGATGAGAGAGAAAAGTTGTCAAAGGCTGACAACTACATTGCCATCTATCAACAGTCGAGATATCCTTTTCCATGCACTAATAGAACGTCCATCGGTTTGTGTCCCAGAAGAACAATCATTTTTTGCACTTGTGGAACCATCAAGTTGCTTCTCTAAGAAGACCATTAATTTGCAAGTCATTCTCTCCATTAGTTTGCAAACCCATAACCACCATCAGCTTCCAACCTACAAGGAGAACCATGAGTTCTCAGGCCATCAAGGAGAACTGTCAGTTTTTATATCAACAAGGTGAACCATCGGTTCTCAAGCTATAAGGATAAACCATCAGATCCTCAGGCTATAAGGAGAACCATCGGTTCTCAGGCCCTCAAGTGAGAAATCATTGGTTCCCAAACTTGAAGGAAAAGAAGCAACCATCCAATGGTGCACTCAAGCATCAAAAGGTGCAACTAAATCAAACAGATTAAGAAGAGTATTTATGAAGCACAATAAACATGTGTTAAAATTACATATTGATCCCTAGAAAAGGGAAATTGCATAAAGGCCCACAAGGAGAATAAATTTGCAAAACTTAGAAAACTAAGTTCGATTTAAACCAAATTGAAACATGGATTTATCAATCAATATTAAAACATAAATAGTGTTTAATCAAGTAACTAAGTACGTCATTAAATCAAATAAGCATGTTTAAGCATAAAACCATGCCAGGCTTCTTACAACCATAAACCGTTAACATGGATTCACCCCAAAAATCCTATGTAAACAAGGAAGGGTACTTCCTACACATCTCATCTTCTAACTCCCATGTGGCTTCCTCCACCTCATGATGATGCCATGACACCTTCACTAAGGCTATGTCCTTCTTCCTAAGCTTCTGCATATGCTTATCTAGGATCAAAACTAGACCTTAAACATAAGAAACATCCTTACTCAACTCCACTTCCACTAGATGTATCATCTACTCTATATTGGGGTAACACTTCCTCAACATGGAAACATGAAAAAACATTATGCAACATGTGCAACTCTGGCGGTAACTCCAGCTTGTATGTCACCTTTCCAACTCATGCCAAGATAGGGTAAGTGTAAGGCCCCTAACCTAGATTAGTGCTTGGGTATGCTTGATTTTCTTAATAATGATGTTTAGAACCTTGATCTAATCCTTTGATATGTTTTGATATCAAGTGACATGCTTATTTTTAAAGTTTGGTCCTATTTGGATGCTGTTTGAGCTATGTTTGTTTGTTTTGGGCCAAATTGCAATTTACCCAAGTTCAAGGGTTATCTTGTAATTTGTCACATGTAGAGTATGCCCTTAGTGCCTTGAAATCTTATGAGAGAGAAATATGCATAGGTTCACCTTTTTTGGACCTTGGTTGATGATGTGGCATCATGTGGTGATGCTAGGGTTTGCTTGGTGTTGACCTTTTTGAGCTTGAGTGTGGGTAGTGACCCTTGTCTTGACCATGTTGATGGTATTGGATTTATCTTGACCGAGACACTTCCCTTGGGTGCTCTTGTCTCGACTGTGATGGTCTAGGGTGTGTCTTGGGTTGAGACAATGGTCTCCTTGAAGTGTGTCTCGACCTACTATTGGTGATCCTTCTTGTCTCAACCAAGACAAGTTGCCTTGCTATTGTTGTTTTAGCCTCCCTATCGACCAAAACCAGGGTGATGGTGACCCAAGTGGTCAATACCCCACCTAGGTTTTATCACCATCTCGTGCATGCATGGTTTAAGTGGTTTCATGTTGGTTTCTTAGGTGGACAAGTGTTCCTTTGGTGCCTTTATGTGTTGACACATCATATCCCTCTTACTTCCCTCCTCCTTTGGGTATATAACCCCTTTTCTATCCATGCAAGTGATATTTTTCAGCCATCCTATTTCCCTTTCCCTTATTCTCATCCTTGGAGCTTGGTGGATCAAAGAAGGTGTTGTTCTTGGTGCTTTGGAGGTGGATCAACGTTGCATGTGGTGCCTTGAAACTCGATCTTCTTCCTTGTGGTGGTTTCTTTCCTTGGTAAGTAGTTTATCATCTTGATCATGTTTTCCTTTGGAACCACCATTTTCCCCTTCCTCTTTTCTTGTTTGAAGACTAGGGTTCTACCCTAGTGGTCACCTTAAGAAAACCCCTCTCCACGAAGGCCCTTAGACTATGGACTATCCATGGTGGGAGGGTGTTTTCTTCTCTTTTCTCCTTTTCTATTTGGTTCAGCCTAGGGTCCTTCTTACCCTTTTCTTATACTATATTTTGACCAAGATGTTCTTCTTTTTGAAGGTGACCTTATGGCCAAAGTGGTGATCTTGTGGAGCTTCATTCCTTCTCTTTAAATCTTGAGCTTGGAGATTGATTCTCTTAAAAATCAGGCAGGTTATATAACTCTCTACCTCCTTCCATCATTAGCACCTTACTTTTATGCTTATATGTTGTTATTTCCATATCTAAAAGATGATTATAAGATATTAGATGATGATCTTGTAATCTAGGGTTAAGATTATGTATTTTTCTCATGAAGATAACACTCTTTCTTAAAACCTAATTCCTATGTGCATGTTTTCTAAGTGTTCTTAAGAGGATAATCTCACATGCTTTTTGAGCTTTGGTTTTATCACCATGATCTAAGTTTAGCCACCATGTTTTCCTTGGGTTTTGGATGTTTTCTCACATGTGCTGTGTTTTGGTTTTTTTTTTTCTCTCTCTCCTAAGTGGTTTGCTTGATGATCTTTGTGGTGCTTGTTCTTGAGATTGATGACCTTGAATCCATGAGTTTTTAATCTTGATGACGTCTAGTTTTTCTTTTTATTTGATCTTGTTACGGTCCAAACATATGTGGGTCTTTATGTTTTGGGTCGAGACATAGATCATCTTGTGGATTTGGGTCAAGGCTCTTGGTCTTGAAGTGGTCGAGACATGTGTGTGTGTGGTTTTGTCTCAGTTGCAATCATACAATGATGCTTGCTAGATTGAATTAGGGTATTGTATATCAAATTGTATGATGAAGTCTTAATTCACCCAATTGGCATAACTAATAAAGTGAAACCCTAATCATGTAGTTGAATAGATTCGTTCTTGTCAGGTTTATTGCTGGATGGTGAAACAAGTAACTCCTACGGGAAACTCGTAGCGTATATTATTGAATATGTGGGGGTGTAGGTTGACTGGATATCTTGCGTCCATAATTGTGATATATGAAGGATGGTTGCAGTCATGCCTTTTGATTGTGATATGTGATGGAAGTAGTGCAACTGCATAATGCCTTTTGGAACATCCATGCATGAGCCTGTTCTTCTAGCACTGTGACCTATACCAAGACGGGCTAGGTGTTTTATATGGATGGCCATGTGTGAGCCAATCCTTCATCTTGACTATATGTCGTTGTTTGTAGTTCACTAATATGTCTCTGTGGTGTTCTCTTATACTGACCAAGAGGTGTTGGAGAGGTCATGGAGTCTGACTCTTCCATGGATCTTGTATGACACTAATTTTGACTTCGCAGTGGTCAGTTGGATTTAGGTGGTACAACACAAATCCTTAGGGCATACTAAAAGATGTACACCCCCATGTAGCATATTTATTTAGCACCAAATACAAATAATATTGGATGAGCCCTTGCCTTAATATTGAATGTTTACTTTATAACAATTATACACGTTCTTCATATTCCTTCTAAATGCATAAAATGATTTACTACTCAGTTGTAGATACTTGAACTGCTTAAACACTGTCATTGCCTTGTTCATATCATTTATTTGAATTTGCTTATCTATTAATAGTATAATCAGATGCTTAGCTTATCTGTGCTTTTAATAGACGTTGACAGAGAGTTATATCTCTCGCTGGGATGTTTGGTCTCACCCACTGGGTTTCCACATCTTTTAGGTGGTTGAGCACAAGGAAGTAGAGATCGTGCTATTGGTGATGAGCAACGAAAGGACCAATAGGCGTGGAAAGGTTGGACATGCTGCTTGTGTATAGAAGTAGAATCTTGTGTGTCGTCCCTATACAATCATGTCCTTAGGGAGGTTTTGTTTTATGTATCGACATAAGGTTTTGATTTTATGCTCATTGCTATATAGAGATGGCATATATGTATATAAACAGGTTATCATGTCTAACATGATGTGGCTAGAGAGCCAATGAACAATATCATATGTAATCTTTTGGGCAAATGATATGTAATACATGTGGATTTTTTGGACTCATGTGTAATAAATTGTAGTTCCTATGGTTTGATGGAATCAGTTTTAATTTCCTATGTTTTTAGGTAACCTGCATGCTAAGTTTTAATTCCGTAGTTTGGTTTTGAGTAATCTAATTTTGTGATGCGTTGGGGTGTCACAATTTGGTTGGTATCAGAGCTCTAGGTTCACCAAGTCTACATGGACATAGGAATAGGGTTTGTGTCTATTATAGTGTCCTCTAGTTTATCTTATGGTCACTTCCACTTATCCAAAAGAAGAAGAAGAAGAGTTGAAAAGATGGCTGGAGAATATGAAGAACACACTATTGAGAGCAGTGTTATTGCACCTGGAGGTGGTTCAAGGAGGCAGGCTGTTGACCAGAGGGCGCCTGAAGTGCCCCGGTTAGACATGGCCATGATGGAAAATCCGGCCTTCCAGTCCATTTTTGGACAATTCATGGCGACGATGATGCACGTGGAGGACATGATGCCTATTCCCCAGCCTAGGGCAGCTGTTCCCCATGCATAATCCTCGAACACTAGGAAGACCTTTGAGAGGTTGAGGCATGTTAGAGCTATGGATTACGATGGTATGGCAGATCCAACATATGTAGATATTTAGCTAACAAAGTTGGAGAAGGCTTTTAAGATCCTTAGCATCCCTGAGGCTGACAAGGTGAAGCACACAATGTAACTTCTGAAGGGACTGCCAGTCATTGGTGGGCCATTGAAGAGGAGAAGCGGTCAGGTGTTGATATCAGTTGGGAGGAGTTCAGGTGAGAGTTTGTCAGTAGGTACTTCCCGTGTACCTATCTTGATGAGAAGATCTCTCAGCTCAAGAAGATCAGACAAGGACCCATGTTGACGATCAACAAGTATGCGGCAAGATTCATGGAGTTGCTGAGGTTCTATCCTCACATGGAATCAACAGATGAGGAGAGGATCCAATGTTTCAAGAAGGGTTTAAATAGTGAGATGACGACAACAATGGTAGCCTTTGAGAATCGTGAGAAGTTTGCAACATTCATGGAATCTATCAGGAGGATTGAACATTTTGTAGTGGAGGAGCGTGAGACAAAACAAGAGGCATGCACAGTACCGAGGACAGTTGTATGGAGGCTTTAAGAAGCCTAGGTTTTCAGGACTGCTGACACAACAAAGATTAGCAAGTCAGTCACAGTGGTCACCAAGCAAAGGCAAAGGTCGTAGCTTTCTGGCTGCAAGTGCCCACAATACAAATTCAGTGTGTGTGATAGGGTGATCTAGGCCATGGTATGAGAGCAGAACATGCTACAAGTGTAGGAAGATGGGGCATACAGAGCTTTATTTCCCTATGAAGGATGATGAGGTGACCCAACAACCAAGGAAGAGTCAACATGGCTTGCATAGACAACAATAAAACAATAGAGGAGGACGAGGATGTGGACATGCATTACAAGCTGGTTCTTTAGGACATGCTAGCAGGGGACGGGGATGTCAGCAAGTGACGACTAGATTCTATGCGATGAGTTAGCTAGAAGGAGTGGTCAACCCACAAGTAGTGACAGTTCTGATGGAGTTATTTCAATCTGATTTGTCTTCTTCTTACTTTATATCTATTTTGGTTGATCCAGGTGCGACACACTCTTTTATCACTCGTGAAGTGATTGTTATTAGATCTTTTCCTATTAGATGTATATGCAATAGCCTTTATTTAGAAACCCCTTTAATTGGTTCCATAGAGTTGTTGGAGGTGTATCCTTCATGTGTCCTTTCTTTTTTAGGACATAACATTCAAGTGGATCTCATACCACTTGTCATGCATGGACTTGATGTGATCCTTGGAATGGATACCTTGGAGAAGTATCATGTAGTCTTGTATTATAGTGCCATGGTGGCGACATTTTGGGATGGTGATGTGACGTGGGTCTTCCAAGGAGATAGGAAGACTCTCCCGATGTGTCTGGTGTCAACGATGGTGGCTGAGAAGCTGATGAGGCAGGGTTGCAAGGCGTTTTTGGCCCATGTGATGGATACTAAGGTGTGGAGTCCTAGTATCCAGGAGGTACCAATTGTCTGCTAGTTTGAGGATGTGTTTCTAGATGAGTTTCCAAGTGTTCCCCCACCTCAAGAGATTAATTTTGAGATCAATCTAGTCCTGGGTACCCAACCGATAGCTCAAGCACCGTACAAGATGGCACCAACACAGATGGCAGAGTTGAAGAAATCATTGCAAGAGCTGCTTGAGAACGGTTTCATCAGGCCTTGTACGTCTGGGGTGCTCCAGTGTTGTTTGTAAAGAAGAAAGATGGTCCATGAGAATGTGCATCGACTATCGGTAGTTGAACAAAGGATGATTAACAACAAGTATCCCTTACTATAGATTAATGACCCGTTTGACCAGTTGTGAGGAGCCACAATGTTCTCCAAGATAGATCTAAGATCTAGATATCATCAATTACAGATCAAGGTGGATGACATACCTAAGTCAGTGTTTAGGACTCAATATGGTCATTACGAGTTTGTGGTTATGCCATTTTGGCTAACCAATGTACGGACAATGTTTATGGATCTGATGAACATAGTGTTTAGACCTTATCTGGACCAGTTCATGGTGGTGTTTATAGATGATATCTTGATCTACTCTAGGGACAACCAACAACATGAGCAACATCTGGGTCATGTGTTGACCACGTTGAGACAACACCAGTTGTATGCTAAGTTTGGTAAGTGCGAGTTTTGGCTGAAGGAGGTTTCCTTCCTAGGACATGTGATATCCGTTGAGGGTGTTTGTGTGGACCCCAAGAAGGTTGAATCTTTGATAGAGTGGGAGCAGCCAAAGACACTAACAGAGGTTTGCAGTTTCCTTGGTTTGGCATGATACTACAAGAGGTTCATCAAGAACTTCAGTGTTACAATGTTACCCCTAATAAAGCTGAAAAGAAAGATGTGCCATTCATGTGGGATGACAAGTGTCAGCGTTCCTTCCAGTTGTTAAAGGAGAAGTTGACTAGTGCACCAGTGTTGGTTCTACCTGATCAAGGGAAAGGATACATAATCTTCTGTGATGCATTGTGGAATGGTTTGGGTTGTGTGTTGATGCATGACAAGAACATGATTTCTTTTGCTTTATGACAACTTAAGAAACACGAGAATAACTACCCAACCCATGATCTAGAGCTATCTATAGTAGTCCATGCCTTGAAGATATGGAGGCATTACCTTTACGGTTAGAATTGTCAGATCTTCACCGATCACAAGAAACTGAAGTACATATTTTCACAGTAGGTCCTGAACATGCGACAGAGTGTTGGATGGAACTAATCAAGGATTATAACTACACAATTGATTACCATCTAGGAAAGGTGGATGTCATGACAGAAGCACTGAGCAGGGAGTCTTATTTATCATCCTTTGCAAACAAAGCATAGTTGTTCTCTTTAGTGTGCCAGAAGAGAGACATGTTGGTCTCCTTACGTCAGATGAATGTTTTGTTGAAGGTGTCTATGTTGGAAGGTCTGATGGCATAATTACAGGTGAAGCCTACATTGAGGTAGTAGATCCATGATGCACAATGAGATGATACTGTGATATAGTAGATATGAGTAGAGTTTGGCAGTGAGAAGCATGATGTCTTCTACGAGGTGGAGGATGGGACAATGTGTTACCATGGTAGAGTTGTGATTCCTGATGCTAATGATCTTAGGAAGATGGTTTTGGTAGAGGTTCACTCTTCGATGTACATTATGCACCTAGGTAGCACTAAGATGTACCATAATCTTAAAGACTTGTGTTGGTGGACTAGTTTGAAGCGTGAGGTGGCATAGTTTGTTGCAAGGTGTTCAGTGTGTCAATAGGTTAAGACACAACATCAGAAGCCTACAAGGACATTACAACCATTTCCTATACCATAATGGAAATGGGATCATGTGACGATGGACTTCGTGGTTGGTCTGCCTAGGATAGACAAAGGTCATGATTCCATTTGGGTGATCGTTGATAGGTTGACCAAGGCAACACACTTTTTTCCTGTGAAGATGATATATACAATATGTTGATGAGATTTCTTGCTTGCATGGCATCCCAGTTACTATCGAGTCAGATAGAGGTCCTCAGTTTACAAGTCATTTTTGGGAGCACTTGCACACAACTATGGGAACTCAGTTGGAGTTCATCATGGTGTTTCATCCACAGACATACGACCAGTCTGAGAGGACAATACAAACATTCGAGGATCTGTTGAGAGCCTGTGTTTTATAGTTTTTGGGTAGTTGGAATGTGTACCTCATTCTAATAGAGTTCACCTACTATAAAAGTTATCAGCAGAGCATTGATATGTCACCTTATGAGGCATTTTAAGGGAGACGTTGTAGGTCACCATTGTGTTGGTATGACACTAGTGAGTTTCAACTTCTAGTTCCTAAGCTCGTGTAGTAGACAACATAGAAAATCAAAGTGATTCAATAATAGTTGAAGGCAATACAGGACAAACATAAGTCGTATGCAGATAACCGGTGTAGACCCTTAGATTTCCAAGTGGGAAACAGAGTGTATCTCTCAAGGCCTCTCCTTGGAAAGGTGTTTTGAGGTTTGGAAGGAAGGGTAAGTTGGATCCCAAGTTTATGGGACCTTACGCTGTGGTGGCACATGTTGGGAAGGTGGCTTATAAGTTGGAGTTGCCATCTGAGTTGCATAGATTGAATCCAGTGTTTCATGTCAGCATGTTGAGGAAGTGTCATCCCGACGCAGGGCAAGTTTTGCAACATGTAGAGGTGGAGCTTGATGAGGATGTGTCCTATGTAGAAGGACCAGTGTTGATCCTGGATAGGAGGATCAAGAAGTTGAAGAAGTATGTAACATACTGGAACTTCGACATATTCTCTTTTTGGCCCTTCCCCATTATTTTCCTATCATTTCTACCCTTTTTGGCCTTGATGCTTAAATTATGGAATTTATAGTGGTTTGGTGAACATTTGTTCAATAATTATACCAATGTAAGGGTTTATGCAAAAATACCTTGGTGAAATCTTATTTAAGGATCGAAAATGTAAAATCACTGCTTAAGTGGAATAATGGTAAATAAATCCATGTTAGAAGCGTAAGGCCCCAAACCTTACTTAATGTATTGAACAAGCTTAACTACCATAACTAAGTACTCTAAGCCTTAATATAACCTTGTGAGGTGTTTTGAAATAATAAGATAAGATCAAGTTTCAAGTTTGGTCCAATTTGGATGTTGTTTGTGCAAGTTATGGAATTTTAGGTACATTATGGACTTTTATGCAATTTACCCAATTGGGAGGTTTTCTTTGTAAATTGTCACATGCATTATATTCTTTAGATATTCCCTTACCATTCTCGAGTTTTTGAACCATGTGTCACCTAGTTGCACCTTGTTTGAAGGTGTTTCTTTCCAAGAGCATTTTAGGGATTACCCTCTTTATAAATGAGCTTATCTTTAAAAGCTATCAACCAATGGGGTTATTTTGTTTGATTGGAGGATGGTGGAGATGGTCTAGAAGTATCCATGGGATTTTAGGACCAACCTTGGATATACAATAAGTCTCTATGAGCTGTCCTCTTGCATGGCCATGAAGCCCTAGCCTAAGGACACATGGAAAGTCCCATAGACACCTCATGCATGCCCCCTTCTTTATAAAGCCATGTCTACCCCTTCCCAACTCCCAATCCAAGAAGAAATCCTCTCCTTCTCTTTCCCCCAGCTTATAGAATCATTCCTACTCTGTTTGGCCATGAAGGTGCTGTCCCAAGGTAAAAGAGAGTGCTTACCTTGGTGAAGAAGGCTCCTAGGGTTCCAAATTTGCTATATTTAGGGTTTCTAAAGCTCCTTCTTGGTGATTTCGACCAAAAATAGTAAGTTTCCTCCTTTCCTTCCCTATTTTCATGTTATTAGTATTCCTACCACCTTCTTCTAGGTCAAAACCATGACCTTCCATGGTAAAACTCCACCTAGAGCCCTAAAGCATCTCATCTCCATGCTCTTTTGCTAGGGTTTGCACCTCTAAAGTGGAGAAGGTGATCTTTGCTCAAGAAAGGAGCTTGGCTTGGAGCAACCAGACCTTCTAATCTCGGTATCCTTTCTGTTTGGACCTTATTACCTTCCTAGAGGTGAGTTTTATAACCCCCTTCTCATATATTTCTTACTACATGATTACAACTCATGCTTCTATGTTTAAAATTGACAATCACCATCTCTATTTACCATGTTCTTCTAGGGTTTTGGTTTCTTGCTATTTTACCTTCTCTAGAAGCTCTAGTTTGATTAACTATGAAACTTCAACCCTTATCTTGGGTCAAATGGTGTTTTATCCCTCTCCCTCTCTCTTCAATTATCTCGATCGGTTTGATGATGTGGCAATTTCCTATTGGTCAGTATTGAAAAATTCATATCTTCTAATCTGCTTATCCAAATTTGATGAATAAATATGTTTTGGAATTGGAAAATTAATCTATATCTAATAAAAATATTTTCAAGGTCTGATTTCATGGTTTGACAAAGGGAAGTTTTTTTAAAATTAATTTAATGCATAAAAACCATAAAAGTACATCTTAATCCTCATAACTCCAAAATTAACATAAAAATATGTTTTCTTGATCAAGATAACCTAATAAGTTCATTGGTGATATTTTCAAAATATAAATTTGAGTTTTTCTAAAAAGTTCTAAAATTAGGGTTTCTATACATTAATGTGCATTATGTACTCTAATACATGTTAATACATTGAAAATAGGCAATGTGGAACTTGGACTCAATTAAAGTGGTGAAAGTTAGTAATTTATATCAGTAAGAGTGGTATGTGCAATCCATATTTATGTATGTGCAATCCCTCTTTATGTATGTGCAATCCATCTTTATGTATGTGCAATCCCTCTTTATGCATGTGCATTCTTACACCCTAAGTTGGGATTTTGCAAACCAAACCCTATATTTCCCTAATGAGGCTTTAATGAACCATATCCCCTCTATTCATGATTCTTTTGTTAAATTGCCTCAAAATCAGTAATGATATTCTTTTTCTTGGATCTTGTACCCCACTGCCATGTTCTAATTGATATGATCCTTTTACTTTCCATGATTTCTTTTCTAGCATGTTGATTTTATGGACTATTTAGCTATAGTAGTGGTACTTATGTACAACCACCCATAGATAGGGCATGTATTAATTCGCCCTGGGGAATGCCTTATTCTCCCAAATAAAAATATGTATAGGTGACTAGGAATGTATTAATTCTCCCCTCACCTATAGGTTGAGGTTCAATAGGTGCCTCAACCCTACTTAGTTAATGTAGTAAATATTAATCATGCATGCAATTACTTTACTATTTTAATGTTATGGAAATCATATATTTTGATTATGCCTCATACTCTTGTTCTCTTCATCTTATGATGAAATCTTAGCCTTTAATTCCATGATATTTCCTTTTCTTTTGTTCTTGTTCACTATTGACACATACCTTCTTTTTCTCTCTCTTTTTGGGTGAGTTCCCAACCACTCAGGTTTAGATCGGGGTGTTGAACATGACCAAGGAGAACATAGCTTCCAACATGGACCTATCTCTTGAAGATGTTGCTTGGAGATAGATTTGAAGTAGTTTAGACTTCCCTCCACTTAGATCCTTATGTTATATCATACATGTAAACCCTTATGAGATATTATGATGTACTTTTGTAATCTTTTGTGAAAATTTAATATAGTCATTTTTTAAAATTCCAGTTCTACACTATGGTCTTTTGCATTCCATTGTAATAAATTTGGAAAATTTATACCTATTCCAACATACCTTTGAGTGTGTTTGGAATGGATGTGAATTCTTCAATTTTTTTTGTAGGGAGTGGATCCCACTCCTTACAAAGTACATAATTTTGGTGAAGGTTCTATGGCATCACTGAGGTGTAGAGGAAGCCACATGGGAGCTTGAGGAAGAGATGTGGAGGAAGTACCCAACTCTTTTCGCTTAGGATTTCGGGGGAAAAATACTTGTTAGGGGTTTATGGTTGTAAGGCCCCTAACCTATCTTAGTGCTTGGGTATGCTTTCCTTGCTTAATAATGATGTTTAGAACCTTTCTCTTATCCTTTGAGAGGTTTTTTTTATCATGTGACATGCTTATGTTTAAAGTTTGGTCTTGTTTGGATGCTGTTTGAGCTATGTTTGTTTGTTTTGGGCCAAATTACAATTTACCCATGTTGAGGGGTTATGTTACAATTTGTCACAAGTAGAGTGTTCCCTTAGTGCCTTGGCATATTATGAGAGAGAAATATGCATAGGGGTGCCTTTTGTTGACCTTGGTTGATGATGTGGCATCATATGGTGATGCTAGGATTCTAGGGTTTGCTTGGTGTTGACCTTTGTTGGGCTTGAGTGTGGGTAGCGACCCTTGTCTCGACCATGTTGATGGTCTTGGACGTGTCTCGACTAAGACACTTCCCTTGGGTGCTCTTGTCTTAGATGTGATGGTCTAGGGTGTGTCTTGGGTCAAGACAATGGTCTCCTTGAGGTGTGTCTCGACCTAGTGTTTGTGATCCTTCTTGTCTCGACCAAGACAAGTTGCCTTGTTATTGTTGTTTCAACCTCCCTTGATCTTTCTCGATCGAAACCAGGGTGGTGGTGATCCAAGTGGTCGAGACCTAACCTAGGTTGTATCACGATCTTGTGCACGCATGGTTTAAGTGGTTGCATGCTGGTTTCTTGGGTGGACAAGTGTTCCTTTGGTGCCTTTAGGTGTTGATACATCATCTCCCTCTTACTTCCCTCATCCTTTGGGTATATAACCCCTTTTCTCTCCATGCAAGTGATCTTTTTTGAAAATCCTGTTTCTCTTTCCCTTGTGATCATCCTTGGAGCTTGGTGGAGCAAAGAAGGTGTTGTTCTTGGTGCTTTGGAAGTGGATCAACCTTGCATGTGGTTCCTTGAAGCTCAATCTTCTTCCATGTGGTGGTTTCTTTCCTTGGTAAGTAGTTTATCATCTTGATCGCATTTTCCTTTGGAACCACCATCTTACCCTTCCTCTTTTCTTGTCCAAAGACTAGGGTTCTACCCTAGTGGTCACATTGAGAGAAATCCCACTCCACAAAGACCCTTAGACTATGGACTATCCATGGTGGTAACTAGTGGGAGGGTGTTTTCTTCTCTTTTCTCCATTTCTCTTTGGTTCGGCCTATGGTCCTTCTTGCCATTTTCTTGTGCTACCTTTTGACCAAGGTGTTCTTCTTTTTGGAGGTGACCTTGTGACCGAAGTGGTGATCTTGTGGAGCTTCATTCCTTCTCTTTGGAGATTGAGCTTGGAGTTTTATTATCTTCAAAATCAGGCATGTTATATAACTCTCTACCTCCTTCTATCATTAGCCTCTTACTTTAATGCTTGCATGTTCTTGTTTCCATATCTAAAACATAATTATAAGATGATGATGATCTTGTAATCTAGGGTTATGACTATGTAGTTTTCTCATGAAGATAACAATCTTTCTTAAACCCTAATTCCTATGTGCACATTTTCTAAGTGTTCTTGAGAGGATAATCTCACATGCTTTTTGAGCTTTGGTTTTATCACCATGATCTAAGTTTGGCCACCATGATTTCCTTGGGGTTTTGGATGTTTTATCACATGTGTTGTGTTTTTAGTTTCTCTCTCTCCTAAGTGGTTTTCTTAATGATGTTTGTGGTGCTTGTTCTAGAGATTGATGACCTTGAATCCATGAGTTTTTGATCTAAATGACATCTAGTTTTTCTTACTATTTGACCTTTTTATAGTCAAGATATATGTGGGTCTTGATGTTTTGGGTCAAGACATAGATCCTGTTGTGGCTTTGGGTCGAGGCTCTTGGTCTTGAAGTGGTCGAGACATGTGTGTGTGTGTGTGGTTTTGTCTCGATCACAACCATGGTGGATGTGTTTTGGTCGCGACCAGGGGTGTTGTTTTGGTCGTGACCATGCACCTATTTTGCCTTGTTTTGGTTCAAAACCCTAGGATGGTCGAGACCGTGATATGTTGTGGTCAAGACCAGTTTCTCTTGCGGTCGCAACACCTGCCATGGAGGTGGTCGAGACACTTTGTGTTGTGGCCGTGACACTTGCCATGGAGGTGGTCAAGACCTCTATTTTGCCGTTTGGTCGTGACACATACATCATACCATGAGATAGAACACACATACAAATAAAATGATGGTGATTTTTAGTGTTGTGATGTGATGATCTAATCATAACTGAACTAATGATGTTCAACCTTAACTCAGTTCCAAGAAAGTGGGAGGTGACTCAATTTGGGTTTGGTGCTATACTCATGATGTAAACCCTAATCGACTAAGTGTGTGAACCCTAACCCTAGGATATGTTATACTTGTTGAATGTGTAGAGATGTATAGCATGTGGTAATATGTTTTCTTTCTCCTACTTGTGTGCATCTAACCTTGCAAGTTGATTGAATATCATGGCTAAGTGAATGCCATGGTATCCTATATGTAATACAGGGAGATGATCATGCACATTGTACTTGTTGAGGCATGATGTTATGTTGATATACATGATTGATGTGATTGGTCTCATGACCTGGTGAAGGCTTGATGCCTAATCAGAGGTGTTGACCTCCAGTGATGTGATGAAGGATTATTATCCCCAATGATGTGTCTATGTTGAATAGCCTAATATGACAGTGTTAACATGTGATGATGTTGATAGCCTTATTTAAGGTAGTGAAATAGTGATGCCCTGAGATGATGTGACATGTTCACACCTTATATGTTGTATATATTCTGAAGTTGCAATACATTTATGCTTTCTAGATTGAATTAGGGTTTTGTATGTCCACTTGTATGATGAAGCCTTAATTCACCCAATTGGCATAATTAATAAAGTGAAACCCTAATAATGTAGTTGCCTTGTGCCATAGATCCATTCCAGTGTCAGTTTTATTGTTGCATGGTGAAATGAGTAACTCATATGGGAAAATCAGAGTGCATATTGTTGAATATGTGGGGGCGCAAGTTGAGTGGATATCCTTACGTCTACAATTGTGATATATGGAGGATGGCTGGTAGTAGTGCAACTGCATAATGCCTTTTAGAACAGCCATGCATGAGCCTGTTCTTCTAGCACTGTGACCTATACCAAGGACGGATATGTGTTTTATATGGATGGCCTTGCGTGATCCAGTCCTTCATCTTGACTATATGTCGTTGTTTTTAGTTTACTGATATGACTTTGCGATGTTCTCTTGTATTGACTAAGAGGTGTTGGAGAGGTCATGGAGTCCTACTCTTCCATAGACCTTGTATGGCATTGATTTCAACTTCACAGTGGTCAGTTGGATTTGGGTGGTACGACTCAAATCCTCAAGGCATAATAAATGATGTAAAATAGCCATGTAGCATGTTTATTTAGGGCCAAATACGAATCACATTGGATGATCCCTTGCCTTAATCTTGCACAATTTACTTTATAACAATTATACACGTTCTTCATATTCCTTCTAAATGCACAAAATGATTTACTGCTCAGTTGTAGATACTTGAGCGACTTAAACAATGTCATTGCCTTATTCATATCATTTAGTTGAATTTGCTTATCTGCTTATAGTATGACTGCTGCTTCGATTATCTGTGTTTTTAATAGACATTGGTAGAGAGTTATATCTCTCACTGGGACGTTTGGTCTCATCCTGTGGGTTTCCACATATTTTAGGTGGTCAAGCACAAGGGAATAGAGATCATGCTGTTAGTGGTGAGTAGCAAGAGGACCACTAGCTGTTGAAATATTGGACATACTGATTGTCTGTAGAAGTAGAGTCCTATATGTTGTCCCAGTACACTCAGGTCCTTGGGGAGGTTTTTGTTGTATGTATCGACATGAGGATTTGATTTTATGCCCATTGTTATATAGAGATGGCATATATGTATATGAACATGTTATCATGTCTAACAACATGTGGCTAGAGAGCCAGTGAATAATATCGCATGTAATCTTTTAGGCAGATGATATGTAATACAAGTGGCTTTTGTGGAGTCATGTGCAATATGTTGCAGTTCCTATGGCTTGATGGAATTGGTTTTAATTTCCTATGTTTTCTGGTAACTTGCATGCTTAGTTTTAATTCCACAATTTGGTTTTGAGTAATCTCATTTTGTGGCGCGTCAGGGTGTCACAGTAAGGTTCCATATACCTAGGAGCCAGCTTACCCTTCTTACCAAACCTCAACACACCTTTCCAAAGGGAAACCCTTCAGATACATGCAGTCTTGAACTTGGAACTCTAATGGTCTATGACGGTTATAGGAATATGACTTCTGTCTATCCTGAGATTCCTTTAACTATTGTTGGATCACTTTGATCTTCTCTGTAGTCTACTGTACTAACTCAGGACCCAAAGATGATACTCACCTACTTTATACCATAAAAGAGGTCACTTACATCACCTACCGTACAAAGCCTCATATGGTACCATTCTCCTATGGTGGTAGTAGTTGTAGGAAAATTCAACTAGACTCAGGAAAATGTCCCAACTGCCAATAAACTGAAGAACACATGCTCTCAAAAAGATCTTCTAATGTTTGAGTGGTCCTCTTTGACTAACCATATGTATGTGGGTGAAAGGCTGTACTGAACCTCAACTATGCCCCTAATGTTGTATGTAGACATTACCAAAATCTACTCATAAATTGAGGAACTTCGTCAGACACTTTGGTAATTGGTATGCCATGTAGACAAACTATCTCATCAATGTAGAGATGTGCCAACTTATCTACTGTATAGGTGGACTTGACTGGAAAAAGTGGGCTGATTTTGTCAGCCGATCAACGATCACCGAAATGGAATCATGACCTTTGCCTATTTTTGGAAGGCCAACCACAAAGTCTGTGGTTTTTTAATCCCTTTTCCACTATGGAATTGGCAAAGGCTATAATGTCCATGCAGGTTTCTAATGCTCCGCCTTGACATGTTGACAAATTGGATAGTTAGCCACGACTCTACCACATCATGTTTCAAACTTGGACACCAATACAAATCCTTCAGATTATGATACATCTTTGTACTACCAGGATGCATCATGTACATTAAGGAGTGAGCCTCCTCAAGTACCATCTTCCTTAGATGATTAACATTTGGAACCACTATCTGGTTGTGAAATCACATTGTTCCATCATCTAACTCATGAAAGCCATCATGCTTCCCATTGCCAAACTCTGATATGATGTTCTCTATCACAATAACATCCTTCTGTGCATCTCTAATCTGCTTTATTAATGTCAGATAGGCATGTAGTTGTGCCAAAAATCCTACCAATAGAGATACTTCCAACTGTACGTTCATCTACTGAAGTGACACTAGCATGTCCCGATTGTGACATGCTATGGAGCGCAACTGTGTTTTATCTATAGGTGATGAAGAAGATGACTTCCTACTCAACTTCTCATGATGATAGTCTATCGTGCATTCATAATTCTTGATCAGCTCCATCCACCTTCTTTCCCTCATGTTCAGCTCTTGCTTTGAGAAAATATACTGAAGATTTTGTGATATGTGAAGATTTGACAATTTTGCCCATACAGACAATGCCTCTTAATCGTCAAGGCAATAACTACAACAACTAACTCCAGGTCACAAGTTGGGTAGTTTTCCTTGTGTTTCACATTCTTGTCCTACATCAGTACACATTCCAACCCATTCTTTGAAGCATCACAAAAAATGATGTAGCATTTCCCTTACTCAGGAAACACTAAAATTGGAGTACTTATCAACTTCTCCTTCAGAAACTGGAAATAACACTGATATTTGTCATCCCAAACAAAAGGAATAACCTTCCTAGTTGGTCTAGTTAAAGGTAGAGCAATGGCACTGAAGTTCTTAATGAACCTCTTGTAATAACCAGCTTGACCCATGAAGCTTTGAACCTCGGTCAGTGTCTGACCGGCCTAAATCGCGCGTCCAAAAGTGGAGGCGCATTTGAGGTAGTCGAGCTTTTACATTTATAAACCCGAATCCTTCTAGCCCCCCGCAACTTTGCTTACGGGGTCGAAGTAGATATACGGGGTCGAACACAGGGACAAGGGGGGTAGTGTTGAGAACCCAGAATCGACACGCTACACTCCGGCAGGTATAAAGAGATAATAAATTCCCCAAAAGGGAAACAACAAGATGTCACAAACAAAGCAAGAAAACTATCTCCAACTGGAGATACAAGAGAGATATAAGGTTTTTAGTCATTTAGCAGTTTTTAGGGGTTTTCATGCAATAGAAACAGAAAGATAAAACTAGAGCTAGAGCAAGGTACGAAGGATAAGACTTCAGTTAAACAAGAGGTATCAGTAACATCCTACACCCCTCCTCTCAGAGTGGGTACCTCTAACCAAGCATCAACACCCCTCTCGAGGTTCTGGACTTAAGTTAGAGTAAAATGTTACTGAAACAACTCTGTTCCAGGCACTCTCGTACTCTAGAATCGGACCAAACACTAGAGCCACAACACAACTCTCGAAGTTGTTGCGACGGGAAGACACGATTTGGTAGCTAAGTGAAACGCGATCCAAACATGCAAGCTAGAGTTCAGATATCAAACATAGCAGTCATCCAACATTTTGCACCAAGCATAGAGCAGCAAGTAATTGAGCTTTTCTATTTCTATAAACATATAAAGGTTTGATTACAATGCAGGAATTAAAGAATTAAATAACATAAATAAAGATAGATGTCGCCTTCTTGATGTAGAAGGATGACAGGCTACAACGGCTCTCCATCCCGATATCAGTCAGGAGCCTAGCCCGATACAACGGTGTCGGGCAGCACGCCCTCTCGGGCGGCACGCTTGACGACCGTATGTATCGCTCAAGGACCCTGGCCGATACGCTCATGTCGGGCGGCACACCCTCTCAGGCGGCACGTGTGACGGGCGAAGCATATCGGGTTCGATATCGTGTCGGGAATGGAGCGACACGTTCTACTATCGGGCACTTGTGTCAGGCACTTTTGTCGCTTATCAACGTTGGCCGATATTGGCCCGCAGTGTCGCCTAGGACGGTCCTAAGTGAACCATCCCCTCCCTCTCGGGATGAGGAAGGGCTCTCCTAGAGTTGCCCGGGACGAGCACTGGGGCACGATACTCTTGCTCTCGCAGTTTTCCTCAGAAGATCGCTCAAAGTTCCCAACTGTCCGAACTGTCTTTTCGACTTCCTGTAGCTACTATTTATAGGCAGCTAGTTGGGAGAAGTTATGGTGCTCGAAGCGCCACATGTCCTCCTTATGCGTGGGTCGTTGGACGGCCGATACAGGTATCGCTCGGCGTAGGGGTGTCGTCTATCGGTCACGTGACGGGCGGCACACCTGCCGGTGGGTGGCTGTATCGGGCGACAAGCTGGGTTGTCGTGGCGAGCTTGGCTCCCTGTCGGGTAGAAGGCGTGTCGTCTGTCAGCTTCCTCTTGTGCAGCATCCCTTTGTCGTGCGTCATGGTGTCGCTCCACCCTGTCGGGCAGAGGTTGTATCGGGCGTCAGGAAGGCCGAAATAGACTTGGACTTATTTGTGGGCCGGGACGGCCGTATTGTACCAAAATGAGGAAAAACTCTGCAAAAGATGGAAATATTGGATTAAGAGCATTGCTTGGCCAATTATTGCGAAAGTACTAATAAAAGAGAGGAAAAATAGCAGAAAGGGGCAGTTTTGACAACAGAATAAAGGGCAAAAACATCACAAAATTTGGTGTTATCAACTCCCCCAAACTTAGCATTTTGATTGTCCTCAATCAATATTTAAACTATATTTAGCGATGCTTCTTTTGCTCGGAAAAGCTTTCTGTTCAAAAGGTGAAATAAGAATCGTAATGCCTTAAAGATAATGTTGTCTCATTATGAACAAAAGACTTAGTTTTTCCTGCCTTATTGTTTAAGTAAGATTCTTCTCTACAACTTCGGCGAGACTTTGTTGTATGATTCCGAAGTTAGCTTACACACCAAACAACTTTATTTTTGGGGCAAAAAGTTGTGTATCGGGTAGGCTAAGGATTTTTTATGGTTTTTCTTGTTTCCCATCAGTCCATCCAGGTAAGGGTATGTTAATGGGCAAGTGGTCCCTGCAGTCCAAGCCAGTTGGCTTTAGAGCAGTGATTTCACATCCTACGTACCACTGCCCCGGATCTACCATGCCTAAAGATGGGTACTTTTGGAAAGCAAGTGGGTATATATATTTTTTTCTTTTCTTTTATTGGGCACAACTCTCATGCTTTTATTCACTCTCATAAGGCTTCTCTCTCTTTTTGGGATTTTGTTGGGTAAGGGGAACAAAAAGAGATTTCTGCTGTTTGGGCAGCTTTTTCCTTCTCCATACTCATCTCTTAGCTGTTTGTGAGATTATTATATTTTTCGAAATTTTTGGCATTGAAAAACGTAATCTTCTCGTTTGTTTGAAGCAGCATTATTAGAAAGATATAACAAAACTTGTATCTCATTAAGCACATAGAAAACAGACTTTGTAAGAAGTCGCAACAGGTTTTCACTATTATAGAAACTTTGTACATATGTATGGAGATGATATATAAACAAAAAGAATTTTTGAAACTTTGGTATGAACATATATATGTACACAAAGAACAAATGAATAACGAATTTAAGACAAAAGCATAAAGAAATTGAGTTTGAATTTTCAAAATTTTGTACCTCCCTCACTGGTACATGGTACCCCCCAAACTTACTCCACACGCTGTCCCAGAGTCATGAAGTAGATAAGGTGAGGTAATGTTTATTCCAATGAGGTTGCGCCTGCGTCAGACAGAAGCTCCCACACATATTCCCCCCTTTTACTGTGATAGAAGGTGTGGTGGAGCTGATCAGGCGTTTCTTTGTTCGCCATCCATTCCAGGACGTAGATGCCGCAGTCGTTGGATAGGGGAAGTTGCTGCGGACTGCGGTGGCAGAACTGGAGTTCGTGCCACTTGCCTCCTTGCATGTCCAGGAATGGTTGGATCATCCTTGCCACCTCGTCGTAGTATTTTCGGACCAGGCGTTCGACGGATATCAAAGGTTCTGATGTACACGGCATTGGATGGTTCTTGTTGTTGTTCGAGCTGTTGTAGAAAATTCCTACTCGCTTCCGGGTGTACACAGTTAGGAGCGTCCAATGATTGTAATGCAGAATTGGCAAAAAGATAGTGCCTGGGACCCCGCCTCTCAATTCTGCCAGAAAATTTTGCTTCGCTCTTGTTTCGTCGGCGAGACAGACATCGTTGAATAGCATGGGCTGGGCTATGTATGCATGTTCTAGTTTTGGCTGTATATACTGGATGTAAGTGGCTGCAACTGCTATAGCCAAACACCCTCCTTCCTTTACCATGTCCCTTAGATCGTCGACCGGGACTACGACATCGCCTGCCTGAAAGGCGACAACCGATGGGGTAGAATCAACTAACTTCAACTAGATTATATTGACCTGCTCCTGTGTGAGAGTTGCACACGAAAAGCGGTCGAAATTTGTGATCAACCCTTCTTAAGCTTCAGGCAAGACAGTGTTCTCCGTCCCGTGCACTTTCTTCAGGACCGCTAACTGCTTGCCTGCCCCATGTGTGACTGTCACCACTTCCTCTTCTTTTTCTGAGGAGCTGCTGGACTGAGAAGAGTTTTCTTCCAGGTCACTGTCCAGCAGCTGCTCCGGCACCCCTGCGTCCCGGAAATAGCGCTTGTCCTTGATTAGCAACATAGCGTAAATGCTCCTACGTTGATAGAAGGACGTGCCTTTGAGGACTCCCAAGTTTCCAAATGTGTTGAGTGCCTCAATTGCACCCAGGATAGCTATAGCACTGTTTCCACTCCCCTCTTCTATCTGTGCGGGGAGGTCTCAGATAGTGAAGAAGTTCCAAGGTCCTTGGTGACGTTGGCTTCCACGCTTTATGGCTCATAGCAGACGCAGCGGCAGGAGTCTCAGCTTCACGTCCTCTGGGTGGCAGAAAACACCCCCGGAGTGTGGCACTTCAGCATTGCTGCAGCACAGCAGCCGGACGTCGTGGTTTCTGAGGTCTACTATGCATAGAAACCACACGTTCCGGTGCTTGTACGAGGCCAAAACCAGGTTTGACCTATGCTCTTCAATGTGCTGCAGCATGTCGGCCACCACATGGGAGTCTGGATCTCCCTTCATCAACTTTCTTGCCAAGGTCGGGGTGGCTGTGTATACTACTCTCCGACCTGTCCTGCTGCTGATATTCTCTATTAGCACATTCTCCAGGACCCTAAATAGTCTTTTACCGACCACGGCCGACGTGCGGAACATGCCGCGAAGAACCTTCCGCCGCACCAAAAGGTAGCCGTCGGTCCAGACGATGTCATATTCATCTGCCTGCGATCGTAAGACCTTATTCAGCAGCTTCTGGTCTCTGATCGTCAGGCATCTGATGGCTTTTCTGTCAAAATCGGCCATCTCAAAGGAGAGTATCTCGGATGGCTCATGAAATCTGTCCGCCATCGAGTGCCTCCCTCAGGGTAGATGTCTTTTATTGACTGTGTAGACATCCCCCTTTTCTCCTTCGGACTCTTCGGAAGAGTCTCCCCCGATGCTGATATCTACACTTTCGTCCTCGACTTCATCCAGGGGGATGAAAATGTTTGCATCTCCCAATCCTAAGGAGCTCTCCTGTCCGCCGGGAGTTCCTTCGGCAGATCCTTGTTGCGTCCCCTCTTTGGGCGTTGAGGATCATCCGCTGGAGGAGGAGGAGGATGCTGTTCCCGACGGGGAACCTGATGAAGAGGGATGAGAGCCCCGACTGGGAGGTGACGGTGACCGTATCGGCTGCCTTCGGCGTGGATGGTCATCACTTCTGTCCATTCTCTCCTCGAACCTGTCGAGTCATTGGAGAACTTGCTGCATTGTTGCATTCAAGGCCTCTAGTCCGCCGGGAAGGCTCGCTAGAGTCAGCAACTCTCTCTCTGGGCTATTCAGCCTGTTTTGGAAAAGATGCAAACTTGCGGGTTAGGGAAATACAAGTAGCTGAGTTTATGTCTGCTACCTCCCGCAGGTTGTCGAGCTCGTGCCCGAGCATCTTTCTGAGCGACGGAGGAGTTTCGACAGGTCTCCCTTCCATCCTCGTGACACCTTGCTCGCGTGAAGGTCCACCAGGCGAGGTAGACTCTATATGAATTGTTTGCATTGCCGATGCCGCCAGGTGAGGCGACGATGCTCCTTCAGCAGCTATCACCTTGCCTTTTCATCGGGGAGGGGATGGCCGTGGTGCGGGTGAACATTGCTCCACCTCCGCACTGTCAGCGATCTCCTCACCTGCTACAAAAGGCGACACCGGCGGCGGCGTTGGTGTCAACTGAGCTCCATCGAGCTCCATTCTGAGAATCTCGCTGAACACCCCATTACTGGAGTCCGACTGAGGTGTCTCTTCTGCCTCTGCAGGCATCATAGGGATGACAGGGGCTGTGGCCGTCTCTTCTGCGGCAGCTCCCGAAGTTTCTGTCTCGGTGACCTCGACGACCACCGGTTCTTTCTCAGCTATCACCCTTCTTGTCGTGGCGGTGGCTGATACAGTTGGAGCAACGACAACTCTGCCAGCAGTTGTCACCGGTAGCTCTGGAACTGCCCTCTCCTGGGCTCCGGTGGTGGTGGTGTGGGCTGCGCCTTTTGCTACAGCTTAAATTTCGGCTGTAGTGAAGACCAGTTTCTATGCGTCGTAGTTGGCGCAGCGAGGGAGTGGGAAGAGTATGTCTGTCCTTGAAAACTTGTAGAAAAAGTCTCGCCCCTCCTTCCTGATGATGCTGGTCCTTATCAGGTACTTGGTGTCGATCACCTCATCACCTTGCGTCCTCGAAAGGCTGTGCAGCTCTTTTGGGTACCCGAGCCCCACTGCGATTAGGTTGACTATTCCACCCATGCAGTAATCTTTGGTGGCTTCCTTCATCGGATGCAGTCTGTTCAGCAAGAACCATCTGAGGTTGATCACTTAGCCCTCCATTATGTGCCACATGACGTGGAGTTCTTCTGCATAGATGTTGCTGGACTCATTCTTGCTGAACAGCAAGCATGCCACCAGTTTGTGCACTATCCTCCAGAAGCAGGAGTGCACTGCCACTACCTTCCTTCCCGGCTTGAACAAAGATTCGCCGGTTAGTTTGTTCCAGAGCTTCACGGGATCGAACCCGTCTCCCTCGGTGATTCTTTAACCGTCGTCCAGCAGGCTCTTCTCCTCCTCGCTGGAAGAGAAGATCTTGTTCAAAAGCTTCTTGGAGATTGTGTACTCTGAGTTGTAAACTCGGGCTTGGAGTCTGTTTGGCCCGCCGAATTCCTTTCTCTCCGCCGCAGAATTTCTCACTCGATGGAGAGAAGACATGAACTCCATTGTCAGCTTAGTGTAAGATGAAGACCGGCTGAAGCAGATCTTCTTCAGTCCTGCCACGGTGAGGACGCCCTTCAGCCTCCCTATGATTCCTAGTTCAGCAAACGAGGCCTTATGGCAGAACCTGCTTGGTCGGTAAACCTTGGTCACTAGCTCAGCATATTGGCGAGCATGCTCATCGTTTCTTGGCTCGAAACCTTCCGGCAAGAATTCTGAAAGTTCTGCTGCTGCTAGAGGTGTTGGAGTTGGAGTTGGAGCCGCCACTTCTCCAACCCTGGCCCTTTTCTCTGCTGTCGAGGCCCTGGCTGGTCCTGGGTTCGGGCGCTTAGGCCTGGTAGACTGCCCTTCAGCAGCAGTCTCTGGGTAGACCCTCCTGCCTTGTGCGTCAACTGGGACAACGGTTGTCTTGATGCGGGCCATCTCTGCAAGACAGAAAGAGAAATACCTCGATTAAATATGTTGACTTTTAGACGAAATATATAATAAAGAATAAACTTGTGAACCGAAATTTCTCTGTACAAAGACTATCTGGTACCCCCGTATCGGGCGACACATTGGTTTTAGAAGTGAAGCCTTGTGCCCGATACAAGAGATGGGTATCGCCCGTTTCGTCAAAAGATCAAGCACGCGATAATGAAAGGGCGGTAAGGCGATGAACGAGTGTCAGGTCTGTCGCTCAAAACGGGCGTGTCAGGCGATACGAGGGCGATAGGATAAGATGCCCGATACAGTCCTCTTGAAAGAGAAGCAGCGTGTCGCCCGATAGGCGAGGTGATGCAAAAATGGGCGACACGGTTATCACCCGACATGGTGTATCAGGCATAGGTATGTTGCGTGACATCCATATCGGGCGATACAAAACTACTCAGCATAGAAACCGTAAGGCCGATAAGCTACTTGCTTAAAGAAAGAAACGTGTCGGGTGACACGGTCTGCTGGGTGATAAGGTCTGTCAGGCTATACCTTGCTGTAATCTGAATTACCGCACGATACGAAAGAATTGCAGCCTTGCGCGACACGGGAGAAGAAGCACAAGTTCTTTAGCACGATACAGGAGCGTGGAAAATAGTAAGGCAAGGAGCCCGACACGGTAAAAACTCACCTCTTTATATAGCAAACTCGACAGTAAAATCGGTACGCGTGTCGGTCGTTAGGGAAACATGTAAGTCGGCCAACCCAACCGTCGGCATGACCGTTGCACTCCACAAAGTCCCACCGCCCGATAAGGGTGCTCACATAGTGCCGGTTGGGTTGCCTCCCGCTTCGAAAGGAAAACAAAACGGTTTAAACTGCGGCCAATGAGTAATCACTGGCCCAAAGCTCCCAGCCTCAGATGGTACTACCCACCCCGGTAAATAGAGCATAAAGCAGTGACCCATAAAACATAAAAGTCAGCGTATGTGGCGCATGCGCTGACTCGGGCCTTATTACAGTCCATATTGTTTGTAATGTTCATTTTGCTGGAAAGTAAATGCATCCTATACTAGGAATTTAAAAACGGCTCGGGTTGCCTCCCGAGAAGCGCTGAGTTTTCCGTCCTCAGCTGGACGTCTTTTGGCTTCTTCATAATCATCCTTGTTCTCCGCAGTCACTGTCCCGATTTCTTGGCTGGTTCTGTGTTGGATGGGATCTTCCCCGATGGGTTCTTCACGATATCGGCGAGCTGAGCTAGCTGCTGGTCGATTTGGCATTGATGTGTCTACATGTCTGCCAATTGTACCACATCTGCTTGGTTCGAAGCCTTGTCCTGTCCTTGTTCTCTAGCCGATCCTTGGTATTTAGCTTGCCCCTGGAAACCTCCTTTGTTCGGCTGGAAGGGGGTGTTTTTGGTGTATTGACTTGATCCTCCCCTCTTCTCAAAAGCTTGGGGCGGCTTAGTGGAGTTATGCAGCTGATGCGAATTTTCAGCTACCTCCTTGTTGCCATAGCTGAAACCAGGGTGGTCCGGTCTTTTGAAATTTACAAAAGAGAATTTTTCACTCTCTTCGGCCTCAGACTCAGTGTCGCTTGATGCTTCTGGCCGGGTGTAGATGCAATTATCTACCCCATGGCCGCCTTCTCCACATGTTACACATTTCATTACTTTTTCCACCTGCTTCTTCCCCTTTGCGCCGGATTCCTTCAGCTGCTTTACATCCGTGGCTATTTTCTGAATCTGAGAAGTGATGGTCTCCAGAGCCTTGGACTCAAGAAAGGACCCTTCACCGACCTTTTTCGCTTGTCCTCTGTCAGATCTATCATATTCAGCGCCGGCTTGCAGCTCGACCATGTTTTTGATGATCCTTTCAGATTTGCTCGGCTTTTTCCCTAGGAAATCACTTCCTGCTACCGCATTCAGTGACACCCGTTCATCGGGAGTTAGGCCATTGTAGAAGGTGGTGACGAGGAAGCCCTTCTTGTAATTATGATGGGGGCAATCCCTCAGGTACTCTTGGAATCGCTCCCAGGCGTCGTGGAGGCTTTCGTTCGGCCTTTGCATGAAGGAGGTTATTTTCTGCCTGTTCCTAACTGTCCTTTCGGTGGGGTAGAACTTATTTATGAATGAGTCAGCTAACTCTCCCCATCCGTTCAAAGACTGGTGGGGTAACCCAAGATACCAGGACAGGGCCTTGTCCTCCAGGGAGAAGATGAAACCCTTACAGTAGATCACCTCTTGGGGAACCCCCCCACATCTTTATTGTATCACATATGTTCTTGAAAGCATTGAGAGGGTGGTAGGGGTTGTCGTTCTTTGAACTCCCCCTGAAGCTTTTGTTCTGAATCATCGAGATCACAGACGGCTTAAGCTCAAAATTTGTCACGTTGAAACTATGGACAATGACGGGGCATCGGGAGTTGTTGGCCTTCGTGGACGCTAACTCCCTCAGTGTTTTCTCTTCTTCCTCCGAGTCGTCGCTGTCGCTGGCGTCATGCTGTCGTTCCCGATTATCGTAGTTTCTTGTTTGCCTCTGACGGTGACGACATCTGTGTCGGTGATGGTCTTCCTCATACTCTCCCGATTCTGCATCTTCCTGTTCACCATTCCCTTCGTACCGGTCGTCGCCTTCTAGTGGAGGCGAAACATGCCTCCCCCCTTGGCGTTCGCCTCCAAAATGGGGTGGCTCCACATGAGGCGGCATGATGGTTGGAGTTGGTGCTCAGTGGAACAGATCACTGTTCTTCAGAGTGCCTGAAATGACACGAAAAACCAAGTTTAGAAAATTCAAATTTTTACTTTTAGGCAAAGAATAGCAATAAAAGGAAAATAGTGCTGTCAAACTCATTTCTAAGCTTGAGGCATGGGAGTGTAGTTAGTGGATTCGGATTCGTCTACAGTACCATTTTTGCCTTGTCCCCGACAACGGCGCCAAAAAGTTGACCGGCCTAAATCGCGCGTCCAAAAGTGGAGGCGGATTCGAGGTAGTTGAGCTTTTACATTTATAAACCCGAATCCTTCTAGACCCCCACAACTTTGCTTACGGGGTCGAAGTAGATATACGAGGTCGAACACAGGGACAAGGGGGGTAGTGTTGAGAACCCAGAATCGACACGCTACACTCCGGAAGGTATAAAGAGATAATAAATTCCCCAAAAGGGAAACAACAAGATGTCACAAACAAAGCAAGAAAACCATCTCCAACTGGAGCTACAAGAGAGATATAAGGTTTTTAGTCATTTAGCAGTTTTTAGGGGTTTTCATGCAATAGAAACAGAAAGATAAAACTAGAGCTAGAGCAAGGTACGAAGGATAAGACTTCAGTAAAACAAGCGGTAGCAGTAACATCCTGCACCCCTCCTCTCAGAGCGGGTACCTCTAACCAAGCATCAACACCCCTCTCGAGGTTGCTGGACTTAAGTTAGAGTGAAATGTTACTGAAACAACTCCGTTCCAGGCACTCTCGTACTCCAGAATCAGACCAAACACTAGAGCCACAACACAACTCTTGAAGTTGTTGCGACGGGAAGACACAATTCGGTATCTAAGCGAAACGCGATCCGAACATGCAAGCTAGAGTTTAGATATCAAACATAGCAGTCATCCAACATTTTACACCAAGCATAGAGCAGCAAGTAATTGAGCTTTTCTATTTCTATAAACATATAAAGGTTTGATTACAATGCAGGAATTAAAGAATTAAATAACATAAATAAAGATAGATGTCTCCTTCTTGATGTAGAAGGACGACATGCTACAACGACTCTCCAGCCCGATACTGATCAGGAGCCTAGCCCGATACAACGGTGTCGGGCGGCACGCTTGAAGACCGTCTGTATCGCTCAAGGACCCTGGCCGATACGCTCATGTCGGGCGGCACGCGTGACAGGCGAAGCGTATCGGGTTCGATATCATGTCGGGCATAGAGTGACGCGTTCTACTATCGGGCACTTGTGTCGGGCACTTTTGTCGCTTATCAACGTTGGCCGATATCGGCCCACAGTGTCGCCCGGGACGGTCCTAAGTGAACCATCCCCTCCTTCTCGGGATGAGGAAGGGCTCACCTAGAGTTGCCCGACACGAGCACTGGGGCACAATACTCTTGCTCTCACAGTTTTCCTCAGAAGATCGCTCAAAGTTCCCAACTGTCCGAACTGTCTTTTCGACTTCCTGTAGCTGCTATTTATAGGCAGCTGGTTGGGAGAAGTTATGGTGCTCGAAGCACCACGTGTCCTCCTTATGCGCGGGTCATTGGACGGCCGATACAGGTATCGCTCGACGTAGGGGTGTCGGCTATCGGTCACGTGACGGGCGGCACGCCTGCCGGTGGGTGGCTGTGTCGGGCGACAAGCTGGGTTGTCGTGGCGAGCTTGGCTCCCTGTCGGGTAGAAGGCGTGTCGTCCGTCAGCTTCCTCTTGCGCGACATCCCTTTGTTGTGTGTCATGGTGTCGCTCCACCCTGTCGGGCAGAGGTTGTATCGGGCGTCAGGAAGGCCGAAATAGACTTGGACTTATTTGTGGGCCGGGACGGCCTTATTGTACCAAAATGAGGAAAAACTCTGCAAAAGATGGAAATATTGGATTAAGAGCATTTCTTGGCCAATTATTGCGAAAGTACTAATAAAAGAGAGGAAAAATAGCAGAAAGGGGCAATTTTGACAACAGAATAAAGGGCAAAAACATCACAAAATTTGGTGTTATCAGTGTCTTGGGCTGATCCCACTCCAACATTGACTCCACCTTCTTAGGGTCTACACAAGCACCTCTCATTGAGATGACATGACCAAGGAAAGACACCTTGGTCTGGAAAACTCGCACTTAGTGAACTTAGCATACAACGATGTTGCCTCAACAACTCCAACACTTGGTGAATATGTTGTTCATGCCGTTGACTATCCCTGGAGTATATCAAGATATCATCTATGAGCACAACAACAAACTAATCAAGATACAATTTAAACACTCTATTCATGAAGTCCATGATCGCTGTCAGTGCATTGGTTAGCACAAACAACATAAGCACGAACTCATAATGACCATATCTAATCCTAAAAGCAGTCTTGGGTATGTCATCTGCCTTAGTCCTTAGCTGATGATATGCCAATCCTAGGTCCATCTTGGAAAACACTATAACACCTATGAACTAATCAAACAAATCATCTATCCTCGACAACAAGCACTTATTCTTAATTGTAACCTTGTTCAGCTAGCAGTAGTCTAAGAAAAGCCTCATAGAACCATCCTTCTTCTTCAAAAACAACACCAGAGCACCCCAAGGAGAAGTGCTCAGTTGTATAAAACCTTTCTCCAACAACTCTTGCAACTATTTCTTCAACTCCTTCATCTCGGCTGGTATCATTCTATAGGGTGTCTGAGCTATTGGTTGTGTTCCATGAACTAGATTAATCTCAAAACCAATCTCTCTAGGCGGTGGAACACCAAGGAACTCATAAGAGAAGACATCCTCAAACTCACGCACCATAGGTACATCCTAGATACTAGGACCCATCACCTTGATATCCACTACATGAGCTAATAAAGCTTCACATCATTGTCTCATCAACTTCTCTTCCATCACAGTCAGCATAAGACACGTAGGAAGAATCTTCCTATCTCCTTGGAAAATCCAAGAATCATACCCATCACAAAACATTGCAACTTTGGAACTACAATTCAAACCTATACTTTCCAAGGTATCTAACCCTAGGATTACATTGAATCCATGCATACAAAAGTGGCATGATATCCCCTTGAATGTTGCAACCCAAGAAGGAAAGAACGCAAGATGGACACACCTCCCACAACACGACATAACCAACCAAAGGGGTTTCTAATAAAAGGCTATCAGTTCAAATACAAACAAGCAAGTTACAAATATTTATCACCTCTTTGGTGATAAATGAGTGCATCAAAACCTGGTCAACTAAAACATATACAAAGGTAGAAGCAGATAAGTCAAAGTGAAAAATTTCCATATGACATGTGATAACATGTAGATTGACCACTCCTTCTGGCTGACTCATGGCATAGAATCTAGTCATCACATGTTGTCATCCTTGACATCTTCTAGTTGGTCCTGATGACCTTTCCTACAATGTCTACCCATGAGCTTTGTTGCCACCACCATTGCAAAATTGTTGTCATTATGAGCCCTACTGACTTTGCCTCGAAAGTTGCGAAACCTCTTGATCTTTTATAGGGCACGACCATCTCACATGGTTGACTTGTCTACACTTGAAGCATGTCCATGTGTCATACTACGTCCTAGATGGCCCTATCACTAACACTGACCTAGAACTATTTATTCCACCTGGAGGAAAACTACTACCTCTCCCTTTGCTAGGAGACCACTGTGACTGTACTTGTGCCCTTGGCTCAGAAACTGCTGATCTATGTGGTGACTGCTGGTACTATGATGAAGAGAACCTCAACTTCTTGAAGCTACCAGATGATAGCCCTTGTAACCGGGCAAATCTCTTCCTTGCGTTGGTTTCTCACTTCTCTACAACTGACCTCTCTATCCTCACAAATTCTACAAAGGTGGAAAACTTCTCCAAAATTTCCAAAGCAGATGCCGTTGTTGACAACTCGGTGTTCAAGTCTTTCTCAAACCTTCTGATCCTATCATTTTTCATGGCTGCCATATGAGGACAAAACCTCAACAACACCATGAAATTTGCCTCATAGTCATTGATAGATAGCGATCCCTCATGCAACTATTCAAACTAAGCCATCTTCCCCTCCAGATATGATTCAGGAAAGTAAAAGCTAACAAACTCTTGCCAAAACTCTTCACAACCAATCATATCTCCAATTCTCTTCTCTTCCTCAATGGCCAAATAGTGGCCAACACTACCCTTCGAGGGTAGACCATGTGTTTAACATTGTCCTTCTCTGGAATGTTCAAAATTTGGAAAGCCTTCTCCAGATCTGTTATCCACATATCTACATCGGCTGGGTCAGCTGTGCCCTCATACTCTGTGGCTCCTACTCATTTCATCCTCTCAAAGGTCTTCCATGGACCATGAGATTATGCATTAGGAACATGTGCCCTTAGTTGAGGTACATGCAATGTATCTGCCAAAGGCGTAATTCTCACCATAAGCTATCCAAACATAGACTGAAAATTCGAAAAATGCATACATAATATCGAGTATCTTTACATCTATTTGGTGGTCTTACCCACAACCTATATACAAAAGATGTTGTCTACATATTTATAACAATTACATGGTATAAAAACACTACCAAAATCTTGAGTCAACATACATCATCGACAAAATATCCCTGCCTGAACATGAGAGTACATGGACGACTCTAGGACTAACTAAACAACCCACCAACCTTCATCCTCTAAAGATCTCCAAACTTCTCCTCCTCACTACCACAGGTCTGACGGTCTTGCTGACAAGATCCATAAGGTGAGACCCATGTCCCACCGAATGTCCTTTGCTTATAGAAGATTATGTAATTTAAACATTTAAAATAGATAATGTTACAGAGTTGAAAGATTAATATAATTTACACAAAATACTAGGAGGAATTAGAATCATAAGTACAATTGATTTCTCGTACCACACTATAAATAATCTACATAATCAAAAGAAACCAAGAAAAGATCATCATTCAATGTGACTCGCCAAGTAACCCTAACAAATATGCTGCACGACTAGATTATGTATTTTATTAAGCCCTGGGTAATTTGTGGCATACAATACAAATTAGTAGCTGACCGCTGCAAAGTCACAATCAGCCCCGTACATGATCAAGGATAACCAAAATCCTAAGATCTCTTCCTCTTGGTCAGTACGAGTCCGCTGTAGTGACATATTAGCTCAACTACAAATAGCCTAATCTACCGTGGGTACACATCACATCACTAGAAAATGGGGGTATTCAGCCCTCAGATCTGAGTTACGACCGCAGCCGCTCTCAATCACCTATATATTCAAGGCATGGCCTCAAATGCTCTCCAAAAACCTTGGGATTAGGGTAAAAATGACAAACTCTCCTTGTACCCTCATACACTCAATAGTATACAACTCCAAGTTCCTTTATACAACACCAAGTTCCTTTCTAGGGATACTTGTTTCACTATCCAGTAGTCCTAACACTGAGATAGATCTACGGTCACATGACACTACATGATTGGGGTCTCACTTGATTAATTAAGACAATTGAGTGTTTCAGACTACATGAACCAAGTTACATACAAACTACTACGTTGTTTTTGTAAATTAGTGACACATGCGACTCCAGAAAATATAAAACATATGAGAGAGGTTCCTTATTACTTCATCATGATATACTTGTCCATTATTATCCATAAAGAGGACTAATCCTCCAATTAGAGCGTAAAATAGCCCAAAAATCCAATTAGACCCAAAATGACAATACTTCCTCTAGGAACATCATTATCATCCAAAATTTTGCAGAAGGTTCAACATGTCATAAACAAACTTGTTACTTCCATTCTTAGAATAACTATTCATCAATCATAGGAATTATGACATTTCAAAGAGTTGCATAAAAGAGTAAATCTTAGCATTGTCAAATTATTATTTCAGTATCAATAGCAGATAGTAGACAAAAAACCATCATAAATTAAGCACTATAAGGAAAGGTTTTAAAAGGGTGGATCAGATTTGTATCACCAAAACAATACACATTAGCAAAACCATCAATTCTAACACTAAGTTAAACCATCAAACCTTACAGTCAGTAAAACCATTAGTTCTTACACTAAGTTAAACCATCGAATCTTACACTCGGTAAAACCATATGTTCTTACACTAATTTAAACCATCAAAATCTTACACTCAGTAAAACCATCAGTTCTTACACTAAGTTTAACCATCAAATCTTACACTAAGTAAAACCATCATTTCATACACTAAATAAAACCATCGGATTAGAAACCAAGTAAAGACATAAGTTCTAACCTTGCAATTCCAAGATAGCTCATTACAAAGGAAGGAATGTTCATATGATCTGAGGGTAGTTTAACAACACACATAACAACCACACATATGTTAAAATAGTGCACAAAAGACCATCTTTCTTCATAGGACCAAGTTTCTAGAGAAAAATCTACATATAACAAGTTAATAGTAGGCAAGAAACATGTTAAAGGTTATATCACTCACGTAAAAGGTGAAGAAGAACATCAAAAAGCAAGATACCTTGAAGAACATTAGGTAAAACCCTACATTTGCACTTCCAAAGTTCTAAGGTAGCTCATGTCATCAAGAACGAGGTAGATCTAGAGCAAAAGAGAGAGATAAGAAGAGAGGGTTCTTAAAGCTCATGCACGAGTTTCCATCAAGAACCCCATAATTATGCCCATGGAAGAAGAGAGAAGAAAGATAATATCAAGAAATGAGGTTAGGGAAGAAGATATTACTTGTATAAAGCAAGAAGCCATGTTTGAAGGATCTGATCAGTCCTAGAAGGGTTAGATCCATGATATAGCCAAGCTTCATCATCAAGAAGCTCCTACTTCACCAACTGATGGGTTCAAACCGCTCCAGAAGTTGGAACATGTGTAGTGGTGAAAAGGTTCATTTGAAGGAGATTGGAAGAGTATATATAGCTAGGATGAGAGAGAAAAGTGGTCAAAAGTCAAGAACTACATTGCTATATGTCAATATACAAGATCTCCTTTTCCATGCACTAATAGAACATCCATTGGTCTGTGTCCCAGGAGAACCATCAGTTTGTGCACTTCTGGAACCATTGAATTACATCTCTAGGAAGACCATCAGTTTGCAAGTCACTCTCTCCATCACTTTGCAAACCCATAACCACCATCGACTTCCACCCTACAAGGGGAATGATCAGTTCTCAATCCATCAAGGAGAACCACCAGTTCTCAGACCAACAAAGAGGACTATCAGTTGTCATGCTACAAGGAAACACCATTGGACGCCCAGGCTACAAGGAGAACCATTGATTCTCAGGCCCTCAAGTAAGAAACCATTGGTTCCCAAACTTGAAGGAAAAAGAAACAACCATCAGATGGTGCACCCAAGCATCAAAAGATGCACAACATCAAACACAATAAGAATAGAAGTTATGAAGCACAACATACATGTGTTAAAATTATAGATAGATCCCTAGAAAAGGGGTATTGCATAAAGGTTCACAAGGAGCATAAATTTGCAAAACTTAGGCAAAATAAGTTTGATTTGGACCAAATTGAAACATAATTTTATCAACCAATATTACAACATAAATAATGTTTAATCAAGGTAGTAAACACTCAATTAAATCAAACAACATGTTTTAGAATAAAACCAGGTAAGGGGTCTTACAATAATCATAGTGAACATGTAGCTCAAATAAGTAAATAAATCTAACCATTTTGAACATACATACATATAAGAAATTGCAATACCATTAGTATGGGCAATACGAGGATAAAGTTACCTAATTAGAGCACTAGATTAACATCTTTATCAGAGAAACTTGACTAGATCTTAGAAAACAAGTCAACATAAATATCCTAATATTTAAGCAAAACACGATTTGATTAAAATAAACAAAATTTATATCATCTTAATCATATTCATGTGGGTTGTATGTTTCACCTAATCTAAGTACCATTTTTCACAACATTGACTTCAACACCTCAATGTACATGCAATTTTCATCATCAAGATACATACTACATCATATATCATTTTTACTTAGGGCAAACCATCTTAGCAAGATCAGATATTTCATACTTAGAGTTTCATGATCTTAATATGGATGTTATAATATTTGAGTACTTTTTGTCATATTGAGCCATTTTCCATGCAGTAGGGTCACTAAGAGTATAAAATTGATCATGTTGAAATTTTTGGGTTAAAAATCATTAAAGATTATCTAAAATCATCTTATAGAATGGAGAATCATTTAGGGATAGATTGCAAGATTAAAAATCTATTAATCAAGATGTGCATTGAGGTCATATTTAGTGTCACATGGTCAAAATAGGGGAAAAAGTGTTCCACATGGGATTTGAAGTTACCTGGCATCTAATGTATTGATTTGGTGTCACAAAAACATTTTGTATATTATCGATCAATATTAACATAACGATCTAGTGCCAAAAAGTCCATCAAAGATAGAATTTTAATGGCACATTTCACACAATGAAGTCATTAATAGAACTAAGTATGATAAGGTTGGATCCTTGGTCGAAAGATAATGAAGTTTATCAATTTAGCACATTCATAAAAATTTAAGGCATTTTAATCTTCTTGGAGTATAAAGTTAATGATCTACAATTGAAGTCCACATTAATACACATATGGAGTCAAATGATCGCACTTGGGTACATTTTAGAGATCATTATTGAATCTTTGGTAATATTGCATAATATGTTATCGATCAGACTCATGTAATCGAGCACTATCATTATTTCATTAATTTTTGACATAACACTACATTATGTACATCAACATGATCAAAAGTGAGCACATTTATGATCTCAGAAGAGTGACAAGTCGAATCAAGTCATGAACCAATGATCTCATTTTTCCACTCAAAATAGTACATATGTTTATTGTTTTTAAATCCAACATAATAGAGTTATGATCTTTTTGAATAAAAGTGTACATTCATGATAAAAAGAGAGGGAGGGGGACTACATACCATTTCAAGAAAAATCATCGTCCATTGATGACAGGTCCACAATGGACCCTCAAGAGATTGGATAAACCACATGATTTGTCTCACTTCTGAGAGGCAACATATAGGAATGAGAGAGGGGAGGGTAGACTGAGCATTGGACCACAATCGAAAAACATTGCTCCTCCTGCCCATATTGCTTGTGGGCAAGCACATAGACTTGCTACCACGGTGGAGACTTGTTGGCATGGCTCACCAGAGTCGAGCCTTTAGGCGGCCAATGCCTTGTCGTGGCTAGGAAATGTGTTGGCCAAACTTGATGAAGCCACATGAAGCAATTGGCGACATCAAAACACGTAAAATAGGGGTGTGGAGGACAACTAAAAGGGGTTTTTGGTGATTGCTCCATGGAAGAAAGGAAGAAGAAGAAGAAGAAGTGAGGGCATGTTGCACTGCATGAAACACAATGAAAATTGTGGGAAATGAAAGAGGAATAACAAAGGAAGAAAAATGATAGATGAATTTGGTGTGGAAGGGTATGGTAGGTGCGAGATGGTTCACCATGTTTCTTCCCTGCCCCTAAGCAGCTATAGTTAAGGGATGACTTAGATACCCTTGGATCAATCTTGAATATGTGAAAGTTGATCCAAGGGCTACCATTGGCTACCCCCACTTGGATGGATAAGTAACTTGGACAAGTTTGTATTGGTTTTTTTTTTGAGTTTGTGCTTCTTTGATAATATTGCAAGATTCATCACTCTCAAATTGTAACTTCGATCAAGATGAAATTTTCATTATTGATTCAATTTTTTTATTCTTATAGGAAAAGATTGGTGTAAAGATGATGACGATTATGGGTCTTAATAATTGAATTTTATATTCAAAAGCGTAATAATACACTAAACTTTGTGAGATGAACTCAACTTGACCATTTATCAACCATGATTTATCAATTGAGCATCATGTGACTCAAAACTATCCAATTCATAATGAGGAGGTTATCGATTGTAATTTTAGTATCATATGACTAAAGATGTATATAGTTGGAGGAGAGATAAAGTCCAAATTGTGACATCTTTCCCACCTTAAGAAGAACTTCATTCCCTAAATTAAAACAAAGTATTATAATAGATTGAGACTTCATATTCCACATCATATCCACATTGGTACTCAACACGTGGTATCGTCACCATTTATCATCGACATTGATCCACTATCAAGAAACCAAGATTAGCGTTCAAGCATAGTCATAGAGATCAACAAATGATCACAAATTTGAAGAGCTCACCTTTTTGGTCAAACAAACAGGACTCTCCAATTCAAGAGTAAATCATGAATTTCAATCGAAACAGTTAGGGTTCTAGCTTCTACTTTGGCCTATTTGTGGTTATACATCCATGATTGACATTTTGTATTTCAATTTTGAGACTAGCATCAAATTTTGACATCATGATTTTTTTAATCAAAATCAATGGAAGGTCCCACCCTAATACACATGAGAACTTATCCCTAATTCATAAATAGAGAGGTGAAACAATTATCTTTCGAGTTTTAAGAATCAGGAACATGAAGATCATTAATTGTAGATCAAGGGCGATCTCAAAATATAAACAGGGTGACCATAGGAGTCCAATCAATACCAAGATCAATAATCACAAGTCAAGATTTTGTAAATAAATATCAAGAGTCAAGATTTGGATTATCCAAAATTTTGAAGCTAGAGTATAGGTTTCTACCTAGACTGTAGGTGTGATTACTCATCCATAAGAAACAACCAATCAAGATTTCCTGATATGAATATAAAATTCATTATCATGGTATTCAAAATTTCTTAATATCAATATAAAATTCATTACCTGAGATGTCTGCAACAAAAAAGTTTCTCTAGTGTCTATATGAATGCATCCATCGAGAGAGAGGTTTTTTTTAAAGGATAGTGGTGAGGGTGTTGGCATGTTTAGTGGTAGTTGTGCTACTTTTGTTTTTCTTGCCCAATTCCTTTGTGGGTCCGGCTTGAGTATGGATGTCATATATCTAAATTTGTTAGTATTATTAGAAGATGACTATGGATGTTGGAGGATGGGACTAGGTTTGTTGTATGAACCAAGGACACTTGGATGAGAGTAAACATAATTTGTTGTGTTTGGGATAGGATTGGTTTGATGGATAGGTAGGGGTAAGATCCTGGTTTTGTATGTTTGGATATTGGATTGAGATGTGTAGGTGGGTTTGTAGGTATTTTCCCTATGTGTGGGGGTGAAAAGGGGGGTTGTCCTTGTGTACCCAAGCATATTCCTTGTTGAGTAAGGAAAAAAATAGTAGCATCGGGGATATAATACTTACTTTTTTCCCTTCGGAAAATACCAGGTGGTAGGATGGTCACATAGTTTGGTGAATATGATAAGGAGTTCATGTGGGTCCTCACCTTTGATCGTGATGGTGTAGTAAAGTTCTTCATCTCAAATGGATTGGGTCCCTGGTAGGAAAATCTCATATATGACAAAGAAAAAACAAAAGACCTTGATGTAGTTTGTTGGGGAAATAGCTTCATGGATGATGAAATGTAGTGAGGCTATTACTGCAATTGCACTATCACAAAATATCAGAACCTATAGGTGTGGGGGAATATCATATATAGAAACCCATCCAGTTCTATCATTGGCTGATTGTGAAGATCCTATATCAAAGTCAATAAGGAGACATGTGCTTGGATAAAAATCTCACCACAATGTATAATGATAGTGAGTCCAACATGGTGGTAAATTTTTGTAGCTTTGAGTATGGTGTAGATCAGATAAGAAGGATATGATTTTTGATTGGTGGATCGTAAAACCAGGAATAAGGAAGTCAAGAATTATAGTGACACCAAGGATGTTGATATGGTTACTATCAAGGTTATGTTGAAAAGGAGGTGGTGACTTTCTAGAACCTTGATGAGTGACATAGGTTTATAGGCAGGTCAACAACAACTTCACCACATAGGGTAGGCCTTTGGTTATCCATGTTTGTTGAGCTAGTGGGGGCAATGAATGGACTGTGTTTTGTGGAACTATTGGGGAAGGTGAAAGGTTTTTAGGGGATATGTGAAGTTGAAATTGATTTTTAATATTTTTAGTGGGAGGGAAAGTCAGTTGGCATCCTCGTGTTATGTGGTGGGTGTTTGGATGGGGACCTGTGTTGGTGTAGAAGCTGTATGAGTGACTGCATGTGGAGGTGGAAATCATTGGTGTTGGCAAGCATTGAGAAAGAGTTGTGTGTACATCGTACATCTTGTCTTGGGTATCTATGATGGTTGAGAGATCCTCTCAATGGCTTTTTCATGGGAAGGATAAAGGGTATTTGCATGGAAGTGTAGAATGAAATAACAATATTCTCCGTAGTATGTAAAGATGTTTTGGGTTTCCTATATATAGTAGTCCAGGGTTACATGGTTACTCTTAAGTGGGTAAATGGATACTCACCTAAGTGTACTTACATAATAACATGAATTACATATACAATGGACCTAAACCCAATTAACAATAAATTAACAAATAAACCACTTATGCTAACACTCACCCTCAAGTTGGAGAATAGACATTGTGTAATCCCAACTTCACACCCATATACTGAAAAAGTGATGGAGGAAGTGGTATAGTGAAAATATCAACAATTTGATCATCGGTCCAAATGTGAGGTGTCATGATCTTTTTAGCTTTTACTAGGTCACGTACAAAATGGAAAACTACTTTGTTGTGTTTTGTACATTCACCGAACACTAGATTATTTACAATATGCATAGCAACTTGGTTGTATAATAAGGAGAGCTGGAGTGTGAACATGAACTCCAAACTCAATTAATATATATTGAACCTATGAGAAATCACAACATGTATTGCCCATTGCACAATATTCAACTTTAGTCCTAAAGAGAGAAACTACTGATTTCTTTTTGCTTCTCTAGGTCACTAGATGATCTCTAACATAATAAAAAAACTAGAGGTAGATTAGACGATCTTTGGAAACTCCTAACCAATATTCATTACCATACCCAAAAATAGTAATGATCATCTCTTTAGGCCATTTGTAGAATATCCCTCTTCATGGGGTGGTTCTGAGATAATGAAGAATATATTGAATGTTTCACTAGTGTTGTTGGATAAGCACACTCATATGCTGACTAACAACTCCCACAACATAGGTAATGTCAGATTAAGTAATTGTGAAATAGACCAATTTCCGAACTAGTCAGTGATACTTTTCTAGATATGAAGATAACTCCCCCTCAAGAGGAGCCTTGGTATGATAATCCATTAGAGTGGAGACATGTTTAGTATCTGTCATCCCAATCTCTTGAAGTAGATATAACACATAACACCTTTGGGATAAAATGATCCCCGTGGATGAGCAAAGGAATTCTATCCCAAGGAAATAACACAATTTCCCCAAATCCTTTATATGGAAATGGGATTGTAAAGACAGTTTAGTTTGCTAATGGAAATAATGTCACTTTATGTGATCAAAATATCAACATAGATAGTAAGAAGAATTGCCCTTATGAGGATTTTGATGAGAATAGAAAATGACCTGTGTCTCATCACTAAAAACCCAAATTTTCAAAAACTGTGCTGAGTTTATTGAAGCAGGCTCTCAGGGATTTCATAAGTCCATATAATGATCTTCTAAGGCGGAAAAACTTATGAGAATACTCCCCATAATCATGAAAGAAGAGATAGATTGCCGCATATAGATCTCTTCTAGAATATCCCCATGCAAAAACACAATTTTGATATCGGAGTGAAAGAGTGGCAAATCAAAATGAGATGTTAAAGAAACAAGAATACAAATCAAAACAATCTGTTTCATAGGAGAAAAGGTCTCAAAATAATCCATGCTAAATATTTGAAGAAACCCCTTAGCAACAAAACAAGCCTTTAGTCTTGATGGATCCATCTGAGTGATGTTGATCTGCAAACACCCAAAAACAACCAACAACATTCTTACTTGGTGGAAGATCAACCAGATCCCATCTATGATTATCATATAGAGCTCTCATCTCCTCCATCATAGCAGATATCCACCCCATGTGCTACAAACATTAGTTGGACATTTAGGAATAAAGGTGGTATCTAAAATAGTGGTAAAAGCATTATTTGTTTGATAGAGGCATGACAAACAACATGTATTATAAATTTGATGTTTAATGGTGCATGTACATTTACCTTTGTGAAGTGCGAGTGGTAGGTCGGACTAATCTGAAAGAGATGTTGATCCCATAGCTACTGGTTGAGGATCAACTTCCATGCACCATTCAAGTTCTTGAGGTGGCGATAAAGGAATTGGAATAAAAGGTTCATGAAGGGAGGCCAAGTCCCGTGTGGGTGCAGAGGGTGAAGGAAACAAAGAGAATAACAATTCATCCTGATGAAAAGTTACATCAGTGAAGACATAGATACAACTAGTTTTGGGATCAGGGCATTTGTGACCTTTTTAAGAGATGGGGTATCCTAGGAAAACTGTTCTTATTGAATGGGGGATGGCTTATCAGCCTTAGGATCAAAATTTTGAACAAAGGGGATGCGTCCAAAAACATAAGGGGGTAAATAATTTTTTTTTGTGTGGATACAAAAGGAAAAGTGTTCTTTCTTATGGAGAATTGAGGTTCATTGTCAATTGATAAAAAAACTCGTGAGAATGTCATCATCCCATAGGTTTTTATGTAAGTTTGCATTAATGGTAAGAGAGTATGTAATGTCAATAGGATAAAGCCATGGTATTTGATAAAAATCATCCACAATCGTTACAAAATATTTAAAGCCATTGTAACTACTTGTTCAAAAGGGGCCACACACATATCTATGTATCAAGTAAAAAGATTTCAAAGATTTCTTAACAACATGAGATGGGAAAGATTCACAGTGGTATTTTCCCCGACCTGATTGGCATCATATAAATAGATGACCAACTGGAAAAAGAATTATCTAAGATATTCAACTTGTCGAGAAGGATGACCAAAGTGAAGGTGTATCTAGAGAGCAAGGCTGATACAAGAGCATTCGTCTGAGATAGAGGAGGGACGAAAAAAGTAGTAAAGGTCACCAGAGTGCACCCTCTAACCAATCCTCATCATATTCTACAACCCTGTAAAACAAAACCAACCAGTCTGAACGATGAGCAAGATGAGCATTAACATAGTCAAAAACATGAATCGAGCAAAACTAGCCAGTCTAAAACACGATCTTAGTTGGAATGATCTTATTTGGAGTGATCATTATATTCAAGAAAGATGAGCAACATGAACATTAACATAGTCAAACTAGTCATTTTGAGTCCTTATCATGCAAGATTGCCACCATTAGAGTATAGATGGGGTCTAGTTGAGAACTAGTGTTGCAAAGATCAATAAGTTACTAATTTGAAAGTATAATATGGCATGGTTCATCACTATAGAAAGATAAAACAAGATTATTTCTCTAAAACAACAACATTCACTTTAGGTCACATTATGTCAAGATTAGGTCGCTTAGTCATAAAAGTGCACAAGAATGGCTCATAAGTCATTTAGGGGTATAGGGCATGACAAGTTATAAATTTCAAGGACACATACACATCTTGAGAAACTTTAGATCAATAAAAGCATAAGGTTTAACATCCATCACAAAAGTACACATAAGGCTATATTAAGACATCATAAGATTTCCATTAACATTCAAGAGGTACCATGATTAAAGATTACTTTGTTATAGGACTAGATCTACTGATCTAGAGCATGAAATGAGTTTTAAGAAACTCTTGACAAAAAATTATCATTAAGGAAGGGATATTTGCATAAAATGTCATATTCTGTCATTATAAGATCATTTTAGGGTACACAAATGGATGAAGTCCAAATATTTATGCATATAAAGTTTCACGTTCCTAATATTAGACAAGTTTTGGATCATAAAAGGTCAAGATCATGCATTCATAGGATAAAGAATCTTAAAAGGGCTTCAAAAACATGCATTTTGAGTATATCAGTGAAGATACAAGCATAAACATATCAGAAAGTATTTTTATGGGGTAGATCTCATTTTTTTGATCAATTTGATATATTGGAAGTACTATTTTGGATCTAGAATCATAAAGACACGTTTTTTTTTGAAAAATCTACCTTGTTTGGGGATGATTAAGACCCTAGATTTTGATCGCATGGCTTAAGAGGGGGAGTTTGGGGTGCACTTTGTTGCATCTACAATTCATGGGCCCAAATGTGGTGGCCTGATATAGCCTACTAGCCCATGACCATACACCTTGTGGTAGCCCTAGTGAGGGCAGCTGCTAAAGGCTTGGCTGCGTTGGACCCTTGGATCGCGTCTAGTGACTACATCTAATGGCACAAATCTAGATGATCAAAGCAAGTAGCATGAGCTCTAAGTTCTTGACATCGTAGAGATGCCCAAAATCATGCTCACTAGAGAAGGCACTACTAGTGGAAATAAGGGCACATGGTGCCCAAAATGTTACCCACCAAGACCCTTAGGCCCACATGAAGGCAGATGGGCACCCAGATCCTGTCGAGGGCACATATGGATAATGCCCAAAGTTGGCTAGGATATGATGCCCTACTACTAGATAATGAAGAAGAGAGTGAAAGGGTGTAATATCCTCAATTTTGGTAAAATTGAATTATATAAATGCAAGGCAAGGAGTGATAAATAAAGTCTCGAATTATATATTAACAAAGGTGACCACTTTATGACATGGGTGCAACCCATGAGACAACTGAGGCCCATGAGACTATTTGCTTTGCAAATAGGTTATCATGGCACAAGTTAAGAAGAATATGGGATTTGGTGTACAAATAAATATTAATGGCTTTATGAATTATTGGATAATGGAAATATGAGATGATATGCATGTTTATAAAAGAAAATAAGATAGGTGGTGTTGTAGATAATTAATGGAATAATCATCTAGCCAGTTTGGCCACACATGTTTTAAGACATCAATTAGTATTATTATGATTTAACCATTGGCATAATTGAAAATAATAAGGAAAGGAAGATAACTCTAGAAATCTGAAGAAAAAGGATAAGCCATGGGATAATGGTATTGTTTTAATTAATGTTTAAAAGGAGCAAGTTTTGTATTGGAAAGACATCCCAATAAATACCAAATTAACTAAAATGAATTGGGAAAATGTTAATAAATTCCTATAATTAATTTTATGAATATATTCAAAGAGAGAGATACAAAGAATAATTTGGAATTCATTTTCAAATCACCCAAAAAGGCACCATATATTTACACACTTTTCCTTAATGACTTTTTTTTGACAAATAAAGAAGATAACTTAGAAATACTTTTGGAAGGATAATGAATATTTTCCCTGAGTGTTTGTCATAATTGTGAGAAAGAGGAGGATTAGTATAAAGAAAGTAAAAAGGACTTTGTGTAAGAGAAAGTACAAAGAATATACTTAATTACTTTCTTAAAAGGGACAACTTACCAACTAAGTACAACTTGGAGACGGATCTTACTGATCCATACACCTAACTCTATATAAATATAGATTTAAGGGTTGGAATACCCAAAAGCTCCTGATCCTGAATTGCCTCCTCCAACAACATGGATATGTTCTTCCTTGGTAGACTATGGTTCCTCACCCTAACATGGTGTCATGATGATGTCCGACCTATCTTTCCTAAGGAGATGAAGAGTAGGATGCACCACCCTTGCTGCTATGACTATCCTACACCCTACGTCAAGTAGAAATGCCCAACTTCTTTTATCTTCATCATCTTCCTCTCCCTGAACCTAGGTTTCCCCTTGTAAAGACCTACATGCAAGATAGTCTTTCACGATTGTAAGTGCATACTACATGAAGGCCAAGCTAGACTCAGTTACCCCATTGCTAGTGGAGGAGCTTACACACCCAAAAAAGAGGGGAGATTGTGAGCATGACCAAAAGAGGGGAGATTGTGAGCATGACCACTGACCAGTGGAACTTTTGCCTTCCAGAGTAGGCTCTCGGTAGCTCATGGCAAACCCAAATGATGAGGATGGGTCCTCTAGTATCTGGAAATGGTTTGTCAGGGTTGGGGTCTAGCCGCCTCCATTGAAGGTAGGAGCAAGTACAAACCTTTCCCTTCTATTCCTTAGTCCACAAGGACCAAGACAGCAAACCCAACAACTGAGCACCGTAGCCACGAGCACGGACTTTGTGAGGGAGAAGAAGGACAAGTCTGCCCATACATGCATGTTTGAAGTACAAGGGAAAATGAGTCCTTTCCCTAGTTCTTAGGTCATCCCAATTACAAAAATGAATCAAAGGTAATCTGCTGATGTGTCAATCTCTAACTGGCCTATATATGTTCAATTAGATATAATTGTAGAAAATAATTGGTAACTCAGACTTATGTAATTTATGTATGAAATTTGATTAGAAAAATGAGAGGAACACAAATAAATGTAATTGAGACTTAGTTATGCTTCATATTCCAAAAGTAGCGCTATACACATTTAAGTGGTAATTAAAGCATAAAAACCCTAACTTTTGACGAATAAATTGTTAATCATGTTAAATATGATTCTTTAGATGTAATATAATAAAATAATGATGATTTAACATGATTATGATCATAACGGTGATAATTAGGATTTCTAGTGTGAGTAATCATGAATATGAAGAATTAGGGTTTGACGTTATAGATGATAACTTTAATGAATTCAGACTAATCCAAGTGATCATAATGAAATGATATATTGATATAGTAATTAGGGTTTCACCTAATTGTTAACATGAGATGGAAATAGGGTTTATACCCTTATTTCTTATCCAAACCTAAAACCCTAGATTAGGATCGAGTAGGGTTTAATGTGAATAACATGATGGTGACACTTTAGAATTTATATACATGCAAATTAAATGATTGTGTTCCTCTTTCCTTGCTTGATTGGATGATATGCTCAAAGTATGATTTTGTAATCTGCATTGTTCTACATGAGGTATGTGGTTATTCTTATGACTACCCAAATTAGTTTGTCAGAGTTTTCCAAGTGTTACTAGAGGATTGAACAAATAAACTATTGGATGTTTATTTACATTATGTTCAATTATAATGCCACTATGAGTATCACTTTAAGAAAGATAATGTGAAGAAAATGACAATTCTCATTTGCAAGTATCTGATGGAATATATGTTGTGAGTTTACTTGCATACTTTTGCATGTACCTCACGTACATAGTATATTACAATATGCTGATCCTTGCTTTGGTTTCATGACGTTTTAGGTACATGTTAGATAAGATGATATAAAGATATGATGGATAGATGAAATTACTTGAAGACATTATAGTTAACTTGTAACGAGGATTATATAGATTCTTCTTCTCATACAATTCTCATATATACAATTCTGATGATAGAAATTTATGTAACTCCTTAGTGGAGCATCTTGTAAATGATATTTGAATTAATAGAAATTATTTGGTTAAATTTAGATCCTTGGGAAATTTTAGGTAATGGATCTCAACTTTATGGCCTTCCTTAATTGATTTTTTTTTTGAAAAGTGAGGTCATTGCATTTGGTATCAAAGCCTTGGAATTTTCAAATCATATGTAATAGTTCATGATTTTAGGTAATCTGTAGAAATAGAGGGAATTATTAGGGAAGTTTCTAAAGACCATGGTGTTCAGAAGAGACCACGACTCGGGGGCTGGAAAAAGTTTTCTCTGCACCACTAGTCAGCTAACGAAGACTCCCAGACCCGTGTATCCTGCCTAGACAAAGTTGGAAGATTGTACCCAAAGTAAAATACCTTTAGATTTTGTTCTCATCATGATTCATCCACTTATCATTGTCTTGGTTAATACACCCTAAAAGGAACTTCCCTCCTTATATGAAGTTAGGGTTTTTGAGAAGAAGTAGGATTGATGAATCCTCCTCCAATTAATGTACATATAATATGGAAATAATAATGTACATGTAATGTGGAAATACGGATAGAGAAAAGAAAATTGTATGATGGGTTTTCCTTATGAGGGTAACCTTACATGGAACTAGGGTTGGTTTGGGAAAAATCCTAGTGGTCAAAGGACATAGAAATCCAAAGATGCAGGGTGTAGCCTCTGGCCCTAACCCAAAACCCTAATCTTGGTAAATGTGAAGTAGTGTGGATGAGATAGAGAAACCTACCTATATGAACCCTATTAGAGTGAACAAGGAATAAGAAAAATATAAATGAGTTAGGTAACCTAGTCTCCCATGCATGCATGTGGAGCAAGGAATCAATGAGAAATATTTTAAGAAACATAAGAAACTTATAAAAAACTAATTTTATGGATATAACTTGATCCGAACCTAAATAAAATACCTCTGGTGAGTTAAAGAGCATGGGGTGAGAGGAAAGTCAGTGTAATGACTGGTGACCAAGCTAGAATAGGAAGATCACCAACATGCCAAAACCAGAAAGGAAGGCCAATACAAGAGGAAGTCATTGCAATAACCAGTGATCAAGAAGAGATAGGAAGGTCACCGATAGGCCAAGACGGGAAAGGAAGGCCAATATGCAAGGAAGTCATTACAATGACTAGTGTCCAAGTCAGGAAAGGAATGTCACTAATAGGTCAAACCAAGAAACAAAGACACTATGAAAATCCAAGCCCAAGTGAGGGATGGTTATGAATGTCCACTACAAGGACTAAAACCCATACAGAGGGTTCCCCATAAAGAAGCTCCCCTAAAGAGAGGTCTCACCATTAGATGAAAAAGGATAAGGGTCAAGAAGTTGTAACCAAAAATGTACATTTGAAAATATGGAACTTTAGGGTTGGTGTCTCGATCTGGGGTGGGTCAACCCAAGAGTGGGAAAAGGACCTATGGGGGAGGCAAAACCCTAGACCTGTGGGGTCGGACTATGGCTAGAGGGCATAACCTCCTCCTGTGAGCCAAGAAGGCACCCTAGGTTAGGACCTTCCCTAGAAGGGTGAGATGATAAATCAATTTAAATATTGAGGTACCCATGAATGTCACCTACAGTAGTAAGGCTTAAGGATAAAAAATATGAGACCACATATATTGAGTGTAAGTCTTTGAACCCAAGTATGCCATCTATAAGGAATATAAGGAAAAGTCACTACGGAAATGGCAGATAGTATGGGACCAAGTTCAGGAGGAAAGTTTGCCATGAGCCCAATGAGGGGGCATAAAGTGAATAATGAGCATCATAAGAGATGAAGGAAATTTTATTTAAAGAATTACATATGAAAATAATGTGCCCTTGAGAAACCCTTAGGAAAGGTAGAGCACTAAGTCAATCCTCAGGCTAAGTGGGGAGTATTAAAGGTACATAAGACCGATGAGATTATAAGATGATTGTGTTAGAATGCATAAGACCATCTAGTCTCTAGGTAGAAACTGTGTTTTCCTAAGGCCCATGACTCAGGAGATTGGTCACCTTCATGAGTTCATGTGGCCCAAGTGATGAATGTGAGAGGCACTCCTTGGATGCATAAGGATGAGATCACTCCAAAAGTACCTGCACCCCTAGAGACCTCGAGGAAGTGTCTAAGTCTCATAATACATGAGGTGTAAATATAAAAGATACAAGAAGTCATGTAATAATGAAAGAAGTTGTATACAAACTCAAGAGTGAAAAAGGCATTTGACTTCATGAAATATAAAAATATTATTAAATTAAAAGTATGAATGGTTTAGACTTCAGAATCATGTTGAGAATGATTCAACCTAAAATTTGAAATTTTGAGATAATGTATGGGTACACCATCTCTGCTCTTGGAATGAGATGAACTTTGTTTTTGGGATGATGTCAAATAGTTGTTTCATATCATTATGAGCGAGAGAGATTGGGTAGACTTAGGTTGTGCTTAAGATTGACATATAAGAATGAATACTTAAGTTGAACTTAATGACATGATCTAGGGTTTGAGGTGTTACCTCACTCTTATGTGGAATAGGTTGGAAACCTAGGTGGAAAGGGTAATATCCAAGTGAAATTGAAGTCATGACCAAAAAGGGAATCACCAAGAAATGATGTCATGTACATACTAAGGATGTGTATATACCTTGAATTGAATTCAAGTACCAATCCTAGTAACGATGTGAGGAATTTACATATCAATAAATGATGTTAAAGTTATCTACGTAGGGTTGCCAACCCTATGGATTGAAAATTGAGTTGAGTTATCATCAACCTTAACCTTACTGCGTGTAAATTTTGGGGAAAAAATTCCTTTTAACGAGGGGTTAATGTACTATCCTCAATTTTGATAAAAATGAATTATATAAATGCAAGACATGAGGTGATAAATAAATTCTCAAATTATATTTTAACAAACGTGACCACTTTGTGACATGGGTGCTACCCACAAGCCAAGTGAGGCCCATGAGACTATTTTCTTTGCAAATAGGTTCTCATGGAACAAGTGAAGAAGAATAAGAGATTTTGTGTATAAATAAATATTAATGGATTTATGAATTATTGAATAATGAAAATATGAGGTGATATGCAAGTTTCTAAAAGAAAATGAGTTTGTGATATTTTAGACAATTAATGGAATAATTATCTAGCCAGTTTGGCCACACATGTTTTGAGACATCAATTAGTATTATTTTGATTTAGCCTTTGGTAAACTTGAAAATGATAACACAAGGAAACACATTCTAGAAATTGGGAGAAAAAGGATATTTCATGAGATAATGGTATTGTTTTAATGAATGTTTAAAAGGACAATGTTTTATATGGGAAAGACATCCCAATAAATCCAAAATTAATAAATATGAATTGTGAATGTTAATAAATTCCTCTAATTGATTTGAGGAATATATCAAAGAGAGAGATAAAAAGTATAATTTGTAACACATAGTCAAATCGCTAAAAGGCACCATGTATTTATATGCTTTTCCTTAATGGATTTCTATTGCCAAATAAAGAAGATATCTTGGAAATACTTTTGGAAAGATAATGGATATTGTCCATGCATACTTTCCCTGAGTGTTTTTCATAACTGTGAGAGAGAGGAGGATTAGTATATAGAAAGTAAAAATGAATTTATATAAGAGAAAGTAAGGAGAATATACTTAATCACTTTCTAGAAAGGGATGCCTTACCAAATACGTACAACTTGGAAATAGTTCTCACTGATCCATACACCTATTTCTGTATAAATATAGATATAAGGGTTTGAATGCACAAAAGCTCTTGATCCTGGACTGCCTCCTCCAACAACACAACTATGTTCTTCCTTGGTAGACTAGGGGTCCTCACCCTAACATGGTGTCATGATGATGGCTGACCTATCTTTCTTAAGGAGGCGGAGGGCAGGATACACCACCCTTTCTACTACGACGATCCTCCACCCTATGCCAAGCATAAATGACCACCTTCTTTTCTCTTCATTGTCTTCCTCTCCCTGAACCTAGGTTGCCCCTTGTGAAGACCTACCTGTAAGACAATCTTCCATGATTGTACATGCATACTGCATGAAGGCCAAGCCAGACCCGATTACCCCATGGCTGGTGGAGGAGCTTACACACCCACAAAATAGGGGTGATTGTGATCATGACCATGAGCAGGTGGAACTTCCCCCTCTAGAGCAGGTTCTTGATAGCCCACGACAGACCCACATGACAAGGATAGGTCCTTTAGTCCCCAACGATGGTTGGTCGGGGCTAGGGTCTAGCCGCCTCCGGCAAAGGTAGGCGCATGTACCCAATCTTTCCCTTTTGTTCCTCGGGCCACAAGAACCAATATAGCTGACCCAATGATCGAGTGTCATAGCCGGGGGCTTCACGAGGGAGGAGAAGACCCATTGTCTAAGGACAAATCTACCCATACATGCACCTTTAAAGTACAAGGGAAAAGGAGTCCTTTCCTAAGATCTGAGGTCAACCCAATTACAAAAATGAATCAAAGGTAGTTGCCGATGTGTCAATCTCTGATTTGCCTATATATGCTCATTTTGGAATAATTGTGGAAAATAATTGATAACTCAGATGAATGAAGTTAAATATGAAACTTGATTAGAAAAATGACAGTAACACAAATAAAATGTAATACGTAGTTATGCTTCCTATTCCAAAAGTAGTGCTATACAAGATTAAGTGGTAATTAAAGCATAAAAACCCAAACTTCTGACTAATAAATTGCTAATCATGTTAAATATGATTCTTGAGATGTAATCTGATAATATAATGATGATATAACAAGATTATGATCATAATGGTGATAATTAGGATTTCTAATGCGAGTAATCATGAATATGAAGAATTAGGGTTTTGAAGTTAAATATAATAACTTTAATGAATCCAGACTAATCCAAGTGATCATAATGAAAGGATGTGTTGATATAGTAATTATAGTTGCACCTAATGGTTAGCATGTAATCAAAATAGGGTTTATACCCTTATTCCTCATCCAAACCCTAAAACCCTAGATTAGGATCAAGTAGGGTTTAATGTGAATAACATTATGGCACACTTTAGCATTTTTATATATGCAATTTAATGTTTGGGTTCCTTTTTGCTTTCTTGATTGGATGACATGCTTAAAGTATGATTCAATAACCCACATGGTTCTACATGAGGTCCATGGTTACACTTATGACTATCTTCTTTAGTTTTCTAGTGTTTGCCGAGTGTTTCTTGAGGATTGAGCAACTAAACTGTTGGATTTTATTTACATTTTGTTCAATTATAATGCCACTATGAGTATCACATAAAGAAAGATTTTGTGAAGAAAATAACAGTTCTTATTTGCAAGTATTTGATGGAATATATGTTTCTAGTTTACTTGCACACTTCTGCATGCACCCGATGTACAAAGTATATTTTGATATGCTGATTCATGCTTTTGTTTCACCACATTTTAGGTACATGTTAGATAATATGACATCGAGATATCATGGACATATGAAATTACTTGAAGACATTAAAGTTAAATTGTAAGGAGGATTAAATAGATACTTCTTCCCATATAGTTCTCATATGTACAATTTTGATGATAGAAATTTATGTAACTCCTTGTGGAGCATCTTGTAAATGATATTTGAATTAATAGAAATTATTTGCTATCATATATTATTTGGTTAAATCTGGATCCTTGGGAAATTTTAGGTAACATCTCTCAACTTTAAGGCCTTCCTTAATTGTGGGTTGTTGAAAAGTTAGGTCATTATAAAGGGCATGGGGTCTACAACCACAAATCAAACTGAAAACATATATGAGAGAGGATGGTGCATACAATTCGAATGTCAGTACTTGTCATGTGAACATAGACTAACCTCAAAAGGCATCAAACCAACTCAAACCACGAAATAGATGGCAAGAGTGAGACATAAAGTGTATAGTGCATACATGAAGGGAGAGAAAAGTCCAAGTTATCATATCCTCTCCATACTAAAAGGAAACTTGTCCCCAAAATTAAATCAATCTAGAAATCCCATATGATAATCAATTTTTATTATTCAATTATCAAAACTATTTCAAAATTGAGAAATCACACATCATAGTAAAAGCATAATCACATTGATCATAGAATAGGAAAGATCATCACATGAGTCACAAATCTAGAGAGATTATCCTATAGATCACAAATTTAGAGAAATCAAATTTTATGTCAAACGAACAAATGTCTTCAATTGAAGAGTAAATAATGACTTTCATTCTCAACATATAGGGTTCTAGTTTCTACATTTGCCTACGTGGTGTTATACATCCATGATAGAGATTTCATATTTCAACATTTAGAGACAAACTTCATATTTTAATATCAGGATTTTGTGCTCAAAATCAATGGAACGTCCCATCGTAGTCCACATGAGAGCTCATCCCTAAGTCATAAATTGAGAGAATCAACATAGTCATAATTTCAAATTTTTTTAGATTTGGGAACTTAAAAGTCATCAATAATATATCAAAGGTGATATCTACATTGAAATAAGGCGATCATAGGAGTCAAATCAATATCAAGGTCAATGACCATGAGTCAAGAATTCATTAATCAATATAGAGAGCCAAGTTTAGACATCGAATTCATTGGTCAAAACATTTTGATGCTAGGGTTTAGGGTTCATACCTAGACCATAAGTGTGATCACTCATCCATGTACAATAATCAAGCAACATTTTGAGCATGATTCAAGAAAAAATTAAAGATATCACTATCCAGTTCATTTTCATGGTATCCAAGGTTGATGAATGATCAAGACCTAGGTCTTTTGAGGAAGCCAACCACAAGCTATAGTCAACATCATAATATTTCAAGATCATCATCAAATTGAGATTCAATATTGAGTCTCAATATCATCTTAAATTTGACCCATTAGAGACTTAGGTCAAGAAATCAAAATTGGGTTGAAGGGGTTACCTTTTTGAACTCTAAATAATAAACAAGACGAAAGTTTAGAGGCATTTATAATTAGGATGTGATCTAGGTTAGGGGAGTCATAAGTCAACTACTGCCCTAATCTAGCATAGTAGTCATAATTAGTCATGAGCCACCAAGCCTATCCAAATATGGAGAGTATTAATTTTTTTTGGTCGGTAATATGGAGAGTATTAATTATCAAATCACATTTCATAAGTCCATGAGATCATAGATCAATGTCATCATTTATCAAACCAAGTTTCAAAATTTTACAAGATCAAGGTCATAATTTTGTTCCATTCCTTTCAAGATCAAGGTAAGGGTGCATTTTGGAAATCAAGAAGTCAAATGGGGAACTCAAAAGTTTGAGCATAATAGTGCAAGATTGAGATCCATGTCCATTATATTTTATTAAAAATTGAGCTTACAAAGGGGCATAGAAGTTAATAGCGTAAATAACTATTGTATCAAGGTCTTGCATCATGATTTGATCCACAAGCATAGTCCCTTCTTGGCATGATCATGGTACATATCAAAATAGGGGAAGGTCTTCTTAGTCATGTTTGAGTATAAATCAACAATCGGGAAACATAGGCTTAATCAAATAGGGACCTCATTAAACATGAGGTATAAGGTATGAGTCCTTGTTATTTCATCATATCAAGATTATCATCATTTTCCTCAAACATGGGAAGCATAAAATCTAGATTTGGTAAAGTGGGGTTTACATGATCTAAGGGGTCATACATGAGTTCTTATCTTAAAGATTATTCATCATTATTGAGAATAGAATTTTTAAGTTGAAGTCAGATCATGGCATCATCATCATTTTACTCAATTTTACCAATTAATTCAAATTATAGTTTTCTCCATACATAAGCTACCCAAAATTTAAATATCATGTAGTTAATTGTCATGAGATATATCATATGAGGATATATGAAACTAATTAATCATCATGTAATGGATGGCTTAGGGTAGTCCTTAAAGAAGAGATGAGATGCTAGAAGACTTTCTAGTATATGTGGAATTGGGTTATTAAACATGTACGGAGGATATGTGATTTCTTTAATACCATTTTTCATGGATCTATTTATTACTCTAAGTCCACATTCATAATGGCTACACAACCAAAGGGAAGTGGACCTATGAATCCATCCCTAGAATGGATCACATAACATATGCATGAATAAAACCAGAAACAACAACATAAGGAACTAAGGTATGAAACAACATGACATGAAAAGAACTAAACTAGTACCTACCGTTAAGATCTTAGTTACATATAACAACCCATGTGAAGGTTTCATTTCTATGCCATTAGATGATTATAAGAGTAAGATCAAAATATTATCATTATAGAGCGGAACCAACGATCAAAGCAAGAGTCATAGTGTGCATATTACCTGAAATCATAAGATGGGTACACATAATCAAAATTATGCCGGGTACACTATAAAATGCATAAACTTGTAGATTTAAGAGAGAATATATGCTAGAAAAAACTTAATGTAATATCAAGAAAAAACATTAAATACTTTCTTATTAACATGCAAGTATGTTTTAGGTGCAATTCCATTATACTTAACAAAATATTATGACCATTAACTAGCTTCCCATAGGAAGGGTTAGTGAGGAACATATGAGGCTCAAAGCCTAAATGTCACCATGGTTCTACATGAGGGACCTCAAGACCAAAGTCAACAAGATAATCCTATTTCAACATCCCTTATGCCCTTACCTTGAAAATACATGCATGTACATTGGGTTTGTATAATAGTCAAGTTCAATTATCTTCAAGGTTTGATCAACATATTTCAAGAAAAACAAACATACTAATATAGGAAACAAGTAGCTCAAACAAGTATATAAATCCAAGTAATTTAAGCATACATACTTATGACAAATTTCAATATCACTTGTATGTCCAATAGGACTGAAAAGCACACCTTGATTAGAGCACAAGATTAACAACTTTATTTGGAAAACCATATGTTGGTGAGCTTGTATTGATCTTGGCAATTGAGTCATCATAGATATCTTGACATTACAATGAATGCAGTTGTATTAAAATCACCAAGTAGCTTTGTTGTTCATTATCAAGGGGGTTGGCTATGTCACCTAGATCTCGATATCATATCATTCGTCATTGATTTCAATATCTCAAACTCGGTCATGCATTATCATTATCATGTTACATCATACATCATGGATCCATCTAGAACTTAGGGTGACCCAATGCAACTATGATTATGGATCACAAGATTAGAGTTTCATGATATTAGTTTGAGTGATCATAATATTAAAGTAAGATGAGAAACATAATCATTAACATAGTCAAACTAGTCATTTCGAGTCCTTATCATCCAAGATTTCCACCATTAGAGTAAAGATGGGGTCTACTTGTGTAGAATCCCTCTTTTCAGGAGTAAAATAAAACCTTTTATGTAGTTTTATTTAAATTATATTTTGTTAAGGGCCTTAAGGAAAATTTCCAAAATAGTTTTACTTCTAGGATTACAATGCAAAGAGATAAGAAAAGGACTCAAAATAAGTTTTTCCTTTATTTTTAATGTGTTGCAAATGATTGTGTGATATTGGTAATGTGTTTTCCCTTTTTCTTTTTATCAAATAAACCTAAAAGTAACAAAAGAGAAAGATAAAGAGAAAGAGAAAGAGAAAGAAGCAAAAAATTCGAAATTCAAACCAATTGGGCAATAAGTGTGTTTTTTCTTTTTATAGATTTCAAGATAAATCCTTTAATGTCCATCTTTCTCTCTCCTCTTCTTGGATTTTCCAAAAAGGAATCATGATGTGCCCCTTATTCATTTATTTCAAAAATGTGAGAAAATATATTCTCTTGGCATCATTAAGCCACTTTCCCTTTTATTTTTTATAAAAACATAGGAGGGAAGTGATATTACCTCTTGTTTTCTCTCTCTTCCAAAGAAAGTACATAAAAAGACAAGTAATAAGTATGCCATGATTTTAAAAGAGATAAATAGTGATACTTTCGAATTTTGAAGTAAAAAGCCACAAAGGAAAGTTTCCCATTAATTATTTAATTAGTTTGTGCATATAAATTAAGAAAGAGTGACAAAAATAGAAATCATAGACTTAACATTAAAGAAACCTAATTCTAATTGTCTAGGAATATTATAGACCATTTAATTAGTCAATGGTCCAAATTTGGACTCATTTGGAGTTTATTTGACCCTCCAAATGAAATAGGAAAGTTTTGTATTTAATTTGATTAGATTTACATTTAATACACTCGATTTCCTAAAGTCCCGGGATTTAATCCCTGTCACACGCTTTCTTTTCTCATTTTTTCCTTCTTGGGCACAATCGGATGGCTCTAGTTTATTTGACTCAAGATCTGACGGTCGAAAACCCATCTTCTTCCCTGATTTTTCCGCTGGTCTGAAACCAGTTTTATGCCTTCCCTTCCTCGATTGTTTTCTCCCTCCTCAATGATCGGTTTCGTGAAATTTTTGATGCGTTGTCTTCCTCTCTCTCATGTGCACCCAATGAGACTTTTCTCATCTTCTATCGTGGACTACATATAAAATGCCCATTAGGACTGGATTCTCCCTCTCTGTTGGTTTTTTGCAGCCGCCTCCCTTCTCCACCTTCGATTTCCCCTATCGTGCAACCGAGCGCTAGTGCCTAGTCGACCTTCATCTCTGGCGACGATTGTCTATAGCCAAGGTTTGCAACCACCTCAGCTCAATTACGCATGCGGTAAGCATCCTTGCAAACTCTCCTATGTTTTCCTACCGTCGATTTCCCTTGAAATGATCCCCATCGGCATACCCTATAGAGGCCAGTATAGGTGTTTTCCGGGCTCAGTGCCTCAGTGCATCTCCAACCTCTGTTCTTCATCACCTGACTTTGTAAGATGCAAGGGAGTGTTTACCTGCCCTTAGTTCCTTGTTTTCTTTCTCGTGGCTTCATGCCCACAGTTGGGGACGGTTCCCCTATTTTTGCCGGTATGATGTGGAGCAACATCTCCTAGTATTCTTTCTTTCACGCTCTGGCATCTTTAAACTCACTGGCTCCTCGCAGATGCATCTTTTCCATTTTCCCTCACTGTATTAGGGTGTTTTGGGATATCAACAAGGGTGGATCAGATTTGTATCACCAAAACAATACACATTAGCAAAACCATCAATTCTAACACTAAGTTAAACCATCAAACCTTACAGTCAGTAAAACCATCAGTTCTTACACTAAGTTAAACCATCGAATCTTACACTCGGTAAAACCATATGTTCTTACACTAATTTAAACCATCAAATCTTACACTCAGTAAAACCATCAGTTCTTACACTAAGTTTAACCATCAAATCTTACACTAAGTAAAACCATCATTTCATACACTAAATAAAACCATCATCAATTAACCACTATAAGGAAAGGTTTTAAAAGGGAGGATCGGATTTGTATCACCAAAACAATACACAATAGCAAAACCATCAATTCTAACACTAAGTTAAACCATCAAACCTTACATTAAGTAAAACCATCAGTTCTTACACTAAGTTAAACCATCGAATCTTACACTCGGTAAAACCATATGTTCTTACACTAATTTAAACCATCAAATCTTACACTCAGTAAAACCATCAGTTCTTACACTAAGTTTAAAAATCAAATCTTACACTAAGTAAAACCTTCATCTACGGAGAAGACTGTCTGTAGCCAAGGTTTCTGACCACCTCGGCTCAATTACGCATGCGGTAAGCATCCCCGCAAACTCTCCTATGTTTTCCTACCGTAGATTTCTCTCAAAATGTTCCCCATCGCCATACCCTATAGAGGCCAATATAGGTGTTCGTCGGTGCCCGCCCTCTCGGTGCCTCAGTGCATCTCCAACCTCTGTTCTTCATCACCTGACTTCGCAAGATGCAAGGGAGTGTTTACCTGCCCTTAGTTCCTTGTTTTCTTTCTCATGGCTTCATGCCCACAGTTGGGGACGGTTCCCCTATTTTTGCCGGTATGATGTGGAGCAACGTCTCCTAGTATTCTTTTGTTCATGCTCTGGCATCTTTAAACTCACCGGCTCCTCGAAGATGCATCTTTTCCATTTTCCCTCACTGTATCAGGGTGTTTTGGGATCTCAGCCATCTTGCCCCCCTTCCGGTGCTCGTGGCAGCAACAAGGTGGAGCTCCAATGCTCGTCACAGTGAGGGAGTTGGCTCCCTAGATCCGCCGTGAGGCAAGGAAGGCCCCTGAGGTCTCAGCTTCCCGTAGTTGACTCCTCCTCATGAGCCATGATTGGAGGTTTAGGCTTCAGATGCCTGTCCTCGACATCATGGTCGGGGGAAGAACCCAGGTCAGTAAATGACCGTAATACCCCCGCCATGTTAATCCATGTATTACAGTCGCATGGGTACTTTTGGGTTTGCACACCTTTCTCGATCCTTTGACCTCTAGTCCAATTGGGAGAGACCTATGCCTAGATGGTTGTCTCTCATTGGCCCACATCAGCTGGGCCCAACAACCCAGTGGATAAAGAGGGCCGCCTATGTGGCATTTATGTATTTTCTGATTGGTCCATTTTCATTAATTCATAGTAAATCGCTCGATGCTCAGAAAAATGAGCAAAAATATGTTTTGGAAATGATTTTTTGAGAGGAATATGAATATGTAGTTTTTAGAGTCTGATTCTAAATCAACATCTCTTGGTTTTTGTAGAAATGAATCTAGGGTTTTATATTATGAACAAATATATATTAATGTGATATACCTTGTGAACAAGAATACTAGGGTTCTTTAGACCCAGAGAGTGATTTAGACCCATTCACCCTAGGAGAGAGAGAAGATACTCTACAAGTGAAAAAGGTAAGTGGTCCATGCAATTGAACATAGTTAAATTGGTTGATTTAATTATGCATATATGAATTTTGCAATGAATGTCATGTTTATGTTATTTACTGTTCCTAATTGCTAAAGTTAGTAAATTTAAGATGTATTGAACTGGATATTATGTATGGTATCATTCTCATGAATCTTAATGGTAATGTTATGAATAAAGTCTAATGTAAAAGATAAGAGCCTTAAGAGAAAGAAAATGTTAATGTTAAACTTATATAAGTACCTCATAAGAGAGGAGGCACTTCGATGCATAAGAGAAGAGGCACTTCGGTGCAACCTAAGAGGCACTTCGGTGCATAAGAGAAGAGGCACATTTGTACAACATGAGGTTACTTATATAGGTTAAGATAAAAGAAATTGACCTAAAAGAAAATGCATGTCTTTTCAATGATCAATGTTTAATGTTAATGCTTACTTTTAGTTTTCAAGTTTTCTTTATATTATAACATGTTCTATCCACTTAATGTTTGTTTGATGCATGGCTGGGGGTGTGATGTACACAGGTTGGAAGCTAGCTAAGGAGGGAAGGACATCTAAGGAGGAAACCCTATCTCAAGGACCCTCAAGGAGAAGAGCATTGGTGGGGTGCCAACCATACCTAGTTTATAGATCTTTTCCTTTTCTATAATTATGTACATGTAAACTTTGTTAAGATTTGAGAATGATAAATTGTTATTTTCATCCTGTGATGGTTTATTTAAACTCTATTTTGTGCAATTAATATCATGTTTGTGGCATCCCCCTTGATGTGAATATTATACATGCTTCCTCTATGAATAATATAAGTGGGGTGTTACAATAATGGTATTAGAGCCAAAATATGGTTGGAAACTAGGCTTTTCTCATGATCTCATGTAGTTTATGTCTTTTTCATAGTGATGTCTCCTAAGAAGAAAGGTGAGAACAAAAAGGTAGCCATGGGTGGGGATGAAGGTTAATCTGTTAGCATGGGAGAACAATGAGAACCTCCACGTCAAGAAACCCCTGTGGTGCCCTTTGATGTCCTTGTTAGAGCTCTAGCCACTACCTTGGGGAGAAGAGAAGACCAAGTGGGCAACCCTAGGGTCAACCCCAAGCTTTCCCTGGTCGACTTTTTGAAGATCAAGCCTGACTCCTTTGCTGGGGAAGAAGAGATGGATGTGGTAGGAAAAGCCGAGAGCTGGATGCAACACATGGAGCATTGCTTCTGTGACTTAGACTACCCCAACCACTCCAAGGTCCGTTTTGGGACGCATATGTTGAAGGGTGCTTCTAGGACATGGTGGGACAAGGTCCGTTTTGGGACACATATGTTGAAGGGTGCTTCTAGGACATGGTGGGAGAACCTACTAGGTTCTCGTGAAGCTGATGCTCCTCCATTCACATGGGAGGAACTTTCTAAGGCCTTCAAAGACCACTACGTATCCGAGGCCATGATTGAGAAGAAGGAGGAAGAATTTTGGAACCTACGTCAACATGGTGACATCACGGTCACCTAATATACGATGAAATTATGGATCCTATAGAAGTACACCTACGACTATGATGAACAACACAAGACAAAGAAGTTCATTAGAGGTCTGAAGCCAGACCTTAGTTTTGCCTTGTTGGGACATGGGAACTATACACTCCAAAGTGCCCTAGATGCTGCCCTAGAGCTAGAAGATCATCCAGGAAGAGCATGGAAGAAGGAGAGACACCACAACTCCAACCACCATAATGACAAGAAAAGGAAGACACCGGATGAAGCTGTTCCAAACCAGCATGCAAACCAGCATGCAAAGACCCAGTGTGCAAAATGTTCCAAGTATCACCTAGGTGAATTTTGATTTGGAATAGGTGTTTCCTATGCAAGTAGCGAGATAGGCCACATTAGACCTAACTGCCCCAAAGTTTAAAAGAAGGAGCCTACTGTCAATCAAGCACCTAAGGAGAAGAGGCATGATATAATCTTTGCCATGGTAGATGAGAGTGAGGGTGATAAGACTGAATAGAGTTTAGTAGCACAGTTCTTTTCTTTTCAAAACTTTTTTTTTCATGCAATGTATGGAACTATAGTTTTACATGGTAATAATAGTATATTAATATTTTTGTGTTAAAGTTATGAAAATTCCTAAGATGGGTAGCCTAATGAAATTTCAAGGACAAAATTTAATTAAGGTGGGTAGAAATGTAACATCCCTCTTTTCAAGAGTAAAATAAAACCTTTTATGTAGTTTTCTTTAAATGATATTTTGTTAAGGGCCTTAAGGAAAAATTTCCAAAATAGTTTTACTTTTAGGATTACAATGTAAAGAGATAAGAAAAGGACTCAAAATACGTTTTTCCTTTATTTTTAATGTGTTGCAAATGATTGTATGATATTGGTAATGCATTTTCCATTTTTATTTTTATCAAATAAACCTAAAAGTAATGAAAGAGAAAGAGAAAGAGAAAGAGAAAGAAGCACGAAATTCGAAATTCAAACCACTTGGGAAATAAGTGTGCTTTTTCTTTTTATAGATTTCAAGATAAATCCTTTAATGTCCATCTTTCTCTCTCCTCTTCTTGGATTTGCCAAAAAGGAATCATAATGTGCCCCTTATTCATTTATTTCGAAAATGTGAGAAAATATATTCTCTTGGCATCATTAAGCCACTTTCCCTTTTATTTTTTTTATAAAAACATAGGAGGGAAGTGATATTACCTCTTGTTTTCTCTCTCTTCCAAAGAAAGTACATAAAAAGACAAGGAATAAGTATGCCATGACTTTAAAATAGATAAATAGTGACACTTTTGAATTTTGAAGTAAAAAGCCACAAAGGAAAGTTTCCCCTTAATTATTTAATTAGTTTGTGCATCTAAATTAAGAAAGAGTGACAAAAATAGAAACCATAGACTTAATGTTGAAGAAACCTAATTCTAATTATCTAGGAATATTCTAGACCATTTAATTAGTCAATGGTCCAAATTTGGACTCATTTGGAGTTTCTTTGACCCTCAATTGAAATAGGAATGTTTTGTATTTAATTTGATTAGATTTACATTTAATACACTCAATTTCCTAAAGTCTTGGGATTTAATCCCTATCACGTGCTTTCTTTTCTCTTTTTTTCCTTCTTGGGTATGATCGGACGACCCTAGTATATTTGACTCAAGATCTGATGGTTGAAAACCCATCTTCTTCCCCAATTTTTCTGCTGGTCTGAAACCTATTTTACACATTCCCTTCTTTGATTGATTTCTCCCTCCTCAATGATCGGTTTCACAAAATTTTTGATGCGTTATCTTCCTCTCTCTCATGTGCACCCAATGAGACTTTGCTTGTCTTCTATTGTGGACTACAGATAAAATGCCCATTAGGGTTGGATTCTCCCTCTCCGTTGGTTTTTCACAGCCGCCTCCCTTCTCCACCTTCAATTTCCCCTATCGTGCACCCGAGTGCCAGGGCCTAGTTGACCTTCATTTCTGACGATGGTTGTCTATAGCCAAGGTTTCTAACCACCTCGGCTCAATTATATGTGCGGTAAGCATCCCCACAAACTCTCCTATGTTTTCCTACCGTCAGTTTCCCTCAAAATGTTCCCCATCGCCGTACCCTACAGAGACCAGTATAGGTGTTCACCGGTGCCAGCCCTCTCGGTGCCTCAGGGCATCTCTGGACTCTGTTCTTCATCGCCTGACTTCATAAGATGCAAGGGAGTGTTTACGTGCCCTTAGTTACTCATTTTCTTTCTCGTGACTTCATGCCCACAGTTGGGGACGGTTCCCCTATTTTTGCCGGTATGATGTGGAGCAACATATCCTAGTATTCTTTCATTCATGCTCTGGCATCTCTAAACTCACTGTCTCCTCACAGATGCATCTTTTCTATTTTCCCTCACTATATCAACGTGTTTTGGGATCTTGGCCATCTTGCCTCCCTTCCGGTGCTCGCGACAGCAGCAAGGTGGAGCTCCAATGCTCGGCACAGTGAGGGAGTTGGCTCCCTGGATCCGCCATGAGGCAAGGCCCCTGAGGTATCAAATTCCCGTAGTTGACTCCTCCTCATGAGCCATGATTGGAGGTTTAGGCTTCAAATTCTTGTCCTCGACGCCATGGTCGGGGGAAAGAACCCAGGTCAGTAAATGACTGTAATACCCCTGCCATGTTAATCCATGTATTACAGTCACATGGGTACTTTCAGGTTTGCACACCTTTCTCAATCCTTTGACCTCTAGTCTAGATGGGAGAGACCCACACCTAGATGGCCGGCTCTCATTGGCCCACATCACCTGGGCCCAACAACCCAGTGGATAAAGAGGGCCGCCTATGTGGCATTTATGTATTTTCTGATAGGTCCATTTTCATTAATTCATAGTAAATCGCTTGATACTAAGAAAAATGAGCGAAAATATGTTTTGGAAATGGTTTTTTGAGAGGAATATGAATATATAGTTTTTAGAGTCTGATTCTAAATTGACATCTCTTGGTTTTTGTAGAAATGAATCTTGGGTTTGATATTATGAACATATATATATTAGTGTGATATACCTTGTGAATAGGAATACTAGGGTTCTTTAGACCCAAAGAGTGATTAAGACTCTGTCACCCTAGGAGAGAGAGAAGATACTCTCCATGTGAAAAGATAAGTGGTCCATGCAATTGAACATAGTTAAATTGGTTGATTTAGTTATGCATATATGAATTTTGCAATGAATGTCATGCTTATGTTATTTACTGTTCCTAATTGCTAAAGTCAGTAAAGTTAAGATGTATTGAATTGCATATTATGTATGGTATCGTTCTCATGAATCTTAATGGTAATGTTATGAATAAAGTCTAATGTAAAAGATAAGAGCCTTAAGAGAAAGAAAATGTTAATGTTAAACTTATATAAGTACCTCATAATAGAAGAGGCACTTTGGTGCATAAGAGAAGAGACACTTCGATGCAACCTAAGATGCACTTCGGTGCATAAGAGAAGAGGCACATTTGTGCAACCTGAGGTTACTTATATAGGTTAAGATAAAAGAAATTGACCTAAAAGAAAATGCATGTCTTTTCAATGATCAATGTTTAATGTTAATGCTTGTTTTCAGTTTTCAAGTTTTCTTTATATTATAACATGTTCAATCCACTTACCATTTGTTTGATGCATGGCTGGGGGTGTGATGCCCACAGGTTGGAAGCAAGTTAAGGAGGGAAGGTCATCTAAGGAGGAAACCCTAGCTCAAGGAACCTCAAGGATAAGAGCATTGGTGGGGTGCCAACCATACCTAGTTTATAGATCTTTTCCTTTTCTATAATTATGTACATGTAAACTTTGTTAAGATTTGAGAATGAGAAATTGTTATTTTCATCCTGTGATGGTTTATTTAAACTCTATTTTGTGCAATGAATATCATGTTTGTGGTATCCCCCTTGATATGAATAATATACGTGCTTCCACTATGAATAGTACAAGTGGAATGTTACAACTTGAAAAGTGGTGTTGACAAGATCAATGAGTTACTAATTTGAAATTATAATGTAGCACGATTCATCACTAGAGAAAGATTGGATAAGATTACATCTATAAACCAACAACATGCACTTTAGGTCACATTCATGTCAAGATAAGGTTTCTTAGTCATAAAAGTCCACAAGAATGGTCCATAAGTCTTTTTTGCGTACAAGGAATCATAAGTTACTGATTTGAAGGTCACATACACATCTTGAGAAACTTTGAATAAATAAAAGCATAAGGTTTATCATCCAAAAAAAGTACACATAAGGCCATATTAAGGCACATTGTGTCACAAAATTCTATGATTTAAGATGAATTTATTAGAGGGGGAGATCTACTGATCTAGATCATGGAGGAGTATTGAGACACACTTGAGAAATATTTATCATTAAAGAAGTGGCCTTTTGCATAAAAGTCCATATTAGGTCATTTAGGCATTATAAAATCATTTTAGGGTACAAATATGGATAAAATTCGAGTATTTATGCATACAAAGTTTCATTTTACCAATCCTAGACTTACATAAAGTTTTGGATCATAAAAGTTCAAGATCATGCATTCAATATGATAAAGAATCTTAAAAGGATTGCAAAACATGCATTTTGGGGATAATAGTGAATATACGATCATAAATAGACCATGAAAGTATTTTGAAGTAGTAAATCTCATTTTTCTTATCAATTTGATATATTGGAAGTCCTATTTTGGGCTGGCATTATAAATATAGGTTCTTTTAAAAATATACCTTGTTTGGGGATGATTAGGACCCTAGAGTTTTGATTCTAGGGCTTAAGAGGGGAGGCTAGGGTGCACTCTATTGCATTTGTGCTCCATGGGCCCAAATCCAATGCTCACACATAGCCTAGTAGCTGATGGCCCATCCGCCTTGTGGTAGCCTAGTGAGGGAAACTTCTGAAGGCTTGGTTGTGTTGGACCCTCGATCACGTGTAGTGACTAAATCTAGTGGCCACACGTCTAGCCACTCAAAGAAAAAAGCTTGAGCTCTGAGTTCTTGGCATCATGATGGATCCTAAAAGCATGCTCGCCAGAGCAGGTGCTACTAGCAAAAAGAAGGGAACGAGGATCCAAAAATGTAGTTGGGTACGATCCTTAGGCCTACACGAAGGTGGTTGGGCACCTAGATTGTGTCGCCTGGGTGTGGATGGAGAATGCCCAAAATGGGCTAGGAGTCAGTTTCGTACTACTATAGGTGAATAAGAGAGTTAAGGGGGGGGGGAGTTACTACCAAGAAAAAGAGAAAGGGTGTTGGCAAAGGAAAAGGGAATCCCAATTTGGGGTCAGGTGGGTTGTAGAGGTGTTCATATCAATATAAGTGATTGTTGTGCTCTAGTGGTCTAGAGATGGAGGAAGATGGGTGGATGACAGTTGGATGGTGCTGAGATCCATGGACGTAGGATCTAAAAGTCCAAAATTGATGACTCATATACACAACCTCATGATTGACCGAACATATGTGAGCTGGATTGCTAAAAAAGGATGGGTTTAAGCGTGCCGAGCACCTTTGGGCATAGTAAGGAAATAAATTTGATATAAAGGATAAAACAATGTTAAAAGAAGGAAGTTTTGAAAGGGCATATCTCTCTTATGACAACTCAGATTTGGACAAAATTAGGTTCTACGAAAACATAAGAGAACCCCCTACACATATAAAATATGGTGAGGTTAATAAGAGACCAATATATGATATCAAACTTGTATGATATATGATGGTTCATAATTGGGCTGTAACACAAGATTTTATATCAACTTGAATGCCACTACTTGTTATGTGAACAAAGACTAACATGAATAGGCATCAAAGCAACTCAAATAATGAAATAGATGGCAGGAGTGAAAACTTAAGTGTATAGAACATACATGAAGGGAGAGAAAAGTCCAAGTTATCACAATGGTGGCACCAGAGAAGAAGAAGTTGTTCCACAACATCATACCAGAGATGAATGTCATTTTGTAATTACCTGATAATAAATGTATCTCTTTCCTTAGTAACTTCAGAAGGTGGTGGATGAGAAGAAAATGAGTTGATTCGAAAGATCTATCATGGATAGTAGTACCCAAAGAAGAGACGATTGCCTTGATGTTCAAATTCTTTTGCACATTGCATTATACAACCAGAGGCAGTTGTCTTCTCGTGTGTAAAACTGTTTCATTTCTTCCCACATGACTTTGGCATTTTTATTCAACATGTATTTGACAACCACATTAGGCTCCATACATTTGTAAATCCAAGTGATGACTTGGATATTTTCCATGATCCATATCTCTTCGGGTTCTTTAGGTGAATCTTCTTTGATGAACTTTGATTTTCAATGTGATTCTATTGAAGTTTGAACAATATTCAACCATAAAAAATAGTTATCACCACTGTGTTTAATAGAAGTGACATGAGTCATCATTATAGATATTTTTTTCATGCATGGTAAAATAGAATTAAAGAATGAGTTTGAAGGAATGATACAAACACACAATACTGTAGAAATAATAACATAGTAGGAAGGAAAGAAATTGCTAGTAGAATTGTGACATGATAGAAAGAAAGATAACACTACAGGTATATAGGCACAATAGGAAAAAGATAAATCACAAGAATAAAGGGATGTGATGTTCAACATAGTTAGAAATCCTTAAATCAAGGAGAAGTGCTCAACCATGTGCATTAGGAGAACCACATCAATAGAAAAAGGTTCCCTTTTATTTTTTTGGTGCTTTATTAATTTGCTTGAGGTGTTGTTTTTTTTTTCTTTCTTAGTCTAGATATGTGGAAGAAACAATAATAGAAGAATATGGGAGGTGGGGTGGATCAAATTGAAAAAACTTGATGGAGCACAACTGTGGTGGAAGGCCGAAGGCTGACGCCTTCTAGAAGCCCATCGTTGGCTGGATACTTTAGCTACTGTTCCACCCACCTGGTAGTAGCTTATGGTGGGTGGGTGGGACTGGACATGGGTGGCAGTAGGAAACTACTCATTGTTGTCCCCAAAGACAGTGGCCTCCAGGGAGGGGAAGAAGAAAAAGTATAGAAAAAAAGAGGAAGGGTTGGGAGGGATTAGGGTTAGAACACTGCTTGTAATATCATGTAGAATGAAATAAAAATATTCCCAATAGTCTATAAAGATATTTCAAGTCTCCTATATATAGGAGTCCATTAATACATGGGTACACTTAAGTGGGTAAATAGATCCTCACTTAAATTAACTTACATATAGATGGGCCTAAGACCAATTAATAAGAAATAAACAAAAAACCACTTATGCTAACAGGAAGGATAACAAGCATTTTCATGGAAGTCAGGGTGTGATATGGTCGAGTAGTATTATAATCATGATCATAGATGTTAGAGCATTGGTAAACACAATTTTGTATTTGGCCATATTTAGCGAAATGTCCAGCTTGTCTGCAAGCATAACAAAATCTAGGTCCTTAGTAGTTGTAGTGTTTCTGTTCAAGGATATTACAACTCAAAATCGAGGGAAGATATAAGGTTGAGTTTTCTTCTTTCTTTATACATTTATCCAGGGTGGGGAATATGTGAGGTAGTTTAGTTTTGTATTTTTAAGATACAAAGATGTGTCAGAGGTAGAGACATATGCTGAAGGTTGAATGAGAGGATCATATGTGACCAAGTGAATGTTAATTGTTCTTATGATTATGCAAATAATCACTAAAGATATGTTCAATTGCATTCAATAACATCCCTTATCATCATTTGGATGATTTTGACTCACATGATACTCAATCGATAAGTTGTGATGGAATGAATTTCATATTTCACAATGTTGTTTATTATTATACTTTCTAATATGAAATTCAACTATTAGAACCACTCAACACAATCATATTGGATCCAATATTTTTCTATAAGAATAGACAATTTATGAATCAACTATGAAAATTTCACCTCAATTGGAGTTACAGGTTGAAAGTTATAAATGTGTAAGATTATGAATGAAACACACATTTGAAAATCCTTTTAAGCAGACATATCCATGTCAGAAACCCATCTCCCCTATCTCGGTCAATGCAAAGGCTTAGATAAAAAAATCATGAATCTAGATTTGTTCCAAGAGTTGATGCTTTATCTTCTACCTAGTTTCCTAGGCGCATGGTAGCCACCCATGTCATTCCCATTTCAGACCCCCTCACTCCCAATTGATATCCCTTACTCTTGGATTCTTCCTCCACTTTCATTTTCATCCTTTTCCTTCATTTTTTAATCCACACCTACTCCTCTCTCATTCTTCCTCCTTTTTCGGTGACCTTGACTAGCCCTTTTGAGCATCTTCTCCATGCACCAGGATGACCCTTTTTTCCACCACCAATAATCTAATGTGGCCTAGAGGAGCCCAACCGTCATGGTTACAAGATGAGGCTTGGACTCAAATACCTTGCACCTTGGCTCTGGCGATCCATCTCGACCACCTTCCACCATGGCACCAAGCTGTGCGATCACACATAGGTGAGGTGCAAAGGAGGAGCAACTATTTTCAGGTCACAATCTTGGAGAAATCCTCCCATTCCCTCTCCCCCTCTCCCACACTCATAGTGAGTGGGGAATTCTCTCAATCCTAGGGAAATATTGCCATATGTTCTGAATCAATGGGACTGTGATCTTGATGTCAAGTAGTAGTTAGTTTATGTTATGGATATACCTTAATTTTCAAACCTTATGGTTTATAATGTTTTTGTTGTTGTTTCATTCATGCATCAATTATGTGAATGAGCTCTATATTAGGGACAGACACTCATGACCTTTCAACATTGACTTTCTAGTTATTTAGAAATGGGATTCAGGTATAAATGGTTCCATTGCAAATGATATCATATTTAATCATGTATCATCTATGTATGATTAAATCTCAATTACTCATATGAACCCAGGAGAAACCCAAGTTCTTGATGGTGAAGCTGAGGTAAATGAAATTGATCCTTAATATGATAATAAAAGTAGAACTCATGCTTTATACCTCGTGGTTGATGAGTTCCCCATTGATTAAGTTCATTTTCCCTCTATTGTTGATCAAAGCTCAAACATTGCTAAGCAAACTTTTCCCTATTTATAAGTATCATGCACCATACTATGGTATGACTATGCCTTTGGACACCCTACACCGTGATGGAAGAACTATTCTAAGAGGCATTTCCCCTATTGATTATAAAGCCTCATTGTAAAATTCAATCTTGAATAGTATGATGAATATAAGATCTCAATAATGTCCTATGATTCTCTTATTGTCGAAAGAGCCTACACTTCTCTATTTCCAAGTATACCCCTTACTCTTGTCTCTGAATGGAAGGGAATGATAATATGACCCCAAATATGCAAAATATAAAACCATGATTGCTCAATGATGATATTTGATCTCCGATCTTAGGACTTTGGGAAATACAAATTCATAGTTTTTGCTCTCACTATTTTCTATGATCAATGTTTCATGAGTAATGAGGACAAACGTGCTATGTTAGGGTGGTCATTTGACTTATGAATCCCCTAATCTAGGACACATCCCTATTATGACTTCCTCTAATTTTTATCTTGCTGATTATTTGGAGTTTGGAAATGCAACCCCTTTCATACAATTTTTACCCCTTTTGACCAAAATCTCTGATAGAACAATTCTTTGGATAGTTTGAAACTATATCTTGAATTTTATTTGATGATAATGGTGAAACAAAATGATGTTGATAATCAAATATAAAGTCCCAATATCTTTTGTGGATTTACTTTAATTTTGGGGACACATTTTCTTTTAAGGTGGGGAGGATGTGACAACCCACATTTTCTCTCTTTTTTTATTATGTATCACCACTCAAGATATTCTCCTTGCATTCAATGACCTCCCTCATAAAAAAATTAATGATTTTGAGTCACATTTACTCAGTTGACAAGTTGTGATTGATTAAATGTTAGATTGAGCTCAATTTCATAAAGTGAGTGTATAATTACACTTTTTAATATACAATTCAATTACTTAAACCCCTCAACATCATCATACTGATCCAATCTTTTTCTATAAGAATATTACACAATTTGTGAATCAATGTGAACATTTAACCTCAATCGGAGTTAAAGTTTATGAGTTATAAAAATCTACATGATTATCAAAGAAACACAAAATTGAAAATCATTTTAATCCGGCTTACCACGTAAATGATCCAAGTCCCATTCTCTCAGTGAATGGAAATTCTAGGATAAAGGAATCATTAATTTGGCCTTGAATATATGGTTTTTGTGAGAACCCGTTACACTAAACGAGATTTCTCAAAACATAAAACACAATCAATCACCAATTAACCACATACCCAAAAATATGGGTAAATTAAAACTGATTTCAACGTCAACACTCACTCAAAAACATTTGCATAAGATCCCAACATCTTTCTTATATCCATACTATGCCAAGAATTTGATACAATTGTTCTATTGCCTTATCCACAACATATATACACAGGAGAACAATATTTGTATATGCCACACAAACAAGCATTAACATGCTAACAAAATTCTGATTCATTTGAAACACCATATACAAACTTTTCCAGGCCATACCTGAGAGTATAGGGATGACTCTAGGACACACTAAACATCTAATCAACTTTCTTAAAGATTCATTACTATAGATCCTCTTTGCTGCCACATGTTTGTTTTTGTCACTACCGATTACCTAAAAAAATGTGGCAAACCACAAGGGTGATACCCATGTCCCAACAAGAGATATAACCTCCAACAACGCTTATTGATTACAACATTTTAAGTAATTAAACAATTTAAGTAGTTTAATCAGATATAAGAAGTATGATCAATAGCAGGGATGATTGAAAAAATACATATAGGAGCAGATAATATTTATTATCATTAACCAAACTATCACCGTTTATCTTTTTGACAATATAAGCAATTCAATGGCATATGCATATCTAGCATCATGAGCAAGTCTAGTAACATATAATCTCTATCATTATGAATAAGTTTAGCCACATAAGCATAGATAACAACATTATCATGTCTAATAGGTCGAACATATTAACATCATAATAAGAGCTAACAACATAAGCACAACTATTTGCATAAGCATGATTAGCAGTATATGCATCTCTAGTAACAAAGGCATGGCTAGCATGCTAAACATAACTAACAACATGAGATAGCTAGCATCATGATTATAATTACCAGTAGCAGTATAGTTATCAACATAAGCATGGCTACTGTATGTACGCATCTACAATCTTAAGCATATCCACAACATAACTATATCTACTATCTCTTAATTGCACTAAGCATCATCTTTATGTAAAGAGAACAAACAAGGGTTATCATCCAATGTGAAACATCGTGTATAACCCTAAACAAATATACTACACAACTATATTACATCTTTTATTATGCCCTGGGGAATTTGAATCGTACCATCCAAAGTCCAACCAACCCCTGTGAAGGGCTATTCGGTTCCGTACAAGATCTAGAAGTGTCAGTATCCTAAGATCTCTTCCCCTCAGTCAGTATGAGTAAAAAGGCAGTGACATATCAGTCAAAGATACCGCCACAACGACATATAGTCAAGCAGCTAACCACTAGTCTGGACTTGGTAAAGGTCACAACACTAGAAACCAGGGTATACAAAACCCTCTAATCAGAGGTACAAATATAGTTGTCCTCAATCACATCAGATGTATGAGGCATGACCATAGCCATCCTCCACAACCTGCATTGTGGATGACAAGGATATATCCTCAACTTGCCACCCCCACATACTCAACAATATGCGGTCTGAGTTTCCCTTAGGAATACTCATTTCACCATCCAGTAAAGTCTGACACTAAATATGGCTCTATGACACAGGGCACTACATGATTAGAGTTGCACTTGATTAGTTATGCCAATTTGGTGAATTAAGGCTGCATCAAACAAGTGGACATACAAACCCTAATTCACTTCTAGCAAGCATATACATATCACAACTTTTAAAAGATATAAAATGTGTGGAATATCATTTCTCATCTCATCATCACATGGTACTATTCACTTGCCATTCATGATACTACACTAATCATAATACTATCACAAGATATAAATCCTTTTCACAATATCACAGGGTATCATCTCTTATCAATACAAGAGGATCACACCTCATTCAGGGCTCAACCATGCCCAAAGGTCATTAAGACCATCATACTATCACATTATTAGGACCAAAATATTACATTAGACATCATTCCACTTCATTGGAGGAATAAACATTAGATCTTGACCATTGGGTAAAGTTCATATGTTAAAACCATCAATTACAGTATAGGTCCGACCATTGCATCAAGTGACCCAAGAAACCATTGGTCTAAGGCTTAATTGATGCTACAACTATATGATTCACTACCATAGGTTGTGGAGACCTGATCCACCATCATTAGTGGCCATTAAGTCACCATAGGTTGTTAGATCAACACTATATTCATTAATCAACATCAAATATCAAACTAATATCACCATTGATTGATAACATCATTAGGGTACTTAGTTATTAATCACGAGGCTTCTAATTAGGCCAACACCTAACCTAAGAGGTGAACATAATTTGACACCCTTGGTCACCACTATCAGTTGTCATGAAGACAACACCATTGGTTGTTGTAATGGTACCACCATTGAGTCATGTTTTTATAGAAGAAATCAACTTTAAACCCTAAAATTGACCATTGGTTGATAGGTGCTTAGCACCATAGGTTGTCAAACCAACCTGATCCAAGTCATATTATACTTTAGTAATAATGTACACATGATCACAAGTTCATCTAGAACTAAAATTAGAATAGGGAACATTATAAAAATCAAAATCCAAGTCAAGCATAGCTTTTTAGTGCATGGATCATCATTTAAAAGCAAGAACATGAGCTAGCAAGCTTATGGTTAGCAATAAACGTAGAGCAAGTTATAAAAATTGCCTCTAATTAGAAGATAAACTCCCGAAAAGAGAAAACACGATTAGGTTGGGTAGAAAATCCAAGCATAAGTTGTGAACTCGTCCATCTAACACCTTTCTTCATCAAATGAGCAAACCCTAAGCATAAGGAGCAAGAAAGGTAGGGTTTTAGAGCTTTAGAGAAATTTCTACCATGGAACAGAAAGGTTACGACCTGGAGAAAGGTAGGAGGACAGATAACAAAGAAATAAATGGAGGAAAGACAGATATTCTTACTCTTTTAGGTCAAGATCACTAGAAGGAAGCTTTTTAAACCCTAAAAGGAAGTCAATTGCAACCCTAGATTCTTTTTCCAAGAAGATCCCCTCTTTCTTCTTCCTTGGATAGGAAATTAGAAGTAGCACAGAGGGAGAACGAAGTTTTCATAAGGAGGGAAGTGGTTGAGAACAAATGGTTCGTTTGGGTGCTTAGGGATAAGTATATGAAACTTTAAGATAAAGAAAATGAAAAAGTTGAAGTTCTAGTATCTTTCCAAGTGTCCATGGCCTTAAACTATTAAGAATATACAAGCACACACACAAGCAGCTCCCCCACCATACATATAGACTTGATTATATTTCCTTTGTCAAATTTCCAAGCCAATCAAACAATTCATTAGTTGATAGCTACTAAAGGTGGCTCATCCATGAAGGGGTAAACCCTAAAATACCCTTGAGGAAAACACCTTCAAACCAAGGTTTAAATAGGCGCCCCATGGATCAAAAAGCTCAAGAATGATGATATAATATCCAAGTAACATAATGCAAGTGATAAATAGCAAAGAAAACCTCCAATTGGGTAAATTGCAAAAAAGTCCAAAATGTGCATAAAATTGCATAATTTGCTCAAACAGTGTCCAAATTGGACCAAATTTGATACTTAAGCTTGTATTATGATTTCAAAGCATATCACAAGGTTATATTAGGGTTATAAGAATTAAATTATAATAATTAAGTTTGTTCAACACTTTAAGCAAGGTTAGGGGTCTCACAACCATAATCCCCTAACATGGATTTCACCCCCAAAATCCAAGGTACACATAGATGGACACTTCTCATGCACGCCATCCTCAATATTACACATGGTTACTTCCATATTATGGTAATGTCACTCCGCTCTTATAGAGGTCATATTCTTCTCTTTCAATTCATACATATCTTATCTTGGGTCAACACAAAACCCCCCCACAAGAAGACATTTGCAAATATGGAACATAGAAACTTGTTATGTCACCTGTACAAATATAATAGTAACTTTCAACTTTGGGACTCGATTGCCATCTTTAACTATTCTATATGTTGTATCATGCAGAGGCCACACTCCCTGGATCTTACCAAACATAGAACATAAAGTATCTCTTATCGTATGCAACTTTACAATGTTTCATCCCTATGCCCCTTTAATGGTTGTTGTAATTAACAACTCAATCAACCAGACACACATCTCCTAATTTGGAAGAAATATGAAGCATATAAATTTTTTAGAGGATTGTCTAATCATCTCAATGGTGAACTAACCATCTGTTTGGTTGAAATATCATACATTTGTCTATAACCGTTAACAAATATAACTTCTTGATTGACCTTTTTAGGAGTAGAACAATGACACTGTCTTCATCTTATTAGGATTCCCACAACACACTTAATAGAGATATCATAACTCCAAGAGGATACTTTAGTCAAACCCAACTAACTCTCTCTAGACTTGCCACACATAAGTACAATTGCTTCATTATTCTTAAGGTTTAACAAAGATATTGACCATGTTATTGACCATCTTGGAATAGTTTGAGATGTCATCATTCAAAGCTTGCTACAACTTGTAAGACATGACCTGAACACTCTGTTCCTCTTGTTCATAAATTCTATTGGTACATAGGTTAGTCTAAAGGATATAACCCTAAACTCACCATGGTCATGTAACTTATGTCATACATTCTAACTCTTATGTATAAAGGATATTTTATCTTAAAGGAACACGGTAGCAAATGCCTACTGATCAACAAACCATCTATCCTTGATAGTGGTTTTGCCCAACTATCACTGAACTATACACAATATTATAGAATCCATTTTGTTTTTCCTTCCAAACAACATTTAGAGGGTCATCATCAACTCTGACTCTATCTCTCTAAGGGGAAGGACCACTTGGAATGTTCATTTAATAAACATTTCCAACCTTCACATACTTCCCATACGGTTGATACATCTTGGATACTAGGATTCATTACCTTGGTATCCACCTCATGTGCTATAAGGAACTCACATCCTTATCTCATCTACTCTTACCATCATAACAATTTTCAAGACTTATAAGAGGAGTCTTCCTAATTATTGGAAGGCTCAAAAGAAAACTCACACAAACTTTATGATCTTAGAGCCATAGTCCAAGCAACCTTATGCTATAATTAGCTATCCACCCTCATGTTTACAATGAATACACACATACCAAGTGGAAATGATTCACTTGAAAGTTGTTCCCTAGAAAGGAAAGACACAAAGGGAAACACACTTCCCACATCATAGCAACAATTTTCAAGGGTCACTAGAAAAAGGTAACCAATTCTATTTTCATTATGCAGGTTACAGTTTCTTATGTATCATTTTACCTTTTTCATTTTGGGTTCCTTACCATTAGCATAGGAATCATCATGATTAACTTATCTCATTACTCCTTCCTTGATGACTATTTATCCCACTAGGGTATGTTCTCTATTTTTCAACCACTTATCAACAGGTAAATAATCACATTCTTCATTTTCTTCATTAAATAGGGATCATCTCCCTTAATTTCTTTCACATGCCATGCTGATTTTACATTAGCATTTTTTTACACAAATAGGTTGGTCTGAGATTAACTCAGGTTCCACCTTATTCCTTTGTCATTGTTCCCACTTATCTTCTCATTTTTACTTATTATAGGAGTTCTCTCCATCTTATATTGATTTCATACCTTGATTCACTTTATAAGCATAGACTTATCTGTCTTTTACTTTATTATCATCTTGAATCACATCTTCAAGAACTCCTCTTTTTCTTATTTGTATTTGGATCTAGATTTCATGGTGTTGTATCTTTCTCTTATAGTTACCAAACATTCAATTTTTAATAGTTAATGATGTAATGCTCATCTTCTCTTGAGGTAATTTTGAGTTATTTGCACCATGATTTCTGATTCATTATGCTCTTTAGATTGTTTCAAAATGACTACTTGATCAGAGTAATAAAAAAGATAACAATCTAAAAGTTCCATACTTACCTTTTCTTCAACAATTGAATACCTGGCCAGGGCATCCAAGTACTGAGATTAGACAATATGGACCATATTTTTATGTCACATTCCTAACTTAGACATCATCCTAGTCTTAAGTCCTAGTGTCCCTATAGACTTAGTGAACCTAAAGCTCTGATACCAACTTGTGAGAACCCATTACACTAAATGAGATTACTCAAAACATAAAACACAATCAATCACCAATTAACCACATACCCAAAAAATGGGTAAATTAAAACCGATTTCAACGTCAGCACTCACTCATAAACATTTATATAAGAGCCCAACATATTTTTTATATCCATACTATGTGAAGAATTTGATACAATTGTTCTATTGCCTTAGCCACAACATATATACATAGGAGAATAATATTTGTATATGCCACAAAAACAAGCATTAACATGCTAACAAAATTCCGATTCATTTGAAACACCATATGCAAACTTTTCCTGCCCGGACCTGAGAATACATCGATGACTCTATGACACACTAGACATCTAATCAACTTTCTCAAATATTCATTACTATAGCTCCTCTTTGCTGCCACATATTTGTTTTTTTCACTTCTGATTACCTAAAAAAATGTGGCAAACCACAAGGGTGAGACCCATGACCCTATAAGAGATATAACCTCTAACAATGCCTATTGATTACAACATTTTAAGTAATTAAACAATTTAAGCAGTTTAATCAGATATAACAAATAGGATCAATAGCAGGGATGATTGACAGAATACATAAAGGAGCAAATAATAATTACTATCATTAACCAAACTATCACCTTTTATCTTGTTGACAATATAAGCAATTCAGTAGCATATGCATATCTAGCATCATGAGCAAGTCTAGTAACATAGAATCTCTATCATTATGAATAAGTTTAGCCATATAAGCATAGCTAAAAACATTAGCATGTCTAATAGGTCAAACATATTAACATCATAAGAAGAGCTAACAACATAACCACAACTATTTGCATAAGCATGATTAGAAGTATATGCATCTCTAGTAACAAAGGCATGGCTATCATGCTAAACATAACTAACAACATGAGATATCTAGCATCATGATTATAATTAGCAGTCACAGTATAGTTATCAACATAAGCAAGTCTACTGTATGTACGCATCTACAATCTTAAGCATATCCACAAAATAAGTATATCTACTATCTCTTAATTGCACTAAGCATCATCTTTATGTAAAGAGAACAAACAAGGGCTATCATCCAATGTGAAATGTCGTGTATAACCCTAAACAAATATACTACACGAATGTATTACTTCTTTTATTATGCCCCGGGGAATTTGAATCGTACCATAAAAAGTCCAACGGACCCTTGCGAAGGGATACTTGGTTCCGTACAAGATCTAGGAGTACCAGTATCCTAAGATATCTTCCCCTCGTTCAGTATGAGTAAAAAGGCAGTGACATATCAATCAAAGCTGCCACCAAAATGACATATAGTCAAGCTGCTAACCACTAATCTGCCCTCAGTATAGGTCATGGAACTAGAAACTAGGGTATGTAAAACCCTCTAATCCGAGGTACAACTACAGTTGTCCTCAATCACATCAGATGTATGACGCATGACCATATCCATCCTCCACAACCTGCATTGTGGATGCCAAGGATATATCCTCGACTTTCCACCCCCACATACTCAACAGTATGAGCTCCGAGTTTCCCTTAGGAATACTCGTTTCATCATCCAATAAGTTCTGACATTGAAGATGGCTCTACGGCACAGGGAACTACATGATTAGAGTTGCACTTGATTAGTTATGCCAATTGGGTGAATTAAGGTTGCATCAAACAAGTGGACATACAAACCCTAATTCACTTCTAGCAAGGATATAAATATCACAACTTGTAAAAGATATAAAATGTGTGGAACATAATTTCTCATCTCATCATAACATTGTACTATTGACATACCATTCATGAGACCACACTTATCATAATACTATCACAAGATATAAATCCTTTTCACAATATCACAGGGTATCAACCCTTATCAACACAAGAGGATCACACCTCATTCAGGAATCAACCATGCCCAAAGGTCATTAAGACCATCATACTATCACATTATTAGGACCAACGTATTACATTAGCCATCATTCCACTTTATTGGAGGAATAAACATTATATCTTGACCATTGGGTCAAGTTCATATGTTAAAACTATCAATTACAGTATAGGTTTGACCATTGCATCAAGTGACCCAAGAAACCATTGGTCTAAGGCTTAATTGATGCTACACCTATATGATTAACTCACCATAGGTTGTGGATACCTGATCAACAATCATTAGTGACCATTAAGTCACCATAGGTTGTTAGATCAACACTATATTCATTAATCAACATCAAATATCAAACTAATATCACCATTGATTGATAGCATCATTAGGGTACTTAGTTGTTAAATTACTAGGCTTATAATTAGTCCAACACCTAACCTAAGGGGTGAACGTAAGTTGACACCTTTGGTCACCACCATTAGTTGTCATGAAGACAACACCATCGGTTGCTGTAATGGTACCACCATAGAGTCATGTGTTTATAGAAGATATCAACTTTAAACCCTAAAATTGACCATTGATTGATAGGTGCTTAGCACCATAGGTTGTCAAACCAACCTGATCCAAGTCATATTATACCTTAGTAATAATGTACACATGATCACAGGTTCATCTAAAACTGAAATCAGAATAGGGAACATTATAAAAATCAAAATCCAAGTCAAGCATAGCTTTTTAGTGCATGGATCATCATTTAAAAGCAAGAACATGAGCTAGCAAGCTTATGGTAAGCAATAAACGTGGAGCAAGTTATAAAACTTGCCTCTAATTAGAAAATAAACTCGCAAATAGAAGAAAACACGAGTTGGTAGGGTAGAAAATCCAAGCATAAGCTGTGAACTCATCCATCTAACACCTTTCTTCATCAAATGAGCAAACCCTAAGCATAATGAGCAAGAAAGGTAGGGTTTTAGAGCTTTAGAGAAATTTCTACCATGGAACAACAATGTTATGACCTGTATAAAGGTAGGAGGAAGGATAAAAATGAAATAAATGGAGGAAAGAAGGGGATTCCTACTCTTTTAGGTCAAGATCACTAGAAGGAAGCTTTTTAAACCCTAAAAGGAAGTCAATTGCAACCCTAGATTATTTTTCCAAGAAGATCCCCTCTTTCTTCTTCCTTGGACAGGAAATTAGTAGAAGCACAGATGGAGAACGAGGTTTGTATAAGGATGGAACTGGTGGAGAGGAAATGGCTCATTTGGGTGCTTAGGAATAAGTATATGAAACTTTAAGATAAAGAAAAAGAAAAAGTTGAAATTCTAGTATCTTTCCAAGTGTCCATGGCCTTAAACTATTAAGAATATACAAGCACACACACAATAAGCTCCCCCACCATCCATATAGACCTGCTTATATTTCCTTTGTCAAATTTCCGAGCCAATCAAATAATTCATTAGTTGATAGCTACTAAAGGTAGCTCATCCATGAAGGGGTAAACCCTAAAATACCCTTTAGGAAAACACCTTCAAACCAAGGTTTAAATAGACACCCATGGATCAACAAGCTCAATAATGATGAGAGAATATACAAGGAACATAATTCAAGTGATAAATTGCAAATAAAGCCTCTCAATTGGGTAAATTGTAAAAAAAGTCTAAAATGTGCATAAAATTGCATAACTTGCTCAAACAGTGTCCAAATTGGACCAAATTTGAAACTTAAGCTTATCTTATGATTTCAGAGCATATTAGGGTTATAAGAATTCAATTATGATAATTAAGCGTGTTCAACACTTTAAGAAAGGTTAGGGGTCTTACAGTTGTTGTTTTGTCATCTACCTTATTGCCTAGGGGCATGACGACCACCCATGTTGTTCCTATTCGTACCCCTCATGCCCAATTTATATCTACTTACTCTTTGTTTTTTCTACCACTTTCTATTCCACACCTTCTAGTTCATTTTTTTCTCCATTGCTACTCCTCTCTCCTTCTTCTTACTCCTTCATGGAGGTGTTGCCAACTAGCCCTTTTAGGAATCTTCTCCATGCACCACGATGACCCATTTTTCCACTAGAACTCACCTTGTGTGGCTTGGAGGAGTGTGCCCAACATAGTTCTAATCTAAGGCATTGACTCGGCTGCTTGTTGGCTCGATGCTAGCAAGCCACATTGGCTTTCCACTACCATGATATCACGTATATGTGCTCATGTGTGAGCAAGATGGAGATGAGAAGCAAAGACTGTTCAATAACAATCCTCTTGCACCCTCTCCTCCTCTCTCAAACTCATAATGAGTGGGTTTGGATGTACACGTCCCTTGTATTGTTGACCTGGTTAAATATAACCAAACATCCAATGGCTTCTATTTTTCTAATTTTTTTTAATATCACCCTCTGCCCCAAAAATTTGATTAAAGGCCTAGATCTTGTATAATTCTAATAAAAATGTGGCAAATAATATATGAATTTTGAATCGAAAATGAGATCTATCCAATAATGATAATTTCATGACTGAATTCTACTTGTGGTTCTATTGATTTCCCAAAATCAAGCACATTTGAAAATCCTTTTAAGAAAACACACCCATGTTAGGAATCCACCTCCCATTATCATGGAGAATGCAAAGGCTTAGATCTACAGATCCAACTTCAATTTGATAACTAATTCTTTGTCTTCTACCTAGTTTCCTAGGGGCATGTCATGCACCCATTCTGTTCCCATTCTGGACCCACCAGCTCCCAATTGTTGTCTCCTTCCTCTTTGATTCTTCTTCTACTATCATTTCCACCCCTTCCCATTCATTTTTGTGCTCTACACCTACTCCTCTCCCCTTCTTCCTCCATCCATGGCGGCAACCCCAACTAGCCCTTTTGAGTGCCTTCTCCACACACCACAATGAACCTATAAGCCACCATCACCAACCTCATGTGGCCTAGAAGAGCCCAATCAACATGGTTCCAAGCCGAGATGTGGACTGAGATACTTGGTGGTTTCACTCTATCTAGCCACAATGTCCACCTACCATCATGACACTCCACTTATGCGATCAAACATAGGCAATGTGGGAGGAGCAACAATGGTCAAATTGCAATCATAGGGAAATCCTCCCATGCCCTCTCCTTCTCTCTCAAACTCATAGTGAGTGGTGTGGGATTTTCAATCCTAGGGAAATATCTCCTATGGTTTGAAATAAAGTTTCTATGTTCTTGATTTCAAGTACTTGTGAGTTTCTAGAAATATCTCTATATAGTTTAAATCAAAGCATCTCTAATTTTGATGTCAAGTACTAGTTAGTTCTTTTATGCATATACATTTATTTTTACACCTTAAGGTTTTTAATTCTTTTGTTGTTTTTTTATTCATGCAACCTTCATGTGAATGAGATCTATTTTAGGGACAAACACTCATGCCCTTTCAACATTGACTTTTTGACTATTTAGATTGGTATTCAGATCTAAATGGTCTTGTGATAGATGGTATCAAATTTAATCACATATCCTCTATGTATGATTAAATATCAATTACTCATATGAACCTAGGGAAAACCTAAGTCCATAATGGTGAAGCTGAGGTATCTAGACTACCCAAAAAGGGGGACTGATACACATACTATCCACCTAGTTGTTGTGGCTGAGGTCTCCTCTATATACCTACATGGCTGAAGTGAATCCCAAATTGGATTAAGGATTTCCCCTACAAAGTCTTCTAATATCTCATCTTTTATTCAAGAACATACCCAAGATACCTAATTAGATAGAGATTAGTTAGTTTTCATATCTCCTTACAATCTCTCTCTTGACAGTTTATCACATGACCTCTTGATTATAGGTTGCTTATGCATGGGAAAATTTATAATTCTTATGAAACTGGAAAAATTGATTAAGATTATGATGATGTGCCATAATATGACTATAAATTTGAAAACTCAATTATAGTGAAATTACTATCGAGTAAGTACTCCTACATATTCCCTTAGATCATGAAAACTCAATTTACCAAATATGACCTATGTGCTTTGTATGTTAAAGGTAAATGACAATGATCCTTAATATGATGAGATATGAATAACTCATGCTTTACCCCATGGTTGATGAGTCCCCTATTGATTAAGTTTAATTTCCCCATATCATTGATCAAACCTCAAACATGACTAAGCAAACTTTTTCTATTTATATGTATCATGCACCATACTTGATACGATTATGCATTTGTCTACCCTAAATCATGATCGAATAACATGTTATAAGATGCATTTCCCTGATTGGTTATTAACCCTCTTTGTAAAACTAAATTTTGAATAATATGATGAATATGATATCTGAATCATGTCTTATGATTCTCTTATTGTTGGAGGAGCCCAAATTAACTTCTCGATTTCCATGTATACCCCTTACTCTTATCTATGAATGAAAAGGAAATGATAATATGACCCCATAGCGTGCAAAATCTTAAACCATGGTTGTTGTATGATGATATTTGATCTTTGATCTCATGACTTTGGGAAATACAAATTGATAATCGTTACTCTCTCTATTTTCTATGATCAAAACAAACATGCTATATTTGGGTGGTGGTTTGATTTATGGATCCCCAAACCTAGATCACATCCCTATTATGACTTCCTCTAAATATTCATCTTATTGATTATTTGTAGTTTGGAATTTGTAATCCCTTTCTTACAATTTTGATCCCTTTTGACCTAAATCTCTGATAAAACATATCTTATGATAATTATGAGATTCAATGTTGAATCTTATTTTCTAATAATGGTGAAACAAAATGATGTTGATTATAGCTTGTGGTTAAGTTCCTAGAAAGGCATATGTCTATATAATTCATAAACATTATATAAATTGATAATAAATTCTATAATAATATCTTAAAATGTTGGCAGATCATTGCTTATGAGTGCATGATCACACCTATTGTATAGGTAAAATTTATACCCTAGCTTCAAAAGTTTTGGATCTATGACTTTTGAAGTCCAAAATCTTGACTTTTGATATAAATTTGCAAAATCTAGACTCATGAGTTTTGATTTTGTTTATTCTACTTATTTGATCACCATAACTCAATCTTTAGACCACCCTTGATATATGGTTGAAGACTTTCATGTTCCCATACTTGAATATACGGTTGCTGATTATGTTGACCTCTAGATTTATGAATTACATATAATATCTCATGTGAACTAGAGTGGGGACTTCTGTGATTTTGATATGAAAAATACAATTTCAAGATATGATGCTTGAATTCTTGAAATAAAAAATTCAATCATGGATATATAACCCCTCCTAGGCCAATGTAGAAGCTAGAAACCTAAATGTTGGGATTGAAAATCATGGTTTTACTCTTGATACATAAAGTAATATTCTTTTGACTTACATGGTGATTTCTTTAAAATTGTAATCTTTTAACAATCTATATGACTATGTTGTAAGGTTGATGTTTGGTTTCTTGTCATTAGAGTATTGTTGATGATTAAAGTGATGCTGATACTATATGTTGAGTACCAAGATGGTTATGATGTAGAATATAAAATTCCAACCTCTTTTGAGGATTTGCATTAATCTTGGGGACACAATTCCTTTTAAGGCGGGGAGGATGTGAGATACTGAATTTATATATTTTTTCAATTATGCAAATCATCACTCAAGAGATTCTCTCTTGCATTCAATAACTCCCTCATCAATTTTTTTATGAATTTGAGTCACATGATACTCAATTGATAAGTTGTGATTGATTAAATGTCACATTGATTTCAATTTCATAATATCAAGTGTATTATTACACTTTAGAATATGAAATTCAATTACTAAAACCCATCAACATCACCATCTTGAATCCAATCTTTTTCTGTAAGAAGAATACCAAATTTGCAAATCAACAATTAAAATTTCACCTCAATCAAAGTTACAACTTGAATTTAAAATAACCAACAAGATTATCAAATAAACAAAAATTTGAAAATCATTTTAAAGATGACTTACCACATCAATGATCCAAGTCCCACTCTCTCAGTGAATGGAAAGGCTTGAATCATGGAGCCACATAACTAGCCTCAATCAAAAGACTGCCACTATGTCATATACTTTGTTTCCTAGGGGCATGCCGGTCACCCATGTCATGCCTATTCTGATCCCCTCATGCCCAATTTATATCTCCTTCCTCTTTGTTTATTTTACCACTTTCATTTCCACCCCTTCTAGTTCATTTTTGTGCTCCATAACTACTCCTCTCTCCTTCTTACTCCTTCATGGCACCACCACCGACTAGCCCTTTCAGTCATCTTCTTCACACACCAAGATGACTCATTTTCCACTACCACTAACCTCACGTGGCCTAGAGGTGTGTGTCCAACATTGTTCTATTCCAAGGCATGGATTCAACTAGTTGGTGGCTTTTCTCTAACGAGAAACACCAGCCACCCGCTACCATGAAAGTGTGCCTTTGCACTCATGCGTGAGCAAGATGAGGAGTAGGGATGTCAACAGGGAGCGTATTGGGAGGGTAGGGTCTTACTCGTACCCTTACCCTCCTGGGGGTAGCGGGTAAGGGTAATTACCCTTTCCGCAATCCCCTTACCCTCCCCTTACACTTACCCTCTTCTCCATAGGGTAAACAGGGAGGGTAAAGGTAAGCAGGTAACTTTGACACAAAGGAATTTTATACACATTATGTTTTTTTGTGATAATTTTATAACTAATTTATTGATAAAAACATATGAAACATTATATCCAATTCGATATCATATGTTTCTCCATGCAAAAATAAGTCAATGCTCACAATAATAAATTTTATGCATAAAGTATTTTTGTTCATTCACTGAAGTATCCATAACAAATAAGTGTTTCACTAACACCTTATTTTTTGCAAGAAATATATGTTTTTTCCACAATAAGAAAGTATTACAAGCACACCAACAACTCATTTTCCAATGATAAAATCAAGTGATCTCAAGTTCACTACTATTACAAAAAAGACTACCAACTTCATAGATTATAAAAAATCTACTAGCACACATTACGTGATAATTATTACTTGATACAAATTCACATTATGAATAATGAGGTTCTTGTACCTTTGAAAAATGGTGATCACTCTGTTACCCTGAAAGAACAAATATTTAAAAAGATCATGTAACTAAAACTTTGCCAATCTAGACTTGAAAAGAAAACATAAAGTAAGAGTATAACACCATCAAGTCACAAATTCCACTTCCATATCACCATCCATGCTAGGAACCTCATCAATAACTTCTTTGACAACATCAAGTATTGCCTCCTTGCCAACATATTGTTTTATGACCAAAAAGAAAAGTAATAAGTAAAATAAATACCAAATATTTTGCAATATAGGTAAAATATAATAAAAAAGTTGGTATCAAATTACCACGAAGTGAGCTTCTTATCCAATTTTGATCATATACGATGCCCTCAACTGTACTTGGTAACATAGAGGTCCTATACTGATCAAGTACTCTCCCACCTATACTAAATGCTACTTTTGAAGCGATAGTGGTAATAGGAATGGCTAAAATACACGTGCTACCTTTACTGCTATAGGATACTTTGTCTCATTGAGTTTCCACCATGCCAATATATCAAATTGAGTCTCTTTCCCTCTCATTGGGTGGATGGATTCAAATAAATAAATTTGCAAGTCATTCTGAATGGACCGTGTACAAGATTCAACAGATAATCCCTGATTCACCCTAATTATTTAACTTGAAATTTTGCTAGAAGCATTGTCAACTCTACCACCATTTCCAGTATTGCGTCTATTAGATAATGAGGTGGATTCATAAAGACCATGTAGAATAGAAACATCTCTAATACTACATTGATAGTCATTATAAAGATCAAGTAAAAAACTTTAATCTTCTCAACTTAAATGTTACTTTTTTTTCACCATACACCTCAAGCAAGTTTGATTCAAAAGACATCATCTTCATGAGTAGGTCAAGAATGGAAGATATAGCCAACATAGGGAAAGCATTATCCAAATACTTATCAAACTTGAAAATCATTTTATCATCCATTTTCTTTAAGAAATCATTAGAACCAGCTTTGAGTTCCCTCAAACAAAAGAGAATTGCATAAATATGGGTGAAATAGTAATTGGAATAAGGATAAAAAGTGTAAGAAAACATATTAGTTACTTCATAGAAATTCTCGAAGACATCAGAAACCATTCTATTGTTATCCCACTCATAATCACTAGGAATATGTTTGAAATTTAGATCCAGATAAGAATACCATGTCAATGCACCTTTAAATTCTAATACAGTCTTCAACGTCTAATAAGTTGAATTCCAACGAGTATCTACATATAAGTTAAGGGACTTGTTTGTAGGACCCTTTACTTGGGAAACAACTTGATTAGAAGTTTGAAGTATAAGTGTGTATGACCTAACATATTTCACAATATCACAAATTTTAGCAGTCACTTTGTATATGACATCAACACCTTCTTGTACAATCAAATTCACAATATGTGCACAAAATCAAACATGAAACATTGTACCATTTGACAATAAATAACCTTTGGACACAAGTTTAGATTTCAAACTCTAACCATGACATCATTAGTAGTATAATTGTCAAGGATAAGACACATCAATTTCCGATCAATGTTCCAACTATAAAGCTTTTCAATCAATGCTTGTAAGAGCTTATCATGGTGTGAGTTTTTGTAATTTCCAAGAATCATCAATGTAGTGAGTAGTTAAAGCCATATACCCCTTGTTTCTATTTGATGTCCACATATCACTTGTAAGTGAGACACAAGAAGACAAACCATCTAAAATATTATACAATTTGACCCTTTCTTGCCCATACAACTGCATACAATCACTCTTTATGGTATTTATTGTGACCATTTTGAATCAAGGTTGGAGATTGGACAAAAAATCACAAAACCCTACATGACTAACCATAGACAATGGATATTCATGCAACACAATCATCCTATCCAAATCTTGTTGACTTAAGTCTTGATTAAACTTGCAAGTTTTCACTTCTATTGCACCATATTTCCTATTAGGCATTAGATTTAAGGTTGCCTTCTCTTTTCCCTTATATTGAGCATAATGTTTGCTAGTAAGATGATAAACTAGGTGAGAGGTTTTCCATCTTTTAGCCTATTAGTGATAAGGTGTGAACAATAATTGCATTTGGCTTTTTGTACACCATTAAGAATTTCAAATGAGAAGGTGTCCATTGAATCTATACAAATAAGAATGAGCTATATTACTAAGAATTTTCATACTTGACTATAAAAAAGACATTAGCATTGTAAAGACATATTATGCTCAACATTCATTACACATAGTTGCACAAGAATCATCACAAATAGTCACTTAACAACCATCACACAACAAATTAGAATTTGTATTTAATGAAAATATTATCACATGTTGAAACGATTGTGACACATACTACTCATTGTAGTACAAGCTAGCATTAATGCTTAAAAAAAGACAATCAAGAGTTTTAGCAATGTACCAGTTTGAATGAGAACAAATAACATAAGCAAGTTATAGTCACCACTGGTCACCACCACTATAGTTCCAAAATTCAATCACGAAAGAAAAACAATAATGTAGAAGAAATGAAGAAGCCCCTGCTTGACGAGAAGGGACAAAGATTAGGCACACAACACCACTGATAGGGAGAGAGAAAATGGAAACAATACACTAGCTACTAGTTGATGTTGGCCTTGGTTGTTGTCTATACTTGAGAAGAAGCTACATGTTTGAAGGCTAAGAAGCCGGGGAATAATAAGGTAACTCGCCCTGGGCCTTGGCAACTCGAGCCATGGCTGTTGAGCACGAGGAAGACATCAGATAACCAGTGTCATGTAATGGATAGTTAGCTCAAGAGCAGCCAGTAGAACCACAACAACCACCATTGAAAGGTGCCAGAGTACATAGATCTGAGGTGGGTGAATGCGGTCAAAGATTTGCTTGAGTCTGGCAAGTGGAGATGCCGTGATGGAGACAAGAAGGAATCAGGAGTCTGATCTCATTTGTCCGAGTCTCCTCTGTGGTGGCTTCCGCTGTGTGTGAGAGAGAGCATGAAAGAACAGTGATACTGTGAGTGGGAGATCATGTAGCCTAGCCCTAAGACTGGTCTGAACATTCTATATTATTACAGTTTAACATTTACGTACAAGCCCCACTACAATACATTTTTATGTAAATTTTAAATCACGTGCGTGTAAAAGGGTAAAAGGATATGGATAGTGCCCATACCTTACCCTCCCCTTATAGTGTAGTAGGGAAACATGGAATGGGTAAATGGGTAACAAGTAACAAAAATCTACCCTTATCCCTACCCTTTAGAGTATGGGTAAAGGGTAAGCGAATAGTACCCTCCCCATTGACAACCCTAATAGGAGGAGGAGCAACCATAAAAATCACAATCCACATGCATCCTCTCCTCCTCTCTCACACTCATAATGAGTGGGTTCATATGCACATGTCCCTCGTATGGTTGACCTGGTAAAATTTGTCCAAACATCCAACAACTTACATCTTTCCAAATTTCTGGTAGTATTTCCCTCTCTGCCTCAAAAACTGATTATAAATAGCAGAAATCAATCTTTTATCTAAATGTGGCATATATTATATGAATTTTGATTAGAAAATGAGATATATCCAATAATTATAGTTGCATGACCAGATTCTACTTGTGGTTCCTTTGATTTTCTGAAGGTGATTAATGCCATTTAATTCATAACCTTGAACCAATATGCTTCAAAACCCATGTTTACTCTAGATCAATAGATTTTATATATCTTGAACCATGAAATCGAAGTTGATCACACTATGATCTATTAATGACTTTATTATGTGAAAAGCACCATAAAATGTGACACTTATAAAAAATTTTGGTACTAAAATCTTGAACCCTATGAAAATATGGATCAATAATGCTCAAAACACTATTTGAGACCCCAAATCAGTAATATTGTTGTCATGTAAGTTGAAATAACATGTGGAACACTCATATGCCCTATTCAGACCATGTGATATGCATGTGACACTAAATTTGACCTAGAATGCACATGTTGATATTTGATATCTTATCTTGTACAAATCTTCACCTAATGACATTCCATGCTATATTATGACTTCAAATTAGTAAATATATATGATAATAATGATAAAAAATCAATGTTGATCTCTTTTTTACTCCCATGATGACTATGTTGCATGAAAATGACTTAATTTGACTTATATGGATGTTATGATGATTAAGTCAATAATCTTATTCAAATAATGATTTTCCTATTAAGATCCATGAAACCCTAATCTTAGATCCATTATCTCATTGTGAAGTTCCACTTTAAGTTTCCAATGAATCCATGATGTAGTAAGGAATATCATAATGACCTTGCATGCACTATTTTAGATGTTGAAATCAATTAAGGAAAATGAAACATAGACTTAGGTGAAATATCTAACATTGATGAATATGAACATGATGAATAAATCTTGCTGATGTTAACCAAATCATAATTGTTTGTATTCTTAGGACCCCTTTATGTGAATCTTGTTAATGATCTATTCAAAACCAATTAACCAAGTTACTTAATCTAATGCTCTATCTCAAGGTACACTTTTGTCCTCCTATTGGACAGACTAGTGGCATTAAATATTGCTTGTATGTATGTAATATAAAATGCTTGAATTTATATACTTGTTTGAGCTACATGTTCCCTATGAGTACTACTTCCATTTTTCTTGTAATATGTTGTAATTTTTTGAAAACATAATCATATATATCCATTATACAACCCTGTGTGCGTGCATGTATTCCTGGGGTAAAGACATAAGGCTGGGAGTATGTAACGTCCCAAAATATTGGATCTTATCCTATTCCCATGATTAGGAGGCTATAATGTTTGGTTCTTTAGGTTTGATAAAAAAGATTTGTTAATGCTTATAACATATAATGTGGCAATAAGTTCTATAATCAATCTCACATATCACAATACACTCATATTAATATAATAACTTAATTGTGCAAACATGTAAGTAAATTCATAAATGTATCATATATATTCCTTTGCTAACTAATATAAAAATAATGGGTAAGATATGTATAATAAGAGGTATAATGTACTTTGGAATAACAATTGGTGTTTCCATGTCCATATATATATATCACCATTATCTAGATAAATATTGAACTAATGGACTAAATAGGTTAAATCAATAAAATATGGAAATTCACACATAATAATATAAGGAATCTCTTTTGGAAATGAATTGAAGATAATAGACACATTTAAGTGAATGTTATTAATATAGATATAATGTTTTGATAAATATAATGGCAATGGGACAAAAATTGTAATGGTGCCATAAATCATAAAAGGAAATATCAAAAGTGAAATATAATGGTAGAACTATGTTCTTTGGGTCCCAATTAGGTTGGGTGCCAAGTTTCACTTTATTTGTACAATAATAACTATCCACATTTTCTTTAGAAAAGAAAATATAATCAAAGCACTAAATAATATATTGAATGTCAAAAAGTGGAAACATATCCCAAATTCATATGCTACATACCAAAATTAGTCCATATGTCAATTTCCAAATTAATTAAACAATCTTATTTATCCTAGTTTCATTCAGGAGAGAATATATAAATTAATGTTCAAAATATTAAATAAAATATTAAACAATCTCAAAAGTGAATTTTAATGGAAAAATTGGTTTTTACATGCCCTGATTGGTCTCAATTTCAAATTTCATATTAATTAGAACTTGTTTGGTATATCAAATAAAATAGGGAAAGGAATACATTCTAAAATGTCTAATATTTCATGTATTTAACTATTTTCCATATGTTTTTAGTTTTATTTCTATCGCATGGAGATATTTGACTATCATGCTAATATTTGCATGGCCCAACTCCTTGCTAAGTTTCCATAAATGACTTTAAAGGCAACTGTTAGATTTTGATCAAATGGTGCCTATCTTAACTCCTACCTCCCATCGCCTTTTAGGAAACCACTCAATGAGATCTTCCTTGATTTCTTTGACTTCTCTCTCCCTCTCCCTTTTCTCCTTTCCTTCCAATTATCTATCCACCACTTTTCTTTGATCAACCCAAAACCGATGACCCTATGTAATCTAGGGTTTCTTCGCTTCCACTCAATTTCTGCCCACGACTCCCCTTTCCCTATTTCCCCTTGCTTCATTACATCTTCTCACCTCCTCACCATACTGGGCCTTTGGACCTATATAAAAACCTCCCATGATCATCATTTGCGCTGAAGAATCCCAATCCATAACTCTAGACTCCACATTTTCTCCTCCATGTACATCTCCCTAACCTTGCCGATGAGTTTCTCTGAATTGATGGTTGAGGTGGCACTTTTGGGATTTGTTTGGTGCTGTACAGATTCATGCCTTCATTTGGACCCTCAACAAAGCTTTTGGCACCTTCCCTACTACCTAATTTAAGGAGGTTTTATATTATGCTCCCTTAATCATTTACCTAGCATTTTATTGAATGATTTTAGACATTTCATGTTTTCATTATTTTTAACCTGGGATCTCTTATTTCGCCTATGATATGGTCTCATGATCCTCTCAAAGACATTTTCCTATTTGGTTTCACCATGTTTCTTTGGAGCTTCAGATCCTCTCAGGACTTGCCATGGTGGCAACGAGATGGTTGGGCTTTGGCTTGCCCAATAGTCTTTGCCAAGGTCATTGTGACTGGAAAACCTTGGGGAGTATGTAAGAGTCTTACTAAATAGCTATCCATCTCTGTGAATCATAATTGGTCAATGATTCTAACCTCCGACTCTACATCGTGTATGAACTAGAGAAGAAAGATGGTGGATTGAGGTTATCTAGATTGTCATTGCTCTGATTTTCTTATTTAATCATACATTGAAGGGAAATATCACCAATTCATCATCAATATTGTTCTTCCTTTCTGCTTTGCACATTGTACAAGTCAGATGTGGGCATGGTCCAAATGGCAGACTCAGATAGGGCCATCTCAGATGGATTTTGTAGTTGGATTATATTGTATATGTGGCTCCACTCAATTTTTTGATTGGTTAGTATTTCTAAAATTGGTAACTGATTCACTGGTTATCCAAAATTTACACAAAAAATAATCATTGGATTCAAAAAATAATCTCTATCTAAATAAATATTTTTCATAACCTAATTCTAATCATAATAAGAATTGTTAATCTAGGGTTTATAATACGCATACTAATTAATGGTTGTACTATAAATCTATGGTAGGTGATCAAGAACTCTGGCTTGATATAGGATTTGGGATTTGACAAGTTGACAAAAATCTTAAGGTATGTTGCATTCCCTATTATTCTATATTGAGAAATCACTCACTTTTTATCTCTCCCTCTCTTGGTACTATGGACAAATTAGCCTACACAATTTCTCTCTCTTCTGAGAATTTATTTCATATGAAGGATTCTATGTTGATTTTGATCTTGTGATTATCTTACTTTGTTGGACATTCTTATTGGAATCTTATTTATATCTTGCTCATTATATTCCATGTTGAAATCCCAATTTCTCAAGTTATGGACTTTTATGATCTCATGATTCATTTACTTGTGGAGGATATTATTAAATACTTATTATTGGGTCGTCTGACCCTACTTGAAAATGGTTGGATCTTCTCATCCCATATTTGTGCTTGACTATAATTTATCTTTCCCACCCTATTTTCATGGGTGATTGACTAGTCATAACTATAAGTAGTGACACCATATATGCACTTGGTTTTAGGATTTAGTCCCTCGCCATGTTTGATATTTAGGCACTGAGTTCTATTCCCCTACCAGACACTAGGATTTAGTCCCTTGCCACTAATGAGGTTTTTAGGCACTGGGTCTTATCCATCTGCACTGAGGTTTTAGTACTCCTTTCCTTTGGTATGGAATGTATGGTTTCCTACCCTACTTTGTCGGTATGCTGTCCTGATTATTACTCACCATGCAACTGCTATATTTTGTGATATTATTATTGTGACATTGTTTAAATGCAAGAAAACACTTTTTTTATCATATCATTTTAGTAATTCATATTCTCTTTGATTTCATCTTTTATCTTCTCTTTTGGGGTATGGTTTCAACCACATGTGTAGATATGGAGGACATGACATGCAAACATGGACCTGGCTTATGGAGAAGACTCTTAATGGGAGATAGATTTGAGATAGCAGGATATCCCTCTACTTAGATCCCAAAGTTGTATTTTCATGTAATCCCCTTAAGGGAATAATATTTTGTAACCTTATATAAATTATATATAGTCATGATTTATTATTTCTCTACTAAACTTTTGTCTTCTTGTATACTATTGTTTAAGAAAGGAAAAGTTTACACCTATTATAGCCTACCCTTTTAGTGTGTTTGGATTGGATGAATTTGTTCCTCAAATTTAAATAGGGAGTGGATCCCCTCTTGGGTCCTACTCCTTACATGGTACATGCTTGAGTTATCAAGCAAGGGCAGACCATGTTGATTAAAGGCTTATCTCTTGGCATTGGCCTTAAGATCCCTTATGAATAGGGTTAACTCTTGATGTTTAGTCTTGTAGTCCCTCACGTCGAAGCATGGCACACAATTAGCTTTGACTTAAGCATTCCTCACAGACCTCTTCCTTTTGGAAGTTGGTCAAAGGCCTTATGATAATTATTGGTATGATGGAAATGTACTTACAATATTCTTGTATTGTTGAAAAGAAAGTCATTAATGTCTCTGCTTTCTTTCTTGTTGTTATATAAGGTTAACCAAGCTAATATTTTTCTTAAACCTGCAAGATTTTTCTTTTCTTTTATAACATACTCATCATAGTTGTGATGTTGTGTATCAATGTTATGACTTTAGGTATCAAGTATACGATGATTCTTTCTTCCACTATAATATGATATCTTCTGCTATATCTTCGATGATTATCACACAATACAAATGAGATATCCTATAGTTTGAATCTAAGGGACCATTATATTGATGTCAATAACTAGTTAGTTTATTTTATGCATACACACATGTTGTTCATACCTTACAGTTTACAATGTTATTGTTGTCATTTTATTCATAAATACATTAGGTTAAGATCCATGTTAGGGATAGACATTCATGTCCTCTCACCATTGACTTTCTAGTCATTTAGAGTTTGGTTTAGGTTAATAAACAATTCTATGACATCATACCCGATGCCATGATTAATGTCTAGTTCATTGCTGTTGATATCAACTTCAGAGATAATTTCTAGAGAGAAAGGAGTTGAATGCCAAGAGGTGTACTTAGATACAATGTGAGTAGGACAGGAGACTTCTTGCCAGTGATTTTCCATATTTTCATGGTGGTTGAGGTTATTTTTATTTTTGTTGTCTATTATGGGCCTATTAACTGTTAGAATAGAGGATGAATCTCCATATAAAATAGCTATAAAACATAGAGATGTTTGTGGTAATTGTATATGGTTTTCTTGGTTGAATAGTATTGTATCAGGGATCTCAAGGAAAGTGGGGAGGGGTGGAGGTAATGGTAAAGGTTGTGCTGTCTAATAGAGTATATGCAAGTAGGTGGTATTGTTGTCAATGTGTTTTAGTTCCATGTGCCACCCATAGATGAGATCGTGTTCACTAAGAAGAGAGCTCCATTCCATAGCCTCATTGATACAATTGTTGTTGTTTTTGAGTTGAAAGAGGGGACAAAACTGATGGCTATCAAGGATGAAGGTGATCCATTCTAGATTAAAATCATACTATAGATATATACAACATCATGGAAGGGTAATGTGTCTAGTGGACAAGGGATTCACCTCTAGATGGTATGAAGGTTGTTGTTATCCATCTTAGTAAACATTTTGAGGCTTTATAGTTAGTAGTGTTGATGGGTGAGAAAATGTGATGATTTATTCCTCTTCTTATATGAGATGTATGGTACATATTTGGAGTTGATAGTGAGAATTGTAGATTCGTTTGCATGGGAAGGTATCCTGGTGGAATGTGAAGGGTGATTTAGGAGGAGGAGTCCCTTTCTCATCTTTGCATACTATAATGGTGTGTATTGGGGAAGTAGAGAGGTTGGGGTGGCAGTCCAAAGAGAAGCTGGATCAAATGGAATCTCAAGTTCTTCTGCATGTAGAAAATGTTGGAAGGGAATATGGTGCAGTGACCTAAAGCTGTACCTGACAAGGTGAATAGTTTTTTTGACCTATACTCCAATGTCTTCAATTTTCATTAATACATCATGTACACATTTTTTAATATGAATTGGTGTGTGTGGGGGGAGGGGTACCGATAGATGTATGTGTCATTAAGAAAGTTGAATGTGAATTGGTGTGGGGGGAGGGGTGCCAATACATGTATGTGGCATTAAGACAGTCGAATCCTATAAGGAATGGAGGTAGATAATTAGTTGGGATGGAAATGAGGCTCAATGTTGTGGGGATCAACATTATGCTCAGTCTATGGGGGAGATTCAACACATGACTAGTGCAAAGAGGGTAAGGCCCAAACTCAAGAGCATACGCTAGAGTTGAGGTTCTTACCCCAGGGCTTACCTATGAGCATTACATGTGGACTTCCCTATATAAGAGGAAGAAGATTCCACCTAAGATCCGATGTTACTCAGAAGATAACTCTGATAGGCATGTGTCATCTACCAAAGTGACATATCATACCATTACCTTCTCCTTATTTAGACACCATAAAACACTCCTTCCTTCTGGCATTTCTCCTATCTTATATGGATCCCACCACCTTTTTATTGCATTGGAGGAATTGTGCACTTATGGTCCTTCATTGAATGCAAATAATTTTTTTGTATCATCCATTTAAAATACCATGATACCATCAACTGTCCTAGTTTTGGCCTTAGATAGAGTAACCTACTATCTAGATGTTAAGTTGACCTAGTGTTGATATTACTAGATGTGGGTTTAGTTCCCCTTTCCTTCCAATATCTTTTAACTTGTATCTTTATCAGTGCCTTCTTCTAGCACTCCTTTACCAAGAGATTAGTAGAGCATCTAGATAAGCGACCATGGTGCAAACATTTTCTCTCCTTAGTAGAGGCTTTCGTGCATAGCCACAATATACTCCTATTTTTTTGAAAAATTTGCGTTTAATCACGATTTTTTTCATAGACGTATGAAATGCCGAATATATTCCAATTCCCAACCACTACATTTTATTCCCAAACTATTCTCAAATTCTTTACGTTAAATTTTTTTTTACTGGCATATACTTTTTTCCCCGTATTATAATGATTAAGACTCCAATTTAGTTTGGGTGCATATATATGTGTATGTGTCTACGTATGTAAACACATATATGTGTGTGTATGTATGTAATATATGTATATGTATATGTATGTAATAGTTATATATATGTATATGCAATATATATCTAGATATATATGTGTAAAACATGTATATACACATAAGATGTATGCAATATATGATATATACTTTGATTTTTTTTCTAGACTTTTTCCCAAATAGTTGATTGCATTTTACCGTATGTTGACCACTTTTTACCCAAATTTCCGACATAACAAGCAAACTCCAAATTTTCAACTTAGTTGAACGTATCCCTGATATCAACTTAGGGAAGGAAGTGATCTTCAAAAAGTCGGTTTTTACGATCCCATAAAGAATCAAACTTATTTAAATGTTCCTACTATTCTAAATTTTCTTGAAAAAGGGGCTCAGCCTACATAGACTGTTCATGATATTTTTAAAAAGGCAAAATTATTTAAAGAATTTCAAGTTATTCAAAAAAAGCAAAGTAAAAAAGAATCAAAAGTGGGTTAGGGTGACTAGTATTTGACTTTGTATTATTCTTGACTCAATATTTGTTTTTTATTGTTCCATTTATACTCTATTTGAGTTCTTCCTTATTTGCATTTCTTATTTTGTTGTGCCAATCCAACACAAGTCCTTTATTTGATTTATTTTGTTTTCTTTTTCTTCTTCTTCTGAATATTCAATTCTTATTGACAATGATGTATTGAACAAATATAATTTGATCGTGGATAATCTATAGATTGATTTATGTACCATATTGGATTCATTGATTTTTTCCTTCAAAGAAGCGATGGATTTGTGAGATTCACTATCGTACAAGAAGAAGTATTTTTTCTTAATTATTAAGAATTTTTTAAGAAAAAAAGAAAACAAAAAAAGAAAATCTCCATAAAAGAAATTATGGAATTGGTGGGGCCTATCACTTAATTTCTATTTATTTGAAAATCTATTGATTATTCTTATTTATTTTCTTTTTTTATTTCGATTTTTTATTTCAATTATATACATATTTAATTGCATCTACATATTTTTATTTGATCTGGGTTTCTAACTCAACGGTAGAGTACTCGGCTTTTAAGTGCGACTATGATCTTTTACACATTTGGATGAAGTAACGAATTCGTCTAGACTATTGGTAGAGTCTATAAGACCACGAATGATCCTGAAAGGTAATGAATGGAAAAAAGAGCATGTTGTATTCATTTTTCATGTATAATTTTGAAGATAGGCCGTTCTTAACAGATTGGTGCAAAATATTACTTTGATTTCTTTTTGAAATTTCTGGAAAGTGAAAAATTTGACATTTATCCTTTACTTGGTTGAGTGAATAAATGGATAGACTTAGGGAAGGAAGGGATCAACTAAGTCTATGTATATACACATAAGATGTATGCAATATATGATATATCCTTTGATTTTATTTAGACTTTTTCCCAAATAGTTGATTGCGTTTTACCATATGTTGACCACTTTTTACCCAAATTTCCAACATAACAGTCAAACTCCAAATTTTCAACTTAGTTGAACGTATCCCTGATATCAAATTTGTAACTATGATTTCATGTTGTCATTCTATCTAGGTGAGTTATCCCTCTTTGATTCCATTGAATTTGCTTGGTACAACCCCACCACCACTTTCATACGAGGTCATATCTCTCATGTATTTAACCAAATGAAGGGGTGGGTAGTTCTCATCCTATTCACTCTTGTACCTCACTCTTTTATTGTTTTCGCTTGTAATCAATTCCTTCTTTCATATGTACTTGGATATTTCTGTCCATAGGACACTATATTGATACCATAAAGAAGTGATTCATAACTATTACCTACTCAAAGGGTGATCCTACGTCCTGATTCTTCCCTTGGGCACAATAGGTGGCAAACTCACTCAATACATAACTTGATTGAAAATTTGATAGACCTTGTTACTTAATAGACCGTCATAAGTGTTCCACACAGTTCTAATTTGTAGATAGAGAATGGCATAATTTCCTCACATTTTCTATTGTAATAAATACTAAATTTAAAAAACCTAATTATATAACAAATGTTTGAAACCTACTTCATGAACCAATGGAATGAGTAATATAAGTTAACATCTAGGATTTGACACATATATTCTAGTCTAAGCCTAGGTAAGAGTAAAAATGAAATTATCTATTAAGGGAAAAATAAATTTATTTGTATTAATTGAAGCATAATGAACCTTGCATCCAAATTTGGTAAAGTTGGATAATACAATCATAAAAAATATCATATTCTGTATATTAATAAAAAAATTTCTAGATTTAATTGATCCTTCATTTTAGGGTTCTAATCAATTGAACCAATGTAACTAATTTTATTTGAATTAGTATTATTTATGATTATATTAAAAGTAACATAAGTGAATCACATCTTGGTGATTACAATGTATGCAAAAAATATTGAATGAATATAAAATTCATATAGGAATATGTTTGGACCTATGAAGTGGCCTAAGGAATCACTATTTTAGATCCCCAATTCACAACATGAGCGGCTAGCTCAACTAAGTGCAACCAGGCTAGGCATGTTGTATGCTCAATAAATGGAAAGAAAAACTAGAGTCAAATTCCCTTGGAAGGGTACCATGGCTAGTTCCACCACCATCAAATACAAATATCATGGGCAAAGATCTCACAATTTCAATCATATTGGAAGGGCTCAAGGACCATGTCTACAATGAGTGGGACCCGAGATGGATCTACTCAACACTTCATGACTAAAACACACATATCAATCCAAATGTATGAAACATACATAAGGGAAAAGGGTATACTTTATATTTCTCATTTCAAGGACTGTCACATATTACATGGAAGAATAACAACCAACTATTACAACATATTGGAAAATATGAAGGTAAAAAGCGGAAGATTTTTTTTTAATATTTTCCATGAACATACCTCATAAATGATGATATATAGGGAAGGAAGGTACATGAGAAATACCTTGTCATGAAGCAAGTCCAACAACTTCCCCCCCACGAGGGTGTATAATGTTGGATCGATGGGCTCTAGAGGGGGGGGTGAATAGCTACACACACTTCACAAAATCGATTAGACCACCAATTTAATTGAAGTGCAAAAACTAATGCAAGCAGCAATTTGATATCCTATTCTAGCATACAAAGCAAGGATAAGAGATAATGAATATCATGCACTTGGACAGGTGGTTTAGAGTGGTTCCACGTCCTAAACTTAGGAGCGATGTCAGTCCACTACCTAGAGTTGGTTAGACTCTAGGATTTGCAACTTGGTCCTCTTATATATCACAATAAGATTACAAGAAACATAAACCACACAACCAAGGGCTTAATTACACAAGATAAGATCTTCTACCTATCCAAGGACTTACCCACAAAGCGAGATTCTTCGGCCTTCTACAAAGGACTTACCCAATCTCACCTTTGTCTTCAGCCTTGCAGGAATTACCTATCTTACTTGAGCTTGCCTTGCACCTCTCCTTCACTTGGAGATCTTGCCCACGTTTTCCCTTCACCAAGGGAGCTGGAGCAACGATCAATCTTCACTCTTGAAGATCAGCAACACATCTTCCCCTTCACTTGGAGAAGAACAACAGCAACTCCTCTTTCACTCGGAGAAGTAGCTTCAATCAATCTTCAATTTGATTTGGAGGTGGGAAGAAAGAAAGGAGAGCTTTACATAGCACAAAGGATAGCTCTCATACACATGGACCTATCTCACTCACGAAATTGTCTTGAAGGTAGAGAGAGAAAGGGGCTCAAGGGCTTGGAACACTCTCAACTAAGCAAGAACCAAGTTTGCAATGGAAGAGCAGCTTGGAATGAAGTCCAAGGGGTTCTATTTATAGTTGAGGGTGGCCCTTTATGTTGTGGGACACTTGGGTGCAAAAGTGGTCGTTTTTCCTTCAAGAAAATGGCTATATTTCTGCCCAAAACAATTCACCAACGTTCATATTACTTTTTCTGCAAATTCCGTACAGTACATTCGGTCGAGTATCAATGGATGTAACTCGACTGATCAAGTAGCAGGCAATCCGATTGTCAAATGATCGGTCGAGTTTGTCCTGAGGAAACTCGACCGACCATTTCAACTGGAAATGGCCTACTACCCAATCAGTCGAGTTCTGTGAGTGCACAACTCGACCGATTGCAATCTTCAGAAAATCGACTCAAGATGATCGGTCGAGTTTTAGGGTGGGAAACTCGACCGACCAAGTGCCTGAAATTGATTTTCTAATTTGCAATAAAAGTGATTAGCACTTGGTGAATTTTGTCCCAAACATTTTTCTCTTCTAAGTTACAAGCATATTCATCGTTACAAGTGATTACATTTCTTTTCTAAGGTGATTTACATGGAAATCCTAAATTACACACTTGTAGCCATTTTGGCTTGCACTTGGCCCATTCTAGGGCTTGTATATGTGATCCTCTTCATGTACCTAATGTCTGCAAACAATCTTTAACGCACATGTTAGATACATATGAATGGAATGGTTAATTCATTATCAAAATATAGGTAATGTACAACCTCTAGGTCAACATTCTCCATCTTTTTGACAATGACAAACCATTCCTCAAACATATTGAAAATGATAAGAAAGTTATACCTTTGCCTTATGAATTAGGGGTATTCATGATAAGAACAATTGGAATTGCTCCCCCTCAATCTATGCTTCCTCTCACCTGCATGTTAGGTTTTCTATACATAGCAAAAACCAATATCCATGTAATATGTAATCCTTTACATGTCATATGATCAATCAGCAAATTAACAAGAAAAGGATCACTTAGGCAAGAAAGCAATAGTATAATCACAAGAAACAATATGATTGAGTCTCAAACCATGAGATATTTCTCCCCCTTTTGACATTATCAAAAAGGTGGGGGGGGGGGTAGAAGAGAAAAAACTAGGTCTTCTCCAAGACTCAACCACACATATATGCAAAGTAATAAGCAATGTAAAAGCATATATCATACAACCATGAAGGAGAACATACAATCCAAGTCAGAATCAAAATATAGCTCAATAAGCACCAAGCGTAAGAGAACACAGAGTAAATAGCCAAAGTGCATTGCAATGATATTCCAACTTAGAAAGATGTTCTCATAAGCAGCAACTACAACCATAAAAGCGAGAAAACAGACAATAAGAAAATAGTACAGCTCAGAATAATGTGCCAGGATGTTGCTTATACAAAAGAGTCTAGAAATATATATAAAATAGACATGCTAGACTATAAGCTAAGAAACCTCCTAGACATATAAGCTATCTAGATCAACTACGTCCTCGTCGTCGCCGGGGTTGTAGTCCTCATCGCCATCCGAAGGCGGGGCAGCTGTGCCAGCAGCAGAACCAGCACCATCATCACCATCCTCGTCAAAAGCATACTCACCATCACCATCAGCAGCGTCCTCGTCGGCATCCTCAGCCTGGTCGGGCATCTCCTCGTCATCAGGAGCAAAAGAGCGACCGGGCCAACGGGCATTCTGCTCGGCCCACGACATACCAAGAGCAAGAAGCTCCTTGGCCTGCGGGAAGGACGGAGCAGAGTCCCCCAAGGAAGCGAGCAGAGTGTCCAGGGGACCAGCATGTAGCGGCAGATATGCATGAGTGGAGCTACCAGAGGGATACTGAGGTGGAGAAGCAGTGGAAGGCTCGGCAGCATATGGTGGTGGAGCAGGGAAGTACCGCTCATATGCATAGGAGGCATAAGCACTACCCGGGTAGGGCTGGTAGACAGGGTAGGGTGAAGCACAAGACATGTTCATGGTAGACATGATCGAACAAAAATCCTGATGGAGGTGATCCTGGACCTGGCGATTGTACGCCTGTTCATGCATCATGTATCCAAGAAGGGTTTCATTTGATGCTCTGAACGACGCAAGGCTAGGGCGGGGATGTGGCTGCGGGGGTGGAGCCTGGGTGGAGGTAGGAGGGGCACCAGAAGCAGAGACTGAGGCTGAGGCAGAGCCAGAAGCACCAGGGGTAGGGGCAGGGGTAGGTACAACCTTCAGAAGAGTGGTTTCACTAATGCACACTCCCTTTCTAGCAACCGGGTAATGGAAGTCAGAAAAGAGTGATTTGTCAGTGGCGAACTGGAAGAGACCACAGATCAAGGCTGGGTAGGGGGGTGGGTGCCCTTGGTGTTCTTGCCTTTGTCAAAGCAGGTCATATGATGTAGAATGTAACGAGCCCACTTGACACCTATATTGTTCAACAAACAATACATCAGAACCGCTGTGTTTTCTGCAACGTCCGTTTGATTACACTTTGGATGTATATTGTAGTTAATCACAAGGGCTAAGATGCGCTTCTGGAGGTCAAGGGAGGAGGAGGGTAGGGTGGACCACTTCTTATAGGCCACGTCAGGTTTTTTCAAAAACTGATGAATATCCGGTAAAGTCAATTCATGATGTTTGTAAAAACCTTCTGGGTCTAAAAGATCAAAATACTCGTCATAGCCCCGGCGCCAAGTAGTGGTTGCTTCGTCTCCGGCAAGATAGAGATTGAAAGTCTCCTCGGAGAGTTGAAACCGACGACCGGCGATCATCGATGTTAGGACTACTTCGGTATTTGGCGGGGGAACAAGCGAATCGTAGTTCCAACGCAGATTGGCGTAGAACTCGTGAACTGCTTTTGTACTAGACAACTGATTATTGAAGCAGTCACTTTCGATCGCTAGGGCGAAAAGGTTGTGTTTGGCAAGAATCTTCGCGATGGAGTTGATATAGTCTTGAAAACGGGTTGCACCAACTAAGGGGCGAAAAGGAAAAGGAGATCGAGGAAGAAGATCCTTATACCTATTTACCACCTCAAGAGATACAAATGTAGTGTTATCAAAAGGAATCAACCGTTGGGTCGAGGAAGAGGCTGGAGCATTGCTAGGGGTGGCACATTTTCTCCTGTGGAAGGCCATGGAAGCAAAAGCAAAAGGAGAAAATGCACACACAAGCAAAACGAACCTCAAAACCCAATAAGAACACACAACCGACGCCCGGGGAGGTCAGGAGCAAGCTGCTAAGGCACCCTAGGGTTAGGAACGGGGAAGGGTTAGGGCTAGGGTGGAGAGCACATGCCAGGAGAAGAGGAATCAGTCGGCTATTTTCTAGTTGCAAGGGAAAATAGTCGGCCGATCCTAACTTTTAAGTTGGCGCAGCCCGTCGATCGATCGAGTTCTGAGGGTGTACAACTCGACCGAACGGTCCACTGAAGAACATCTCTCAGCTCCTGATCGGTCGAGTTTTCTGGGGTGAAACTCGACCGAAGGTCAACCTGACCTAGCAGTCTAAATCTTAGATTCTAGCCACATACATGCCTATTAAATATATTTTTCTATTCTATTATGCATAATAAACATACCTAGGCACATTTAGCTCATCATTGGGCACTATTTAGCGATAAAACATGAAATTCGATAAAACCCAAAAACAAGCATAAAACTAAGCATATTGATAGGAAAAATAAGCACAAGCAAGCATGTATAGGCAACATAAGGTGAAGAATGACATGAGCAAGCATATAGGATAGAGACCACTAGCTATATCACATAGCAATATCATTTAAATCAATAATGAGCAGTTTAGATCGAATAAAATTAAATTGATCTCTAGCTAGAGGTTTTGTAAAAATTTCCGCCAACTGATTTTCCGTGTCCACATGTGTGATATAGATATCTTTCTTGGCAATGTGGTCACAAAGAAAATGATGGCGAACCTCTATATGCTTAGCTCTACTATGAAATATAGGATTATAAGAGAGGTTAATTGCACTAGTATTGTCACAAAAAATAGGAGAAGCATAAAAAAATATGTTAAAGTCTTGGAGCATTTGCTTCATCCATAGAACCTGTGCACAACAACTCCCGGTTGTGATGTATTCAACTTCGGTAGTTGATAATGCCATTGTGCTTTGTTTCTTGGAGAACCAAGACACTAAGCATGGTCCTAGAAGGAAGCAAGTGCCACTTGTGCACTTTCTATCAATCAAACACCCTGCATAATCCACATCACTATATGTCGTAAGAGTAAAATCCCTTGATTTAGGATACCATAGACCAAAATTTTGAGTTTTGGCTAAGTACCTCAAAATTCTCTTAACAGCAGTGAGATGCGACTGCTTAGGGCAAGATTGAAAGTGAGCGCACAAGCCAACACTAAACATAATGTCAGGTCTAGAGGAAGTTAAATAAAGTAAACTTCCTATCATACCTCTATAGAGCTTCTCATCTACCTTTTCACCTTCTTCATCTTTATCAAGTTTGGCGGTGTTTGACATGGGTGTATCCATCGGCTTCATGTTCTCCATCCCAAAGCGCTTGAGTAGTTCAGTTGTGTATTTGCCTTGGTTGATGACGTTTCCTTCCTTTGTTTTCTTGATTTGAAAGTCGAGGAAGAAGGTCAACTCACCCATCATGCTCATTTCAAATTCACTCTGCATAAGAGAACTAAACTCCTTGCAAAGATCAAGATCAATCCCGCCAAAAATGATATCATCCACATATATTTGAATAATTAGAAAATGGTTAGAAGTGTGTTTTAGAAACAAGGTAGAATCAACTTTGCCCATGACATACCCATTATCTAACAAAAAGTTCTTTAGTTTCTCATACCAAGCTTGAGGTGCTTGTTTGAGTCCATAGAGAGCTTTTTGTAGCAAATAAACATGATTGGGTAATTTGTCATTTTCAAAGCCCGGAGGTTGAGCAACAAATACTTCCTCCTCGATTGTACCATTCAAAAATGCACTTTTAACATCCATTTGATAAAGCAAGAAATTTTTATAACTAGCAAAGGAAAGTAGCATACAGATAGATTCTAATCTAGCAACAGGAGCATAAGTTTCATCAAAATCAATACCTTCCTGTTGGTTGTAACCTTGTGCTACTAACCTTGCTTTGTTCCTTACCACTTTTCCTTGCTCATCAAGCTTGTTGCGGTAGACCCATTTGGTTCCAATGATCTTTCTATCACTTGGTCTTGGCACTAGAGTCCACACACGATTCTTCTCAAATTGCTCAAGCTCTTCTTGCATGGCAAGGATCCACTCATCATCACCAAGGGCCTCTTTGATGTTCTTTGGCTCTAGTTGGGAGATGAAGGCACTATCTGCTTGTTATTTGTTGTGAGCAGCTCGTGTCCTCACTCTCTCAAATGGATTGCCAATGATCAACTCCTTGGGGTGATTCTTTGTAAAGCGGGGAGTGGGATCCTTCTTTTCTTCTTCTTTTTCTTCTTATGCAACCTGCTTGCCTTTGTCTTTGATGTTGAGATCTTTTAAGATAGGAATTATTTCATCTGCAACATCATCATCACCAATATGCTTGCCAACAACAGGGTTAGTTTCAATAAATTTAACATTAATAGATTCTTCAATTTTAGATAGTTCAATGTTAAATACTCTATATGCCCTGCTAGTAGTGCTATAGCCTAGGAAGAAAGCCTGATATGATTTCGGATCAAACTTTTCGAGAGAATCCTTCGTGTTTAAAACAAAACAAGGACATCCGAAAACATGAAAGAAATCAATAGACGGCTTCCTACCATGCCATAGTTCATAGGGGGTTTTCTTGAAAGTCGGATGTGTGAAAACTCGGTTTTGCACAAAACATGACGTGCTAACGGCTTTAGCCCAAAACTTCTTAGGAGTGTCAAACTCAAGAAGCATGGTCCTAGCCATCTCTTGTAGTGACCTATTCTTCCTCTCAACAACTCCATTTTGTTGAGGTGTGCGAGGAGAAGAGAAATTGTGCGAATAACCCGATTTTTCACAAAAACGCTCAAAAAGATCATTTTCAAACTCTCCCCCATGATCACTACGGATAGAAACAACATGGCAAGAAGCTTCGTTTTCAACTCGTTTATAAAAGCTCGAGAAAACATCAAGTGTATCGCTTTTAGAAATGAGAAAGAAAGTCCAAGTATATCTAGAGAAATCATCGACAATAACAAGACAATACTTGGAACCACGAAATGTTTGTGTTCTCATTGGTCCGAATAGATCAATATGAAGAAGCTCAAGAACTCTCTTGGTACTCATGACTCCTTTGGATTTGAAGGAGGATTTGGTTTGTTTCCCTTGTGTGCAAGGTTGGCATTCCTCTTCCTTATCAAAATCCAATTTAGGAAGTCCTTGGATTTGAAGGAGGATTTGGTTTGTTTCCCTTGTGTGTAAGGTTGTCATTCCTCTTCCTTATCAAAATCCAATTTAGGAAGTCCTCGAACCAAGTCCTTTTTGTTCAATTTCTTCATTTGATGCAAATTCACATGACCCAAACGACGATGCCAAAGCGAAAGATCGTTTTTATCCACAACTAAGCATCTATTTAGTATGGGCTTAAGAGCATCGAGAACAATAACATAGAGATTACCATTTCTAGTTCCCTTATATATGACATTATAGGACAGGGAATCTAGAAGCAAGCATTCTAAAGAAGTAAATAGCACAAGATAACCATTATCACATAATTGGCTAACACTAATTAGATTATGATGTAGGCCATCAACAAGCAATACATTTTTAATACATAATTCATTGCCTACATCACCCTCACCTATAACCTTACCCTTCTTGTTGTCCCTGAAGGTTACCGATCCTCCTTTCTTTTTCACAAATTTGTTGAAATGGCTGATTTCTCCAGTCATATGCTTAGAGCAGCCACTATCAACAATCCATTTCTTTTGATCCTGCAAGAAAAGAGGATGTCGGAACCCAACTCAAACTTTGGGGTCCGGGGTTAGCTTGGGGACCCATTTCATCTTTGGGTTGGTCCCCTTGGGCTTGTAAGGACAATAGGTAGAATAATGGTCATCACATTTGCAATGAATACAAACCATAGGGTTTTTAGAGCCGGAAGACTCTCCATTGAAAATTGGAGGTTCCACACTCTTCTTCTTACCTTTGGGAGCAGTCCCATTATATCCTAAACCACTAGTACCAACTTGTTTGGTAGAGTGCTCTAGGATATCATTTAGGGATTTCTTTCCCGAAAGAAACCTTTGCAAAGTAGATCTTAATTTAGCATTATCATCACTAAGATTTACAACAGTAGCAGATAGACTAGCAAGATCTTCTCTAGTATGCAAAAGGTCGGCCTCAAGACAGAGGGCTTTAGTAAGAAGAGAATCTTTTTCTAGAGTTAAGCTAGCAACTTCATTTCTAGGCAAAACAGGTCTAGAAGATAAATCATTAATTTGAGCAAGCAATTTTGCATTTTTAGATTTAAGCACAACTATTTCTCTTTGGTAAGCATAGACTTCTTTTCTCCTAGCATCATCAATAAGCTTGAGTTCTACATTTTCAGTTTTAAGCACATCAAGCTCATCTAGGAAATTTTGGTTTTCTATCTTAAGATTTTCAATATTTTTAAGATATGCACCATTCTCAACCTCTACTCCATTGTATTGAAGTTCAAGGTCAAGAAATTTCCCTTGCAAGGATTCTATGCTATCAAGATGCAGTTTTTCATTTTCATCAAGAATGTCAATTTTTGCATAAAGATCATCAACTATTTTGCCTAATCTTTTCCTCTTCGATTTACATTTAGCAAAAGATGATTGGCATTCATTAAGCATATCAATAAGAGTTTCCTTAGATAGCTCAAGTAAATTAACATCACTAATCTTGATTACCTCACTTACCTCAATTACATCTTCAGTAGTTGAGGCCATGAGGGCAAGATGGCATTCTCCATCTTCGGAGCTTGAGGAGCTTGAAGAAGAAGACTCCCATGCCGCATGAGCTGCATCTTTGGACCTTTTCTCCTTCTTGTCTTTTCTTTTGTACTTTGCTTCTCTCTTGTACTTGTCATCCTTCTTGTGGCTGTTCTTATGATGGCTCTTTTTGGCCTTTGGGCAGTCACTCTTGTAGTGGCCTTTTTGACCACACTCGTAGCATCTAGGAGTTGAGGAGGAGGGCTTGCTCTTGAAGTGCTTCCCTTTTCAGTATTTGGCTTCATGATCATTGACACCTTCATCTTCACTTGAGGAAGGGCAGGGAGACTTCATAGCAAGTTGTTGTTGTCGGACCATTTCTTCAATTTGAGCTTTGAAGGCTGTGTCCTTTATCTTCTTTGATTCTTTTTCTTCTCTTTTCTCCTCTTCCTCTTTCTTGTCAAGCCTAGGTTCATGGGCTTGAAGGTTACCAACCAGCTCCTTGGTTGATAACTCACTTAGCTTGTAGACTTCTTCAATACAAGTGACCTTTGGCTCCCATCTCTTTGGTAGAGATCTCAAGATTTTGGCATTGATTGTACCTCTATCCATGACACTCCCAAGGGATGCAAGGCTGTTCAAGATGACGTTTAGCCTTGTGTACATATCCGCCACTCTTTCATTCTTCCCCATCTTGAAGTTCTCAAGAAGACCACCAAGCATGTAGACCTTGGCCTCCTTGACTTGCTCGGTCCCTTCATAGGTGACACACAACTTGTGCCATATCTCATGCGCCGTGTCCCACGAAGAGATGCGGTTGAACTCCGATGGTGTAAGGGCGGCATAGATGATGCTCACGGCTTTGGCATTGAGTTGAGCATGCTTCATCTCCGCTTCCGTCCATGTGGTGATGTCCCCTTTTGGATCTTCATACTTGAGATGGACAATCTTCCACATTTCAAAACTCACCCCTTGGAGATAGAATTGCATTCTCCTCTTCCAATATAAGAAGTTTGTGCCGTCGAAGACCGGGGGTCTCATGGAGAAGATTCCTTCAAGTTTGAGTGACCCAAGAGCTGAATCGCCCATCTTCTCCTACTTGTTGAAGTATCTTGGAGAAGACCTGCTCTGATACCACTTGTTGGATCGATGGGCTCTAGAGGGGGGGGTGAATAGAGCTACACACACTTCAAAAAATCGATTAGACCATCAATTTAATTGAAGTGCAAAAACTAATGCAAGTAGCAATTTGATATCCTATTCTAGCATACAAAGCAAGGATAAGAGATAATGAATATCATGCACTTGGACATGTGGTTTAGAGTGGTTCCACGTCCTAAACTTAGGAGCGATGTCAGTCCACTACCTAGAGTTGGTTAGACTCTAGGATTTGCAACTTGGTCCTATTATATATCACGATAAGATTACAAGAAACATAAACCACACAACCAAGGGCTTAATTACACAAGCTAAGATCTTCTACCTATCCAAGGACTTACCCACAAAGCGAGATTCTTTGGCCTTCTACAAAGGACTTACCCAATCTCACCTTTGTCTTCAGCCTTGCAGGAATTACCTATCTTACTTGAGCTTGCCTTGCACCTCTCCTTCACTTGGAGAGCTTGCCCACATTTTCCCTTCACCAAGGGAGCTGGAGCAACGATCAATCTTCACTCTTGAAGATCAACAACACATCTTCCCCTTCACTCAGAGAAGAACAACAGCAACTCCTCTTTCACTCGGAGAAGTAGCTTCAATCAATCTTCAATTTGATTTGGAGGTGGGAAGAAAGAAAGGAGAGCTTTACATAGCACAAAGGATATCTCTCATACACAGGGACCTATCTCACTCACGAAATTGTCTTGAAGGTAGAGAGAGAAAGGGGCTCAAGGGCTTGGAACACTCTTAACTAAGCTAGAACCAAGTTTGCAATGGAAGAGCAACTTGGAATGAAGTCCAAGGGGTTCTATTTATAGTTGAGGGTGGCCCTTTATGTTGTGGGACACTTGGGTGAAAAAGTGGTCGTTTTTCCTTCAAGAAAACGGCTATATATTACCCAAAACAATTCACCAACGGTCATATTACTTTTTCTACAAATTCCGTATAGTACATTCGGTCGAGTATCAATGGGTGTAACTCGACCGATCAAGTAGTAGGCAATCTGATTGTCAAATGATCGGTCGAGTTTGTCCTGAGGAAACTCGACCGACCATTTCAACTGGAAATGGCCTACTACCCAATCGGTCAAGTTCTGTGAGTGCACAACTCGTCCGATTGCAATTTAGAAAATCGACTCAGGATGATCGGTCGAGTTTCAGGGTGGGAAACTCGACCGACCAAGTGCCTGAAATTGATTTTCTAATTTGCAATAAAAGTGATTAGCACTTGGTGAATTTTATCCCAAACATTTTTCTCTTCTAAGTTACACGCATATTCATCATTACAAGTGATTACATTTCTGTTCTAAGGTGATTTACATGGAAATCCTAAATTACACACTTGTAGCCATTTTGGCTTGCACTTGGCCCATTCTAGGGCTTGTATATGTGATCCTTTTCATGTACCTAATGTATGCAAACAATCTTTAACACACATGTTAGATACATATGAATGGAATGGTTAAGTCATTATCAAAATATAGGTAATGTACAACCTCTAGGTCAACATATAACTCGTCGTGGAACTCAGACAACCTTTGACGAAGTCCTCCTGACACAGTTGTATAATGCCTATGTCCATGTATAGTCCATTTAGAAGGCCAATAACTCCACGTTGTGATGCTTGAGTAGGTGTGGAAGGAGAATAATATATGTGAAAACATGCAACCATTTCCATTATGCCTCCTTCTCTCGAGGATAATGAAAATTAGGTTTCACGTATCAAAAGGTGTAGCCATAACCTTGGCCATATGTCCATTCAATATGGGAGGAACAAAGCAGGGTTTCAAAAAGAATTTGGGAAATAATTTCACATCAACAAGTACATTTAAGAGATTGCTTGTAGACAACCACTCAGTCAACTGGCAAGTCCATTTGATCGACTGGACTGCATCACAACGTTTTGGAACTAACCAACCAACTTAACATTCAATTTGATTGATTGGGCTGGTCCTATCCATTAAATTGATTGGACATTCTAGTTGATTGACCAGCCAAATCTTTATTCGTTTGATTGATTAGGCTATCCAATCGATCCATTGGTCTTTCAGTCAATCTATCATTTGTTTTAATAGATTACCTAAACCTTTTTGTAACCAGTTCAGATGTATACATGATTATGCTCCTCTTCCCTATGCTTCCTGTGTGTGTGACCCTATAGGCTACATGTTTTATTGGTAGTGATATCTATACTCATATTAGGACTTCAAAAACAACAATATGTATCTATAAGAACATTATTTCTACCCAAATAATTGGATAAGTTGGAGAACAACTTCAAATTTATACTTTGACCAGTGTTATAGTAATCTCACAACCCATTTGTGTCGAATATCTAGAGTGAATATGACACATGAAAACATCATCTTGTTAATAATCAAATTTTTAAATCTATTGTATACTATTGAGATACATGTGAAGTCAATATGATATATTATATCACATGAGCATGGCCATACATTTCTGAGATCAAATGGCCATGATATCATTCCAATAGGAGGGAGAAATTCTATCTACATCACTCACAATAATCCACATGTATCATTGTTGATGCAGCACCACCAAAGAAAATGGCAATGATGCATCAATAATGGCACATGTGGATCATTCTATAACAAAATGTAATCATTATAGGACTTCATGGATAAGGTCTAAAATCACCACAACTTTGAGATATGATTCTAGTTGTCATTTTGGCATCCATGTATCATACTCAAAGTGGGTTTATCTAGTACACTTGTTCATCAACAAGTACCTATGTGTTTAAGTTGATATCAAATATCACAACCAATGCGGCGTAATCATTAGTCAACACCAATACTAGTCTTATGTATCATTGTTGTCCTAATTTACACAATGATATCTTATTAGGGACTTTAGACAAGTACAAATACACAACATACTCATGATTTGAAGTTTAGGTCATCAATTTGAAATCACATGTCATTGAGTAATACAATCTTAGGACATTATTTTTATTAATCATAATGTCATACTAAAGTATACATAAAAAACCACATAGTCTTTATTTTTAATAAAATCAATTACAATGTATCCCATTACAATAATCATATGAATGGATCTCAAATCATACAAGCAATAGTCTCCCACTTGCACTAAATCCAATAATTCATGAATCTAATTCTAAGTGAGACAACCTAACAACCATGTTTCTACTATGAACGTGCTTTCCTCATATTGTCGACAAGATTGATTTCAGTTGGTACTCTACAAATCTTCACATATCCTTTCTATACAAGTTCTTATATGAGGTGGTCACACCTTAATATTTTCTTGGAGCACTAATGTAATCTGGGTTCCTTAGTTTGTGCTGTGGCTCCATTGTCTTCACAATATATCTATACTGCATCATGAATGAATGGACCACTTCTAGTTCACCAATGAACTTATTTATCCATAAAACCTCCTTTACCGAGTTGGAGACAACAATGTACTTGACCTCCATTTTATATAATCATCCAATGTATCTTTCTTGGAAATTTTCCATCTTACATCTCCACTATTGAGGGAAAACATAAAAATTAATTTCTATCAATAATCATCTTTGGCAATTTGGTATCTTGAATTCATGGAACCCTTTACAACCAACTCTTACTCATAATCATAAATAAGGAACCTATCCTTAGTTCTTCTAAAGAACTAAAGGACGTTCCTTATGTCCCATTGACCTTTATTGGGATCTAATAGGTACCTACTTATCATGCTCAAATCATACTACATGTCAGGACATGTACATAACATCACATACATGATAGATCAAACTGCATAGGCATGTATAATCTTATTCATGCATGCCCTCACTTCAAATGAGATAGGACAATGAGCCCTATAGGGACATATTCTATAAGACATGGGTAAGTTTCCTCTCCTAGACTTCTGCATGATGAACATTTTCAACACTTTGTCAATATATGTACTTTGATTAGACCAAGAAGCCTTCTATATATTTCTCTATTTACATTGATAAGTAGTATATAGTTAGCTTATCCTAAGTCCTTCCTAGATAAGGTACCAACCAACTATGCTTTCTCCAACTATAGAGAATGGATGGCATTCCTAATTATTAGGATGTCATCTACATACAATATGAGGAATACAATCATGCTCCTAGTAACCTTGTTATAAACACAAGGTTCATATTCATTTTGGATAACACCAAACTCTTTCACTGTCTCATCAAAATAAAGATTCCAGCTTCGAGTTGCTTGCTTCAATCTATAGATTGAAATTTTTAGCTTACTTTCATGGAATTGTTTAATACCCAATCCAAACTCCAAATATGAATATAAAGTCAATGGAAAAAGGACCCGAGTTTCAATTCCTATCATGGCAATATCAAAGAGTGAATGTAGAATCGTAAGAGCTTGGCATACATGAACAAATAACTAGATGAAAACACCAACCCGATCTCAACATTAAACATATATATTATACATCATTATTGATTAGATAGCTTCAACTTCACATTTAAGAATACATTAAATAAGTCTGACCATGTACACTAAATTAGGATCTTATAAAAGGTACAACCTGAATACATGCTAACAAGCCAACATATCCCAAGCTATCTTTGTACCTAAAACATATGAGAAATAAGTGTATCGACACATAAGGTGCTGAGTGCAAGGTACAAAGATACATATATCTAAGGTTTTAATAATTTTTGAGGATTCATAGAAGTAAATGAATAATAAAAGAAGTGTTAATATTTAGAAAAAAACCCATATTTTAATCTTTTTACACTATTTTACCAACATTTCATGTTATATAAGGCTTTTGAATAACTTCCCATTGTAAGGGGTCTATGAGGGTACTTAAGGCTCAAATATATTAGCTAATCCTATTAATCAACATGATCCTCTCTAGCCAGAAAACTCAAGTAGGATGCTCAATCTTATTTCCTTACCATGAGAATACATGCAAGTGCACATGGTTTGTATAATGAAGATCCATATTATGTGTTCAAGTTACAACATCCGCAAGACAAAACATTGAGTACAATACTACAATAATACATTGCAATATGGGCAAGTAAACAAGCATACATACATATCAAGGTTCAAGCAATAAATTTGTAATCATATAATTATTAAATCCCATGTACCGAATTTAGATATTCTTGACCTATCCTTGACCATCTAATTCTCAACCAAACCTGATTAAGAACATATAACCCACCATTAAGCAAGGTTCAATCACTACATACTTATGAGGCCCATGATTAGGGTTTTAATGAACATAGATTTGAAGTTACTTATTAGCATAATTGACGATATTTTACTAATTTAGGATCCATCATGAAGGTGTAGCCTAAGCTTCATGTCATTATGAGGTTTCATATATTTTTTATGATTTTTACAAGGTATTTATTTACATTTTGGGCCAAAGGACTCTCAATAGGGCAGGAAAGAGTAAGATTCATCAAGTCATGAAGTCCAAACCTGAAATAAAGAATATCTAAGCAAAGTAAGGACATAAGAAGCATATTCAAAGTTTGGTTTATGTTGCCTATGGTTTAGGAATCATATGCTCAACATTGGATTCCAACATTTTCACAAACTTGTATACATCAACGTTTTTCATTTATATCATTAGGGATCCACATATTAACTATGTGGGACATACACATCAAAGTGATCACAAGGAAATATATTTCTTGATTTGGGAGGATAGGACATGCGGTTGATACCTAGATCAAGATTAGGACACAAGAAAGGAAATAAATCCGTATATGTCACATTAGGTCATTAATGGTGGACTTTGAGTCACATATACCATAATATCCCAAAGGAGAAGGATCATAAACATTAGCATCTCCAAACATCATAATAATACTAAAATAAAAGATCTGAGAAATTTTGTTGCACAAAAGGGGTCAAGCCATCATTTTGACTAAGCTACAAACATTCATTACCTACATGGGTCATGTACAAGCATTCAGTGCTACATGGATCAACCATAGTAAGAGGGAGTTTAGGGGATGATACTATGTCATAGAGGGACACATGTTGGTAGTTTCAAGTTAGGATAAGATTTTATGATATTTAGAATCAAGAATCACCCCAAGAAGATCAAATTCATCATTAAAGTCCAAACCAAGGTACATATGTGCATAATAGTTATAAAAAGTGCAAGGAAGGTGATTATGGTTTTCATTAAGTTCAAAAGTGTGCATAAGTTACTGTGTGGATGATTTGGAGGGTGTTGTCCCTGTAGTAGACTTGGATACTACCTCTCTCTATGGTAGATCCTTACCCCCATGGCCCTACCTCACAGGTAGCTAATACTTAGGGTTATAGAGGCCCATGGCCCTACCCTAAGGTAGCCCAATCCCTGACTCAAGGTGACTTGATGGACCTACCCCATTGGTAGCCATGTACTAAGTCATCCAATGACCTGATGGACCTACCCCATAGGTAGCCATGTACTAGGTCAAACCATTAAGCCACAGAAGGGACTAAGATCTGAGCTAGTAGGCACATATCTTAAGTGATAGTCATATCCACATTATAGTTTGCATGAAATAAATTCATCCAATAGTTTAATTCAAGTCATCGAGGAAAACTTTGGAAAACCTCGAAAAACTAATTCGAGATATTCATAAGCGTAACCACATACCTGTTCAGTAGATTCAACAAGCTAATAGTAAATCCAAGCAAGAAATTGTCCAAGCAAGCAGTTCAATCCACACAAGCAAGAATCTTGAAAAGTACATGTACTCGTTTTACTATCCACTTTATCAGATTCTATCTATTTATCTTGAACTCACTTCTTAGGGTTTCCTATTTTTTAGGGTTTCATTAGGGTTTTCTATATGCATTACAACATACTCATGTTCATGGAACCCTAAATTAAGCCAATTATGCATAAAGATCATCTTTTTAGGCTAAATTTTCTCTTTTATTAACAACAAGTTAATATTGCCATTAATTATCCAAAGAACATCATTAAATCCCATAACTATCAAGACTTAGTGTCTTTCATTAATAATTTCATTAAATGTAACAACTTCAGCTACTTTTAAAATTGTAAGCATAATCAGGTTTCAAATATAATTTCTTTGTGTTCCTCTCATTCTAAGGATCAATTTTTATATAAGACTTGTCTCAATCCGAGTTTCCTAGGATTAGTTATGATTTTTGCAAATAAAATAAAAAGTGGCCAATCAGACGATGCCACGTCAGCACTTACCTATTATTTGATGTCGGTTTGGTGAATAGAGAAATGACCCGCTCGCCCTAGGAGTTTGAACATGCGTGGAGGGGCAATAGAGTCTTTTGAATCTATTACTCCTTCTTCCTCGCGTAGGGGTGCGATCCACGCGATGGACAGACCAGACGTCGGCACCTGACACCCAGCCAATGGTAGCCACAACGCCACCTCCAAGGCCCCCCTCATCTCACCATGATCGGTGGGCGGTAAGGGTCCATCGAGGTCACCATCTTCTGGAACTCCACTGCTCTGCATCAGCACTGCAACACCAAGGTACATCCCTGACCTCGCGTAGGGTGACTCCAGGCCCTGTTCTCGTGCACACAGTCACGTCACGCAACGCTGACCCTGGCCATCCACCTTCTCTCCTACAGAGCCACCAACTGCCGCACCTACCCTCAAGCTGCAACTGCCACCTCTTCGTCCCTCTGCTTCACCAGCGGATGAACTCCCAGCCTTGCGGGTAGTGTGGTACCTATGACGCCAGCATTGTTTTTGGCTACGATGGCTATTCCTCAGGCTACGTCCTTCACACCTTGAACTCCTGGCAGTGCTCGGCCCCTCTCCTCACTGGTCGCAGACCGCCCATCAGGGTTTTGGCCAAACAAGGAATCACCTAGTATCTGCCTTGGTGCATACGAGGAGGAGGTGTTGGCTTTGAGGGCTTCATAGCATGTTTTCATCCACCAACAGGTGGTATGCCAAGGCTTATATAGGAATCATACATGAAGATAAGAGCGAAGAGAGGGATAGCACAATCTGGGAAGATCTAATTTTTTAACATTTTGACTAGAAACTATAGAGGAATGATGGGGTTTGCCAAAAATCACTGAAATCTTCTTGGTGGAGCCACAAAGGGCCTCCACATAGCCCTAGAAGGTGCGACCTCTCCCTGATCCTTTCTTGGTCTGACCTATCCAGTCTATACATATGGGCCCAACTTGGCTATCCGCTGGCACTGGTTTATGCCTAGTTCTTGCAACACTTCTGATGCAAACCAACAACTTGTCCTTAGTGGCACGAGCTTGCCACCGAGAGGGTAGAAGAGGCATCCGTAATTCTTTATAAGGTTATTCCCTCCCTCTATGTTATTGTGCAATGAGAGGAATAGAGACAGGTTGAAGGGAAATAAGGGAAATAAGGTGGATGCGCCCACTAGATACCCCCATGGCGGTAGCCTTAGAACTCAAGGAATAAAAAGAAGAAGATGAAGGTCCTCAAGGGCATGAGAATGCGGGAAAAGAGGGGAAAAGAGACAAGTTGAAGAAACAAATCAAAAGTGATGATCAATTTGGCTCAAGGAGGTTTGTATATGGTAGTTGATGTGGGGCTAGGGTGCACTGCTACGACATATGGACCATGCTTGAAGATGAACATCACTTGTCAAATTTGAGGGGGTAAGATTTGTGGACAATGATCTTATGGTTGGAATATACCAAAAAACAAGCAAGACGGGGGTCTAACTTGGCGAGTGAAGGGTGTATGCCAACCTAGACTGGGCCTCATGCCCAATTGGTCCCAACAAGGATCAAAATCAATTAGATCATTGACTAAAATAGGGATATTCAAAGTCCATGAATTGTGATATATAGCACCGACTGAGGCAATTTTTGTGGTGTTGGAATGTTAATTGAAAACTCTACACCATGAAATTTCTTAGAGTGAAAAAATAGCTTAGAGATTAGGTTCAATTTTGGTTGCGAAATCTTGATGCATTAATGTCTTGAAACCTACTTTAAACATGTAAATTAATGTCACATATTAGAATATAATCATGAATGTGACCAAATTGGATAATGAAAACACTCTGACAATGGAATTGATATTCAATTTTTAACCATGTCCCAAAAAAACATACTAACCACCAACATCAACCCATGCCAAACTTTTACCCAACTCTCAAAAATAAGGATAACCAATATATTCTTTCACATGGAACCACTATCCCAAGTATGAGACATATCCTGGAGATCAAACATCATATACACAATCTTAGAGTTTTGGAACATCTCCCTCACCTAGATGTCAAACACACATAAATTTAAATGCTTCTTTCTCTAGGGTCAGATATTTTCATAGGAAATATAGGGTTAAAAATTGTCAGAGGAGACACACATTAGGCAACTCAACTCATATACTTAGTAGTCTAGTTGGGGATTCATCATGCATTTCATCGTTCATTTATTTAATATTTCAAATATTTCAAAGGTTAGGTACTCTGACCTTCTCCCATGTCGGGTTTACCGACATCAAGAGTTCACCCATTTTGTATGTCCCATGCTAGATGTCCATCTTTGTAAAGAGTTTGAGGCCAGTGTTGGTCTCAAACCATATTTCACTAATAATGTTTCAACATATGAAAGACTAGGCATAGACAATCATGCCAAACCACTACTATGTGTAGCACAATAAACAAGTGACATATACTATACATGGTGCTACTTTAGCTAGAGTTTCACAGTCAGAACTCATATCATATTATACAAACATACATGAATCCTCTAAACAAAATTAGGTCATCTAGAAGCAGACTCATAACATTAACATCAACATCATCATTAACCTTAGATCATCAAGGCTATCCATTGTCTATCCTTATTCATGGGTCTAAACAAATCTACAAACTGCATCTATCATCTAAACACTCTCATAAAGTGTAACATCCCTGACCTGGGTTATGCTTTAACCCTAGGTGTTTTGATTAAGAAAGATGATTATATGCTTAAATTTTATCTTTTGAAAAGTGATTAGGTCTCAAGAGGAACCTATGTTTCAATTTTGGTCCTGTTTGAACAATGTTGAAGCAATGTTTGCTTATTTCGGACTAAAGTGCAAATTACCCAAGTTGAGGGGTTAACTTGCAAATTGCACATGATAAGATGTTACTATGATGTTGTGACATCATAAGAATGAATATAATGTAGTGGTATGGTTTTCCCAAGCCTGGACACCAAGATAGAGCTTGTTGGACAATGTTGTGCATTAAAACCTAATTTTGGAGTAAAGTGCAATTTACCCAAAATCTAGGGTTCAATATGCAAATTACCACTTCAATATGGTCCTTAATGTTTCTTGGCATCATGTAGAGCAAATAAAATGAGAGGGCTCCTCATTTGAATTAAGTTGTAGGAGAGAGAATCTTGACATTAAAATAATCAAGAATAATGCCTAATTGAAACCCTAATTCGATTTAGGGCAAAAATGAATAAAAATAATTGAAGGGCTTTCAAACAAAATGTTTTGGGTTGATTTGAATAAGGATGGAAGTTCCTTTAACAAGATAAGGAACGAAAATATCTTAAGTAGGTGAAATTCCACTCACCTTTTTATAAAGAAAAGTAATATCCACTCACATGTGAGATATTATATTATAAGCATTAAGGTGCTTAATTTGCTTTTCTTTAAATTGAGGATAATGTAGGAGAATTAAAGGAAAAGGGATATGCCTTGTATCCATGGAGTTGAGGGGGAAGAGGCGGCCATAATTTTTGGATTAATTGGATTTTTATAAGGCGTATTCTCTCTCATCAATTTCTTTATAAAAGTGCCATTTCCAAGCCCAAACCAAGGCCTTTTTCAGATTTTCTTCTTCCTCTTTCTTGCAAAACCGACCAAGAAGCTAGGGAGGAGCAGGGAGAACGTCCCCAACCTGTGAGTAAGCCCTTGACCTTCGTTCTCCATGATTTCATGGTGGAAATCGAAAATAAATTATGGATTCCTTCTTATTTCGATCTCCTCTTCAACCCTAGCCAACTTTTGCAATCAAAAGCTTGAGGAAGAGCCTAGGGGGAGTTGCAAGAGCTTCATCCACCATTAATGGCGTGAGCTTAGAGCTTTGGAGCTCAATTGGAGGCGGGTTTTATAACTCAAACCCTTAAACATTGCTATTGCATCAATTCTCTATGCTTTGTTGATTGATTTCTTCAATTTGATACACTCTTGTTTCTTTGCTGCAATTTCCATCAAGAACGGTTACTGTTCTTGGTTGTTCGAAGGAAGGGGATGATGACATCATCCTATATGCTTATCCAAAGAAAATTACCAAACAAAACCGTTTTGATAGCTACTCCAAATCGTTTTAATTTGATTGGCTATGCGGTTTCAGCAATCCATTTAAGGGCAAACGGTTTGAAACCGTTTAGGAGAAAACGGTTTCAAGACCGTTTGAGATGGTTTACCAAGCGTTGACCGTTTGAGAATTTTGTTCCTAATTATGTAGGCTGATAACCCTACAAATTTGAGGGATTAAATCCAAAGGAATCGAGAGTTGAAGGCCAATCAATTAGGCAATCAGATTGAATTATGTGCTGATTTTCAACCTGATTAACTTGACCTGGTTGAGCAAACGGTTTCAAGACTGTATAATATGGTTGACCAAGCGTTGACCGTATGGGATTCCTGTTCATAATTATGTTTATTAATAACCCTCCAAATTTGAGGGATTAACTCCAAAGGAATCGTGAGTTGAAGCCTAATCAATTAGGGAAACCTAATTGGATTAAGTGCTGATTTTCAATCTGATTTAATTGAACTTTTTGGGCAAACGGTCTCAAGACCGTATAAGATGGTTGACTAAGCGTTGACCGTATGATATTACTGTTCCTAATGATGTTGGTTAATGACTCACCAAATTTTATGGATTAATTCCAAACGAGTCATGAGTTGAAGGCTAATCAATTGGGCAAACCCTAATTGAAATCAGTGCTGAAATTCCAATGAGTTAATTAGAGATTTTGGGTTGATTAGCCCAAACGGTCTCAAGACCGTTTGGGGGATCATCCAAACGGTCTCAAGACCGTTTGGGGTCACCTCAAGACCGTTTGGAGGTCTGGGGTCAAGTATAGTTGACCAATTGAAGGTCCAAAGGTACCAAATCATATTGCAATTGAGTATTGATGTGCTGATCAACTCAATAGACCAAACCTTGATGAATTTTCACTAGAGTCCAAAGGTTGGATGGGACAAACGGTCTCAAGACCGTTTGGAGCTCATCCAAACGGTCTCAAGACCGTTCGGTGGTCACCCAAGACCGTTTGGAGGTCTAGGGCTGAGTATGGTTAGGTGTTTGAAGGTCTAAAGGTACCAAGCTGTTATACAATGCAATGCTGATTTGGTGATTAATCCAATGATCCAAACCTTAATTGGATGGCTTGGATTTGAGTGATATGATGGGCAAACGGTCTCAAGACCGTTTGGAGGTCATCCAAACGACCTCAAGACCGTTTGGGGTCAGGTCATACCCAATTTGGATGATGGTTCAATGGTTTCAATGTAACTAATCTTGCATTGATTAGTGTTGATGGATCATTGATTCCAAACCCTAATTCAATTGAATCAAACCCTAATTGAGGACCAATTGAGGGTTAATTGAGGGTCAAACCATTTTAAGGTTGACCTATTAAACTCAATTGAAGTATGAGGGTAGGTCCAATTGATGACTGGTTCCATGAATCCAATGATTGAAGGAATCAACATTGGAAACCCTAATTCAATTGGATGCTTTATGTAATGGAGGTCCAATGTGATTGAATCTCTTGAGAATTAAGATGATGAATGATCCATTGACCCAATTATGATTAGTAATGATAAACAAAGAAGTTACAAAGGTTGAAACCCTAGCAGTACCTAAGGGACTAGTACCAATTAAGGAATGAATCCCTAATTGCTTATTGGACCAATGACTTGATACACTACGTTAATCATAGTGGTATGCTCTTGGTTGAAGGGTTGATATGACCTAATAAATTTGATATGATGTTAACATGAATTCATACATGAATATGATTCATGTGGTGATTAAGGGTATGATCCTTAAGAAGAGAGATCATGAAACCCTAATCATGAATATAAACCCTAATTGACAGGGCTTTTGGGTTTTAACCCTAATTGAGGGAAATTCTAAATGTAACCCTAATCTAGGGTGAGGATGTAACCCTAAGTCAGGGTAGTGATGTGTGAAACTCCAATTTAGGGAAATGAGATGTAAACCCTAATTGGGATGAATAGTGAATCTCTAATTATGGACAATTGAATGAAATCCTAATGGAGATGCATAATAAACCCAAATTGTGGGTGACTAAGGTGGAAACCCTAGTTGAGGGTGATTCCATGAGAAACCCTAGTTGAGGGTGATTCCATGAGAAACCCTAATTAAGAGTTAACATCACATGAAGCTCTAATGCTATGTTGTGATGAGAGGCCCTAAGAAGGGTGAAGGTATGTGAGACTCTAATGTGGAGTCATAATACACATAGCCCTAATCTTGGGCAATATGACAATGAATTATAATCCTAATTTTAAATAAGGGTATAAGGAAACCCTAATGATGAGATAGAAGGAATGACCTTATAAAGGTGAAACATTTAATGTGGTTGATTATAGGCAAGCTTATTGTAAGCAATGCCTTAATCTGAGATGAGTCCATATCATTAAAGATAGTTGGACCATTCTTATGTGTAACCTATGCACTTTATGGTAAGAGTGATAGGTTAGTGGATGAAAGGATTAAGATGGGAAATACCTTAATCCAAGATAAGCTGGTAACTTAAGAAAGTAGTATGTGATGATCAATGATGAGTTAAAGGAATTAAATTCCATGAACTGTGTAATCAGGATTGGTTACGGACCAATGCTTGGCGGTGTAATCAGGTTTGGTTAAAGTCCAATACCTGGCAGAGGCTCAATGCCTATAATGATGACACAGGATTGGTAATAACCCAATGCCTGTATTAATGATATATGAGTACATGGTAGATGTAATTCCTTATCTGTTTAGCAGACTGACTAAGGCCAATAAGTTGAAACAAGAATGTCTCATGGGTGACATATCAAGATAATGAGTGTCACAAGAGAAGTTTGACATGATGGTATAATATGGAGGATAAATGATATACATGTTCTTCCTATTCCTTATTAAGAGAATGCTTTAAACTGCTTATCATCTGCCTATATTTATCTTCTTAAGATGCAATAATAATGTTTCTGGAAGAGAGTTATATATCTCGCTGGGGCAATTTACAATTGTCTCACCCCCATGGGATCCAACATTTTTAGGTGGACGCAGACAAAGAGGCAGATACTCTTTTGCAAGAAAAGGAAAGCAACAGCTTGGACAACAGTGAGATCTCAGGTGGAGGCACTGACTATCAAGTCATATAGATAGTAGTCCTATGTGTCGTCTCTGTACTCTCAGGTCCTCAGAGTTTTCAGTTAGTGTTTTTGATATATCAAACTGAGGTTTTGGCTTGATGCCTTGAGATTCATATGTTGTCTGTATATAATGTTCATAAGGCAGCTGATGTTGTAGTCTCTGAAAAGAGATGGTACAGGTTATATATGTTTGAACCAGAATGTAAATGTTATACAATGGTTCTTGTTGTAAAGGATTTCCTATGTGTGGATCTCTTTGCAAAAAGTTTTAATTTTTAGTAATTTTCGCTAATCCGCTACTTGATGAACGCTTCCGCATTAGTTAATCATGTTTTCGCGAGACGGTCGTTACTTAAAGACTGATGTTGCATCTCTTTCTATTAGGATACTCAATACCTTTTTGTGTGGTAAAATTTTCATATATACATATATACTAATACTTGAAATAAGTTTTCTACAATGTTGAAATGTTCAATGAAAACCACCATACTCCTTGCAAATGAAATCAATACCAAAATGAGCTGCCACACTTATTAGACAGTCTAGTACCACGAAACATAGAGAACTAGCATAAACATGGTCCACACTTTGTGAGATACCCTAAGCACATGTTGCAAATGTATGTCTAGGGTTTACATCTATATGACCACCCTTTTCTCACCCTCCTGACTTACAACCCATAATATAGGGTTGAAAGATGAGAAAAGAAAGGTTTCAAGAATTATACAAGTTCATACGTAGTTCTCGAACATCTAGGTTCTAACCTAGAGGAGAAGTCAACTTATTCTAAAAAGGACAAATTATAAGTTTCAAAAATTGAGATGTAAGGTTGAGTTTAATTTGTATTTCATGTCGATGCTACTTGGTGTAGTTATTGTTCATGCTGATACTATCTATCATAATTTTTAATACCCAAAGCCAAACTCCAAATCACTAGAAAGTCAATGGTGAAAGGACCTAAGTGTTAATCCCTAGCATGGTAATATCAAAACCCAAATGTATAAGCCTAAAATCTTAGCATACATGAATAAATAACTGGATGAAAATACCAACATAATCTCAACATTAGACAAGTATATTATACAAAATCATTGATGAAAACTTCAATTACACATTTTAGAGTACATTATCTTGTCCCAAGATATCTCCTGAACCTAAAACATATGAGAAACAGGAACAACAACACACAAGGTGTCAAGTATAGGGCAAAAAGATACTTATATCTAAGGTTTTCATAATTTGAAAAGATTTGCACAAGTAAATAAATAAGAAAAAGAAGATTTCAAGTTCCATGTCATTGTACTCCACTATATAAGAAATATCATGTAACACAAGTGCTTTGACCAACTTCCCACCGGAGGGGGGCCGTGAGGGTGCTTAAGGCTCAAAGCCATTAGCTAATCCTATTTATTAACATGGTTCTCCCTAGATTGATAACTCAAGTAGGAAGCCCAACCTTGTATCCCTACCCCTAGAATACACATGTTCAAGGTTTTTGTATAATAGAGATCTATACTATGTGTTTAAGTTATAAACTCATGAGACAAAACATCGAATACAATACTACAACACTACATGACAATATGTGCAAGTAAACAAGCATACATACACATTATGGTTCAAACAAGAAAGCCATTATCATATAATTATTAGAGCCCACATACCTTATTTATACATTCTTAACCTATCTTTCACCATCTAGATCTCAACAAGCATGATTAAGAACATATAATCCATCTTTAAGCAAGGTTCAACATAGTACTTACTTATTAGGTCCATGATTATGGTTTCTATCAACATATGTTCAAAGTTTCTAATTAGCATAATTAATGATGTTTTACCAATTTGGGGTTCATCATTAAGGTGTAGTCCAAGTTTCATGTTGACTTGGGGGTCCATCTATTTTCTATGATTTTTACAAATTTGAAGTATTTACTTACATTTTACTATCATGGTAAACACGAATAAGGTTCATCAAGCCATGAAGTCTAATCATGAAAGTGAGTATAGATAAGAAAATTAAGGACATGAATCATATTCAAATTTTGGTGGATATCCCCTAGGGTCTAGGTACATTATACCCAACATTGAATTTAACACTCCCAAAACATGTAAATATCAACATAGTTCATTTCTATCATTAGGGATCCACATATGAACTATGTGGGGCATTCACATCAAAGTGATAATAAGGAAAGATATTTCCTAATTTGGGAGGATACAACATGAGATCAAAGACCTAGATAAATATTATGGCACAAACAAGGAAATTAAGCCACATATGTCACATTAGGTCATTAAGAGTGGACTTTGAGTCACATATACCATCATATCACAAAGGAGAAGGATCATAGACATAATGTACTCCAAACATCATAAGGCTACTAATATCTATGATCTCTCCAGTCGGGTGGGGTTTCCATAGGAGAGGTATAGCCAAGTCTTTTAGAGGTACCACTCTCCCTCACCATGCATGATGAGACTCTTCTTTTTGGTTGGGGATGAGGGGTAGTAGGGAGGTGGTGCCCATAATACACCCCTGTGGCCGCAGCCATAGAACTTAAGGAAGTAGAAGAAGAAGAAGAAGAAGAAGAGGAGGAGGAGGAGGAACAAGAAGAAGAATAAGAAGATGATGATGATGATGAAGGTGCTCTAGGGCATGATAATGAGGGGAAAGATGGGGAAAAGAGAGAGGGTGAAGAAATAAAGCAAAATTGGCTTCAATTTCTCTTATCAAGATGTGTAGAGGTCAGTTGGAGTGAGGCTAGGGTAAACCACTATATGTAAGGACCATGCTTGAAGAGGAATAACACCCGTTAGAATATGGGGTGAGATATGTGGACACAAATCCAATGTTGGAAACAAAAGAAGGGAGTGAATTGATGACTTGGAGAGTGATTGGGGGGGAAATGAATATTTGATATGGGGATCAAATTTGGTTGCAAAAGCATGATACATTAAAGTCTTAGAACTAGTATAAACGTGTAAACTAATGTCACATATTGGAAATTAATCATGATTTTGACCAAATTTACTTCTGTGGGTTTCCCCAGGAGAGGAAGATCGCGGAAATCGGCCATGGGAGGCACTCACTCCGGCCGCATTGGAAAAACAGACTCTTTCCAGTCTCTGGAGTAACAGAACACTCCGAATATGGAATATATATTCAATTGAGTACAAATGTCACTATAAGAGAGAGAACACACACATGAAAGGATAAAGGAAGTCATTTTTTCACACATACTTTTCTAGCTTCATTTAGAGCAATGAAAAGCTTCAATTTGTGTCACGCATACATTATCAAAAAAATTTACCATTTTGAAATGTAATTTTAATGACTAGTTTTCAACTTTCACAATCATTATACGATGACATACAAGCATGATCCTAGTGGATTTAACCATAGAAACAAGTGAGAAGGTTTGAACACAACCAACACCTTAATTTACTTGAAAATGTTTTGCAACCAATCATGCTTTGTAGGTTTGTGCATTACCATCCATGTTTATCTTATTTTTTAAGACCCACTTACATCCTATGGGTTTTACCCTCTAGGGGAATCTACAAGGAGTGGAGAAGCCACTATAGCTAATCTATTTCTTAGGGTTTCTAGCATGGAGATTAGGGTGTTTAGGGTTTGATGTTTGATTTGGGTGGATTACTCTAGGTGAACATGCAACTGACAATGCAAGAAATGAATCTAAGTTAAACTAACAATCATGTTTAGCTAACTAGCAAGGAAGGCAATCTGTGCTGACTAAGTGATGGAAATCCTAACTAACCCTAAGAAAAGAAATTTAGTAAGATGAAAAAGCTAACACTACACCAAGAAGTTATCTACCCACTTAAATAAAAGCAATAACTGACAACATTTGATTGATCCTAGAAAATCAATTCACATTTAACTATTCATTTAGCACTAGAAAAAAAAAGAGCAACATAAGTTATATAATATTAGCTAGCAAGAAGACAATTAGGATTTTAACAATTAATTAGGATAGTGCCCACTACGGGGCTACATGACTATAAACATAGTTGTAGGTATATGATGCAACACAAACAAGAAAAACATGCCATCAAACCAAACAACATAGTGGGATGAGGATGGATTATCCTATACTACTAGTTGACCATGGTGGAATAAAGTAGGGGAATTAGTCCCTATAAACCCCTATACAACATTATAAGGTTCAATTGAAATGATATAGGTATCATTCAATCAAGACCACACTATTCTAGGTTTCTAGAAGTGATTCTATCAATTCACCTATTGTTAAGGGGTGGTGTGGAGTGTAGTAGAAGGATGTTTCGCCTCATATTACCCTCCATCAAATCTCTAGACATGCTCTTTGCTAAACTCATCAAGTGAGGCATAACTAGCCACTTAGATGTCACACCTAAAGATAGAGGAGTAGAAGGATATTTGGGAAGATATGTAGCTAGCTAAGGATCCACTATTTGGACTTAGGATATTTTCTTCAAATAGCCACATTTACATTATTCTCCCTGTACTTAGGTGGTTTTCAGCAACAATCACCATACCAAGATATGGAATATGTGACGAAAGAAAGAAGATAGAATTCCCAAATGTAATTGTAGTGTTTAAAATATTATTCCTCCAACACACTTTCAAAGTCACATTTTATTTCCCCAAACATCCCACCAAGGGGGATTAGCTACACATGATGCAAGAAAGAGCAAAAAAATGGAAGAAGAAGGAGTAGATAAATAAAATACCAGAGGAGCTGGTGCAGACTTCTCCTTCTTCACCTCATGTTGTGTAAATCCAACCATCACCCTCCTCCAAGGTCTAAAAGAATAAAATGGGTTAAGAATGGCCAAAACATTAGAAAACTAGGGTTTCATGATGGAATGAGGTAGATGGAAGTGGGGAATGGTAGGTTAGGAGTAGGTGGAAAAATAAATGCTAGGAGAAGATAACCTTTAGCTACCAACCACCACTAATGTATAAATAGTGGCCTAGGAAGCCTAGGGTTAAGTGAGAGTAAAGTGACAAAATGTTACTAGGTAGCATGAGGATTAGGTGGGTAGCACATTGCGGTGGTCACCACGTCTGTGGTGGGTAGGTGTAGAAAGGGCCGTGGTGGTGGAGAATGGTCATGGTGGTAGGGATTAAAAGATCGGTGAAAAAGTCATGAAATGAGGGTATGGTAGTAAGGGCAAGGTAGCTTAAGGGTGCAGGACCATGGTGGGTACCACGAAAGTGGTGAATGAGGTAGGAGGAGGTAATTTTCTTAAAATACTCATCATGATATAACTACTGCCACAACTATTTTTATGGCCATGATCGTAGTAACTCTAGATGACCATGCCTGTTTTGCTACTCACGGCTGTGGAATATCATGGTCCTCTACAAAATTTGATCAAGTTTGCGATAGAGGTATTTGTATCACGACCTTGTCTAAACACCACAACCATTTTGAGGTGTTTGGTATTCACTTGAATCTTCTAAGTGTCCATTTGTGGTGCTCTTTGCTCAATTTTGATCTTTGGACACTTGGGTAGGTCAGAGTTGACTTTGATGACTCCTTAGATCCTCCATGTGTTTTCAAATCAGTAGAGTCATCTCTCTCTCTTGTCCTTCCATCATTTAATCTCCAAGATACATAAAAAACATGCATAGAGCATCCATAAGTGTATTTCACAATATGCTAATTATTGGGGGTAGCATGCATATATGAAACATCTTGATTTTGAAAAAGGATAAAAAAGACACAAGATGGAGACCGAACTAGGGCTCCATCACCACCCCAATCTTAAAACATACTTGGTCCTCAAGTTTTCTTAAATTAAGTATCTCTTCAATTTAATAAATTAAGAAATGATGAATGCACTAACCTACATGGGTGTTTGACTAGACCTGTTCAACCTTGGATATATACATGTAATTCACCTTTCTCTTTATTTCATTCATGGTTACCATTGAATAAAAATAAAGAACAACACATTGAACTCCCATATGGTGCATCATAACTCATGCAAGTGACATGGCATTCACAAGGTTCCTGGTAAAACTGTTTCATTTTGTATATTTGACATAAGCTATTAGATATGTAGTTTTGATTCACATGATTTCTCCGCTAAAGTTCAATCCACACTCAACGAACCACTTGGCTATGTTGGAGAATGAAGGGTTTTGTGTGATTTTTCCTAACACAATAGGAATGCAATTGGAAGAAAGGGTTGTGGAAGAAAATTGACATACTATTACGTATAAGACAGAATGTCTGAACAAGTATAAGAAATCATGAAGGAGTTGTGAACCTGGCCTTGGAGTGCAATTTCTTTTTGGTTGAGAAGCAATGAAACCCTTCTACAAGTATTCTTTGTTTCCTTGAATTTGTACTTTTGTTCTTTGAAGCTAGAAAAACTAGTACTATTAACTAAGGGTAAACATCCTTACTTCTAAGGCGATACCTAATGAGTGACTCATCTCTCTCTCCCTTGCTATCTTAGAAACTACTTCCAACTTACTCCAGAGTCTCTCTTTTTATGTGTGGGGTGGGGGTGATATCCAAGTCATTTGCATTTTGAAGTAAGGGACAATTCCATCAACCTCTAGATAGCATCATCTACATGTGTCGATGAACAACACTTTCCTCGACCATACTATTCTTTATAGAATAAGTGACGTGTGTTTTCCTTATATATATTGATCCAATTTCAAGGTATTCTCCATTCCTCCCTTGTCTTAAATTATTCCGAACATTCTCACAATTACTGCAATAGGAAGGTTTTTCTATTTATAAATGTTGGTAATTGTATCTCTCTACAACCTATTGACTAAATTAGGAAGTTTACCAACTAGAATACAAACTCTTGACCATGTCATTGGTATAATTATTATGTTTCTCTATCACTCTTTTTGGTATATGACTAATGAGAGGAAAAATACCCAGACAATGGTCTTTTAGTATTACCCGAAGGTTTCTGTTGGTAAGTGAACACAATAAAAGTTGATGGGAAAATGGGTGTTTGATGGTTGTTGTTGGTAATAACATTATTGTAACACAAGTTAATTATTTTATCACAATTATGGCCCCTTTGTTTCAATGCTCAATGTGGGCTCTGATCTCCAAACCACGATATAAACACGATTTAAACTTAGCGGAAGCAATTCGATTAGCAGCGGAATACCAAAAATCAGCGGAAATTAAAACTTTTTGAGATAAAGCTTTGAAACCATAAAACTTCCTTCATAAAAGGAGATAAACTATTTACATCTCAGATAATTACTTCTTGAGTAATTATATACAACATGATACAAAATCTCAAGAACTCATAACCAAAATCTCAGACCAAAAGACTCCAAGACCTGAGAGTACATAGGACACATAGGACTGACTCTAACTACACCACATGGTAGGCTAAATCTCCACCTGAGATTTTACTGTTGCCCCTGGTGCTGCTGCTGCTGGGACTGGTCACCTGTAGACCTGTTCCTCCGTCCTCGACATCCACCTAAAAAGTTGAAGTCTAAGGGGTGAGACAATTTTACATAATTGTCCCAGCGAGAGTTATAACTCTCCTCCAGAAGCTTTATTATAACATCTCAAAGAATAACTTAAGCAGTAAAAGCTTCAAAGTATTCAACATCAGATATAATAGTAAGCATGAGTTCAATAGTTATGAAACATGAAGACATTTGCAATATATAGTGTAACATCAATCAATCAACTCGTAGTTATCTCTAACAGGTATACTACGACGTGGATTATGTTTTTCAAACATTACTTTTATGCCCTGTGGAGATGAGGTTTACCACTCATACTCCAACCAATCACTGCGAAGTGCCTCGGTATCATACTAGGTCATCGAAAGAGCCGGATTCTCATGACCTTCACCTTCCTCAGTCAGTAAGAGGATTACTTGTAGGACATCTCATGCCTCTACTATAATAGCTTACCAGGGTAATCTGGTCCTTCGCTATTTTAGAGTTACAGTGGCGTTCTGTACTCTCTTCATCATCAGGAGATTTCATGTTTATCTTCCACTGATACGGATATCTGTGCTTTCTTCGTCATCAGGAGGTTTCATGTTTACCATCCACTGATACGGTATGGGATTATAGTGAATGATTGATGGATTACACATCTACATCAAACACCTACACTAGGATGTAAGGTTCTACACATCCATATACCCCACATACTCAAAAGTATGTGATCCAGGAGTTCCATTAGGAAAACCTGTTTCACCATCATTTGATCTCTGACAATGATGGATATATGATCATGGCTCTACATTACACTTGATTAGTTAGGTACATTCAGTATTCTTTTAACATCATACATTGTTCTTCAAACAATAACATTAGCATAATAGCTATGAAAGGAGAATACTAAATGTAACATGACTAACTCTCATCAATCATCATTTCTGAATACATTCATCACAAGTCATCTCTAAAGCATGTCCTTGATGGTATTTATGGCTCTCACAGCCCATTTAATTCATAAGTTGCCATTGACAAGGCATCAAGATATTTTACTATTCATAAAGCTAACAACATGCTTTCAATGAATATAGCATCATCATCCATACCTGGATATGATCATCTTCATATCAGAACCTGCAAGGTTAATTCAACTGATAAAAGCAATTCAAATCAAGAATTATACTTTCCACTCTTGCCATAAGAGCTAAGTTCCCTGATTCTCATCAATTAGGGTTTACTATTCACATTACATGCCATCACCCTAGAATTGGAGAATTTAACTCATAACATCATCAAGTATGAGAAACATCATCATTAGAGCTCCTAGATAAGATTAAGATTCACTAAACATCATAATTAGGGTTTCCATGATCTCACATAGGTGGATCATACCTTAATCATGCACATTCATGTGAATTGAAGGTACTTTACTTAAGTTTCCACTATAAAAGGGTACTTTCTCTCTCTTATGATACTTTCTCTCTCCTCTTACTAGTAGATGGTGATAACACCACTCTAGATCAGGTTGGGTTAAGTCCTCATTGACTAGCATGGGCCAAAACATCATTAACATGTGATTAGGGTTTTATCAGAAAAAGGTATTACTCAATTAAACCCCTCAAGGGTATTTTGGTAATTTACCTCATGATCATCATCATGGTTCAATTCATTAATCACATAGTCCCTTAATGTTCTAAGTTACCATTAGGGTTTAGGTTAGATCACCATTGAACCAATTACAACTTCCAGTGATTGAGCATAAATAACCTTGAAAACCTCCAAACGGTTTCAACCTTCAACCACCAAACGGTTTGAAACCGTTTGGGTGCGTTGACCGTTTGCTAGGTTTGACTCCAAGACCGCATGACCTCAAGGTAATTTTCCCAAACCGTTTGGGTGCGTTGACCGTTTGGAAAGGTTGACTTTCCAAACCGTTTGAGCTTATGCGGTTTGAAACCGTTTGATCAACTTGTCTTGAGATCGATTGGTCCAAATGACCTTGAGATCGTTTGAGCCCAAACGGTCTTGAGACCATTTGGACCCAAATGGTCTTGAGACCGTTTGGCCTCAAACAGTCTTGAGACCATTTGGATCCAAACGGTCTTGAGACCGTTTGGTCCAAATGGGCTCAAACCGTTTGGACCTCCAACATGGTTCAAAAGTTACAAATGTTTATGGTTAAGTATGTTGAAGCCCTCAATTGGCCAAAGCCATGTTAACCACTTATAAATTGAGTCAATTAGGATGAGCCTCAATCAATTGTACACCAAATTAACCCTCAATTGAAAGCCAATTAGGGTTAAGTCCATCTCAATTAGGGTTTCAAATTGGATGGTCATCAATATTCAACAATGTGAATCATTTCAAAGTTGAACCTATCAATTGACCTCCAATTGGGCCCAAACTTGGCCCAAACGGTCTTGAGATCGTTTGGATGACCTCCAAACGGTCTTGAGACCGTTTTCCCAAGAAATTATAAAAATCTAAGTTGATTTGATAGGGGTTGAACCTTAATTAAGTCACAAATCAGCAATTTGATTATTTCAATAACCCATTGTAATTGGGCTCTCAATTGATCAAATTACCTTAACCCTAGACCTCCAAACGGTCTTGGGTTGACACCAAACGGTCTTGAGACCGTTTGGATGAGTTCCAAACGGTCTTGAGACCGTTTGCCCATCCAATCTTTGGACTCTAGTGAAAATTCATCAAGGTTTGATCTATTGAGTTGATCATCACATCAATACTTAATTGCAATATGATTTGGTACCTTTGGACCTTTAATTGGTCAACTATACTTGACCCCAGACCTCTAAACGGTCTTGGGTGATCCCCAAATGGTCTTGAGACCGTTTGGATGATTCCCCAAACGGTCTTGAGACCGTTTGGGCTAACCAACCCAAAATCACTAATTAACTCATTGGAATTTCAGCACTGATTTCAATTAGGGTTTGCCCTATTGATTAGCCTTCAACTCATGACTCATTTGGAATTAAGCCATAAAATTTGGTGATTCATTAATCAACATTATTATGAACAGTAATCCCAAACGGTCAACGCTTGGTCAACCACTCCTAAATGGTCTTGAGACCGTTTTCCCAAAAAGGGCAAATTAAATAGATCGAAAATCAGAACTTAATTCAATTGGATTTGCTAATTGATTTGCTTATATCTCACGATTCCTTTGGAGTTAACCCCTCAAATTTTGTGGGTGATCAGCCTACATAATTAGGAACAGGATTCCCATACGGTCGTTGCTTGGTCAACTGGACCAAATGGTCTTGGAGACCGTTTGCCTCTATGCGAACCTGAAACCGTTTGCCCACCAAACGGTTGTGCAAACCGCATGGGCAATTGGTTAGGACCGTTTAGTAAAGTGGAAATCCGTGGATAAGCATAGGAATTAACGCCCTTATCTTCTACCTCAAGAACAGAAGCAGTTCTTCACGATTTTACTTGCAAGGATGCAAGGGAAGATAGGAAAGAAGAAGAACTAGCAACTATATGCATAGAAAAAGATGTATAATCAAAGCATAAGGTTTAGAGTTATAAAACCCGCCTAAAGGTTGTTCCTTGAGCTCCAAGCTTCCAAGATCCAAGCGTTAATGGCGTCTTTGAGCTCCACAGGTCGGCCAAGGTGAATTCTCCAAGGAAAAGTTGGAAAGAGATGGCTAGAAAGATAGAGCTAAGTGAGCTAGCCATGAATTTGACCTTGAATCCGAGTTTCATCCATGAATTCGAGAAAAAGGAAGGATCCAAACCTACCTTGCACTCCCCTGGTCGTTCTCCTGTGCTCCTGAGATCTCCTTAGTCAGTTGAGCAAGGGGGAACCGTGAAGGGAATGAAAGAAACATTCCTTTGCTAAGTGAGGAAAAGGGCTTATATACTTGGGTGGAATTTCAACATAGGCACATAAGTTTTCCTCACTTTCAACTAAGTCCCTCCTTTTCTTCTTTGCTCATCCCTTCTTCTTATTTCTAAGGAAAACCTTCTTATAAGGTCAAGAAATGAAGGAAAAGAGGATCAACCCATCACTAAAGCATACACATAAAAGGGCTATTATACATACACCTTGATTATTCAATCACAAAGGTGTTCTTTATTAAATGATTATTCAAATGAAGTGCCCTCTTCATCATTTCTACTCTAAATGATGACAAAAGTTATAAAAGATATTTTAGATGGTGTATTTTACAAGTTGCACCCCTCAAATTGGGTAAATTGCACTTTACTCCAATTTAGGGTTTCAAGCACAGGGATTGCTTCCACAGCTGCACCTTGGTGCTCAAGCTTGGGAAATCCCTCAAACTTTACCATAATCATTCTAATGATGTCTCAACATTAGAGGAACATCTCAACATGTGCAAATTGCAAGTTAACCCTTCTAACTGGGTAAATTGCACATAGATCCCTGTATTACAAAACAATGCTACAACTTTATATATAAAGGAGCAAAATTTGAAATATATGTTTCTGAAGAACTTAATTACATACCCAAAGTTAATCACAAGGATTTAATTACATATTTAGGCAAAACACCTAGGGTTAGTTCATAACCCAGGTCAGGTATGTTACAAATTATCCACCCCTTACAAGGATTTCGTCCCCGAAATCGATAAAACATATTAAGAGAAAAGGGCAGGGTATTTCCTTCTCATCTCATCCTCTAGTTCCCAAGTGGCTTCTTCAACACCACGGTGGTTCCAAAGGACTTTCATAAGGCTTAAATCTTTCTTCTTTAACTTTTTAATTCTGTTATCAAGGATTGACACTGGTCCTTCCTCATAAGATATATCATCATTCAATTCTACCTCCATAGGTTGTAGAACTGACTCAGTATCTGGGTGACATTTCCTCAGCATAGAAATGTGAAACACAGGGTGTAACCTCTGTAACTCTGGTGGAAGCTCTAGTTTGTAGGCTACTTTTCCAATCCGTTCAATGATTGGATAAGGTCCCATAAATCTAGGAGCTAACTTCCCTTTCTTTCCAAAACGAAGGACTCCTTTCCAAGGCGAGACCTTGAGATAACTTTGTCTCCAACCTCGAACTCTAAGGGTCTACGACGCCTGTCAGCATACGATTTCTGCCTATCTTGCGTAGTCTTAATCTGTTGCTATATTACGTTAATCTTTTCTGTAGTTTGTTGCACAAGATTAGGTCCTAACAACTGATGCTCACCAGTCTCATACCAACACAAGGGTGATCTACAACGTCTACCATACAAGGCTTCATAAGGTGCCATATTAATACTATGCTGATAGCTATTGTTATAGGCAAACTCTATCAAGCTTAGGTGTAGATCCCAACTTCCGGTAAACTGGAGAACACATGTTCTCAACAGGTCTTCCAAGGTCTGTATGGTCCTTTCCGACTGTCCATCAGTCTGTGGATGAAAGGCCGTGCTAAACCTTAACTGGGTGCCTAAAGCATTATGAAGTCGTTCCCAAAAATGACTTGTAAACTGGGGACCTCTGTCAGAAACTATAGTGACAGGAACTCCGTGCAAACGCACTATCTCTTGAACATACAACTGTGATAACCTTTCAGCAGAATAGGTTGTTTTGACAGGTAAGAAATGTGCTGTCTTAGCCAACCTATCTACAACTACCCAAATGGAATCATGTCCTTTGCTTGTCCTGGGTAGGCCAACAACAAAGTCCATGGTCACATGGTCCCACTTCCACTGTGGTATAGGTAAAGGTTGCATTGTTCCTGCAGGCTTCTGGTGTTCAGCTTTAACTTGCTGACACACAGGGCACCTCAGAACAAATTCTGCAACATCCTTCTTCATTCCAGGCCACCAATACAGATCTTTTAAATTACAATACATCTTGGTGCTCCCTGGATGCATAGCGTACATTGAAGAATGAGCTTCTTCCAGGACTAACTTCCTCAAGTTATCCACATCCGGCACTATCATCCTCCCATGATAACATGCTACATCATCATCTGAATTATGGAAACTATCTCGCTTCTCATTTCCATACTCTGATCTAATCTGCTGAACTACAGCATCAACATGTTGTGCCTCCTTAATCTTCTCTCTTAGGGTAGGTTTAATATGCATCTCAGCCATCAACCCGGCTAACAATGACACCTTCAACTGTACATTGTCTTGCCTTAAAGAGATAAGCATATCTCTCTTAGAGCATAATAAAGAGTTTAGTTGTGCTCTATCCATGGTTGAGGTTGCTGATTTCCTACTCAAGGCATCTGCAACAACATTGGCCTTCCCTGGATGGTAATCAATTGTACAATCGTAGTCCTTGATTAACTCCATCCAGCGATGTTGCCTCATGTTAAGCTCATGCTGAGAGAAGATATACTTAAGGTTCTTATGGTCAGTGAAAATCTGAAACGTCTCTCCATAAAGATAATGTCTCCAGATCTTCAGGGCATGAACAACAGCAGCTAACTCTAGATCGTGTGTCGGATAATTCTGTTCGTGTTTCTTAAGCTGTCGGGAAGCAAAAGAAATCACTTGTTTATCCTGCATCAACACACATCCAAGTCCATTCTTAGAGGCATCACAGAAGACTACATATCCTTTTCCTTGCTCAGGTAGCACAAGCACATGTGCACTTGTCAACCTCTCTTTCAACAACTGAAAGGACTATTGACACTTATCACTCCAAGAAAAAGGAGCATCTTTCCGGGTTAACTTGGTCAAAGGTAAGGCTATAGAGCTAAATTTTTTAATAAACCTTTGATAGTAACCAGCTAACCCCAAGAAGATTTGAATCTCCGTCGGTGTCTTCGGTTGTTCCCATTGTAGAATAGATTCTACCTTTGCAGGGTCAACATGAATTCCCGAGGCAGATATCACATGTCCAAGAAAAGATACCTCCAGCAGCCAGAACTCACACTTGCTAAACTTAGCATACAACTTATGTTCTCTTAGCAAGGTCAAAGCTTGGCGAAGATGCTGTTCATGCTGCTGAGCATCCTTACTATAGATCAGAATGTCATCTATGAAGACGACAACACACTGATCAAGGAAGGGTCGAAAAACTCTATTCATGAGTTCCATAAATGCAGCTGGTGCATTGGTTAGTCCGAACGACATAACCGTGAACTCATAGTGACCATATCTTGTCCTAAAAGTAGACTTGGATATGTCACTATCCTTAATGCGGAGTTGATGATATCCAGATCTCAAATCTATCTTTGAGAAGACTGTTGCACCACGCAACTGGTCAAAAAGATCATCAATCCTCGGCAAAGGGTACTTGTTCTTTATAGTTACTTTATTAAGTTGTCTGTAGTCAATGCACAATCGCATTGATCCATCTTTCTTTTTAACAAACAAGCCCGGAGCACCCCAAGGTGAAGTGCTTGGTCAGATAAAACCCTTCTCAAGTAACTCTTGAAGCTGTTTCTTGAGTTCTACCATCTCGGCAGGCGCCATCCTATACGGTGTCTGGGCTATGGGTTTCGTATCTGGGACCAAATTGATCTCAAAATCAATCTCCCGAGGTGGTGGTATACCAGGAAGTTCTTCAGGAAACACATCCCCGAATTCCCTGACTATGGGAACTTCAGCAGGATTGGAACTTTCCTTAGTAACATCTACCACATGGGCCAAGAATGCATAACATCCTTCCCTCAACAGCTTATCAGCAACCATAGCTGATACAAGACAGGTGGGCAAAATCTTTCTTTCACCTTGAAAGATCCATGTGTTGCTTTCATCAGCAAACACAGCCAACTTGGATTCACAATCCAAGACAACTCTATACCTTTCTAAGGTATCCATCCCGAGGATTATATCAAATCCTTGCATATCAAGTGGTATAAGGTCCACTTGAATGCGATGGTCAGAAAAGAATAGGATGCAGGGAGAACATACCTCCTGCAAAATGGCAGACCTACTCAACGGAGTCTCCAACAACAAACTATCTGCCCTATGAATAACCGTCATATTGTAGTTACGAATCACTCTCCGAGTGATAAAAGAGTGTGTAGCACCCGGGTCAATCAGAACAGATACAACACAGGATGTAGACATATCAGAATATAAAAGTTCCATCTAACCTGCCACTACCCGTGGATTGATCACTGCTTCTGGTGGGTTCATCGCATAGAACCTCGCTGTCGCCTGGTGTTGAGGTGGTGCTGATGATCCAGCTTGAGACGCTTGTCCACATCCTCGAGCTACTCCTTGAGATTGCCTTCTCTGAGATCCCTGTTGACTCTGCCTCTGAGGTTGTGTCACACTGACAGGCCTAGATCGGCAGTCCTTCATTAAATGCCCCACCTTCCCACAGTTGTAACAGCTCCTCTCCAGTTGTTGTGGTCTTGGTGGTCCAGTAACTGACATTGATGCAGAACTATAAGTCTCTTGTTGAGGTAGGCTTCGTCCCCTGCCTCTACTTGGTGACCACTGAGTTTGGGAACTTGATCTGGGTGGTGGAGGGTTAGGTGTAGAGAATCTCAGTTTCTTGAAATCCCTAGATGAAGAACCCGGGAACTGTGGATATCTTTTCTAGATTTGCCTCTTCTCAACCACATATCTCTCTATCCTTCGGACTGACTCAACGAAGGTAGAGAATCTCTCTCGGTTTTCTAAGGCAGACCCAGGGGTTGATATATCAGCATTCAAACCCTTCTCGAATCTCCTGATTCTTTCCTCTTCTGTGGCAGCCATGTGCGGACAGAACCGCAGCAACTCCATGAACTTAGCTTCATACTCGCTAATGTTCATCATGCCCTGCCTCAATTTCTCAAACTGAGAGATCTTTTCATCTAGGAAGGTCTTTGGAAAATATCTATTGATAAATTCCCAACGAAACTCTTCCCATGATAATTCTATCCCAGGTCTCTTCTGCTCTTCCATGTTCCACTAGTGACCAGCACTGCCTTTGAGAAGATAGACATCATGTCTAACCTTCTCAGCCTCTGGGATATTAAGAATCCTGAAAGCCTTTTCCAACTCTGTTAACCACAGATCAGCATCTGCGGGGTCGGCAGTCCCAAAGTACTCGGTAGCTCTGACATGACGAAGTCGCTCGAACATCTTACCGATACCTTGTCCTTCAGGCTGGGCAGGTGTCCTAGGTGCAGGCATGGGCATCTTGTCAGTTATGTGTGTCATGGCAGTCATAAACTGCCCAAACATCGTCTGAACTGCTGGGTTACCCATATCAGCTGGGTCAAACTGGGGTGGTTCAGGTGCAGGCTGTTCTAATTCTGGAACCCTTGCACCGCCTCGAGGTGCACTAGCACTAATCTCTGCCACATACTCATCATGTGGCTCAGTCATTCTTATGTATCTTCTTCTCCTGAGGAGAAGAAGATTCTATTAGATAAGGAAGAGATACTAAGGATAGACTCGGCATCCTAAGTCCTATGCCTCTGTAGACTCAGCGAACCTAGAGCTCTGATACCACTTAATTGTGGGCTCTGATCTCCAAACCACGATATAAACACGATTTAAACTTAGCGGAAGCGATTCGATTAGCAGCGGAATACCAAAAATCAGTGGAAATTAAAACTTTTTGAGATAAAGCTTTGAACCCATAAAACTTCCTTCATAAAAGGAGATAAACTGTTTACATCTCAGATAATTACTTCTTGAGTAATTATATACAACACGATACAAAATCTCAAGAACTCATAACCAAAATCGCAGACCAAAAGACTCCAAGACCTGAGAGTACAGAGGACACATAGGACTGACTCTAACTACACCACATGGCAGGCTAAATCTCCACTTGAGATTTTACTGTTGCCCCTGGTGCTACTGCTGCTGCTGCTGGGACTGGTCACCTGTAGACCTGTTCCTCCGTCCTCGACGTCCACCTAAAAAGTTGAAGTCTACGGGGTGAGACAATTTTACATAATTGTCCCAGCGAGAGTTATAACTCTCTGCCAGAAGCTTTATTATAACATCTCAAAGAATAACTTAAGCAGTAAAAGCTTCAAAGTATTCAACATCAGATATAATAGTAAGCATGAGTTCAATAGTTATGAAACATGAAGACATTTGCAATATACAGTGTAACATCAATCAATCAACTCGTAGTTATCTCTAACAGGTATACTACGCTGTGGATTATGTTTTTCAAACATTACTTTTATGGCCTGTGGAGATGAGGTTTACCACTCATACTCCAACCAATCACTGCGAAGTGCCTCGATATCATACTAGGTCATCGAAAGAGCCGGATTCTCATGACCTTCACCTTCCTCAGTCAGTAAGAGGATTACTTGTAGGACATCTCGTGCCTCTACTATAATAGCTTACCAGGGTAATCTGGTCCTTCGCTATTTTAGATTTACAGTGGCGTTCTGTACTCTCTTCGTCATCAGGAGATTTCATGTTTATCTTCCACTGATACAGATATCTGTGCTTTCTTCGTCATCAGGAGGTTTCATGTTTACCATCCACTGATACGGTATGGGATTATAGTGAAGGATTGATGGATTCACATCTACAACAAACACCTACACTAGGATGTAAGGTTCTACACATCCATATACCCCACATACTCAAAAGTATGTGATCCAGGAATTCCCTTAGGAAAACCTATTTCACCATCATTTGATCTCTGACAATGATGGATCTATGATCATGGCTCTACATTACACTTGATTAGTTAGGTACATTCAGTATTCTTTTAACATCATACATTGTTCTTCAAACAATAACATTAGCATAACAGCTATGAAAGGAGAATACTAAATGTAACAGGCCTAACTCTCATCAATCATCATTTCTCAATACATTCATCACAAGTCATCTCTAAAGCATGACCTTGATGGTATTTATGGCTCTCACAGCCCATTTAATTCATAAGTTTCCATTGACAAGGCATCAAGATATTTTACTATTCATAAAGCTAACAACATGCTTTCAATGAATATAGCATCATCATCCATACCTGGATATGATCATCTTCATATCAGAACCTGCAAGGTTAATTCAACTAATAAAAGCAATTCAAATCAAGAATTATACTTTCCACTCTTGCCATAAGAGCTAAGTTCCCTGATTCTCATCAATTAGGGTTTACTATTCATATTACATGCCATCACCCTAGAATTGGAGAATTTAACTCATAACATCATCAAGTATGAGAAACATCATCATTAGAGCTCCTAGATAAGATTAAGATTCACTAAACATCATAATTAGGGTTTCCATGATCTCACATAGGTGGATCATACCTTAATCATGCACATTCATGTGAATTGAAGGTACTTTACTTAAGTTTCCACTATAAAAGGGTACTTTCTCTCTCTTATGATACTTTCTCTCTCCTCTTACTAGTAGATGGTGATAACACCACTCTAGATCAGGTTTGGTTAAGTCCTCATTGACTAGCATGGGCCAAAACATCATTAACATGTGATTAGGGTTTTATCAGAAAAAGGTATTACTCAATTAAACCCCTCAAGGGTATTTTGGTAATTTACCTCATGATCATCATCATGGTTCAATTCATTAATCACATAGTCCCTTAATGTTCTAAGTTACCATTAGGGTTTAGGTTAGATCACCATTGAACCAATTACAACTTCCAGTGATTGAGCATAAATAACCTTGAAAACCTCCAAACGGTTTCAACCTTCAACCACCAAACGGTTTGAAACTGTTTGGGTGCGTTGACCGTTTGCTAGGTTTGACTCAAAGACCGCATGAACTCAAGGTCGTTTTCCCAAACCGTTTGGGTGCGTTGACCGTTTGGAAAGGTTGACTTTCCAAACCGTTTGAGCTTATGCGGTTTGAAACCGTTTGATCAACTTGTCTTGAGATCGATTGGTCCAAACGACCTTGAGATCGTTTGAGCCCAAACGGTCTTGAGACCGTTTGGACCCAAATGGTCTTGAGACCGTTTGGCCTCAAACAGTCTTGAGACCGTTTGGATCCAAACGGTCTTGAGACCGTTTGGTCCAAATGGGCTCAAACCGTTTGGACCTCCAACATGGTTCAAAAGTTACAAATGTTTATGGTTAAGTATGTTGAAGCCCTCAATTGGCCAAATCCATGTTAGCCACTTATAAATTGAGTCAATTAGGATGAGTCTCAATCAATTGGACACCAAATTAACCCTCAATTGAAATCCAATTAGGGTTAAGTCCATCTCAATTAGGGTTTCAAATCGGATGGTCATCAATATTCAACAATGTGAATCATTTCAAAGTTGAACCTATCAATTGACCTCCAATTGGGCCCAAACTTGGCCCAAACGGTCTTGAGATCGTTTGGATGACCTCCAAACGGTCTTGAGACCGTTTGCCCAAGAAATCATAAAAATATCAGTTGATTTGATAGGGGTTGAACCTTAATTAAGTCACAAATCAGCAATTTGATTATTTCAATAACCCATTGTAATTGGGCTCTCAATTGATCAAATTACCTTAACCGTAGACCTCCAAACGGTCTTGGGTTGACACCAAACGGTCTTGAGACCGTTTGGATGAGTTCCAAATGGTCTTGAGACCGTTCTCCCATCCAATCTTTGGACTCTAGTGAAAATTCATCAAGGTTTGATCTATTGAGTTGATCATCACATCAATACTTAATTGCAATATGATTTGGTACCTTTGGACCTTTAATTGGTCAACTATACTTGACCCCAGACCTCTAAACGGTCTTGGGTGATCCCCAAACGGTCTTGAGACCGTTTGGATGATTCCCCAAACGGTCTTGAGACCGTTTGGGCTAACCAACCCAAAATCACTAATTAACTCATTGGAATTTCAGCACTGATTTCAATTAGGGTTTGCCCTATTGATTAGCCTTCAACTCATGACTAATTTGGAATTAAGCCATAAAATTTGGTGAGTCATTAATCAACATTATTATTAACAGTAATCCCAAACGGTCAACGCTTGGTCAACCATCGTAAACGGTCTTGAGACCGTTTTCCCAAAAAGGGCAAATTAAACAGATCAAAAATCAGAACTTAATTCAATTGGATTTGCTAATTGATTTGCTTATATCTCACGATTCCTTTGGAGTTAACCCCTCAAATTTTGTGGGTAATCAGACTACATAATTAGAAACAGGATTCCCATACGGTCGTTGCTTGGTCAACTGGACCAAATGGTCTTGGAGACCGTTTGCCTCTATGTGACCCTGAAACCGTTTGCCCACCAAACGGTTGTGCAAACCGCATGGGCAATTGGTTAGGACCGTTTAGTAAAGTGGAAATCCGTGGATAAGCATAGGAATTAACGCCCTTATCTTCTACCTCAAGAACAGAAGCAGTTCTTCACGATTTTACTTGCAAGGATGCAAGGGAAGATAGGAAAGAAGAAGAACTAGCAACTATATGCATAGAAAAAGATGTATAATCAAAGCATAAGGTTTAGAGTTATAAAACCCGCCTAAAGGTTGTTCCTTGAGCTCCAAGCTTCCAAGCTCCAAGATTTAATGGCGTCTTTGGGCTCCACAGGTCGGCCAAGGTGAATTATCCAAGGAAAAGTTGGAAAGAGATGGCTAGAAAGATAGAGCTAAGTGAGCTAGCCATGAATTTGACCTTGAATCCGAGTTTCATCCATGAATTCGAGAAAAAGGAAGGATCCAAACCTACCTTGCACTCCCCTGGTCGTTCTCCTATGCTCCTGAGCTCTCCTTAGTCGGTTGAGCAAGGGGGAACCGTGAAGGGAACGAAAGAAACATTCCTTTGCTAAGTGAGGAAAAGGGCTTATATACTTGGGTGGAATTTCAACATAGGCACATAAGTTTTCCTCACTTTCAACTAAGTCCCTCCTTTTCTTCTTTGCTCGTCCCTTCTTCTTATTTCTAAGGACAACCTTCTTCTAAGGTCAAGAAATGAAGGAAAAGAGGATCAACCCATCACTAAAGCATACACATAAAAGGGCTATTATACATACACCTTGATTATTCAATCACAAAGGTGTTCTTTATTATTTGATTATTCAAATGAAGTGCCCTCTTCATCATTTCTACTCTAAATGATGAAAAAAGTTATAAAAGATATTTTATATGGTGTATTTTACAAGTTGCACCCCTCAAATTGTGTAAATTGCACTTTACTCCAATTTAGGGTTTCAAGCACAGGGATTGCTTCCACAGCTGCACCTTGGTGCTCAAGCTTGGGAAATCCCTCAAACTTTACCATAATCATTCTAATGATGTCTCAACATTAGAGGAACATCTCAACATGTGCAAATTGCAAGTTAACCCTTCTAACTGGGTAAATTGCACATAGATCCCTGTATTACAAAACAATGCTACAACTTTATATATAAAGGAGAAAAATTTGAAATATATGTTTATGAGGAACTTAATTACATGCCCAAAGTTAATCATAAGGATTTAATTACATATTTAGGCAAAACATCTAGGGTTAGTTCATAACCCAGGTCAGGGATGTTACACTCAAATTTTCAAACCATGCCCATTTTGATATATGTCTTTCTGAGAAGATAGAAGTCTCACATGGGATATAGTTAAAAAAATAGACCAAAAATCATCAATACCATATATGAATGTTTGCCCATGACTTGAGTGAGTCTAATGACGGGGAATGAACTATTGATGAGAAAAACCACCTGATATGGAAAGAGGGGTGGTAGTTAACATATTCACATTTGTGTTGATACAATGTCGACATGTTATCCATGATAGAGCCAGATCCATCTACTTAGGGAATGTAGCCACAACCATGATTATATGCAATTGTGATTGGTAGGGGACATACTATAAATACAATAGGAACCCACTTTGGACATATTATTCAATTCAACCCAATGTACCATCTATCCTTTGTAAGTTTGCATGTTACAATAATGCTCAATTCTTGGTAAGGATTTCAACATCATTTCTTATAGTTGTAAATGATGCCAATATTATTGTCATACTGAATGAGGTAGAGAGATATGCATAGTCTTGTTATAAGGTTGTCTTAAAATGTATGATATAAATCCGATGATGCTACATAACCAAAGGAGCATACACCACCATGTTCTATAATCTAGAGCTCTCAAAATAAGTTGATAATGGTTTTGTATGCCCATTTTAGGGGTGTGCTAATCTACCATCACAAATTTAAAAGAAAAATACACAATTATGACCAACTCTTATGGAGATAACTCATTATGTTGGTGTATATGTGGTGGAATTCCTAAACCCTTGATCAAAAGATTTAAAGATTGTTTTCACAAAAATTTGATTGAGTAATATAATTTAAACCTTAGATAGATTACTGCGGGGAATCATCTTGACAAATTAGACAATATTAAGTCTTTCTATAACTTTTGGGGGTCAAATTGCAAGTTTTTCTTCACAACTAGAGAATGAATTAATGAGCTCAAAAGGCATTGATATGATCGTCACATAAGCAAAACCTACCCTTGATAAGTTGAAATCCTGTTGTAACAATGCGAGATGACACGTGAAAATGTGCGGAACCACATATTACTGAAAACACGGGTTAATTAAAACCGATTGTGGAAAGCATGTATATGGGAACCTTTACATCCAGATCTTATAGAGAAACATGTTATAAAAATATTATAAGTTGTGATATATGTCCACAGCTTATCGGAACCAGTTGTACCGTCAGCACCAGAGTTCATCATCTGTTTATACATACATAACGGGCCACACACGGCCAGTAGCAGCATAGAGAAAAATTACAACAGCTATTCATCGTGAAACGTCTTCAAACACCTCCGAGGAAATGAGAGTATAGGGATGACTCTAGGACTCCACTAAAAAACCACCAAAATAGCATCATGTCCATCTCTTGCCTTCTACTACTCTTCTTGCTCCTCAGCCGCAACCTCACGACCACCACCACGTCTAGAGAGATCACCTAAAAAGGGTGTAAACCAGCGGGGTGAGACACATAGTCCCAGTGAGAAACATAACTCCCCGTTGAAACTATAAAACCTCAGAAGATTAAAGCAATAAAAGCAGGTAACTGATAAAGCATATAACAAGAGCAGTATGTTGAGTAAGACCATTATTCCCATCATTCTTACCAAGAATCCCCTATATTTGAATGTAATGTTCATATCTAAAGAGGCCTCTCTCTATTTGTTGTATATTTTATCCATTGCTTACATATGTTCATGTAATCATATTAGGTTTTCATTCATATATTGTTAGATTGATAATATTATGTAGAAATCATGTGAGTATTGACATCTTCGTCTCTACAAATTGGTCATAGTTAGTTACCTAACACCATGTCGATACCTATCTATTTATCATTATTAAATTACAGTATTCCACTTTAAGTCTAGTTAGAGGATTAGGTGGATATCATCATGATTGTTCGAGTAGAATGAGGTATTTCTGTCAGTTTGCACGATATATTAGGTACATGCCCATATGGAAAACTCATACTAGAATAAGAAAAGAAACTCATTCTAGTTCAAAGTATTCAAATAAGTTAAAATTAAAAAAAAAAGTAGCACATATTGCAGAAGCAATTGAAGCACTCAGAAGACCTGATATCCATATGCTAAATTTCAATCTTTCATCACCATATCAGTTGGCACAACTAGTTTGAGTATAAACTCGGTAGTGTTGTGCTACTGGTTGCCATCGACTATAATTGAGACAATTCAAGTGACAATGTTGACCTAAAATATTATATAGCCATGTAAGATTGGGCCTTCTCCTTAAAGTGTGCTATAGTAGAAATTAATACTAGTCACTTGTTGCATGCGCTAATTATTTTGGATAAGTGTATATAGATTTATGCACAATAGATACAACTTCGTTTGAAATCGAGTGTGACAAGGGAAAAACATTGTATGGTTTGAACTTTGATGATATTTAAGATATTATTGATGGTACAACCAATGACGTATTCAACAAGAGGATGTTGGCGTTAACAAAATGAAGTGCGCTAAGGAAACACATGCTTCATATGTGTTTTTTTGCACAATATACCAATGGTGACCGAGTGAGGTGGCTTAGGAGCCTTATATGTGATTGGCCGCAAAAATTGTTGGTAAGGCTGTCAAAATTTTATGACAACTTTTGACCGACATATTTCTAGGGTAGAAAAAGCTGACTGAATTTTCAAACCATCATACATTGAATCAACTAAGAGGTGAATCTCGGGTAGTTAAGTTTAGCTACTAGAATCCACTGAAATTCTTATATTAGAACTCAGCTTTGACGCGGATATTGTAAGCTATTTAGGGCGAGTTTGGTATGATGTAATCGGGGGTAGTTTAAGGAGTTAAAAACGTGTCAAATGTAATCATATCTTTCATACTGCTCAAACAATATATTTGATAGGATGCAACATAGATTCAACGATTTTGTTTGATCTATAGTGTATCCGGAGCGGAATACACTCAAGTAGTTTTTCATGATACAATATTTTTTTTGAAAATCTAATCCGTTGATCTTCTTAAACATCTCGTGAACAACTCATACAAAAAATTTGAGAACATTTGGATATGTATAGCTCATGTTTTGAAGACCGCAAAAATTATGCATTTCAAATTAGTTTCGCGCGTCGATCTTGTTGCCCTTGGATGAGTGACTTACACTCATCCAAATGGGCTCAAAATTTGTATGTAGCCTATTTATAGTATGAAGGTGAAGATCAACGGTTTACATTTTGCAAAAAATAGTCTCGATATACAAACACACTTGAGTGTATTCGTGCGATCCGTACACTCGAGTGTATTCTAGCCTGACTCATATTATGTATATATATATATATATATGATGTATATATATGTATATTTTTGATATTATGTATCATACCTTTAATATATATATATATATATATTATTTTGCTATATTAGTATTTTCTTATTTTTGATATTAGTATTTTCTTATTTTATTGCTATATTAGTTTTTTCTTCTAAGTTTACAAATAAATACATGTATATATTTTCTTTATTTTTATAATTTTACACTTTATTATATAATTTTAGTATTATATCTATTAATTTTGAATATTTTTATCTACATTTATAAATATTATGTTTTGATAAATATAATATTATGTTATTATTTCATTATCTTCATATATTATTTTAAATATATGGCTAATTGTATATAAGTTAATTTAGATTATATTAATTTAGCAATTTAACATATATATGTATATATAATATACATGGTATACATGGTATCATAATTAAAAAAAAAGCAATACGTCCGGCTTCGGGACGCATTGCATTGCCTCCCGAGAGAGCAATGCGTCACAGCAGGGGACACATTGGTCTGCAAATGTGCCATTTTGGACAATAAGTTCAAAAATGTGCCATTTAGGGAATAAAAATTGGGAAATGTGCCATTTAGGTTTTTTTGCCAAAAGTTTACTAATACAATAATAATATTTGTTTTCAACTGAGACAACGATCTGAACAGTTACTATCCGATTAGAAATTGAATCGGACTAGATGTCAAATATTAGATTCGTTTGAAAGCAGTGACTGCAATGCTGGTGATGACGGTGCCAGCTGCCAGCAGTTGTCTCCGAAGCAGCGACGAAGGTGTAGCATGGGCGCGATCAAGTATGCAGCTGCTGATGCGGAGACGAGGAAGTACGAACATCAGAACATGCAGTGCTTAACATAGCCCATGGACACGGCGTGAGAAGGATCACACCAGGTAGAACGAGAATCTGAGAGAAGCAGCAGCGCGCCCTGAAGCGCGTGAGTCGAGAAGGAGAACGAACGCTATTTACAATCTCCAATTCCGAGGGAAGAGCAAGGGGGAAGCAACCGGTGTGCATCATACGGACGAACAGGAAGAAGGAAGTAGAGTCATTGAAGAGACGGACTGACTAGGACTTGGGGTTTCCGACTGGGAGAAGGAAGCAAAGCAGTGTTCGGAGTGTTCGAAATTCCAATGCTTATAAAAGTGGGACATTGGTCCATGAAGTTCTTGTACACTGAAATTCTCCATCGGAAAGATGACCTCGTTAGAGAGCGTGGACGTCGTTGAAGAAATCTTCTCCTACCTCCCAGCAAAGCAGATCTACAAACTCCGTGCCACTAACAGGGTATTCAGAGACGCATGTAATAACAGTTCCTTCTATCATATCCAATCCAAACGGCACGGGGTAATGATCGACGGGCTATTTTTCCAAGGATGGACTGATTCAGATCTGTTCTTTCCAGACCCTGCTACGGCAGGCATACCGATGGAATCTTCATCATTCTTCAAAGGATGCAACAATGGCAAAAAGATAATTGCTTCTGGTCATGGGATTGTTTTATGCGAATTTGAAACTCGCTATGGCGTGCCTACGCCTCTTCCATCTCACCTAGTGCCGCGGGAAGGTGAATATGGGTTGTGCGTGTGCAATCCTGTGACAGTGGAAGTGGTGCTCATCCCACATCCCCTCGGAGGCGTCCGCGCTTTGCTCTCAGGCCCCAGTTCTGCAGGTGCGGTGATAATGTCCGATGACCCAGGTAGCTGCGAATACCGGATCGTTTGCCTGACACATAGTAGTAACTGGGAACCGTATATTATGCTAAGGATCTACAATTCCTCGTCAAGATCATGGACTGAGGCGAAGAAAGTGTACAGTGAGAGTAGGGACCTCCAGCTGAACCGTGCTATAGAGTTCAATGGCCACATCTACGTCGCCTCAAACTGCTTCAACTACATTTCCAAGAAGCCCTACATCGTCAAGATCGATCCAGAGAGCGGGACCTCGAAGATTCACCCACTACCACATGGAATAACCTGGGATCCAGATTCAGACGACGAGTTTGGGATTGCTCAGTGGGGCGAGGTGAAGAGGTCGTTGTGCCTCATCCACTGGTGTGACGCGGAGAAGAGCTTCTCCCTGTGGGAGCTTACCGACCAGGCTACGTGGGAATGGAGAAAGTGTCATCACGAGCTTTTGGGTATGGAAAAATTGCGGTGGTGCCGGCGTAACCAGCCAATGGCGCCGTTTACAATCATCAACGGGACGACGCTGGTGTTTATGATCGGCGACACTGTATATCTACGTGATCTACTATCAGGGTACTCGAGAGAGTTTAAAGGGGAGCAAGGCAACTCCGCAACTATCCATGCATACACAAATACTTTCTTCCCAGGCACGTAGCTTGTAGGGGACAAATCACAACTGTTTGGTCAATATTGTACATTTAGCTCGATCAATGCCGGTTTTGTTGTGCCGTAGCCAATCAAAGATTTTATGATGTAACAATTTCTCATGTTTGTCACCTATTGGAGGAGTGTAATCCGGCAATACAATCAATTGTTCAAACAAATGTTATGTGTACCTTTTGTTTATATGCATAACAACATAATTGAATATACTGCGTTACATACGGTGTTCATTATTAATGACATATTCTCTTTAAATCAAACCCCAACAAATCTATCAGACACCAATTAAATATCACATCACATTAAAACAGCGTTACATTTAGCTCGATCAATGCCGGTTTTGTTGTGCCGTAGCCACTCAACGATTTTTTGATGTAACAATTTCTCATGTTTGTAACCTATTGGAGGCGTGCAATCCGGCAATATAATCAATTGTTCAATCAAATGCTATGTGTACCTTTTCTTTATATTAATAACAACATAATTGAATATACTGCATTACATGAACGTCTCCCATTAAACTACATTTTATGTTTACGCCATACGGCATACGGTGTTCATTATTAACGACATATGTTCTTTAAATTAAACCCCAACAAATCTAGCGGACACCAATCATATATCATATGACATTAAAATAGCGGTTCCTTTTTTACCGTTTTGGTTAAAAACCAATTGTCACTAGTGAACGCATACTTATATACGTGATACATTCACCATCGTCAACGTATGAAGGGTCATTAAACTGCAAATTCAAAACCGAGGAAAACTAAAAGAACTTTATGGTTATACATTCCAAGTTACATCCAGGTACATGTACAAAAGCAAAACACCTTAATATAAACACCTCTAAGGAAACAGAGATTACATGGACGCTTCTATATTATGCTACAATTATTTACGAATTTTCAAACTCGGCCTCTTTACTTGATGAGATAATAACAAATAATATTAAAGAATTTTGCATAAGAATGTGAAAGTCCCATTGAGTGGATGGCACCCCCACTTTAAATGGATTACACGCATAGGAAAATAATTGAAAGTATTGCACTTGCATCCATTCTTTGTTATTTGACAATGAAAGTAATATGGAAGTACAAATGTAACAAAAGAACAAGCTTAAATACAACTAATGTATATAATTTTATAAATAAGGTTTATAACAAGCCAATATGGAAATTGTAAAGCAAAAAAAAATTACAAACTAATTGTATCTGAATTAATAGATGCATGTATCATGTATTATCCATGTATGATCTCCAGTGAGTATACAAAGTATCATATGCAAATGCAACTTGGCAGAAGAGTTATTTTCTTAACCGATTGATTAACTTATCATTTCCTTACTACTTGGCTAGTACCTACCATGTTAATAAGTAACTGGAACAAGTTTAAGTATTCCACCCTAAGGTTTTAGGGTTATTAGTACTATCATAATTGCACACAACTATAAGGGCACAACAACCTACGACTTACATAAGATCTCTCTCTACTCCCTAAGCTAGGTAAACATGTTATTGAGCTTTAAACATCCCAAAATTGAAGGACTCTAAGAAATTTTGTTTAACACCACAACCTCCAAAGGTAAATCATACTTAGACAACTGAAGAAAAGCTACGAGTTGTTCCCCACTATGTGTGATCTCACACTTAGCTAGGTATTATTTGTGAAGTTGTAGACTACTCCACTACGTGCGGCTCCATGGTTTCCCACGATAACCTCCCTACTGTTTATCTTGACCTATCATGACTAGATTTGCTCTAAAAATGGCTCTCTATGTGTTTATTTGATGCAACTTGCATATATTTGAGGTTTTGGCCTAACTTATCATCATAATGATTTAACTTCAAAATCAGTAACCTAACTTGTGAATTGTACTCTATTGAACCAATATCTAGTGCTAATATAGTAGGTTTACCATATATGGCCTCAAGTACTTACTTTGTGCAATAATATGTACATGTGACTTATCTTATGTACTAAACCATGCTGACACTCATATATCATGCCCTGATACTTCAAATCAGAAATTTCTGTCATGATTGTGACGCTTGACACGATTAAACTATGTGTGTAAAATGCAAGTGTTCATGTCATGTAATCTAGGCCTATGAGGCTCGAGAGTCGTACTCAGGGAAACGTTCACAAAAGACTACTACTTATTGAGATCAAATCATTTAGACCTAGAAAAGAGTTGATAGATTGTTTATTAAATAAGAGAAAGATTAAAGACATAAATTATGGTGGTGGTTATCAGAAATAGATGGATTGCTCAGGAATTGTGGTTTCACTATGGCATTCATTGTATTCAGATTCCATTTCATTAATAATTATTCACTCTTTACTCTGGTCTAAAGACCCATAGAAAGCATTACTCACTCGCGCAACGTAATGCACTACCTATACTAAAAGAAACCCCACTTTCTTATAGTTTAGGAATTAGTTAGGTGTATTAATAAAATCTCTAGGTTACTCTTTTATAGTCATAAGCCTTCTCCCAAAGTGTGGTATGGGATATGTGGATCTATTATTTATTCAACTCCTATGTATGAGTTCCTGTTATTTCTTTTAACGTGTGCCACAAGGACCTATTTACAAAATAATAGTCTCATGGGCCTCACTTGGGCCACGGGTTGCACCCATGCCACAAGGTGGATGGTTTTATTATTCTATCAATAATGAAATTAGGGAATTTAGTTATCAATTCAAGCCTTATCTTTATATATTTCAAATTCACCAAAATTTGAGGATATTACATTCACCCTTCCTTAAAAGGAATTTCCCCCCAAAATTCACATGTAGTAAGGTCCATGTGAAAGATAACTCAACTTAGTCTTCAAACTTTAGGGTTAGCAACCATACTTAGATATCTTTAACATATTTTATTGATTTGAAATTCCTCACATTATTACTGAGATTGGTACCTAAATTCAGTTCAAGGTATATCTACATCCTTAGTATTTACATGATATCATCTCTTGGTAATTACATTTTCATTTTTTGATTATAATTTCAAAGGGTGACTATCTTTTCACCTAGGTTTCCAACCTATTATTCATATATATATATATATATATATATATATATATATATATATATATATATATATATATATATATATATATATATATATATAACACCTCAAAAACCTAGATTATGTCATTAAACTCAACTTAGGGTATTCATTCTCATATATCAATTGTTAATCATAACATGTATCTACCCAATCTCTCTCCCTCATAAAAGATAAAATAAGCGTTTGACTATTGCCCAAATACAAATTTCACTCCATTCCAAGAGTAGATATGGTGTATCCATATATTATCTTTAAATGTGACATTTATAGTACAACATATATGGTGCCAAGAGGGGGACGAGGGGGGAGAAGCGGTTACAGGCATGGCGAGAGGGGCCATGACCAAGGAGAGGAAGGTCGTTATTTTGGGGGAAGAAGGGGGGATATAGATCCAAAGGGTGGTAGGTGGAAGGATCCAGATAAGGCGACAAGATTGAGGGGCGATGAAGGAGTTAGGGTTTTGGTGCCGATGGTAGGCATCGACTTCCAATTCACAAGGATGTGGAGGTCATATAGCGACAAACATTATGACTCAGAAACGATTGTCCCCGATACGAGGAGCAATGACCAGATGGAAAAAAACAAATCCCTAGACACGTAGAGTCATTTAGAAGTCGAGGGAGCTAAGGATACATCAATAACATAGGGAGGCCTACACCATCATTCAAGGCGGTTGTAGGAGGCCATACTATATAATCTATCAATAAATCAGACCATAATATATTTTTCTTGGAAAGATTGTACGAGGATCAACTGGAAGTTAACATTATGGAGCTAACACAAGTGGAGGGGAGCCCCACAATCCTCATAGATCCAGAAGCAGAAGATAATCTAGCAAGACTGTGGATGTATGATGTCGTCATCCAACTGTTGGGAGTGGATGTAGGGTTCATGATAATGAGGGATAGAATAAAACTCCTTTAGAACCCTTAGGGAAGATGGCCTAATGTGTAAAGAGTGGGACCCAAAAGGGAATCCATTCTAATGATACAATACAAGAGCCATGTAATAATAAAGTAGTGGAAACAAAACTATTACAAAGTTACATGATCATTCAAATATAATTGTTCCTCACCATAGAAGGTGGCATGAAAAAATAAAAAGGTATACATATAAGGTGATGTAGAGGGAAACTCAGCCATTTCAAGCTATCCTTAGGTCAAAATTTCGTATATAGTCTTCCTATATCCTTGTAGGTAATGTACCTACAGCTGGGTGGAAGGGAACATTACCCAGAACATGGGAAACAAAGTATAGGTAATCAAAGGTTGCATATGTACATGTATAAAACACTTTAGGCATTATAAAGGGTTATAAGTGCAAAAGAGATGTTCCCACAAGAAGGGGGTATTTGCAATTAGGTAAGTTCAAGAGAATTATAACAAGAGAAATGAGGCATATTAAAATTCAGTTTTAAGAATAAGAATAAAAGTGTCGTGCCATAATAGTCATCCATAATTTTAACTTAAAACAATCAACCTTTATGTGCATAACAATGTAGACTATATATACCTAAAATAGGGCCATGATATCATAGCCTAAAAGAAATAAGGGTGGAAACTGTTGGATCAATGGGATCTAGAGGGGAGGGGTAAATAGAGCTACACACACTTCACAAAACCAATTAGAACACCAATTTAAACTTAGTGTAGAAACTAAACCAAATAGCAATTTGATGTCCTAATTTAGCATTCAAAGCAAGGATAAGAGACAAGGAATTGTAAGCACTTGGACATGTGGTTTAGAGTGGTTCCATGTCCTAAACTTAGGAACAATGTCAGTCCACTACCTAGAGTTGGTTAGACTCTAGGATTTGCAACTTGGTTCTCTTATATATCACAATAAGATTACAAGATACATCAACCACACAACCAAGGACTTAGATTCTCAAGCTAAGATCTTCTACCTTACCAAGGACTTACCCACTTTGCAAGTAGTCTTCAACCTTCTTCAAAGGACTTACCCACTCTTGCTCTAGTCTTCAGCCTTGCAGGATTTACCCATCTTACTTGAGCTTTGCCTTGCACCTCTCCTTCTCTTGAAGAGCTTTTCCACATTTATCCTTCACTAGGAGATCTGGAGCAGCTGGCTTTCTTCACTCTTGAAGACCAGCAACCATCTTCACCTTCACTCGGGGAAGAGCAGCAACAACTTCTCTTTCACTTGGAGAAGCAGCTTCAATAAATCTTCAAAGGGAATATGTGGTAGGAAGGGAGAAATGAGAGCTTTACATCATACAAGGGATAGCTCTCATACACAAGGACCTAACTCACTCATAGCTCATGAATTTATCTTGAAGGTAGAGAGAGAAAGGGGCTCAAGGACTTGGAACACTCTCAACTATGCTAGCACCAAGTTTGCAATGGAAGAGTAGCTTGGAATGAACTCCAAGGGGGTCTATTTATAGTTGAGGGTGCCCCTTTAAGTTGTGGGACACTTGGATGCAAAAATAGCCATTTTTTGTTCAAGGAAACGACTCTATTTGTGCCCAAAATACTCACCAACGATCAAATCACTTTTTCCTGCAAATTCCGTACAGTGCAATCGGTCGAGTTTCAATAGGGGTAACTCGACCGATCAAGTAAAATACAAAACCGATATTCAAATGATCGGTCGAGTTTGTCCTGACAAAACTCGACCGACCATTGAAACTCAAAATGGTCAGTTACCTGATCGGTCGAGTTTTGTGCAAGCACAACTTGACCGATGCAATCTTTAGAAAATCGACCAAGGATGATCGGTCGAGTTTCAAGCTAGGGAAACTCGACCGATCAAGTGCTTGTAATTAATTTTCTAATTTGCATTTAAAGTGATTAGAACTTGGTGAATTTTGTCCCAAACATTTTTCTCTTCTAAGTTACAAGTCAATTCATCATTACAAGTGATTACATAGATGTTCTAAGGTCGTTTACATAGAAATCCCAAAACGCACACTTGTAGCTATTTTGACTTGAACTTGACCCATTCTAGGGATTTGGATTTTAGATCCTTCTCATGTACCTAATGCCTACAAACAATCTTAAACACACATATTAGATACATATGAGTGGAATGGTTAAGTCATTATTAAAATATAGGTAATGTATAACCTCTAGGTTGACATTCTCCCCCCTTTTTGACAATGACAAACCATTCCTCAAGCATATTGAAAAGGATATGAAAGTTATACCTTTGCCTTGTGAATTAGGGGGATTCATGATACGAACAATTGTGAATTGCTCCCCCTCAAACTATGCTTCCTCTAACCTGCATTGTTAGTTTCTCTACACATATCAATACCAATATCCAAGTAATGTGTAGTCCTTTTAAAGTTCACATAAAGAACAGTGAATTTGAACAAGAAAAGGATCTCACAAGAAAACACCATATTCTATCAAAGAGAAAGCAATATGATTGAGTTTCAAGACTGATCTATCACTTGAAATATCTCTCCCCCTTTTGACATTATCAAAAAGATAGGGGGTGTAGAGGAGAAATAACTAGGTCTTCTCCAAAACTCAACCAAAACATATATGCAAGGCAGTAAGCAGCGATTGATAGCATATAGCACACAACCACAGAGGAGAACACACAATCCAAGTCATAATCAAAATATAGCTCAAGATAGCCCCAACACATAAGATAAAATAGAGTAAATAGCCAAAGTGCATATCTAGCATATTACAACTCAGATACAGGTTCTCATGAAAGCAAATACAACCAAAAAGCGAGAAAACAGAAATAAGAAAATAGTACAACTCAGAATAATGTGCCAGGATGTTTCTTATACAAAAGAGTCTATAAAGATGTATATGATTGACATGCTAGACTATAAGCTAAGAAACCACCTAAACATATAAGCTATCTATATCTACGGTATCATCATCCTCGCCAGGGTTGTAGTCCTCATCCCCATCTGAAGGCAGAGCAGTAGTGCCAGCATTAGATCCAGCACCATCACCACCATCGTCAGAAGCGTCCTCGCCATCACCTTCCTCAACATTAGCATCATCATCCTCGGCCTGGTCTGGCATCTCCTCATCATCAGGAGGGCCAAAGGAACGACCGGGCCAGTGGGCATTCTTCTCAGCCCACAACATACCAAGAGCAAGAAGCTCCTTGGCCTATGGGAAGGACGGAGCAGAGTCTCCCAAGGAGGTGAGCAGAGTGGCCAGGGGACCAGCAGGTAACGGTAGGAACGCAGGGGCAGAACTATCAGCAGCAAACGGTGGCGGAGCGGCAGCGGAAGGCTCGGGAGCAGGGTAGTAATGCTCGTATGCATAAGAAGCATAAGCACTACCTGGGTATGGCTGGTAGGTGGGGTAGGGTGAAGCACATGATAGGTTCATGGTAGACATGATTGAACATAGATCCTGGTGCAGGTGTTCCTAAACCTGTCGGTTGTACGCCTGTTCATGCATCATATATCCCAGGAGGGTTTCATTGGATGCATGGAAGGATACACGGCTGGGTTGAGGATGTGATTGCAGAGGTGGAGTACGGGTGGAGGAGGATGGGGCAGTAGAGGCAGAGGCAGAAGAAGAAGCACCAGAGGTAGGAGAAAACACAGGGACAACCTTCTGAAGAGTGGTCTCACTAATACAAACACCTTTTCTAGCAACCAGGTAATGGAAGTCAGAAAAGAGGGATTTATCAGTGGCGAACTGGAAAAAACCACAGATCAGGGCTGGGTAGGGAGGGTGGGTGCCTTTGGTGTTCTTGCCAGTGTCAAAACAGGTCATGTGGTGTAAGATAAATCTGGCCCATTTGACACCTATATTGTTTAACAAACAATACATAATGACCGCGATGTTTTCTGCAATGTCCGTTTGATTTCTCTTAGGATGGATATTACAGTTAATCACCAAGGCTAGTATGCGCCTCCGAAGGTCAAGAGAGGATGAAGGAAGGGTAGACTTCTTCTTGTAGGCCACGTCGGGTTTCTTTAAAAACCTATGAATGTCCGGTAGCGTCAATTCATGGTGTTTATAAAAACCTTCCGGGTCAAGAAGATCGAAATACTGTCCATAGTCCTTACGCCAAGTGTCATTTTCCTCGTCTCCAGCAAAAAAGACGTTTAATGTATCCTTGGAGATTTGGAAGCGACAACCGACGATCATCGAGTTAAGAACTACTTCAGTATTTGGCGGGGGAACAAACGTATCGTAGTTCCAATGCAAGTTTGAATAGAACTCATGTACTGCCTTAGTGCTAGACATGTGATTGTTAAAGCAGTCATGTTCGATCGCAAGGGCGGATAGGTGATGGTTGGCAAGAAGCCTCGAAACAGAGGTAATAACCACTTGAAAACAATTTGGGTCAAGCAAGGGGCGAAACGGAAAAGGAGATTGGGGAAGAAGATCTTTGTACCGATTTACCGCCTCAAGAGACACAAAGGAGGTGCTATCAAAAGGTATTAAGCAATTAGTCAAGGAAGAGGCTTGAGCAATGTCGGGAGCAGCACATTTTCGTCTATGGGAAGCTATGGAAATGAAAACAGAAAGAAAAATGTGCACACGAGCAAAAGCAAACCTCAAATGCCGAAGAAACACCACCACGAGCGCCCGGGGAGGTCAAGAACGGGGTTGCTAGGTCGCCCTAGGGTTAGGAATGGGAGGTGTAGGGCTGGGTGTGAGAGCTCAGGGCTTAGAGGCAAGGAATCAGTCGGCTATTTTCTAGTAGCAAGGGAAAATAGTCGATCGATCCTAACTTTTAAGTTGGCTCAGCCCGCGGATCGGTCGAGTTCTGAGGGTGGTAAACTAGACCGAACGGTCCACTGAAGAACTGCTCTCGGCTCCTGATCGGTTGAGTTTTCCAGGGTGGAAACTCGACCGAAGGTCAACCTGACCTAACAGTCACATTGTTAGATTCTAGCCATATACATGCCGATTAAATTCATTTTTTCATTCTATTATTTATAATTAACATAGTTAGGCACATTTAGCTCATCATTGGGCACTATTTAGCGATAAATCATAAAATTCGATAAAAACCCAAAAATAAGCAAAAACTAAGCATGTTGACAGGCAAAATAGGCACAAATAAGCATATATAGGCAAAACAAGGTGAAGATAGACATGAGCAAGCATATAGGAAAGAGACCACTAGCTAGATCACATGGCAAGATCATTCAAATCAACAATAAGCAGTTTAGATCGAATAAAATTAAATTGATCTCTAGCAAGAGCTTTTGTAAAGATCTCCGCCAACTGATTTTCTGTGTCCACATGTGTGATATAGATATCTTTCTTGGTAATGTGGTCACAAAGGAAATGATGATGAACCTCTATATGCTTGGCTCTACTATGCAATATAGGATTGTAAGATAGATTAATTGCACTAGTATTGTCACAAAAGATAGGAGAAGCATCAAAAAATATGTTGAAGTCTTGGAGCATTTTTTTCATCCATAGGACCTGTGCACAACAACTCCCGGCTGCAATGAATTCAACTTCGATAGTTGATAATGCCATTGTACTTTGTTTCTTGGAGAACCAAGACACTAAGCATGGTCCTAGAAGGAAGCAAGTGCCACTTGTGCATTTTCTATCAACCAAACACCCTACGTAATCTACATCACTATATGCTCTAAGAGTAAAATCCCTTGATTTAGGATACCATAGTCCAAAATTTTGGGTTTTGGCTAAGTACCTCAAAATCCTCTTAACAGCAATAAGATGCGACTTCTTAGGGCTAGATTGAAAGCAAGCGCACAAGCCAACACTAAACATAATATCAGGTCTAGAGGCAGTTAAATAAAGTAAACTTCCAATCATACCTCTATAGAGATTCTCATCTACCTTTTCACCTTCTTCATCTTTGTCAAGTTTGGCGGTGTTTGACATGGGTGTAACCATCGACTTCATGTTCTCCATCCCAAAGCATTTGAGTAGTTCACTTGTGTACTTGCCTTGGTTGATGAAGTTTCCTTCTTTTGTTTGCTTGATTTGAAAGTCGAGGAAGAAGGTCAACTCACCCATCATGCTCATTTCAAACTCACTATGCATAAGAGAACTAAACTCCTTGCAAAGATCAAGATCAGTCCCGCCAAAAATGATATCATCAACATATATTTGAATAATTAGAAAATGGTTAGAAGTGTGTTTTAGAAATAAGGTAGAATCAACTTTGCCCATGACATACCCGTTATCTAACAAAAAGTTCTTTAGTTTCTCATACCAAGCTCTAGGTGCTTGTTTGAGTCCATAGAGAGCTTTTTGCAACAAATAAACATGATTGGGTAACTTGTCATTTTCAAAGCCCGGAGGTTGAGCAACAAATACTTCCTCCTCGATTGTACCATTCAAAAATGCACTTTTAACGTCCATTTGATATAACAAGAAATTTTTGTAACTAGCAAAGGCAAGTAACATACGAATAGATTCTAATCTAGCAACAGGAGCAAAAGTTTCATCAAAGTCAATACCTTCCTGTTGGTTGTAACCTTGTGCTACTAACCTTGCTTTGTTTCTTACCACTTTTCCTTGCTCATCTAGCTTGTTGCGGTAGACCCATTTGGTGCCAATGATTTTTCTATCACTTGGTCTTGACACTAAGGTCCACACACGATTCTTCTCGAATTGCTCTAGCTCTTCTTGCATGGCAAGGATCCACTCATCATCACCAAGGGCTTCTTTAATGTTCTTTGGCTCTAGTTGGGAGATGAAGGCACTATCTACTTGTTCTTTGTTGTGAGCAGCTCGTGTCCTTACTCTCTCGAACGGGTTGCCAATGATCAACTCCTTGGGATGATTCTTTGCAAAGCGGGGAGTGGGATCCTTCTTTTCTTCTTCTTCTTCTATCACCTGCTTACCTTTGTTTTTGATGTTGAGGTCTTTTAAGATGGGAATCAAATCATCTGCAACATCGTCATTAACAACATGCTTGCCAACAACAAGGTTAGCTTTAAAAAACTTAATATTGATGGATTCTTCAATTTTAGACAATTCATTGTTGAATACTCTATATGCCCTGCTAGTAGTGCTATAGCCAAGGAAGAAAGCCTCATAGGATTTCAGATCAAACTTGCCAAGAGAATCCTTCGTGTTTAAAACAAAGCAAGGACATTCGAAAACATGAAAGAAATCTATAGACGGCTTCCTACCACGCCATAATTCATAGGGGGTTTTCTTTAAAGAGGGATGTGTGAAAACTTGGTTTTGCACAAAGCATGACGTGCTAACGGCTTCAGCCCAAAACTTCTTAGGAGTGTCATACTCAAGAAGCATGGTCCTAGCCATCTCTTGTAGTGACATATTCTTCCTCTCTACAACCCCATTTTGATGAGGCGTACGAGGAGAAGAGAAATTGTGCGAATAACCATATTTTTCACAAAAATGCTCAAAAAGATCATTTTCAAATTCTCCCCCATGATCACTACGGATAGAAACAATTCGGCAAGATGCTTCATTTTCAACCCGTTTACAAAATCTTGAGAAAACATGAAGAGTATCACTTTTAGAAACGAGAAAAAAGGTCCAAGTATATCGAGAGAAATCATCAACAATAACAAGACAATACTTGGAACCACGAAGCGTTTGCGTTCTCATTGGTCCGAATAGATCAATATGAAGAAGTTCAAGAATTCTCTTGGTACTCATGACTCCTTTGGATTTGAAGGAGGATTTGGTTTGTTTCCCTTGTGTACAAGGTTGGCATTCCTCATCTTATCAAAGTCCAATTTAGGAAGTCCTCATACCAAGTCCTTTTTGTTCAACTTCTTCATTTGATGCAAATTCACATGACCTAAACGATGATGCCAAAGAGAAAGATCATTTTTATCCACTACCAAGCATCTATTTAGTATGGGCTTAAGAGCATCAAGAACAATAACAAAAGATTACCATTTCTAGTTCCCTTATATATAACATTGTAGGAGAGGGAATCCAGAAGCAATCATTCTAAAGAAGTAAACAACACAAGATATCCATTGTCACAAAGTTGACTAACACTAATTAAATTGTGATGTAGGCCATAAAAAAGCAACACATTCTTAATACAAAGCTCATTGCCTACATCACCCTCACCTATGACCTTACCCTTCTTGTTGTCCCCGAAGGTTACTGATCCTCCTTTCTTTTTCACAAACTTGTTGAAATGGCTGATTTCTCCAGTCATATGCTTACAACAACCACTATCAACAATCCATCTCTTTTTAACTGGCAAGAAAGAAGGATGTCGGAACCCAACTCAAACTTTGGGATCCGGGGTTAGCTTGGGGACCCATTTCATCTTTGGGTTGGTCCCCTTAGGCTTGTAAGGACAATAAATGGAGTAGTGGTCATCACATTGATAATGAACACAAACCATAGGGTTCTTAGAGTTGGAAGTATCTCCATGGAAAATAGGAGGTTCCACACTCTTCTTCTTACCCTTGTTCTTGCTCTTTTTCTTACCTTTGGGAGCCGTCCCATCATATCCCAAACCACTAGTACCAACATGTTTGGTAGAGTGTTCTAGGACATCATTGAGGGATTTCTTTCCTGAGAGAAACCTTTGCAAAGTAGATCTTAACTTGGCATTATCATCACTAAGATTTATAACAGTAGTAGAAAGACTAGCAAGATCATCTCTAACATGCAAAAGGTTGGCCTCATGACAGAGGGCATTAGTAAGAAGGGAATCCTTTTCTAAAGTTAAGCTAGCAACTTCATTTCTTGGCAAAATAGGCTTGAAGATAAATCATTAACTTGAGCAAGCAACTTGGCATTTTTAGTTTTAATCACAACAATCTCTCTTTGATAAGCATAGACTTCATGTCTCCTAGCATCATCAATAAGTTTGAGTTCCAAATTTTCAATTTTAAGAACCTCAAGCTCATCTAGGCACTTTTGGTTTTCCATCTTAAGATTTTCAATATTTTTAAGATATACACCATTCTCAACCTCTACTCCATTGTATTGAAGTTCAAGGTCAAGAAATTGCCCTTGCAAGGAATCTATGCTCTCAAGATGCAATTTTTCATTTTTATCAAGAATATCAATTTTAGCATAAAGATCATCAAATATCTTGCCTAACCTTTTCCTCTTAGATTTGCACTTAGCAAAAGATGATTGGCATTCATTTAGCATATCAATGATAGTTTCTTTAGGAAGCTCTAGCAAATTTACTTCACTTACCTTACTTACCTCACTTACCTCACATACATCTTCACTAGTAGAGGCCATGAGAGCTAGATGACATTCTCCATCTTCGGAGCTTGAAGAAGACTCCTCCCACGCTGCATGAGCTGCATCTTTGGATCTTCTCTCCTTCTTGTCTTTCCTCTTGTACTTGGCTTCTCTCTTGTACTTGTCGTCTTTCTTGTGGCTGCTCTTGTGATGACTTTTCTTGGCCTTTAGGCAGTCACTCTTGTAGTGACCTTTTTGACCACACTCATAGCATCTTGGAGTTGAAGAGGAGGGCTTGCTCTTGAAGTGTTTCCCCTTTGAGTAGTTTTCTTCATGCTCATTGGAACCTTCATCTTCACTTGAGGAAGGGTTGGGAGACTTCAAGGCGAGTTGTTGTTGCCGAACCATTTCTTCAATTTGTGCTTTGAAGGCCGTGTCCTTTATCTTCTTAGACTCGTTTTCTTCTCTTTTCTCTTCCTCTTCTTATTTGTCAAGCCTAGGTTCATGGGCTTGGAGGTTACCAACCAGCTCCTTGGTTGACAACTCACTTATCTTGTACACCTCTTCAATTGAAGTAACCTTAGGCTCCCATCTCTTAGGAAGAAATCTCAAGATCTTGGCGTTGATAGTACCTCTATCTATTACACTCCCAAGGGCTGCCAAGCTATTCAAGATGACATTTATCCTAGTGTACATATCAACCATTCTCTCATTCTTCCCCATCTTGAAGTTCTCTAGAAGACCACCAAGCATGTAGACTTTGGCCTCCTTTACTTGCTCGGTTCCTTCATAGGTGACACACAATTTGTGCCATATCTCATGTGTCGTGTCCTAAGAAGATATCCGGTTGAACTCAGATGGAGTAAGAGCAGCGTAGATGATGCTCACACCTTTGGCGTTGAGTTGAGCACGCTTCATTTCAGCTTCAGTCCATGTGGTGATGTCCCATTTTGGATCTTCATATTTGAGGTGGACAATATTCCACATTTCATAGCTCACACCTTGGAGGTAGAATTGCATTCTCCTCTTCCAATATAGAAAGTTTGTGTCGTCGAAGACTGGAGGTCTCATGGAGAAGCTTCCTTCAAGGTTGAGTGAACCAAGAGCCGAATCACCCATCTTCTCCTACTTGTTGAAGTAGCTTGGAGAAGAACTGCTCTGATACGACTTGTTGGATCAATGGGCTCTAGAGGGGGGGTGAATAGAGCTACACACACTTCACAAAACCAATTAGACCACCAATTTAAACTTAGTGCAAAAACTAAACCAAACAACAATTTGATGTCCTAATTTAACATTCAAAGCAAGGATAAGAGACAAGGAATTGCAAGCACTTAGACAGATGGTTTAGAATGGTTCCACATCCTAAACTTAGGAACAATGTCAATCCATTACCTAGAGTTGGTTAGACTCTAGGATTTGCAACTTGGTTCTCTTATATATCACAATAATATTACAAGATACATCAACCACACAACCAAGGACTTAGATTCTCAAGCTAAGATCTTCTACCTTACCAAGGACTTACCCACTTTGCAAGTAGTCTTCAGCCTTCTTCAAAGGACTTACCCACTCTTGCTCTAGTCTTCAGCCTTGCAGGATTTACCCATCTTACATGAGCTTTGCCTTGCACCTCTCCTTCTCTTGAAGAGCTTTTCCATGTTTCTCCTGCACTAGGAGATCTGGAGCAGCTGCCTTTCTTCACTCTTAAAGACCAGCAACCATCTTCACCTTCACTCGGGGAAGAGCAGTAGCAAATTCTCTTTCACTTGGAGAAGCAGCTTCAATCAATCTTCAAAGGGAATATGTGGTAGGAAGGGAGAAATGAGAGTTTTACATCATACAAGGGATAGCTATCATACACAAGGACCTAACTCACTCATAGCTCACAAATTTATCTTGAAGGTAGAGAGAGAAAGGGGCTCAAGGGCTTGGAACACTCTCCACTATGCTAGCACCAAGTTTGCAATGGAAGAGTAGCTTGGAATGAACTCCAAGGGGGTCTATTTATAGTTGAGGGTGTCCCTTTAAGTTGTGGGACACTTGGATGCAAAAATAGCCATTTTTTGTTCAAGGAAATGACTTTATTTTTGCTCAAAATACTCACCAACGACCACATCACTTTTTCCTGCAAATTCTGTACAGTGCAATCGGTCGAGTTTCAATAGGGGTAACTCGACCGATCAAGTAAAAGACAAAATCAATATTCAAATGATCGGTTGAGTTTGTCCTGACAAAACTCGACTGACTATTTAAACTCAAAATGGTCAGTTACCTAATCGGTCGAGTTCTGTGCAAGCACAACTCGACCGATGCAATCTTCAGAAAATTGACCAAGGATGATCGGTCAAGTTTCAAGCTAGGGAAACTCGACCGACCAAGTGCCTATAATCAATTTTCTAATTTGCATTTAAAGTGATTAGCACTTGGTGAATTTTGTCCCAAACATTTTTCTCTTCTAAGTTACAAGTCAATTCATCATTACAAGTGATTACATAGATGTTCTAAGGTCATTTACATAGAAATCCCAAAATGCACACTTGTAGCTATTTTGACTTGAACTTGACCCATTCTAGGGCTTTGGATTTTAGATCCTTCTCATGTACCTAATGCTAGCAAACAATCTTAAACACACATATTAGATACATATGAGTGGAATGGTTAAGTCACTATCAAAATATAGGTAATGTATAACCTCTAGGTCAATAGAAATGCACACCCCGAGCAGAATACACACAACCTATATAAATATGCTTGTACATAGTATTACTATTCTAGATATTCTAGTCAAATATGTAGCATGCATAAATAGAGTGGCAAGACTAGCATTATTATCTATTTTTCATAAAAGGCAATCCAAGCAGGAGGATTCCAAGAAACCATATGAATATGATAGTTTAATAATCACATGAATATAATAAATTCAGATCAGGAGCTACAACTATCCAAGGATTTAGATTTCCAAATGAATTAACAGTTTTAGAGATGACTCATTAAAATGAATGTATATATCAAATAATTCCCAAATTAAGGTAGAGGATGTAAATACATGGTCATCAAATCTAATGATTACCCAATAGATATATGTGGTCCCCACAGTCGAGTATTCATCCTAAAAACACATTAGGTATGTTAGTCAAACCAAAGCAATCATGTGTATAATTCTTATTATAGATTTTCCTGTTGTTCTTATCCTACACCCAATCACCTAATGACATATTAGGGTTTGAGTCTTATATATGATTCATTAGATATTTTTATTAGTTATAATATCCATCTTTAAACATACATATGTCTAAATATTTGTAGGTTAAGCATAGGTGTTTCAGAGTAATTTGCATTCCTTTGATATAGGTATTGTAGTTTTATTCTCTCTATATTTATCGTATGGCTCAGGTGTGGTCAACTAGGGTTGAGTATACATTTTTCATTAGGTACATTTACTAAAATGCTCTTGAAATAATTTAGGGTTCAAGTCTCTCATATACTTGTATTTTAAATACATAATTACCTCCTATTATGGGAAACCAATGGTACACATTATCATCATTTTGATGCCAATGATTGTTCATATTATACATACTATTACTCTCTTTCATAATTTATTCCATAAATTGGTCAACATATTCAAATCAAATCCTAACATACATCTTCTTATTTCTAATTACATTCAATTATATAACTACATATGTTTTAGTTTTGAGTTTCCATTTCATGAAATTGAATCACAACGATATTTTCAGACATGCTCACAATATTAAGTACTAAGGGAATGAGTTAATTGGCTCTAGATTACCATTCTGATCATGATTAACTGGATGGTTATTGAGGATTAGAATTCATAGAATTGCTAGTTACTAAGATACCTAAGCCAACATATTTATACTTTCATATAGTAGTAGGGTCAATCTATAACATAATTTGAATAAATCCTGTGTCCTGATCCAAGTACTCAAAAGATACTGTATATTGTCTTACCTAATGTTATTCATGAATTTTTTAATAGTAAGAATACATGAGATACTAGATTCATATGTCCTATAGACTAATACTCTAGTACATATATGCATGCCATCGTGATAAGTATATATATAATTGTAAGGGGGCGAGGAAGTCAATCAAGTTAATATTTTAGGTCTATATCCCATCTCTCATGTAAGATATACTTCTGAAATTGAGATATGCAATGTAGGGTATACCTTTGTTTATAGTCATCATTCAACAAGCATGAGGTTTCTTCATTCTTGCTTCTTGGGTTAGCTGATAATGACTCCATGTTGTATCCGATAGTTATGCCATCCATGGTGGCATATGATCATGTCAAACTCCATTGATGAGGCTAGAAATGGCTAGAGCCAGTAAGATGGTCTATTGTCTTAGTTGGGATCAAGGAAGTAGAAGAGGAGGACGATGGGGTTGTAGGTTTTCTACTGGCCACTTGAGGTGGTGCCCACGCCCAGCGGCCCTGGTGGTAGGTGCAAGGTAAGAGAAGGTGGATGGGTGGCCAGGGTTAGAGTGCATCTAGATGGAAGTGGATTTGATGGAGGCATCTTAGATGTAGAAGTGCAGTTACAGGATTTAAGTGGAGGAAGAGTAAGGAGGTTTTGTGCTCAAGACCAAGCTTGGCTTAGTTCAAGTCAAAAGCAATGCAATTGCACTTTTGTGGAAAACACTCCAAATCACCTTTGAACATTTTTGTAATCATTTTTATTGATGATATGACTTGTAACTAAGATGAGAAAAAATTAGGAACACTTAATTCCAATGTTTGATCACTTAAAATTCATTTTTGAAAATTCATCACAGGCACTCCATTGGTCGAGTTGCCAACTCAATTGATCCTTGATGGATTTGGAAAATGAATGATGATCGTTCGAGTTTCATTTTCACAGAACTCGACTGATCCAACTGCAGAGCAAACTCAATTTAAGTGGATCGATCGAGTTACCCCAGGACAAATTCGACTGATGGTTTAAATTGGCTTTGTCACGAAGTGTTATTGGTCAATTTATCTTTATTGAAACTCGACCAAATTCACTGTACAGAGAACGTAGGAAAAGTGATTCTAACCATTGGAGGAGTGCAAAACTAGAAATTATATCTATTGAACCCTTCCAAGTAGCTGGTAAACCTACACAACTGTTACCACACTCTAGTGGACGCCCCCAGCTAGAAATAGGACCTCTTTGAGTTCATTCCAAAGTTGCTCTTTCATTCTATTCAAAGTCCTTTCTATAGTTGAGTCCTTTTAGTCCATTTGAGCCCCTTTCTCTCTCTTGATTGCAACTCATTTCATTCACTATGAATGAGATAGGATTCCTATAGAGAGACACATCATTGTATACTTGTGAGGCTCTCAAGATCTCTCTTTCCCCAATCCCCATTCTTAAAGACTCCATGGTGAAAGCTTCTCCAAGAGAAGGAGAAGGAGCAACTTCTTCAATTGGAGAAGAAGGTTCTCAAGGCTACTCTGAGTGAAGGAGAAGAGCAAGTTGGAAGCTCTAAGGAGCTAATGGGTTAATGCTCAAGGCCAAAGACTTGTTCCATGAAGGGGAGGACCTTGGTGAAGGCATCCAACTGATTGCAAGAGTGGGTAAGACCTTTGTGAGGTAGAAGACTAGCTCTTGGATAGGTAAGCCCTTGACTATAAGGTTGTTTGCTCCCTTGGCCTAAAAGGGAAGCTAGGTATCCTTATCCCAGAAAAGGAATGTCAGATGTTGTAACTCTTATAAGTGAATATAAGGAGTAAACATATTAGAAATCCTAGAGCTTGAACTCTCTAGGTAGTTGACCAACTCTCTTCTAATTTGGATAGTGGAACCACTCTAAGACAACTTGTTCTCTTGGTTGCTTCAATCTCTCTCCATTTCTTTGTATGTTTCAATTGCATCAAAATCACTATTTGCAATTAAGCTTATTTAAAGTAACTTGAAGGTCTGACAAGTTTTGTGCAAGTTTTAAAGCTCTATTCACCCCCCTCTAGAGCCCTTTAGATGCAACAAGTGGTATCAGAGTCACGATCTTCTCTGACACATCTCCTAAGAGATGAGAAGATGGGTGACTTACTTGGGTCAGTCAACCTAGAGGGAAGCTTCTCCATGTGGCCACCAGTCTTTGACGACACCAATTATCTTTATTGGAAAAGAAGAATGTAGTTACTCCTCCAAGGAACCAACTATGACATGTGAAAGGTAGTGATCCTCCCCTACAAAGAGCCAACTGGGGATGTAGCCACTTGGGATGAAGCCACAGTTAAGAAGGCATTACTCAATGCCTAGGCGGTTAGCATCATCTATGCTGCCCTCACTCCTTCTGAGTTCAATTGAATCTCATCTTGGGACACAACCCATGAGATTTGGAACAAGTTGTGCATCACATATGAAGGCACAAAATAAGTCAAATAGTCCAAGATCTACATGCTCAATGGGCTTCTTGAGAACTTCAAGATGGTCAAGAAGGAAAGAGTGACAAATATGTACTCGAGGCTCAACACCATTGTCAATATACTTGCAGCTTTGGGACAACCTTTGGATAGAGGTGGAATCAATTCCAAGATACTTAGGTCTCTTCCCAAGATATGGGAACCAAAGGTGACTTCATTTAAATAAGTGGGAAGTCTTTGAGACTTAGCCACGGTGAGCTCATTGGCAACCTTCAAGCCCATGAGCCAAGGCCAAAAAAGCAACATGAAGATGAAAAGCAAGAAGAGAAGGAATAAAAGAAAGTCAAAGATAATGCCTTCAAAGCCCAAGTGGAATCCATGATCCTTAAACAACAACTTTCTTGCCGGTCCTCTCCTAATTCCTCAAGTGAAGATGACAACCCTAGTGATCACGAAGCAAACTACTTTAATGGCAAGCACTTCAAAGAAAATTCTTCTTCACCCTCAACTCCAAGGTGCTACGAGTGTGGACAAAAGGGGCATTACAAGAATGAATGCATAAAGGCCAAGAAAAGCCACCATAAGAGCATTCATAAGAATAAGGATGATTACAAGAAGGAAGACAATTACAAGAGGAAGGATAATAAGGAGAAAACAAGCAAGGATGTAGCTCATGCAGCTTGGGAGGACTCATCTTCAAGCAGCTCAAGCTACGATGAAGGTGAATGCCATCTTGCACTCATGGCCTCCACAACTGAACACATAGGTGAGATAAGTGAGGTAAGCTTGCATGATTTGTCCAAAGAAACTGTTATAGAATTGCTTAATACTACTCGTTCCTCTTATTCAAAATGCAAGTCTAAGAAAAAGATGTTTGGTAAGATTATTGATGATCTTTATGCTAAAATTGACATCCTTAATCAAAATGAGAAATTTCATCTTAAGAGCATTGATTATTTGTAAAACCAATTTCTTGATCTTGACCTCCAATACAATGGGGTTGAAGTTGAGAATGGGATCTACCTAAAGAATTGTTGGGTTTTACATGGTCGGAGCAGGCAGCGGAAACAAAATTTTTACTTGGCCATAAACCCATAACCAACAGATCGAATCAACATCTATGTAATGGGAATGATGGTTTTAGTGATATATACCTGGTCTTAAGGCTTGCTCAATGACAATACCTCACAGCTAGTGCGGTCTTCAAGCACCTGTCTTCGATGACGTCTGTGCAGCTATTGGTTTTGACCCAAACTACGGTTGACTATCATCCTCCTGAGCAGCACAAGTCTCCTGCCTCTATAGATAGTCCACACGGACTACCAGGAACTCTAGTTGTCCTAAAGAATGAACTAGAAGGAGTTGTCCCATTTTATCAGTGTACTAGTCACCGACACACTCTCCCACAACTAGTTGCTTTTTTGCAATTGTCTTTCCCTCACTATTCCTCCCTAGATGGGTAGAACTTGCTTGGGCTCTCTCAGTTATCACAACCAGAGAGGACAACACCTTTGCAGAGCAATTGATGTTCTGAGTTGTATCTCTGGAGAAGTCCCATGTACCCCTCTATTTATAGTAGAGGGCAGGGTCAGGTTTCCCAGTCTGTGTGGGAGTAGAAGGGTCTAGAATTTCCATGATTAATTTGTACTTCGATAGGCAAACTGGTCATTTCATAAATGAAACGGTCATTTGGCAAGGTGAGTCAACCGGTTCACTTCTGAATCAGTCAGTTGGGAGTGTGAACCGGTCAGTTCACTTCCCAGACTTGCCCACAATTGACTTTCCTTATGCGTTTCTAATTAACACAAATATTAATTCTTGTCCCAATCAAATTGAACAAGTGAAATGAAAAACTTTTTCTCACAAATCGGGACAACCCAACACTACTCATTTGGATAAATGAACCGATCAGTTCAACGGAGTGAACTGGTCGTCTCACTGACCATGAGCCGATCGGTTCACCCAGTGAACCGGTTGGTTGGTGGTCCAGATTGTACAAAACATAGTTAATTCAGTTATCAATCAATCTGACACTCAAATCAGCTGGTTCAACACTTGAACTTGATGGTTTTGAGTCAAGTATATTGATTGAATCTTAGATTGAGTACCTAAACACTTTAGTAATCAATCCAAACATCATTCATGGATAAACTCCTCTTCCAGGTAAATCCTTTGTGTGTGACCCTATAGGTCCCATTTCACATTGGCAGTGAACGTCCATAACTAGCTTATGACATCATAAGCAAAGAGTGGTATCTAGTCGTACATCATTGATACCCAAGTGAAAAGGAAAGTTGGAGAACAACTTTCAATCCTACAGTCTGTGATTGGTGTTTCAGTAAATATATAATTCCTTTGTCTCTGATATCTTGAATGAACTCAAGGCATGGATTCATCATCCTTTCAACATTCATTCATGTTTCTTGAACTAGAGAAGACTGTCTGAGATATGTGTGACATCAATATGATATATTGATTCACATGTGCATGCACATTCTCAGTCTTTCTTATCAAGTATCTTGGACATCATACTCCCTTAGGAGGGAAAAATTCTATATCTATCACTCACAGTCTATCTCATGTGCCAAAGTCACCCAACCATCACTGTTATAACAACCCATGTTTTAGGACTGCATTTGATGATGTCAAAGTGTACCCAATCACATTCGACAAGTGTAGTGATTTCAAGTCTAAGAATCACAATTACCACCATCACTATGAGAGATGACTCTGACTACCATGTCATGGTTCCATGTGTCACTCTCATGGTGGGTCTGTCTGATACATTGTTCTCCAACATGTATCTGTGTGCTTGGTTTGATATCATAATATCATGACTAATGAGACACTGTCATCAACCAACACACACTCTAGTCTTTATGTGTCATTGTTGTCTATCAACCTTCCACAATGACATCTGACTAGGGATATAACAAGAATGTACATACTCTTAGCATCCGTATGATCTCATTGTTCAAGTCCTCAACCTGAAGACATATGTCATTGAGTATTGTTGTTATTTAGACATTCATTCTACTCCATCATTTATCTCATAATCGATTGAGCCAGAATAAATAGGAAGCTTGCCTTTGATACTTATCAAATCAATCATGATGTTTGTCAATCTAATCATCATATGATTGGCTCTCAGGACATACATACCAACAAGAATATCACTAGTCTTAAGGAAGAGAACAAAAAATTCCTTGATGAGCTTGAGTTGCTTAAAATTGAAAATATTGAACTTAAGCTTATTGGTGATGCTCGTAAAGATGAGAGAGATGTTGATCTTAAAAAAATTCAACTTCTTAAAATTGAAAATGCTAGGTTGCTTGCTCAAGTGAATGATTCATTTTCTAGACCTATTTTGCTTAGAAAGGATGTTGTTTATATTCCTCTTGAAAAAGAATCTTATTTGACTAAAGCCCTCTGTCTTGAGGCTGATCTACTGCATGCTAATGATGATAATGCTAGGTCTTCTACCATTATTACTCTTACTGATGACAATCATAAGTTGAGAGCTACCTTGCAAACCTTCCTCAAAGGGAAGAAGTCCCTTAATGAAGTCTTGGATCAATCCACCAAACATAGTGGTAAGAGTGGTCTTGGATATGAGTGTGTTTCAAAAAGCAAAGGTAAGGGTAAGAATAAAAAGATCAAGGACCTCCAATCTTCCATGGAGAGTCATCTGGCTCAAGGAACCCTATGGTTTTTTCTCATTGTAAGAGTAGTGATCATTATTCTACTTATTGTCCTTACAGGGAGAAGGGGACCAACCCCAAGATGAAGTGGGTCCCCAAGCTAACCCTGGATCCCAAAGTTTGAATTGGGAACCAATTATCTACCTTTCTTGTAGGTTAAAGGCCCATGGATTGTTGATCGTGGCTGTTCTAAACACATGATTGGTGAAATCAACCTCTTCAAGCAATTCACAAAGAAGAAAGGTGGATCCGTGACTTTTGGAGATAACAACAAGGGTAAGGTAATAGGTGAGGGTGATGTAGGCAATTCACTTTGTATCAAGAATGTGCTTCTTGTGGATGTCTGACATCACAATTTAATTAGTGTTAGTCAACATTGTGATAATGGTTATCTTGGGCTTTTTACTTCTATTGGATGGTTGCTTCTAGATTCCCTCTCCTACAATGTCATATATTAGGGAACTAGAAATAGTAATCTTTATATTATTATGCTTGACTTTATAATGACTATTGTTGATAGATGTCTTGTTGCCAATTCGAATGATATTTCTTTATGGCACCGTAGGCTTGGTCATGTAAACTTGTATCAAATAAAGATGTTTAGAAAAAAGGATTTGGTCAAAGGACTTCCCAAATTAGATTTTTGAAAGGATGAGGAATGCCAACCTTGTTACCAAGGAAAGAAAACTAAGTCCTTCAAATCCAAAGGAGTCCTTATCACCAAAAGAGTTCTTGAGCTTCTTCACATTGATCTATTTGTGCCAATGCGTACGCAATTGCTTTGCGGTAGCAAGTATTGTTTAGTTGCTTTACTTGGACCTTCTTTCTTGTTTCAAAAAGTGATACTCTCAATTTCTTCTCAACTTTTTGCAAATGGATGGAAAATGAAGCTTGTTTCTGGATTGTTTCTATCTACAGTGATCATGGAGGAGAATTTGAAAATGATTTGTTTGAATGATTTTGTGAGGAATCCGAGTATGAACATAACTTTTCTTCACCTCAAATGCCTAGAAAAAATGGGGTTGTAGAGAAGAATAATAGGTCACTACATGAGATGGCTAGGACTATGCTTATAGAGTAAAACACTCCAAAGAATCTTTAGGCCGAAGCTGTTAGTACTTCATGTTTTTATGCAAAACTGAGTTTTTACTCATACTTTTTTTATAGAAACCCCCCTATGAGTTATGGTGTGGTAGAAAGCCTTCCACTAACTTATTTCATGTTTTTGGTTGTCCTTATTTTGTTTTGAACACTAAGGATTCCCTCAACATGTTTGATCTAAAATCTTATAAGGCTTTCTTTCTTGGCTATAGCACTACCAACAAGGCTTATATAGTATATAATATTGATCTGTGTGAAGTAGAAGAATCTATAAATGTTATATTTGTTGAGAGTAACACCTTTATTTCCAAATATATTGATCCAAATGATGATGTTGCAGGTGAGTTAATTCCTCTCTTAAAAGAGCTCAACATCGGTGATAAATGAAATGAGGTGTTAGTTGATGAAGAAGAGAAGAATGAAGAAATTGGTTGTCGTACAATGGAAAAAGACAAGATCCTTAGGTCTGGACGCACCTCCCCTAAGTCATAGACATGACTTAGGTCGAGTTAGAACCTCAATCGTTGGATTAAAAAAAGCCTTCAGATCTACCTGATACTGACATGTCGGTACTACCGACTCCTCTAATTGCACAACCACATGTCAAGTTATCGGTACTACCAACCTTGCTATTGATAGTACTGAGTTGCTTCAAAATTCTTTGACAAAAACATTGTAACATCATCGGTAGTTTCGACTTGAATGTTAGTACTACTGAGTCTTACCGATTTCTTTTGTTACAACTAGAGCATGTGTAGGTACCACTGACTCTAAAGTCAGTAGTTATGAGCTGTGTAACTTCTTGTACATTCATTTCTTGCTCGATTATGGGATTCCCTATTCTACACACTAGTACAGAAATGGTCTATAGCGTCGATTTTTTTAAGCCTATAACGTCACTTTTTAGCCGACGCCTAAGTGGCCGTCGCTACAAAAATTGCTCTGTAGCGTCAATTTTTTTAACCCAAAAAAACCGACCTTGTATAGTAAAAACCGACCCTATAGGCTCTCAAAAACTAAACCCAAATGAGAAATGAAATTGTACATGAACCCTATAACGTCGGTTTTTTAATAAATAACCGACTCTAAAGATCATTTCTAAGGACCTATAGCGTCGGTTTTCTTAAAAAACCGACCTTATAGGTGTCTTGGCTATTCCGCGTAGAACGACCGTGCTGCATAAAACGGCCGTGTTGGGATGAGGTAGAACGGTCGTGCCGCCTATCACGGCCGTGTTGGTTTATATTAACACGACCATTATACCATATTTCAACATGACCGTTCTACGCGGAACGGCTGTTCTACCTCATCCCAACACAACCGTTTTATGTAGCACGACCGTTCTACGCGGAACGGCCAAGACACCTATAAGGTCGTTTTTTTAAGAAAAACGAGGCTATAGGGTTGATTTTTTTTAAATTTCTACAGAAACTGAACAGAACAAAATAGAAGAACAAGAATAAGATATGGGAGAGGGGAGCATTGATGCTCAACCGTCACCATTCCAAACCACACATTCATAACAAAAATGATTCATATATTGAGTTGAGTACACATAGTCACATCATAATTTACAAAATGATAGATTGCAAGTCTGAGATGATATTAAATATCAGATACAAAAGTAAATATGAAAGAGTACTGAAACCACATACATAAATGGAACGTAACTGACATATTTATTCCAATGCTATATTGACTTCATTTAGAAAAGCATCTGACCACTCTTCTCAGAATTCATTTAATTCCTCACGTGTGTAAGGTTGAGTTGCAAAATTCTGTAATAGAAAATGCACATGATAATATTTTATAAAATGACTACAACTCACTTGTAAATTTATGATGTTATTCTTTATTACCTGATCTATAGTCTGAATGTCATTTGATGCTTGTTTGACAATAGCTTGCATATATTTCATTACATAGTAACCACAAGCCCAGTCATTATTTTGTATAGGACACTACAAATAACGAATTATACTTAATGTTAGTAACTACTATAAACAGAAGACTATAAGAGTTGACATATAAGAGTTGAAAATTAATACATATAAGACTAAGCAGTTGTCAAAGTAGCTACCTTGACATTTTTCAAAGTCAATGTCTTTAATTTTGTGGGTATTTGTCCTCCTCCTTCACGAAAAGCTTTTATATACCCCTATCAATTAAACGATAGTTGGTAAAATAGAAATTCTAAACAGAAATATCATGTTGAAGCATTGACTATAGACCTGACTTATAGCGTGGGTTATCTTAAAAAACTGACACTATAGACCTGACTTATAGCGTGGGTTATCTTAAAAAACCAACGCTATAGGTTAAGTCCGGGCACCATTTTTTTAATATACTTTTAGGGTTAGTTTTGCACAAGAACCGACGCTATAGGTCAGAATCTGTAAGGTCGGTTATATATAAAAACTGACTCTAGAGTTCCAAAGTGGTGCCCGCATTTTTTGTTGACCCTATAGCATCGGTTATTTTAAAAAATCGACCCAATAGATCGAGGCACGATGCCAAAATCGCATGAATGTTCACGGCGGGAAACCTATAAGGTCAGTTTTTATGATAAAACTGATGCGGTAGTCTATTAGGTCGGTTATTCTAGTAAAAATGACACTATGGCCAGCGACGTTACTGGCCAAAAATGTAGTAGTGACATTTCTCTTTCCTAACTACAATTTGACATCAAAGCAGTTCTGCATATAAAAACTAATGAGGATAAAAATCGTATCAGTGGCCTACCAATAAGAGAAATGGATGGCATGAAATGGGTGGCTATTGAACAATTACAAGCACATCCAATTCATTTATGCAAAATAAACATGATGAACCTATATGAGTGAATGTGAGAAAATGCATAAATCATAATGCCTACTTTTTCTAAACAAAATGATGCATGAATCAAACAATGTCATAAAAAATAGAATGAAGTAAGAAACAAAAGAATGCATCATGTGAATGTATCCATCTGTTTCAAAAGATTTAAGGGCATCCATTCTCCCTCTTACTTTGAAACATTAATAAAACTCTTTTTTTCATTTTTTGGCCCATGATTCTCACATGTTGGAAAATTATGCATGGGCTTCACTAACACCATTCATTTTTTTCTTTTGTATTTTTTTTCTACGGGTATGGATGTATATCCCTGTACTCAGATTCTACAAAGACTAATATCCACATGATGAAGAAATGAATAATATGGAATGCATGTAATCTATATGAATTTTCTTATGCAACTAAAATGATATGCACAAACATTGTTGATGTTTTTTTTAAATGTAATAAAAGCAAACTAACTAGCATGTCACCTATTATGCCATGCAATGCAACAAAAGGAAATAATTTGGGGTACTTTTTCATCTTAATGTGGGATTCAATAATGAGTGGAAGATGGGTGAAATCACATAATTAAGAGACAAAGCCTTTTATGAAAATATGATATGTCCCTCTCTAATGACCTATGAATAGGGTAACCATAGGATTTCTTTCTTAAATTTCAATTTAAGTTCATGTTAACTATTTGATCAATTCAAGCTCAAACCCCATCTTCATCCACATTTCATGAATAATTAAGATGTCCATTCATATTAAATTTCCTTAAGCTAACTTTCCCATTCACTTCCTCTAAGTGGTGCAACTCAAGAATTTTACAACCAAGCTAACACCTTTCTAATTTTCTCCATTCATTGAACACAACAAAAGCGGTTGACATAGGCATGAACCATGAAATTAGAATCCACTTTTACACTAGATAGATGTGGATCTTACAACTATAAAAGGGAAACTAAAAAAACAACTAAGACTAAAAACTAAAGAGAATAAAACTAAAGATAGAGATTGTTCCAGCTACCCCGTAAGCTTGAACTTGACTATGTCCACATAGTCAAAATTTGAACTTAAGAGGTGGAACAATGGTATCAGATCACATGGGTGGTGTTGGAGGATATGGCATGGTGGTATAAAAGGGATGGAACATCCCCTGGAAACTGGGTGGCTATTGCAGAGGTTGTGGATATCCACTAAAGCATCCTCAATTCCAATAATGATCAAAGAACGGTTGTTGGTACCCCTCCATTTGTTGTAGATGCATGTGCATGTTCTCTTAGTTGGTCAAGAGAAGTTTCTCATCTCGAATATGGCTTGCTGATTGTGGTACAATCGTCCTTTCACATCGTGGATACTTGCCAATGTAGTTGACTGCTGTTATTGTCCTTGTTGGATCTCCTACAGCATGCCATACATTCCCACCATGGAGTATGGGTCATCTTCTTCAGATGGCAGGGGAGAAGAAGAAGTGGAGGCTGCATAATGTCATGGACACTTGTGTGGAACCGGCCTCCTTGTGACTGGGATTGTTGGCTCCACCTCTTCCTCTTCTCCTTATTCTTCCTTACACCTAGTTGTCTATCCTTGAGGAGGACTCATCTTTGAGGTGTTGCTCGAGTAGAAGGATGACAGGAAGTGCATGTCATACCTTGTACATGTTTGGTTCGTGGTTAAGAGGTTGAGCATGTAGTTGGACACCCAAAAAGTGAACCTAGGGTTCCTAGGCCTAAGAAGGAAGTGGTGTACCTGATGCTCATGATGAGATTTGAGTTTTATAGATTTGAGCATGGTACTCCTCATGTTTAGAGGATAGGGAAACCCCTTAAGTTGAAGGAATGTTTGATGAACCCCTCATAGCTAAGTTGGTGACATGGAAGGTATGTTCTTGGTCCAATGTTGAGGAATGAGAATAAGTATGACCTAGCATGGTTTAGTAGGTGGTCTGCTCATGCCTAGTAGCTTGCTAAGGCTAAGTATGCTCATGTGGAGGTAAAACCTAGACATAAGGACGTTTGTGACCTTTGTTGCTATCAAGAGATAGTTTCGTCCCATCCAGGGAGAGGGGCCCTTTTATAGGGTGTATATCAGCTTTTGTTGGGTTTGAGGAAACCCTAAGAGGTCTCATAGAATTTTGAGAAGCTAAGTGGAGAGTACATAGTATAAGAGTGAACCTGTAGACTCATAGATGATCATCTCTGAGTGCATGTGGATGTGTTACCATGGAGGTAACCGATATGAGGCCTGACTGAGGTAGATAGGTCGCCATGACCCCTATGAAAGGATGTAAGTCAGACCACGAATGTTGAGAGAGGTGATGGAGACTTGGGTAAGGTTTCAAGTCAGATACATACTATGTGAGAATCCTAAGTCTATCCTAGGGCCAGGTAGGGATAAGATCGATGGAAGTAGGAGTTACCTAATTCCCTAGTTGCACATGACCATAGGGTCGGGAGGTAACAACTATCATTGTCTGAGGGCCATGGGTTAGGAGATTGATCACCTTCATGAACTCATGGGACCCAAAGGGAAGATGAGGAGGGCACTCTCTAGATGCATAAGGAAAGAGGGATGACCCCAAAAATGTCGGCACCCTATAGACCTAGAGGAGTGACCAAGGATTGTGTGGTAACCCAAGTGGGGTTTGAGACCAGTTTTCCTGGAAGTAACTTTGATGTTGTGATGTTCATGATGTAGTGAAATGTTTTTCACGTTTCAACTTAGATTTGAAGGTGTACTGGCAAAGTGGGACGTACCATCTCTACTCTTGGAATAGGAAGAACTTTGTATTTGGACTGCAACCAAATGCTTATTTCCTCTTGTTATGGGAGTGAGATATAGGACAGTACGCATGCCATACACTAAGAATAAAGATGATGGGAGTTGGAATGTTTCTATGAGGTATGAGGACAAAGATGATAACATACCCTTGTGGAGTGAACGATATGTGGATGGTTTACAAACATTAAGAGAAATAAGGTAGTCATCTTGTGAGGATGTTTTATCATGAGCTATGTGGAATTTTCAAGTTATACAAGGTTGAGTTTGATAACCAAGAAGATGAGCTCTAAGTTTTCTTGTTGAATCTGAGATGAGATGATAAGTGGAATACATGGAGGTGTATGTTTTCAACACAGAAGGATGTGAGGTGATAATGGATGCTCTAGTTGAGATGCAACTGCCTAATTAGCTAGAGGCTAGAAGAGGTTGTTAGGTTAACCCTAAGTTTTAAAAAGGAGATATGTTTGGGCTAACACTCAGATGTAACAAGATCTGTTGAACAAGTTAGTAGTTGTTTGGTTAGCCAGCCTAGGCCTTGATGCAATAAAAGGATGGTTGTAGAACCTCAGATGCACTTCTCTAGAGAGGAAGGTGATGAAACCCTGACTAGAGTGGTTTAGGGTTTCCGAGGAATCAATCTTGAGAAATCATGACATACAGGAGATCATGATTTTAAGATCACCATACACCATGGTATTGCTAAGATAATAAGTGGTAGCAGTACTTTGATGCCTAAGATGAAAAGTGTACAAAGATGCATGTGGCTTGTCGCCATGCATCTCAGGAGGTGAAGGACAAACACCAGTAACCCAAAGAGTTGATGTAGAGGATAAAGAGTCCTCGAGAGGGAATGGGAGTTCATCACTATGGATGTTGTGGTAAGTCTCCCCTAGACCAAGGAAGGTCAAGATGCAATATGGGTTATGGTAGATTGCCTTACCTAAATGACATGAGAAAGAAAGAATGTTGTCAAGGGACAGATCCAGTTGAACTACATATGAGAGAAAGATGGTTCAACTACACCATGATACGAGTTCAAAAGTTCTTGAGTTAAACCTAAAGATTCACTTCCATGCGGTGGAAGTAGGTACACAAAGAACTCGACGTTAGTACAGTTTATCACCCCTAACTAATGGTTAATATGATCCAAACTAGAGGGTCTGATAAGAGAATGTGTGCTTGTTCAAGGTGATACATGGAGACAGTTCTTGTCTTCTATAAGATGTGATGATAACCACCATAGCCAATATTGGGATGTAAAGAAGCTTTGTAAGGGAGGTTGTTTTGGTCACCACTTCATTAAGATGATGTCGGTGAAGGGACCTCACAAAGCTTAAGAAAGAATCACAGTGTGTGCATATGAAGTCACTTTGATCGTGCAATGGCTGAGAGAGAGCCCAGGGGCGACATGAGTCATGAGATGATGCAAAGCAGACTGACATGCAGTTCACTGTGGGAGAGTATGTGATGTGAAAATCCGACCCCTCTAAATTATATCTAAGAGAGTTGAGTTCCGGCTTCATGGGTCCATTTGAGATGGATTAGTGGAGATGGTTATGTTTAGCCTTACCCCTCAGGATAACATGATGTATAATGTGTTCCATGAGTCTGATCTAGGGCACTATGTGAGTTGCCCAAGCCATGTGCTGTGCCATGAACCTATTCAGCTTTATGAGAAGTTGAAATGTCCTGAGTCACCTATGAGGGTACGATATACCAAGGTGAGAGAGAACTTAGATGGAAGAATATGAGATGATGAAGGTTCTTGGGAAGCACCATGGAAAGGGTGAGGCCACATGGGAGCCATGATGGACATATGAAAGGCTTATCCTATTTGTTTGTGTGCCTGGTGGAATTTTGAGGGCAAAATTCCTATAAGAGGGGAAGGATGTTACAACCCCAATTTTTGGGTTCTTTTGATGAGAAATACAATTTCTCTTAATAAAGATAAAATGAGAAAATAATGGTATGATTTGATTTGAATCAATGAATTTTGTTTATAATAGCCTTGTTGGTTGCTTTGTGGGCTTTATTGGCTATTGGGCCCAATAATAAGGAAAAGAAAAAGGAAATTCAATTAGTAAATTAATAATTAAGAAATGGAGAAAAGAAAGATGTATAAACCTCTAGAAGGCAGAGTAATTTTATCCAAAGGTGGATTTCGTGCCTCTTGGGTTCCAAGGAGTCCAATTTGCAAAGATATTGCAACAAGAAAGAGAAAATATCAATTAAATATTGATTTATTAAAGGAAATATGAGATAATAGTAATATTATAAGAAATATGTGGATATTTGGATAATGGATCCATCTTGGATCATATTTTGTGTCCACATAGTTCCTAATAGAAAAAGGAAACAAAATCAAAAGAAAAACCAGAGATAAACAATTAATCATGAATATTTGGAATAAAGGAGATAATGCAAGAAATAAAGAGAGAAGTGAGGGTTTGGTCATAATGAGTGATATTTCTAACACCACTTTCTTTCTTGGATTACAAGGAATAGAAATAATGGGAAGTAAGAAAATAAAAAAGAGAAAAGATGGGAGAAATAAGCCTAATTGAGTAATATCTTGCACCTAAATAAAATGCATGTTTTCGTTTAGATAATGAGCCCAATTTTGGCATAGATGTAGATTAAGTCATTATAGACTTTCCCCTAAAATTTGAGATTAAAATGATAAGCGATTTGGGAGATATGATTTTTGAAAGTATTCCTAATGTGTGGAGGAAATCAATAAATGTCACGATTTGATTTAATTAGAAACCAGGGACCGAGTTCCTTTATACTTCGTATGGTACGTCAGCCATTGGATCAAGATCCAAGGGTGACTCAGTCATCAGCTACCCTAGATGGAACATGAAAGGGGAGCAGTACGATCAGTTTTTCCAAATTGACTTTCTCGCGAAAGGATGGATGAGAAGATTTAGAAATCAGATCAACAACTTCGGGAGGCCAGTCCGAGTTGTTTAACCCTAGATGTCTTAGGGTTTCATTGCTTCTAGTAGATTCTCCCAAACTCCCACAAAGGCAGGTTGGTTCCACGAATTTCCTCCTAGAAAAGGAGGGTTGATGACCCCCAACTGTGATGCAAACATCTCTGAGAGACCCTGTTGGTCTTCACGATCATGACCCTGTGAACAATTTTTCTTTGGATGCTGGTCTTCACCTCTTCCTTGGTCCAAGCTACCTCGCCGGAGAAGTGCTCCTCTGTCTTGGTGACTCTAGCTGACTCTAGCAGAGCCGAGACCACCATCGAGTTCGGTGGCTCATGGCGAAGGAGGAGGAGACATCACCAGTTGTTGGGGAGGTCGGGTTTGCGAATTCATCCTAGTAGTTGACCGTCGGACAATGCTGGGCCGCGAACAGGAATCACGAGGAAGAAGAAGAGAAAGGGGAAAAGACCTACTTGCCCCTGACGTTTGTGAAGGAAGGTAAGGGCATTTTTGTCATTGGTTTCTAATTAATCGTGAAGTGAGGAGCATTTCTTTGGACCATTGGATTTCGCGTGGTCCACGGGACCATGGATCGGATGGCCAACAATTTTCTAAAATTAACAGATAATCCAAGATCATGCTTTTCCTTGCAAAATTCATAGAAATTGCTAGGAATCTCGGATTAACAAACTTAATACATGAAAGTTGATCAGAAAAATACGAGGAATAAGTTAAAAAATAGTTGGAAAAGCTTAAATCAGTTTCTTTTTGCAAAAGGGTATAATTTTTATGGAAAAAGTATTAGTTTGTGGTTAGAAACCCTAATTGATGATAAATGATAAATTTAATATTGCAAATAAGTTAATTCAAGCATTGTTAACTTGTATAGTGATAAAGATGAAACCTATCCGTTTGGATGTTCATACTTGCAAATTATAAAGTCACTATGATTATCAAAATTGTAAAATAAGTGTGTATTCTTGCACCTACATGCCACCCTGATGGATGATGCAAAAAGGTCAAGCCCATGAGGGAAGACCAATGGGCACCACGAGAGGTGACCCCAGACACCAAGCTCGGGAATGAGAAGGTGGTATATGTTGCATGACTAATGGGCACCATGAGAGGTGACCCCAGGCACTAAGCTCAATATTGACAAGGTGGCCTTAAGTCAGTGGCAAAAGAGAAACCCTAGAGGGGGTATTCCAGGGTTAGGGAAAAAGTGGTGGAGAATGACACATCAAAAACGTAAATTGGCTTGTTAACTACCTTGATTGTGATAATTAGATTGTTAGCCATATTTCTGAAATTTTGGTTGTCCCCACATATCAACATATTCTTATATGCTAACCGACGTTTTGTTTGTCGGCGTTTTAGGTACAACCTTGAAATGCACAAATAGTAAAGTGATACATGATGAAAATAAGAAATAAAGTGCAAGGAGGATTAGATAGAATAGATCCAAGTCGGGGATAGAAGCAGATAACCAATGTTTTTGAAAAAGATATGCACAGTTTTATTTTATTGCAGCTTTTCAGTATAGTCTGGTAGAATTTGATAATTATTATTGATTATTTGTCGAACCTTTGATCATTTTAATTAGGATAATGGCTCTGACCTCTTAGTCTCCCTTAATTGGGGGTTACTGGGAGGTGGGGTCGTTACACTCGGTGTCACATGTGAATACCCCTACCAACAGATCTCCTCGCCAGTAAGCTTGACGCCCCACAAAACTCCCCTGAGAAATAGATCTATCCAACAATCTACCATCATCTGCAGCCAACCCACAATGATACAACAATAGGGAGATGAAAACCAGGTTCATTCTGACCCACTTCCACCATCACCACTATGCCACCCACATACTGCAACATCAATCCATGTCCAAGAAACCCCAATGTCGATGCACCCTGGATTGCATAACGCTAACTACCTGACCTCTTCAACCAAAACCAACCATTAACATAGACTAGAACTTATTAGATCCAAACTCTAGAATGTGTGGCATCACCTCTCTTCCTCCATCTCCAACCATGAGGGCTCAATGCCTCAACCTGGATACAAAAACAACAACAACAAAACTACTGATCTCCATGGAGCGTGATCCTCTAGGACAGAGACACAAAGCCATTGAGTGCATCCTTCGATTCAGTATGATCCTTGATCTACTCCCTCCAGTACCTATGATGTAACATGGCCCCTTACTCTTCGTTCCATCAAAATCAACATACTAACAGTTTCAAATATACCCACCTAAGAATGATACATATATCCACATTTTGGTTTCTTGAAAAAAGGTGTTTACATGACCACGTGACCATAAGATCATCCACAAAAGGGTAATCCATATGGAATATATGGTCATCCATATTGAAACCTAGATATAAATTTGATATACATATGTATATGTATAGCATAGATAAATTAACATATATATATATATATATAACTTGATGTAACATTAAGGAAGATCAATGAAATAGTTTCAATTAATATGAACCATATCTTAGACTATAATTGACCTCAATAAATAATATAATGGAGATTACAATTTTACAAAGGAAAAATGAATAAAAATAAGAATATTAAAGGATATATAGGGATAAATCAAATGCAATGGTTAGAAATATTCTAGTTCTAACTATGTTAACACTTTCGCAACCATCAAGATATGGTAATATTTTCAAAATACAAACATATACATATGTATGTGGCCTATACTAGTGTATAAACATAATGGGCACTATGTAACATATGATTATAGGAATCATGTATATAGTGAACATGAATAATGATTAGAATGGCATATGTTACTAGAGGCATAAAGGTGACTATAAATGGGAATGAGCATAAAGATTAGGACGAGTTATTACAACAGTAAAAGTGATTATTTTATATAAGAGGAAAATGGTAATTTCACATAATTAGAACCTAGAAAGTGATTTCCAAGCCAAGAAATATCAAGTAACCGTAGTACATTGTCTTCTTCTAGATTTGTGATAAAATGGCATCTTGATCCTTGCACACACCTTGATTTGGAAATGCTTGATTTGGGACATGTACTAGATTTTTTATTCTTTCATTGAACTATTTGGCTCCCTCTTGAGTTTCATATATACATTTTTGCAAAGTGGTGAAAATGTTGTGGTTAGCCTTTCCCTCTTGTTGAAGTTCACCTCGACTAATTGGATTGTTGAATATTGTTGAGAACTTGAAATATTTTTAGATTTTGATATTGGCACAAAAATTCAAAATATTTTCTGAGAGCTTTGGCTCACTAGATTCGATGGGTCATGACCCCCAACCTTACACAATGGATAATGGATAATTATAGGTCCCTCAATACTTGTTACCACCACAGGTGAAAGTGTTGTTGTCTCATAGAAGGGAGAACACTAGCCACCTAGCCACTGGCAAAGACAAAATATTAGATTGATTGTGCCAATGGATAAATCTTGTCATTTTGAATAATTTGATATCTTTATATTAGTTTTCAAAAAAGTCATTTTATTTTGAAATCTTGTTATAAGTTTAAGAATCTTGTTATTGTTTTGAAGTTACTATTTAGAATTATTGTGCCTTTTTGAAACTAGAATGGTAACTACATTATCCTTTGTTGTTTCCATAGTCCACCAAGATATCTTATCTAAATTGATCTTATAATTCTTATAAATATAATTGCACAATTACTTGAATTTAGTACCAACCTAACTGACCTTTATTTATCCTTCAATGGGTTCCATGTGTGGTTTTTTTCCTTCGAGAACTCATGGACTGGTGATGCAAAGAGAGACTAGAAGAGACATCTAAGAGTTGTCCCCTATTGAATACTAGATAGGAATCAACTCTTACTGTCAAACCTTGTAATCTTATGTTTCAATCTTCCTCAACTCTAATGTAAAAACATGATTGTAATAATGATTTTTATACTTTTGATACCTTTTGTAAACATTTGACCATAAAGATCGACTCTTTACATTTTTAAGACCCCTAACAGGTGTTTTGGGTTAACCCTATTTGGTTTGCATAGGTAGTGCTTAGAACCTTTCTCTAATCCTGTGGGATGATCTTAGAGCTTGTAGAGAGCTTAAGACTCCATTTTGAGCTTGTTTGGATGATGTTTGTTCTTTTTGTGCTTGTTTTGGATCAAATTGAAATTTACCCATTTGTGAGGGTTATCTTGCAATTTACCACTCTATTGTGTTCTTTACCTACCTTGGCATCAATAAAGAGAGTGTGATGCTTTGGGGCACCTTGGTTGAGCCTTGGATGAGTGGTGGCACCCTTAGGGGTGATCAGGGTTTACTTGGTTTCGACCCATGTGTGCTTTGATGGTTTATCTCGACCTTGTCTCGATCGAGATATATCCCTTGGGATGTTTTGTCTCGACCATGATGGTATTGATGAGTCTGGGATTGAGACAATGGTCTTGTTGAGGTGTGTTTCAACCTAGCTTATTGTTGACTCTTTTGTTTTGACCAAAACACATGCTTGGGTGTTGTTTCGACCTCCTTTAGGTGTAGCGACCGAAACCATATGTTGGGGACCAGAGGTGGTCAAGACACAATATAGGTTGTATCACCATCTCTTGCATGTGCGTTTTAAGTGGTTGCATGTGTGTTTTTTGGGTAGATAAGTGTCCCTTTGGTACCTTTAGGTGTTGACACATCACCCCTCACCCTACTTCCCTCCTCTTTTTGCTATATAACCCCTTTTCTCTCCATGTAAGTGAAACTTTCGTCTCTCTTCCTTCCTCACCTTCTCTTGATCATCCTTGGAGCCTTGAATAGCTTAGAGGACTGATCTTGTAGTTCTTTTTGTGGAGATCCCATACATGTGGTGCTTGTGGTGATCTTTTCTCATCTTCTACCTTGGTAAGTATATACCTTTCCTTTGCTACATTTTCCTTGGATTTCTTACCCCATCTTCTTCCCTTTTATTGGCCTTAGATTATGTTTTTACATGGTGTCTATTCTTGAGAGAAAATTACTCATCACAAGGGTAGTCGACCATGTTTTGATAAGGCAACACCCAAGTGAGAAGGAGTTTCTCCTTCTTTCTTTGGATCGTCCTAGGGTTATTTCTTGCCCTTTCCTTGTGCCAACTTTGAACATGATGTCTTCTCCTTCTTGAGAAATTTTTGACCAAGATTGGATCTTTGGTGGAGCTCTTTCCCCCTTGGTGATCATGTGCTTGGAGCTTGCAATCCTTGTGAGTGATCTTCCTTAAGGCAGGTTATATTACACTCAAACTCTCTATTAATTGCACTTTTATATACATGCTAATTACTATTTTCCCTATCTTAAATGTTCCCTTAACCTTCTAGAGTATGATTCTAAGTTTCTAGAACTTTTTAATGCTAAAACCGTGCTTGATTTGATAGGAATCTAAAACCCTAGTTTTGGTACCCAATTTTGTTGATTTTTGTGAATGGTGATTTTGTCTCACATTTTGACCTTAGTTTTGAGCACATGCAATGATGATCATGTACCTTGATATATCTTGGAGAGTAGGTTCTATTTTGTATATGTTAAATGTGGTTTTATCTCTCTTGAATGAGGTTATTTCATGGTGGCTTCATGATCCATTTATTAGAGTCGTTGGTGACTGATTTGGTTCGAACTTTTCCTCCTAGTTGATGGTAGTTTTCTTTGATGTTATCTTCTATTTTGGACATGATTAAGTTCTATTTAATATTGGTTCATCTCTGTTCTGATGATGGTCCCTTACCTCTGTGGTAGTATGACATTAGTGGTCGATACACTATGTTTTCCTTTGGGTCGAGACACTTTGGTGCTTGGTGTTTTGGTCGAGGTGTTGGCCTTGTTTTTGGGTCGAGACATATGTTTTCCTTTGGGGTCAAAACCCTAATCTATGAAATGGTCAAGGCATGGTTTTATGTGGTGGTTGAGACACTAGGTGTTGTTGCGGTCAAGACACCTTGGGTGAAGGTGGTTGAGAAACTTGTGTCTTGGGTGGTCTAGACATATAGGTGTGTGTTGGTCGACACACATACATTAATATATAATCAATACATGTACATGAGTAAGCATGTAATGATGCATGTATAGAACTGTTTGAATGATTGTTTGGTGAACCCTAATCATGTTCCTTAACCCTTTTACGCTCCATCAAAGTGGGAGATGGAATACCTAGGGTTTGGTGATTGAATTAAGCTATAAAATTCTAATCACCTATGTATGGAGCCCTAACCCTAATGTTGGGTAATGTGATGTGTTTGCTTCCTTCTCTTGAAGCGGTTATCAAGTAATGATGTTTTATCTTTCCTATTTATAAATCCCTAACCTTGCAAGTGATAAGTGTGCCATGGCTTGTGTATGTCGTGGCGATGATATGATACAGTATGGTGAGTATGCACATTGTTGAGGGATAATGTGGTGATGTACATGCAAGACTTATGTGAACGGGTCCTATGACCTAGTGCTGGATTAATGCCTATTGTGAGGTGATAGCCTCTAGTGATGTGAATGAGGAATTTATGTCCCACAATGATGTGGCATTTGTGTTGTCCTAGTGTATGGCAATGTTTGTAACACCCTGATTTTCTCATAATGAGTGGAAGCTACTTTTTTTTCAACTGAGGAGTGTTACTAACATGATATGCTATTACAATAATGATAAATAAGAACCATTATAGACTATGAATGAAATAAACTTTCATCATATACTTAGAAAGAAGCTTACATCAAACTTGATATTAAAATCTATGTAAATGATCCTAAAACTTGTACTTCATCATAATATCTCAAACTGTCTAGATGGCACCCCACCAAGCAAATCATCTATCTTTATTGATCTTCCTGAATATTAGTACCTGTAGATATCTTGTCCCCAGATTTGCACAAAGGAAACCTAGGTTAGAGTAAGTGGCATTGAATTTCTAATATGATAAACGTAAATTTACTTTAACTGAAAACTGGACTAAATCTAAAAGATGAACAAAGATTTGGAAACTATAAACTTATATTGAATCGATGTGCCTTTTATTTATATCTTTTATCTTATTTGCGGCCACCATTATATAATAAGTCCTCCTAAATTGGTGTATTCGCACCCTGAGTTGGTACCAAAGTACCTCTTAATTGGCACTACATACCTCTGAATGACACTGACGTGTCTCTGAATTGGCGTAACTATGCCCTACTTGGTACCAAAGTACCTCTGATATGGAGTAACCACTCCTCTAAATTGGAAAAAAATGCCTCTGAATTGTCCTGGGACTAACTGAATGATGACTTATCATATAATGTCTTATGTGAAGGTTTCAACTTAGTTATCTTAAATATGAACTTAGTGAATTATGAATCTTTATACTGAAACTAAATACTGATAATTGAATTCTAAATATGAATTTGAATTAGAATCTAGTCTGAACATCTCAAAAAGGTTGTCTTACTAAACTGATGCATTAAAATTATTCTGTTAGATAATAAAATCTTATTAAACATAATTCTTCTCTACTCTTAATACTGACTTAAATCTAAATCTAAACTCTGATTCTAAATCTGAATATATATCTTGATAAATAAATCACTGATTTTGAATTTGAGACTCTTATTAGGTATGTGGATCTAATTTATAACTACTAACAATGAGTAATCTAAATTTATAGTTTATAATATAGATCCTTGTTGTCTGAGAATGTCTTAATCTAAAACTCTTATTTAATAGATTACTCAATTAAATTCTGATATCGGATATATGACATATGTGTCTAAAGGCTTGAGAAATAAACTAAATTGAATAATAAGTACTAAGTATCTAAAATTAGCTAAAATTTACGATATGATATCCTCACCAAATAACTTCAAACAATTAATGTCTAACTAATAAAATCATTATTGGATATGAAATGAACATTAATAACTAATGTAGGCTAAATCATAATATTAATGAAATTCAATGGACATGACCCACTTACCTAATTTAAAGACGTCCTCAATGTAGTTTTGTTTCCTTGATTCGGGACATATATTCCTGAACATTAACAAAATTCTATAAGTCCTTGAGTATGTTTCCTCTTTCTATTTCTAAATCTTAGATCCCCATCTCCTTAACCCCTAAAAACCAAATTAGGGTTTATATTTAGAAAGAACATAGATCTAACATAATTCATAGCAAAACTCTTTGTTCTAAAACTACATAAAAATTTACATTACATAACCATTATAATCTTTATACTCGAATAAGCCAAAAACCGTGTTATGCACTAATATGAGTACATACATCACATATTGACAGTAAGCCTCATATGTGATAAAATATACTAATCTCACTAAATTACTTTTGATATTAGAGAAAATACAATTAAACTCATTTTCCTTACCAAATATTGCATGAACCACATGTTCTCTGAAATAATAGGAAATTCTCTTATATAATGGCCACTTAGGCTAAAAAATCATATATTGATATAAATATACATGAAACTCTAGAAAAACATTAGGAATAATAAGAGAAAATAATATTTAATTTTAGGTAGAAATATCAGATTGGTTCGTCGTGAAACATTGGGTGAAATACCCATAATGCCCTTATTAGGGTTTATATCAAAAACCTTAGGAAAACTTCAAAAAAACAATGATCAGGTTTTGGAATAATTTCTAACTTATTAAGATATACTTACAACAAAATTTTCATAGATTTCTAAAACCGTTTGCTATTTTTAATGTTCAAAACATCAAAATCATATAGCTCTTAGAACATAAAATGTATGTGTGCATAAACATCAAAATCGTCTGTTGAAGATATTTTTACATTCTAGTATACTAAAAAAACTTTCTATGAATATCTTGTTCACCTGAAACCAACAACTATAGCTAAAGTTATGATTTTTCAAAAGCATTACCTTGTGAATGATTTCTTGCCATTCAAAATGCATCAAGTGGTTGTGATTGATTGCCCATGTTGTGTTTGGCCCCCAGCTCATGAATCTTTAACAAGGATCCGACTTCTATTGAGTCTGATAAGATCTAGAGCCCCCCTCCTTCTCCATGCAATACAAGGATCACGACCCCCTATTGCGCCTCCGGTCTCCTCTATTTGTGTCAGCGGGACTTTGACCTTGGCTTAGAGGGCATCACAGCTCACAGTGAGGCCAACCACCTCTCTAACATGATTGCCTTGCCTAGGGTGGTGCTTCCTTAGGGTACAACTAGGCTAAGGTGTAAGAGCATGGACCTACAACACTAAGCTCTGCCGCCAAGATAGGTCTTGATGGATCCCCACTCTTCTTCGGTTCCTCCTCTCTTTCTCTCGAAACTTCAAGTAAAACCCAAATATTGAACTCGGTCAACCCTATTCTTCAAGGATCAGATGTTTATAAACCTGGAACAACCAAATATCATGAGGAGATCTTCCCCTCAAACTTAATCTATTTGAGTCTCTGTTCGGGGTAGGTGGAGAATGCAAATATGATGCCCCCTTTTTTATTTTTATTTTTCTTTTTCTATTAGATAATATTCCAAATTGAAGAAATATTTATATAACCCACCTCATAGCTCCATTTGATATTTTTTTTTAGATAAACAATATATTTTCATCATCTTTACATCGATAAGATATCAGGTCAAAACTAAATGGATAGACACTCCAAACATATCTTTTATAAAAATAATATATAATTAATAATCTAATTACCTAGGTCACTAGATAAGTCAAAATGAATTGAAATTTCTCCCATAATCTTATATCTTAGTTCTCCATCGATTAAAAATACCTCGAGTATTTATCATGAACACGGAATACAGAATTCTCAAATTTGTACTCCAAGGACCCATATGTGAATTTTAATTGGCCCAATAAGGCTAGAATTGGGTTCTAGGTAACATGGGCCATACCTTAGTCTTATAGAGGGTCCATGAGCTTAATTATATTCTTAATTATGAAAGAAAAGCTTGAATCAGTATAATTTCTCAATTGGAGATCTTGTATAACACTTGTGATCAATATTACTTTAGTTACATAACATGAAGACCTAAGCTAGGTTTGGGCTTAAACAATTAACTAGATCCATCATATATAATTCATCATTCTAATTTAGTGATCACCTCATATCATCAAACTAAATATCAGACTCCCAGACTTCAAGGATAATCCTGATTACACAATTGACCCTCTCGATGTTCTTTTTCCCTTAAATCCAAATACCACAAAAATTGGATGGAATCTTATTGTAACCATTTATCTACCCTATATTGATTTCATTAATATCTTAATCATGTATTTGCCAAATCCCAAAATTAGGGTGTGAAAATGTTACAAGTATCATGTGGCGACAGTGTGACAAGTTCACACCTTATACATTTTATATCTTCTAAAGTTGTAATATGCCTTGTTCTTGTAGAGTTTGCTATGGCTTTATACCTTGTAATGATTGATGATAAAAGTAACTCAATTGGATAACTAATCAAGTGAAACCCTAATCATGTAGGTGCCATGTGCCATAGATCCTTTCAAGTGTCAGCTCTAATTGTTGGATTGGTGAAACGAGTATAACTTGGAGCACATATTTTTGAATATGCGGGGATGCAAGCTGAATACTTCCCTATGTTCACAATTACAGGTCATGTGAGACATCCATGCGTGAGCCGATCTCCTTGTGATATGGATGGCCATGCGTGGGCCACTCATTATTTTAAGAATGACCACGCGTGAGCCTGTTCTTCCAGTGTCGTTACCCATACCATGGTGAGTAGGTGTTTATATATGGACGACCATGCTTGAGCCGATCCTTCTGTTGACTATATGTCACCTTTTTTAGTTGATTGATATGTCACTACGATATTTCTCTTATGCCGACCAAGAGGTGTGGAGAGGTCATGGGTTTCGAATCTTCCATTTGACCTTGTATGGCATCGATTTTGACTTAGTAGTGGTCAATTGGATTTAAGTGGTACAACTCAAATCCTCAGGGCAATAATAAAAGATGTAACACAACCAAGTAGTATATTCTTGCATAGGGTCAAATACGAATAACATTGGTTGAGCCCTTGTCTTATCCTTTTATCGATTTCTTGAATTATAAGGCGGTAAAGAAGTCAACTGTTATACATGTTCTTCATATTCCTTTTTACAATATAAATTGATCTATTATTCAGTGGTAACTGCCTAGTCTTGCTTAATCTACTTATTTTGTTAATTACATATCATTTAGTTGAATCTACTCAACCTGTGTGGTCTGCTATCTACCTGTTTAGTATGTTATTTACATGCTTAGGTTATTTGTTCTTTTAGTAGACGTTGGAGGAGAGTTATATCTCTCTCTGGGATGTTTAGTCTCACCCTATGGGTTTCCACATCTCTTAGGTGGTCGGGCACGAGGTATTAGATTTCATGATGTTGGTGCTGAGCAACAAGAGGACCAGTAGTTGTAGAAAGGTTGGACATGTTGCTTGTGTATAGAAGTAGAGTTCTATATGTCATCCCTGTACACTCAGGTCCTTTGGGAGGTTTTTGTTGTATGTATCTATATGAGGTTTTGGCTTTATGCATGTTGTTGTATAGAGATGGCATATATGTATATGAACATGTTATCATATGTAACAAGATGTGGCTTGGGAGCCAGTGAACTATATCTAGTATAATGTTTGGACTGGTGATATGGTATACAAGTGGTTTTTGTGGTCCTTTGTTTTTTTAAAAAATTATAATTACCTATGTTTTATGGTAACCTGGATGTTTAGTTTTAGTTCTATAGTTTGGTTTTGAGTTATCTTGCTTGTAGCACATAGGGGTGTCATAGTTAAGGTTGGTATTAGAGCTTTAGGTTCACTGAGTCTACATGGACATAAGACTAGGGTTGTGTCTATTCTAGTGTCCTCTAATTTATCTTATGGTCAATTCTTCTTATGCAAAAGAAGAGTTTAAAAGATGGTTGAAGAACACGAAGAACACGTTGCTAAGAGTGGTGTTGTTGCACCAGGTGGAGGTGCAAGGAGGCATGTTGTTGATAAGAGGGTGTCTAAATTTCCCTAGTTTGACCTGAACATGATGGAAAATTTAGCTTTCCCCTCCATCTTTGGATAATTCATGGTGACGATGATGCACATGGCAGACAAGATGCCTATTCCCAAGTCTAGGGCAACTATTCCCCATGTAGAATCCTCAGGCAGTGGGAAGACCTTCAAGAGGTTGAGACATGTTGGGGGTGTAGAGTATGTTGTTACGATGGATCTAGATGATGTGGATCTTTGGTTGACAGAGTTGGAAAAGACCTTCAAGATCCTTAGCATCCTCGAGGATGATAAGGTGAAGCACACAGTGTACCTTCTGAAGGGAAGTGCTGGTCGTTGGTGGGCCATGGAAGAGGAGAAGAGGCCAGGTGTAGCTCTTAGATGGGATGACTTTAGATGATAGTTTGTCATCATGTACTTTCTGCGTACCTATCTGGATGAGAAGATCTCTCAGTTCGAGAAAATCAAGCAAGGATCCATGACGATCAACAAGTATGAGGTGAGGTTCATGGAGCTTTTAATGTTCTATCCTCATATGGCCACCATAGATAAGGAGACGATTTGATGTTTTGATAAGGGGTTGAATGTTGAGTTGTCTACCCTGGTGGCTACTTTGGAGAACCATGATAAGTTTGCAATGTTTGTGGAGTCTATTAAGATGACCGAAAGGTCTGTGCTTTATAAGCGTGAGAAGAGTGACAAGAAGAGGCTGGCACAGTACCGTGGGTAGTCGTCAAAAGGCTTTAAGAAGCCTAGGTTTTCTGCATCTCTAGCTTTGTAGAGGTCTAGTGCTTAGACTCAGTGGTCACCCAGTAAAGGAAGATGCTACAATTTTTCATGGGAAGGAGCCCCCAATGTAGTGTCAGTATTAGTGACAGGGCCTTCGGGGCCATGGTATGAGAGAAGGACATGCTACAAGTGTGTCCAAGTTGGACATACCAAGCTATTTTGTTCCATGAAGATTGATGAGGTGACCCAAAAGCTGAGGCAGAGTCAACAGGGCTCACAGAGACAGTAGTACAATAGTGGTAGAGGGCAAGGACGTGGACACGCATCATAGGCTAGTTCTTCTAGACAAGCCAGCAGAGGACGAGGATGACAACAGGAAACAACTAGATTCTATGCCATAAGTTAGCCAGAAGGAGTGGTCAACCCACGAGTAGTGATAGGTCAAATGGAGTTATTTCATTATGATCTGTCATCTTCTTGCTATATATCTATTTTGGTTGATCTGGATGCGACCCACTCTTTTGTCACTCGAGAAGTGATTGATAGTTGTTCTTTGCCCGTTAGTCATAGACAGGACAACCTTTGCTTAAAAACCCCACTAGTCAGTTCCTTAGAGTTGTGGGACGAGTGTCCTTCATGTGCCCTTTCTTTTTTAGGACATGGAATTTAATTGGATCTCCTACCACTTGAAATGCATGGATTCGAGTGATCCTTGGAATGGATACATGGGAGAAGTATCAGGTGGTCTTGGTCTATAGTGCCAAGAGTCTGACATTTGTGTATGGTGGCAAGACGTGGATCTTCCAAGGTGATAGGAAGATTTTTCCTACATGTATGGTGTCGGAGATGGTGGCAGAGAAGTTGATGAGGCAAGGTTGTGAGATTTTTTGGCACATGTGATGGATACTAAGAGGAGGAGTCCTAGTATTAAGGAGGTGTCAGTTGTCAAATAATTTGAGGAAGTGTTCCCAGATGAGTTTCCAGGTGTTCCTCCACCCCAAGAGATTGATTTTGAGATCAATATAGATCTAGGTATGCAACTAATGGCTAAGACACCATACATGATGGATACTACTGAGATGATAGAGTTAAAGAGGCAGTTACAAGAACTACTTGACAAAGGTTTTATCAGGATGAGTACATCACCATGGGGTTCTCTAGTGTTGTTTATAAAGTAGAAAGATGGATCCATGATGCTATGTATAGACTACAGACAGTTGAACAAAGTGATGATAAAGAATAAGTATCCCTTGTCGAGGATAGATGACTTGTTTGATCAACTACGAGTTGTTGTAGTGTTTTCTAAGATTGACCTTAGATCAGGGTATCAACAAGTGTGGATCAAGGTGGATGACATACCAAAGTCAGCTTTTAGGATGAGGTATGGTCATTATGAGTTTGTGGTTATGTCGTTTGGGCTAACCAATGCACCAACATCATTCATGGACTTGATGAACATGGTGTTCTTACCATTTCTTAATCAGTTCATTATGGTCTTCATAGATTATATCTTGATCTACTCTAGGAACAATATCTTGATCTATTCCAGGAACAACCAACAGCAAAAACAACATCTACATAAGGCATTGACCATGTTGAGACAACACTAGTTGTATGGAAAGTTCAACAAGTATGAGTTTTGGCTGAAGGAGGCATCCTTTATGGACATGTGATATCTTCTCAGGGTGTTCTTGTGGATCCCAAGAAGGTTGAATCTGAGCTGGAGTGGGGACAATTGAAAATGTCGACATAAGTATGCAGTTTTCTTTGTTTGACAGGATACTACAGGAGGTTCATCAAGAACTTTAGCTCAATGGTGTTACCCCTAACGAAGATGACAAAGAAGGATGTGCCTTTTGTTTGGGATGGCAGATTTCAACATGCCTTTTAGTTGTTGAAGGAGAAATTGACAAGTACACCAGTGTCAGTTTTGCCGGAGCAGGGGAAAGGATACATCATTTTCTGCGATGCGTCAAGGAATGGTTTGGGTTGTGTGCTGATGTAGGACAAGAACACTATTTCTTTTTCTTCACGAAAAATAAAGAAAAATTAGGAGAACTACCTAACCCATGATCTTGAGCTAGCTCCAGTGGTCCATGCCTTGAAGATCTGGAGGTACTACCTTTACAGCAAGAAGTGTCAGATCTTCACAGATCACAAGAATCTGAAGTACATCTTTTCATAACATGAGTTGAACACACGATAGAGACACTGGATGGAGTTAATCAAAGATGAAGACTACACAATTTACTACCATATAGGAAAGGAGAATGTCGTAGAAGATGCTTTGATTAGGAAGTCTTCCTTGACATCATCAGTTGGTAGTGCACAGTTACACTCCTTGGTGTGCCATAAGCAAGACATGTTGGTCTCCTTGTGTCAGATGACAATGAAGCTAGAGGTTTCCCTATAAGTGGGGATATTGACACAACTACAAGTGAACCTACATTGAGGCAACATATTTGTGATGCACAACATGTTGATACTATGATACAACATATACGATCAGAGTTCGACAGCAAGAAGTGTGATGGCTTCCATGAGGTAGAGGATGGGATAGTGTGTTACCACAACAGAGTCATGGTTCCAAATGCTGATAATCTGAGGAAGGTGGTGCTAAGGTGGCTCACTCTTTGATGTATGCTATGCACCCAGGTAGCACCAAGATGTACCACAATTTGAAAGATTTGTATTGGTGGCCTGGCCTGAAATGTGATGTGGCTGAGTTCGTAGCCAAGTGTGATGTGTGTCAACAAGTTAAAATAGAGCATCAGAAGCCTGCAATGACGTTGCAACTGTTACCTATATTGTAGCAGAAATGGGATCATGTGATGATGGACTTTGTGTTTGGTCTACCTAGGATAGCCAAAGGCCATGATTCCATTTGGTTGATCATTGACAGGTTGACGAAGTTAGTGTATTTCCTTCCTATAAAGACAACGTATACAACATAGAAGCTCAGTCAGATTTATGCTGATGAGATAGTGCATTTCCATGGTGTTCCAAATACCATTGTGTTAGATAGAGGTCCTCAGTATACGATTTGATTTTGAGAGTGCTTGCATGCAACTTTGGGTACACAGTCGAGGTTCAACACTTCCTTCCACCCACAGACAGATGGATAGTTTGAGAGAACCATACAAACCTTGGAGGACCTATTGAGAGCTTGTGTTTTATAGTTTTTCGATAGTTGGGACATCCATCTTAGTTTGATAGAGTTTGCTTATAATAATAGTTATCAGCAGAGCATCAACATGACACCTTATGAGGCGTTGTATGGGAGACATTGTAGGTCATCATTATGTTGGTATGAGACTGGTGAGTATCCGCTTCTTGATCCTGAGCTTGTACAGCAGACGATAGAAAAGATAAAAGTGACTCAACAATAGTTAAAGGCAACACGCGATAGACAAAAGTTGTATGCAGATAACTATCATAGACCCTTGGAGTTACAAGTGAGAGGCAAGGTGTATCTCAAGGTATCTCCTTGGAAGGGTGTCTTGAGGTTTGGGAAGAAGGGTAAGTTGGCTCCCAAGTATATGGGACCTTACCCTGTGGTGGCACGTGTTGGGAAGGTGGCCTATAGGTTGGAGTTGCCACCTGAGTTGCATAGGTTGCATCCAGTGTTTCATGTATCTATGTTGAGGAAGTGCCACCCTGATACCAAGTTAGTGCTTCAACCAGTGGAGGTTGAGCTTGATGAGGATACATCCTATGAGGAAGGACCCGTGTTGATCCTTGATAGGAGAGTGAAGAAGCTGAAGAGGAAGGTCATAGTGATGGTGAAGGTTCTATGGCATCACCATGGTTTTAAGGAAGATACGTGGGGGATTAAGGAAGAGATGCGGAGGAAGTACCCATCTCTCTTCTCTTAGGATTTTAGGGGAGAAATCCTTGTTGGGGGTTTATGGCTTGTAAGACCCTTGACCTGTGTTTTGGGTTAACCCTATTTGTTTTTTCGACGTAGTTCTTAGAACCTTTCTCTAATCCTTTGGGATGATCTTAGAGCTTGTGGAGAGCTTAAATCTCCAGTTTGAGCTTGTTTGGATGATGCTTGTGCTTTTTGTGCTTGTTTTGGGTAAAATTGCAATTTACCCATTTGTGAGGGTTATCTTGCAATTTACCACCTCTAGTGTGTTCTTTCCCTCCCATGGAATCAAGAGAGAGAGAGAGATTGTGTGATGCTTTGGGATGAGTGGTGACACCCTTAGGGGTGATTAGGGTTTGCTTGATTTTGACCCATGTGTGCTTTTTTGGTTTGTCTCGACCTTGTCTCAATCGAGACACCTCCCTTGGGATGTTTTTTCTCGACCATAATGGTCTTTATGAGTCTTGGGTTGAGATAATGGTCTTCTCTAGGTGTGTTTCAATCTAGCTTGTTGGTGACTCTTTTGTCTCGACCGAAACACATGCTTGGGTGTTGTTTCGACCTCCTTGAGGTGTAGCGACGGAAACCATATGTTGGGGACCAAAGGTGGTTGAGACCCAATATAAGTTGTATCACCATCTATTACATGTGTGTTTTAAGTGGTTTCATGCATTTTTTGGGTGAAAAAGTGTCCATTTAGTACCTTTAGGAGTTGACACATCACCCCTCACCCTACTTCCCTCCTCCTTTTGCTATATAACCCCTTTTCTCTCCATGCAAGTGAAACTTTCAACCCTCTTCCTTCCTCACCTTCTCTTGTTCTTCCTTGGACCCTTGAATATCTTAGAGGACTTATCTTGGAGTTCTTGGTGGTGGAGATCCCTTTCATGTGGTGCTTCTGGTGGTCTTTGCTCATTTTCTACCTTGGTAAGTATACACCATTCCTTTGCTATGTTTTCCTTGGATTCTCTACCCCATCTTCTTCCCTTTTCTCGGCCTTAAACTATGTTTAGACATGGTGGCCATTCTTGAGAGAAAACTCCTCTTGACAAGGCAATTCCCAAGTGAGAGGGAGTTTTTGTGGAGCTCTTTTCCACCTTGGTAATCGTGTTCTTGGATCTTGCAATCCTTGGATTGATCTTCCTTAAGGTGGGTTATATAACACTCAATCTTCTCTATTAATTGCACATTTATATACATGCTCATTACTGTTTTCACTCTCTAAAATGTTCCCTTAACCTGCTAGCATATGATGCTAAGTTTCTAGAACTTGTTTGATGCTAAAACCATGCTTTGTTTGATAGAAATCTGAAACCCCAGTTTTGGTACCTGATTTTGGTGATTTTTGTGAATGGTAGTTTCCTCTCACCTTTTGACATTAGTTTTGAACACATGTAATGATGCTCGTGTACCTTGATGTATCTTAGAGAGTAGGTTATGTTTTGGATGTGTTAAATTTGGTTTTATATCTCTTGAATGAGGTTCTTTCATGGTGGCTTCATGATCCATATATTAGAGTTTTTGGTGACCAATTTGGTGTGAACGTTTCCTCCTAGATGATGGTGATTTTCTTTGATGTTATCTCCTATTTTGGATTTGATTAACTTCTGTTTGATCTTGACTCATCTCTATTTTGATGATGGTCCTTTACCTCAGTGGTAGTATGTCCTTAGTGTTCGATACACCATGTTTTCCTTTGGGTCGAGACACTTTGGTGCTTGGTGTTTTAGTCGAGGTGTTGGCCTTGTTTTTGGGTTGAGACACATGTTTTCTTTGGGGTCAAACCCCTAATCTATCAGTTGGTCAAGACATGGTTTTATGTGGTGGTTGATCACCTAGGTTTGTTTTTGCGGACGAGACACCTTGGACGAAGGTGGTCGAGACACTTGTGTCTTTGGTGGCTAAGAGACATAGGTGTGTGTTGGTCGAGACACATACATAAATATATAATCAATAGATGTACATGATTAAGCATGTAATGATGCATGTATAGTGTTGTTTGAATGATTGTTTTGTGAACCCTAATCATGTTCCTTAACCCTTATATGCTCCAATAAAGTGGGAGATGGATTACCTAGGGTTTGGTGATTAAATTAAGCTATAAAACCCTAATCGGCTATGTATGTAGCCCTAACCCTAATGTTGGGCCATGTGATGTGTTTTATTCCCTCTCTTGAAGCAGTTATCAAGTTATGATGTCTTCTCTTTCCTATTTATAAATCCCTAACCTTGCAGGTGATAAGTGTGCCATGTCTTGTGTATGACATGGTGATGATGTGATACAATATGGTGAGTATGCACATTGTTGAGGCATAATGTGGTGACGTACATGCAAGGTTTATGTGAATGGGTCCTATGACCTGGTGATGGTTTCATGCCTATTGTGAGGTGATAGCCTCCAGTGATGTGAATGAGGAATTTATGTCCCACAATGATGTGACATTCATGTTGGCCTTGTGAATGGAAATGTTACAAGTATCATGTGGTGATAGTTTGATAAGTTCACACCTTATATGTTTCATATCTTTTGAATTTGTACTATGCCCTTATTCTTGTAGAGTTTCTTATGGATTTATATGTTGTAACTTGATTGATGCTAAAAGTCACTCAATTGGCTAACTAATCAAGTGGAAACTTGATCATGTAGGTGCCCTATGCCATAGATCCTTTCTAGTGCCAGCTCTAATTGTTGGATTGGTGAAACGAGTATAACTTAGAGCACATATTTTTGAATATGCGGGGATGAAAGATGAATACTTCCTTGCATCTACAATTATAGGTTGTGTGAGATGGCCATGCTTGAGCCGATCTCCTTGTGATATGGATGGCCATACGTGAGTTGTTCCTTCTTTTAAGAAAGGCCATGTGTGAGCCTATTCTTCCAACATCGTTAACTGTACCAAGGTGGGCTAGGTGTTTATATATGGATGGCCATGTGTGAGCCAATCCTTTTGTTGACTATATGTCACCTTTTGTAGTTGACTGATATGTCACTGTGGTGTTTTCTCTTATGCTGACCAAGAGGTGTGGAGAGGTCGTGGATTTCAGATCTTCCATTTGACCTTGTATGGAACCGATTTTTACTTAGAAGTGGTTGGTTGGATTTGGGTGGTATGACAATTCCTCAGGGAAATAATAAAAAATATAACACAACTGTGTAGTGTATTCTTGCATAGGGTCAAATATGAATAACATTGGTTAAGCCCTTGCCTTATCCTTTTACTAATTTCTTGAATTATAAGATGGTAAGAGAAGTCAATTGTTATATATGTTCTTCATATTCCGTTTTAGAATATAAATTGATTTATTTCTCAGTGGTAGCTTCCTAGTCTTACTTAGTCAGCTTATTCTGTTGATTACATATCATTTAGCTGAATCCACTCAACCTGTGTGGTATGCTATCTACCTGCTTAGTATGTAATTTACATGCTTATCTTATTTGTGCTTTTAATAGACATTGGAGGAGAGTTATATCTCTCACTGAGATGTTTTGTCTCACCCTGTGGGTTTCCACATCTTTTAGGTGGTCGGGCATGAGGCAGTAGAGATCGTGTTGCTGGTGTTGAGCAGCAAGAGGACCAGTAGTTGCAGAAAGGTTAGACATGCTGATTGTGTATAGAAATAGAGTCCTATATGTCATCCATATGCACTAAGATCCTTGGGGAGGTTTTTGTTGTATGTATTTATACAAGCATTTGGATTTATTCCCACTGTTGTATAGAGATGGAATATATGTATATGAACAAGTTATCATGTGTAACAAGATGTGGCTTGGGAGCCAGTGAACCATATGTTGTATAATATTTGGGCAAGTGATATGAAATACAAGTGGTTTTTATGGACTCATGTTCAATATGTTGTGACTCCTTTGGTTTGTTAAAAAAAGTTTTAATTACCTATGTTTTGTGGTAACCTAGATGTTTAGTTTTAGTTCCGCAATTTGGTTTTCAGTTATCTTAGTTGTGGCATTTTGAGTCGTCACAATTTTTCTAGCCACTCCACCAACTTTGTGGAGGCTCTTTGTGAGGAGGTTCAATCTCTACAATCTTTTAGTAACCAGAACAAGCAAGGTGTCATGTCCAAAACCTATACTTTGGAATGGAGAAATCACCTAAATTTGTCTTGGAAGCAAGGGGGAGAAGGACAGGGAAAACTTAGGCAAACTAAAAGGTCAAAGTTCAGCTCCAAGTTTGAATAAGAAGTTCTTGGGAGGTTGAGGAACCTTGATGATGTGAAAAAAGATGTGTTCGCTCAGGGACAAAATATTAGCTGACTAAAAGAAATGATTCATCAGATTTCTCTATCTTTTGCTAGACATGAAGAGGGGAGGCTTCCTTACCAAACCTTTTTGAAACTCCAATAGTGTTTATGGAAACATGGGTGCTCCTCAAGGCACCTATGGCCTACAATAAGGGCAAGTGACCACATTTTAGAAAATTGAAGGGATTCAAAATCCATATGATCCCCCACCCCCACAACCTACCTACAACTACCAATATACTCTACCTTCACCACATTCATACCAACAATCTCCACTTCAATATCAAACCCCTCCACAACAACCACCACAATAGCCTCCATCCTAACAAAAATTAATTCTACAAAACCCAAACCCCCAACACCAAAGGCCACCACCTCAAGGATCAAAACAACAACCACAAGCTCCCTCCTCTTCTATTCATGAGCAAATGAAGGTTGTGACTATGTTGAGAAGTGGGAAGACTTTGGAGCAACCAAGGTATATAGCAATTGATGGTTTTGTGTGAGAAGATAGAGTTGATATCATGATTCAAGGTAGTGATATTGTGATGCATGGTGATGATATTGTGATCGACAGTCATGGTGATATTGTAATAGTAGATGATTATATTATGATTCCCATGATACTGATTGATGATTCTTTTGATGGGAACAAGGCAAACACACAACTTCCTCCTTTCCCAGATGCACTTGAAGAGCCTCTGCATTCAAAAGGAAGAAGAAGCACATTGAAGATATCATGCAAACCTTCAAGCAAGTGAGAATCAACATTCTCTTGCTACATGCCATTAAACAAATTCCATCTTACGCAACATTCTTGACTGACACATGCACCTTCAAGATAAAGACAACTGAAAGAATGACCAAGCAAGCCAAACTCATTGAGAAACTGAGTTCCATTTTGCAACACACCTCTCTAAAGAAGAGGAAAGATCTTGATGTCCCTATCATTCCTTGCTACATTGGAATACACCGCATACACCAAGCTCTTCTTTAATCGGGTTCTATTGTGAATCTAATGCCTTATTATGTGTATTTTGAATTGAAGTTGGGATAGTTGGAGTCGACCAAATGCACCTCACAATTAGTCAACCATTATGTGAAAATGGCTCAAGGGCAAACTGATGGTGTGTTGGTGAGACTTTATGATGCACAAGACCACTGCCCAAGGCTCTAGTATAGTTTAGGAATGACGAATGACGAATGACCCCACATACCACTGATAACTTTAACTATGCACATTATCCTTAGTGCAAGCCAAGATAAACTTCCCAACTAGTCATCATCCTAGTACTACTCTAGGTTGAGCATGGTTAACCACAAAGTTCTTTATTGATGGGCCCCTTGAAAAGGAAGTGCACCTTGGTGATATGAATAGTCCAATAATTCCTTTTGATATCATTTAATATGATGCCTCAAGACCTGCGATGCTACAATCTCCCCCACTTAGACTCTTGACATCCTCATCAAGGCTCAACTATATGGCCTTATAATATATCCCCATTTAAGTACAAACCTAGAATGGATCATGGACACCAATCTTCCGATCATGGAATACTAGCGCAAGGGTGGCTACATCACCATGGACATCCCTTTCCAGCATGCCTGGATAGCACAAATCAAGACTGGCATGCCACATGCCCATGTGGGCCCCACCTAATAGAGGGTTATGGATATGATACCATTTGTAGACACACAAGCCCACTTCCCAAGGCTCTAGTATAGTTTTAGGAAGAATCTACAAAGTAGTATAGCGAGGTTATCACTTATCTTGGAATAAATTACTTGTTCGATGTTTTCTATTATATTTCTCATCTAGGGTTATTACAATTTCATGGTTCATCCATTCTCTTTCTAGGGTTTCTAGTTGAATTGCATACATAATGAAGTTCACTAGTTCATTTCCCTTAATAGATAACCACCACATTGTATATATTCATTAATTCATCATATTATATCTCTACGTTCTTAATGTTTTCATGTGAATATACAATTTGTATCTTAAGGTACAACCATTCATACTCATATACATATACATATATATATGTTATTATCTAGGGGTCATAACATTAGTCATTTGATGCATATTCCATTTTTATGGTTACATATTCAATTGAAAATATTTATAATTTTGACTCAGATCAAAAGTTCCACATTCTATTATATTTCCCAACATATGAATCTTAATTTCTAAACTAATTCATTTAATAGGGTATACACTACTATGCTGATTTTCATACGAAGATTCCCTTAGGGATCCAAGTAACTCATTACTTGCTATCTAGTTGTACATTATCTAGGATGTAGATAGCATACAATGGTTCTTGGGAACTATTTAGGTCATTAGGGTTTTATTGTGCATAATTACCATTTATATCCTTCACATATAGATGCCTTACTATAAGTCTTTGGTTGTTATAAATTCTCATTGTTGGATTCATATTGTATCACCAGAGTCATATATATTCAATCTAAATGTTACATGCATACATATTTATTTGTATAAATATATACTAGCAAAAGTTACGTTCATTTATCCAATTAACAAAATTTGAGTTCCTTTTTGTTTTTCTTACATTTCCAAAGATTTACCATATTTTTCTCTATTTCTAACCATTTATTTCATTTTATTTAAATTCATAATTTATTAATATGCATATCAGTAATCTGCCACTCTAACTAGGAGTAAATATCAAAAAATATATTAATTGGTCACAAGGGTCGTGCTTCTTAAAACATATGTGTGGGTTTTATCCATATTTTCTACAATTTTCTAGACATTTATACCTTTTCTTAGCCAATCATTTAAAATGACACAATTGGCATACATGTATATAAATGAAATAGTATGGTCAAATAATAGGAAAATATGTTATTTAAAACCTAAGGTTATGATTAATGTGTTACAGGTTACATTACCCTATACTTAGTTCATTATCATTATTAGTGTTATTATCATCATTGATCATTTTTATTCAATCAAGAATTTTGAGAAGAGGAAGAGGAGCCTACCAGGTTATCACCCCAAACATGGGAAGCAAGCTGAAGCTCAAAGTGGGCGCCTTGATGGCTCTTGGACCTCAAATTATGGCCCTGGGCCTTCTAGGATGGTAGATCCAGAATTGACTCTGGTTGCAACGCTCTTTGTGAGGAAGACATGAGGCAGTTGTTTGATGTCAGAGGCCTACCAAAGATCTAAAACAAGGGTAAATGTGCCCGAGACTGAAGGGAGATGAGTGTTTAACATGAGGACCCGACAAGGTGGCTGGAGTGCAATGGGAGGTTTCTATAATGGCAAAGCAACTCATGGTTGCACAAACCTATATGATGAGTTCAAACTCACTGAAGAAGACGACTGGAGAGGTTAAGGAAAAGAGGGTGGATTTGGGATGACATGAGAGAATGAAGAGTTTTGTTTAAGAGGGACAAAGTTGTCTGGGTGGTTGAACTATCGTGGGGGTGCACGGTGCAGGGTGGCCAAAGCTTTCCAATGGAGGTGGATCACCATCGTGATATGAAGAAGATTAAATAGGAGAAATGGCAACAAGTTAGGTTTCATGGAACCTCAAGGAAGTTTCATAGCAAGCTAATTGGATCTGAGGCAGTTTTGATTGCAGTTCGAGCTCCTCACTGGCATTCATGCTACCAGGGAGCCGCCCAGTTGGGCATTTGCACTCTAGTGAGAGGGAAATGCCTCAAGATGTCCGTATGGGTAGGGGATGAGATAAAGAATCTAAAGTAGTAATAATGGAGTGATGAGGTGGATAGAATAGGGAGAAATCCCTTGCTAAGAAACCCAACCACCATTAGGGTCAGGGGATATGCCCCTATCGCACGTCCTGGTTCCCCCCCCATGGACGACTGAGATGGGTCAAGCCTACAAGATGGACAACTCAGATTTAGTTCAAACTATTTATTTATTCATTTTCTATAAAATATATATAACTTTGAATAATTTAAAATTTAAATGTAGCTTTATATTAATGTCTAGTATTTTCTAAAAATTCAAAACCATGCTTTTACAATGAATCAATCTTCATAAATGGTTCAAAAGGCAACATGCATCTGTCGAATATATATTTTGAATCAATTCCAAATCCAGTGACTCACAATTGGGTCAGGCTAACCCGTAGTGTGTCCTGATCTAATTATATTTATATGAAAGAGTAGGAAATCTATTTTTGTTCACAATATGAAAGGGCATATGAGTTAAGTTCCAATCAAGGTGTCAAATTTTAAATGGGGAGATCAAAAAGGTAGATTTTCACAATTAAGATGAATAATATAGTAAGTATCCAAAGTTAGTGTTATATCTCAATTTTGATAAAATTGAATTGTATATATTAAAGCATGAATTATTAAGTTAATTCCTTAGTTGTATTATTCATGGAATAATAAAGTCATCTATGTAGCATGGGTGCAACCCATGAGGCCCATGAAACTATTTGTGTTGCAAATATGTCCTTGGAGCACAATAAAAAGGAATAAGAGTTTTATTTACAAATAAATATCAATGGCTTTGTTAATTATTGGAAACCTGAAAGATAAGATAATATGGAAGTTTCCAATAGAAAATAAAGTGTATGGTGTTTAGATAATTAAAATAGTAATTATCTAGCCATAAGTGGAAACACAATGTTGAGGTACCAAATAACATTATTTCATTTTAACCTTTATATACTTGAAATTAATAATGAAAAGAAGAGAACTCTTGAAACTGGGAGAAGAAGGATATTCCATGAGGTAATATTATTTCTTTTAAATAAATGTTAGAAGGAGCAAATTTTAGATGTGAAAAGACATCCTAATAAAACCCCACAAATTAGATATGGGTGGGAAAAATATAAATGGATCGATTGGAGGAATATATCAATAAGAGAGTAGTAGAATAATCCATACGGTTTCCTAGAAAGATTAATAACCATTGTATGTATATATTCTATCCCCAATGGCTTTTGATGTGCCAACTAAGTAAAATTAGTAGCCAATCTTGGATATGTGCAATTCTATAATATAAAATATATTGAATATGTTGCTTTTGGCAATTATGTATGCCTTTTTCCATAAACACTTTACCATAGTCATGAGAGAAAGAGAGAGAGAGAGATTAGTAGGAGAAGATAAAAAGGAATATTATGGATATATGGAAATAAACAAGTAAAGTAAGAAGGAATACTTGGAATAATTCCTATACTCATGTAATTGATAGGGAATAATAGGACCTAAAAGTAATTAAAGAGAACAAACCCAGAAGGTGCGAGAACAAGAAGACAATCTACACATAGATAGTATATAAAGACATAGAGTTATATCCTACTAGAGATACACTCTTTCCCCCTCTTCTTCCACCGTCCTCCTCCTCCAGACCTTATGGTTTTGTCTAAAACCCAGGTAGGGAATAATGGAAGGCTTCTCCTCCATCTTGGACATGCCAATGTGTGAAGAGATGGTGGGGGGGGGACAACAACTATCTATAGCTAGTGACAAGTTGTACGGAAACACATTGGTTCATGGGAGGAAATGAAGATGGTCGGGTTTCTTCTTCTCCTGTCAACCTATTCACATGAAGAGGAGAGCCTAAACGGACCTGAGTGCAACCACAAATAGTGATAGGAGGACGTAATCTTCGCCTTCTAGGTACACATTCTCTGTAGTGTCATTCTACGCTTTGTTCTTGACTATGGCCCTGCTGTCCAAGCTACCTCAACCCTTGACTTGTAGACTTGTAGTGTTAGATAGGACCGTGCGGAGGCATCGGTGCCCTCTTTGGATCTCTGATGGCTAAGGAGAAAGGGGGCAGTGCTACGGTTGGATGCTAGAGTGGGGAACCAACGTAAACATGAGGTTAGGGAAGGATTAGGTTGAAAAGATCAGAATACCCCGACCGGTGTACGTGAGACATGAGGGCATCAGGGTCATATCCCTCTAACATAAGGCCATCGAACCATTTTTTAATAAAATGGGTTTTGTTGACATGTCAAGCTACAATTGGTCAGATTCAATTTTATCTTCTAAAATTGATAGAAAATAATTGGTAAGTCGGATGAAAACAAGTTATGCATGAAAATTGATCAACAAAACAAGAGGAATCCAAAAAAATAGTTTTAGAGTCTAATTAGGCTTCCAATTCCAAAAGTAGTGCAAAGATGGGTTTAAGTGGTGATTAATGTATAAAAATCATGGATTTCTATATTAACTTATTAAATACATTAACGATCCTAAATCATGTTATAATCTGATAATGTTGAAAATGATGATGCTCCAAGATAATCATGACCATGTTGATAATACTTAGGGTTTCTATTGATAATAATCATGCATGTGAATAAGTAGGGTTGAAATATTCTAACTTGCCATGCTATTGATGAAGTTAATTCGATCTAAGTGTTCATGATGTAGTAATATGGTAGATTTGACAATCATGGATTAGGATTAAAGGTTATAACTTTCTATGTTGTTGATATATATATTTGCATCTAAGTGGTCATAATGAAGGGATGTGTTGAATATGATGATTAGGGTTACACATGATGTCTAATGTGGATCAATAAACTCTAATAAGGTATTATGTGAGAGAATTAGGGTTTTCAACCTTATTTCTTAAAACTAAACTTGAGATAACCCTAAACCCTAGGTTAGGATTGAGTAGGGTTTAATGTGATTAATGTGATGATGATACTTTAAGATTTATATATGTGCAGATTAAATGATTGGATTCTTCTTTGCTTACTTGATTGGATTGATTGAATATGCTTGAAGTATGAGTGCATAATTTGCATGGCTTACCATTGAGGTATGCGGTTACACCTATGACTATCCGCATCAATTTTCTGGTGATTTCTCAAGGATTGAACAACTAAACTGTTGGATGTTTATTTAATTTTCCGTTATTATAATTCCACTATGAGTATCACATTAAGAAAGATTACGTGAAGAAAAGTTTGGTTCGTATTTGCAAGTATATGATGGAATATATGTTGTTAGTTTACTTGCATACTTTTGCATGCACCCCACGTACACAATATAACTTGTTATACTGACTTGTGCTTTTATTCCATGGTATTTTAGGTACATGCTAGATAAGATGGTATCCAAATACAATGGGGAGATGAATATACTTGAAGACATTAAACTTAACTTGTAAAGAGGATTAGATAGATACTTCTTCTCACATAGTTCTCATATGTACAATTATGATGATATAAAGTTATGCAAGTTCTAGAGGAACATCTTGTAAATGATAAATTTGAATTAATGTAAATTATTTTCTATTATTTATTGTTTGTTAAAATCTGGATCCATGAAAAATTTTAGGTAATGGCTCTCATCTTCTTGTCCTTCCTTAATTGGGGGTTGTTGAAAAGTGAGGGTACAGTTAGTATGTTACAACTCTTCCAGCCTTTAAAGAGATTTTGTCCTCGAAATCAAATTATCCATGTCCCAATGAGTACTTCTCTCCATCTCTTACAAGGAGTCAACTAGCCCTCTAAAGATGTGTAAAGGGTATGATAACTAAATCATAGTATCCTTCACTTATTTAGTAAAGTCATGTCCTAAGGGTTTCCATATACCCATTCATGTATCTCTCATTTAGCAATTTCTCCTCTCTTTTCAGTCTACTTACTTAATACTTTTTTAATTGTGACTTGGGCCAAGAAATCGTCGAGAAAAGATACCATAAACTGTTCTTTCTTTTTACATATAATAGTATAAGAAAATACTTTTTTTCCAGAAAAAAACTATTTAATGTAAAACTAAAATTGATTCCAAAACCAAATGCGAGAACTTAGTCACAATTCTCCATCATACTATTCATGATTTGTCAACAATCACCCTAAACTAAAAAGATATGGTTCTAACTCTCCTTCCACAAACATAGATCCTACTAGTGGAGATAAATGAATTTATTTCTACCCACATGGAGTTAGTTAATCAATTTTGATTCAAATTTTACTTGGAAGGTGTATCTGACTTCTAGTGTCATTTTTTAGTACAAATTTTGAGGATATAATGGTTCCAAAGCATTGTTTTAAAACAAATTGGTTACTCAACAAAATTATTAGATAAATTGTATCATTTAGGTCAAGCTTAAAAGTTTCTCATTTTTTTTCTCAATACATTTGTCATCAATCTCAGTGTGATAGAGTATTGGGTCAAGAATTTAGATGTACATAATTTAAAATTTTTGTTCTCCATTTTGTTTTTGAGTGGCTCATGATTATATTTTAGTGTGATGTCTAGATCTTACTAGTTCTCTAGAGTTTGTTGTGTACGTTCTTGATTTCATAATATTTATCCTAATTCAACATATTATTGGACACAAATTAACTATATTGGAGTGGAATTTTATATATTATTTTCTTAACATTCATTCTAACATTAATCCATCTAAAAGTATATTTTTCAAGTGACATTTAATTTCTATTCCAGGAGTTGTTACAATATTGTGGTAGCATGTTTAGAAAGGGAGTATATTTCTTATCTCTCAGACATCAGACTTCAAATTTATTATCTCTATGGGTCATTTTTATTAAAGTTGATGTGACAGATAGGTTTGTAGTCTATTAGTGGCACTATGATATATTTTTTCTCCCAGAACAATCTGTGTAGGGTTTTTTTTCTTTATGTCTTAACATATTGTTTCCTTTCCTTGCACACATTATCCTTTTTCTTGGCCATACTGATTTGGGTTGGTGAACTTATTCATGTTTCATAATTTATCCAAGTAGTAGAAATCACTTTGGCTGGGTTGGTATGTAGAGTGAGGAAACCCCTCCACCAACTAAGTGGATCAAGAGTAATTATTCCAGAACCTTTACTTAACATCCTTCCTTATACACCTCATCTCATTCCACTTACATGATAATGGATTATTGACAACTAATTGATACTTTAACAAATTTTAAGTAAAATATCTATGTTTAATCACTCTCAACTACATTTTAAGCTTCCAAATGATAGTTATAAAATGGGATTTTATATAAATGAAAGTTACCATTTTAGGGTTATGTTTCTTAATTATTATATATTTTTCTGGTAAATATTTGGGGTTGTCACAAACTAAAGAAAAATGTTAGGGTATCCTACCCACTTCTATACCTAGGGTGGTGATTTTAATGTTCTAAGGGCCTCATAGTAAATCTACACACCTATATCTCCAACACTCTTCATCAAAAGTAATTCCAATCCTAGATAGTGTCTCTAAAAGACACTAGTTGAGGCATAGATGCTCAACAATTGGCAATGCCATTGTATAACCATTATCACCTATGTCTCTACTCTTATCATAGGTAAATCCTATAAGTGGGGCTAGAAAAACTAAGCTTGGTTGTCAACTATTTTTTGTCCTAACTACTCCATTTATATTCCTACTTAACCCTAACTTTCCATAAGACATGCATGAGTGCTATCCAGGATAAACTTTTCAACTAGTCACCCATCCTAGTACTACTCTCAGCTGAGCACTCTTAACCACAAAGTTCTTTAGTGATGTGCTCCCTGAAAAGGAAGTGCACCTTGGTGATATCGGTAGTCTAATCATTCATTTTGAGTTCATTTTATCTGAGGCCTTAAGACTTGGGACGTTACAATATCCCCCACTTAGACTCTTGAATCCTCATTAAGGTTGAACTATATGGCCTCATAATATTTCCCCATTTTAGTGTAGATCCAGAATGGCCCATGAACACCCAGTTCTCAATCAAAGAATACAAGTGTGAGGGTGGCTACATTACCATGGACAACCGTTTCAAACATGCCTGGATTGCACAACTCAAGAATTACATGCCACATGCTCCTGTGAGCCCCACCTACCAGAGGGGTTATGGTTGTGATACTATTTGTAACACACAGGCCCATGTGCAAGGTTGTAGTAGAGTTTTAGGAATGAGGATTGGCCCCACGGACCACCACTTTCCTTAAATGTGTTCTTTGTCCTCACTCACACGCAAGTCGGGATCAACTTCCTGACTGGTCCATCCTAGTACTAGTCCAAGTTGAGTGTGCTTAACTATTAAGTACTTACTGAAGGTATCCCAAAAAAGGAGGTGTACCTTGGTGATATGGGTAGTCCAATCATTCCTTGTAAGATCATTTTACCTGAGGCCTCAAATTATGGGATGTTATAGACTTGATGATGACACATCCACATGCTTTCCTATTGATTTGATTATACTTGACATGGGAAAGGACACGATGAAGGTACCTATTATCTTAGGAAGACCCTTCCTAACTACAACTGATGCAATGATATATGTCAAAACCAAAACCATGTATGTGACATACATGCACATGAAGATCTAGTTGAACATCTTCAAACCTTTCCCCAAAGCCAAGGTGATAGGTATCACAAAAGAGGATTTTTATCTCATTTATTGCATTATGGAGATTGTTGAGGAATGCCTACCTATGTGGATTGACACTGCCACTAAAGGTAGAGGTCTACAACCTATCATTGATCTACCAGATGATGATACTATTAAGAAGAATGAGCTTGCATTGGTTGCCACAAGTGAAGGCTTTCCTTCTATTTTTGAATAAACTTTGAAAAATTATGTTGAAGAACCTTTTGTCCTTGAGCTTGAATCCCTTGTTGAAGGTTTAAGTATGCATTTCTTGGTTCAAATGATACCCTCCCAGTAATCATTTCTTCTATTCTCTCTCTGAACCAAGAAGATGCTCTCATTTCTATGTTGAAAAGGAACATTTAAGCCACATGGTGGTCTATTGTTGACTTGAGGGGTGTTGAACCTTCCATTTGTGTCTGCAAAATCTACCTTGAGGATGATACAAGGATAACCCATCAAATGCAAAAAAGCATGAATCCCAAGTTGAATGAGGTTTTAGCTCAAGGGATTGTGAAATTACTTGGTGTCAGGATCATCTATCCCATTTCTAATAGTCCTTGGGTGAGTTCCATCCAAGTTGTACCAAAAGAGGGTGGGATCACCGTGGATAAAAATGAAGATGGAGAAATGATGCCATTGAGAGAGCAATCCATATGGAGGATGTGTGTGGACTATAGGAAGTTAAATGAGAAGACAAAAAAGGACCACTTTCCTCTCCCATTCATTGATCAAATTTTGAAGAGACTTGCAGGACAAATTTTCTATTGCTTCCTTGATGGCTACTCAGGATATTTCTAAGTGGCAGTGCATCTTGCAAATCAAGAATGGACCACTTCCACATGTCCAAGTGGTGTATTCCCTATAGAAGAATGCCTTTTGGGATTTGCTACCCCCTCTACTTTTGAAAGATGTGTCACATCCATTTTTGCTGAAATGCTTGATTCTTCACTTGAGGTTTTCATGGAAGATTTTTCAGTGTTAGATAAGTCTTTTGATGAATGCTTGTCTCACCTCACAGTTTTTCTTGAGAGATGTTTTAGAGTTCATTTGGTTCTATCATGGGAGAAAAGTCACTTGATGGTGCCTGAGGGTATTGTTCTTTGTCATAGAGCATCCAAAGTTGATATTAAAGTGGACAAGGCTAAAGTGGGCATGTTATCAATGCACACAACACTTCAAATTTATAACCTCAAGCACTACCTTGCAAGTATACAAAAAAATACCTTGTAAGTATACGAGTGCACATAGTATATTCGAGACCATCCAAGGATCAAGGTTGTTAAATGCAAGTGTTTTGATGTTCACAATCTAAATCAATTCTGAAAGTTGATTTTGTTTTAGATTAAGTTAATTTACAAGTTAAAGGAGATAGTAAATACTAATCACTTGGAGGATGATCAAGATCAAATCAAGAGGACATTGAATATGAATTTCACTTTGAAATCATAACTTACATACAACCACAAAATTGAAAGATGTTAGTCAAACATACAAGGAGGTTTGTCGTCATCACACACCTCCCAGTGAAGTGAGACAATTCAAACTCCACAAATCACTCCCGAGCTTATCTTTAGTTTCACACTTTAAACCTTGGGTCATCAACATAATCCCAACCACTCCAATGGTCAAGGATATGTCACCAAGATAGCTACTACTTACTTCTTAACATATCTTCCTAGATTATAGAAAGAAGCATCCAACATGCAAGTAGGATGGACAATCATGCAAACAAGTGAATAAACACCAAATCATATATTGAAATTGTAACATACCAGAAATAGAATCCTACCCTAATAGTTTTACCCTTTTGACTTAGCCAAACAAGGATAAGCTAATACTTGTAATTAAGAGAATCTAAAATACTTTGTACTTAATAATGACTCATTTAGATGATAAAAAGAAATTAAAGAACTTAATCGGATAAATATTTCCCATATATTCTTAATATAGGGTTATATGCACAAATACTTTAGTTGGGTTTTTAATCATGGGCTTGAAGTGCAAATTGTACAAAAAGTAATAAAAATAATAAAATATTTCGTCCTAAACTTTATAGTGCTTTTTAGAATATGAAAAAGGAGAGAAATCTCAAAATGCACATAAAAGAGATAATAAGGACAATAATTGGAGATAATATGGGATATAATGGATTAAAAGAGGATAATGAGGAATATATTGTTTCAAAAATCATAAATAGGAATCCACAAGATAATTTGATAATAAAAATCATTTTCTTGATCTAAAAGAAACTTAATGGCCAAGTATCATCTAATTTGGATAATAAATAAAAATATATAAGCCTTTATTACAAGATAATGGGAAATAAGCCAATAAGGTGAAATAAAATATCTAATATCCTAAAATTGGAAAAATAACTCCAAATTCGTAATCTATATAACAAAATGAGTCTATGTGTGAATTTGTATTTAATTTGGTCAATGTTAAATATTTTATTTTATTCAGGAGAGAGAAAATGATTTAAAGACCAAAAATATTAACTATATATTGAACAAAAAATTACCTAATGCCAAAATCGTATTCCACACGTTTTGTATTTCTTATAGGCCAAGTTTTACATTTTTAGAAAGTTTCTAGATGCCTCTAATAAATTAAAAGGTTAAATAAGTTATAAAATTTAAATGAATTAAATAAAATAATAAAAGTCTTCAAAAAAATAAAATAATGCCGAATTCGTATTCTAAATTGTAAAATATATCTTTGGATGAATTTTGACTCAATTTAGAAAATATTTAATGAGAAGACAAATTTAGGAGAGAGAAAGTGTGCAAAACTTTCAAATCATTATTTAAAATAACAAACAAATTCAAAAAATAAAAATAATGATAAATTCGTATTCAAAATACTTAATACGACTTGTAGGTCAAGTTTTATTATTTTTGGAGAATCAAATAGTCATTAATGAAAGATGTAAGAGAAAATAGTAATTTACTTAATTAAATAATCTAACTTTCTCAAAATATAAATATAATTTTATATTCGGATTCCTCACCCCAAAATCAGTAAATCTACCAAATTTGAGTTTATTTGGACTTTGTTTGCACCCTTAAATAATTATGAAAAGGTTTATGCATTAAATGTACCAAAAGACTAAAGTTTAGAAGTTGTATTAAATGAACTGATCATCCCCTACCTTGGACACGCGTGAACAGTCATATCTCTCTCGTGTCTTAAACAAATCTAGTGATTTTTGTTGCTATGGATTCCTTTTGAAATTCTGCACTGGATTATCTCAACTTTTTCGAGTTTTGACGAATATTCGAGAAACCTCTTAAGCAAGTCGGCGGCCTCTCTCACCCCACCTTACTAAACCCTAACCTGAACTTTCTTGCTTATAAATACCTATACTCCAAGCACCCCCATTGTATTTAGAACTCAACGAAACTTTCAATTTTGCATTTCATCGTCGTTTGACCCTCCGGAGAGCAGCCGAAGCAGCAGGGCTTGCGGCGCTTATCTCTCTATCCTCGCTTCATCTCCGAGCAAATTGAAGACACAATCAGGTTCGGTTCGTTCTTAGCTTTCGTTTGCATATCTAAACGTCAAATTTGGTTGAGTATTATGGATTCGCCCAAACTTGGAGCTTGGCTTGCTAGCCATGGCTCGTGAAGCAAAGAAGGAGATGACGAGCTGTGTTTTTTTAACGTCTACGTGGCATCGTCTCATTGGTCTGATTTTGAAAAATCATATCTTTTTACTCGATTATCCAAATTTAAAACTAAAATATGTTTTGGAATTGGGAGAACGTATTCTATCTAATAAAAAATATTTTCGACGTTTGATTCTGATGTTTTCGAATATGTATTTTTAAGGATGAATTAAATTACTTCAAAATATGGAAAATAGCCTAAAAAGACAGTATCTCGAAAATATACAAACCTATATGTTATTTTGTTGAGGAGAATCTAATTAGGACATTAGTGAGGTTTTTAGAATCAAATTCGATCATTTGTGGAAAAGTCGATGGTTTTGAGGTTTTAAGCCTTTAATGAATATACGTATATCTAATACATAAATATGATGATCATAATAGGGGAAAGTGGACTCTGATCTTGTTAGGGATCTGAAAGCAAGTTCTAGGGTTCGAAGGATTGAGGTATGTTGTATCCCCTATTACTTCATGTTGAGAAATTCACCTATATTTTGTCTTTCTATTGGTCCTATGGATAATAGCCTATACACATTGCTCTTATCTCTTGTTATCATGGTTCATGTGAACTATCTTGATTGTGATCTTGGATATTCTTTTGGATCCTACCTTATGATGTGTTACATGATGATCTTGTTGATGGTATATGCCCACTGTGATGTGGAGGTTTATTGGTGGTTTCATATGTTGTCCATTATGCGATATGGCAAATCTTGTATAATGTTTGACTATACTTTTCTACTTGCCACTACATTTACCTACTATGTGATTCAGTAACCCTAGAGTAATATAATTGCATTGGTTTTGTCTCATTATCATTTGTGGCAACATTGTGATATTTTGGATGGTGGATGTGTGATTCCCCATGCCAGGGCAGGATGTGTGATTCCTGGACCATGTTATATATGTTTGGATGGCGGATGTGTGATTCCTCATGCCAGGGCAGGATGTGTGATTCTTGGCCCATGTCCCATCGGGTTCAAGATGTGTGATTCTTGGCCATCATTGTCTTTTATAATATTCTAGTGTTATGCTTATCTCACATGTATGCATGATGTTGGTCATGATATGTGCATGTGGCACTTCTTTATTGTTTTATATATGGCAAGTATCTCTTTTGTCATGAATCTTATCTTTTATTCCCGTATAGGTAGTCCTTTTCTTTTACATGGGAAGCATTTATAATTGATTTCCTTATTGCCATATATTGCTCAAGTTTTCTTTAGTATACACATACCAGCTTTTTGCTGATGTATTTCTTTTCTTCTTCTCTTTTATGGGGTATGCTTCCAACCCTAGGTAGATCAAGGAGAGGTGAACCTCGACATCAAACTTGTAGCTGAGATTTTGGGAGGCTTGAAGAGGTGATTAGATGACCCTCGGCTTGATCTTAGGCTTATGTGTTAGTTTTCCTTTTTGGACACCCATATGTGGTGAAGTGTTGTATTATGCCTTGTAAATTGTTAGATAATATTTCTTTTCCGCTGCTACTCATTGTGTAATGATACTTACATGTTGAATGAATTGATCTCCATCCCTTTGGTGATTTTTTTTATGTGGTGTTTGGTTCAAGGGATGAAGTCTTTTCTTTCTAGTAGAGGAGTGGTTTCACTTCTTTACAGAAATAGTAAATTAATTAACATTTAACATGAAATATGAGTTCACATAAGTTATGACATGGGAGTTACTCTCCCATGCCCTAGTGGTGAAACACAAGCACAAGTGAAAAATTGTGAAGCTAAACATGATTGAAGAAGGAAAGAGCAAAGAAAATTTGGGAAAGAAGAAGAACAAGTAAGAACTCCAGCGTAAAGATGAAATTCCATCCTTGTTGATGCTTCTACTGTAGCAACCTTCTCTCTTGAGGGGTTGGAGTGGAAAAATGACGACCTTGCTGCAATCTGCAGGGAGAAATGAATCAGGGAAGGAGTTCTCTTTTGAGTAACCACCTCCTCAACTCTAAAATTGCTCCCTTCCTTTTCTTATCTATTCTATAATTGGAAAGTCCTTCAAATGATAAGTGACAACCATCCCATTTATGTCCTTTCGTATTTAAAACAAGGGATGGTTGCTCTTAAAAAAATGCCAAAATCGACAACGACATGAAATGTCTGAGAAATGAAACAAAGTGTCACCTGAGTAACTAACGGTGGAATTGCCTCACTCGAAGGATGTATGACATGTCTGTTGGCCAACACGTTATGTTCGATGAGAGTAAGTGATGATCTTGGTAGATCTGGATGAAATGAACATGACATGTGCTAATAAACACATGTTGTGTTGTCTGGAAGGGACTTTGGAGAAATCTTTAAATGAATGGAGATGATGTGTCGCCTGAGACATGTCGTGTTGCTTCTCATCAGGGAGGAAGTAAATCTATCGAAAGATTAACACATCGCATGCTAATAGACACACCTATGTTCCTTTCAGATGCTTTGAGAAATTTCCTAAAACATGTACAATCTCTTGGGGAATCCAACTAAGCTTAGATTTTGGTCGCATTATTCCCATTTCATTGCCATTATTGCTTACCTGTGATCAAAAAAGTGAAACGAGTAAAATAACTAAAAATTCAGATATCTAGTATGATTGAGATTAGAATTATGGTCAAAATGAGTAAATTGTGCACCCAAAAATGGTTTAAAAAAGTGATATGGTTTGTGCCCATAAAATCCCCCTAAGCTTGAACCATTAATTATCCTCAAGCAAAAAGAACTAGATATATGGGTAAAGATTAACAAATGGGAAAAACATCAAATCCTCATGAATATGAATTGATAGATCCATAAATGAAAAAATTCATCATTTAGATATGTAACTAATCATGAAATTGATTCTAACTCTCAAGATGGGAAATTAAGTTCAAATATATATTTAAGTTTCTTTGGATGAATCAAATGGAGAGAAATAAGTAGAAATAAGATGATAGAGCCAAAGATATAATGATTTTCCATAGAACTGCATCGATTTTGTTCAAATGAAAATGAAATGAAAAACTCTTTCTAAATGTTCATCTATCTGCAATGACATTATTATTCAAATCAAAAACATTTTCAACTAGGATTCTCTTACACAATACTCGACTGCTAATTTAGGCTTACACACATGGAATATTCATTGAGGATTTATTTCCCTCTTTCAAAGGTAATCCCCAACCTTCATTGGGTGGGTGGAAAACGTGGGTGACTTAGTCATCTTTTGTGGGGTCTAAATTTTCAAATCAAGATTTAAATTCCCCTTTTTATGTGAAGTGGGCTCCTCTTTGGAACCACCCATTCCTGTGCTAAATCACCTTCACACTTATTCAGAGATTTCATGCAGATGGGTAATACACAAGGTGGAAAGTCATTCATTTTGCAAAAAAAATCTCAAGTAGAGCAGTGAAAAATGCATTATAAGGTTGGCAATTTCATCATACTACTAATCAAAGATATATAGTTGAGAGATCCAAACCATTTGAATTATTACAAAATTTAAGAGCACGAGTGAGAGAATTGTAATTCATGCTTAGCCAAATACCTAAATGTAGAGATGAATGGCCATAATTTTTTTATAAATTTCAATTATGATGATGCACACCCAATCATCATTATGTAGCCATTCTATTAATGTAAGCATATGGGTTCAAGAAATAGGAGAGATATTGACCACAAGAAAACTATCAACTCATCATAATGCAAGATTTGAACAAGATAGGGTGAAACAGATTGAGCAAAAAATTGAAAACACATAGGCAGAAACAAATTGCAAAAACAAATAACATAATCTAATGACAAAAACAAATGACATGAAGGGGAAAACAACTAAAACTAAAATTAGCATCCGGTTGCTCCCCTCCTGAGCTTGAAAATTGCAATTTCCTCACTGTATAAATCAAACTCAAGTGGGTTGCAACATGGTACCTCATTATGGTAGAGATGTCAAGGTGGAGGGCCTATGCTCTGGTTTGAGGCTAGAAATTGTTGCGCTAAGGATCTATGCCTCTTTGTCAATATATCTTTTATTCGGCCTTAATATCTATGGTTGTGATTTACAACATCAATGGTCTCTTCAACATCAATGTTGTTGGTCTCTGCATTCTTCTCTTCAAAATAATATTAAGTCTAATTTGGGAATATCTTTCTCATAATCAAGAAATGTACCAAGGCATTGTCGAAAAAGGAATTTTGTCTTGCTTGAAGAATCATTCCATGGAGCATGTGTAGATTTCTTCCTGTGAGATTCAATTTTATTGCCTACATTGGCTTCAACAACTTGATATCATATTGTATTTGACGGTGAAGAAGATTCTCCTATAGAAAATTGACTCCTCAAAGTAACCGACGTGTATGTCTCCCTTGGATTCATTTCGGTTGATTACGGAAGGAAGCATAAGATTTTTCTTGATTCAAAATGGAAAGTTTAGCAATTTGGTCCTCCAAAATTCTTGTGCGAATAGAAATAACCATCTACCTTAAAAGAGAGAGAGTGTGAATGGCATCCTTCATGAGTTGTCTTTGCTGGAGGAACTCATTGTTTTCCTTCATTTGAGATGAAGAAAAATCCTCTAGGAGTGATTTTAAGTTGGACTTTGAATGTAGTTGTTGTTGATGAACATGTTCTTCTTGAGTATTTTACCCAAGAACTTCACTTGCTTCACAAACTAGGTTGACCGATTGAATGAGTTAGGTACTGAACTTGTCAAGATTCTGAGACAAGATGTCTAACTCTTCTATAATGAAGTTTGAAGAAGCAACCAATTGATGAGACCATGGTGTTGAAAAAGGAATTGGAGGTCTATGAATCTCTCCCATGTGTCATAGAGAGTCTCTCCCTCCATTTGAGAGAAATTAATGAGCGGACTCCTTATTTGTGCCATTTTTCTTGGTTGGAAGTACTTGGATAAGAAGAATTTATGACGCTTTTCCCAATTGTTAATAGAATTCCTTAGTAAAGAAGAGATCCACTCCTTGATTCTATCCTTCAAAATGAATATGATAAGAATAAGGCAAATCCCATCAGTAGGAATGCCATCTATCTTAAAAGTGCTAAGATACTGCAAAAATTCAGCAATACGAAAGTTTGGATCCTCCATCGGTGTCCCTCCAAATCAGTTCTATTGTATCATCTATATTTTTTTGAGAGCAAAAGGATTGATTCATTACTTGTTAGCCATAAAACATCTACAATTGGGAAGAAAGATACACACAAAAATACAATCATCACGTTCAGTAACCTAAAGGCACTACAACTCATATTGGAACGAGAGAGAGACATTTCCGCATTGATTTTTCTTCCTTGAGGCTGTCTTAAGTAGCATTTCCTGAAAAATTCCTTCAACCTGAGAATTGAGTAGTGGTAGAGGGGCTGGAACAAGATGGTGTCCTGCTCGTATATCAACTCAAATGAAGCCATATAACTGAGTAATAAGATCAATCCAAAGCAAAGTTGAGATCTAGTCGTGGCTAGGGATCTCATCGCTCTCCTGAAGGGAGGTCACAGCAAAGCGCAATAGATAAATGCCGACTAGTGGCGGAAAAAGGCAGATAAACTGCCAGACCACTGGCTAAACAAGCCAACAAAGACAGAAAAACTGAGGCCGAAATACTGGGGAAACCCAGAGCTTAGAAGCCTTCACGACGGAAGGGCTAGAAACCTTATTCTGAAAATGTAAACTACTGAAAGGGGGTGGGGGAGATCGATACCATCAGATCTGTGAGGAAGATGGAACCACCGACGCCACTCCACCTTCAATTCGGCTAGAGGCCCGGTGGGGGAAACAGAGCCAAAGTCGCCCCTCCCAAACCGCCACCTGACACAGCACAGGCTGAGATCACAACCAGGAGCCTAGCCCCGCCATAGTAGAAGAGGAGAGGGTGGAAGAGAGAAGACGGTCTCCCTCCTGAGACAGACATGATGGGGATCGAGCCAAGTCAAGGCCCTGGGGGAGTAGGGTGGCATCCGCTGGCCGCCGAACACCCCTCCCTCGAGCCCGAAGCCGCCCTCCGCGAGCCCTAGGTCGCCCGCCCTATCACCAGAGCAGAAGCCACCATCCGCTGGGAAGTCGCGTATCAAACCCTATCGACAATTTGTATCATCTATATAATTGTGGGGCTGATAGAAAAATCATTTGCTTCACTTTGTTGGATATTGATTGCGACCTTGATATCTATATTAGATAGAATAATGAAGTTTTTAAGGGGACAACCATCTTCAATGATTGGGTCTTCTTGTTGAGTTGGATGTTCGAATGAATTTGGTGGTGATGAAGGTAATGAATAATGTGATTCCACCAAATTTGAATGAGGTTCACTCCTCTCTTCTTGAAGGTTGCTAACATTATGCTCAATTTTGGGGTCTAGAAATGTGGATAGTTCAAGACCCCTTTTGGATTATCTCATACAATTTTACAAGTAAAGAAGGTGAGTGAAGTACAAAAATGAAAATGGAAGATACAAAAATATGATAATGATGATGATCCTAATGAAAAAAATGATGGTGGACATGACAGGTGATGGTGTGATCTAGTCTCACTTTCTATTCAACACTTCTTACTCTAACAAAAATATTGATGATTCCTGACAACAACACCAAAAGCTTGTTATTTGTGCACACAAGTCTTAAATTTATAGGCTCGAGCACTACCCGTAAGTATATAGGTGCATGTAATATATTCAAGATCATCCAAGGAGAAAGGTTGTTATACGCTAGTATGTTTATGTTCAACAATCTAAATTGATTTCAAAAGTTGCTTTGGTTTTAAATTAAACTAATTTGCAATTTAAAGGAGACAATAAATACTAATCACTTGAAGGATGATTAAGATCAGATTAAGAGGATATTGTATATGGGATTTCACTTCCACATCACAACTTACATACAACTACATAATTCAAACATGTTAGTCAAACTTACAAGGAGGTTAGTCATCATTACACACCTCCCAGTGATGTGAGACAATTCTAACTCCATATAGAACCCCCAAACTTATTATTAGTTTCAAACTTCAAACCTTGGGTCCTAAACATAATCCCAGCCACTTCCGTGGTCAAGTATATGTGTCCAAGATAGATACTCCTTAACATATCTTCCCAAATTATAGAAAGAAGCATCCAACATGCAAGTAGACTATCCAGTCATGCAAACAAGCAAATAAACACCAAAACACATCTTGAAATAGTAAATAAACTAGCATTAAACATGAAATCTGAGTTCACATAAATTATGGAATGGGAGTTACTCTTACATGCCCAAGAAACAAAGTTCTACTCACACATAGTGGTGAAACACAAGTACAAGTGACAGATTGCAAAGCTAAACATGATTAGAGAAGGAAAGAGCAAAGAAAATCTAGGGAAAGAAGAAGAAAAACTACGAACATTAGCTTGAAGATGAAATTCTATCCTTGCTAATGCTTTTACTCCAACAACCTTCTCTCCTAAGGTGTTGGAGTGGAGAAATGACACCCTTTTATTGCAATCTACAAGGAGAAATAGAGTAGGGAAGGAGTTCTGTCTAGAGTAACCACATCTTCTTATCCAAAATCACCTCCTTTCTTCTTCACTTCTCTCTGGTTGAAAAGTCATCAAATGATCTATGATAACCATCCCATATATGTCCTTTTGTATTTAATAACAAGTGATGTTTTTTCTCAAAAACTATATAAATCGACGGTGACACGACATGTCTGAGAAAAGACACAACGTATTGCCCTAAGTAATTGATGGTGGAACTGCCTCACTTAAAGGGTGCACGATGTGTCAGTTTGCTGGCACGTTGTGTTGCTAAGTGTCAGTGAGGATCTTGGCAGATCTGGATGAAATGAACACATTGTGTGCTAATAAACACACATTGTGTTGTCTATTAGTGATTTAGGTGAAATCATTAAATGAATGGACACTGTGTGTAATCAGAGAGACACACCGTGTTGCTACTCATCAGGGAAGACAAAATCTTTATGAAGCTTTACACATTGTATGCTAATAGACACATACCATGTTCCTTTTAGAAACTTTGCAAAATTCCCTAAAACATGTACAATCTCTTGGGTAATCCAACTAAGGTTAGATTTTGGTCGAATTAACCCCATTTCCTCATCATTATCATGTACATGTGATCACAAAAACGATATGATTAAAACCTAAAAGTGGAAAATCTAATATGATTGAGAGTAGAATTATGGTCAAAATGAGTGAATCGTACACAAAATGGTTCAAAAAGTTATATGACTTATGCACATCAGGGCCTCATCTCTAAATTGACTATTTCTTCCACTATAAGACATGTTTGCTCTTCATTGGGACATGCATGCTTCTACTATCACTTTATAAAAAACTTCCTCAAAATTTCCCGCCCTCTGTGCCATTTTCTTGAGAAATACATTGAATTAAGTTTTGATGACAAGTGCATCGAAGCTTTCAAACACCTGAAGCACAAGTTGAGTTATGCTCCTATTATGCAGGCCCCAAATTGTTCTTTGCTAGTTTAGATCATGAGTGATGCATCAGATATGGCCATGGGGGATGTTCTTGGCCAAAGGATTGGCCAAATACCTCATTTTATCTATTATGATAGTAAAACTCTTGATGAGGCTCAAAGAAACTATGCCACTAGAGAAAAGGAATTGCTTGCCATGATCTATACCCTTTACAATTTCCACTCTTATGTTCTACAAAATAAAGTGATTGGTTATATCGACCATGCAACTCTTAAGTATCTCATGTCAAAGAAAGACTCAAAGTCTAGGCTGATACTTTGGATTCTATTGCTTCAAGAATTTGATTTGGAGATTGTTGACCAAAAAGGAGTGGAAAATTCTGCAGTCGATCATATATCTTGCATTTAAACACCATATGATGATGTCAATAAAATCAAGGAGATAATGATGCATGAACATTCCTCTTGCTTGACTCTACTCAAAGGCCATGGTACAAGAACATAAACAACTTCTTGGTTAGTGGGAGAGTACCAAGCACATGGACTAAGCAGGAAAGTAGAAAGTTTTTTCTATGGTGAAAAATTATGTGTGAGAAGACCCACATGTCTTCAAATGTTGCTTTGACTAGCTCATAAGAAGGTGTATTCCAAAAAACAACAACAAGACATTCTCTCCATGTGCCATTCTGACATATGTTGAGGACATTTTGGTGGAAAATGGATGACTACAAAAGTTTTTTAGTTTGGTTTCTAATGGTCAACCTTGTTCAAAGACTCTCATGACTATTACAAAGCTTTCTTGAAATGCCAAAAAGTGGGTGTGATCTAAAGAGGGACATGATGCCTCTATCTCCTATTCGTGTTGTAGAGGTTCTTGATGTTTGGGGTATTCACTTCATGGGTTCCTTTGCCCCTTCTGTTGGATTTGTATACATCTTGATGGTTGTAGAATATGTCTTAAAGTGGGTTTAAGCAATTGCTATAAGAATAATTTACCACAAGGTGAAATGCAATTTTTTCATGTCAAACATCTTTAGACAATTTGGTGTGCCAAGTTCAATGATTAGTGATGGTGGAAGCCATTTCATCAATAGAACTTTTGAAAGTTTTTTGATGTAACACATGGGCCCAATGTCCAAGGATCTAGTAGAGTTTTAGGAATGAGGATTGGCCCCACAGACCACCACTGTCATTAACTGTGTGATTTGTCCTCACTCACGAGCAAGCAAGGATCAACGTCCTGATTGGTTATCCATCCTAGTACCATTCCAATCTGAGCACACTTAACTATTGAGTTCTTAGTGATGACCTCCCTAAAAAGGAGGTGTACCTTGACGATATGGGTAGTCCAATCATTTCTTTTAAGATCATTTTATCCAAGACCTCAAATTTTGGGATGTTACCACTTAGACTCTTGACGTCCTCATCAAGGCCCAACTATGTGGCCTCGTAATATCTCTCCATTTCAGTGCAGACCTAGAATGGCCCATGGAAATCCAACTCTTGATCAAGAAATACCAGTGCAAGGGTAGATACATCACCATCAACAACCCTTTCCAACATGCTTGGACCACATGACTCAAGACTGGCATGCCACATGCCCATGTTGGCCCCACCTATTGGAGGGATTATGGATATGATACTATTTGTAATGCTCAGGCCCACTGCCCAAGGCTCTAGTAGAGTTTTAGGAATGATGACTAGACCCACATACCACCACTAGCCTTAACAATGTGCTTTGTCCTCACTCACACGCATGTCTGGATAAACTTCTCAACTGGTCACCCATCCTAGTACTACTCTAGACTGAGCATGCTTAACCACGGAGTTCTTTAGTGATGGGCTTCCTGAAAAGGAGATGCACCTTGGAGATCTATGTAGTCCAATCATTCCTTTTAGGATCATTTTATATGAGGCCTCAAATCATGGGACTTTACAATCTCCCCCTCATAGACTCTTGATGCCCTCATCAAGGCTTAACTCTATGGTCTGGTAATATTTCCCCATTTCAGTGTAGACCCAGAATGGCCTATGAAGCCCCCACTCTAGATCACAAAATACAAACGCAAGAGTGGCTACATCACCATGGACACCCCCTTCTAACATGCATTAACCACATGGCTCCAAAACAAGTCATACAACTTTCCCATGTGAGCCCCACCTACTGGAGGGGTTATGTCTCTAATACCATTTGTAATGCATCGGCCCACTGCTCAATGCTCTAATAGAGTTTCAAGAATGGCAACTAGCCCCACAAACCACCACTAGCCTTAACTAAATGCTTTGTCCTCACTCATGCGCAAGCTAGGATAAACTTCTCGACTGGTCACCCATCCTAGTACTACTCTGGGATGAGACTGCTTAACCATAACGTTCTTTAGTGGCTCCCTTTTAAGGAAGTGCACCTTGGTGATATGGGTAGTCTAATCATTCCTTTTGAGATCATTTTATCCAAGACCTCAAGACCTAGGACGTTGCCATTGAAGAGGCATGGTGTGAATCATCATGTGGTGACTCCTTACCCCCCCTCAAACTAGTGGTCAAATTGAGTTGGCCAATCATGGAGATAAAGGTCATTCTTGAGAAGATGGTGAGACCAGACCACAAGGATTAATCTCTATGACTCAATGAAGCTTTTTGAGCATATAAAAAACATTAAAGGCCCCGATTGACTCCACACCATTCAAGCTCACATTCGGAAAAACTGCCATCTACATGTGGAATTGTAACACAAGACATTGTAGGCCTTAAAGTCTATGGATATGGATACCATCAGGATAAGAAGAAAGCTTCAATACTATGAATTGGAAGAAATTAGGCATGAATCATATGATTTTTCCAAGAAATTTAAAGAGATAATCAAGTTCTTAAATTACAAGTTGATAAAAAAGAAATCTTTTGAGTGCAAACAATGGTTGCGGTTGTACAACTCAAGGATAAAATTCTTCCCCTAAAAGCTTGGATCAATGTGGGATGGACCATATCAAGTGAAAAATGTTAATCCATCCAAATCTATAATGATCAATAAGAAAGAAGGTGCTAAGGAGTCCATAAATTGAAGGTTTTTGTTGAAGTTGGGCCTGACAAGGGCAATCAAACTTTTGATATTGTCATGTTGGCTAAAGAAATTCCTATCGATGAAGAGATGTGCTTGAATGCACATGAGAATTCCATGTACTATGGTGAAGATGCTTTGAGGTTTTGAAGTGGTTAAATGATTCAAAGATTAAGAATCCAAGCTAAAGGCATAAAACTTAGTGCTAGTGAGAGGCAACCCACCTAGTTTTGGGAACTTTTACACCCAACCTTAACTTTTTGATAATTTTCGTTTATTTTACAAATTCTAGGAAAAACACAGACGTGTTTGTGTTTAATAGTTTTTTGTTTCAATTTTAAATGTGACATTTAAAATAGGTTAGAGTTTGAGAAAAGGGTGAATCTCAGGGGAAATAATTGAGAACATACCATGCAGATCCAAGAAATCATTTGAGGTAGGTTTGATTTGAAGAATTGAGAAGATTTAATGATTTGTAAGCTTGAAAGATCTAGCATGACTGTACTGGCATGGGACGGCCGTGTTGGGAAGGCCACTTTTATAGGGAATTATTGAGGTTTGGGGTCCAACCAGCACAACCATTCTGACCAAAATGAGTGTGCTAGATCAAACGCACACCTTAAGTTACCCATTTTTGCTCAATAGTAGCACAACCTCTCTCATTCAACCCACATAAAATGGTCATTCCACATGGTCTGGTGACCTAGGCGATCTCCCTTCACCTCCATTCACCTTAGTTTCCTCCCCAACATCCATTCGTGCTTTTTTAAGCTCCCAAGGGTCCTACCCTACCTCCAACTCCTCTTTCTAGCCCTCCTCTACCTCCATTTCTCCATAAATTATAGGAATTCACCCCAACTCTTTAGAAGGACAAAAATCCTAAATCTTCCCCCATTTTCCACCAAACCTCTTGCAAGAGCAAAGAAAGATGGGATATCCATCAAGAAAGGGATTGGAAGTGGTGTCAAGATCCTCACGGGGATGAAGGTCACATAAAATGGTCCTCCATCAACATTCCCCATCCCTATCATAGTTCTACTCATCACTATCTAATTCAATTTCTGCCTCCTTTCAATGATTTGCATCAATGAGTTGCTCATGTGTCTGGTTCTCCTCTAGTCACCACTCAGATTCAAGCTACAACAATCATGGTGAAGAGGAGGAATATGAAGAAATTCAAGATCTTGTGGATTTTGTGGAAGTAGATGATCCAAAATATGAGATAATGCCCAAGAAGGATGATGTTGCATTTGTCAACATGCCTGCCTCCGTAGACCACTATGGCAAGACATTCCACGTCTTTAGCACAGACACACACCACACAACAACCTACAAGATGAATGTTGTTCATTGAAGAAGAAGAAGAAGAAGAAGAAGAAGAAGAAGAAAATGACATGCCAATCGAGATGTTGCTCTTAAACTTTGATACATGTTGGGGTCACACAACTATGAAGACAAAGAAGGATAAGAAACTGAGAGTGAGGAGATGGATGATGAGTCGGTTGACATTTTGTCAAAGTTGGAGGAGGATAGAATAAAGTTCTTAGGAAAGAAGTCAGAGGGAGATATCATTGGGAGGGAAGTGCCAAGGAGAGTTTTTGTAAGGCCCCTTCACCCAACTGCTTGACAAGGAGAGTGATTCCCACGAGATACACAGGTGTGTCCATGATGCAAGCTCTAGGGATCAATTATTTTTTCAAGCACTCTACAAGCAATTCTAGGTTGTTTGAGTTGTTGGCCAAGGTCCAAGAGATCTATGTTTAAATCACCCGAGAATACTTTCGATCCTTATAGGTCACTTATATAGGCAAGGAGGCTAATCGTTTTAGGCTCAACGATTCCCCATATGTTGTTATAGAATGTCTTCTCAACAACATTTTCACACCAACACCTGACATGTCAAAGAACTTTGATGAGGGAGATGTGAAAAGAACAATAAATCCTCTTATTCATTTATGTGGGAGGAATTCACCATCCAAGATACCTTTGTGGTGAGAAAATCCAAGACTAGAAAACTTTTTAACCCCGCAATATGGTATCTCCAAAAGGTATTAGAAAATATAATTTTTGGTGTATATGAAAAGCAAGGCTTCTACTCACAAAAAGATTTATTTCTAATGACTATGTTAATAATGGATAAGTGTGTTGCATAGGATCAATGATGACATATCACTTGAAGACAATCTCCTCTAAAAGCAAAAATCCATCCATAATGAGAGCAGGGGGTAATCACTACCATCACTCTAGCCCTAGATTGTAATTGTAACAGACTGAATCTCAGGGTACTCCCTGCAATTTACCCACTTTTGTACTTTTATTTGCTTTCTAGTCCTTTTGGACATCCTTCACTAATTTCCCATCCTTTTGAGCCTTTCTTGAGGTATAATTAACAAATTACCTACATTTATGTTTACGTAGGGGGTTTTGCACAAATAACCCATCTAATGAGATAAGTGAGGTCTAATCATTCAATTTGACCATTAATGAGATAATATAAGTATATAATGTTAATTTGGAGCTTTTTGGATAAATATATTGGTACCAATGTATTTGAGTTAATGTATAGGAGTAAATAACCCCTTTACTTTCTCTCTCCTCCAAATAGGGAAATAATGCACTAATAAGAGTATTATATGTTGAGATATGACTCATAATGTTTATATGTGACTAATATCTCGAGATATACTTTATTATGTCATTAAAAGATATTCTTTATATTAATTGCTCTTTTTATGCTTTATTATATACTTTAATAGTCTATAAATTAATTAGGGACCTAACCATGTGATTTTCGAGAAACTATTGACATAACATCGTTCTATGTGTTGTAATTAACCCATGGTTAAAATTTGAGGTCGTTTGGACTTTATTTGACCCTCCAAATGGATTTTGCAAATTCCCATAAGGTTTAATGATAGAATATCAATTGATTTTTCATTTATGTCATTGATTTCATGTATCACACACTCGGGCCCCATTGGATCTCGATCCAACGGATCTGGGGTAATCTTTAACCTCCATACCACTGACCAAGAGGGTGCCTAGGCTCCTCCACCTTGTTCTCCCTCTCCTCTCCACCGTTTTACAAGATTTAAGTTGTGTTGGCTTCGTCTCCTCGAGCTGCACGATTTGAGCCCTCACTTGACGCCTCCCACGCACTGTGGACGAAATGCCCATGTGTGCTGGCCGAAGCTTCTCCTCTCCCTCGACATTTCGGTGCTTCACTCTTCCTCACCTATAAATGACACAACCCTCACCTTCGTCGGCCATCATGCGATCTTTTCCTTGTGCGAATTTGCTCGAAACGTCCACGTTTAGCCACCGACACGTCTAGCTTCTCCCTATATTACGGCCCTTTTCCTGGCTGTTCGGTGATAGCAGCACCCCAATAAAGCATATGGGTGAGTTCCACTCGTCTTGAGCTCCGTTTCGAGTACATGTACGTCCGTTTTGGTTAAGAAACGAGAAAATGACCAATCAGGCAAGCTTCTCCTCCGCGGCCATGGCTCGCGTAACAAGTAGAAGAAGACCACTGGCTTTTTATGGTTTTGCCCCCATGCGCCCATCCCCTTCTTCTTTAACATGGGGGACATTTTGGTCATCTGCTCCCTTGTTGGCTATGAGGCCTATGTGCCATTTTCTTGCAATATGATTGGTCCAGCTTACTTAATTCATAGTAAATTGGTCCTTGCTCAGAAAAATACAAATAAATAGTCATTGGAAAGGATTTTTCATGTAGAATCTGATTTTGTGGTTTTAGAGACCTGATTCCCAATCCTTTTTCGAAGTTTGCTTTGAATTTCATTTTGAGTATGTTAAATGTTCTAAAAATGACAATTAATTCATTTTAACTCCAAATTGAGAAATAAAATATGTTTTCTTAATCAGTGAAACCTAAGTGAGCTTTTGGTCCTAGTTTTGAGTCCTAAATCAGTGGTTTTCGAATAAGGTCTAAAATGGGTATTTTCCTTTATACTTTATGCTTAATAAATGCTAATTTATGTGAAATGTTTGTAACTAGGGTTAATGGATGTTGATACAATCTAATCAGTGATAATGATGGATGTGAATCTTCTATGAGGTATGTGAACCCTATTTATGTATATGAACCCTATTTATGTATGTGAATCCTATTTATGTATGTGACTCCTATCTGTGATGAATGTGAAATGTATATGTGTAAATACACCTATTCTTCAGTTGGGCTTCTATCCAACCCCACATTTCTAATGTGCCAGCCTTGATATCTTTCTACTGCCTTATTTGGATCTTATTTAATTAGATTCTTCTTTTGCCCATGTTGGCTCATTTACATGAAATGCTTGAATAATGCTATTTCTAGTGTTGGCTTACTCTTTATGTGATTTATTTCATGTGTTTTATTCCCTATTTGCTATGATGCAATGTCATTTATATTGTCACTACTGCCAAGTGAATTGTTTAGCATGATTTATTATTATTGGCCAAATGACAATGTAGTGTACATGAGTACAAACCACCCATATTGGGCATGAGCCCAAGGGAACGTTGAAATTCTCCCTAGGGGAACATTAAAATTCTCCCCATATTATATATATTTGGAGGTTAGGGGATGTTAAAATTCCCCCTCTCCTCTAGGTGTTGGTCCGGTAGGTGCCACACCCTGCATTGATATGATTTTGTGTCATAATATTATTCATGCTATGTTGATTATTGTGGATTGATTTACTTTGGCAGATCTTCCTATCTCATTTATTATACTTGCCTCATACTCTTGAAATCTTGTAGTATAGTGGATCATTATATTATGAAATATTGTTCTTTATTAATTATCCTTTTCCTTTTGATTGACACATACTTTTATCTCTCTCTTGCTGGATAATCCCAACCATCCAGTTTAGGATCAGAGTGCACAATTGAAGCTTGGTGAACCATCCTAAGGCTAAGGTCAACGAGTTCAACCCTCTAGCTTGGACTTAGCTATGGCTGCCTATATGTTAAGTTGTTTTTCTTTGGAGACAATATTGAATTGGTTTGAGTCTTCCTCTACCTAGATCCTATTGTTGTTGTGTATAAATTTGTACACCCTATTTGGGAAGATTTTATGATGTGCCCTTTATACAATTGTTTAGTCAAAGTTTTATCTTATGTTGCCTACACATTGGTGTTTTTGTTTGCCATGCATTTTTGGTAGAGACTTTGTGGTCTTTACAACATGGTATCAGAGCATCAAGGTAGTCGGAGTCTTGACTAATTCAATTTGTCTCCTAGATAGAAACTCTAACCTTATATAGTTCCCTTTAGTAAGTTTTTCACCTTAGAGTGGACCTATGATGAGAGATTGTTTTAGGACATAATAATTTCATACTAGAAATATAATTTTTCAACTTTTTGGTGATTAGTCTTTTAGGTTGCTACTAGGGCATAAGTTGAAGTAAATGTGTCTATAAAGGGTCAGGGTCAGGGGGTTGGCGATATTTTCCTCCGCACCACTAGCTTGGCTTACGAGGACTCCCAGATCCATATGACGTTGGCCTGGCCTGACCTGATACTGACCGTCCCAAAATAGCATACCTTTGGACAAATTATCTAATTATTGAGTAACCTTTTGAACCTAGTATATGATTTCTTGGTTAATCATGTAGAATCCCCTTATGTGTTCTTAATTTTCTTATAAGATCCCTATATTTCCAAGTTGGGAGTATCCTACCTTTTGTTGGGCTTGAAGTTTATAATTGTGTTTAGTAAAACAACTAAGTGTTGGATCTCATACATAGTTTTACCTCAACCCTTTTTGAAAAGTGGACTTAGTAGTAGTGCTCTTATACCTTGATAGATTTTGGAGTTTTTGATTTTGAGGACGAAATCCTCTTTAGGGGGGTGGAGTCTCACAATGCTTTGAAATCAAGTTACTCTATCTTTTATACCCTAACTCCATAGGCATGGGATTAGTGATCTTATATGGTTAGTGTTGGACGAACAAATTATAATCATTAGCCATCTTGTTTGTTTATACACAAATATATATATATATATATATAATAAGTCATCTAAGGGGATAGTTCATATGCTTGAACCTTTACATATTCTTGATGCACATGATAGTGAGTTACTAATAACTAATTGTGGATACCCTTGATGTTTGCCATGTCACCCTAATAGTATGGTTAGTAAGATTAAGGGTCTAGTCCATGCTAGGAATGCATAACATGTAATGTTCATGATGACCTAAACCCTAATGTGTAATCATCTAGCCTTGACAATAAATACATATATATCTTTGATGCCTTCATGATACATTAGTGACTTAGGTGTCATCATCAGTGAAAGTATGTCATGATTGTAATCCTTCGGTCTTTTCAGTGAAAGTATCTTTGATCCAGACATTGATGTAATCCTTCGGTCTTTTCAGTGAGATTATGAGATATGTTTGTAATGATTGTAATGGATATCTTTTTATAAAGCAAGCATGTCATGCTTCATCTTATAAAGTGTATGGGCATTAAATTGTTATGAATAAAAGTGTTTTCCATGGCTTCATTTGGACATATACATGTTATATAAGAATATTGTTATTTCAAATGATTGAAAAATAAATTATGGCTAAATTTGACAAAGCATCACTTGGTTAATCTCATACACACACACTTGGTACTTAATTTAAAACATTGAAACAGGGTTAATCTCGGTCGAAAATATTATCGACCGAGACAAATTCGGTCGACAATATTGTCGACCGAGGATGACTTTAGGGTCGGTTTTTTCCTTATAACTGACCCTAGAGCTCTTTCATTCGACAAATAGTCGACCGACTAAATTTTCGAATAGTTTAGCACTTTTCAAAATGTTATAAAGCATTGGGATCTCAATCTTTTGTCTCATTGTTGGGAATTCACATCCCTCAATACCACCATCATCACATTTGCTGATTCTGGGTATTCAAACCCTTAGTTCATCACTAAACATGGTTATCACTTATCAGGTAACTATTACCTTCACGTCATCTGACCAAGGTATTCAGGATATTTGTTACACAATCATCTCAATTTCATATCAACCATATCAATTTCATATCAACATCATGCAATACAAAAATAACATCTCTATTCCCTCATTAGGGTTAGAGTTTCCCATCTTTATCAATTAGGGTTCACATATCATCATCCCATATTGAAATTTCACATAACATTATCCCATATTAGGGTTTTTACATAACACCACCCTATATTAAGGTTTCACATAACATTTCCATATTAGGGTTTCACAAAACATCATTCCATATAAGGGTTTCACATAACATTATCCCATATTAGGGTTTCATACGACATCACCATATATTAAAGTTTCACATAACATAATTATTAGGGTTGAAGAGGCACTTTAGAGCTCCTCGGTCGACGAATTTGTCGATCGAGACCCCTTATAGGGTCGGTTATTAGAAAAACCGACCCTAGAGGTGCTTCTAAGAAAGAAATTTGGCTTCATTCGGTCGACGAATTTGTCGACCGAATGAAGCCAGATTTCTTTCTTAGAAGCACCTCTAGGGTCGGTTTTTCTAATAACCGACCCTATAGGTTGTCTCGACCGACAATATCCAGTTTAGTTTTTCACACATGTATAAGCACCTTTAGGGTCGGTTATACGAAAAAACCAACCTTAGAGGTGCTTGTACGAAGGAAATTTTGCTCCTGTTCGGTCGACAAATCGTCGACCGAAACGAGCCAGATTTCTTCGTATTAGCACTTGTAGCGTCGGTTTTATCAAATAACCGACCCTATAGGTCTTTTCGGTCGACAAATTCATCGACCGAGTTTGCGTTTGATTTATATTAAACATGTATAAGCACCTTTAGGGTCAGTTATATGAAAAAACCGACCCTAGAGGTGCTTGTATGAAGGAAAATTTACTCCTGTTCGGTCGACAAATCGTCGACCGAAACGAGCCAAATTTCTTCGTATTAGCACTTGTAGCGTCAGTTTTATCAAATAACCGACCCTATAGGTCTTTTCGGTCGACAAATTCGTCGACCGAGTTTGCGTTTGATTAATATTAAACAACCCGACACGGGCACCGTTTATCTGTAGAGTCGGTTTTTGGTTGTTAACCGATGGTATAGTTTTTTGTTCTGTGCAAAAAGCCGAAATTTTAGACTTTCTTTCCCCCGCGAAACCCTTTTCTCTTTTCTAACCTCTCTCCCACGGCGCCGCGAAACCCCTTTTCACTTTGTCATTCCGTCATTGCCGCGAACGCTTCTCCGTGAAGCCGTTGCCGCCTCTCCACGCCGCCAAAAGGATCGTGAAGCTCGTCGTCTCCGCGAAGAGGATCGTGAAGCTCATCGTCGCCGCCTTCCACTCTTCCTCCATGAAGCCCATCGTTGCCGTGAAGCTCTCTTCGTTGCCGTGAAACTTTTTGTTGTCGTGAAGCTCGTCGTCACCGCCTTCCACTCTTCCACAAAGGTCGCCGCCTCTCCGTGAAGTTCGTCTCTTCCTCCACGAAGCTCGCTGCCATTTCCAAGTAAGTTTGAGCTTCCTTCGTTCCTTGTTCCCCTTCATTCCCGCCCGCCGCCATTGCTGCTTCCAGGTCCATCTCGGTCGACAATTAGTCGACCGAGAGACCACCTGCGTGTAGCGTCCAGGTCCACTCTCAGTCGACTAATTGTCGACCGAGATGGACCTAGAACTTATTTATGTTGGAGCTATAAATGTTTTAATCATATTTGCTGTCATGTTCACAAATAGTTCTGAATATTATAATGATTTCAATCTTTGGACTGTTGGAAACGGCCTTACTTTGCTAATTTGTACAAGTATTTTCCATTTTATATGATTTGATAACCCAATAATAAAAACATGCATGTCTTTTTTCATATGTAATCATTATATAAATTTTAGAAATTAATACTAGATTAGACATGTGTACTCCTACATTGACACTTTAGGGTTGATGCATGATGTTTAACTTAATATATAAATATGAAAATAATGCATTTATATATTAACTTAGAAACCCGTTCAAAATTTACTCATTACGAGTAAACTTTGGATAGTCCCCAGTTTGGGACTGTTTTTGGATATTTTAATCTCACTTAGGATGTACCTGTATAATGTATGTTTAGTTTTATAGATTATTTCAGTAGGATTTCTCCATTTGTTCTCTAGGTACATATGTGAGTGGTTATTTGCCATTTACATCGGTGTACTTGGAGAACTTAGGGGAAATGCTGCTGAAATTTTCTTCAAAACTAAACATACATTATACAGTTACTAGTGAGATTAAATATTCAAAAATGGGATAGGTGGTACACTTTCTATCAATAAAAACTTACAGATTATTATAGTATCAATATTAAACTGTTAGTTTTTCCTTGACTAACAACTCAACCAATAATAAAGGCATGTATTCTTTGAATTATTTATTTTATTATCATGTATACCTTATCACTTGTGCTTTTATTATCACTTATTTTTTTATCATGTATACTTGCAGGTTCTAAAATGGCGAGTGAAGATGAACATTTTGAGCATGAGCACCATGAAGATGAACATTCTGAGCATGAGCACCATGAGGATGGTAGTGGTGATGCTAAGAACTGTAGAGGTCCTACATTGAGGCGTAGGCTGTAGGAGCTCAGGGCTAAAGGGGATAAATTGCCAGTCCAGTTTGATATGACATGAGCACCTTTTGGGGAACATGCTAGTGCTTTCAAGCATTATGTAGGGGCGACCGCACGCACTAAGGTGCCAATAGATATAGAAAATTGGCATGATGTTCCTAATGCCAAAAAAGACCTCATATGGAAAGATATATCTGTGAGTGGAAGTGATATGTTTTTTATCTATTGATTCTAATTTAGTTTGCTTGGAATTAATTCCTTTTCAAAACAACATTATTAATTGCTTCTTTTGTATGTATAGGGTGTTTTTCATCTAAATGAAAAAGATCACAAGAAAAGAGTGCTACAACGTTGTGGTGTACGATGGAGGGGTTTTAAGACATATCTTGTAAGGGAATTTATAAATAATCCTAAACAAAAGAAGAAAGCTACAGATGCATATATTTTTATTGATCCTGAGGTGTGGGAAAGATTTGTTGCAGCTAGGAGATCAGAAGAGTTTCAGGTAATAAAGATTGTGATGTATTGTATGAATATTTAATTTTATACAATTAAGGAGGTGAATCTTTTTATACATGTTTGCCAAGTCTAAATTGCAATACCTCATTTTAAATGATCAGGCTATTCACCAGGCTCAAAAGGAAAGACGGGCTAAAAATGTGCATGACCATCGCTTGGGGCCCGGTGGTTATGCCTTCCGCCGCCAACTACAAGAGAATCAATCATCTTCTGGAGAAGAATCTAGTACAACTCAAGTTGAGCGACCACCCCGACACATGACATGGATTGATGCTAGAAAGAATCGAGCCGGTGAAATTGTCAACCCTGCAACTAAGGAGGTGGCACAAAATATGGTAGGTTTATCCCAACTAAGTAAAGAGTAACTTCCACAAACTTAGATTTATTTATATCTAATTGATATTGTGATTTAATATTTTTATTAACTATGAATAGATTGATCTCCACGAGCAAAGGAAGGAAGGAAAGTTCATCCCAACTGGCTACATGGATGAACTAGCAGTTGCTCTTGGTACGAAGGAGCATCCTGGCCGTGTTAGGGGATTAGGAGCTGGCATAGGATTCAAGTCTTATTTTGGCCCTTCACAATCTAAAAGAGGTCGTGCAGGAGGTCTTACACAAGAGGATGTTGAAGCATTAATAGCGCAGAAAGTAAAAGAAATAATGTCTTCATATCAACCTACTCAACCTTCTCAACCTATTCATACTGCATGTCTCTCAAGTGATGAGGTACAAGCCCATGCTACAGTTGTAGAAGGTCATGGGAGCACTCCCGATGAACCACCACAACAATCTGCAGTACGTTTTTGTTCTATATGTTGTGTTATTAGTATGATAAATATATGATAATATATAGTTGTAACATGTATCTGTTCTACTGTTTCTTATATAACTTATATTATTTCAATCTAGGTTGGTATGAACTATAAACTTGCAGTGGAGGTTCCAGAATATAATGTTGTGGTAGCGGGCAAAGTGTACAACCTTGGTGGTACATTGCATTGCCAACAAATTACTGATGACATCTGCCGTGTGTCCATCCATCTTGTGTATGACGGAATGGGGGACAAACCACTACCCATACCTAATCCTGAATATAGTACAGTTGAAGAAGCTGAGGGTGCTATGGTGGGTTGTCCTAGACACTTGGTTATCAATGACAAGGTATACCTTATTTCTACCATATTTTTCATATTTGACTGCATATATGAACTCATGTAATATAAGTATGTAATTTAATTAACAGGTTTGTAAACCAAAAAGTAAAACTTCTGCTAGTTGTCCTCCTATGCCCAAGCCATCTTTCATTCCCGAAACTACATTCGACGAATTGGGAAGCAAATCTAAATGTTTGTGTCGATACTTAGCTAACCAAAGATCGGGATCAAATATGATGGTCAAGTTAACAGAAGATGCAGTTGGGAGGGACTTTGAGAATTTTATTTTTCTTGATGATATTATAGAGTTGTTCCGGTATGATTGGATGAACACTTCGATAATAGAAGTATGGATAAGGTAAGGATCTATCAATATATATAGAAAATTCCAATACAAATTTTTAGCTTATTTCTACATATGAAAATAATTACAGATGTTTAACAGCCATATATATACCGAGGTCACCAACTTTGATATAAAGAATATTGCATTCTTAGTTCCTTCGGTCACTATTCAGGTGGAGAAAAATAATATTGAGGAAGTGAATGAGTACTTCTATGATGCATTCAAATATTTTGCTAGTGAGGGGAAGGAAATTATCCTAATTCCTTTTAACGTCCAGTAAGTATTATTATTCAATATAATTTTAATAATGAATGAAACTATTTATTTTAATGTTTGTTTTATTCTTACTCAGAGCTAGACATTGGGAATTACTGGTGATTGTCCCAAAATTGATGACTCTTTATTATCTTGACCCAATGGGTAAAACAACAAGGAGTCACAAACTGAAATTGTCAGGTATGGAGTAAGCATAAATTTAATCAATTGCTTCAACATGATATTTTATTTAGAATTTCTATTTTACCAACTATCATTTAATTGATAGGGGTATAAAGGCTTTTCGTGAAGCTGGAGGACAAATACCCACAAAATTAAAGACATTGACTTTGAAAAATGTCAAGGTAGCTACTTTGACAACTGCTTAGTCTTATATGTATTAATTTTTCAATTCTAATATGTCAACTCTTATAGTCTTATCTCAACTGTTGTTTATAGTAGTTTACTAACATTAAGTATAATTCGTTATTTGTAGTGTCCTATGCAAAATATTGACTGGGCTTGTGGCTACTATGTAATGAAATACATGCAAGCTATTGTCAAACAAGCATCACATGACATTCAGACTATAAGTCAGGTAATAAAGAATAACATCATAAATTTACAAGTGATTGTAGTCATTTTTATAAAATATTAGCATGTGCATTTTCTATTACAGATCTTTACAACTCAGCCTTACACACATGTGGACTTGAATGAATTCCAAGAAGAGTGGTCAGAGTGTTTTATAAGTGAAGTCGAAATAGCATTGGTTTAAATATGTCGGCTCCATTTATGTATGTGGTTTGAGTACGTACTCTTTCATATTTTTACTTTTGTAATATGTCATCTCAGACTTGCACTGTATCATTTTGTAAATTATGATATTTATTATCATTTTTGTTATGAATGTGTGGTTTTGAATGGTGACGGTTGAGCATCAATGCTTCCCTCTCCCAGAATATATGAATCTTCTTGTTCTTCTATTCTATATCAATTTCTGCAGAATTTTTTTTAAAAAAACCGTAACTTCTAGCGTCGGTTTTTTAAATAACAGACCCTATAGATTGAATTCATTGTACACTTGTTGTGACAATTTTAAGTCGCAATTATAGACCTGTTTCATATGTGTTTTATGCCTTAATTAGTCATTTCTATGGTTAATATCGCATAATTTATCTACTTTGGTCTTTGCTGCTATATTATGCCAAATCCCCTTTAGTTTATCGTTTTGAACATTAATTGTCAAATTATTATTATTTATGTGAATTAATTTGGTTTCATGTTTGAATTCCAGGAAAAATGAGTATCTGCTTCCGTCGATACCATCGACGGAAGTCGATACCATCGACGGAAGTCGATACCATCGACTTTGTCACAGTTTGCCAGCCGAAAGAAGCAGGAACAAGTCAATACTATCGACTTTGAAGTCGATGGTATCGAGATACCATCAGCTTGTTGGCGAGAAACCGGTCGATAGTATCGACACTCAGTCGATACCATCGACACCTGGAGGCTACAGTGTCGGAAGCTTAAAAAGACCGACGCCTAAAGGAAGTCGATACCATCGACCCGTGTCGATGGTATCGAGATACTATTGGGCGCGACAAAGAAAGGGTTTGCAGCCGGCCGCAGCCACAGTGGGTCGATACCATCGAATCACGTTGATGGTATCGACACCGTCATATATGTGTTTGATTCAGATTGATCCCAATCGGACGGCCGTGGTTAATTAGCAACTTAATGACCGAGATATACCTAAGGACGGCTGCCCAGACGGTAGGATCATCTCATTAGCCATTGCACGAGTACCGAGGAGCAGTAGAGAGGAGAACGGAGGCCGGAAGCTCATACAAGTTGATTCAGACGCCGCAGAAGATGGATTTCACCACCGAAAGGCGGGAGAGCACGTGTTCTACGCATAGGATCAACCGGTTCTTCTCAGTTCAGGGGTTTCACATCTCAATTCATGTTTTTCACATGATTTCCCCTATCTCTACCTTGTACTTGTTTGAGATGAACATGCAGGGCTAATTCCCTTCATCTTTAGGATCGGGAGTAGCCCGGGAATTCATTGTATGATGATTTTATAATAGTAATTCATATCTTATCTCTTAAATCCATGGTATAATTTCGTGTTCTCAATATATTGTTATGCTTGATCACCATAATAATAACCTAATGCCCTTAATCACTTTGAAAGAAGGATTAACGGTTGAAAAGAGACGAAACCTACATTAATCGATAAATCCCTTGACCAAGGTGGTGTAAAATTAATGGTGGAAACTGAGAGATCATTCATTATGCACCTAGTTTAGGGTATAGGTTGCTACGACGGTGGAACCGACCTAAGCTTAGGTAGTGAATTGCACCACGACAGTGGGCAATTCTGTTTTCAGACCACTACGCGGATAGAGAGATAAGAATTGAGGCATTATATAGAATCTAATACAATGGAAACCTGCGGCGAAACCGCAATCCTAAAGATACCCTTTTGAATTGATTAAATTAACATTTAATCGATTGTTTGCTTTGCTTTATTTTTATTTTCTTTTAATTTCGACAACAAACCCCAATTTGTTATTCGGCTTAGCTGATCGCAAATAGTTAGTAAGAGTCTCCAACAATTCCGAGTATCCCTGTGTTCGACTCGGGCCTCACAAAGGCCTGTACTACTCGACGCGTACACTTGCGTTTTTAGCGCGTAGTAAAATACACGTCAAGTTTTTGGCACCGTTGTCGGGGATACGGCGAATTGCTGGCACTTTGAGTGCTACGAGCGGCCACTCTAGGCCACAATTTTTTTTTATTTTGAAACAACTTCAAATATTTTCTTTTTATTGCTCGTTAATTTTTTATACTCGTCATAGTACTGCACTGAACTCGAATTTTCTTATTTCAGGAACTGTGCATAGTGCAGACGCGTAGTATTGACTACGCAGATAGCGCACCCGAGGTTCCGCCGCCGGGACCTGAAGACGAGGATAATCACGAGCAAGAGCAACAAGAAGAGGTAGATTCCAAACTTGAACAGGAAGAGATGGCTGAGCCACAGACTATATGGGAGAAGATCAAAGCTTCTTCCTCATCTGCTTCCAAAGGGCCTATAAAGAAGCAGGCAATCAACATACCTACATATAAGATTGATCCGGCTTTGATAAATCTGGTGAAGTCGAATGCTTTTCATGGGCTTAAGAATGAGGATCCCGTCGCTCACATCAGCCAGTTTGTGGAGAATTGTGACATGGTAAAAATCGATAGGCTTCCACAGGACGCGTTGTATCTCAAGCTTTTCCCGAGTTCATTGGTGGGAGCGGCACGAGAGTGGTTACACAATTTAGATGATGAGTTCGTGGAGTCTTGGGACCATATGGTGGAGGTCTTCTTCGAGAGGTTCTTCCCTCCTGAAAAGACTAACGACATGATCCGGAAGATTCATAACTTTACCCAACAGGCCGGCGAGACATATTCTGAGACCTGGGAGAGATTTCAGGTCATGCTGAGGAGGTGCCCACATCATGGGCTGGATAAAGAGACACAGGTGAAGATCTTCTATTTTTCTCTCTCCGAGCACGATAGGAGTAATCTGGATTTTGCTGGGTCAGGTTTCTTTCTGAACAATACCGACACCAGATGTTGGGAGATACTAAAGAATATGGCTAGAAAGCAGTCATGGGGTGAGAGAGAAAGAGGCCCGGTAGAGCAAGTTCGAGTAGCAGGTGAGTCCAAGGCAATGAAAGAGCTAAATGAGAAGATGGATCTTCTCACAAAGAAGCTACTGGAAAAGGAAGATAATGAGTCCGAGGATGAGGCTCAAGTGAAATACATGAGACAACAGCAAGGGTATAGGAACAATGATTATTCGTGGAGAAAAGACAAAAAGTTCTAGTGGAAGGATCCAAACAATTTTCTGCAGGATCCGGATGCCAAGCCCACGCCAGTAGCAGAAGATAAGAGCACGGAGTTGCTCAATCAGGTTATAAAGCAAAATCAAGAGCTAATGAATACATTTGGCCAGCAAATCAAGCAGCAAGGAGAGTACATGAATCAATTTGGGCAAACATTGCAGAGCCATGGGGCTCAAATGAGGACCATTGAGACATCCATGGCACAAATGGCAGCCGAGATTGCCAGTTTGAAGAAGCCGGCACATCCAGGTTTTCTGGGGAATACCAATGTTCCCGGTGGAAACCAGCAAGCAAAGGCTATTCTGCTTAGAAGCGGCAAGAAAGTGTTGAATCCAAGAGCTGAGGAAACAAGCACACCACAAGCTGAAGTAGAAGGTGAAACCAATGAGGAGCATCCCGCACCAGTCACTGGGCAGGTTGGAGACATACCCGTGAATGATATTGAAGAACAGGTTACAGAGGAGGAACCTCAGAAAAAGACTCCTTATGTGCCACCTCACCAAAGGGCACAAGCCGTTCCGGTCCCGTATCCTAATAGTGCGAAGTCAAGGAAGGTAGATGCACAATTTAAGAAATTCTTAGACAGTTTTAGGAAGCTTTCAGTCAATATCCCTTTACTGGAAGCCATTGAGCAAATTCCTTCATATGGGAAGTTTCTAAAGGACATCATCACGAAGAAGAGGAGAATTCCGGATAAAGAGGTTGTTGTGATTAAGGAACAAGTGAGTGCCTTCATCATGGGCACTTTGCCGCCAAAGAGGCAAGATCCAGGGTGCTTTAACATTTCTTGTTTTATTGGGAAGGTGAAATTTGGTGAAGCGCTATGTGACTCAGGGGCAAGCATCAACTTGATGCCCCTTTCTACATTCAAAAAGCTGGGATTGAAGGAGTCACGGCCAAGCAATATGACGATTCAATTGGCAGATAATTCTGTGGTGAAACCTTATGGAATCTGTGAAGATGTGTTAGTAAAGGTGGATAGATTTGTCTTTCCGGCAGATTTTGTAGTCATGGAGATGCAGGATGAACATGGCAACGAGCTGTTACTTGGACGTCCTTTCCAAGCTACAGCCGACATGATCTTAGAGATGGGAAGAGGTCGTTTGACCTTGGGCATAGACGATGACCGCTTTGAGATGGTCATGCCTTCTAGTACTGTGTCATCTAAAGCAAAGGAGCAATGCAATATGGTAAAACATATGGATAGTAACATTTCACTCTGTCTTGGGAAGCCATTTCTGGACATGGCTCATGTGATGAGCAAGGTGGACAATGGAACTTTGGCTGTGGATATCATGGAGCAGACCAAAGTAGTTTCTCTATGCAAAGCTGTAGGATTCCCGAATGATGAGGAGGAGGACATTCCGCCCTCCATGGAAGATGATGTTATTGCTATTTCTGTTCTTGATGCATACCCGGAATTACCATTAGAGGCTTGTTTGGTGAATATTACACATGATTGGATGAGAAGAAAATCACTCAAGGAGTGCGCCAAGATGCTCCAGATGCTTCCATGCTTCTATGCGAGGCATTATGAGGATCTAGGTGAGCTTCCCCTGCCACTTCAATCATCTCTTATAAGCCCACCGGATCTGGAATTAAAGCCGCTGTCCCCGCATCTTAAATATGTCTTCCTAGCTGAGGAAGATAAGTTACCAGTGATCATCTCTGCTTATTTGAGTGCGGATGAGGAGGAACAATTGTTGATAGTGTTGAAGAACCACCGGGGAGCTTTTGGGTGGTCAGTTACAGACATCAAGGGGATTTCTCCTACCTTATGTCAGCACAAGATTCGGCTCGAGGAAGGAGCCAAGCCCGTGATTCAACCTCAAAGACGTCTCAATCCAATAATGATGGAGGTTGTAAAGAAGGAGGTCATTAAACTTCTTGCTGCAGGTATTATCTATGCCATATCAGACTCGACATGGGTGAGTCCCACACAGGTAGTCCCTAAGAAGGGGAGAATTATTGTCACCCAAAATTTGTTGAATGAACCTATCACCACCCGATTGGTAACCGGGTGGTGAGTTTGTATTGACTACCGTCGTTTGAATGCCGCCACGCTTAAGGATCACTTTCCTTTACCTTTCATTGATCAAATCTTAGAGCACCTTGTCGGTCGATCGCACTTTTGTTTTCTAGACGGGTACTCGGGGTACAACCAGATCTCGATTGATCCTTTGGATCAAGAGAAATCTACGTTCACTTGTCCCTATTGGACTTTTGCTTACCGCCGAATGCCGTTTGGTTTATGCAATGCACCGGCGACGTTTCAGCGCTGTATGCTCGCCATATTTTCTGACATGGTAGAGCGATGTCTCGAGGTTTTTATGGATGACTTTTCGGTGTATGGTGCATCGTTTGATGAATGTGTTTATAATCTGGACAAAGTTTTACAGCGTTGTGAGGACACACATTTGGTCCTCAACTGGGAGAAATGTCACATGATGGTGACTGAGGGGATAGTGCTAGGACATAAGGTGTCTAGCAAAGGTTTAGAGGTGGATCCGGTCAAAATTGAGGTAATTTCCAAGTTGCCCCCACCAAATTCTGTTAAAGGGGTAAGAAGTTTCTTGGGACATGTCGGGTTCTATCGTCGATTTATAAAAGATTTTTCTAAGATTGCAAAACCTCTATCCGAGCTTTTGGAGAAAGACGTTGTTTTCGATTTCAATGATAAGTGTCTACATGTGTTCGACGTTTTGAAAGAAAAATTGATTTCTGCACCAGTTGTTCAAATGCCGGACTGGACAAAACCGTTCGAACTAATGTGTGACACATCGGACTTTGCGGTAGGAGCCGTATTGGGGCAGCGGGTGGACAATAAGCCCGCCGTGATTATCTACGCTTCAAAGACTTTGAATGACACCCAATTGAATTATACAACTACTGAAAAAGAATTACTCGCCGTTGTGTTCGCTTTTGAAAAATTCCAGAAGTATTTAGTTGGTTCTAAAGTATTTGTATGGACTGACCATGCCGCAATAAAATACTTAATGGAGAAAAAAGACGCAAAGCCTAGACTCATTAGGTGGATTTTTCTCTTACAGGAACTCGACATTGAAATTAAGGATAAATCTGGGATTGAAAATGTAGTGGCTGATCATTTGTCTAGGTTAGAAAGGGTGGATGAATAAGATTTACATATACCCATAACCGAGACGTTTCCAGATGAACAGATTTTGAAAATTACTTCTAAGGATCCTTGGTTTGCAGAGATAGTAAACTATTTGGCTTGCGGGATCATCCCGGAAGATTGGTCATATCAGGAGAAGAAAAGATTTTTCCATTCTTTGAGATATTATTTTTGGGATGATCCAATTCTTCTTAAGCAATGCAGGGACGGTATCTTGCGCAGGTGTGTGCCTGAGGTGGAGTATGAGAATGTTTTACGTCATTGCCACGCATCACCTACGGGAGGACACCACGCCAGCTCGCGCACGGCAGCTAAGGTTTTGGAAAGCGGCATCTATTGGCCAACTTTGTTTCGAGATGCCTACGAGTTTGTGAGGCAATGTGATTCTTGCCAACGAGCAGGTAATATCTCAAAGCGACAGGAGATGCCCCTGGATGTGTTTCAGGAAGTGGAGGTATTTGATTTGTGGGGCATAGATTTCATGGGACCCTTTGTGTCCTCAAACTCAAATTTTTATATTTTATTAGCAGTTGATTATTTGTCGAAGTGGGTGGAAGCATTCCCCACAAGGACTAACGATTCCACTGTGGTGTGCAGATTCGTGAAAGAAAATATTTTCTGCAGGTTTGGAGTACCTAGAATGATAATCAGTGATGGGGGTACGCATTTTAGGAATCAAAAGTTCTCAACATTATTGAAGAAATATGGGGTCAAGCACAACATAGGTACCCCATATCATCCGCAAACGCAAGGCCAGGTGGAAGTCTCCAACCGTGAAATTAAGAAGATTTTAGAACGTACGTTGGCATCCACAAGGAAGAACTGGAGTGCCCTACTGCCGGATGCTTTATGGGCATATAGGACGGCCTACAAAACACCTATAGGCACCACGCCTTTTAGGTTGGCGTACGGCCGGGCTTGTCACTTACCGGTAGAATTGGAGCACAAGGCGCATTGGGCGCTAAGAAGGCTAAATCTGAGCTACAATGAAGCGGGGAGGAAAAGACTGCTAGAATTGAACGAGTTGGACGAGCTACGGATGACGGCATATGAGAACCAACGGATATACAAGGAGCGCACAAAGCTAATCCACGACCGCCACATCCAGTTGCGTACGTTCAAGAAAGGAGATAGTGTTTTTTTGTTCAACTCATGACTCAAGTTGCATCCCGGGAAGCTAAAATCTCAGTGGAGTGGACCGTTCGTGGTAGAAGAGGTCAAACCACACGGCGCTATTTTAGTGCGTGATGGTGATACCACGTTCTTGGTAAATGGACAAAGGTTGAAGCTCTATTTTGGTGAGAACTACAAGAGAAAGGTGAATGAGGTCAAACTCATTTCCGTTCCGAATGCATGATGTGCCCAAAAGTTGTCTAGCCTAAGACGTTAAATAAGGGCGCTTGTTGGGAGGCAACCCAACCATTGGTACTTTAGTTTAGTTCATTTACATTCATAGTTTAATTTATTTTTACTTAGTTTTTCATGTAAAAAAGATACCGTGATCGTTTTGTTTAATGTGCAGGCTGGGGCAGGGTCGATACTATCGACGCACTTGTCGATGGTATCGACCATGGAACAGGTAGACGAATGCAGATTTCACACTGCGTCGATACCATCGACGGCCTCGTCGATGGTATCGACAGCTCTACAGGCAGATCGCAATATCAAAGTCGATGGTATCGACATGCCAGTCGATACCATCGAGATCTCTGAAGATTTACAGAAGAAATTGACTCAGTGAAGTCGATACCATCGACGGGAGTGTCGATGGTATCAACACATTCAAAGAAGAAAGGCGGCAGCCGGGCCTCGCGAGGATTCACCCTAACCCGAGGGTCGATACTATCGACATTCGTTGATGGTATCGATCGTCCACGTCACCGATCCAAGCGAGCAGATCAACGGCGAGCGCGGCATCAAGAAGGTCGATCCGGATGCAGCGTCAATACCATCGACTCTCGTCAATGGTATCGACACGTCAGCGATCCGGGTTGCAAGATCCAGCAATCAACGACCGTCGATACTCACGATGGGGGCGGATAGCATCGACAGGCGTCGATACCATCGACCTGCGTCGATGGTATCGACGGGTCAACAGTAGCGTCGGCCAAGTCTATATAAGGAGATTCATTACGTCATTTGACGTCACACCTTCAGAGTGATTTTCTTCCTTTGCGCCGAGCACTTCCCCGAGCCAACAAGCACTTCGACGAGTAGCACCGAGCGAAGGTCTTCATCGAGCGGAGATTCGATTCTCCAATCTTCACTGAGATCTCCTTCTCTAATCCCTTTTCTCGTCGCCAACATGGTGCATACAGCCGGAGCTTCTTCCTCACGCACAACCCCCCCCGGAATTCGTGCCACCGCCACCAGGATCGGTCGCACGTCCCCGACTCGTCCATCCTTCCTCGGAGGTCCAAAAGATCTACGAAGAGATAATGCGGAGGAAGATCGAGCCTACCTGGTATGTGGACCGGGAGATGATTCGAGATCTCGGATTCGAGGCCAACTTGGCCTATGTTCTTAACGGGCAGGCCCGTCACACACCAATAAGGCCTGGCGAACTGGAATTTCACCAAGATGGCCAGCCGTTCTTTGGTGACTGGCCGACGTATAAAGAGCTGGTAGCAGAATTCATGGCGTCACTGGACGTCTGCGTCGTTCCCAACGACATCAATGCTACCGACCGCGAGTGGATCCAGGGCCGGGTGTCTTTCCGGCTGTACAACCACGACTACGTCCTCACGCTGAAGTAGTTCAACATGATTTTCAACTGGAACCATTCACAGTATGACCACCGGTGGCCGGACCACCGCATCGATTATGACGCAATCTTCTCCGAGCTGGTGACGGTGCCGTCAGGGAAGTCGGTGAGCTACCACAATGCAGCGGTAGCCGACTTTGAGCACCCCTTCGTCCGGGTCTTGCACCGGATGCTGAGTTCCACAGTTTTTGCTCGGGGTGATCTGGCCCTTAGCAAATTTCAGGGGTCGGATCTTTTCTTTCTATACAAGCTCCTGAAGAAACAAGAGTGCAATTGGGGTGCATTCTTTCTACAGCGCGTTTTGGACGTGAAGAGGAGTACGAGGAAAGCGCTGATTCACTTCGGTGGGCTCATCACCAGGCTGGCTTCATACCTCGGCCTGAATTTACAGACCCTCACCCCTCTATCTACTAGGAGCAAGGTGAACTTGCAACATTTGCATCGGTCCAATCTTCTTCTTCTCCGAGATGGCGTGGCGTTTGCGCATTGCCATGTCAACCACGCATACCAGGAGTGCGCGCTGCCCGATCCGGTCTTCAACATTGAGGGGGCACAACACTATCGATGGCCAATCATAGCCATCGCCGACTCTGATGAAGAAGGCGGCAACGACAGCGGCGACGACGGACACGACGACGAGGCTGAGGAGGAAGAAGAGGCATTCACACCTCTTCGATCACGAGTGGCACCCCGGAAGCGCCCTAGGATGCATCCGGGTGCATCTTCATCTTCTCTGCATGCGCCTCCACCACCACAGCCCTCGTAGCCAAGCGAGGAATTCTATGCAGGGCATGTACGCAATGTTATAAGACATCCAGCAGACCCAGCATAGCCACACCGCCACCTATGCCGGTATTCAAGATACTACCAATCAGATTTTCGTCAATCAGCAGGCGATTTTTGAAAATGAGCGTCTCATCCTCGACAATCAACATTTGATGCATAATCGGATGAACAAGATGGAGATGCAGCAGCAGCCGTTTTATGATCATTACTGGAGTCAAAATTATTTTGGAGGGTATCCACAACCTCCTCAGATGCCCCAGTATGATCCGTCTTTTCAGGGGCAGTACCCATCTTGGGACCCCACGACGCCACAATACCCGCCTCCACCACCGCAGGACTGATCTGGTATCACTGTTCCAATCTTTAAGTTTGTTTTTGACTATGAGGCCATAGTCGAATTCAAGCTTAGGGGGGTAGTTGGAACAGCTTTATCTTTTATTGTTTTTAGTTTTAAGCTTTATTGCTTTTGTTCTTGTTATTTGTTTCTTGCAATTTTAGTTTTTGTAGGATCCACATGCTATCTAGTGTAATTGTGGATGCCATAAAGTTGTGTCATCTCATTTTGTGCATGGGAAAATCAAGGGAAAATTTAAAATTTTTGTGTGTTTGGAAAGCTTGTCTTGTTTAACCTTGGGCACACATCGTATGAAAATGATTGGTTTTGTCAACTTGAAAACAAAATTTCACAACTAGACTCCTAATGATTCATGAAAGTGGATGGCAATGGTTGTTTGAGCCTAATTTGACCAAATGGTAATGAGACTCTAATCGGATGTAAGAGAGAGAAACCTTTAAACTACTACACAGGTCAGTGAAGAGGGACACATAATATCTTTCTAAGGTTCAGTCATCTAGTCTTGTGATCGTTCCACCTCATTGTTTCCATAATCCACCCAAGAATTGGAAGGAAAGTACAGTTTTAATTCTTTTTGATTGCATTGCATTTAGATAAGGCGCTGCATTGAAGTTATTTCCATTTGTTTTGCATAAAAAGAATAAAAAAATTAGAATAGTGATACATGCACATTACCCTTAGGTGCATGCCATGTAGTTGCATTCATAACTATCATGCATAAAGTATATCATGTATCTCAATTTTTCTCCAATGGTGAATTAAATTGTTCCATACCTTCTAAACAGTGCAAATTTATGAATTATAAAGAAAAATAAGCCCGATAAAATATTCATTATCAATTATGGATATAAAGGTTTGAGAAAAAAAAAGAAAAAAAATCTGAAAGAAAATCTGCATAATGAAAAAAAGAGTTATGTAGAAGCCAAGAATAAGAAGGAGAAAGGAACATAATATCACCTGCATTTCGAGATTATTGAGTACATGATGTAGCTTAACTAGATATCCATCTCATTTTGAGATGGATGGTTAGTACATGCATCATTCCACCTAATTTTAGGCATTAGGGCATTTCTCATGTGTACTTGCATCATGTAGGACATTTTTGTATTATGCATGTTGAAACTGTACAATACTTTCACTTTCTTCCATGAGCCACCCATTTTCATCCACCCGTTGCTCGGATTGGTAGGCCACCATGAATTTCTCCTCACTAAAGTATATCAGGAGAACTGCTTCCATGTAGATGGTAGTTAGGACGAGCAACGTAGTATAGACGATCACAAGATGCACCAAGTCTGAACCGGCGAGTTTTATTATGTTAGCTGCCTTATGTGATAGTGTTCATCGGTTTTGAGGTCAATTTCTTTTATTGATGATTATTGTCGCCTTCAGGGTAATTACCGTTCAGTGGTTAGAGAGGGCCGGTATGTGAATGTCTGGTGGGAGCCATTTAGATGTTGGTTGTGATGTGTTGTTTTTCAGTTGACATTAGCAATTCTATTCTAAGGATTAGTTGCTCGAGGGCAAGCAATGTTTAAGCTTAGGGGAGTTTGTTGCGACGATTTTGAGTCGCAATTATAGACCTGTTTCATATGTGTTTTATGCCTTAATTAGTCATTTCTATGGTTAATATCGCATAATTTATCTACTTTGGTCTTTGCTGCTATATTATGCCAAATCCCCTTTAGTTTATCGTTTTGAACATTAATTGTCAAATTATTATTATTTATGTGAATTGATTTGGTTTCATGTTTGAATTCCAGGAAAAATGAGTATCTGCTTCCGTCGATACCATCGACGGAAGTCGATACCATCGACTTTGTCACAGTTTTCCAGCCGAAAGAAGCAGGAACAAGTCGATACTATCGACTTTGAAGTCGATGGTATCGAGATACCATCAGCTTGTTGGCGAGAAACCGGTCGATAGTATCGACACTCAGTCGATACCATCGACACCTGGAGGCTATGGTGTCGGAAGCTTAAAAAGACCGACGCCTAAAGGAAGTCGATACCATCGACATGTGTTGATGGTATTGAGATACTATTGGGCGCGACAAAGAAAGGGTTTGCAGCCGGCCGCAGCCACAGCGGGTCGATACCATCGACTCGCATCGATGGTATCGACACCGTCAGATATGCGTTTGATTCAGATTGATCCCAATCGGACGGTCGTGGTTAATTAGCGAATTAATGACCGAGATATACCTAAGGACGGCCACCCAGATAGTAGGATCATCTCATTAGCCATTGCACGAGTACCGAGGAGCAGTAGAGAGGAGAACGGAGGCCGGAAGCTCATACAAGTTGATTCCGACGCCGCAGAAGATAGATTTCACCACCGAAAGGTGGGAGAGCATGTGTTCTACGCATAGGATCAACCGGTTCTTCTCCGTTCAGGGGTTTCACATCTCAATTCATGTTTTTCACATGATTTCCCCTATCTCTACCTTGTACTTGTTTGAGATGAACATGCGGGGCTAATTCCCTTCATCTTTACAACCAGGAGTAGCCCGGGAATTCATTGTATGACGATTTTATAATAGTAATTCATATCTTATCTCTTAAATCCGTGGTATAGTTTCGTGTTCTCAATATATTGTTATGCTTGATCACCATAATAATAACCTAATGCCCTTAATCACTTTGAAAGAAGGATTAACGGTTGAAAAGAGACAAAACCTACATTAATCGATAAATCCCTTGACCAAGGTGGTGTAAAATTAATGGTGAAAACTGAGAGATCGTTCATTATGCACCTAGTTTAGGGTATAGGTTGCTACGACGGTGGAACCGACCTAAGCTTAGGTAGTGAATTGCACTACGACAGTGGGCAATTCTGTTTTCAGGCCACTACCCGGATAGAGAGATAAGAATTGAGGCATTATATAGAATCTAATACAATGGAAACCTGCGGTGAAACCGCAATCCTAAAGATACCCTTTTGAATTGATTAAATTAACATTTAATCGATTGTTTGCTTTGCTTTATTTTTATTTTCTATTAATTTCGACAACAAACCCCAATTTGTTATTCGGCTTAGCTGATCGCAAATAGTTAGTAAGAGTCTCCAACAATTCCGAGTATCCCTGTGTTCGACTCGGGCCTCACAAAGGCCTGTACTACTCGATGCGTACACTTGCGTTTTTAGCGCGTAGTAAAATACACGTCAACACTCTTCAGTCGAAAATTTTTTGACCGAAATAGAACTTCTAACGTCGGTTTTTGTAAAAAACCGAGTCTACATGTCCTCTATAAGGTCGGTTTTTTGAAAAAACCGACCCTAAAGATTGAATAAAACATTTCAGTGTAAGACTCAGTCGACAAACTTCTCGACCGAAATACTATCGGTCGAGAAGTTTGTCGACCGAGTCTTACACTGAAATGTTTTATTCAATTTTTAGGGTTGATTTTCTCATAAAACCGACCTTATAGAGAGTTTTCGGTCGAGACCGAAATATTTTCGGTCGACAATTTTCTCGACCGAGAGTTACCACTGAAATGGTATTAAATCTTTAGGGTCGGTTATTTCATAAAAACCGACCCTATAAACGTTCTCGGTCGACAATTTTCTCGACCGAGAACGTTTACAGGGTCGGTTTTTATGAAATAACCGACCTTACAGGCTCCTTTTTTCTCGCCTAGGTCAGAATTTTTACAACCTCTTGCGTCGGTGTTTACTCTGTAAGGTCGGTTTTATTTGGTTAAATAATCTGACGCTATAGACCAAATTCTGTAGCGACGCCCAACTAGGCGTCGGTTAAAAAGTGACGCTGCAGGCTTTAAAAAACTGACGCTACAGACCATTTCTGTACTAGTGATCACACTTGGAGCATATATATGGATTATAATCACCTAGTTATATTGGATACCATGTTATCAATATAAGTAAGGCATATCACCTTGTTCCCTAATATACAACTCATTAATCACCTTATCATGATTTAGTATGAAAATCAATTCATTAATGTTTAATGTGTTTCATATTGTTCACTAAAACATCTAATGACACAAATATGATTATGAGTATTGGATTCACATAAATTTACATTAATGCCTAATGTGATGTAAAATATGTATTATTCATATTATGGAGTGTAATAGGAGAAAATGATGTCATTAACTTGAGTATCTAATGTAAGTTGGCAATATGTGATAATATATGTGAACTTATTTGGGATTATGGTAGGATTATAATTTGTTGATAATATTATCTTTTCTTACAAAATAATATGTGATAATTACATATGATGGTTCTAGGAGGTTAATGAGATTAGATTCAAGTTATTAGGTTTGTGACCTAATACATTATTAATGATGAGATTTCTTAGAAAACCCTAATTGTACCTAAAACCCTTATAAGGAAGATACATATGTTTTGATGCATAGTGATGAGTTATAATCTTTGTTACCACCATGTGAGTAAAAGTTGGAACAAGTGCTAGTATAGCATAGATGATGCCTTTTCATGATAGAGACTATGCTAGTGATCCCATTATGTTATGTTTTGGATAAAAAATTATATATATGGTAGAAACCTTAGTCAGACTAGGCTTGTGTGTAGAGCCTATGAAGTACCCACCTTTGTACCAAATATTGGGATGTTACACACTCACCCTCTCTCTTCCCTCTTGTTGTGATTTCGGGGACAAAATCCTCTTTAAGGGGTGGAGTGTTGTAACAGACTGAATCTCAGGGTCCTCCCTGCAATTTATCCACTTTTGTACTTTTATTTGCTTTCTAGTCCTTTTGGACATCCTTCACTAATTTCCCATCCTTTTGAGGCTTCTTGGACCTCAATGTTGAATTTGAGCCTTTCTTGAGGTATAATTCACAAATTACCTACATTTATGTTTATGTAGGGGTTTTTTCACAAATAACCCATCTAATGAGATAAGTGAGGTCTAATCATGAAATTTGACCATTAATGAGATAATATAAGTATATAATGTTAATTTGGAGATTTTTGGATAAATATACTAGTAACAATGTATTTGAGTTAATGTATAGGAGTAATTAACCCCTTTACTTTCTCTCTCCTCCAAATAGGGAAATAATGCACTAATAAGAGTATTATATGTTTAAATATGACTCATAATGTTTATATGTGACTAATATCTCAAGATATACCTTATTATGTCATTAAAATATATTCTTTATATTGATTGCTCTTTTTATGCTTTATTATATGCTTTAATAGTCTATAAATTAATTAGGGACCTAACCATGTGATTTTCAAGACGCTAATGAAATAGAATCGTTCTAAGTTTTGTAATTAACCCATGGTTAAAATTTGAGGTCGTTTGGACTTTATTTGACCCTCCAAATGGATTTTGCAATTTCCCATAAGGTTTAATGATAGAATATCAATCGATTTTTCATTTATGTCATTGATTTCATGTGTCACGCACTCGGCCCCCATTAGATCTCGATCCAACAGATCCAGGGTCCTATTCAACCTCTAGCCCGCCGACCAAGAGGACGTCAAGGATCCTCCACCTCGTTCTCCCTCTCCTCTCCATTGTTTTGCAAGATTTAAGTTGTGTTGGCTTCATCTCCTCGAGCCACACGATTTGAGCCCTCACTTGACACCTCCTACGCACTATGGCCAAAACACCCATGTGTGCTGGCCAAAGCTTCTCCTCTCCCTCAGTGTTTCGGTGCTTCGCTCTTCCTCACCTATATATGACACAACCCTCACCTCATCGGCCATCATGCGATCTTTTCCTTGTGTGAATTTGCTCGAAACGTCCACGTTTAGCCACCGACACGTCTAGCTTCTCCCTACATTACGACCCTTTTCCTAGCTGTTCGGTGATATCAGCACCCCAATAAAGTATACGGGTGAGTTCCTCTCATCTTGAGCTTCGTTTCGAGTACCTGTACGTCCGTTTTGGTTAAGAAATGAGGAAATGCCCAATCGGGCAAGCTTCTCCTCCGCGGCCATGGCTCATGTGAGCGGTAGAAGAAGACTGCTTAATTTTTATGATTTTGCCCCTGCACGCCCATCCCCTTCTTCTATAACATGAGGGGCATTTCGGTCATCTTCTCCCTTGTTGGCTATGAGGCCTATGTGGCATTTTCTTGCAATCTCATTGGTCCAGCTTACTTAATTCATAGTAAATTGGTCCTTGCTTAGAAAAATGCAAATAAATAGTCATTTGAAAGGATTTTTCATGTAGAATCTGATTTTTTGGTTTTTGAGACCTGATTCCCAATCCTTTTTTGAAGTTTACTTTGAATGTCATTTTGAGTATGTTAAATGTTCTAAAAATGATAATTAATTCATTTTAACTCCAAATTGAGAAATAAAATATGTGTTCTTAATTATTGAAACCTAAGTGAACTTTTGGTCCTAGTTTTGAGTCCTAAATCAGTGGTTTTCGAATAAGGTCTAAAATGGGTATTTTCCTTTATATTTTATGCTTAATAAATGCTAATTTATGTGAAATGTTTGTAACTAGGGTTAATGGATGTTGATACAATCTAATCCGTGATAATGATGGATGTGAATCTTCTATGAGGTATGTGAACCCTATTTATGTATGTGAACCCTATTTATATATGTGAATCCTATTTATGTATGTGACTCCTATTTGTGATGAATGTGAAATGTATATGTGTAAATACACCAATTCTTCAGTTGGGCTTCTATCCAACCCCACATTTCTAATGTGCCAGCCTTGATATCTTTCTACTGCCTTATTTGGCTCTTATTTAATTAGATTCTTCTTTTGCCCATGTTGGCTCATTTACATGAAATGCTTGAATAATGCTATTTCCAGTGTTGGCTTACTCTTTATGTGATTTATTTCATGGGTTTTATTCCCTATTTGCTATGATGCAATGTCATTTATATTGTCACTACTGCCATGTGAATTATTTAGCACGATTTATTATTATTGGCCAAATGACAATGTAGTGTACATGAGTACAAACCACCCATAGTGGGCATGAGCCCAAGGGAACGTTAAAATTCTCCCCAGGGGAACGTTAAAATTCTCCCCATATTATATATATTTGGAGGTTAGGGGATGTTAAAATTCCCCCTCTCCTCTAGGTGTTGGTCTGGTAGGTTCCACACCCTGCATTGGTATGATTTTGTGTCATAATATTATTCATGCTATGTTGATTATTGTGGATTGATTTACTTTGGAAAATCTCCCTATCTCATTTATTATACTTTCCTCATACTCTTGAAATCTTGTAGTATAGTGGATCATTATATTATGCAATATTGTTCTTTATTAATTATCCTTTTCCTTTTGATTGACACATACTTTTATCTCTCTCTTGTTGGATGATCCCAACCATCCAGTTTAGGATCAGAGTGCGCAGTTGAAGCTTGGTGAACCATCCTAAGGCTAAGGTCAAGGAGTTCAACCCTCTAGCTTGGACTTAGCTATTGCTGCCTATATGTTAAGTTGTTTTTCTTTGGAGACAATATTGAATTGGTTTGAGTCTTCCTCTACCTAGATCCTATTGTTGTTGTGTATAAAGTTGTACACCCTATTTGGGAAGATTTTATGATGTGCCCATTATATAATTGTTTAGTCAAAGTTTTATCTTCCACTTCCTACACATTGGTGTTTTTGTTTGCCATGAGATTTTGGTAGAGACTTTGTGGTCTTTACAGTAATCTTGAAGGGCTCACAAAGGTGGAGGGACCCAAATTGGTTGATTTGAATTATCCTTTAAGGTCCCAAATGATCTCCCTAAGGAATGAAAAAATCATTTACAACATGAAGCTTGAGTACCCTGGAAAAAACTTAGAGTTACAATATCATGTTTCTCCTCTTGTTGATAGCTTAAGCCCTTTGAAAAATGTCATTGAAAATCTTACCAACTGCGAAGGTGAATTCCCCCAAGAAGAGTATAGGGCACCACTAGTTGATCTGGCCGAGGGGGAGGGAGAGATAGACATACCAGAGCAATAGTGTATCCTAGAGAAGCCTCGCCGTACGAGACAAAGGCATGAAGAGTTTGATGTGAAACCACCTAAAACAAATGCATATGACATGTCATCCATTCATGCACAATTGGAGGAAATTTAGCTATAGAAAAATATGGAGACAAAGATAGCTATCGAAACAAAAATTTTATTGCCATATTTCCATAAACAGCAGAGTGTCTCAACAATTATGGATTGGGAAGGAAGGTTGCAAGGCATATACCTAGTCCTGGAACAAGTCCAACAACTACCCTTGTAGCATAGTGTGCTTCTCTTGCAAGCATCACCCATACAGTTGTCAGTGGCATCCTCCTTGTATAGCACCACATATGGTGATTGATGACATCCTCCTAGTGGGTGGAAACGACCTCCATGCCTCTACATAATCCACACGGACCATCGGGTGCTCCAGTCATTCTTTTAGAATTGATAGGAATGAGTTCTCAATTTGATGTCAACCTGCTAGCATTGATTTCTCTCCCTTGTTGTTTTTTCCTTTTACGGGTAAGACTTGCTCAGGCTCTCACGCTACCACAACTATGAGAGGACAATAATTGTTAGAGCTTATTGTTGTGTCTCCTAAATGCTTTGACTACCCATCTATTTATAGGAGCGCCAGAGTCAGGGTTTTCAGATCATCTGGGAGTGGTAGAGATGAACTTTCATGGATTTTTTGGAAGCTGTAAACCATGAACTGGTTGGTTCACTTCTGAACTAGTTATCTCATATGTGAATCGATCAATTCGACACTTGAACTGCTCGGTTCACATTATTTCCTATTCCCAAACATATTGTCTTTAGTGTGATGATTAATGCACAACATTATGTCAACATAAATCCTTGATCTAATCTCTTTGATCATTGAATCGGGCAATTCATAATATGAACTAGTCATTTCACATCTTTGAAATGGTTGATTAATTTCTAAATCGGGTGGTTTAAATTCTTGTTCATCCAATATACAACCAATATTGTTTAAATTGAATACCTAAATACTTTCGTAATTAAGTTAAACGATATTCATGACTAAACTCATATTCCATGTTTATCCTATGTGTGTGACCCTATAGGTCCCAAGTTACATTGGCAGTGAGTGTCCATAACTAACTTATGTCATCATAACCAATGAGTGGTATCTAGCAACACATCATTGCTAACCAAGTAAATAGAAAATTGGAGAACAACTTCAACCTACAATATAGTAATTAGTGTTACTATATTGTGTAGTTCCTTTGTCTCTGATATCCATATTGAACTCGAGGCATGTAATCATCATCCTCTCAACATTGAATCAATGTTCCCTGAACTAGAGCCAACTATATGAGATGCATGTGAGTTGACATATCACATATTGAGTTATACGAGATTGGACACACATTTATCTATCTTTCTTAGCAAGTGTCCAAGATATCGATCTCCTATAGGAGGGACAAAACCCATCTACATTACTGACACTCAATCCCCATGTGTCACAATGCACCAAAGCATCACCTTTATGGCAACCCTTATTCAAGGACATATTGGATGATGTCAAAATACATCAAATGACATGGGATGAGTGTAGTGACTTTAGGTCTAAGAACCACAACCAGAATTATTAGTATGGGAGCTGATTCTGACTCCATTCGATGGTCTCCATGTATCACTTTGAAGGTGGGTTTGTCTACTACACTATTCTCTAACATGTACCTATGTGCTTTGTTTGATATCACATATCATGAAAAATGAGATTCTTTTATCAACCAACACACACTCTATTCTCATGTATTACTATCATCTATTTTGATTCCACATTAATATCTAAATAGGGACATAATAAGAATGCATGTACTCTTATCATACATATGATCTCGTTGTTCAGGTCCTCAACCTGAAGACATATGTCATCGAGCAACATCATTCTTTAGACATCTACTATTTTTGTGCCATCATCTCATGCTTGAGACAAACATAATAGATGGAATTACCTATATCATTATCAAATCAAGTATCTGATTCCCCATTACAATCATTGTATGATTGGCTCTCTGGCATACATACCAATAGACTCCCACTTGCACTTAGAGCTGACCACTTATGAATCTTATTCTAAGTGATCTTAACATTTCTATTATGTTTCTGCTGTACAAGTGTTTATGTAGCAGGTTTGTAACATTTGCTTCTAGTTGGTATTTTACAAGTATTTACATCTCCTCAGTGTACAATTTCTCATATGAGATGGAAATGTCATAGTATGCTATATATGATATTCCTTGTCTATCTAGTAGCTCCATTGTTGTCATAGTATTTTTACCGTGTCATCAATTTTTGGATCCTCCCTCAAGTTCATCTAAATGAACTTCTTAATCCTTACAATATCCTATGCTATTTTCAAAACAACAAGGTACTCGACTTCTATTGTAAAATTAAACAACTATCTCTTGCTCATAACTTTTATAGCTTATAGTTCTTGTTTTAAGGTCAAACACAAATTTAGATTGTGATTGTTAAATTTCTTTATCATTTTGGAATCTTACATCAATGTAACCCTTTACAATCAACTGTTACTTATTACCATAAATTAGTAACTCATCCTTAGTGCTTCTCAAGTACTTAAGGATGTTTTTTATGGCAGTCCAATGACCTTCATTGGAATCTGACTAATATCCACTTGTCATGCCCAATACATATGAGGCAAAAAGATGAGTACATAATGTTTCTAATGCAATTGGCATCTTACTCATGTATTCCTATTCTTCACAAGAACTAGGAACTAAGATTAATTCCATGAGACATGGACAAACTTTCTCTCATTGACTACTCTATGTTGAACCCTTCGACATCTTACCAATACATGTGCTCTCACTTAGGTCAAGAATAATTCTAGATATATCTCTATAGATCTTAATTCCTAATATATAGAATACTTCGCCTAATCCCTTCATAGAGAAGGTGCTTCCCAGCCATGTTTTAATATTTGAAAGATAAGAACGTTATTCCCCATCATTATGTGGAATATAAATATGGTCCCACTCAAATTTTGTAATCATAGATTTCATCTTCATTTTGACTAAAGTCAAACTCTTTGACTATATTGTCAAATTGAAGATTCTAGATCTGAGATGCTTGCTTGAATCTATAGATTGACCTTTGTACCTTATAGACTTTATTTGTAATAACTGGATTTATTAAACCTTAGGTTATGTCACGTACAGATCCTCATAATTATTCCCATTAAGGAATATAGTTTTAACATCCGTATACCAAATATCATAGTCATAATAAGCTGCAATGACAAGCAATATCATGATGGGTTTAACCATTGAAACTGGTTAAGAGATTTCATCATGTTCAACAATTTGAACTTTTTTGAAATACATTTTAATCAACCTACACTTCTATGTTTGTACATTACCATCCATTTCAGTTTCCTTTTGAAGACCCAATTGCACCCAATGGGTTTTACCCCTTTAGGTGGATCCATCAAGGTCATACCTTGTTGGTGTACATGGATTTCATCAAACCCATGGCCTCAAGCCATTTCTCAGATTTTGGTCCCTCAATAGATTCTAGGTAGGTTGTTGGCTCATCATCGATGACCAACTCATCACCTTTTTGAGTTATAAGATATCATAATATTTCAAACTCAAGGTGTTCTACTAGATCTATGAGGTTTTTTGTTACATAAGGAACTTGATATTCCACAACATTTGTGATTCTCATTGCTCCCACTGTACCTCTTTAGGTTCAATGTTTTCTTGTTAGTTTCAAACTTTTAGAGTTATACTTTTCTCTCACTGATTTCTATGGAAACAAATTCCCGTTAGGAATATAGTTGTCATGGAAACAATCACTTTTGTTGTAGGATTAGAATACAAAAGTAGTATTCAACTAAATAATATTTATGTGATATGTGGATAAAGTTTTTCAAGAAACTATTTTCTTATATAAGCTTTCATTCCTCATATTTATATAAGACATATCAGGACACTTCCCATTCCATATCTCATATGATGTCTTTTGAACCATTTTATATAGTATCATTTAGTGTAAAGCTTGTGCCCAAAAGGAAATTGGAAGATTAGCTAGATTTACTGATAATCACATTATGACTTAACATGGTGTGATTCCTTCTTTTGATACGTCATTATGTTTCAGATGGAGTTTATTGTGATAAACTGTTAGGTCTCGCAGAAGGTCCACAAACTCTTGGTTCAAAGTATTTCCATATCAATCATATCAAAATGTTTTAATAATTATACCAAGCATGTTATGTACTTCATTCATGATCTCCTTGAACACCAAGAGATTCAACTTATATTTCAACAAATACAAACTACCACATATATTAAGTTCATAAGTAAATATAATGAGGTACTATTAACCACCTCTAGTATTTATTCTAAAAGGGTCTATATACATCACTATGTATAAGCTGTAATAAATTACTCACTCTTCCACTACATCTAGTAAAATGTGATTTTGTCACATTGCCCAATAAATAAGATTTGCATGTCTCTATTGGTTCAATAACCAAAAGAGTCTATACAACCATCATTATGGATTCTATAAATGCATTTTTATTTGTGTGCTTTAGATGACAATGGTATATGTATTTATTGTTTGAGTTGTCGAGTCATTCAATACATGTGTTACACATATTTGTCTCTATAACTATCAAGTATAGATTATGAGACATAGGGCACTACCATATAAGATCTTATCTTTTAAAACAAAATATCAAATATTCATAATATTCATATCCAAACAAGATACATGATGTTTTCTTTAATGGCAGGTACATGATATCAATTCACTAATTCTATTACATGCCCATTAGGCTGAGTGACAGATTCTAACTGTAGTGGCATCAAATCTTGATCCGCACAATTGTAGTTTACTTCTTCACGGGTCCTGAAGTGGATATATCTATCACCTTCTTCTTCCTGAGATCCTCTATATAAAGAGGATAGTTCCTTTTCTAGTGGCCACGTTGGTGGTAGTGGTGGCACTTTCCTTCCTTATTCACTCCTCCCTTTGCTTTAAGTGTAGAAGAGTTGGGGTTCTGGATGAATTTGGAACTCTTCTAGGCCTTGTCTTTTCCCTTAGACTTTCCCTTTCTTCTATTGATCATCATCATCAATTTAGGATTGTCTTTCTTCATATGCACTTTAGCAGCTCTCAACATGCCAAGCAATTCTTACAATGACAAAATTGTTCATGTTGTAGTTCATGACATATTGCCTATATGATTATGCTAATGGCTGTAGAATCACCTCAAGGAAATCTCGGTCTCATTAGGTTCTCCACATAACCAATCATCTTGAGCACATGGGGTCCCACTAGATCTTTCTCAGTCATATTTCACTTGAACAACACCTTTGAGATATTAGTGCATCCTGTCAGAGGTGCGCACACTAATCAATTGGGTTTGACTAGATGCACCCCACGAGCTCAGAACACACTTGGGATCTTTCAAATTTATAAAAGACCTACACAAACACACTCACATATGCTAAAATAATACACCTACAAGCGCACAGGTTTGCGTCATAGTATAGGCAAGCAACGAGTATAGGGTTGATCCACAAGGAGAAAAGGTGGCACTGGAGCTAGGTTAGTTTTGGGCTAGGTTCCTACTTTGGAGTCTATGATTGAAGGGTTTGATGGTTGATTTTGTTGATTACACTAATGGTGAACAAGAAAGAAATCAAAGGATAAAAACAAGATCAAAACCTAAGTTAACCCTAGACAATTTATTCTAATGAGCAAAAGAAGATAAGGCAAGCAAGAAAAGAACAGGCTATGCTAAGGCAAGCAAGAAGAGGTCTACACTACAATAAGTTAGAAAACAAGGCAAAAGATCAATGAAAGACATAAACTTTCAAGAGAAAAGCAAGAACAAGGCAATGAACTTACTAAGCAAGTAAAGAGCAAACTAGCTAACACTAGCTAAGCAAGAAGGAAACTAGGGTTTTAATACAATAAAAGGAAATGTGGGCTATTTGGGGATGCACTTATCAATTAGGTTGAGGGTGATGATGTGTGAACATTATGCTTTCATTTAGATTACCAAACCAAACAACGAGCTTGAGGCTAATGAATTTCCCTAAACCACTAACTAGCATGGATATGATAGGTTGTGTATAGGGGAACTAGTCCCTAACACCTCCTACCTACCCTTACAAGGAACAATTGGGTTAGGGTTTATGTGTAATTAAATGAGAGTTTAAACAAGCCTAGGTTTCTAGGTTAGAGGATCTTAGGGTGATTAGGGGTTGAGGGTAATAATGGGAGTGGGAGTGAGGTTTTAGGCCTCACATCACCCACATTAGAAAGCTCCATGCTAAGCACTCAAAATTAATTTAAATTGGCTACTTATATCTCTCAACCAGGGTTAGGAGAATTTATTAGCATGCAGGAAGATGGGTAGCTAGCTAGGGATCCATGAATTGGACCTAAATTTTCCTAAATTCTTAGTTGATTTCAAGCACAAACCACAAAGAAATTCGTGAAGAATGAGATAGATATAGAACATATCATTAGAAAATGAAATCATAATGTTTACATATCATTTTTCTCCCAACATGGTATCAAAGTAACATTTTTGGCCCCAAACAGCCCACTAAAAGGGCCTAGTGACACATGGAAATGAAAAATACAAAAAAAGAAGAGAAAGAGGGAGAAGTAGCCATGGAGCTCAGTGTAGATGAAGTGTCATTCTCTCCATCCATTGCAAGGTCATCCTCCTCCTTCCTCCTAGGTGCAAGGGCATGAAATGATGGTGGAATAGGGTCAAAACACTAGGAAACTAGGATTTTGATGGTGGAAATTGAGAAATGGAGTGGAAATGAGGTGGAGAAGTGAAGGAATGGATGGAATGGAAAAATAGGGAGCTACGAGGGTAGAAGGTAGCTAACCTCATGCCCCAGCCACCATCTATGTATATATAGGTGGTGGGGAAGAACTAGGTCAAGTGGTCACATTGTTTGCATATCAAGATTCCTACCTGCCTCCACAGGCAAACTATTGGGACAGATACTACCAACATCCTCCACCACAAGGAGAAGCACCACCAGAGCCACCACAATGATCATCTACCCTATCACTCATGGACTTTAGTGTCATGCTGAGGAAAACGTGATTCAAAAGTTTGAGGTGGTAGGGTGGTATGCCCTCTTTCATTTCATTCTTTATGCATTTCACTTGCCATTTACTTTTGTTTTGTTCCTTTTGCTATATAGCTTAGATTTTACCTTCATTGCATACTTTCATTCCATGTAGTTTACTTTCTTGTAATTTTTGCATAATTTTCAAAAGTTGTGCTCTTTTTACCACACATTGCATATCATCTAGAATTTTGTAATTTTTGCATATTTTAACTAGGATTTGCTTATTTCTATCTTTATGTTCCACAATGAAGGATTAGATGTGATTGAAGGCAATTTGGTACCATTTTGGCCATTTTTTCCCAAATCTAGAATGTTCTACCCAAAAAGCATGGTTTGACCTAATCTCTACCTTTTGGATTGAAAATAATGACCTGTGATAAAAGCAAGTGAATTATCATGGTTATCAATGCTTGAATTTTTACATGTGTATCGCCTCTCTTATGTTTGTGAAAGTTTTGGTTGAATTGTGATTTGAGCAAGCTATGAACGCTTAGGGCCTATGAAATCACATGATAGAAGTATGGAGTTCATGTTGTTCATTCATGTGGTGTGATATTAGTTGATGAAGTGTTGGAATAATTTTCATTCATGATATCTTAAGCTGAGAACCACACTAGTAACCCATCTTTGACCCAACGTTTCATTCATCATCTTCTTACACATCTGCCTCATGAAAAGATGACAAAGTGCACATATTTAGCCTTAGACACCTCTAAAAGTTTGGGGTGGCCATATCTATATCTCACCGCTTCACTCCCACTACCATATTCCCTACCTACACTAAGGGAAAAGAAAAGGCAAAGAAAAGAAAAACAATAGAAAAATCAAAAAGAAAATAAAAGATGCCCCTTAAGAGCATCTAAAAAAGAAAAGATGAATCTTATAGCACTCCAATCTCTTACCGCAATCATTTCTTCTATTTTCATACCCATTGAGCTAGTAAACATCAAACGTAGATCACTTCACCCTTTTCCATAGCCACGTGGGTCACTCAACATGGTTTGAAACATAAGATTGAATGCATGAAAGTGAAACAACAATCCTAGTCATCTTTGATTAACGCCATCATGAAACGGTCTACCCGGAGCTACATGAAAGCCCTATAGACAACTTGTGTGTTCTATGCCCTATATTTGAAGTTTGTATGCTCAATTCTCTTTTCATGGTTGATTTGTGAAAGAGGAGAGGAGAGAGGAGAAATGCACGAACTTAGTCATCATTGATCCCATTTAGTCAATATTCATCTTTTGCATTGCTTTTGTCATATATTTATTGTGGAAAAATTGGAGAGAGATTGAGTTGGATCATACTTGAGGACAAGTATGTTTTAAGTTTGGGGTGGCGATGCAGCCCTATTTTAGGGCTTCATCTTGTGTCATGTTGCAATTCAATCACATCTATACCTGTTATATTACATGTTATTTCCCCTAATATGCATATTTTTGTAAAATGCACTTATGGACATTATTTGCATGTTCTTCAGGTATTTGGACCACATATGGTTGAAAGAGAGAGAAAAATAATTATCCTAGGGTTTCTATACCCCTAGAGAAGCCCAAAGTGAAATCCAAGGCTCCCTCAACCTACCCCTAGTGGCCAAAGATCAATTGAAGCAAAGATTTCCAAGGATGAACCAAGTATAAGCTCAAAGTGTTGTTGGAGAGAGAAGCACAGACGTGGTACCACAGAATGACCATGCTAGCTCACTCAAAATCAACTGAGTCAAGCTTGAAGAACTAGCCAGTAGAATGGTTGTGCCACATAGAATGGTGCCACCAGGACCCAAGATGGTCGTGTCGTGCAGCATGGCTGTGGAGCAGCTGATCCAACATGATCATTGCTCAGAGAATGGGCAGCAATCCTCCAAGACACCACGGTCGTGCCACTTTCACTTCAAAAACACCAAACTCCCTATAAGTTGTGCTATTTTCTCACCAAGGTCGTTCCACTTCACCACTTCCATGCTGACCCCAATCCACCACAGTCCAAAAACCTTGGTAGCTACTCTTGACTCATCAAATTTTGTTCTATCACAGCCGACACCAAACACGTAGGAAGAATCTTCCCATCTCCTTGGAAGATTCAAGAGACATCTCCATCATAGAATGTTGCCACCTTAGAACTACAATCCAAAACAACCTTGTATACTTCTCCAAGGTATCCATCCCTAGGATCACATTGAATCCATGCATGCCAAGTGGCATGAGATCCACTTGAATGTTGCATCCAAAGAAAGAAAGAACGCAAGATGGACACACCTCCCACAAATCAACGAAACCAAATAAAGGGGTTTCTAGCAAAAGGTTGTTAGATTTACTAAAAACAGACAAATAACAACTACTTATCACTTCTCTGGTGATAAATGAGTGCATCGCACCTGAGTCAACCAAAATATATACAAAAGAAGAAGTATAATGAAAAAGTTCCATCTGACCGATCATGACCAATGGGTTGACCACTCCCTCTGGTTGAATCATGGCATAGAATCTAGTTGTCACCTGTTGTCATCCTCATCCTCTACCAGCTGGTCTAGATGACCCTGCCTACAATGCTTGACCATGTCCTCTACCACCACCACTACTATACTGCTACTTCTGTGAGCCCTGCTGACTCTACCTCAGCTACCATGTCACTTCCTCACCCTCCATGGGGCATGACCACCTCACATGCCCAACTTGTCCACACTTTAAACATATCATCAAATAATATCGTGGCCTAGATGACCTTGTCACTAACACTGATGCTACACCATTCACTCCTATTGGTGGAAAACTACACATCTCCCTTTCTAGGGGTCCACTATGATGGTACTCATGATCTCGACTTAGAAAAATCTGACTTCTTCTGTGAGTGATGGTACTGTGGTGATAAGAACCTTGGATTCTTGTAGCCACTAGATGACTGTCCTTGGAATGAGATGGTCTCTTCATAGCATTGTCTTCATACTTCATGAGAGAAAACCTCTCAATCCTCCCTACAGACTCCACAAAGCTAGAGAATTTCTCCATGTTCTCCAAAGTAGATGTTGTCATAGAAAACTCAAAACTCAAACCCTTCTCAAACATATGGATCCTCTCTTTCTAAGTGGTTTCCATATAAGGATAGAACCTCAGCAACTCCATAAACCTGGTGCAACTGCTTGAACTGAGTTGTCTTCTCATCTAGGTACGTCTCTGGGAAGTTACAGCTCACAAACTCCTGTTAGAACTCTTCCCAAATCACCACAAATCCTGACATATTCTCCTCTTCTATGGCCCACCAGTGACCAGTACCACCATTCAACATGTACAAAACATGCTTACCTTGTTTTCTTATGGGATGTTCATGATCTTAAACGTGTTCCTCAGCTCAGTTAACCACATATCGACACCTATTGGGTCTATTAGCCCTGCATACTAGATAGCTCCCACACGTTTCAACCACTCAAATTGTTTCCTGGGCCCCTAAGATCCCCAAGGTTGAGGTGTCGGTGTCCTATCTATTAAGTGCATAATCATCACCATGTGCTATTCAAACATGGACTGGAAAGATGGATTGGCCATGGCTTCTGGGTTAAATGGAGGTGGTGTGGGCTGTTCTGGACCCATCACTTCCATTAGGTAGAGGCCTCCTACCACCACTTCCTAACGCAACAAAACTACTCTCCACATGCTCTTCATGTCCTCCAGACATATCTACGTAAGCATAAGATATGATCATATATGTTGGATTATGTAATAATAGACACAAAACTTATGTCCTATGTCCCTGTAGACTCGGAAAACCTAAATCTCTAATACCAACCAAACGGTGGCACCCCACCATGCTAAATTATATTACCCAAAACTGAAAACACAATCAATCACTAATTAACCACGTAGTAGGAAAAAAGGATAAGTAAAATCAAATTAAACATCACCATCATGTTCAAGAACATATACATATAAGTCCAACAACCTGCATGATAGCGCATACCATACTAGGTATTTGCATATCCGTTCAGTGGACTCAACCACAACCTATATACAAAAGATATCATTCCACATATGCATGACATATACAACATCCAGATACTACCAAAAATCGAGATGATATACATATCATCTATGAAACATCCCTTGCCTAGACCTAGCAATACAAGGACGACTCGACACTAGCCAACCTCATGATCCTACTGATCTCCAAGCTACCCTTCCTTACCACCACAAGCCTGACGCCCCCTCTGACAATCACCTAAAAGATGTGGTGACCCACGAGATGGGACCCATGTCCTAGAGAGAGATATGACTTTCATAAACATTTATTGATTACAACAAGTTATGTTATTAAACATATAGAGTAGATAATATAAAAACATTGCAAGATTAACATGATATACAGAGGAATAAATAAAGCTATCTCCTTTTAACCAGTTGATTTCTCTTACCATATATAATATAACAACTATTTTTTTATAAGTCAAAGGTTATAAGCCACTGTGAATCACTGTTATCCCTACAAGATGTACTACATGGCTGGATTACATCTTTTATTAAGCCCTGGGGAGTTTGAGGTATACAACTTAAACTTCCAACTGACCAGTGTGAAGTCACAATTAGTTCTGTACATGATCTAGGAGATCTAGAATCCTAAGATCTCTTCCCCTTGGTCAGTCTGAGTCTGGCACAATGATGTATTAGTTAAGCTACAATCATCATAGTCCACCCTTGGTATATAGGTCAGGGCACTAGAAAACCAAGGTATACAAACCCTATCATCTAAGGTACAACCACAACTATCCTCAATCACATCACATATACAAATTCATAATCATCTGAAATACAACCTCAACCATCCTCTATAACATTGGGATCAGGATGACAAGGATACACTCTCCCTACACCTGCATATACTCAAAAATATACAACTCTAGGCTTCCCTTCTGGAATAGTTGTTTCCCTATCCAACAAGTTATAACACTATAATATCTCTATGACATAGGGAACTACATGATTAGGGTTTCACTTGATTAGTTAATGCCAATTGGGTGAGTTACGGATGCATCAATCAAGTTACATACAAACCCAAAAGATTTCTAGTAAAACATTGGGATATAACAACTCCAGAAGATATAAAATGCACATGAAGAGGGTTACATCTCCACTAGGGTTTAAGAGATTCCCCTAAGGTCACATAGACCATTCACATGAGTTCCTGCATGAACATCATTATCTTTCAACACCTAGTAGAAGGTTCTACAAATCATTATCATACTTGTGGTACATAGGTTCAACATAATATTGCATTAATCACAAGAGCTATGATGTTCACCAAGGTAACATAATAAAACTACCATTAGTATTATGAGAGTATCCTTCCATTTTATTAACATAAGGGAAGACAAGTTTAGCTAACAATCATTACTTGTTTTAAGTTCGGTTTAGTCAAGATAAACTGGATTCATGTAACAAATCAGCACTCTAATGTAAACCATCAGGTGTACATATATGCAAAGGCAAAGGTAAGACCATGAGATCATGAACCTCAAACCTAAACCATCAGATCATATGATTCAAACCCAACCATTGAATCATATATTATGCACAAGAATAAACTCATGCATAACACAAGGCATAACCATCAACTCTTAGACCCAAAACCCTAGGATCCTGAGATTCATCAAATCATCAGATTCCATGTAAGCAAAACCATCAAGTCATGGAATTATGGAAACCATCAATTCCTTAGTTGAGGTGGTTAATCATTTCATAGAGGAGTAGGACCATCAGTTGAGACCATTGAGTGAAATCAGATCTTATACATCAAGCAACACCATCAGTTAATAGGACTAGAAGAACCATCAAATGTTAAGCAAGGAAAGACATCAGTTTTAAGAGCTAGAAAGATAACTGTTTGACAATCCTAGGTAGGCCATTGTATGTCAACACTAGGAGAACCATCAGTTGTTAAGATAGAAGTACCGTTGATTGTTGGCACTAGGAAACCCTTCGGTTGTGAGCAACCACGGATACCATCAGATCTTGAACATAGGTTGTAACATACCAAAACATGGAACTTAATCTTATTCAGGGGTTAAGAGGTTAAAAACCTTAGTCTTTGGGGTTTAGCCAAACAAGGATATGGGTATGCTCCTTAGTGACCCTAAATATGTTAATGCATGAATAAATCACCCTAACATGTAGAATATAAATTAATATTACCTAATGCCTTCAAATTAATCATAAGATCAATGAAATGTACATAAGATATGTCACATGAGGTAATAATGTGCATAAAAGGACAAGGTGTCCATAATTGAGAATAATGACATATAATTTAACTAAATATGAAATAAATAGACTTATGTGAGATAATGATAGAATAGATTCATTCCGGATCATTCCTTTTCCTTATGGAGCAAGGAAGAGAAAAAGGAATGAATAATTATGCTTTAAACATGTTAATGTGATATTGAATTATTTAATAAGATAAATAATAGAAATAATGGATAATGGGTTAAAATTAATAAAAGAGGAAGTAATTGGATAAGAATAACCTCATCTTCATTTTCTTTAGATATGCTTTGGCTTGGAGGCCAAGTTTCACCAATTTAGGATAATAAAGGTCACATCTAATTTATTTAGAAAAGAAAAGGTGTTTTTCCTTAAAAATATTAAATAAAATATTACATGACTCCAAAAGTGGAAAATAAGCTTAGATCCTTTATCTACACATTAAAATTTGCCCTTGGGTGAATTTTCACTCAATCTGGAGAAAGTTTAATTAAAAGGTGAAATCAGGAGAGAAAAGTGTGTAGAACCTACAAAATATTAAATAAGTGAACAAATAGCTCCAACATGTAAAATTGATGACAAATTTGTATCCAAGACACTTAATGTGACTTGTAGGTGAAGTTTTATCAAATTTGGATAATCTTATAACCATTAATGAAGGATGAAAGAGAAAATAAGATTTGATTTATTTAACGCATTAAATTCCCAAAAGGAAAAATTAAGTGTATAATTGGAATCTACATGCTTTAATTAGCCTCTGCGCAAAATTTCATCCAGTTTGAAGTTTATTTGCACCCTCAAAAGAAGAGAGAGGAAATAGGAAATTAATTGCATTCCCACTTTAATCGGATTTCAATTTGTATAAGTACCCTTTATTTTTCTATGTCACACATGTTTCCAATTTTGTTATAATATGTGCTATTTGTTGGACCGTTGGATTGATTATCTGACAGTGTGTAGTTTATCTCCTACATCGAGTAGGAGGGTGTTCGCCTGTGTACAGTAACTTTGATCCTCTCTCTCCCTGATCTTTCTTTCCTTTGCTCATTTTCCTTTTCCAACCTTTCCATCACAATCCTCTCACCTTTCCACACCCTTCCATCCTATATTTTCTAGAGTTTTGTTATGTTTGTTTCCCAGTCAGTGAGGAGCTTTCTCCTCATCCCCTATTTCTGGATCGGGGGACTATCACCTCCTCTTTCTTGTATACCTATAAATAGTGGTTCCTCTACCTTTGTTGATGCCCCATAATCGTAGTCCAACTGCTAATCTCTCACCTATCCACCCACACCTAGTCTACCCTATACCCTCTAGCTGTGGGCAGTGCCGCTAGTTCACCAAGGAGCTTCTGTTCCTCAAGGGACTCACAGTTGACCTGTTTGAGTTTGTGGAGATCAACCGCAGTCAATCAAACATTGAGGACGCGTTAAATTTGAGGTATTTCCCATATTCATTTTTTCACCCAATTTGTTGTTGCTCATGACATGCGACGGAGTCACTGCTTTCCGACCACTGGAACTGCCGTTTTCCTTACCTAATGCTTTATAGAGATCGGGAGAATTCATTACATGTTTTTGACGTGTTACTCTTGCTTCTGATCGTATGTTTCCTAATCGCCCTTCTAGCCTTCTAAGGCGGTGATTTCTGGTTCCTGTACGGCTCATCCCATGGAGGTTACCTGGGATCCTCGGGTTTGGTAAGAACCACTGGACGTCTTGAGAATGATCAATGGTGTTCCTCTTGTTATATTTTCATCTTGGTTTCGGGATTTGTTGATACTCAGTTCTGGTTTCTCTCGCAAGTGTAGATGGCTAACGAAGAAGACGATCATCCATATAGTTACTCTTTTACCCTCTTCCTTTCTTCTTTTTATGCTTTTTCTTGGCAGGAGTAAAAAAGTCATTTTATGTTGGTATATTTTGTTTATGTTCTGTGACGAGATGCCAGCTTGTCTATGGGGTCTGCGAGCACCCACTCTCCCTCTCTCTTTTCCTCTCCCAACGGTTGTGCTGACGTGGATTTTCCTTATTGGATGATTTTTAAAAATCCATAACTAATTATTTATAGCTCAGAAAAATAAAATAAAATATATCTTGAAATTAGAAAAATACAAGCTTTCTAATGGTACAAGTTTTGTTGCCAAAAATCTAATGTTGAAAATATGTGATTTTAATAGAATTTCCTAAATAAGTAATAACTTGCAAAATTCATAACTAAATATTTAAAAGTTAGAAACATATAATAAAATATGTTTTGAAGTCAGAAAAATGTAACCTAAAACATGCATGGTTTTGATAAGCTAATTCACTAATAATAAAAAGGTATTTTTTAGCATTTTGAATAATTAATGTAAACCTAACCCTAACTCTACATATATGCATCATAGGTTCTTTGGAGACCTAGGCTTGGATCTAGGACTGTCTTTGGACTATTTAGATTCTTTAGTAAGGTATGTTTTGCATCTCCTATTATTCTATGTTGAGTAATTCACATATATTCTCTTTCTCTTGGTCCTATCAACATTAGCCTACACCTTATCTTGTTCTTTTAGAAAATATGCTTCATGTGAAGTATCTTATTTGTTACTAATCTTGTGATCATGTTATCTTCTTTGACATTCTCTTCATATCTTTATCATGCTTTGTTCATGATGAAACTCTATTTTTTGTTATATGCCCGCTTTGAGGTGGATGATTATGATAATCACTTTTGTGGTGATTAATTTGTAAAATTTGACTATACTTTTTACTTGTCTCTCAATTAAGAATGTTGTGTGACTCAGTATCCCTAGAGTAATATAATTTGCATTGGTTTTTGGATTATGTGCCCTAATTTATTATTGGGGTGAAGGTTATATGCCCCATACCTGGGTTTCAAATTTATCAGGTTTGGCCCACATTTATATTTATTGGGAGTTTGGTTATGTGCCAATCTCTACCAGGTTTGAAGTTTATGAGGCTTGGACGCCTTTATTATTTATGTTGTTCTAGTGCCATGTTTATCTCACCTACATACAGTTTTTTATGGGTTTTGTGCCCAAAAATATTATGTGTGCTTTTGTGGCACCACTTTTATTATTGATTTTATGGAAATTATTTCCTTTATCATATGATAGTAATTCTTTCCTCTTATGCATGTTTGGGTAGTTCTCACCTCTTTCATGGGAAGCCTTCTATACTTGATGTACCTCTTTCCTAATATTTATTGCTCAATTTCATTTTTATCATGCAAATACCAGATTTTTGCTGATGTTCTCTTTTCCTTCTTTTGTGGGGTATGCGTCCAACCCCAGGTGTTGGACTAGGAGAAGGAAATCAAGGAGGACCTGGACCACAACAAGTGTAGCAAACCTCGTGGGAGACTTTGCTTGAAGTTGCTAGGTTATCCTCAACTAGTCATTTATGTAGTTAGTTTTCCTTTACATCACCCTGTGTGGTGAAAGAGTAGTTAGTATAGGAACCTTTGTAATGGTTAGATACATATTTAATTCCACTTCTACTTTGTGTTATGATACAATGATGTTGAATAAATTGGTTTCATCCCTTTCAAGAAAAAGTTTTTGTTGGTGTGTTGTTTGGGATGCTGCCTTTTTATTTTAGTAGGGAGTGGTTCCCCTCTAGGATCCCACTCTTTACATAGGTAGTCCATTGGATTTCAAGCATGAGGAATCATCGGATGTCAAGGCTAGACAAGTCATTCAATGTTAAGACTAGGTGAAAACAAACTTTAAGCATAAAAAAATCATCATTTTTAGGAGTTAAGGAAACCATCAATTGGACCACTTGAAAGCATCATGAACATCAATTCTTAAGCATAAGAAAACCAACAAAACAACAACTAAGTGTAAACCATCAGTTTGCATAAAGACCCAAGCCATCAGTTCATAAGTCAAGAGGGAAATCAATCCATACACCCAAGGAAAAGCCATCCTTTGTCACCACAAAGAAACCATCATTTCATGGACATGCAAGGTCTGGAATTCCTACTTATAAGGAAGAAACGTGCACTAGGCTAAGGGGTACATCAAGAAATATTATCTACTCAAGAACTATCACATATACTCAAACCCTAGTCAAAGAAATCATTTTTTTACTTGGTACTGTGTTTTTGAGCAAGATCTATACATAGCTAGTTAAGAGTAAGCTAGAAGCGTGAAGAAAGTTTTATAACTCACCTCAAAATAGGTGATTAAGGTCCAACAACAAGGTACAAAGAAAGAGTGAAGAAACCCTAGCTTGAGCTCTCTTCACGTCCAAGCTAGCACCTTTATCAAGAATAAGGAAACCCTAGGTTAAAGAACAAAAAGAAGGTGCCTTCATCCACATGCACAAGCTCCACCAAGAGAACCATGTATATGACCAAGAAGGAAGAGAGAAGAAGGAGGGAAGCTAGGTAAACAAAGATAGGAAGGTGATCTTACTTGATTAGGTCAAGCAACAAGGTTAAGAAGCTCCAAAAGATCCAAGTGAGGGTAGATCAAACCCTAGAAGCACATGCAAGCAAGATCGAGCAAACTTCCTCCTCTAGTGTTCCTTCTTCTCCACCAAGAAAGAGGGATAGACCTCCAAGTAGCAATAAGAAGAAGAAGGTGATGGAGGTGTGTAAAGAGCTCATTTTGGTGGAAGGAGAGAGGTGTATAGATCTTGGGGTGAGAGAGAAAGGTGGGTAGAGGTGTCAAGACATGCATGCCATGCGTCCAAAGTCAAAACCTCATGTCCATGAAAAAATAGATCAACCATCAAATCTTAAATCTAGGGGGACCATCAGATGTCAACCCAGGAGCACCATCGACCTCAAGCATAAACTAGGCCATCAGATCATACCCTCACTTGACCACAAAAGCAAACCCTAGAACCTCGATCAGTTGTTGCACCTCACTTTGAGAACCATCGACCTTGGTGGTGCCTCAAACAAAACCATTGAGTCTCATACTCCACAAGGAAACCATTAGATCCCAAGCTCACAAAGGGAGGCCATCGAGTTAGGGCATCTAGGTGAGAAACCCTTCTCTCAACCCTAAGGTAGAAAACACTTCTACTCTGATGGTGAAAATAGGCGCCCAAAGATACAACTATATCAAACATGATATGAAAACTTATGAAGCACAACATACATATGACAACTTACAAGAAAAATCCTAGATATGGATAAATTGCATAAAATCCCTCAAAAGCATATAAATCTCAAAACTTACTTAAACAATGTCTAAAGTGGACCAAGTTGGAAACCTAGCTTTGTCATATGATATCAAAATCATGGATTAGGGTTTTATTAAGGTTTTAAGCACTTAATTAAGATAATCAAACATGTTTAATCATAAAGCAAGGTCAGGGGTCTTACATTCTCGTACTTAGTTTCTTTTCTTTCTACTTAGAATACATTTTGATTGATTGTTCCCTTTAATTTCTTACTTGTCCAATTTATAGTAATCAAACAAACCCCAATCAAAACCTTGAACCTTAGACTCCACTTTAGGAACCCAGCTTAATCTAAATTATCTCTAGTGCCCCCCCTATGGATTGACCCCTGTCTTGGCATTTCCTATACTATAGTAAGATCCCGTGCACTTGTAGGTAATGTGTGTTAGTCTTTGACAGTGTGCCTTTTGGGGCCTTATAAATACCAAAAGATCCATGTTGTGTTTTTCAGCACATGCAGTCAAACTCAAATGATTGGGTGAACCTCAAGTGAAAACACATCAATAATATGCATAATGAGGGGAGAAAGATAGCCTAAAAGAAGTGTGATTGAAGCACTATCACAAGTTGAAGACATTGTGATATAAATAATATAAATGATCCCTAACCATTAACAATATTCACCCATGTACACTTGGATAATACATACAGAGGAAAAGAAAAAGAAAGAGGTATGGAGTTTGTTATAAACTCGTTTATGTAAGAATCTCTACCATGCTACACATAATGAGCTACCGTCAATTATGGTGGATGAAAAAAGAGGGGAGGAGTACTAATCAGATCTCCATGGAGGTTGGGGCCAATCTTTGCAACCCCTAAGGTGGCAATGAAATCTAACTCCCCTTCTAAAAAGACCAGGCAGACTGGAGTAGAGAAACCCCAAAGAGAGAGTAGTAGAGGAGGAAATCTATGGTGAATCAGTGCCTGAGAGTCAAGGTATCGATTGTCTATCCCAACACCCGAGCAGTGGATGGAAGAGGCTTGGCGATGCGCTACCGCGATGTTGCCAACCACACTATGCGCCAAATATAGTTGTCATGATGGCGGTGAGACGGGAGGGTAGGGGAGGTCTAGAGGGTGGCAGTTGGTGGGAGAGAAGAAGAAGAAGATGAGAGAGGGGTAGTAGGGAGGAGGGGTGGGGGCACGAAGGAGAGAGGGAGAGGGATGGGAGCTAATACTCCTCTTAAAACTCTAAGGTTTAGAAAATTTCTCTTTATACTAAATAAAGATAAATTCTTATCAGGAGTTCAGAGAATTACAAATTAAGAGTCATATATATAGCCTTGTCTCAAGATTACAATGTAACAGAGGGACAACATAATATAAACTAGACTAGTGCTAATGGGATTAAGTAGAGTTAGCCAATTTAGCTATTATAGAGATAATAACTAATAGAAAATACCACCAAAAATTAAATATAATGTCCAAATGATAATAGGGTAGATTGAAGTGACTTTTATGCACATTTAAAATCTAAGTGAAAAAATACTAAAACTTTTTAGTTCTGAGTGTAGAACTCAGGGAATTGGGTTCTATAAACTATGATTAACAATAACTAAATCAGCTAAACCAAGAAAAATATTGTTTGGCTGATTAAAACTATAGACTAAGATAATGAAAGAAAGTTAAAGTATTGGTTTTAAACATATTAATGAATTATCTAGGAGTTTCTCTTTTACCGTAGTTCACTAACATTTTGTAGCTATTATAGATCCAATGGATATGGTAAAATTAGAACAATTTTCTTTTATTATTTCTCTATCCCCTCTTCTTGAAAACTCTACATTAGTAGGGTGGAGAACAAAAGTAACCAAGGTTACACAAAGGAATTTGTTTTTCCTTCTTGGCCTTCCATTCCCCAATTTCTCTATACCTTTAGTGGTATAAAGATCAAACAAAAAAGAGGGATAGAGAGAGAGAATAAGCATGGAAATGACACTAATCGATAAAATATAATGTTTTACGTGAACATTTCCAATGTATATGGTATCAAAGTCCCATATTTAGCCCAAAAATAAGGATTATCTACCCATGATTAAGAAATGAATAAATGAAGAGGATAGGATAGACATAGATGTCAAATAAGGGCTTCTGTTCTTCATCTTCAGTAGGTTGGTGAACCATATTCCTCCCAAAGGATGAAATGGCATGGAAGGATGGTGAAGAATGAAAGGGATTGGAATAAAACTTGGGTTTCTTAGTGGATATGGAGGTAGGAGATGAAGTGGTTGGTTGAGAGAGAGTAGGTGGAAATTGGAAGTAATCAATAAGGTCACCCCCTCATTCTAGTTGCCCCAAGTCCTTATATAGTGGCTATAGGATTTTGGGTTAAGTAGGGGTAAAGTGGGAAATACTATAAAAGAAGTAGGGTTAAGGTTTAAAAAGGAATGACCATTTTGCCCCACTATGACTATTTTGAGGTCATGGTGGAATGACTATTTTGTCCAGGACAGGTGTGGTTCATTGGGTAGAAAAATCATGGTTTAGGGGATTTTAGGTAGGCTTGGACTCAATCATTTTGGGGGAATGATTGTGGGGGTAATTTGGTGGAACGACCATTATAGAGTAGAACAACCATGTGGAAATGGTATTATAGGAATTGGGAAGAATGACCATCTGAGTAGAACAACCATGGGGAATTAGTATAGAATGTCAGGGAATATGGAGCTTGGGAGCTTGTCTTGGAACGGTGGTAGCAAGGCAAGATGATTATTTTAACTCTTCTTGCCACAATAATTTTGTGTCTTGGGGTGGCAATTTTGGATACTCTTGGACTATGTTCAACTTGGACAATCGGAAACACTATGAGAACAACCCTTCCATGATGTATTTTTTTCAAAGGACATTTGGTGCACTTTGATGCCTTCACTTGAATTCATGGATCTACTTTCTTGGATTGAACTTTTGGCATCTTGGGGTAGGTTGGAGATGAGTTGAGTGGTCTATGGGCCTTATCCATATCTACTAAAGTCCTATAATCATCCTTCATCACCTCCTTCTATCAATAGAGCACAAGTACCTATAAGACATGTAAGTTAACTTTATAAGTGCATTTGACTATAAAAGATATCTATTATATGGAAATCGGACAAATGAGCATATAGAAGATAGATGGAGACCCAAACAAGGGATACATCATAGCTGCAATTCTTTGAACTCTACCAAATTCACTAAAATCTTCTCGATCTTGCTAGACTTTGTTGAAATTCATTATGCTCTGCTAGAATCCATTGAACTCTATCTAAGTTCATTGAGCTCTTCCTAAATTCACTAAACACCACTTGAATTCATGAAACTCTTCACTGACACTTGAATGTCTATCACATATCACCTTTTAAGAATGAAAAACTCAATATTACATATGTGGTTAACCCTCTTTTGGTATTTGATTTATATATCATATAAAGGATCACTACGATATCTCGTAACATCTCAAATAAATCTTAGATTGCAAGTCACACATAAATTTTCTTTTAATCAGAGTAAGGAACACATTAAGTCCATATAAGGTTATGTTTATAAATAGAGATTGCAATAAATTATCTAGAATCAAAGCATCTCAAATCAACACCACTACACTTAATTATTTCATGCAACCAGCAATTTTAGGGTTTATTATTAAATATTGCATGCATTCTTAGGTCATTAACCCATATATAGGGTTACCAATTACTTAGCACATTCACATCTAATTAGGTTTAAGTGTTATCACTTGATTCAAAAAATAGATCATGGTTTTAGATTAGCTCAAATCAGAAGATATTATGCTGACCAAGATGACTAATATAGGGTCTGGGGTTAACTTGGGTTTGGGTCATTACACAATTAGAATGATGATTCATAGAGAATACCCATTTACAACAAAAAAATGTTCTTTTTGTGAGATGGACCTACTAGATCCAATGCACCATTGTCGCATAACATATTCATTTACTCTGTCAATGGATCTTTCTATCCATGTGTTGTAGGGCATTCAATAATTAGTGAATGGAAGTATTATCCAAGACAATGTAAAACACATATAAACAAGATGAACAAGGCAATACATGTCAGAAGTTGGATATTTCATCATAAAAGAAGTATGTATTTTAGAGGAGAGCCACTGACCCCTTAGATATATTGGAATTGATGAATTTGTAGGGCATATGTTAGTGAATCAACTTCCTTGTGCCAGTGGTACACACTAGGAGAGATTTACAAGGTTGGTGATGGAGGTGTGGTTGGTAGTGGGAGTGTATGTAAAGGGTCTAGGAGAGAGATAATCTTATAAAAAACACCTTGAAAAATGAAAAGGAGGAAAAGAAAAACATGTGCTAATGGAAGGTGACGTCCAAGAGATTAAGGTGATCAATCACATGATTGATACATTTATATATATTTTACTTGAAGAATATTTTAGAACAACTATTTCAGTTCCCAAGGGGAAAGATTCTCAACCTTACTCTCAAAATTATACATGAAGGTAATGCAACAAAAATTCATTGGAGAAATCGAAAACAATTTTTTATGAGGATATAAGAAAAAATGGGTTTTCTATTATAACACTGATGAAGGTTGGTGTCTTTTTTTGGTCCGAACAAACTATTGTTGGTTTTGTATTTTTTGTAAATGTAACTTACATCAAAGCTTAGTGTGGGGGAAAGAAAATTATCTATACATAAAGAATGAACTCAATAGATGAGCTCATAAACAAGTCCCAAAGAATGAGGAATAGTAAAGTAAGAAAACTTGAAGGAATCTGCTGAACAAAGAAAAGCCATCAAAAGAAAACTTCAAGATAGAGAATCATCATAGGCAGTTGAGGATTAGACTATAGAGTTAGTCTCCACTCAAACTAAGTCTCAACTGTCAATCATCCCGCTTAGGTCATAAAGGATATTCCAAGAAATCAAGCCCAATAAGAAATCTAGATGCTTAGATCATAAAATGAGCCATTAAGGAGAAGAGTCTCTTATTCAGATTAAGCCATAGAAATCAAATTTAATAGAATTCCAAAGCTTCATAACTTATTTGCTTTTGTGGTCATGACCACGAGCATTCCTTTCAAGCCAGGCATTATAATGAATCATTAGACATAAGAGTCTTTCATCACGAATTTAATTTTAACAATCTCATCCCAACTTCCAAAAGAAGTGCATAATCCAAGTTCATCATTAGCAATAGCCAGAATATCCTTAGCATACTCAGAGTCAAAAAGGAGATGGCCATTATCCTCATAAGCATTTCTACATAGGAAGCACACTGAAACAATTTGAATTTCTCTCCTCATAGCATATTCACTGGTAGGAAGTTTGTTAAGTAGTGTTCTTCACATATGAAAATAGTATCTTTTGGGAACATTTCCTTTCCAGATCCATTTAACTATAACATCCATATGATCTTTGGTTCTCACAAGGTCCCAAGCATCCTTGAAAGTAGAATTATGAAGCAACTTGAATTGAATCCAGTCTTTATCACCAGAGGGAACAAAATTAGAAGATAAGAAGTTAGTAAGTTTCATGTTATTTGTATTCTGAGAACAACTCCAATAACCATCAACAATGAAAAAAACTAGCACAACAATGAATAAGGCTCTCTAGTTTGAGAATAGAGTCTTTGCCAATGATTTCATCCACAAAAGAACTACTATTAGCCCAGGTATCTTGCCAGAATTTGATAGACTTCCCATCACGAACATGAAACTCAGTAAACTTTAAAAGGGTTCTTCTTTGTTTTACAAATTTTGAGAACAATCAAGACATGATATGGGACATGCTTACTGACCAGTAAAAATCTGTCTTCAGGTACTTCTTGTTCACCCATTTTACCCAGAGGGTGTCCCTCTTACTTTCCACATTCTAAGCATTTAGAACAAGACAAGTGTTTACAACATCTCTACTCTTTTTAATGACAATACCTCCTTCACTTTTAGGGCGAGTGGCGTGATCCCATTTGACAAAGTGTAAGTCAAGTTTGTAATTAGTTTTACCCCATAAGAAGTCTTTATAGATTTTTTCAATAATCTAAAATACTGAAGCAAATAATGGGAAGGAGAAATTCCAGGGTAAATGTAGAGTAGAGAGAGTAGAAGATATCAACCCCACTCTAGAAATAGTAGATAAAGTTCTGGTTGTCACAGAATCGTTATGCCCAAGTGCAACCTCATGATGACTACATAGTCAATGGTTGAAGGACTCAAGCGCCCATCCCTGAATTGGCGATTCAAAGAGTGAATGTGGTAGCACAAAGGCTTAGCACACATGAACAAGTAACAAGATAATGGCACCAACATAGTCTCAACATTCAACAAGTATAAATTATACAAGATGCATTGTATTCATGAATTCAACTACATATTTCAAGAGTCCAAGGTACAAGTCCTTCATGTGCGCTAAACCTGGATCTTACAACAAGAATACCTGACATAGCTCACCAATCCCATCACTTCTAACCATCTATAAACCTATAAAAATATGTGAAACAAGGCAGTTCAAGCACACAATGTACCGAGTACAGGGATAAAATATACATACACATAAACTTTTCATAATTTCAAAAGATTGTAGAAATAAACGAGCAAGATTGAACAAGTTAAGTGCTTAGCAAAATGGGAGCCTGTATTTTATGTCACTTGACTCCAATTATACCATAATATAATGTATTCATAAGGCCTTTGATCAACTTCCCATCAGAAGGATCCGTAGGGGTGCTCAAGATTAGCTAACCCTTTTATACATGAGGGACATCAAGGCCATTGCTAAGAGATAACCCTATTTCAACATTGTATAATGGAGTTTCTATATTATGTTTGCAACTTATAAAACCACGATATGAGGCAAACATCTACTGCATACTAGAATACTACATAGAAATATTTGAGCAAGTTAACATGCATACATATGTATCATATTTCAAGCAAGAAAGCCATAGTAATATAATTATATAAAGCTCGTACATGATTTTAGAGATTCCATAACCTATCTTTGACCCTCTAGATCTTAAGCAACACCTAGATAAGCATAATATTATAGGCATGCATTAGTTTCTCATCATTAACCCTAATTAGCTTCATTTTAGGGTTTTGGCCAAGCTAGGTTCAAGGTTGCTTATTAGTACATTAGATGATATAGGTCATCAACGAGGTGGGTGTACAGAGTGGAGACCCGAAAAGGGATCTACTCAAATGATACAATACGAGAGCCATGTATAATAAAGTAGCAGAAACAAAACTATTACAAAGTTACATCATGATTCATTTACAATTGTTCCTCACCATAGAAGGTGGTATAACAAGGTAGAAAGGTGTACATCTAACAAATCTAATCACAAGATATGCTTCAGAGGGCAACATACCATTCCAAGATATCCTTAGGTTCAATACCATGTATGTGATCTTTGTTCATCCTTGACTTCTAATGTACCTAAACCTGGGTGGAAGGGAACATCACCAAGAACATAGAAAACAATATAGATAAGAAAAGGTTGAGTAGGTACATATAATAACCACTTTAGGCATTATATTGGGTTAAAGTGCAAAAAGAGATGTTCCCACAAGAAGGAGGCTATAAGAATTTAGGTAAGTTCAAAATAAATAAAACAAGAGGAATGAGGCATATTAAAATTCAGATTACAAATATAAGAATAAAAAAAATGTCTTGCCATAACAGTTATCCAGAATCCCAATATAAAACAATAAATTTTTCATGCATAACAATGTAGACTAAATATACCTCAAACAGGGCCATAACACCATAGGATCATGGCCTAAAAAGAAATAAGGGTAGAAACACACACCCCAGGCGGAATATGCACACCCTTTATATGTATGGTTGGACATAAGTACCACTATTCTAGATATTCTAGTCAAACATGTAGCATGCATAAATAGAGTGGCAATACTAGCATTTTAGTCAGTTTCTCACAAAATGGAAATCAAGAAAAAGGGATCCAAGAACCCATCATAAACAATGTATCTCAACAACCATAGGAATATACTAAACAAGAATAGAAAATATAAATGTTCAAGAGATGGCTCACTAAAAGAATGTAGGTTTTGGTCAAATAATGCACAAAATAAAATAGAGGATGTACATGCCTTATCTTCTCAGGTAATTTTAACTCCGTATATGTACTTTCTCCATGAAGTCTAGTTATCATCTTAGGAATGTATTAGGTATGTTAGTCAAACCAAGGAGAACCTATGTATACATTTCTAATATAGCTATGCATATTATCCTTATCCAAATTTGATCACCTAATGGCATATTAGGAGTTTAATTTCTTTGATAGAGTACAAGAGTTGTTATCATTAGAATCCTAGGTTCTTATACTACATTAAGGCCTTACTATGGGTCTTTGTTTGTCAAAATATTCCATTAGTATTTACCAAATTCATCTTTGCTTTAATCATGTCATGATCGCACCACTAATAATAACTCATAGAACCTATGTTTTGTATCACCTAAGTTGATGTCATAAGTGTGCATATAGGTATGGTACACAATTAAGGGATCAAACTACTTATTAGGTTAGTTATAAAATATTATTATTTCCAATTCGCATCTAACTACTAAAGTGAATCAAACTTCACTAATACATGTACACTAATGTGTAAAACTATGTTATTGACATTAGGTCATTGACTCATCGATCTAGGTTCACTTTACAACATGTTTGATTTGTATGTCCCTTCCGCTATGTTATGCTTTAGTCTAACAATTTACAAGATGGCATTACTGGGATTGTTAAGCAAGTGATATGTATTATTGTTATATATATATATATATATATATATATATATATATATATATATATATATATGAATTACACCCTAATTACCATATAAGAACCTATGTATTATACTATACATATTCCGGATATCTACTTGGCTATTATTAATAATTGACATACTTATACATATCCATATATGTATCCTCTAATGTGTATGTTTGATATTACTAATATAATGTTTAGCCATGTTTTATATTACTTATATCATAGTCTACTATTCTTACAGATCTCATTGGCTAACTACTTAATAACTCAGAATGCAGATAGGTTACATACCTCTTTGATGTTCAAAACAGCTGAACATTATTGATCCATGTCAGATTCACTCAAGGGAACTAGATATGGTCCTTCATCCTTAGTTGTGAAAGGAATGTTTTTGTGTAACACCAGTCCCCCATGTACTTGCCAGAGATGGCCCTGGCATTGGAGTGTACTAGCTGGGTGGGTCGAGGAGGTGGCAGTAACCTCATCAGCCTACCGTCCAAGCCGATGTTTGCCTTGTACCTGGTAGTTGCTTCAAAGTGGATGATGGCCAGATCTGTGATGGAGGTCCTAGCAAGTGGTGTTGGATCAAAGGAAAATTACTGGCAGAAGTAGACGGCGGCAGTTCAGGGTGGCCGATGGTGGGGTCAGGTGAAGTCAAAGTTGGCATTGTTGTAGGCATCGACCAAGTGAGGTTATAAAGCCATTGTATATGTAGATCTGGTCATACTAGCTTGCAGGATCCTGGGGAGTGAGAGGGTTGTGCTCATATGGATAGGGTTTATAGGCAAGGAGAGGAAGAGATAAGAAAAAGTGAGCCATTAAGGAAGAGAAGAGTAGGTGTGGTGACCATGCAAAGAGATTTGCTGGAGTCAACAGAGATGCCTCAAAATCTCAGTTTGACGTTGTTATCGCAGGCAGTGGTTATGGTTGTGGGGCAAGAGACCGCCCCTATGATGGGAGACAGTTGCATCTCTCCGTTGATGCAGTAGTTGAGAAGAAGGGGGAGTCAAGGAGCAGAGCTTCTAGGGTTTAGTTGGCCATCTAAATAAAAGGAGGAGAAGAGGAGGAAGAGAGGCAAAGATGAAGAAGAGGGAGTACAGCCACCAGTCACAAGTGTGTAGGGAGAAGACCGGATTGTGGGGCCCATTGCTCTGGTGTTGCAGGACGTCGATGGTCATGGAGTCTATATGAGTTGATATTTGAGGAGTGCTAATGAAGAGAGGATGGCAAGGAAAGGAATAGGCTAGCTAGGGTTCTTGGTTCGTGGTGTACGAGGAAGGAAATATAGATGAGGTGAAGACAGGGAGGTCATGCAAAGGGTGGGAAAATTCTGGTGTGAACTGGTCATCCATGGAGATGAGAAAGCATGATATGCACGGGGTAGGGGAATACAAGGTCCAACTCCTAGACACCTGACCCGATGAAGGTTCTGCATATTGCATTGAGTCATGGCCTCCTTGGTCAAACAAAGTGTGAAACAAATTTAAATGGAATAAATCATTTAAACTTATATCCTTGTCTACTAGCCCACTATTAGGGGTGCATTTGACATCCAAATAATCTCACAATTGGTAGGTGACCTAATTAGGGTATAAGGAATACAAAGTTGGACTTAGATTTGTATTTGAAACTTAGTTGTGTTGTATTTTATGCCATTATACATTAATCACTAGAATAGGGTAATTAGCTAAATCTATTAGTCAAACATGGTGAAACCTCTTATAATATCTTTAATATCCTCACTCTAAAGTACTAGGGTTTTACTAGAGTATTTAATTATGATTTATACTATATTCTAGTATTATTATATACTGGTTTCCCACAATTTAGTCATTAGGGTTATAACTCCCTAAGATTTTATATCAATGGGATACCAATGAGTCAATTAGGGCTTTTAAGACCCAATAAGGTTTGATATTTACAAAAATAGTAAATAATGGGTTTTAAGAGGTATCTAATTGAAAAAAAGGTCTAGAAGAGAGAAAGGAGGAGATTGGATATAGTCTAATAGGAGTCTATAAGAATGGAGGAGCAACCCATATGCCTAGGATTGAGTATGTTACAACACCACCCCATAAAGAGGATTTTGTCCCTAAAATCAATTCATCTATATCTAGATATACATACTGGGTTGTGCTTCCCAAACCAATCATAGATTTCTAGTTCACATAATATAGTTGATCTTTGCTCATAACCCCTTATCACGCTTATAGTCCAATCCCATGATGTAACTATATCACCCCATGCCTCAAGTCTCCTTTACACTTCTCACTTTATATTTAGAGCTAAGGTTAATCCAAAACCTAGTATCAACTCATGTCTCACGACCAAACCATTTTCATGTACTATTAGGCACATTAGGGGTTAAGGTGTAATGTTAGGGTTGTGTTAGCAGACATGTCTTACCATCCAATTCAAGCACTATAGTGTACTAAATGAACTGATCAACCTATCAATCATGATTTGAGCATGAACATTACATTGTACCTAATTTGATTAAGGTGTAATTAATTCATTTTCACTCTAGTCCATTATGATCCTATTATAAGTACATATATATGTTCATAAATTCCAATATTCTAAGTGTGTTCAAACTAGTTTCCAATATCCAATTATCCTTGTAATTTAATTACTAGAAAGTTAGAGTACATGGTATTTATTTGAGCATTTAGGTGTAGCTTGTCTTTTTACCTAACTTAGTATTAACTGTCTTGGTAAAGCACAATAACATTTATGGTGATATAATTAGCAAGGCTCATACACTAATCCTAATTAGGTTGTAGCTACCTTTATTTATCTTTACTCCTAAGAGTTATCCAAATATGACTTATTGCAACCACAAGTACATCTCATTATTTCTTAAGTTAATCTACACTCCTAAGCATATAAGACTCCACCCTTTCAAAAGGGCTAATCTATGATTTATTCAATCACCTAGAGGGGAAAAATGGTGAAGCTAGGTCTTACATATCCAAAACTTCTTCTTACTCTCTACACCATACTTAGTCCTAGGGTTTCAGGTTGATCATTCCCATCAAGTGCTTCTTCAAACAAGGGTTTCTCTACAATTCAAACTTACTTGTGGTGGTGAATTGGTTCTAAAACCATCGATAAAATATGAAAACTTTTCATTTGTACATATAAATTAATAATGAAAATAAGTTTGACAATGTGAACCTTGCAAATGAAAAATACAAAATTGGTATTGAAAATCAATCTGAGAACCAAGTCAACCACCCATAACAACATATTACGCATACTATTATTTTATGATCACATTATTTTACTTAAAGGGTCTAATCCTTTAGACACCATAGAGGGCATCTGAATACACCTCTACTATATAGATATGGGAGGGATAAGGGTTTCCTATTATGCGTGGTCAAATTCTATCAAACCTAAATGAGGTACGACATCCACCATTCCCCATGTCACTCTTAAGCATAATTGATACAACCTCACTGCAAGACCTAAGGGAGTCATAAGATCATCCAACCATTACAGTAAGGTATATGTGTTCCTTTTACACTTGATGGTTTGCAACCATAGCCCCATCATAAGACAAGATGAACTATATAGTCATATTACTCATCACATCATTCACTAGGTAATCTAATTGCACCATGGAGGCGAGAGAGGCAAACTCCTAAGAATATTATACCAGACTTAATAGCTTCCACCCACCAATCCTCATGTATGAGGCCTAAAACACTAAATGAAGATGGTATCCAATCCTTAGATAGATGGTCTTGGGACATTCCTATGTTTAGATACTTCATGTTGAAGGAAAGGCATGCCAAACAATAACTAAGCTCATTCATAATATCACTTAGTAACAAGAGAATCATCTAAATTATTAACATATACATTGAGATTTTATATTTATAATTCATGTGTTCTCAGTACATCAAAGTGGGTGTATGTGAGGTATGCTAGAGAAACAACAAAGGAAAAGGGGTTTAAGGTGACAACTTGAATAAAACCTAACTATGACTATTTAAGTCAATCTACACTTCATATCTCTTAGGCTAACATCATAGAAAATTATGAGATGTAAACCAAACACTACAAGGGTCAGTTCCATGTGGATTCATCCCACCTCCATAAAGATGGTATGGGTGTTAAGGATTACTGAAGACTAACTCACATCCACGTAGGTGGGTTAGGGAGTGTAAGTGACCAAATTAGTCACGGGTTGAAAACCCGAATTGGTATCGACTACTAGGAAATAAGTTTATCAACAACCTCTAAGGGTCGCCTATCTAATTAAGGGTCAACCAAGGATAACTTGAAATAGTCAAGTTACCGACTACTTAGGCTCTGATACCATTTTGTAAAGAGTGGAGACCCAAAAAGGGATCCACTCAAATGATACAATATGAGAGCCATGTATAATAAAGTAGCAGAACAAAACTATTACAAAGTTACATCATGATTCATTTACAATTGTTCCTCACCATAGAAGGTGGTATAACAAGGCAGAAAGATGTACATCTAACAAATCTAATAACAAGACATGTTTAGAGGGAACACACCATTCCAAGCTATCATTAGGTTCAATATCCTATATACGATCTTCATACATCCTTGACTTCTAATGTACCTAGACCTAGGTGGAAAGGAACATCACCCAAAACATAGAAAATAATATAGATCAGAAAAGGCTGAGTATGTACATAAAATAAACAATGTGGGCATTATATTGGGTTAAAGTGCAAAAAGAGATGTTCCCTCAAGAAGGAGGCTATAAGCATTTAGGTAAATTCAAAAGAAATAAAATAAGAAGAATGATGCATATTAAAATTCAGATTACATGTATAAGAATAGAAAAAATGTCTTTCCATAACAATTATTGAGAATCTAAATATAAAATAATAACTTTTGCATGCATAAAAAGTAGATTAAATATACCTAAAATAGGGCCATAACACCATAGGATCATGGCCTGAAAAGAAATAAGGGTGGAAACACACACCCGGGGTGGAATACGCACGCCCTTTATATGTATGGTTGTACATAAGTACCACTATTCTAGATATTCCAGTCAAACTTGTAGCATGCATAAATAGAGTGGCAAGATTGGTATTTTAGTCAATTTCTCAGAAAATTGAAATAAAGAAAAAGGGGTCCAAGAACCCATCATAAACAAAGTATCTCAACAACCATAGGAATATACTGAAAAATAACAAAAAATATAAATCTTCAAGAGATGCCTCAGTAAAAAAATGTAGGTTTTGGTCAAATAATTCCAAAAATAAAGTAGAGGATGTACATACCTTATCTTCTTGGGTAATCTTAACTCTATATATGTACTTGCTCCACGAGGTCTAGTTATCAAAGATAATGTTATTGTTATGTATTGATTCAAAATGCTTAGAACTTGACTTATTTCTCATGCAGTAGGGTTCTTAATCTGAACTAAGAAGATATGTTGATTTGTTCATAGACATGCTCTAAAAGATGTTTCAAAGTTATAATTGGTTTAAGTGATTACCTTATCTATTGGATTAGATTACCATTGCAAAATAGATTTGACTTATGATAGAACTATCTGCTAGACTTTTCAATATCTACATGTTTCTGTTAAGTTTATTATACTTAATCTGATGCTAATGCATGTACCTAGCTTGAGTGGGAGGTATCTACTCACTGGGGCTCTATATGAGTCTGATGAGGCTGTTTCAAATGTTTTTAGGTATAATTCTATCCAGTGGAGAGGTCATGAAAAAGAAGATATAAATAGCATAATCTAGATAGATTGGAATGTCCATGTACTCTCTCTTTCTCGGGATGGATTGTAGACTAAGTTTGTTCATCAATGTACATGTATCTGATGTAAATTGAACCGCATATGAGAACAAGATTTGATACTGATTTTAATGGAGTTGAATAGGATTTGTGATATATAAATGCGATGTCCTTGATGTGACATTGATTTATGAATTTGTGAAGAAAGAAAAAGGAAAAAAAATTACGTGTGATTTTCGTATATTGTTTCAATCACCTTTGTCGAGAAATCATTATTTTATTTCACAATCTGGGTTTAGGTTTGGGATTATCTCAAATGGTTGGTATTTATGCTGATTAAAAGAGTGGGTCCTGACAACGTGGTATCAGAGCCTAGGTTAGATGAGTCTATAGGGACAATAGGATTTAGGATTCAATGATAATGTGGATGTTGAATATAATCTGAATGGTGTGCATACTGACTAAACTCTAGTCAAGTATTTGGGTATTGAGATAAGCTAGTATGGAACTAATAACTTTACTTCTTCTGGATGCCCTGACCAAGTATCCAGATGAATACAGTTTGGTAGTATAATAAGATGCATAAAAAAAGAATGGTGATAAAATGGTTAAAAAGAAAAGGATTTTATAATTCAATATGGAACCTTTGGCAAGCATGAAATTTCATATAAGAAAGATGAAAAATTAATGGATTATGGAGATAATCTCTAATGGGTTTCAATCTAAGTATGCAATCTAAAATTTTAAGAAAAATCTAAGAACTAAGATGATGCACACAAAATAATCTCCTTTATGAAGGATATTGATGAATGTGGATGATAATATGTGAATGTCATGATCTTAATCCATGAGATACACAATCAATTTTTAAATAGGATGTGAAAGGTGATGTGAATCAAATCTTGATAAATGATGCATTATTAAAATTTGTGAAGTAAGTGTTTGTAATACTAAAGGAGAGATATGATGATGACAAGGGATGAAATATCCATTTAATGCAAAAAAAGGTCATATGAAAGAAAGATAAAGTGAAAGTCTTTATAATTTGATGCCCAGAGAGGCGAATGATTAGATGATATGATATTATTCCATTTATTTTCTTGGATTTCGGGATGAAATCCTAAAAGGAGGGGAGAATTTGTAATGACCCGTTTTCAAATTAGTCATCTAATTAAGTTTACTTGGATGATTGTATGCTTAACTAAGTTGATCATTGTTTTAAAACATTATTAATGATGGTAGTTAAGTTTTGATATTTTAAATATAATGAGAAGGTTTAATCATACTTTTATCCACTTAATTAGGGTTAAGATTTGGAAACCCTAATCGGCCCAAATTAGGGTTTTGATGACATATGAATACATAATTTGATAAGTATAGTGTCTCCCTAAATGATTTTTAGTATTTTATGTGTAACTATACTTAAATTAAAATTTGGATATGATTTGTATATCTCATATTTGAACACTATTGAAAAATATAAGAATTTTTTAAGAATGTTATGACATGTTTTTCGATCGAGTTTAAAACTCAACCGACCATATTTTCATATTGATATAACAGTGTGGTAATTGAATTTTATCTTTTTATTCGTATATCCAATTGACATAAAATTTTAAATGTAGTTGGGAAACTACATTATAGACACTATATTAAATTTTCATAATTTTTTGATGATGTTTGATCTCTACATAGAGCGGTGTCAGTCAAGTTCTATGAAGGACAAACTCGACTGACCAAGCTGCAGACTGCAATATAAAAGTGTAGTATTTGATTTTTAATTATTTACTGATAACTAAAAATTATCTAAAGTTTTAATGTTTCTTATAAACTCAACTTTAGACATTGTGTTAAAGTTTTATAATTTTTGGGCTATTTTTTAGTTCTGAAAAGTGTGGTGTCGATCGAGTTTCAGTCTGAGCAAAATAAAAACATAATGAAGGGCTTGTTTGCAATTGTTCTAAGCAACTCAATTAATATATATGACTAACCTAACACACAAGGAGCACTCATAACTTGTTATTACTTTCAAAGAAATGAAATTCTTGAGAGAGAGGAGAGCTAGGATTTTGAGAAGAGAAAGTGATGGAGATGTTGACCTAGGATTTCTCTATCCAAGATATGATGAAATCAAGTAAGTTTAGCTTCTTTGCATAACATTTCATGGTGAATATTCTTTCACATGTCAAGATTCCATCCATCCTCTGATTTGATTCAAAATCACATCAAATCACCCCCTTTTCTCACTATTTCTTTTGTAATCCCCATTTCTAGGGTTTCTGAGTTGATAGGAGAAAGAATTGGATTCATTTGCGAGAGTTTGATTGGGTTTTCAAAAATTCAAAGGTTGAACTACTTTTTTTAAGGTACTTGTCACCTGAGGTGAGTGTTTTTCTCCCTCCTAAGATTTTTATTCATGTTGATAGCCTAGTTCTATCTGGCTAAAACAATCAGAAACCTTTTTTGTACATGTATGTTATTGGATTTGATTTAGGAAAGATATTGGGGGATCCAATTTTACTGATTTTGATTATTTCTCATTGATTGGAACTTGATTAGTTCCTGATATATTGATTGAGGATCCATGGGTTTTCTTATGGGTAGATGACTATGCTATTTCATGTGAATTTTGCCTAAAAATCAGCCCAATGGCCGATATGCTTGGAATTGATTGACAGGTATAAAATCATATTTGAATTGTACAAGATTATACAAGTGTATTGTTGAATGTTAATGGAATTGAATGACCACATATCCTGATTAGGATTTGTGTTGAGAAAGTGAATCAAATGAGTCAATTAATCAATGTATACTTATGACTGATGAATGAAATGTGTGAAAATGGAAACTAGGGTTTCCATGTTTGTGAATAACCCTAATGAACCCTTGAGTCATGATTGGATTACTGAGTCATATGATTCTTATGATATGTTGAACTAAGGAATCACTTCTTGAAAATCCTAAAAGTTTATTATTAAGACGGTTATGAGTGATAAAGCTAGAACTTGTATATGATGTTGTAAATGTGATCAAATGCTGAAGTTGAAAGTATTAATACTTCAATTGAATATGATGTGTCTTAGTAATATTATCTAAGTCTAATGTATTTGTTTTAGTATAATAAAGAATGATCATTGTTGATTATGGGAATGACATTAGAAGGAAATGACATGGTACACTTATCTAAATATAAGAAATGATATGAAGAAAAAATGTATTGATGGTGATGGCAAGTTAAAGATGAAACTAATGAAGTTATTATGATGAAGTCTTTAATCCTTTGTTTTAATTACATGTGGCTTAAGAAAAATTGAATGGAACATACTAAAACTATATTTGATGGGTATCAATGAAAAGAGAAGTATTGTATATCAAATGAGTTAAAAATGATTGGTTCGAGTAATTTAATGAACATGACATGAGAGAAGTTGAGATTAATGAATATGAATTGAAGGAAAAGATGAGAATTAGTAGACAAATTTAAGAAACAAACTCTAACCCTAAAATGTTGAGCTAGATGGTGCTAATGAATAACAATGTCAAATGAGGGATTAAGTAATGTACATAATTGTAGTTTAATTCAATTAAAAGATGAGATTCAAGCATTTGAATTGATTTACAAGAATGAATTCTTGTATTGTGACTGTTTGATAGAATACATGTACTATGAGAATGAACTGCTTTGATGGAATTCAAATTATAATCAACATGTGTTGATTAGTAACCCCATACGAAGAATGTGAAATAAAAGATGTTGAAAACTAAGTCTGTTATGCATGTATATGCATGAAATTTATTGGCATCTATTCAGATTGTATGGAACAAGCATATGTTGTATGATAAACCTATTCTGAGTATGAGGAATGATACCTGATATCTATATGCTTTTACTATTGCTAGTTCTAATGCCTCTTCTAATATTTGTTTAGAACTATGATATATAATGAACTGATAAGATTTATGTTGAAACTGGATTTAATATGCATTCCTTACATTGAGAAACCCTGATAAGGGTAAATGTTGCATAATGAGATTATGTCTAGGGATGAGAGCCCACTAATGATGATAAAACCCTAATGGGGTAAATGATGGACAATAAGATTATGTCTCGGGCTGAACGACCACTATTGATGATTGCTATGAGATGATGTAGAAGATAGAAATAATCATATGTGTTGCAATATACATATTTATTGTACTTCTTGCTTTGATCATTGTCCTTATTGATAAACTTAATCTATTTCATGTTATTCTAGTTATGCGAGAATACACAAACATGATATATGCTGTTTTGATTTCTTTTAAGATGAGTAAAAGAGATTAATAATAAGTCAAATGATGGAACATCTAGTTAGGTGCCCTGAACACTGTGAGTTTCCCCCGAGGACCACATGGGGAAACAAAACGGATATCCTTATAGTAATCGATGAATTATGAGAAGGATTTCTGGAGTGTGGATCGAGACCTTAAATGTTAGACCACCAGGATTTAGGAGTGAGTCATCCAGAGTGGCTCTGGCCCTAAATCCTTGCTGTGAAAGTCTATGCCTAGATGGAATAGACTCTAATGAAATGAAATATGTGAAATGTGAAATGAAAAATATGTGAAATACTATGATATGTGATACACTATTTTGTTGGTTCCTATCTTGTGTACCCGAGATGAGGATGTGAGCCTCTTTAGGCAACCCTGAGGTGGCCAGGGTCTATTGTTGATATCTTAGAGTGGTCGGCTAAACCCTAAGATAGTGACGGTAATAGTGACGGTGAGTCGTCGACATGAGAATCAGGCATGGTGACTTCTACTTTGTGAGGTACAAGACAAGTAGTTTCAGGGAAAATGAATAAAAGATGATAAGCCATGTAGAACATGATTTTAATGGTTATTACATTCCTTGTACTTCTACATGATGATTTTTCATTGTTGATTATGCTTCTTGTTGTGGAAAGTAATCATGTTTCTATGGACATTTTCATATTATGATATGTCATATTGACAAGTTATAAATGATGGGATTTATATCCATTCTGAATATGAGTTGGATTGCTTGCTATTTGATAGTATTATTTGGTAGATATGTATTATGTGTACTTCATCTTCAAGACTGTAGGATGTGTTCCTGGTCCGGCTGGTGGAGTGTCACAAAGATAATGTTATTGTTATGTATTGATTCAAAATGCTTAGAACTTGACTTATTTCTCATGCAGTAGGGATCTTGATCTCAACTAAGAAGATCTGCTGATTTGTTCATAGACATGCTCTAAAATATGTTTCAAAGTTATAATTGGTTTAAGTGATTACCTTATCTGTTGGATTAGATTACCATTGCAAGATAAATTTGACTTATGATAAAACTATCTGCTACACTTTTCAATATCTACATGTTTCTGTTAAGTTTATTATACTTAATATGATGCTAATGCATGTACCTAGCTTGAGTGGGAGGTATCCACTCACTAGGGCTCTATATGAGTCTCATGAGGTTGTTTCAAATGTTTTTAGGTATAATGCTATCCAGCGGAGAGGTCATGACAAAGATGATATAAATAGCATAATCTAGATAGATTAGAATGTCATTGTACTCTCTTTTTCTCAGGATGGTTGTAGACTAAGTTTGTTCATCAATGTACATGTATCTGATGTAAACTGAACTGCATATTAGATCAAGATTTGATTCTGGTTTTAATGGAGTTGAATAAGATTTGTGATATATAAATGTAATGTCCTTGATGTAACGTTGATTTATGAATTTGTGAAGAAAGAAAAAGGAAAAAAAATTACCTCTGATTTCCGTATATTGTTTCAATCGCCTTTGTCGAGAATTCATTGTTTTATTTCATAATCATGGTTTAGGTTTGGGATTATCTCTAATGGTTGGTATTTATACTAATCAAAAGAGTGGGTCCTGACAACGTGGTATCAGATCCTAGGTTAGATGAGTCTACATGGACAATAGGATTTAGGATTCAATGATAATGTGGATGTTGAATATAATCTAAATGATGTGCATGTTGACTGAACTCAGTATCTGAATACTCTAGTCAAGTATTTGGGTTATAGAGATAAGATAGTATGGAACTATCGATTGTACTTCTTCTGGATGCCCTAACCAAGTATCCAGATGAACACAGTTTGGTAGTATAATAAGATGCATAAAAAAAGAATGGTGATAAAATGGTAAAAAAGAAAAGGATTTTATATTTCAATATGGAACCTCTGGCAAGCACGAAATTTCATATAAGAAAGATGAAAGATTAATTGATTATGGAGATAATCTCTAATGAGTTTGAATCTGAGTATGAAATCTGAAATTTTAAGAAAAATCTAAGAACTAATTTGATGCACACAAAATAATCTCATATATGAAGGATATTGATGAATGTGGATGATAATATGTGAATGAGACATAATCTTAATCCATTAGATACACAATCAATTTTTTAAAGGGGATGTGTGACCCTGATTGAAATAAAATGGGAAACCCTAACCCTGGTAAGGGAAATGGTGGTGTTACCCTGGAATAGTATGGAATTGAAATATGATTGACATATCTGTTATCATGTGTGCTAACCATGCATGTATCATGAGATGATGAACATAGCCAGGTATGAGCTATGATGTTTTATTTATTAAGATTATTATTGGGCCTTATGTGCCATAATATGCCTTGTTGCCTAGTAAGAGGTAATAAGAGAATTAATGGGCCTTAAGTGCCATGAGAGATGCTTATGTAACAAGTATCATGTTTACCTTGGTCAGATGACCTGAAGGTGATAGTTACCTGAAAAAGTGGTAACAATGCTCAGTGATGAGCTAAGGGTTTGAATACCCAGAACCATATGTTTATGGCATTGAGTTTGAAATGAGGGATTGAGATCCCAATGTCTTTTAGAGACTGAGAAGTAACTGATGAAAACAGTACATGTTTCTTTATAGCATTTTTCCTAATAAGTTATGTTTGAAAACTTGACTGATGCTAAAAGAATACAAGTATAACATTGAGATGCTCCCAGGTCCTAGAGAAGAAGTTTTGTCGAGCATGGTCAACTACATGGTATCACAGAAAAACCAATGTATGCACAATATGATTTTATATGAACAATAAGTAGGAGAATAATTTAATATTATTCACATCACATTACCCTAGATTAGGGTTTATATTCCATAACTCACAATTAGGGTTTACTATTCATCCCAATTAGGGTTTTACATCAAAATACCCTGAATTAGGATTACTCATGTCATTACCCTAAATTCATATCACATTATCTTCCTAGATTAGGGTTTCACTCAGAATTGCCGTAATTTAGGGTTTGAGTTCATCAATTAACTCAATTAGGGTTTTATGATCTCTTTATCAAGGATCATACCCTAATTGTATACTACACTTATTTCAAATACATGCATTTAAGGTCAACATGATGTATTGAATTATTGCATCCTTATGCATTAATCATTAATCCCACTAAGGGTATCAACCATCTAAATACATTAGGTGTCCAGAAGATTTGATCAATTGAACCTTCAATCACATGAGTATTCAAATGAATTGACCAATTAAATCTTCAATTATATTATATGTCCAAATGGATTGACCATGTTGAACCTCAAACAGTCTTGCTTATTTAGACCTTAAACGGTCTTGGATTCTCAGAGTTCAAATGGTTTGAAACTGTTTGGGCAAAGTGCCCTTGAAACTGTTTAAGCAAGAAAGATGTTGAAACCAATTGGGCTTGGGTCTCCAAATGGTTTGAGATTGTTTGGACCCAAATGGTCTTGAGATCGTTTGGACCCAAACGGTCTTGAGACCATTTGGTCCAAACCCTCTCAAAACCAAATGGACCAAAAAGGTCTTTCAACACTTACTCGATGCAAGGTTTCCATCAAGGAACCGCCTATCAATTGACTTCTTGATTCATCCTTCAAATGAACTATTGAATCATCCTTCAATTGGACCTTAAATTAGGGTTTTGAACCCAGTTGAACTAGGATTTATAATCAACAAACCTTCAATTAGGGTTTTGAAATCAAGGAACCTTCAATGATTATCATTGTGGAACTAATTCAATTGAAATCAATGAACCACCATCAAATTATGATATGACCTGACCTCAAACAGTCTTGAGGTCGTTTAGATAACCTCCAAACGGTCTTGAGGTCATTTGGATGACCTCCAAACGGTCTTGAGACCGTTTGCCTCATCATTCATTAAAAAGTTGTGAAATCCAATTAGGGTTTAGGTCATTGGATTCGTCATCAATATATCTATTGATTGCATTTCGATTTGGTATCTCTAACTCTTCAATTACTCAACCATACTCAACCCTAAACCTCCAAACGGTCTTGTTTGACCTCCAAATGGTCTTGGGATCCAAACCTCCAAATGGTTTGGTGAAACCATTTGGACCAAGGTATTAAAACTGTTTGCAATACAAACTTGTTGGAATGTGAGCCTAAGATGATTTCATCATCATCAAGCCTTATTCCATCTAAAACTACTACCATTATCATGGTATTTGCATCAACTAATCAAAGGAATTGTAAAAAGAGCAATTGAACATAGTTGATTGAGAAATTGAATTCAATAACAATGAATAGGGGTTCAAGTTATATAACACGCCTCCAATTGAGCTTCAAAACTTAGAGCTTCACATCAACAATGGTGGAAGAAGCTTTTTCACACCACAAGGTTCGTTCCTCAAGCTTTTGAGTGAAAAGGAATGGTTAGAATTGATGATGGGATCGAGATAAGAAGAAATCATGTATTGATTTGTGATTTCCACCATGAAATTAAGATGAATGAAGGTCAAGAAGCTTACCAACAAGTTGGGGGTCGTCTTCCTGCTTCTCCTAGCTTCCTTGATCGTTTTTGCAAGAAAAGATAAGAAGTGGATTCAAAAAAACCTTTGGTTTGAGTGGTAAAGGGTGCTTTTATGAGAAAATCAATGAGAGAGAAAATGCCTCATATAAATCCTTTAAATTCCGAAATTGTTGCCACCTCTTCCCCCTTGGTTCCTTGCATGCAAAGGTACCTTGATCACCACCGAACTCCCTTCCATTATCCATGAATTAAGGGAAAAGAAATTAAGCACCTTAACTGTTATAATAATAATTATCCATAAGTGAGTGGATAATTCTTTTTAGTTTCTTAATGTGAGTGGGTTCTCCACTCACGTTGATATTTCCTTTTCCTTTGCAAGGCAGAAGGACGTCCATATGTGTGGATTTCAACTAACACAATTTTGGTTTTAGGGCAATCCATTTAATATAATTATTTTTACATTATTTCAATTATGCTTTAATCTTGATTATTTTAATATCAAGATTCTCTCTCATTCAAAGTAGCTCAAATGAGATGCCCCTCTCATTTTATTGCCTCTACAAGATTCCACGAATATTAGGGACCTTATTGAACTGGTAAATTGCATATTGAACCCTGGGTTTTGGCTAAATTGCACATTACACCAAAACTAGGTTTTTAATGGACAAATATTGCTTTATCAGCTCTTTCTTGGTACTTAGGCTTTCACTAGCCATATCTCTGCATCATCTTCATTCTCATGATGCTTCAATACATGAGTAACATGTTATCCTACACAATTTTCAATTTGACCCCTCAACTTGGGTAATTTGCACTTTAGTCCAAAGAAAGTAAAACATTACTTTCAACATTATTCAAAATGGACTAAAATTGAAATATAAGTTCCTCTTGAGCCTTAATTACTTTTAAAAAGATAATATCAAGCATATAATTATCTTTCTTAAACAAAACATCTAGGGTTAAAGCATAACCCAGGTCAGGGATGTCACACCTGAGGTCGATCATCAATCCAAGATTGTGCCGCTTAGTTGTGTGCCCTACTAAGTGCTTGAGTCCAGGCACTCCCGATTCGGAACCATCGCCCACTTCTCCTGACTGCCCCTCCCCACGCACTAGCGACTGAAAGCACTTTCTAGACTCCATCCATCACTGCTCGCCTCCTACAGTCGTTGTCTATCACCCGCAATCACCCCTCTCACCGAGTCCAACTAGCCATGTGGTTTGACTGTGACTGCACGATCTTGGTCAGTGGCTGCCCCAGCTGAGCATCACATGGCTGCAGTTGATCGTCTCTGTTCCAATTCACACAAATCCCCTAATCTATGTGTGGAACAGGGCGCGAACAGGGGAGCAAGTGCTCCACTTCTCCATGGCGCCCATGTTGAGCGCGAGAGGGAAGCTTCGGGCAATTGGCGGCATTGGGTGGCATAGACATAGACCTAGAGCACTGACATCTCCTACTTCTTGGTGCACTGTCTTGGTTGATCTCCTGGCCTCACAAGACATCTCTTGAAGGAGAACCAAGAAGAAAAGCAAAGGAAGGAGGAAGAGGATGGCCAAAGGCTGGAGCATAAGAGGGTAAAAGAAAAAGAGGTAAAAAGAGGGAGGGTTATTATAGGAGTAAGCTAGGGTAAGATTGGCATCTCCCCTCCATTGCCAGATTTGGTTGGAGGAGGAAGAAACTCCTCCCTGCCTCATGATCTTTCCCCAAAGCAGAAAGGGGGAGAGGGGACTTGTTGCTAGGCCGCGTGACACTCGGCCCAAAGAGTCCATAGGCCGGCCCAAGACAGGCAATGAGGGAGAAAAAGAGATAAATCAAGGGGGGACAAGGCACCTTTGCAAGTTCATATCTTGAGCATCGAAGGTCCAATTGAGGTGAAATTTACAACATCAGGTTTCTAATTGAAATTTGTACAATATCAAATATTTTGGACAACAAGACTATCATAGTTAGGAGGTTCGATTTCAATTGCAAAGTGGTTAGTTGTTAAGGTACAAAGCTTTAATCAAAAGTGCAATTGTAGTCATATATTCCAAAGATTGATCATTGTAGTGGCTAAATTGGACCATATAAATCTTTCTTTATGAAATTAACATCAATTTGAGTAATATATCACTTGATGAGAGAGAGGATAAGATAGGAGAGAGGAGAGTCCAAGTTAGCACACTAGCCTTCTAATTCTCCATTCTATTCTTCATACAATCCACAATAGAAGAACATACTCATTTGCTTAATCTTCCAATAAAAAGAGGAACCCCCAGATACTTGGAGGGAAGATTACATTCAAGAAAATTCAAAATAACCAAAACATCACTTTTCCTAGCATTTCTACTATAGATAATTTCACGTTTAGTAGGATTGAACATAAGGATAGACTAATTACCAAACTCCTTGAAAATATTCAAGACACCTTTAGCATTGAGGATATCAGCCTCACAAAAAATCATCAAATTGTAAAAAATTATTATATGAGAAATAAAATGATCTCCAGAAGCCCTGATAGGAATGATGGTCTTTGTTTCAATTTTCTTTATTATCACTTCAGATAGAACCTGCATTGTAATAACTAATAGATTTAGAACAATCTGATCTCCTTGACAAATTCCATTTGATGGTGTGAAGTAATCAATATGTTCACCATAAAAAAGAACTTGATAAGAAGTAGAATTAAAGATTTCATAGATCCAGTTAATTCAAGCCGAAGGGAACAACAAGTTGTGCATAACATTGAAAAGGAAAGACCAGTTAACTATCATATGCCTTGGTAAGATTGACTTTGATGCACATTTTACTTCTAGAGATTCTCTTAGAGAAATCTTGAATAACTTCATTCGTCAAAAGAATATCATCCTTAATATTACATCCTTGCACAAAGGCAAATTTTTAAGGATCAATGAGAAAAGGAAGCACAACTTGAAGCCTGTTTGCAAGCACTTTAGAAATAATTTTATAGACAGTGTTACAAAGTGTTGAAGGTTGGTGTCTAATAAGTAAACAAGTGGTTAAGACATCTTTGGACCATATTTTGGAAGGTTAGAAATAGGAGAGCATGTAATGTTAAGAAGGTAACAAAACTTATGTTCAAACATACCATTTTGTTATGGAGTGTAGGTGCATGAGTATTGGGAACTAGAATGGTCAATTACAGCCTAGGCATCAATAAATTTACAATATTAGTGTTTGACAATGTCATGGACATCAATAATGTAACATCCCTGACCTGGGTTATACTTTAACCCTAGATGTTTTGCTTAACAAAGTGGATTATATGTTTGCCCTTATCTCTTAAAAAGTGATTAAGGCTCAAGAGGAACTTATATTTCAATTTTAGTCCTTTTTGAATAATGTTGAAACAATGTATTGTTAGTTTTTGATTAAAGTGAAAATTACCCAAGTTGAGGGGTTAACTTGCAAATTTTACATGATAAGATGTTCCCCATGTGTTGAAGCATCATGAGAATGAAGATGATGCAGAGATATGGCTTGCGGTAGCCTGAGTACCAAGGAAGAGTTGATAAAGCAATGTTTGTGCATTAAAACCTAGTTTTGGTGTAATGTGCAATTTACCCAAAATCCAGGGTTCAATATGCAAATTACCACTTCAAAATAGTCCCTAATATTTCTTGGCATCATATATAGAAAATAAAATGAGAGGGGAGTCTCTTTTGTATCTCTTTGGAGGAGAGAGAATCTTGATATTAAAATAATCAAGATTTAAGCATAATTGGAACTTTATTTCAATTCAATGCAAAAAATAAATATATTAATTGAGGAGCCCTTTAACCAAAAGGTGAGGTATGATTTTGAAAAAGAATGGACGACCATGTGCCTTGAAAAGGCACGAAAATATCCAAAGGAAGTGGATGACTCACTCACATTATTATAAGAAAAAGAAATATCCACTCACTTATGGATATTATTATAATATGATTTAAGGTGCTTAGTTTGTTTTCCTATAAGTAGTGGATAATTGAGAGGAATATGAGGCAAGAAAGATAGCCTCATATCTAAGGAAGGGAAGGGATCAAGTGGCAAGAAAGTTGAGGAGATAATTCCTACTTTCTCTCTCTTAAATGAATTTTCAATAAAATTCATATATAAGCTCCTTTATCCATGAGTTGAAAGGGTAATTTCGAAACCACTTTCATTTCTTGCTTTCAAAAACGACCAAGGGAGCTTGGAGCAACAGGAGGACGACCCCCAACTTGTTGGTAAGCTTATTGACCTTCTTTCACCTTCATTCCATGGTGGAAATCGAAAATCAATGCATGATTTCTTCTTATCTCCACTCCATCTTCAATCTTAGACAATCTTTTCACTCCAAAGGTTGAGGACGATCCTTGGTAGGGTTGCAAAATCTTCTTCCACCACGTAAAGCTCCAAGCTTTGAAGCTCAATTGAAGGCGGGTTATATAACTTGAACCCTTGAACTTTGTTATTGATTCCATATCTTTAGCAATTGTTGATTCCTTCCTTATTCCCGAAATTTTATTTGGTTGATTGATGCAATCACCATGAAAATCACAGCAAGCTTTGTGGGTTTATAGCTTGATGATGATGAAATCATCATAAGCACACACCTCCACAAAAATCTATTGCAAATAGTTTCAACATGTGGTCCAAACGGTTTCACCAAACCGTTTGGTGACCAAACGGTTTGCAAACTGTTTGGAGGTTGGAGTTCCAAACCGTTTGGAGTGGTTGACTGAATGGAAAGGGTTGACCATTTGAGGGGGGTTGCTGATGTGTTGAATAATGATCTAATAGATTTAATTGATGAGTTTCTAAAGGTTCCATGACTGGATGATCTACCAATTGCAAACCCTAATCGGGTTGAGTGTTGAATCCTTAAGGGAATTGAATCAATTTTGGGTTGACTAGCCCAAACGGTCTCAAGACCGTTTGGAGGTCACCCAAATAGTCTCAAGACTGTTTGGAGGTCAACCAAGACCGTTTAGAGGTCTATGGTGGTGTATGATTGGATGGTTGAAGATCCAGTGATATCAAATTGAAATATAATCAAAAACTCAATTGATGATCGATTCAATGATGCAAACCCTAATTGAATTTCACAAATTTCAATGATGGGATGAGTCAAACGGTCTCAAGACCGTTTGGAGATTATCCAAATGACCTCAAGACCGTTTGAGGTCAGGTCATGTTATGATTTGATGATGATCCAATGATTTTAAATGAATTAGTTCCACAATGTCAATCATTGATGGTTCTTCAGTTTCAATACCCTAATTGATGGTTCCTTGATTATAAACCCAAGTTCAATTGGGTTCAAAACCCTAATTGAAGGCCCAATTGAAGGGTGATTCAATGATTCAATTGAAGAACAAATCAGTAGTTCAATTGATAGAGGGTTTAATGATTGAAACCCTGAATTAATAAATTGTTGAAAGACCATGTTTGGTCCATTCGGTTTTGAGAACGTTTGGACCAAAAGGTCTTAAGACCGTTTGAGTCCAAATGGTCTCAAGACCATTTGAGACCAAATGGTCTCAAACCGTTTGGGTCCAAACGGTCTCAAACCGTTTGGAGACCCAAGTGGTTTCAAGTAAGAAATGTCCATACAGTTTCATTATGGTTTTGCTTAAACGATTTCAAACCATTCAAGGTCTGAGTGACTAAGACCATTTGGGGTCTAAGTGACCAAGAATATTTGAGGTTCAATTGGTCAAACATTTGAACACCTAAGGTGACTAAAGGTCAATTAACTAATTGATTATTAATGATGTAAATCAAAGGTGATCACAATGGTTGTACCTTTGAGGTACTAGGGTAATTAGTACCTTTTGAGTGGTTAACTCTTGATGCTTATGAAAGCAACGATTTGATATGTTGTGACAACCCTTCATTCAAGTTGTTTGGACCTAATATAATTAATATTAAAGTAATTGACATCCTAGAGAGGATGAGAGAAAGAGGAATCCCTACATGAGTGACAATCATGTAATGGTTAAACCTCAACACTTTCAATATGAACATAATAAGTAATCAGGGTATGATTCTTTGTAAAGAGATCATGAAACCTTAATTGATAAGGTTGATGAAACCCTAATCAAGGGTGTGACATGGGAAACCCTAATTAAGGGTGATGTCAAGTGAAAACCTAATTTTAGGTAATGCTATGTGAAACCCTAATATAGGGTAATGTTATGTGAAACCCTAATATATGAAGATGTTATGTGAAACTCTAAAGTAGAGTAATGTTATGTGAAACCCATATTTATGGGAGATTCTATGTGAACCTTAATTTATAAACATGAAAAATCCTACTCCTAATAATGGAATAGTGATTAATATATTGACAAGTGTAACACCCTAAGAGGTTGATAATGGATATCCTTATATCAATAGTTTCTAACTCAAAGATGAGTCCATATCATTAGTAATGGTTGTACTTTTTAAATAAGTGACTTGTGACTAATACATTACATGATAAATGTGATGAACTGGTGTATAAAGTATTAGGATGGGAAATACCCTAATACAAGCTAAGTGGATGAATTCAAGTATGATAAAGGTGATGAGGGAAGTGATACATCAAAGAATGATAGATATCACATCCAGCACCTTAATATTGATATACCTTGATGTGTTTTAAATCCAATATATTTGGATGAGTGACACATGAAGTGTGTCATGTCAGTTGTTACATTGAGATATAATGCACTTTGATAAGTGTAGGCTAACATGCCTTATGAAAAGGTTAACCCAAATCAATAGACTATGATGCAATCATATTCTGATAAATATGAGAGAGAAACTCATACTTTGTGTTGATAATCCATTTAATGATGAATGATGAGAATAAATAAGTATGATTGAATACTTATGTTATCAATGTTGGCTCCTAGCTTTGTGGAGCAATGAATTAAGGTTTGATCATTAATAACATGATCTTAAGTACCTAAATGGTTATTTGTGGAAAACCCTAATGGAGGGTGATGATATGTAAGAGGAATCCTAACCCTAAAAAGGGAATTCTGGTATTACTTGTATTGCATGATGCTGATATGAAAGCATTATAACTTTTATCATGAGTACTAATCATGAAGGTATATTGAGATGATAAGCATAGCCTGGTATGAGCTATGATGCCTTATATTGGAAATGTTTCATAGGCTTTATAAGCCTTCATTTGCTTTGTTGCTTAGTGAGAGGTAATCTGAAATTAATGAGCCATGTGTGTTATATGATGTTCTAATTATTGAAATTGTTTATGGGCTTCATAAGCCATAATATGCCTGGTTTCCTATTAAGAGGTAACAAGAGGTGAATTAAGCTTTGTGTGCTATGTGGAATGCTTATGTAGTAAGAATCATGCTTACCTTGGTCAGATGACCTGGAGGTATTAAGTTACCTGTTAAGTGGTAACAAGTATTATATGATGAACTAAGGGTTTGAATACCCATAATCTATAATTATGATGATGAACTTGTTAAGAAGTGGAAATGTACTTGATGAGATGAGGGATCAAGATCCCAATACTTTTTTGAAAGAGTATGGCTACAGGCCATGACTCTATAAAGCAATGTCAGGCATTAGCTATGTGTTCTAAGCCTGAAGAGAATATATGTTGCGGCTATAACTCTATAATGAAGATGTCAATATATTCTGGTAAGCTAATTGTAGTTTGACACATGATGTGAAAAATATAATCAGCCATGTAGTGTATGTGCATAAAGTTAAAATATGAGAAACATTGGTTGATATTATCCTGCTCAGTATAACAGATAAATGTTATACATGATCTTCACATTCCTTATTGGATAAGTGACATGTTGTTCTATTAGGCTACAGTTGTAATGCTTTAGATAAGAATAATGTTCTAATCTGTCAAGCAATGAATTAATTGTTGTTAAACAATTATGATTCCTCTGTTTAGATTTTTCTTAATAAACTGCAATAATAATGTTTCTGGCAGAGAGTTATATCTCTCGCTGGGGCAATTTACAATTGTCTCACCCCTGTGGGAACAACATTTTTAGGTGGATGCGGACGAGGAGGCAGTAATCCTTCAGCAGGTGAAGGACAACAGCAGCAGCAGTAGGGTCAGCAGTGAATTCTCAGGTGGAGACACTGGTTGATATGTCTTGTATAGATGTACATAGAGTCCTATGTGTCGTCTCTGTACTCTCAGGTCCTCAGAGTAGTAGTTAGTGCTTTTGAGATTTTGGCTTAGTGCCTCGAGATTTTACACTGCCTGTGTTTAGTTTAACAGAGCAGTTGATGCATGTAATTCTCAGAAAGAGATGATACAGGACATGTACTTGTGAATCAGTATGTAATTAAATTACTCCAGTTCTTTATGAAAGAGTTTTCCCATGGGCGGATCTCTTTGTAAAATGGTTTTAATTTTTAGTGATTTTCGGTAATCCGCTGCTTAGTGATCGCTTCCGCTTAATTAATAACGTTTTATTCGAACGATACGTCACAAATAAGTTGAAAGTAAGAACTCCAACCGTGTTGGAGTCCTCACAAAAATATAAAATAATATAAATTGGTCAATATATAAAAGTATATAATTGTAACATATTACAACTAGGGTTTTTCCTACTAGGATTAAGGAAGAGTGAATTACCATAAAATAAATGTATAAACCCTTGCAACTGTAAAAAATGACAGAGGTAGGTGAAAGTGATAAACTAAAAATGATCATCAAGCAAACATTGGTGAATAATGTGGCTGAATAGTTGATATTTAAGGGGTTCTTAAATTAATTGAAGAAATAATAGGCAAAAACCATGGAATCCTATAGGGGAAAACCATGAAACTAAGCATATAAGAGAGTGAATTATCAAAATGAAATGATAATCAAGTGAAATGCTACAAAAGTAGTGTTATATTAGTAATCAATTTAGGTAAAAAATAAGGAAACAAAAAAGCATAACCCTGAGACCAATAATCTCCTAAGAAGAAATTATAGCTATCACCTCATATCTACAAAAGTGTGAAAAGAAAAAGAATTATAGCTATCGCCTCATAACCCTTTATCCACTCAAAATGTTGTATGCAATGAATATCTACAAAAGTGTGAAAAGAAAAAGAATTATAGCTATCGCCTAATATCTCAACTAAAAATGTGAAACCCATGATGAACGATTCCAAATGAAAAATATTGATAGATGAACTAAAAATCAAGTAAGATGCTCTCATATGACACAAAAAGTAAACACACAATGAATAATCACTAATCAATTTTTTGCTGACTTTTATTAAAAGCATAATGAGCATGTAGATGTGAGAAAATAAATAGTAGAATTAGAGAAAAAAGTATATATTGAAGATTTATATGAATCAAACTAACATGGATGGATGGATGATCTCTGCGATGGTAAACCCTAGGACGTCTGGCATGAGCGGCGATCTGGAAGGCGACGTTCTTCTGGACGACGACGGGGATGGAAGGCCTTTGTCACATAGGTCCACGGTATCACTGGGCAATACTGGACTGAGCCTAAACTTTGCAAGCTATGCACGGAACCAAGAATAGGTTGCGGAACCTCCTAACCAGGCCATGGACGTAGATGCCGGCAAGAACAATGAACAGCAATATCCAGAACTCTCAGGCTCCGACCCTCAATCCGCTGGACTGGATAACACTCAACGCTCAAAGCCTTCGTATCGAGATAAGGTGGGGAAAGGTGCTACAGATGATCACGGATATATCCATATTGACGCAGACGACTGCAGTATCACCCTGAAGCCTGGAGACATAATCATATCAACAGATAATGGCATCCCGGCTTTCGACTTGAAGAAGGACGCCAGGGATTGTTTGTTAAAGTCGTGGCAATATACGGTAATCGTGAAACTACTTTCAAAGGAAATTGGATTCTTGACTCTCCGGGACCGGATAAAATCTATGTAGAAACCAACAGGAGACTTCAATCTTATCGATTTAGCCAACGACTTCTTTGTTGTCCAACTCCAGTGAGAAGACGACTTTATGCATGCCCTGACGGGAGGACCTTGGCCGCTCTTCGGATCGTATCTGACTATGCAACGTTGGCAGCCGGACTTCTCGCCGGATGCATCATCCCCACCCAAGTTAGTCGCTTGGCTACGCATCCCTAACCTACCAATTCATCTATACCGGGAGGTTCTTCTTGCGGAGATTGGAGACCATATAGGGAAGACGATCAAAGTTGATCTCAACACGATCTCACAGCGTCGTAGTCGTTTTGCAAGAATTGCAGTGGAACTGGACATGGCCAAACCCCTCACACCTCAAGTGATGATCGAGGGCAATCGCTACCGCATTGAGTACAAGAACATCCCCTGCATCTGTATGTACTGCGGTTGGGCTGGACATCTTGAAAAAGACTGCTCAAAATGTGTTACTAAAGAGAACGCGGCGAGGAACGCCACTGCGGCAGCAGGCTCATCAACACCATCCCTTCCTACCCCCCTGCAAGGATTCACCGACTACATCCATGCACGTCCCATCCCGCGTAAGCAAAGGCCCGCTCAAAAGAAGGACCAGTCCAGATCTACAAATAGGTTCTTGAACCTGGAGAACCAGGAAGAGGAAGATGGAGATACAGAGGTAATTGATGTTGATACTGTGGCTGAAAAAGTAACTAATGGGATCGACTGGAGCACCCGGAAGAAGAACTTCAAACAGACCAAGAAAAGTAATGAATCCTCCCAACCGGTCCCCTGACAGCAATCGAATCATGCAACACAACAAGTACAAAGAACCGATCGGCCCCATCCATCTCACTCGGCAGTAAATCCTACAGGAGATTCCATAATCTCGGGAAGACCAAGCACAACCCACCCTTTCGTCACCACGCCCTTTTCCTTTGGAAAAGATGTCCCGTCTCATCCTTACAGGAGTCCGAGTCGCAACTCGGTCGGGATTCATCTGCGCAATAGGAAAATTGTAAGCTCTGGAGAAGGTAGCAAGTCATCCACCAGGAAACGTGGCAAAACCTCGCTTCTTCAAGATTTGGAGGAGGAGGCGAGATCGATGGGAAACTCCACCCTTACTAACCCTAGTCAATGAAGATTATCACTTGGAACGTACAAGGTGTCTGTGATAAGGACACCCAAAACGCAGCTAAAGAACTTTCAAGGAAATACGTAGCATCGGTCCTTTGTATCCTTGAACCACGATGCAGTGGTGATCGAGCTCTGAGCATCATAAAAAAGATGGGGTTCGCACAGTCACATAGAGTAGAGGTTGTTGGCTTCTCCGGAGGAATCTGGATTCTTTGGAGGAATGACATCCCTCTGGAAATCATTGTGTCACACAAACAATTTGTTCATTGCCGAGTTCATCAATCCTTCTTCACTTTCGTCTACGCAAGAACGCTAAGGATCGGGAGGAAACTCCTCTGGAATCAGCTCGCTATGTTGGCACCCTCCATCACTGATCCCTGGGTGGTGGTAGGGGACTTCAACATGGTCATGTATCCATCGAAAAAGTTTGGAAGCAATACCTTTGATAGTGCTAACAGTAGAGATTTCATCGAAGCCACTGAGGCATGCTTTCTTTATGACCTGGGAGCTAGCGGAGCCCGCACCACCTTCAGGAGGGGCCTCCTCCATGAGCGTCTGGACAGAGCGCTGGGGAATAGACACTGGATTGATCAATCTTCCAGCACCTCGGTCCAGGTCCTAGAAAAGAATCACTCAGATCACGCACCGATCCTGGTGTCATCCGAGGCACTATCCATGGCGAATTGGAGGCATGTTACTCGCACCTCAATGAGATGGTATACCACACCTGGGTTTGATGAGCTTCTGAAGCAGTCATGGCCCAGGGACCAGGACCTTTTGGCTGCCAACGCACAGTTCCTCGCCCAGGCCTCTAGCTGGGACACTGCGAGCCGCAAAGCTGATAGACGAACAAAGGAGAAAATCTCTAATAAAATCAAATGGTACCAAATGAACCTCGCCCTCCAGTTTGATCATGCTATGGCTCAAGAAACGGTTGCTCTACAGGCTCAATTAGACTCCATTCTCCGACGAGAAGAGGCGGAGAGCCAACAGCGAGCCCGGTGTGAATGGATAAAGCTTGGGGATAACAACACTCACTTTTTCCACTCTCTTACTAAAGCACGGAGACAACGTAATAGAGTTACACGCTTGAAGGATGGATCGGGCGCCTGGCAAGATGATGAACAGGAAATGAGACTCCTTATACTTAACTTCTTTTCTTCTGTTTATTAGGAAAGCAATGAGGAGATTAGGAGGACGGAAAGCCCCAGCTTTGCAGGTTCCTTCCTACCCCTGACATCGGCGCAGCGTGAGAAGATGTCAGCAACCCCATTGACGGACGAGATCTGGTCTGCCCTCATCTCCATGTCACCGGTAAAGGCGTCGGGGCCAAATGGAGTTGATGTTGCCTTCTATCAGAAAAACTGGTCGTACTAGAAAGCTCAGCTTTGTAAATTTATACAACAACCGTTCGTAGGCTCCACTCTTCCTCCTACTTCGACGGACTCCATTATTATTCTTATACCGAAGGTTACCTCACCGGAACAATGCTCTCAGTTCAGACCCATCTCTCTAAATAATGTTTGTACCAAGCTTTTATCCAAGGTCATTGCGACAAGGATCAAACCATATCTGCAGGACTGGATTTCGCCCTTCCAGTCAAGCTTTGTGCCAGGAAGGAAGATAGGAGATAATACATCGCTTGTCCAAGAGATCGTCCACTCTATGGAGTCCAAAACAAGTTCTAAAAAAGTTCCTTGCTCTCAAACTCGACCAGGTCAAGGCGTTTGATAAGCTCAGCTGGCGATTCATCCAGGACACTCTTATTCGCACCTCTATTCCCAGGAACATCATTGATATCATTATGTAGATAATTTGTTCTGGAAAATAGTCTATTCTATGGAATGGGGAGATAGCAGGCTCCTTCCATCCTTCTTGTGGTGTTAAACAGGGAGACCCCCTCTCGCCATACATTTTTTGTCCTCTGTCTCAAATGCTTTAGCCAGCTTATTGAGATGGAAGCAACTACAGGAAACTGGAGACCTGTTATTATTTCAAAAGCTAAGGTGTCGATCATGCATTTCAGCTTCGCTGATGACATTATCCTTTTTGGAGAAGCCTCTCCACACCAAGCCAAGGTTATGGGTCGATGTCTCCGGAAATTTAGCGACGCCTCTAGACTATTTTTATCCTATGAAAAATCCACTGTGTTCTTCTCCCATAACACACCCAGAAGATCTAGAAACCAAATATGCAGAAAACTGGGGATTCAAGAAACCAGCAACCTGGGCAGACACTTGGGCGTTCCCATCATCCATAGAAGGAAGAGTAAAGAATTGTTCCTTTCCCTATTGGAGAAATTTCATAAGCATATCAACTCTTGGCAGAATAATCTTTTGTCCCTCGTAGGAAGGATAACACTAGCTAGATCGGTGCTCCAATCCCAGGCATGCTATACCATGCAATCTATACAACTCCCGATCTCTACCTGTGACAAGATTGACCAGATCGTGAGGAACTTCATCTGGAATGGATCCTCAAATGCGGGGCGCCTGAATTTAGTTGCATGGAAGCGTATCACCTTACCTAAAAAGCTGGGAGGTCTGGGCATCAAAAAGACCAGAACCTTCAACGTTGCGCTGATAATGAAGCTAGCATGGGAGTTCATCCAGAGGCGTCGGATACCATGGGTGGAAGTCATGATGGGCAAATATGTCTCAAGAGGGAAGTACAAGTCAACTGGTTCACATCTTTGGAAGAGCATACGGAGTCACATCCCCTTTATCCTGCAACATTCCAGCCGCATTGCCATATCTGGTCTAGAAACTCTTATGTGGTCTGACGAATGGATCGGACATGGGCAAGCACCAACCGTAAAAGATGGTCTATCACCCCCTGATGACATACTGGATCTCAAGGTCTCCAGTCTAGTAAAAGACGATGGATCGTGGGACCTGGATTTCCTAAACTCATGGTTCACTTCTGAATCTATTAACTTAATCACAGCCATGCCGACCCCCAGACCTTCCTATGGGGAGGACGTCCGCATTTGGAAACCGGAGGCCCATGGTAGGTTCTCTGCAAGCTCAGCGTATATGCTTATCAATCACACTCAGGTCGACACATATCAGGCGCCTTTCCAAACCATCTGGTCATTATCCCTTCCTCATCGCATCAAAACCCATTTATGGCTGCTGCTACACAATCGCCTTCTCACAAATTCTCTCCGCACCCAGAGGAAGATGACAGATGACACCAGGTGCCCGCGATGCGATGCATTAGTCGAGGATTGCATTCATGTCCTCCGGGACTGCAAGGAAGCCAAGACGGTCTGGTCCATTTTACTGCCACCCGAAGTTATTCATTTCTACTCTAGCACTACTGTCAACAATTGGCTGGACTATAACCTCCAATCACTACGTAATGTGAGGGGTTGGAGCATTCTGTTCGCGGTTACATGCTGGAAGTTATGGAAGAACAGGAACTCTCTCATTTTTTAGCACAGGGCCACTCTGCACCGTGTCCTGGCAGTGCAATGCTATGCGGAACCCAACTCTATACGACAGGCGTTCTGTCAGACCTCCAGGCCACCCGATGAAGCTCAAGATTCAAACAGAGTTCTGAATATTCAAAGGACGTCTTCTATCATCACCGTGGATGTGGCCACTTCCTCAGTTGCTAATCAATCTTGCGCTTGTGCGATTGCTAGGACTACAGCTGGAGACTGGATTACCGGGTCGGCGTTGCTGATAGCAGGCGTAGATGCCATGCAAGGGGAATTGAAAGCTATCTTATATGGGATGGAGATGGCATTGAAGAACCATATACAGTCTGGGATCATTATCTCGGATTCTTGGAATGCATTCCAGTGGATCAAGGGCAATTCTGAACCTCCACCGAAGTACTTCACAATTACAATGAGGATTCGTGAGCACTTCCAGATGGCGAAGATTGAAGACATCGTGCACCTAAAGAGGGATCAAAACAGGCTCACCGATATGCTAGCCAAGTTCTGCCTAAAACAGCCATCGCTGCCTACTGACTGGAGTAGATGCCCTACCAGTGCTCTTCAACTTTATATCTCGGACAAACCTCTTTTTCATCGTTTAACTGATGTAACTGGTCCTAACCGGTATTGACAAAAAAAAACTAACATGGATGTGAAAAGGGTGTTCGTATTTTTAACAGGTGTGCATGATGGTTCTAAGAGAAATTTGTTTAGGTCTCTTAGTTAATATGTAGCTTTGTTTGTGTTGTTTTGAGCTTGTCGTTGCATATATTCTTAACGGTGTTAGGTTAGGCATGAAATACAATCGGTTAATGTGCATGTGTGAAGAGACCATGATATATGATACCATCTCTTAAGTTCCTTAGAAAGAACAATAACAATGTATGTTGTTAGAAAAAAATATTACTCATTCTCTCTTTGGATCGGTTGAACATACAAATTGACAAATACATTTGTGAAAATTATAAATAAATGCTTGTTAATGGACTGACGAGGTAGTTAACTATTGAAACACATATGCGTAATTGATAAACTGATTTTTTGTTAAAATTCACATCACAAGCGTGTATACATAAAGGAAACATGCAAGACGTCTAAATATCAGATTTAACCAGTGTATGAGCCATGCCCTACCCAGGAATTTTTTTTGTAAACTAAATAGTTTGCAAATGATTTAAGTTTCAATGTTGTCCCCAAACCATTATCTTAACATGAGGTTTCAAATTAATTGTGCCCCTTTAAACGATTATTCTGGCTCCATAACTGCATGTTCATAAGTTATCTTCACTCTCGACATTTTATTATCTTAAAACATAACTGCACTACAAGCTCACGCTAATGTGTATAAGAAAAGAATAAAAAAAAAATGTGCACTATGACGTTCGTCTACATAATCATTTCCCGAACATAATTTATTCCTAAAGTACTTAATCTGGATGTTTGTACAACTCAAGAATTCAAACTCACCCTCTTTAAAGAAAGAAAAAAAAAAGGTTTCTCACCATTTTTCTGCCAAAAGAAAAAAGAAAATGGACTCAAAAGTCGTAGCACGACCCTAGGACTTCACGGCGTCCCTGCCTCCTTGTGGACATGGAAGATGCATGCGTCGTCCGTTTTAGGCTTCACAGCAATCTTCACCTTGACGGGAGAAGAAGAGGCGGACGAGCTGGATTCATCCATCTTCAAGTACTCCGTAGCCTTACTCATCTTTCCCCTGGACCCAACGCCGCCGTACCAGTGCTTGCCCTTCTCTTCCGCCACCTTCTCTCCTTCGGTATCCGAGCTCGCGACGGAGATCTCCCGCCATTTGACCCACATCCGGAACGTGATGTACAGCATGGCCGCACACACCATGGCCGACGTCATCACGATAGCTACGATGATACCCACCGCTGCGGTGTTGGACAGCTGCAGCTTCCTCCCTCTACAGGCCTTGCTGAGCGGCGCGCCGCAGAGTGCGTCGTTATCAGCGAAGGAGCTCAAGGGGAAGCTGGAGAGGCCCTTGGGAATAGAACCGCCGAGAAGGTTGCCAGACAGGTTGAGTTCCTGCAGACTGGTGAGGCCAGTGAGGGATGCGGGGACGTTGCCCTGAAGCCTGTTGTTGGAAAGGTCGAGTCTTTCTAGCTTGAGGAGGCTGCCGAGGGAAGAAGGGATTTCGCCGGATAGCTGGTTGCTGCTCAAGTCAAGCATCTCCTGGAGCTCCGTGAGGTGTCCCAGTTCCTCCGGGATCGTTCCCGTGAGGGAGTTCCCTGAAAGCCGCAACTCGTAGAGCTTGGTGCAGTTTCGTATCGCGGCGGGGATCTGGCCCGTGAGACGGTTACTATGGAGGTCTAGCACGTTGATGTTCTCCAAATTGCCAATATCCGGTGGGATGGCACCGGAGAGCTTGTTATCGCCTAGCGACAGCTTAAGCAAGCCGTGACAGCCACCGAGTGCTGGAGGTATGGTCCCAGTAAAGCGGTTGGAAGACAGGTCGAGCTCCCCCAGTAACTTCAGCCTGCCGAGCCAAGCCGGTACGATTCCCGTCATCGCATTCCCGTTCAAAAGCAGCATCTCCAGATGGCGGCACTCCGCCATATCGTCGGGAACACCACCGGTAAACTCGTTGTAAGACAGATCCAGAAGCTCCAGCCCAACAAGGCGCCCGAAACCCGGCGGGATCTCACCACTAAACCGGTTATGTCCCAACCGAAGCCGCACAAGTCCAGCATTTCCAATAAGAGACGCCGAGATGCCACCGGAGAAGCTGTTGTTGGTGAGATCGAGCTTGATGAGCGCGCCAGAGGCAGCAAGTGACGCAACAGTCCCGTTGAACCGGTTGTGGGAGAGGTTGACGTAGGTGAGGTTCCGTAACTCGGCCACCGAATCCGGTATCGGACCCTCGAGGGAGTTGTTGTAGAGCGTGAGCAAACGGAGCTCCGAAAGCCCACCAAGGGCCGCTGGCAGAGACCCGGAAATCCGGTTGTCCGCGAGTGCGAGCGCCTGGATGTTCTTGCAGGATCCGAGCCCGGCGGGTACCGGACCCGAGAGGTCGTTCTGACGCAGGTGAAGGCGGACGAGGTTCTGCAACCGCCCGATGGTGTCCGGGATCGTGCCCGAGAAGTGGTTCCCGAACAGGTCGATATCTTCGAGAGCAGCGCAGTTGCCAACCTCCGGTGGAATCTCACCGGACATCTGATTCTCGTAGAGGTACAGTATCTTGAGGCTCTTCAGGTTCCCGATCTCTGGTGGGATTCTCCCCGTGAGACCGTTGTGGAAAATAGACAACGTCTCCAGGGCTGTCAGGTTGCCTATCTCCGGGGGAAGTTCCCCAGTGAGGCTGTTGTTGTGGAGCACGAGGTCGACGAGATGCGTCAGCGAGCTGATTCCAGGAGGTATCGTCCCAGTGAAGCTGTTGTTGGACAGGTCGAGCGAACTAAGCGAGGTGCACTTGAGCAGGGGTGACAGCGGGTCGCCAGACAGGTAGTTCCCCGCCAGGTACAGCGTCGTCAGGTTGGATGATCCGCCTACGTCCGAGCAGAGGTCGGGAGGGACACCGCCGGTGAGGGAGTTTCCAGACAGGGCTAACGATTGCAGGTTGGGGAGGCGCGTGATGGATAGCACGATGGGACTGGAGAGGTTGTTCCGGGACAGGTCGAGCGTCTGCAGCGAGGCAAGCCGGTTCAGGTCCCGTGGAATCCCTCCGGTGAGCTTGTTCCCGCCGAGATTCAGGTACGTCAGAAGAGGAAGGTCCCCGAGCTCGGGAGGGATGACACCGGAGATGGAGTTGTCAGCGAGGTTGAGCGCTTGGAGGTTTTTCAGCGCCGCTAATCCGCTAGGAATTTCCCCTTCTAATTGGTTGTCAAATGCCGAGAAGACCTGTAGTTGTTCAAGTGACCCAATCTCGTCAGGGATGGCACCCTTGAGCTTGTTCCCATGAAGCAACAGCGTCTTGAGTCGCTTCAACCCGCTAAGCTCCCTCGGGATCGGGTCGCTGATACCGCACTTAGCGAGTCCGAGCACCTCCAACACCATAAGCCGTCCAAGCTCGGCAGGGATCGCCCCGGCCAAACCCGGGTTGTCTCCGATACGGAGCTCTCGCAGTTTCTGGAGACCTCCTAACTCCGGCGGGATGGTGCCGTTGATGTTGTTAGAGTAGAGCATGAGCTCCTCGAGTTGGGCGAGGGAGCCGAGGTCGGGCGGGATGGGGCCGGAGAGGTCGTTGGAGGAGAGGTCGAGGGAGCGGAGGGAGGTCAAGGAGGCGATGGAGCGGGGAACCACGCCGGAGAGGCCGCAGCTTGAGAGGTTGAGGGCGATGATGACTGAGGAACCGGTAGATGGGGTGTCTGTGGCGCATGTGACGCCTGCCCATGCGCAGAAGGTAGACGTCGAGGCAGGGGACCAGGTTGTGAGTGCGCCTTGAGGGTCGGTGAGGGAGGATTTTAGTTGGAGGAGGATTTCGGGAGTAGCGGATGAGAGCTGAGGGAGGGGCAGGATGATGATAAGGAGGAATGGAAGCAGCAGGACTAATGGCTGCCGGTGATGCCAGCAGGCTGCTCTGCCGCCAGAGACGCCCATTGCGCAGCAGGTAGCAGTGGAGGAGGAGGAGGAGGCGGTGTTGCTCATTAGAGGCCGGCAGAGCCCAAGGACATGACTTGGAAGAAGAAGATCACTGTCATTGTTCTCACAATGCTAGAGAGAAGCAGCTGATGATTGCTCTTGACTTCCCGGTGGAATCTACGGCGACTTATAAAAGACCCACCAGTCAACCCCGTCAATTCCCGGTATGAGAAGGAGTGGGCCGGGAGCGACCGCCACGGATCCACTCGATCGCTTAGATGAGGAGGGATTAAAGAACAAAAAAAAAAAAGGTTCCTACCTGCTGCATCTACCTGAAAGCTGCTCCACACGGAGCTACTAGCCTACTACCCAGTACCGACTACTATCTCCCTCTCCCGGTCTCCCCCTCCACCTCCACCTCCTCCCCATGTTGCTCCGCTAGCTCCTGGTTTGACAGAGGGAGCTGGAGGGAAAAGCAGAAAAGCGCGCCGGAGATGTTCAATGTTTCCGCTGGCATGTGGACTTCTGATCCCAATGTCAAACCCACCTCCAAACCCGAGGGATTAACAAAAGGAAGAATACAACTTGGTTCCAACTGCCGCGCTCAACCACCCCCCCATAGCCTTTCGAGCTCACCCCCACCACCCTAGCTCACTTATTTTTTTTCCAAGTTCTTGAAGGCTCCTTCTCTTTTTACTAAATCCCAACCGACTCCTCTCTTCAAACAAATAAGGGACCTTTCATAAGTTGCCTTCAGGGTTTCTTACATATATCTATAAATTGTTGGAAATTTCTAACTAATAACTATACTCTTAAGTCTTTTATATTTACATTATTATTTAGCTAACGTTTGATTCTTGAAAGTCTGAATTCTGTTTGGTCAGACAAGCATCAGGTTCAACTCAAACTGTCGGAATGAAAACAAATATGAATCTGAATTTTCACCAGAGTATTACAAGTAGCATTAGAATCATGTTCCATAACGTCTAATTCAAAACATATCCTAATTATATAGATTTTTTATAATTCATCAAGCAATAATATGATAAGTTTACTTCTATAGGTCATCATAGAATTAGTAAATCCAAACCGTACTTTTGGTTAACCGATAAACACATAAATGGACCTAATTTTTGCAGCATATATTACGAACTATGTTCTATATTTTTTATACCTCTTTAAATAAAAATATGATTATATATATATATAGGCCCATCTTTATTGCCCACGCGGGTAGCTACCCGCCCACCCTTCCGACCACTTTTTTTGAATTTTTTTTTCGCAATTGCAGAGGAGCATTTTATCTAGCTCTCAAAAAAAATTCATCCAAAAATAATATCATTTTCCCCACCAAAATCAAAAAATCCGTCCTTATATATATCTGCTGTATATTTTGTACAGAGTTACTCTTTTAGTCGTGTAGTTACTGTCTTATCACCATAGTTACTTTTTTGACAACAGAGTTACTTTTGTGGTCAGAAGAGTTACTTTTTTGGTTGCCGGGTAACGAAATTCCAGGCTACCCGCACGGGCAATGAATGAACGCCATATATATATATATATATATATATATATATATATATATATATATATATATATATATATATATATATATATATATATATATATATATAGAGAGAGAGAGAGAGAGAGAGAGAGAGTCTGGCTAGTGTACACTCGAGTGTACCGGAGGCACCGTACACCTCAGTCATTTTTAAAGATGCAGTAATTTTTTGAAAAATCTAAACCATTGATCTTCTTAAATATCTTAAGAACATACTATATACTAAATTTAAGCTCATTTTGACAGTTATTGGTCGTGCATCTAAAGGAGGTACAAATCATGCATTTCAAATTAGTTTTGTGCGTCGATTTCGTTGTCCTTGGATGAGTGACTTACACTTATCCAAATGACCTCAAATTTTGTATGTGGCCTATTATTATTGTAACCATGAAGATCAATGGATTAGATTTTGGAAAAACATGGTCTAGTTTGGCAAACACCATTGGGGTGTACAGCGTGATCTGTACACTCGAGTGTATTCTAGCAATATATATATATATATATATATATATCTTTTATTAAGTACACAAATATTAATATTTTATCTATTTCATGATAATTATATAACAATCATATTTGTGTATCTAATATGTAGATATTTATCATACTATTATGAAGAAGTATATAAAATAGAACCTCAGTTAGATTTGGTGCCATGGAAATCAAAAAAATATGTATGATTTCTCGTATAAACAGTTTGTTGAAATAGCATACCTAACAATGTATCTTTTTAGTATACGTGATATTTTAAAACATGAAGAAAACAATATATCTAACTTGTGGCCATTTTGAGTTGATATTCGATAAAAAAGATCTAGATTTAGTTTAACTTGGGTTATCAAAAAGAGTGTATTGGATTGGTTAAAAATCTCGATCACCATAGAACTACCCAACCCAGAACCAAATCTAACTTTTAGTGAACTATAAATTCAAAATTGACTCGATTATGTCATGTGTAACCCATCATTGCACTTACAGTTCTCTCTCTCTCTCTCTCTCTCTCTCTATATATATATATATATATATATATATATATATATATATATATATATATATATATATATATATATATATATATATATATATATATATATATATATATGCACTTACAGTTCTCTCTCTCTCTCTCTCTCTCTCTCTCTCTCTATATATATATATATATATATATATATATATATATATATATATATAGAGAGAGAGAGAGAGAGAGAGAGAGTCAGGCTAGAATACACTCGAGTGTACGGATCGCACGAATACACTCAAGTGTGTTTGCATATCAAGACTATTTTTTCCAAAATGTAAACCATTGATCTTCACCGTCATACTATAACTAGGTTACATACAAATTTTGAGCCCATTTGGATGAGTGTAAGTCACTCATCCAAGGGCAACAAAATCGACGCGCGAAACTAATTTGAAATGCATAATTTTTGTGGTCTTCATAACATGAGCTATACATATCCAAATGTGCTCAAATTTTGCATATGAGTTGTTCACGGGATGTTTAAGAAGATCAACGGATTAGATTTTCAAAAAAAATATTGCATCATGAAAAACTACTTGAGTGTATTCCGTTCCGGATACACTCGAGTGTATTCTAGCCTGACTCTATATATATATATATATATATATATATATATATATATAGAGAGAGAGAGAGAGAGAGAGAGAGAGAGAGAGAGAGAGAGTCAGGCTATAATACACTCAAGTGTATAGATTGCACAAATACACTCAAGTGTGTTTGTATATCAAGACTATTTTTTACAAAATATAAACCATTGATCTTAACCGTCATACTATAACTAGGCTACATACAAATTTTGAGCCTATTTGGATGAGTGTAAGTCACTCATCCAAGGGAAATAAAATCGACGTGTGAAACTAATTTGAAATACATAATTTTTACGGTCTTTATAAAATGACCTATAAATGTTTGAATGTGCTCAAATTTTGTGTATGAGTTATTCACAAAATGTTTAAGAAGATCAACGGATTAGATTTTTGAAAAAAAATATTACATCATGAAAAATGACTTCAGTGTATTCTGCTCCGAATATACTCGAGTGTATTCTAGCCTGACTCTCTCTCTCTCTCTTTCTCATATATATATATATATATATATATATATATATATATATATATATATATATATATATATATATATATATATATATATATATATATATATATATATATATATATATATATATATATAAGATTGTTATAGCAATACAAAATACAAATAGTAATGTATTAAGTAAATACTTTCATATTGCTAGTTAACGAAACATTAAAAGTTTTAGAATATCGATTCTGTTTTCGCTAGAAATCACAAACTTAGCTCGATTCCGTTTTGACACTGCAATTAAAATTTGAGTATGAATTTGTTTGGGATTTAGAAAGGGTGCCGACCTAAACTAAGTAAAATTTATGATGTTATTATTGAAGAAGTTTATAAAATTGGAGAGCAAATGAAGAAGTGTACAAAATTATTGAACCCGGGTTTGTTATGGGATAAACATAAATATCTTTCCAGGATTGGTGGGGAATACCTCGTCCAAAAATTTTAGATGTGGATTTGATTTGGACATTTTACACCTTGCCCAAATGCTTGTGCAACCAAACACGATTCAAACTCTCATTAATCATATATTGCTAAAATAATAATGTAACGATAAAGTATACTATTCTCATAATTAATTATCAAATTCCAGTACTGAAAATGATATACGCAAACAACTACATGAAGCTCGTTCAACATTAATTAGAAAGAAGAAAGAAAAAAAGATAGAAGTCTAGTTTTGTTCAACAATGAGTAATGGTGTAACGAGTAGAATTAGCGGAAAGTTTAGGCTTTTCAATAATTCCAGAAAAGATGAGGAGGACATTAGTGGGGGAAATCTGCCTTCTACCCTCTTCCAATAGCGATGGGAAACGAGCGAACCAATCTCCCCTCTGTAATAAGCGACGTCTCTCGTCAGGGCCATGGTCGAAGTTAGCCGATCAATCAGACGGCAGCTGGGGTCTTCTAGGTCGCTCTGTTCTGTCGTTCGCCATGATTGGCGGTCTAGAGCAGTGGCAAGCAACCGATGTCGCGCCAAAGATTCCTCCTTTGCGACCAGACCAAACACGTACAGACAACTCGCTTTCGACCAATCCTCCCATGGACGCCTATGACGTGGGCCACGCGGATGGCGAGACGGTGTCCCTTCTTGCTCCCTCCTGAATGGCTTTCCTTCCGCCGGACTTCATCAACCGCACCTTCCCCCCGTCCTCTCGCTTTCCTCCCCGTCTCGGGCCATTCAGGCGGCTGAGAGCAAAAGCACTAGAAGCCGACGGTGGCGAGGGCGTACTTTGACGTGACGTACGGGAGGTGTTCCTCCTGGAAGGATGGATAAGGAATCATTTCAGCTTGTATGATTACTAGGAGCTTAATTGCTTGAGTTTCTCCCTTACAAGCAACGTACGCGGTTCACTGTCAGGCAGACGGTTCGACGAGAAGGAAGCTGATAAGTAGTACTTGAGGTGTAGAACAATGCTTCGACGTTCTCTGGGTAATGTCATTTTCCACTCTCATTATAAGGCCTACACGCATAAAGATCATTGCTTTTAATTGCTCGATGGGATGCGGATTCCTGTTGATGACTACATAAGCATGTGGATGGTTACAAGTTAGTTCTAGTAGCACCATCAGTTTTTAATTTATCAAAATACAACTCTTCTAGCTGTCATTTTATTATCAACAAGGAAGCTTGGTATCGATATAAAGACAGACACATAACCCCTTGGGGAAAAATGCAATGGTGCCAAGGTCCAACAATCATAACCCCAAATAATTAAACACCTTAATCATTGATTACACTCCAATTATCAATGTAATATTTATTATTCTAATTTATAACACCTCAATTGAGGCCAGGAAATACCTAAATTATTACTTTTTGTTTGAATTTAGATCCAAATTTGTGGACATGTTGTACCATAAATATAAGTCATGCATGTGAATGCATAAATATTTTGTATGAAGTTTAAAGGTAATGCACAACATGTTATGTAAGTTGAGAGGCTCAATTTGTATGCATTCTTATGTAGGTTAGTTGTTTTTTTTATCAAGGGGTTTCTCTACAACTACACACTTCCTCAAATGATGACTTGCTTTAGGAAACCATCAATAAAATCAAGGAAACTATTATTTTTTGCATATGATGTAATAATAGAAAGTAATTTTTATGAAAAATCGTTTTGATGTAAAAATCAAAAGAATGGTGCCACAACTATTATGACAACCAAGTAAACAACTTTTCACCATAGTCCACCTTTACTAATAGTTTCACAATTACCTTATTACACCAATAGAGTCTACACCTTCAAGCATCAAAAAGTTTATTCTAAGATCATGCCTATATTATGATGTAGGAAAGAGGGTTAGGGTTCTTGTTAGCAGATGTTATCTTCTACCAAGTTCATATAAGTTACATCATCCATTAACTACCGCCTCTTTTAATCATATTCTTTCATGTAAGGTAACACAAAATGTCATTATAGGGAAATTGGGGAGTAAATGGGTCACTGAACCATCGTATGAGAAAGATAGGGTTTCCAATTTTAATCCATCATTTTAACTTTGGCATCCAATATCATCACTTAGGCCATCTGGGTAGGCATGTCTCTATGATGTAGGAGATTCCCTAGGCAACTCCAAGTGAAAGGTAAGGCTTGACTAAATTGGAGTCAACTTAGGTTAACAATTAGCGAGATGGACATCATAACTCTAAAAATTATGTTTGGGCTTCAAAGTTTATCATTTATGCATGTTCAACTCATGGAAAAGATACATGGAAGCAACTTGAATGTCACATAAGAAGAGGGTTAATGTAGAATATAGGGTTCGACTTAGCTACAAGTCTCCAAGTAATGTACACTCTATATAGTGGTTGAACGGACTTCTCATCAAGGTAGGAGCTAGAAGCCAATCACAAAAAGTTTCAATTCTTACATAGGAGAAGTTTCAACCACAAATGAGATGGTAGGGATAGCTAGTGTTAGCATAAATTGTGTCAAATCCCTTGAAATGGCCTAGGGAGCACGGAATACAAAGTCAAGTAGGAGTTGAAACTTTACTTGATATTTCAGACCTCATGAATGGTTTCATGAATAGTCTCAATCAGGTCATTTAACTGCTTAATCAAGTGATTTCTCATTATTGGGCCATTCTCATTGGGGAATATGTATATGGACTCATTGTGTAACATACCCAAACCTTGACCCTAGAGTTCTCCTAAGTTTTTATTATGACTTTTCTTTTGAGATTATATTAGGTACAACTTTTCTGATTTGGAACACGTTAGGAACATTAAAAGTCAAATGACACCTGGTGATAAGAAATAACCTCTTTATTCAAAGTTTTAGGGTAGATGAATTAAATAATAGGATTAATCTCACAAACATAACAATGATTGGATTATACTTAAGTTGACTCTATGTAAGCTTCCTTAGTGTAGTGACTGAGAAAATTAGAGATAATACTAATTTCAAAAATATAATTGGGTGAAAGGAAGTAATGAATATGAAAGAGATTTTTAACCAATCCATTGTTATATATTCATTGTTATGTTTGTGAATCATTGTTATAGAGCTGAAAGCACTTAAACAAAACTCATTAAACCTTCAAAATATGTGACAAGATAAGGTTGCTAAATAGGCAATTTTGAGTGCAACTAAATCATGCATAGTAAGGATAAGAGAGATTGAACATGCACCAACTAGACAAGCTATTTAGAGTGGTTCCACACTTCAAACTAGAAGTGTGTCAGTCCACTTGCCTAGAGAGGTCAACCTCTAGGACTTCCAACAATTGCACTCTTATATTCACTTATAAGACTTACAATACATGACCAACAAAGGACTTACCTATCCAATACAAAGAGTCTTCAACCTTACCAAGGACTTACCCACTTTGCAAGAGTCTTCAATTCTGTCGTCTCTCCACAACTACCTGCAGGTGATCGAGATTTTTAACATAGGGGATAATACTAATTTCAAAACAATGATTGGATTATACTTAAGTTGACTCTATGTAAGCTTCCTTAGTGTAGTGACTGAGAAAATTAGAGATAATAGTAATTTCAAAAATATAATTGGGTGAAAGGAAGTAATGAATATGAAATAATGTATCAAATAAATTAAGATAGTGTAAGTGTTGACTCAAGGTCAATTAGGTCAATGTTGACTCACGTCTAAATTGACTAAACCCGTGTTTTGATGATGACTAACCATTCCACATATTGGTGTCTAATGCTTCTACTTGAGTGATTTCAGATTAGGTTTAGACACACTCCAAATGCCCTAACTTGCGCATATCAAATTGGAGAAAAGACAAGTCAAAGTCAATACAAGTGGACGTTTTTGTAATATGATGTATATCCATTAGAATCATGTTGTAAATCACTTGTAATGATTGTATGACTTGTAATTAAGCTTAGAAAAATATCAGGAACACTTAGATCGAATATTAGAGCACTTTAGATGCATCTTAGAAAATCAATTACAGGCACTTGGTCGGTCGAATTTCCCCAGCCTGAAACTCGACCGATCCACCTTGGTCGATTTTATGAAGATTGCATCGGTCGAGTTGTGCACTCACAGAACTCGACCGATTGGGTAGTAGGCCATTTCCAGTTGAAATGGTCGGTCGAGTTTCCTCAGGACAAACTCGACCGATCCTTTGAACATCGGTTTGCCTCCTACTTGATCGGTTGAGTTACACCCATTATAACTCGACCGATTGCACTGTACGGAAAAGTGCATAAAAGTGTTTCTAGCCGTTGTGGAGTTGCAACAAGTGAAAATAGATCCGTTGCAAGCCACAAAACGGCTATTTTTTGTTCACAAGTGTTCCCAAAGGCTAAGAGGCATCCCCAGCTATAAATAGGACCCCTTGGGCTTCATTCCAAGGTTGAGCATTCATTGCAAACTCTTTGTGAGGTTCCTATTCTATAGTTGAGTGCTTCCTACAGCCTCCTCTCTCTCTCTAAGCTTAATCACTTACAACATCCATTAGAGTGAGTAGGAGATTTGTAAGAGAGCTAGTTCTATATGTATATCTTGTGAGGCTCTCACTTCCACCACATCCCCATCTCTCATTTGCAATCATGAAGATGAAGGTTCTCTCTCTTGTCCAAGAGAGGTGAAGAAGAATAAGGGAAGGAGTCCCTTGGTGAAGATCAAGGCAGAAGACTTGGAGCTAGAGTGGGTAAGCCCTTGGAGAAGGAAAAAGACTCAAGCTCAAGTAGGTAAGACCTTGGTGGAATCTTCTCCGAGTGAAGGTGAAGTCAAAGGAGGAAGATCCAAGAAGAGTGGGTAATTCCTACAAGGCCGAAGACTTGTGCAAGAGTGGGTAAGTCCTTGGAGAAGGCCAAAGACTCTTGCAAAGTGGGTAAGTCCTTGGTAAGGTTGAAGACTCTTTGTATTGGATAGGTAAGTCCTTTGTTGGTCATGTATTGTAAGTCTTATAAGTGAATATAAGAGTGCAATTGTTGGAAGTCCTAGAGGTTGACCTCTCTAGGCAAGTGGACTGACACACTTCTAGTTTGAAGTGTGGAACCACTCTAAATAGCTTGTCTAATTGGTGCATGTTCAATCTCTCTTATCCTTACTATGCATGATTTAGTTGCACTCAAAATTGCCTATTTAGCAACCTTATCTTTTCATATATTTTTAAGGTTTAATGAGTTTTGTTTAAGTGCTTTCAGCTCTATTCACCCCCCCCCCTCTAGAGCATCTAATCACCCATCTAGGATCCAACAAGTGGTATCAGAGCGGGTCTTCTCCAAGCATACTTCAACAAGTAGGAGAAGATGGGTGACTACCTAGGAGGGAGACTCTCGACCAGCCTTCCAATTTTTGATGGGAGCAATTTCCTCTATTAGAGAAGAAGACTTCAATTCTACATCCAAGGATCAAGTCTCGAGATGTGGCAAATGGTGCCCATACATTCTACCAAAGACAAATATTGAAGAATGGGATGAAGCCACCTTGATGAATGAAACCTTGAATGCTAGAGCCATGCACATCCTTTATGCCTCCATGACCCCCACCGAGTTCAACCGGATTTCCTCTTGTGAGACAGCCTATGAGGTATGGAGAAAGCTTTGCATCACTTATGAAGGGACAGATCAAGTGAAGGAAAGCAAAGTCTACATGCTCAAAGGGTTGCTTGAGAACTTCAAGATGGGAAAGGAGGAGAGCATAGCCAACATGTACTCAAGGCTCAACACCATCTTGAATGGTCTTGCTGTTCTAGGACATCCTATGTCTAGTGGAGAGATCAACTCAAAGATCCTTAGAACTCTCCCCAAGAGGTGGGAATCCAAAGTGACTTCTATTGAAGAAGCAAGGTCTCTTAGGGATATTCCTATTGAAGAGCTCATTGGAAATCTACAAGCACATGAAGCCACACTTGACAAGAGGGAGGAATTAGAAAGACAAGAGGAGAAAGAACTCAAGAGAATGAAGAAGGCTGAAATCAAAGCTCAAATCAAGGCTATTGTTGGTCAAGCTTCTCCATCCTCTCAAGTTGAAGAAGATGTCATGTACTCCAAGGGTAGATTCTACAAAGGCAAGTCCTCCTCCACACGGTGCTTCGCATGTGGGAAGAAGGGTCACTACAAGGAAGATTGCCCACAAGGCAAAAAGACCCATATTCACAAAAAGAAATGGCAATCAAGCTCAAGTGGATCCTCCAACTCAAGCTCAAGTGAAGATTCAAGGGAAGGATCAAGCTCAAGCTCTAGTGATGAAGGAGAATGCCATTTTGCTCTTATAGCATCAACAAGTGAAGACTCAAGTGAGGTAAATCTAAACTCTTTAGATAAAGAATCCTTGATTGATCTCATTCATGATATTTGTGCCTCTCTTAAGTCTTCTCAAAAGAAAAAGGAAAAAGCTTGCTAAAATTGTTGATAATTTGTATGTAGAATTAAATGATCTTGAACATGCTAATTCTTGCTTGCTTGATGATAAAAATGTTTGTCTTAGCCAAGTAGACTCTCTTAAACTTGAAAATGCTAGTCTACTTGATAAGATTAGATTTCTAGAAGCTCAACCTCTCATGCCTAGTTCTAATGAAGAGCATACTTTAATTGTTGATTCTCTCATGCATGACATTGATGTTCTTAAATCTGAAAACAAGGACAAAGATTTTTTTTTGCATGAATTAGAAATTGAAAATGCCTCCTTGCTTGCTAAAATCAATGGGCATGAATCTTGTTCTAGTTCTACAAATAGAGAGAATGATGTTGTTGCTCTTCATATTGATAGAGATTCTTATTCAACTAAATCTCTTTGCTTAGAAAATGATCTTTTGCATGCTAGAGATAATATTAATCAATTGTCTTCAACTATTGCTTCTCTTAAGCATGATAATGACAGTTTGAGATCTTCTTTGCAAAGATTCTAAGTGGGTAAAAAGAATCTTAATGATATCCTACACTATACTACTAAACAAATTGGTAGACATGGTTTAGGATATGATAGTAGTCAAGGGAACAACAAAGATAAAGGACCTCCAATCTTCCATGGAGAATCCTCTAGTTCCAAGACTACGGGCACATGCAACTATTGCAATGATTTTGGTCATTATTCTACTTGTTGTCCTTTTAGGAAAGCACCCAAGAGAAATAGGACTTGGGTTGCTAAACTAACCCCTCCGGACCCAAAAACATGATTGGGGACCATTTCAGCTTTTCTTCTTGTAGGTACTTGCAAATGGATTGACTTGAGCTATTGAATTGCAAATTGACTTGTCAATCCACATAAAAGAATAAAGGTGAGATGTGTAGAGGGTGACAACAAGTGGAAAAAGCAATGGTAAGCACAAAGGTAAAGGTTTTATTTCTTATAACCATTTCTAACTTGTTTTTGTCAAGCTAGTGTGCACTATACATATGGTTTTTGAGTCAAAAGTGGCATTTTGTGTTTCTCTTCACATGCTTGCTCAAAAATTGTTTCTAATGCTTCTATAGTGCATTACTAACTTGCTTATACATGTTTGGATATGGTTTGTATTTTTAGCATGCCTTTAAATATGTTTTTATGATATATATATGCTCCTTGATGAAAAAACACTAGAGGGGGGGGTGAATAGAGTTTTTAAATAATTTTAACAATTTATTGAACTCAAACAACCACAATTGAAATTAGAAGAAGGAGACAGGTGTTTAGAGTGGTTCCAACTTTAGCAACTACTAAAGTTGTCAGTCCACTACCCGGTTGCTTACCCAACCGGGATTTTGAAAGTATTTATTTTATTACCTTCCCAAGAATTTATACAAAATACAATACTTTCCTATACACCCTTTGAACAGCCTTCACTTGAAGTAGGTGCACCAACTTTGAGGTAGCCTTCTTGAAGTAACTCCAAGCTCCCCCTTGAAGTAGCCTTCCTCTCTAAAAGTAACCTCCCGTTGCACCAGCCTTCTGAAGTAGCTCAAAGTCACCTTCTTCACCAAGAAGAACTCCACCCTCTCCAATCAGCAGCCTCCAACCTAGGAGTAGCAAGGAGAGTACAAACGGTAATAGAGAACAAGAAAGAAAAAGGAAATTACAACTTATCCTTTGTAGCCCAAGGCTTGATTTGCCTAGATCAAGCGTATAGATCTCCTAACCAAGTGTGTGGACTTGTGATTGCAGTGGGTAGGAGATACTAGCCTATAGGACACGAATTATGAGCTAAGGAATGAAATGGCCAATTGTCACAATGTTCAAATTGCTCACAAACAGATTGCTCAAAGTATGCTCAAGGATTTCTCAAGTGTAGCAAGTGTATTTGAGTGTCCTATGGCTTGTCCTATTTATAGGAATGGCCTAAGGATGCTTAAGGACGTTCTAGACAACTTCTAGGGGTTTCTAAGTGCTTAACTAGCCGTTAGGTACAAAGTTGTTGCTTTAACAACGGCTAATTAATTAATTCTGCAGTTGCTGTCAGAGACAATCTCGGTCGAGGAATGGTCAACCGAGATACCTACTCGGTCAAACTTTTGTCGACCGACAGGCACTCTGGAACAAGTGGTTTGCAACGTCTTTCTCCAACTGCCAACTAACTTGTTTGTTGTGTCTAACGGCTACTTTGGATCTTTCTCGGTCGAGAAGATTGTCGACCGAGAGTGTCTCGGTCGAGGAGTTTGTCGACCGAGATTGATCTTGTTTCAATGTTTTAATTTAGGCACTAACTATATGTATGAGTGTGCAAATGTGATCCTATTTGAAGGGAATGACTTATCTAAATGTGGTGTTTAGCTAGGGAGAATCTAACGCTTGATTTACATGCAATCTAAGTACTTGTACATTATATATTTGTACAAGTTTTTACAAAGCGATTACATTGCATGAAAACATAAACATGTAAACATATGGATTTCCCTAGTTGCTTTGTCATCCACCTTAATCCTGCATACTCAAGTAGCTCGTTAGATCAATAAGAATGAAATGTTTGTCATAATCAAAACAAAGGGATTTATAGATGTCCATTTAGCCAACAATCTCCCCCGTTTTGAAGATGACAAACATTTCCAAAAATATAAATAAAGGAAATATAAACCAAATGAGTTTCATACCTTTAGATTACCTTTTGTAGCTTTTCCTCTTGGTTATAAAATGTGTGCTTATTATTCCCTTTGAATTTTGGAACATGAAATCCAATTCACTAGGGAATATAGCAACTTTCAATGTAAAGCCAAGAGTTTATTTATGAAACTCATTGATTGAGTGTTTCTAAGTTTTAGTTTTATATTTATTTCTCCCCCTTTGTCATTTCAAAAAGATATCCGTTTAGAAATAAAAACTCCCCCTTAATTAGATGTCCCATCAAATCTAATGAAAAAGATGTCCATTTAAAAGCTAAAATATCATGATTCAAATAAGAGTTCTGAATCAGAAGTCTAGTCGGTCGACAATTGTTCGACCGACATATGTCTCGGTCGACAAATTGTCGATCGAGAAGATTACTGTATTACAAATCAGGAAACACAGAAATGTAGCTCGGTTGACCAATTTTCGACCGAAATAATTGCTGTAAATTTTGATATGTTTCAGACATTCGGTCGGTCGACAATACTTCGACCGATTAATGGTTCGGTCGACAATACTTCGACCGACTAAGTTTCTATTTCAGTACAACAATGCAGAAAATTAACAATAAGCATGAAATCTTTTGTTTAGTTGAGATAAGACAATATAAATAGCAAGATGGAGCTTTTTGGTCATATCTCAACTAAATTCTATTTGACTCTACTAAGTTTGAGGTTTTGGGACCCAAACTAATTCGGAATCCTTAGTTTTATAAGGGCATGAAAAGGAATAGTGTCCAAGACGTAAACAAAAATTGCAAGTAATAGAATCAACTTCATTTCTCTTTCTAGCCATTTTGTTCTTGGGTACAAACATAGTTTGAGTTCTTTTGGGTTGATTTTTCTTTGGAGCATATCCCAAACCTTTTCTTCCGTTGAAAACAGTACCAATGCTTAGAATGTTATCAAGTATATTTTTTCTTCTTAACTCATAAAGTTCTCTTTGCAGCTGAGCAATATCATTCATTTTCTTGTGTAGATCATTTCTTGCTTGATCTAAATCAGATAACAATGAATCTCTTTCTTTTATAACATTATCATAGTCTAGATGGTTACACAAAATAGGTTGAGTCTGAAAATCTTTTAGTTTAGCTAACAAGTCAGTCTTTTCTTTAGAAAGAAGATCAACATTTGTTTCTAAAGTGAGTAGCTTTCTAGTGCAATCATCTAAAGATGTTCTTAAAGACAAATTCTCAAGATCAATGTTATTCTTTTCAGAAGAAAGATTATCTAATTTTGCAATTTGCTCATCATTTTATTTGATAACCTTCTTTAGTTTCTTCTTGACATCAACATACTTATCATGAATTTCTTGTAGACTAGTGACTAACTCTTCTTTAGAAAGATCAAGTAGGCTTACCTCTTGAGAGTTTTCATCATCTTCTCTTGCCATTAGACAATCCACGATTTCTTCTCCGCTTTCACTGTCACTTGACTCGTCCCATGCAGCTTTATAGGCTTTTTCTCCCTTCTTCTTGTGTGAGCTTTTCTTTCCTTTCTTTGCTTTAGGACATTCATTTTTGAAATGCCCTTTCTTCCCACATTCAAAGCACCTAGGAGGGGTAGAAGAAGAGCTGGAAATTTTGTTAGATTTAAATCTTTTGTATTTCTTACCATTTACTATCAAGGCTTCTTCTCCCTCTTCTTCACTTGACTCCTCACTTTCTTGTGTGACAACCTTTGAAGCTTTTAGAGCCACATCCTTCTTCTTTCCTTGCTGAAGTTCACGTGCTCTTCTTTCTTCCTCTTCTAGGGTTGCTTCATGAGCTTCTAAGTTGCCAATAAGTTGCTCCATTTTCAGTCGAGTGAGGTCATTTTCTTCTTCAATGGCTGTCACCTTTGGCTTATATTTTGGAGGAAGTGAACAAAGGATCTTTGATACCTGATCTTCTTCAGGGATAGGTTTTCCTAGAGCACTTAAACCATTAACAATAGTAGAGAATTTTGCAAACATTTCACAAATTGATTCATTAGAATCCATACGAAAGTGTTCAAATTTTTGTTTAAACATGCTAATTTTGGAATTTTTGACTTGGACTGTACCTTCATAGGTTATGGACAGTCTATGCCAAATATCATAGGTTGTGTCATAATTAGATATTCTATTAAATTCTCCTACCGAAATAGAACAATATAAAATGCTTACAGCTTTTGCATTCATTTAGGCCAGCTTTACCGTATTTGCATCCCATTCTGCAAATTGAATTTGAGGGAGCTCATATGGGGTTGACACCATTCTCCATAAGTCCCAATTGATGCCTTGGAAATAGAACTGCATCCTTCTTTTCCAATATTGGTAGTTTGTTCCATCGAACGCTGGAGGCCTAGCAAAAAGTGTCCCTTCGAGGTTGAGGTTGTTGAGCACTCCATCACCCATTTCTTCAAGACCTTGTTAGGGTTCCTTGAAGCCCGCTCTGATACCAATTGAAAAAACACTAGAGGGGGGTGAATAGAGTTTTTAAATAATTTTAACAATTTATTGAACTCAAACAACCACAATTGAAATTAGAAGAAGGAGACAGGTGTTTAGAGTGGTTCCAACTTTAGCAACTACTAAAGTTGTCAGTCCACTACCCGGTTGCTTACCCAACCGGGATTTTGAAAGTATTTATTTTATTACCTTCCCAAGGATTTATACAAAATACAATACTTTCCTATACACCCTTTGAACAACCTTCACTTGAAGTAGGTGCACCAACTTTGAGGTAGCCTTCTTGAAGTAACTCCAAGCTCCCCCTTGAAGTAGCCTTCCTCTCTAGAAGTAACCTCCCGTTGCACCAGCCTTCTGAAGTAGCTCAAAGTCACCTTCTTCACCAAGAAGAACTCCACCCTCTCCAATCAGCAGCCTCCAACCTAGGAGTATCAAGGAGAGTACAAATGGTAATAGAGAACAAGAAAGAAAAAGGAAATTACAACTTATCCTTTGTAGCCCAAGGCTTGATTTGCCTAGATCAAGCGTATAGATCTCCTAACCAAGTGTGTGGACTTGTGATTGCAGTGGGTAGGAGATACTAGCCTATAGGACACAAATTATGAGCTAAGGAATGAAATGGCCAATTGTCACAATGTTCAAATTGCTCACAAACAGATTGCTCAAAGTATGCTCAAGGATTTCTCAAGTGTAGCAAGTGTATTTGAGTGTCCTATGGCTTGTCCTATTTATAGGAATGGCCTAAGGATGCTTAAGGACGTTCTAGACAACTTCTAGGGGTTTCTAAGTGCTTAACTAGCCGTTAGGTACAAAGTTGTTGCTTTAACAACGACTAATTAATTAATTCTGCAGTTGTTGTCAGAGACAATCTCGGTCGAGGAATGGTCGACCGAGATACCTACTCGGTCGAACTTTTGTCGACCGACAGGCACTCTGGAACAAGTGGTTTGCAACATCTTTCTCCAACTGCCAACTAACTTGTCTGTTGTGTCTAACGGCTACTTTGGATTTTTCTCGGTCGAGAAGATTGTCGACCGAGAGTGTCTCGGTCGAGGAGTTTGTCGACCGAGATTGATCCTGTTTCAATGTTTTAATTTAGGAACTAACTATATGTATGAGTGTGCAAATGTGATCCTATTTGAAGGGAATGACTTATCTAAATGTGGTGTTTAGCTAGGGAGAATCTAACGCTTGATTTACATGCAATCTAAGTACTTGTACATTATATATTTGTACAAGTTTTTACAAAGCGATTACATTGCATGAAAACATAAACATGTAAACATATGGATTTCCCTAGTTGCTTTGTCATCCACCTTAATCCTGCACACTCAAGTAGCTCGTTAGATCAATAAGAATGAAATGTTTGTCATAATCAAAACAAAGGGATTTATAGATGTCCATTTAGCCAACACTTGACAGTTGCTCTGTCGGTCGAGTTTTCCCTATTTGAAACTCGACCGATAGACACCAATGGGTGTTGCCAAAAGCTGTCATCGGTCGAGTTGTCAATGCTCAGAAATCGACCGATAACACTATGCACAGAATACACAATTGGCTTATTGGATGAGAATTTATCTCTAAACTAGATTTTCTCAACCAATAGCCTTATTCTTTGGCACTCTCATTTGGTATCTTTATATATGCATATTGCCATGATCTAAATTGCCTATTTTGCTTACAACTCTATCTTTTAAATTGCTCTAAATTGGTATATCTATATCTTGCAATTACTTTCTTTGAGTTGTTTTGCAGGTTTTGATGATGATCTCTTTGGATCTCTTAGTTGTGTCTAAAAATTGCTTCCGCTGTACTCTAACTTGCTACATCTATCTAGGTGTATATCTTGTTTTGATACAACCTTGAGATTCTTATGGGTAATCATCTTTTGGTAAGGATGCATATCTTGTGAGTTATATCCTTTCATGCGTCTAAAATTGCTTATCTCTTTGTTTGGATATATCTCTTCATCTACTCATAGCTTGCTTTATCTTGTATATCTTTTGGTACCTCTTGCTATGATCTAGATCCTACTAGTAGTCCTAACTTGTGATATCATCTACTAGTAGTTCATATACATGTAGTTTTAACCTTGTTTACAAATTGCCATCTTTGCTCATCTATATGCTATGCTTGTATCTTGTCTCATACATGCTCAAGATTGTTCCTTAAATTGCATATCTACCATCTTGAGTTGCTTGCATAACATTGTGATGCAGGGCACATAGAGCTACATTATATGTAGAAATTGGAGTATTTTTGGATTTTATGCAGATTTTGCTCCAGTTTCAGTTTTTGGTGCAAGACTAGTGTTTTTCATGCAAAAACAACCTTCTGAGCAAGACTCATGCTTTGCCATGAGCTCCGATGGTTTTTGGTCAAATTCCATCATCTTGAGGGTCAAAATTGTGATTTATTGTTTTTTTGCAGCACTTTACCTTGCATGTTTGGGTTGTTCAAGTATATGCTTTAACTTGCTTTTATTTCTATGCTTGGACAAGACCCTATCTGTGCTCTTCTACTCTCCTTATATATTTGTGTTATCTCCTTTCTCTTTAACAAGTGATGTTTCTTATTTCTTCATAACCCCACTTTTTGAAATGACAAAGGGGGAGAAAGGTATGTCTTCTTTTAAAAGAGGAAGAAGGCATGTCTTACATGAAGAGGAGAAGCATGTTCATGAAAAGGGAGAAGGTAAAGGGTAGAAGACATATATGTGTAGAACATATATGAGTAGAAGACATAGTATTCTATAAATGTTATGAAAGCTAACCATGCAGGAGAAATAGCATCAATTGAGGGGGAGTATGAAAACTCCATAAGCATCAATTGAGGGGGAGCATATGAACTCCATTCTATTGAAACCCCTAGGTTTCTCCAAAGGTATGAATTTACTTAAATGCTTTCAATACATTTATGGAATGGTTTATCATCTTCAAAAAGGGGGAGATTGTTGACTCAAGGTCAATTAGGTCAATGTTGACTCACGTCTAAATTGACTAAACCCATGTTTTGATGATGACTAACCATTCCACATATTGGTGTCTAATGCTTCTACTTGAGTGATTTCAGATTAGGTTTAGACACACTCCAAATGCCCTAACTTGCGCATATCAAATTGGAGAAAAGACAAGTCAAAAAGTCAATACAAGTGGACGTTTTTGTAATATGATGTATATCCATTAGAATCATGTTGTAAATCACTTGTAATGATTGTATGACTTGTAATTAAGCTTAGAAAAATATCAGGAACACTTAGATCAAATATTAGAGCACTTTAGATGCATCTTAGAAAATCAATTACAGGCACTTGGTCGGTCGAATTTCCCCAGCCTGAAACTCGACCGATCCACCTTGGTCGATTTTCTGAAGATTGCATCGGTCGAGTTGTGCACTCACAGAAATTGACCGATTGGGTAGTAGGCCATTTCCAGTTGAAATGGTCGGTCGAGTTTCCTCAGGACAAACTCGACCGATCCTTTGAACATCGGTTTGCCTCCTACTTGATCGGTTGAGTTACACCCATTATAACTCGACCGATTGCACTGTACGGAAAAGTGTAGAAAAGTGTTTCTAGCCGTTGTGGAGTTGCAACAAGTGAAAATAGATCCGTTGCAAGCCACAAAATGGCTAGTTTTCGTTCACAAGTGTTCCCAAAGGCTAAGAGGCATCCCCAGCTATAAATAGGACCCCTTGGGCTTCATTCCAAGGTTGAGCATTCATTGCAAACTCTTTGTGAGGTTCCTATTCTATAGTTGAGTGCTTCCTACAGCCTCCTCTCTCTCTCTAATCTTAATCACTTGCAACATCCATTAGAGTGAGTAGGAGATTTGTAAGAGAGCTAGTTCTATATGTATATCTTGTGAGGCTCTCACTTCCACCACCTCCCCATCTCTCATTTGCAATCATGAAGATGAAGGTTCTCTCTCTTGTCCAAGAGAGGTGAAGAAGAACAAGGGAAGGAGTCCCTTGGTGAAGATCAAGGCAGAAGACTTGGAGCTAGAGTGGGTAAGCCCTTGGAGAAGGCAAAAGACTCAAGCTCAAGTAGGTAAGACCTTGGTGGAAGCTTCTCCGAGTGAAGGTGAAGTCAAAGGCGGAAGATCCAAGAAGAGTGGGTAATTCCTACAAGGCCGAAGACTTGTGCAAGAGTGGGAAAGTCCTTGGAGAAGGCCGAAGACTCTTGCAAAGTGGGTAAGTCCTTGGTAAGGTTGAAGACTCTTTGTATTGGAAGGTAAGTCCTTTGTTGGTCATGTATTGTAAGTCTTATAAGTGAATATAAGAGTGCAATTGTTGGAAGTCCTAGAGGTTGACCTCTCTAGGAAAGTGGACTGACACACTTCTAGTTTGAAGTGTGGAACCACTCTAAATAGCTTGTCTAATTGGTGCATGTTCAATCTCTCTTATCCTTACTATGCATGATTTAGTTGCACTCAAAATTGCCTATTTAGCAACCTTATCTTGTCATATATTTTGAAGGTTTAATGAGTTTTGTTTAAGTGCTTTCAGCTCTATTCACCCCCTCCCCTCTACAGCATCTAATCACCCATCTAGGATCCAACAGTAAGGACCCTGACCTTCATTTTTGGGCTTATCCTATTTGCTTTGCCTAACCTTGGTGTTTAGTTGCTTGCTAATCACCTCAAGTGGTGATTAGGGTTTGTTTGTGCTTTGTTGAGAATCGGAGGTGCTACTTGCAAATAACCCAAGTCTAGGGTTGATGAGAAAGTTTGTCACCTTGAGAGGTGTTTCTCTCTCCTTGCTTCCTCTAAGAGTTGAGAGGATGGGTTGGGCTCATTGCTTGAGTTGCCTTGGGCTTGGTTGAGCCTTGTTGGGCCTTGTTTTGCCTTGTTTGGGCCTTGCCTTGCCTTGATGGACCTTGTATCGAGCAAGGGTGTGTTTGGGAGCCTTCTGTCAGCCATGGTTGTGTCGGCTATGAGGCTGTGTCGGGCATAAGAGTGTATCACCCATGAGGTGTGTCGGCCTTTGACCATCCTTGACCTTTGGCTTCGTTTGTGTCACCACCCTTGTGGACACTTGGTGCATGATGCTTGCATGTGGCAATTGCCTTAGACATGTGTATGGGGCGAGATAAGGAGGTGGCATTGCCCATGGACAAGTGTCCCTAGGTGGGAAACACCTTGCCTTGTTTTCTCCTTCACCATCTTCTATATATGCCTCTCCTTTCTCTTGCTTAGGATCCCTTTAGTTGGTGTTGCTTCCTTTCCTTCCTTGGTGAGCGACACATCTCCTTTGCAAGTTGGTGGCCAATCCACCTCCTTCTCCTTGGAGTCTTCTTCTTCCTCTAGTGGTGGCCGAGCCCTAGAGTGCCTTGTTCTTCTTCTTGTGGTAAGCATCTTCCCTCTTTCCTTAGCACCTTCTTCTTCTTCTCTTTCTTGCTTGCTCTTCGGACATGGTGGTTACAAGTTTTGTTTCTCTTCTTGAGGTGGCCGAAGGTGGTGCTTGAGCTTGGGAGCTTGGTGCTAGGAGCTTGGATCTTGCTTAAGGAAGGTTACGTAACTCCTAACTCTAGCTATAATACTTCCTTTTCTTGTTGCATGTTATGTTTCACCTTGATCAGCCATGTATCTTGTTGGATATGCTTCTTATTAGATATGTTTCTTGCTCTAGTTGGTATCTTTGATCTTGTGGATATATGTTCATGTCATAGATGTGTTCTTGACCTTGGTGGCCAAACCATATGTATAGAGTTTCTTGGGAAAAACTCCTTTTGTAAGGACCCTGACATTCGTTTTGAGCCTACCCTGTTTGTTTTGCCTAAAACTTGTGCTTGGTTGCTTGCTAATCATCTTTAGTGATGATTAGGGTTTGCTTGTGCTTAGTTGAGAGATGGAGGTTCTACTTGCAAAATAACCTAATATAGGGTTGAAGAGCAAGTTTGTCACCTTGAGAGATGTCTTTCTCTCTCCTTGCTTCCTCTAGTGTTGAGAGGAAGGGTTGGGCTCGTTGCTTTGGGATTTGATGAGCCTTGTTATGCCTTGTGCAAGCCTTGCTTAACCTTGTTGGACCTTGTGTCGGTGATAGGTGTGTCGGCCATGGTTGTGTCGGCCATAGGTGTGTCGAGCATGGTGATGGGGTGTATCGGCCATGGACCCCTTTGACCCTTTGACCTCATTTGTGTCACCACTAATGGACACTTGGCGCATGATGCTTTCATGTGGCAATGGCCTTGGACATGTGTTTAAGGCGAGATGAGGAGGTGGCATTGCCGATGGACAAGTGTCCCTAGGTGGGTGACACCTTGCTTTATCTTACCTTGGTTTCTCCTCCACCCTCTCCTATATATGTACCTTCTTTCTCTTGCTAAGGATCTCTTTAGTTCCTTGGTTTCTCTCTTCCTTGGTGGACGACACTCTTCCTTTGCAAAGCTTGGTGGTCGATCCTTCTCTTTGGAGTTTTCTTCTTCTTCTTCTTCTTCTAGTGGTGGACGAACCCTAGAGTGCCTTGCTCTTCTTCGTGTGGTGGAGCTTGGTTCTAGGATCTTGGAGCTTGCTTAAGGCTGGTTTCATAACTCCTAACCATAACCATACTACCTTCTTCTATATTCTTGTATGTTTTCGTATGATCATATCAGCCATGTATGTTCTAAGATAAGCTTCTTGCTTAGTTGCACCTAGTTAGCCGAACTATGGTTTAGAAGTTTCCTTGTTGAGAAACACTCCTTTCCCTCCTTGGTCTAGAGAAGTGAGCTTGAGCTCTAGTAATGTGAGCAATACCCCTCTCTCGTTTAAGTTGAGAGGTGAGCTTGTGTTCTAGTTGCTTGAGCAACACCCTTCTCTTACCATGGATTTGAGAGGTGAGCTTTTTGGTAGATGTAGACCCATGTCAAGGTTGATCCTTGTGGTTGCTCGATTTGTGATAGAGGTTGTGCAAGACCCCTCTCTCTTGGTTGTTGAGCGGTGAGCCGATCTTCTTGATTAATTAGGGTTTGGTGCCCATGTGCTTGAGGTTGATGACGATCTTGTTGGGTTGTATCTTGCACGATATGGGTTGGGGATGGTGCTGCCCGATACCTCTCTTGGACTAGAGTTCTGGTTTGATATGATGATGTTGGGTCTGGACGATACACCTTGGTCTTTGCCTTGTGTGTTGGCCGATAGGATGAGGCTAGCTTGGTTGGACGATAGGCTTTCCCTTGGTGCCCTTCTATAGAAGGAAGATGTGTACTCTAGTGGGCATTATAGTGGTTGTTGAGAGGTGATATGATCTTCTTGATCAATTAGGGTTTGGTGCCCACGTGCTTGAGGTTGATGACGATCTTGTTGGGTTGTATCTTGCACGATATGGCTTGGGGATGGTGCTGCCTGATACCTCTCTTGGACTAGAGTTTTGGGTTGATATGATGATGTTGGGTTTGGACGATACACCTTGGTCTTTGCCTTGTGTGTTGGTCGATAGGATGAGGCTAGCTTGGTTGGACGATAGGCTTTCGCTTGGTGCCCTTGTATCGAAGGAAGATGTGTACTCTAGTGGCCATTATAGGGTTGGCCTGGGCGCCATGGCTCTAGCTGATATGGTAGTTGTTTCCTGATATGGCCATAACCATATAGGGGGTAGACCGATAAGACTTGTCTGATTCAGTAGAATGTTGTCACCTTGGATGCACGACATACCTCATAGACCTAGATGCACATTATGCCTTGTGCACGATATGTTTTGACCTCTAGCTGCACGACACCCTTGGGTGATGGTCGTTACCTACTGTGGTTGGCTGATATGAGTGTAGGCCGGTATGCTTTTGGTAAAGGATTCTAGCCTACCCGTCACAAGTTGTGGTGAGGGACACGCTACCCGCCACCTCTTTTTGTGAGGGTTGTGAGAGTTTTAGTAAGGGTTCTGATAACCTAGGTTGCATATAGATGATGGTTCCATGTTGTTAATGATATTACATGTGTTTATGACCATCTTGAATCATGTATATATAATGATGAGTAAATGATAAGCTTGGAAGTATATGAGTTTCTTCACATGATGATGTGACCCATGTCTATGGTCATAGGTTTGAGGCATGAATGATAAAGCGTATAATCATCAATGTTACCCTATGTTTGATAGCATGATCCTTTTGTTAATCCATGAAGGTTTCAGTTATCTCTCAGAATGTGTATACTAACCATACAGGTGTTTCATGTGGATGCATAGCCAGGTAAAGGGCTATGAGGTATATATATATATATATTTGAATAACATTACATCGATAGTCACTCGTTGTTGATGAGATAACCTGCATCACTAGTCTGATGTGTTTAGGTCTGAGGACCTGAGTTTGGCTAAAGTTCCTAGTTGAGGTGTTATCCTCTGATGATGAAATCAGGGATTGTTATCCCAAATGATGAAAATGCCTTATGAGGCAGTGGTTTATGGTGATGAGGGATTGAGATCCCGAGATAATGTGATGGTGGTAATAATAATGTAACTTTATGTTATGTATGTGTTACAACTTGGTTGCCTCAACAATCTACTTAAAATATACTAACTAATCACATAGGAACATATTATGTAGTTTGCCCTGGCCATAGACCCATCATTGTCAACAGTTGGTGATGGTGAAACAGGTTCTCCTGCGGGTTAACCCGGAGTGTATATTGTTGAATATGCGAGGTTTCTCCTAGCCTAAAATAGAGAGGATTCGAGTGCAGCTGTGGTTGCAGACTCGGGATAGATGGAGCATGGTGAATAGGCCCATGGCTCAGGAGATGTGATAGAGCATGAATGTATTCATGGCGCAGAGCACGGTGATATGGCCCGTGGCTCAGATATACCAAGGTGGGCTAGAGTTATGGGTAGCTTGCGTAGCTGACCCTATGGCTGAAGCCACTTAAGCATGAGAGTGCAGTCCTGCTTTGGTTCTCGTGCAGTGACCCCGAGGTGGTGAGGTCGTGGAGTCTGGTTCTTCCATTGACCTTGTATGGCACCGACTCTGGGTTTCACAGTCGTCGGTTGGATCTGAGTGGTGCGACTCACTTCCTCAGGGCATAACAATACGTAATCCAGCCGAATAGTATTTATTACTTAAGGCAAAACACGAAACATTGGTTGAGACCCTATTTGTGTAGTTGATCTTTTTATACCTTGCAGTTACATATACGTTCCTTATGTTATGTGGTAAGATCTTATAAATCTTATCTTGTCAATCATGTTCCATAAAGATATACTTGGTTATATGCCTTCCGTACACCTTGCTCAATATGCTGCTCTTATTCTATGCTTTATCAGTTACCTGTTGTTATTGCTTTAACTTTCGGAGGTTTTATAGTTTTGGCGGGGAGTTATGTTTCTCACTGGGACTGTGTGTCTCACCCCATTGGTTTACAACCTTTTAGGTGATCACGCTAGACGTGGTGGTGGTCGTGGGGTTGCGGCCGAGTAGCAAGAAGAGCAGTAGAAGGCAAGAGATGGATACGCTACTATTTTGGTTGTTTTGTAGTAGAGTCCTAGAGTCATCCCTGTACTCTTAGGTCCTTGGAGGTGTTTTGATGATGTTTTACGATGTATAGCTGATGAAGCCTTGTATATCCTACTACCGGCCGGATATGGCCCGTTGTGTATAAATAGGTGATGAACTCATGTGTGAATAGGACAGCTGACCTTCTAAGTTGTGGACACGTATCAAGGCTTGTAAATGTTTTTATAACCTATGATCTTGCAGTATGAGGATCTGTATGTAATAGTTTCTTGGTTTATCTGCTTTCTGAAATCGGTTTTAATTACCCCGTGTTTTTGGTAATAAGTGGTTTATGGTGTTTTCCGCAGATTTTTCGCATGGCACCTCGTTATCTGTATGATAGTGGGATGTGTCCCCCACACCTTTCTCTCCATTTGGTCTTGAGAAGTGAGTTCGGATCTAGTGGTATAGGCAACACTCCTCTCACTTGGTTGTTGAGAGGTGAGTCTATACTTTAGTTTCTTGGGCAACACTCTTCTCTCACCATGGATTTGAGAGGTGAGCCTTGGTTGGATGTTGACCTAGTAGAGGTCGGGAGCTTGGCCGATATGGAAATGATCAATCATGTTGCCCGAGATATGTGATGGAGGTTGTGCAAAACCCCTCTCTCTTGATTTTTGAGAGGTGAGCCAACTCACTTGATCTATTGGGGTTTTAATGATGGTGATCTTGAGGTTAGTGATGACCAAGCCGAGATGAACCTTTGTGCCTTACACGATACACCTTTGTGGTGATGTTGCCTGACACCCCTCACCTTGGGTTTAGCTTTGTCCGATACGCTCATGTTGAGTTTGGTTGGTTTTGTGCCCGATATGACCATCTTGATCTTGTTGGTGACCTTGCGCGTTATGCCTTGACCGAGATGACCCTTTCTGCTAGTAGGTGGTATCCCCTTAGACAATATGGTGCTTAGTTGTTATCTCTGTAGGTGCCTTTGTTTTGTGCCTTGGGTGACACAGGTTGGTAAGGTTGTTGTCTGATTCAGTGTTGAGTGGTGAAACCCTAGTGCTTGCCTTAGTGGTGGTTGATATGGTGTGTTTGATCTTGTTGGACGATAGGCTTCCTTGTGGTTCCCTTTTATCATTTGGTGATGTGTACATGGTGGGCGTTATAGCGTTGGATTGGGCGCCACGATCTTGGTCGTTGTAGTGGTGAGATGGTTGCCCGATACAACCCTAACCCTAGCTAGCCGATAGGGTCTTAGCTGAGACAACTAGCTGCCCGATGCACACATAGCTCAGTTGCACGATACACCTCCTGACCCCAGCTGCATGATGCATTCATGTTACCTTGGTTGTACGACATCCCATAGGCCTTGTTGACCGATACACTCTTTTGTTTGAGTTTGCCGACAGATGTGGCTAAGTGCCTTGGCCGACAGTCCTTTAGTGAGGGTTGTTACCCTACCCGATACCACCTGTGGTAAGGGGCGCGCTACCCGTCACACTTTTAGCGAGGGTATCCGGTACCTTTAGTTAGGGTTATGCTTAACCTAGACCTAGCTAGTGATGTGTTGTCTTGTAATTGCACCTATGTTGTTGATATTATATGGTTGATGGGTTGTGAACCAGTGCTATGCTTGATGCTTAAAGATAATGCTAGATCAGATAACAAGATACTTGTTTATGTTTATAAGATAAATGGCATAAGTGGAATGTTATGATTCGATAACCATAATGTAATTGATACAGTTGTATGCCTCATATGATTATAATCATGACATGCACATCTGCAACCCTAATGACATGATAATCAGTAAGATCTATGTCTGGTGATTTTGAGTTATCTCTCTTGATGTGCATACTAACTATGTAGGTGTATCAGGTGAATTCATAGACAGGTAAGAGCTATGAGGTATATGTGTTTGAATAACGCTGCATGATGATAATTCTTGTTGATGAGATAACATGCATCACCAGTATGATGAGATAGGTCTGAGGACCTGATGAGGGCTGAGTGCCCAGTGAGGTGTTATCCTCTTGATGATGAGATTAGGGATTGTTATCCCAGGTGATGATGTAAGATGATGATGCCTTGAGAGGCAGTGGCTTCCTATGATGAGGGATTGAGATCCCATGATAATGTGATGGTGATAGTGATAATGTAATTTAATGCTATGTATGTTTTACAACTTGGTTGCCTCAACAATCCACTCAAAATATACTAATTAATTATAGTGGAACATATCCTGTAGTTTGCCCTGGCCATAGATCCATCATCGTCAGTAGCTGGTGATGGTGAAACAGGTTCTCCTGCGGGTTAACCTGGAAGCGCATATTATTGAATATGTGTGGTTTCTCCTAGCCGAAAATGAGGAGGATTAGAGTGCAACTTTGGTTGTCGTATCTAGAGCACGGTTTCAGGCCCGTAGCTCAATATGTTAGAGCATGGTGAATAGGCCCATGGCTCAGGATGTGTGATAAGAGAGAATGAATGCGTTCATGGCTCAGAGCATGGTGAACATGCTTGTAGCTTAGTTTCACTAGCGCTGATACCTGTACCGAGGTGGGCTAGGCAGAGGGTAGCCTGACCCTGTGGATGAGGCCACTTAAGCATGAGACTGTGGTCCTGCTTATTTTGCACTCGTGCACTGACCATGAGGTGGTGAGGTCGTGGAGTCCGGCTCTTCCATCAACCTTTTATGGCACCGGCTTGGGTTTCACAACCGAAGGTTGGATTTGAGTGATACGACTCACTTCCTCAGGGCATAATAATACGTAATCTAGCCGAATAGTATTTATTGCTTAAGACAAAACATGAAACATTGGTTGAGGCCTTGCTTGTGTAGTTGATCTGGTTATACCTTGCAGTTACTTATACGTTCCTTATGTTATGTGGTAAGATCTTATAAATCTTATCTTGGTACTTAATTAACCAAGTGAAATCTATTCATGTAGTGCTCTGACCATAGATCCATCATCGTCAGTAGTTGGTGATGGTGAAATAGGTTTTCTTACGAGATCTCCTGGAGTTCACATATTTTTGAATATGTGGGGGTCAATGGGCAAAAATATTTGTACGTCCTAATGGGGGAATTGATGGAAGGTAAACATTAAACCTCTCAATCCTTCATTATATGTTCCGGGATGGATGTATCACTAATCTCCCGATGATGTTAATGTCAGATCGATGGAGGTAAACACGAAATCTCTCGATTACAAAGAGAGTGCAATCGCCACTGTAGCTCTATAGCGAAGATGCCACTATACCATGGCAAGCTATGTAGCAGTTACATAAGATGTCCTGCATGTAATCTCGCACTGACCGAGATGTGGGAAGTCATGGAAGCCGTCTCTTCCATTGACTTTATATGGTACCAATTTTGATTTCACAATGGTCGGTTGGAGTATGAGAAGTATACCTCATCTCCTCAGAGCTTAAGTTTGTTTGTAAAACATAATCAGCCGTGTAGCGTATTTACATAAGATTGAAATACGAGAACCACTAGTTGATGTTAACTTGCTTAGCATGTCCTTGATACATAAATGTTACTTATGTTCTTTAATTCCATATTGAATAAGAGACATGCTACCTGATCAAGTTATAGCTGAATACTTGAAAAGGAATGTTGCTCTAATCTGCATAGATACTGATTTTTCTGCTAATGAAACATATTATCCCACTGCTCAATTTATTTCTATTAAACTGCAATAATAATGTTTTCGGCGGAGAGTTATATCTCTCGCTGGGGCAATTCTATAATTGTCTCACTCCCGTGGGATCCAACGTTTTTAGGTAGACACAGACAAAGAGGCAGAACCTCTGTAGCAGGGGAAGAGCAGCAGCAGCAACAGCAAGGACAACAATGATATCCCAGGTGGGGATACTAGTTGTCAAGCTTTGTACATAAAGTTCTATGTGTCGTCTCTGTACTCTCAGGTCCTAGGAGTCAGTAGATAGTGTTTTTATAATTGATCTGAGATTTTGGTTTGATGCTTTGAGGATTTTGTTACTTGTGTTGTTTAGCAAAGTAATGATGTATATATATTCCTCGAGAAGAGATGGTACATGAAATGTACAATGTGGTTCTTGTTTATCAGAGTTTTCTGGTAATGGATCTTTTTATAAAATGGTTTTAATTTTTAGTGATTTTCAGTAATTCCACTGCTAACAAAACGCTTCCACTTTAGTTAATCGTGTTAGATTAGTTAATAATGTTTTATTTGAACGGTGTATCACAAATTAGTGGTATCAGAGCTCTAGGTTCGATGAGTCTATAGAGACATATATAGGATTAAGGTTGTTGAGTTTGTTCTAAGTTTCTTCAAATTTATCTGATAGTGTGTTCTGCTCATATAGGAGAAGAAGAACTTGAAGATGTCTGGATCATATGATGAACATGTTGCTGAGATCAGCGTTGCTGCACCAGGAGGAGGTTCAAGGGATCAAGCTAGGGAGGAACATGTGCTTGAGATTCCTCAACTTGATCAAGCTGCATTAGAGAATCCAGCTTTCCATACCCTATTCGGGTAGTTTATGGCAACCATGACACACATGGCAGAAAGAATGCCACCACCTACACTGAGGGCACCAGCTCACAATGAAGGACAAGGAGCTGGAAAGACCTTTGAAAGACTTCGCCGGGTGGAATCCACAGACTATGCTGGTACAGCTGACCCAGCTGATGTAGATTTATGGTTGATAGAGCTGGAGAAAGCTTTTAGAATCCTGAACATTCCAGAAGCTGAGAAGGTGAGGCATGTTGTATACCTTCTGAAGGGGAGTGCTGGTCATTGGTGGACCATAGAGGAAGGTAAAAGACCAGGAGTTGAAGTCGGATGGGATGAATTCCGACATGAATTTGTCGCTAGATACTTCCCTAAGATATATCTAGATGAGAAAATCTCTCAATTTGAGAGGTTGAGGCAAGGACAGATGAACATTAGCGAATATGAAGCTAGGTTCATGGAGCTTTTGCAGTTTTGTCCGCACATGGCAGCTACTGATGAGGAGAGGATTCAGCATTTTGAGAAGGGGTTGAATTCTGAATTGACCACTCATGTGTCTGCTCTGGAGAACAGGGAAAGATTTTCCACTTTTGTGGAATCCGTTAGGAGGATAGAGAGGTCTGTGATCGAGAAATGACAGACCAGTAATAAAAAAGTATATCCTCAGTTTCAAGGACAAGGGTCTGAGAGTTTCAAGAAGCCGAGATTCTCTGCACCACCACCACAAAGGTTTGATACCCTGACGCAGTGGACGTCAAGTAGGGGTAGGGGTTGTAGTTTTCCTCCAAGTAGAGCCCCCAGTACAGCATCAACATCAGTGACAGGACCACCCAGACAGAGTTTGGGAAGCTACAACTGCTACCAGTGTGGGAGGTCAGGACACTTGAAGAGAGATTGTCCTAAGAAAGTTAGAACTGTGACTCTACCCCAGAGGCAGAATCATCAAGGCTCACAGAGGCGACAGTTCAGTAATAATGCTTGAGGATGTGGACAAGCATCCCAAGATGGATCGTCGGCACCCAACAACCAAGCACAGGGTCAACAACAAACAACGGCTAGATTCTATGCCATGAATCAGCCCGAAGCAGTAGTCAACCCTCGGGTTGTGATAGGTCAGATGGAACTATTTTATTATGATATGTCTTCGTCCTGCTTCGTATTTGTGTTAATTGATCTGGGTGCTACACATTCTTTTATCACTCGAGAAGTGATTTATGACTGCAACATGACTGTCAGTCATAGGGCAGATAGTTTGATGCTAGAAACCCCTTTGTTGGGATCTGTAGTATTACGGGAGGTGTGTTCTCCCTGTAATTTTTTCTTTTCTGATCATCGCATTCAAGTGGATCTTATACCACTTGATATGTAGGGTTTTTATATAATCCTTGGAATGGACACCTTAGAGAAGTATAAGGTTGTCTTGGATTGTAGTTCCAAGCAGGCTGTGTTCACAGACAACGGTGACACATAGATCTTTCAGGGAGATAGAAAGATTCTTCCAACATGTTTAGTGTCAGCTATGGTAGCTGACAAGTTGATGAGACAGGGATGCTTTGCATTCTTGGCTCATGTGGTAGATACCACAATGGAGAGCCATCATCCTTTTGAAGTTCCGATAGTCAGGGAATTTGAAGATGTATTTCCTGAAGAACTTCCAGGTGTTCCTCCGTCCCGAGAGATTGATTTTGAAATTAATCTAATTCTGGGCACGCAACCAATAGCACAAACACCATATAGAATGGCACATGCTGAGATGGAAAAGCTCAAGAAACAACTGCAAGAGTTGCTTGAGAAAGGATTTATCCGACCGAGTACTTCACCATGGGGTGCTCCAGTCCTCTTTGTTAAGAAGAAGGATGGGTCGATGCGGTTATGCATTGATTACAGACAGTTGAATAAAGCAACTATAAAGAACAAGTATCCTCTACCAAGGATTGATGACTTGTTTGATTAGTTGTGTGGTGCAACTATCTTTTCTAAGATAGATCTGAGGTCGGGATACCATCAGTTGCACATTAAGGAGAGTGATATACCTAAGTCTTCCTTTAGGACAAGGTATGGTCACTATGAGTTCATAGTTATGTCGTTTGGACTAACTAATGCACCAGATGCATTCATGGAACTCATGAATAGAATTTTTCGACCTTTTCTTGATTAGTGCATAGTCATCTTCATAGATGACATTTTGATATATAGTAGAGATGCTCAACAGCATGAGCAACACCTCCGTCAGGCTTTGACCTTGCTAAGTGAGCATAGATAAGTTTAGCAAATGTGAGTTATGGTTACTAGAAGTTTCTTTTCTAGGACATGTAATATCTGCCTTAGGTATTCGTGTTGATCCTAAGAAGGTAGAATCTGTCCTGCAATGGGAACAGCCAAAAACACCAACAGAGATTCATAGTTTTCTTGGACTAGCAGGCTATTACAAGAGGTTCATTAAGAACTTCATCTCTATAGCTTTACCCCTAACCAAGTTGACCAGGAAGGAGGTTCCTTTTGTCTGGAATGACAAGTGTCAACATTCTTTCCAGCTGCTGAAAGAAGGGTTAATAAGTGCACCTGTGTTGGTGTTACCGGAGCAAGGGAAGGGGTGTATAGTTTTCTGTGATGCATCCAAGAATGGTCTAGGATGTGTGTTGATGCAGGATAAACAAGTGATTTCTTTTGCTTCTTGACAACTTAAGAAATATGAGGAGAATTATCTGACACACGATATAGAGCTAGTTGTTGTGGTCCATGCCTTGAAGATCTGGAGACATTACCTCTATGGAGAAACATTCTAGATGTTCACAGACCATAAGAATCTAAAGTATATCTTCTCACAGCATGAGCTGAACATGAGATAGCGCCACTGGATGGAATTAATCAAGGACTACGACTGTACAATTGATTCTCATCCAGGGAAGGCTAATGTAGTGGCTGATGCACTGAGTAGAAAATCATCAACACCAGCCTTAGATAAAGCACAGTTGAATTCCTTAGTGTGCTCTAAGAGAGATATGTTTATCTCCTTGAGGAAAAACAATGTACAACTTAAAGTATTATTGTTAGTCGGGTTGTTAGCTGAGATGCAAGTGAAGCCTACTCTGAGGCAACAGATTAAAGAAGCACAGCAAGCTGATACTATGATTCGGCAGATTAGGTCAAAGTATGGTAGTGAGAAACGAGATGGCTTCCATGATTCAGATGATCAGGTGGTCTGTTACCATGGTAGGATGGTAGTACATGATGTTGATAACTTAAGAAGTTAGTTCTAGAAGAAGATCATTCTTCAATGTATGCCATGCATCCAGGGAGCACCAAGATGTATCATAACTTAAAAGATATGTATTGGTGTCCTGTTATGAAAAAAGAGGTAGCTGGGTTTGTTATGCGGTGTCTGGTGTGTCATTAGGTTAAAGTTGAACATCAAAAGCCGTAGGAACAATGCAACCTCTGCCTATACCGTAGTGGAAATGGGATCATGTAACCATGGACTTTGTGGTTGGTTTTCCTAGAACAGCCAAAAGTCATGATTCCATTTGGGTGATAGTTGATAGGTTGACTAATACAACACATTTCCTACCTGTCAAAACAACCTACACAACTGAGAAGCTTGCACAAATATACATAGATGATATAGTGCGTTTACACGGGGTTCTAACTACTATCATTTCTGATAGAGGTCCCCAGTTTAAGAGTCATTTTTGGGAACGACTGCATAAAGCTTTGGGTACGCAATTAAGGTTTAGTACAACCTTTCACCCATAGACAGATGGACAATCTGAGAGGACCATACAAACCTTGGAGGACTTGCTTAGAGCATGTGTCCTTCAGTTTGTAGGAAGTTGGGATCTACACCTAAGCTTGATAGAATTTGCCTATAATAATAGCTATCAGCACAGTATTGAGATGGCACCATATGAAGTTTTGTATGATAGACGTTCTAGATCTCCTTTATGTTGGTATGAAACAGGGGAGTATCAACTTTTGGGTCCTAAGCTAGTACAGCAAACAACTAAAAAGATTAAAGTCATACAACAGCAGTTGAAAGCTGCCTAGGATAGATAGAAATCTTATGCTAACAAACGTCGTAGACCCTTAGAATTCCAAGTTGGGGACATAGTATACCTCAAGGTCTCACCTTGGAAAGGTATCCTGAGATTTGGAAAGAAGGGGAAGTTAGCTCCTAGATTTATGGGGCCTTATCCAATCATTGAAAGGATGGGAAAGGTAGCCTATAAGCTGGAGCTACCACCTGAGTTGCATAGATTGCACCCATTGTTTCATATCTCTATGCTGAGAAAGTGTCATCCTGACACAGAGTTAGTTCTGCAACCTGTGGAGGTAGAACTAAATGATGATATATCTTATGTTAAAGGACCTGTGTTGGTTCTTGACAGAAGAATTAAAAAGCTGAAAAAGAAAGACATTAGTCTTGTAAAAGTTCTCTGGAATCACCGTGGCATTGAAGAAGCTACGTGGGAGCTAGAGGAAGAGATGAGGAGGAAATATCCTACTCTTTTCTCTTGATGTTTTCGTTGATGATTTCAGGGACGAAATCCTTGTAAGGGGTGGATAACTTGTAACATCCCTGACCTGGGTTATGCTGTATCCCTAGATGTTTTGTTTAAGAAAGATAATTATATGCTTGATATTATCTTTTGAAAAGTAATTAAGGCTCAAGAGGAACTTATATTTCAATTTTAGTCCATTTTGAATAATGTTGAAAGTAATGTTTTACTTGCTTTGGACTAAAGTGCAAATTACCCAAGTTGAGGGGTTAAATTGCAAATTGTGCAGGATAATATGTTCCTCATGTGTTGAATCATCATAAGAATGAATATGATGCAGAGATATGGCTAGTGAAAGCCTGAGTACCAAGAAAGAGTTGATAAAGCAGTATTTGTGCATTAAAAACCTAGTTTTGGTGTAATGTGCAATTTACCAAAAACCCAGGGTTTAATATGCAATTTACCACTTCAATAAGGTCCCTAATATTCTTGGCATCTTGTAGAGGCAAGAAAATGAGAGGGGCATCTCATTTGAGCTACTTTGAAGGAGAGAGAATATTGATATTAAAACAATCAAGATTAAAGCATAATTGAAATAATGTAAAAATAATTATATTAAATGGATTGCCCTACAACCAAAATTGTGTTGATTGAAATCCACACATATGTACGTCCTTGTGCCTTGCAAAGTCAAAGGAAAGATCAACGTGAGTGGAGAACCCACTCACATTAAGAAACTAAAAAGAATTATCCACTCACTTATGGATAATTACTATTATAAAGGTTAAGGTGCTTAATTTCTTTTCCCTTAATTCATGGATAATGGAAGGGAGTTTGGTGGTGATAAAGGTACCTTTGCATTCAAGGAACCAAGGGGGAAAAGGTGGCAACAATTTTGGAATTTAAAGGATTTATATGAGGCATTTTCTCTCTCATCGATTTTCTTATAAAAACACCCTTTACCACTCAAACCAAAGGTTTTTTCGAATCCACTTCTTCTCTTTACTTGCAAAAATGATCAAGGAAGCTAAGAGCAGTAGGAAGACGACCCCCAACCTGTTGCTAAGCTTCTTGACCTTCGTTCATCTTTATTTCATGGTGGAAATCACAAATCAATGCATGATTTCTTCTTATCTTGATCCCATCTTCAATTCTAACCATTCCTTTTCACTCAAAAGCTTGAGGAACGAACCTTGTGGTGTGAAAAAGCTTCTTCCACCATTGTTGACATGAAGCTCTAAGTTTTAAAGCTCAATTGGAGGAGGGTTATATAACTTGAACCCCTATTCATTGCTATTGAATTCAATTTCTTAATCAACTATGTTCAATTGCTCTTTTTACAATTGCTTTGATTAGTTGATGCAACTACCATGATAATGGTAGTAGTTTTTGATGGAATAAGGCTTGATGATGATGACATCATCTTAGGCTCACATTCCAACAAGTTTGTATTGCAAATGGTTTTAATACCTTGGTCCAAACGGTTTCACCAAACCGTTTGGAGACTAAATTGTTTGCAAACCATTTAGAGGTTTGGATCCCAAGACCATTTGGAGGTCAACCAAGACCATTTGGAGGTCTAGGGTTGAGTATGGTTGAGTAATTGAAGAGTTATAGATACCAAATCGAAATGCAATAAATAGCTATATTGATGATCAATCCAATGACCTAAACCCTAATTGGATTTCACAACTTTTTAATGAATGATGAGGTAAATGGTCTCAAGACCATTTGGAGGTCATCCAAATGACCTCAAGACTGTTTGGAGGTTATCTAAACGACCTCAAGACCGTTTGAGTTCAGGCCATATCATAATTTGATGGTGGTTCATTGATTTCAATTGGATTAGTTCCACAATGATAATCATTGCAGGTTCCTCGATTTCAAAACCCTAATTGAAGGTTTGTTGATTATAAATCCTAGTTCAACTGGGTTCAAAACCCTAATTGAAGGTCCAATTGAAGGATGATTCAATAGTTCATTTGAATGATGAATCAGGAAGTCAATTGATAGGTGGTTCCTTGATGGAAACCTTGCATCGAGTAAGTGTTGAAAGACCTTTTTGGTCCATTCGGCTTTGAGAGGGTTTGGACCAAATGGTATTAAGACCGTTTGGGTCCAAATGGTCTCAAGACCGTTTGGGTCCAAATGGTCTCAAGACCGTTTGGGTCCAAACAGTCTCAAACCGTTTAGAGACCCAAGCCCAATCGGTTTCAACATCTTTCTTGCTTAAACGGTTTCAAGGGAACTTTGCCCAAATAGTTTCAAACCGTTTGAACTCTGAGAATCCAAGACCGTTTAAGGTCTAAATAAGCAAGACCGTTTGAGGTTCAACATGATCAATCCATTTGGACATATAATATAATTGAAGATTTCATTGGTCGATTCATTTGAATACTCATGTGATTGAAGGTTCAATTGATCAAATCTTCTGGACACCTAATGTATTTAGATGGTTGATACCCTTAGTGGGATTAATCATTAATGCATAAGGATGCAATAATTCAATACATCATGTTGACCTTAAATGCATGTATTTGAAATAAGTGTAATATACAATTAGGGTATGATCTTTGATAAAGAGATCATAAAACCCTAATTGAGTTAATTGATGAACTCAAACCCTAAATTAGGGCAATTCTGAGTGAAACCCTAATCTAGGAAGATAATGTGATATGAATTTAGGGTAATGACATGAGTAATCCTAATTCATGGTATTTTGATGTAAAACCCTAATTGGGATGAATAGTAAACCCTAATTGTGAGTTATTGAATATTTTTTTTTGAAGGTGGGACCGAAGTCATTTTATTAATTCACATCTTTTTGTGCTAGTACAATGACTTCACCATCAAAGCTATCTAGACGGGAAATGGATGAATCTAGCATGCATGCCTTATTGGCTAGCAGGTCACTAGCTCCATTTGCCTCATGGTACACATGGTTCAGGTTCATAGCACACAAATCTAATGTAGCCTCCACAATCTGTAGGACGACGCGATCTTCATATCCTCTGCCATAACTGCCTACCTTGATGGCACGTACAAGGCTCATGCAATCCGTTTCCACCAGCAGATTCATAAATCCCAGCCGACATGCTTCCTTTAACGCCCCTCTCAAGGCCAGCGCCTCTGCCATCAAAGCCGACGTAGCATACCCCAGCTTTAGTTGGATGGTGGCCTTGACCACTCCCTGCCCATCACGTATGATCGCGCCCCCGTATGCATCAGCACCCTGCTGCCAACTCGCGTCCACATTGAGCTTCAGGCTCTCCCCCCTCGGCGGCGTCCATCGCTTGTTCCTCGACGTCGACGGCAGCAGACCTGCCATGTGCGTACTCCGCTCCAGATTAGCTTGGTAGTCCCGGACGAGGCTGGCATAGCTGGTCACCAACGTCGTCTCGTAGACAGGCTTATCCTCGAAAAGGGACTTGTTCCGAGCCGCCCATGCAGCCCACAGCAGCAGCGCAAGTTCGTCGACCACGGCTTCCTTGGTGTGGCTCGTAATGATCTGCAGCAGGTCCGTCGTGTTCGCAGCCAACTCGGTCACGTTGTTCACCTCCTCTCCCCCGCAAGCCCAGACTCTCTTTGCGTGGTCGCATCTGAGGACCGCATGTAAGTCGTCTTCCTCCAGTTGTTTGCAGCGTTGACACACATTTGTCTCCGTCACCTGCCGTCGATAGAGTCTACTCATGGTCGGGAGTGCATTCTTACAAAGCCGCCATACAAAGTGTGCGAGTTTGGGTGGCCACTTCTTCTTCCATAGCTTCTTCCATTCATTTCCTTCCGTCACCGGTGCGCCCATCATGCCTTTCGTGATGTATTGGTACACCGATCTCGTGGTAAGCTCTCCCCGTGAGTCAAATTCCCATGCAAGCTGGTCGTCCTCCGCGGCCGCACCGATCGGTATGTTGAGTATCCGCTCGTGTAGCGTGGGCGGTAAGAACGCGCGAACTCGATCTTCATCCCAAACTCCCTCCGCATGCTTAATAAAGAACTGGACATATTGTCCATCTCCTGTATGGTCTGCCGCTTCCTCCGTCTGCCAATCGTGCAGCTGTCCAAAGTGGCCCGATATCCATCTATCCCTGCAAGTTCTAATAGATGTCCCCCTTCCAACGCGCCATATGAATAGTAAACCCTTCACCCTATTTAGATGTGAGTTATTGAATATAAACCCTAATCTAGGGTGATGTGATGTGAATAGTAAACCCTGATTCTAAATAGGGTGAAGGTGTATGAAACCCTAATTCTGGATTATACTGTATAGTGTGAAACCCTAATCTTGGACAATGAAATAATGAATCATTGGTCCTAATTGAACAAAGGGGATGTGTGACCCTGATTGAAATAAAATGGGAAACCCTAACCCTGGTAAGGGAAATGGTGGTGTTACCCCGGAATAGTATGGAATTAAAATATGATTGGCATATCTGTTATCATGTGTGCTAACCATACAGGTATCATGAGATGATGAACATAGCCAGGTATGAGCTATGATGTTTTATTTATTAAGATTGTTATTGGGCCTTATGTGCCATAATATGCCTTGTTGCCTAGTAAGAGGTGATAAGATAATTAATGGGCCTTAAGTGCCATGAGAGATGCTTATGTAACAAGTATCATGTTTACCTTGGTCAAATGACCTGAAGGTGATAGTTACCTAAAAAGGTGGTAACAATGCTTAGTGATGAGCTAAGGGTTTGAATACCCAAAACCATATGTTTATGGCATTGAGTTTGAAATGAGGGACTGAGATCCCAATGTCTTTTAGAGACTGAGAAGGAACTGATGAAAATAGTATATGTTTCTTTATAGCATTTGTCCTAATAAGTTATGTTTGTCCTAATAAGCCATGTTTCTTTATATCATTTCTTATGTTTGTCTTGATGCGGATGTCCCATATAATTCATATGTGGAGCCCGATGACCTAAGGGCTTATGTTGATTTTAACATGCATGTTGACGATATGGAATCCTATGATGCCTAGACCTTAGAGACATCCACCTAATCTTGATAAAGGATTTGTATGTACTATCTTGCGGATCTAGTATCACCTCTTGTCTAAATACCATATCTTGATGAATCTTGATATTGCTTTCTCTATTATGAGCCTTATGATCTAGTTATGTGCATAGATGACTCAAATCTCATAATGATCATAGTATATGGAGGGAAACTTGAAATGACTTGAAACTTGAACCCCACCTCCTAGATGACCTATATCATCTAATGTACTAATATGTAACCTTGAACCTAGCTTGTCCAAAGCCCTAAAATGAAGCTAATTAGGGGTAATGATGAGAAACTAATGCATGTATGTTATCTTATGCTTAACCAGGTGTTGCTTGAGATCTAGATGGTCAAGAATAGGTTATGAAATCTCTGAAATTAGGTGTGACATTTAAATAAATGTATGATTATGGCTTTCTTGCTTGAAATGTGATACATATGTATGCTTGTTTACTTGCTCAAATATTGACATGTAGTATTCTAGTATGTACTCGATGTTTTCCTCATATCGTGGTTTTATAACTTGCAAACATAATATAGAAACTCCATTATACAATGTTGAAATAGGGTTAGCTCTTGGCAACGGCGTCGAGGTCCCTCACGTATAAAAGGGTTAGCTAATCTTGAGAACCCTTACGGATCCTTCCAATGGAAAGTTGATCAAAGGCCTTATGAATACATGATATGATGGTATAATTGGAGTAAAGTGACATAAAATACGGGCTCCCATTTTGCTAAGCACTTGACTTGTTCAATCTTGTTCATTTGTTTCTGCAATCTTTTCAAATTATGTAAAACTTATGTATATGTATCTTTTAGCCCTGTACTCGGCACCTGGTGTGCTTGACCCACCTTGTTTCATGTATTTTTATAGGTTCAGAGATGGCTAGAAGTGATGGGCCTGGTGATCTATGTCAGGTGTTCTTGTTGTAAGATGCATGTTTAGCACACATGAAGGACTTGTACCTTGAACTCTTGAAATATGTAACTGAATTCATGAATACAATGCATATTGTATAATTATACTTGTTAAATGTTGAGACTATGTTGGTGCCTTTATCTTGTTACTTGTTCATGTGTGCTAAGCCTTTGTGCTTTCACATTTGCACTTTGAATCTCCATTTTAGGGATGAGCGTTTGAGTCCTTCAGCCATTGACTATGCAGTCATGCGGAGGTTGGACTTGGGCATAACGACTCCATGACAAATGGTATAAGAGAATGAACAATAACTAGACCAAACATTACTCACATGAAAATCAAGCTAAACTCACCTTACATCTCAACCCTACAAACTTAATGCGATGTCCTTTGGGGACTAAGTTGATGTATCCTCTAAGCTAAGACCTAGATGTTCTAGAACTAGGTGTATACTTCTGTGATCTTTAGAATCTTTCTTTTTCTCCTCCTCCTATCTTGTAGTATGGGTTGTAGGTGCATGAGGGTGAGAAAAGGGATACCTTATTACATCCCTAGACATATGTTCGCGACATGTGCTTAGGGTAGATACGCAAGTGTGCACCATGTTCTTACTAGTTCTCTAGGTTCCATGATGCTAGACTGCCTAATGAGTGTGGTAACTCACTTTTGGTTTTTGTTTTATTCGAATGAAGCATGATGGTTTTCATATCCCATTTCAACATGGGAGAAAATCTGTTTCAAGTATATATATGTACATATGAAAAATATCACCACACACAGAAAGGCAATGAGTATCTATGTGACCTAAGAGAAAGGGATGTAAAATAAAGTCTAGATGAGAGAGTTTAGATAATATTTGTAGTCTCTATATTTCTCTAGATCCATGATAGAGGTTAGGATAGTAAGTAGCCTAGATAACCTATGTGGTAATGATGATGATGATGATGATGATGATGATGATGATGTTGATCTTGGTCTTGATGTCAATGTGGATATTAATATAACGAGCTTTCTTCTTGATGAGCTACATTTGATGCTGGAAAGTTTCAAGTATGTTTTATGACATGAGAAGAGTTTGACCATGCCATCCTAGATAGACCTAGCACCATGTATGGTAAATATGACCTGGTTGATGTGCTAAACATAGCTAGTAGGTTGGCATGCTTACTTGTACCTAGTCTTGTACGTGTTGAGATACTATATGTGACATAGGGTTTGAGTCCAACATGGACCTCATTCTCATTAAAAAGGAGGGTCTCTAGTATGGGACATACGAAAGGGTGACCTCTTGATATGAGTCGACCCACCACGGGAGAAGGTCAGAGTACCTAAACTCTAAAATATGTGAAATGTTGAAAAATATGCACAATGAAATACATGATGATGAGTCCCTAGTTGGACAACCTCTAAGTATATGAGTTGATTCACCTAGTGTGTGATTCCCTTGATAATTTTGAACCATAGATTTCTTATGAAAATACCTAACCCTAGAGAAAGAGGCAATTGAAAATTTGGTGCTTGATATATAGGTGAGCGAGATGTCCCAAGACCCTAAGATGATGCACATGATGTGTGATATTCATGATGAGCCTCATACTCGGTTTAGGGGTTGTATGTAAAGGAATCTAGTGGATGCCTTTGTTTCTTGAGATTTGGGTAAAAGGAAGAGTTGTTATGGCTAGAAGGTTGTGATTAGCATGTCTTGTTGGACATAGGTAGGTCGTAGCTTGAGTGGCATGAGCTTGTAGAACTCCTTTCTAGATACAAGTGATCTTATTACAAAACCTTGATGTTGATGATAATGTTGCTCCTTGAATGATGCTTGATACATGAAAGAATCTCACTTAATTAAAAATTTTGATAAATGTATAATAGTCACTCTTATAAGCTAGACCTAGTATGAAATCATACCATACATGATTTATGTAATTTGGAATCATGAACTTGATAAGATGATGCCTAGAGATCTTGTCCTGAATAATCAGGGGTAACATACCTAATATCATACCCAAATGAAAAATGATTAACTCGATATGACGATGCTCTTGGGGTTTTAACTCAAATAACAAGATGAATAAATTGGTTAATTTCATACTTAATGAGGAATAATGAACATAATCAGTGATGAGTAGCATAACATGGGGAACACTAAAACATGCATGGAATTTCGTATAACGACAAAATACACGTTCAACGATGATCTCTTTTGGAAGTCATGACTGTGAACATGTTCATTTAAGAATTAACAACATGAGTTTTGATAATACACATTGATCTCATATGAAGATATGAAACAAACACTGATGTAGGGATACTAAGGGACGAGAAAACCCAATGCCATGATGATGTCATAATATGATGGAACACAAGTACTATGTATATAATCAAGATAGGTACACCCTTGATGGTGATAACCTAAGTGTGCATCCCATTGTGGGGAATGCCTTGACAACCATGGTGGGATACTGGGATTTGATGGATTTTGACTTTGACCCTTGTTCATGATTTTGGATGAATTTCGAGGACAAAATTTCCTTTTAAGGAGGGAAGGATGTGATAACCTGGACTATCTTGTCTCCTATCTTATACTCTCTCTCATAAAGTGATTAATTATTTAAATTTATGTTAATTTCATAATTGAAGGGTCGAGATACTCCAATTTAGCCACTACAATGATCAATCTTTGGAATATATGACTACAATTACCCTTTTAATTAAATCTGTGTGCCTTAACGGCTAAACACCTTGCAATGGAAATTGAACCTCCTAAATATGATAGTCTTTCTGTCCAAAATATTTGATATTGTACAAATTTCAATTAGAAACCCGATGGCATAAATTTCACCTCAATTTGACCTTTTATGTTCAAGATATGAACTTGCAAAGGTGACCTATTTCCCCCGCCCTTGATTTATCTTTTTTTCTCCCTCATTACCTATCTTGGGCCGACCTATGGCCTCTTTGGGCTGGCCAGTGGCACGTATCCTAGCCACCAATCCTCCCTCCCCCTTTCTACTTTAGGGAAAGATCATGAGGTAGGGAGGAACTACCTCCTCCTCTAGCCAGATCGAGCAATGGAGGGGAGACACAAAACTAACCCTAGCTTGATCCTTTTATCACCCCCTCTTTTTACCTCTTTTTCTTTTTCCCTCTTTTGCTACAACTATCGACCATCCTCTTCCTCCTTCCTTTATTCTTCTGCTTGGTTCTCCTTCAAGAGATATCCTATGAGGCTAGGAGAGCAGCGGGGTGAGTGCACCAAGAAGTAGGAGCAGCCAGTGCTCTAGGTCCGTGACTACACCACCCAATGTTGCTAGTTGCCCGAAGCTATCCTCTCACACTCAGACTTGGCACCATGGTGAAGTGGAGCACTTGCTCCCCTCTTTGCACCCTATTCCATGCACAGAATAAGGGATTTGCATGAACGGGACCAGAGACGATCAACGTTAGGCAGACAATGCTCAGTTGGGTCAGCCACTGACTGAGATCATGTAGATGCAATCATGTCACATAGCCAGTTGGACTTGGTGAGAGGGGCGATTGTGAGCAATAGACGATGATCATAGGAGGCGAGAGATGATGGATGGAGGCCATAAAGCGCTTTCACTCGCTAGTGTGTGGGGAGGGGCGGTCAGGAGAGGTGGGCAGTGGTTCTAAACCATGAGTGTCTGGACTCAAGCACTCAGTAGGGTGCACCGCTAAGGCGCACGACCTAGGATCGATAGTCGGCCTCAGGGCACAAATGAAATGGTAACACCCCCTCTGATTCCTATAAAGTTTGTATACAAATCCTCTAACATGCATATATTACTCATCCCTTGGCCAAATTTAATGAACCAATATACCAAATTGATCCTCTCAAAAAGTTCTACAAGATGAGCACATTTGTAGACCATTAATATTCTTCTAATCTTCCTATTTTTCTTAAAATGTGACCTTTGACTATGATTTATCACATTTAATGTATGTAGATGATAAAACTTGGATCTTTGTTACTTAATCTACCCTCTAATCCTTAAATTAGTAACTTCATGATCTTGTGACTCTAATGGATGTCCTAATTACCTTATTGTTCATAAATGACTCTTTATGTTCATATGTGCCTAGTTTGGGACATGAATGATGTACCTTTCCCTAATTTCTATCTTTTGCATCTAATATGAACTCTAGTCTTATCCTAGCTTGCAAATCTATATCTTTATGCTACCATATGGAACTCATATCCACCTTTTTCCCATTTTTCTTTGCTGAAGTCATCTGACACCTAATCCTTTGGATGTACTCCTATTATGTGAATGATTGACTACACCTTGAATCAATGTTGTTTGACCTATATTATGCACCCAATAACCTTAGATATCTGAAATCACTAATCTTGTGATGTTCAATGACATAAATACCTAAGTTATATCCCCTTTTTGTACTATGATGGTACTTGTGACACTTGATACACCTGTAATGACCTAATGCATTTTAGAATGGCTTATTTTTCTTCCTTGTGTCCCAAATGTGATATGCATCTTGACCTCATGTTTCCCTTCACCAAATATAGAAGTATCCTTTCTTCTGTTTGTCTAGATAAGGATGTCCCATATAATTTAGATGTGGAGCCTTATGACCTAATGGTTTATGTTTATGTTAACATGCATGTCGATAATATGGAATCCTATGATGCCTAGACCTTAGAGACATCCACCTAATCTTAATAGAGGATTTGTATGTACTATCTTATTGATCTAATCTCACCTCTTATCTAAATACCATATCTTGATGAATCTTGATATTGCTTTCTCTATTATGAACCTTACGATCTATTTATGTACATAGATGACTCAAATCTCGTAATGATCATAATATATGGAGGGGACCTTAAATGACTTGAAACTTGAACCCCACTATAACATACTCAATCCTAGGCATATAGGTTGATCATCCATTTTTCTAAGCTCCTACTCGACTATATCCAATCTCCTCCTTTCTCTCTTCTAGACCCTTTTTTTCAATTAGATACCTCTTAGTACCCATTATTTCCTATTTTTGTAAATATCAAACCTTATTGGGTCCTAATAATCCTAATTGACTCATTGGTATCCCATTGATATAAAACCTTAGGGAGTTATAACCCTAATGACTAGATTTTGGGAAACTAGTATATAATAATACTAGACTATAGTATAAATCATAATTAAATACTCTAGTAAAACCCTAGTACTTTAGAGTGATGATATTAAAGATATTATAAGAGGTTTCACCCTATTAGACTAATACATGTTGCTAATTACCCTATTCTAGTGATTAATGTATAATGCATAAATACAACACAAATAATTTTGAAATACAAATCTAAGTCCAAATTTGTATTCCTTATACCCTAATTAGGTCACCTACCAATTTTGAACTTTGTTGGATGTCAAATACACCCTTGATAGTGGGCTAGTAGATAATGATATAAATTTAAATTATTTATTTCATTTAAATCTATGTCACGCTTTCTTTGGCCAAGAAGGCCGTGACTCAATGCAATATGTGGACCCTTCATCGGGTCGGGTAGCCGGGAGTTGGACCTTATCTTCCCCTACCGCATGAATATCACACTTTCTCATCTCCACGGACAACCAGTTTGCACTAGAAGCCATCCTCTCTTTGTGTGACCTCTCTGTCTTCTCCTCATCTATATTTCCCTCCTCGTCTACCACATGGCAAGAACCCTATCTAGCCTATTCCCTTCCTTTCCATCCTCTGTTCATTAGCACTCCTCAAACATCAGTTCATATAGACTCCATGACCAATGATGGCCTACAACACCATAGCAACTGGACCCGCCATCATGTCTTCTCTCCACGCACTTGTGACTAGCGGCCGAACTCCCTCTTCTTCATCTCTGCCTCTCTTCCTCCTCTTCTCCTCCTTTTTGTTATATGTCCAACTAAACCCTAGAAGTCCTACTCCTTATCTCCCCTTTCTTCTCAGCCGTTGCATAAACAAAGAGACGCCACTGTCTCCCATCATAGGGGTGGTCTCTAGCCCCACAACTCGTTCTTGCAACAACAACGTCAAACCGAGACTGCGAGGCATCTCCGGTGACTCCAGCAAATCTCTTCGCATGGTCACCACACCTTCTCTTCTCTTCCTCAGTGGCTCACTTTTCGTTATCTCTTCCTCTCCTTGCCTCTAAACCCTTGCCACCTAAAAACCACCCTCTCACTCCCCAGGACCCTGCAAGCCAGTATGACAAGATCTGTAGATACATCGGCTGCATAACCTCACTTGGTCGATGCTTACAACAATGCCAACTTTGACCTCACATGACCCCGCCATCGGCCACACTAAACTGCCACCGTCTACTTCTGCCACACCTTTGCCTTTGATCCAAGACCACTTGCTAGGACCTCCATCATAGACCTAGCCATCATCCACTTCGAAGCAACTACTAGCTACAAGGCAAACATCGACTTATGCGGTAGACCGATGAGGTCACTTCCACCTCCTCAACCCACCCAGCTAGTGCACCCCAATGCCAGGGCCATCTCTGGCAAGTATGTGGGGGGACCAGTATTACAGACAGACATTCCTTTAACAACTAATGATGAAGGACCCTATCTATTTCCCTTGAGTGAATCTGATATGGATCAATAATGTTTAGTGCTTTTAAACATCAAAGAGGTATGTAACCTACCTGCATTTTGAGTGATTAAGTACTTAGCCAATGAGATATGTAAGAATAATAGATGATAATATAAGTAATATAACACATGGCTAAACATTAGTTTAGTAGTATCAAACATACACATTAGAGGATGCATGTCGGTACCCACACTTTTGATTAGCATAAATACCAACCATTAGAGATAATCCCAAACCTAAACCCAGATTATGAAATAAAACAATGAATTCTTGACAAAGGCAATTGAAACAATATACATAAATCATAGGTAATTTTTTTCCTTTTTCATTCTTCACAAATTCATAAATCAATGTCACGTCAAGGATATCACATTTATATATCACAAATATTATTCAACTCCATTAAAATAAGAATCAAATCTTGTTTGCATATGCGGTTCAGTTTACATCAGATATATGTACATTGATGAACAAACTTAGTCTACAACCCATCCCGAGAAAAAGAGAGTACATGGACATTCTAATCTATCTAGATTATGCTATTTATATCTTCATTGTCATGACCTCTCCACTGGATAGCATTATACCTAAAAATATTTGAAACAACCTCATGAGACTCATATAGAGCCCCAATGAGTGGATACCTCCCACTTAAGCTAGGTACATGCATTAGCATCAGATTAAGTATAATGAACTTAACATAAACATGTAGATATTGAAAAGTCTAGCAGATAGTTCTATCATAAGTCAAATCTATCTTGCAATGGTAATCTAATCCTACATATAAGGTAATCACTTAAACCAATTATAACTTTGAAACATATTTTAGAGCATGTCTATGAACAAATCAACAAATACTTCTTAGTTCACATTAAGAACCCTACTGCATGAGAAATAAGTCAAGTTCTAAGCATTTTGAATCAATACATAATAATAACATTATATTTGTGACACTCCACCAGTCGGATCAAGAAAACATCCTCAAGTCCTGAAGCTAAAATACACATAATACACATCTACCAAACAATACTATCAAATAGCAAGAAATCCAACTCATATTTAGAATGGATATAAATCCCATCATTTATAACTTGTCAACATGACATATCATAATATGAAATTGTCCATAGAAACATGATTACTTTCCACAACAAGAAGCATAATCAACAATGACAAATCATCAAGTAGCAGTACAAGGAATGTAACAACCATTCAAATCATGTTCTACATGACTTATCATGTTTTATTCATTTTCCCTGAAACTACTTGGCTTGTACCTCACGAAGTAGAAGTCGCCATGCCTGATTCTTGTGTCAACGACTCACTGTCACTATCTTAGGGTTTAGCTGGCCACCCTAAGATATCAAAAATAGACCCTGGCCACCTCAGGGTTGCCTAAAGAGGCTCAGGTCCTCATCTCGGGTATACGAGATAGGAACCAACAAAACAACATATCACATATCACAGTATTTCACATATTTTTCATTTCACATTTCACATATTTCATTTCATCAGAGTCTATTCCATCTGGACATAGACTTTCACAGTAAGGATTTAAGGTCAGAGCCACTCCAGATGACTCACTCCTAAATCCTGGTGGTCTAACCTTTAAGGTCTCGATCCACACTCTAGAAATCCTTCTCATAATTCATCGACTACTACAAGGAGATCTATTGTGTTTCCCTAGTGTGGTCCTCGGGGGAAACTCACGGTGTTCAGGGCACCTAACTAGATGTTCCATCATTTCACTTATTATTAATCTCTTTTACTCATGTTAAAAGAATTCAAAACATCATATATCATGTCTGTGTATTCTCACATAACTAGAATAACATGAAACAAATTAAGTTTATCAAAAAGGACAATGATCAAAGCAAGAAGTACAATAAATATGTATATTGCAACTGATATGATTATTTCTATCTTCTACATCATCTCATAGCAATCATCAATAGTGGGCCTTCAGCTTGATACATTATCTTATTGTCCATCATTTACCCCATCAGGGTTTTTCAGCATCAATGGGCTTTCATCCCTAGACATAATCTCATTATGCAACATTTACCCATATCAGGGTTTCTCAATGTAAGGATTGCATATTAAATTCAATTTCAACATAAATCTTATCGGTTCATTGCATATCATAGTTATGAACAAATATTAGCAGAGGCATTAGAACTAGCAATAGTAAAATCATATAGATATCATGTATCATTCCTCATACTCAGAATAGGTTTATCATACAACATATCCTTGTTCCATCCAATCTGAATAGATGCCAATAAATTTCATGCATATACATGCATAACAAACTTAGTTTTCTTCTTCTTTTATTTCACATTCTTCATTTGGGGTTACTAATCAACATATGTTGATTATCATTTAGATTCCATCAAAATAGTTCATTCTCATAGTACACGTATTCTATCAAACAATCACAATACAAGAACACATTCTTGTAAATCAATTCAAATACTTGAACCTCATCTTTTAATTGAATTAAACTACAATTATGTACATTCCTTAATCCCTCATTTGAGATTGTTATTCATTAGCACCATCTAGCCCAACATTTTAGGGTTAGAGTTTGTTTCTTAAAATTTTCTACTAATTCTCATCCTTTTCCTTCAATTCATATTCATTAATCTCAACTTGTCTCATGTCATGTTCATTAAATTACTTGAACCAATCATTTTTAACTCATTTGATATACAATACTTCTCTTTTCATTGATATCCATCAAAGCCTAGTTTTATTATGTTCCATTCAATTTGGCTTAATCCACATATAATTAAAACAAAGGATTAAATACTTCATCATAATAACTTCATTAGTTTCATCTTTAACTTGTCGTCACCATCAATACATATTTTTCTTCATATCATTTCTTATATATAAATAAATGTACCATGTTAATGACTTCTAATGTCATTCACATAATCAACAATGATCATTCTTTATTATACTAAAACAAATGCCTTAGACTAAGATAACAATAGTAAGACTCATCATATTCAATTGAAGTATTAATACTTTCAACTTCATCATTTGATCACACATACAACATCATATACAAGTTCTAGCTTTATCACTCATAACTGTCTTAATAATAAACTTTTAGGGTTTTCAAGAAGTCATTCCTTAGTTAAACATATCATAAGAATCATATGATTTAGTAATCCAATCATGACTCAAGGGTTCATTAGGGTTATTCACAAACATGGAAACCCTAGTTTCCATTTTCACACATTTCATTCATCAATCATAAGAATACATTGATTAATTGACTCATTTGATTCACTTCCTCAACACAAATCCTAATCATGATATGTGGTCATTCAATCCCATTAACATTCAACAATACACTTGTATAATACAATCTAGTACAATTCAAATATGATTTTATACATGTCAATTCAATTCCAAGCATATCGGCCATTGGGCTGATTTTTAGGAAAAATTCACACGAAATAGCATAGTCATCTACCCAAAAGAAAACCAATGGATCCTGAATCAATATATTAGGAACTGATCAAGTTCCAATCAATGAGAAATCAGTAGAATTGGATCTCCCAATATCTTTCCCAAATCAAATCCAATCACATACATGTACAAACAAGGTTTCTGATTGTTTTAGGCAGATAGAACTAATCTTTCAACATGAATACAAATCTTAGGAGGGAGAAAAACCCTCACCTCAGGTTCTAATCACCTTTAAAATGAAGGTCAACCTCTGAATTCTTGGAAACCCAATCAAACTCTCACAAATGAATCCAATTCTTTCTCCTCCCAAGTCGGAAACCCTAGAAATTGGGATTACAAGAGAATGAGTGAGAAAAGGAGGAGATTTGATGTGATTTTGAATCAAATCGGAGGAGGGACAGAATCTAGACATGTGAGAGAATATTCACCATGAAATTCTATGCAAAGAAGCTAAACTTACTTCATTTGATCATATCTTGGATAGAGAAACCCCAGGTCAACATCTCCACCACTTTCTCTTCTCAAAACCCTAGCTCTTCTCTCTCTCAAGAATTTCATTTCTTTGACAGGAATGACGAGTTATGAGAGCTCCTTGTGTGTTAGGTTAGTCATATAGATGAATTGAAGTACTTAGAACAATTGCAAACAAGCCCTTCATTATATTTTTTTTTCTCAGACTGGTTGTTCGACTGAGTTATAAACTCGACCGACACCATACTCTTCAGAACTCAAAATCGTAAAAAAATATGAAAATTTAACCCAATATCTTAAATTGAGTTTTTAAGAAACATTAAAAATTTTAGATCATTTGGAGTTACCAATAAATAATTAAAAATAAAATACTACACTGCTATATTGCAGTCTACAGAATGGTCGGTCGAGTTTGTCCTACATAGAACTCGACCGACACCCCTCTCTGTAGAGACCAAACATCATCCAAAAATTATAAAAATTTAACATAGTGTCTATAGTGGAATTTCCCAACTACACGTAAAATTTTAGGTTAATTAAATATACGAAAAAAAATATAAAATTCAATTACCACACTACTATATCAATATGAAAATATGGTCAGTCGAGTTTGAAACTCGACCGACAAATAGGTTAGAACATTCTTAAAAAATTCTGATATTTTTCAATAGTGTTCAAATTTGAGATATCCAAATCTTATCCAAATTTTAATTAAATTAGAGTTACACATAAAATACTAAAAATCATTTAGTGAGACACTATACTTATCAAAGTATGTATTCATATGTCATCAAAATCCTAATTTGGGCCGATTAGGGTTTCCAAATCTTAACCCTAATTACGTGGATCAAAATATGATTAAACCTTATCATTATATTTAAAACATCAAAACTTAACTTCCATCATTAATAAAGCTTTAAACAATGATCAACTTAGTTAAGCATACAATCATCCAAGTAAACCTAATTAGATGACTAATTTGAAAATGGGTCATTACAAATTATCCCCTCCTTTTAGGATTTCATCCTGAAATCCAAGAAAAGAAATGGAATAATATCATATCATCTAATCATTCACCTCTCTGGGCATCAAATTATAAAGACTTTCATTTTATCTTTCTTTCATATGACCTTTTTTTTGCATTAAATGGATATTTCATCCCTTGTCATCGTCATATCTCTCCTTGAGTAATACAAACACTTACTTCACAAATTTTAGTAATACATCATTTATTAAGATTCTGATTCAAATCACCTTTCATGCTCCATAAAGAAAATCAGGTTATATGCCTCCCGGATATCTTGGTAAGTTTGATAATACAGTATGACATGCTCAGTATGCTTCTCATAATCTGCTTATATCAGTTATCTGCTTTACCTGCTTTAGCCTTATTTGGAGTTTTATAGTTTCGGCAGGGAGTTATGTTTCTCATTGGGACTGGGTGTCTCACCCCACTGGTTTACCAACCTTTTTAGGTGATCGCGTTAGGCGTGGTGATGGTCATGAGGTTGTGGTCGAGCAACAAGAGGAAGAGCAGTAGGAGGCAAGACATGGACATGTTGTCGTTTTAATTGTTTTGTAGTATACTCCTAGAGTCATCCCTGTACGCTCAGGTCCTCGGCGGTGTTTTGATGATGTTTTACGATGTATAGCTGATGTAGCTTGTATATCCTGCTACTGGCCTGATGTGGCCCATTATGTATGCATAAACAGGTGATGAACTCTGATGTGATAGGACAGCTGGTTCCTTTAAGTTGTGGACATATATCAAGGCTTGTAAATGTTTATATAACAGGTTTCCTTGCAGGATGAGGATCTGGATGTAATAGTCCTCTTTTATGTGCTTTCCGCAAATGATTTTAATTAACACGTGTTTTCGGTAATATGTGGTTTATGGTGTTTCCGCACGTTTTGCGTGGCATCTCATTGTCTGTGTGATAGCAGGATGTGGCGCCACAGATAGAAGCTGAATGAATTAATTAAGTACTTAATTAATAAGAAATTAAACAAAATTTGAAATGCTTTCGAAGGGTAAATTTATGTTTAAATTGGGATCATCATACCTTATTTACTCTACCTGTAAATTTTCGTGTCAATCTGACGCTATTTAATCATTAATTCAATTAGTAAAAAATCCTAACTTTAGTATAACTAATTCAATGCCATAATTACATTAATATGTCGCCAGTTTTCCTTTGATTGTTTAATGCTTTGTCCCCTCTTTGACGCGATCAATGCATCCCTCTCATGCGGATCATAGTCTGTCGCGGTCATCCTGGTCATTCTTCTCCTTCTCCTTTTCTCCATGGTCTTTCTCTCTTCCCCTCCACCACTCCTCCTTACTTGTCCATTTGCTCTCTCTTCCTTTTCTAAACCCTAGAGTCCCTTCTAACTTCCTACCTTGCACAACAAACAATTGTGAGAAACCAGCGCCATTGAGTCATAGTAGTCGACAAAGACTATAGAGAGATCTAAGAGCTTCGCAACTCCATTCTTCACCACCAGAGAAGCCAACACCTATAAGATCATATGCAAATTGCAACCTCCTCTAGTGCTATCTACATCTTTGGACCTACCTTAGTTTTTCTCCTCTTGTCCCTACGACCAAGAGGCTACTAGAACAACCCAACTACCGTCACAGTCCTCCCTTCATCATTGTATACTTCCTTGACCTAACTACCACCTACGTTCTCCATCTTCTAGCACCATCTAACCTCTTCTCCTCCCCTTGCTCGCACTGCCATCAACACTGTAGTGGTACATATGCCACCGCCTGCAACTATCGTGAGCAACATAGGTGTTGGTGAGGACTGAGACCTAGTTCCCACCCTATCTTCTCTCATATACCTCCCTCTCTTCTCCTTTACTCACACCTAACTATTGCCTCACCAGACCTCCTCCCTCCATACGTTGGATACCAAGACTGTTGGACCTAAAGGGCTCTAAGGGGGGGTGAATAGTGCTTCAAAACTTTTATAAAACTTGTAAGACCTTCAAGTTACTTCAAATAAGCTTAATTGCAAATAGTGATTTTGATGGCAATTGAAACATACAAAGCAATGATGAGAGAGATTGAAGAAACTAAGAGAACAAGTTGTTTTAGAGTGGTTTCACTCTCCAAACCACTACCTAAAGAGGTCAAGCTCAAGGATTTTTAAGATGTCTACTCCTTATATTCACTTATAAGAGTTACAACAGATGACCTTCCTTTTCCGGGATAAGGATACCCTACTTCCCTTTTAGGCCAAGGGAGCCAACAACCTTATAATCAAAGGCTTACCTATCTAAGAGCTAGTCTTCTACCTCACAAAGGTCTTACCCACTGTTGCAATCAGTTGGATGCCTTCACCAAGTCCTCCCCTTCATGCAACAAGCCTTTTTCCTTGAGGATTTACCCACCATCTCCTTGAATATTTTGCCTTGATCTTCTCCTTCACTCAGAGTAGCCTTGAGTACCTTTTTCTATAGTTGAAGAAGCTTGCTACTTCTCCTTGTCTTGGTGAAGCTTTCACCAATGGAGTCTTCAAGAAAGGGTATTGGAGAAAGAGAGATCTTGAGATCCTCACAAGTGTACAATGATGTGTCTCTCTCACATGCATCATATCTCACTCATAGTGAACCGAAATGAGTTGCAGTCAAGAGAGAGAAAGGGACTCAAGTGGATTAAAAGCACTTAACTATAGAAAGGACCTTGAATAGCATGAAAGAGCAACCGTAAAATGGACTCCAAGAGGTCCTATTTATAGTTGGGGGTGTCCACTAGAGTGTGGGAACACTTGTACATGTTTACTAGACAATTAAGGGGTGCAACAGATATAATTTCAAGTTTTTCTCCCCTACAATGGTTAAAATCACTTTTTTTGCATTCTCCATATAGTGCATTTGGTCAATTTGTATAAAGATAACTCAACCCATCACACCATGTGACAAAGCCAATTTAAACCATAGGTCCATTTTGTCCTGGGGTAACTAGGCCGATCCACTTAAATTGAATTTGCTCTGTAGAGGGATCAGTCAAGTTCTGTAAAATGAAACTCAACAAATCAACATTCATATTCAAAATCCATCAAGGATCGATCGAGTTGGAAACTCGACCGATGGAGTTCCTATGATGAATTTCACAAAAAGAATTTTAAGTGATCAAACGTTGGAACTAAGTGTCCCTGATTTTTTTCTCATCTTAGTTACAAGTCACATCATCAATAGAGATGATTAAAAAAATGTTCTAAGGTGATTTGGAGTATTTTAAACAAAAGTCCATTTGCATTACTTTTTACTTGAACTAAGCCAAGCTAAGGCTTGATCAATTTTTTCCTTTTCATGTACCTAATGCCTAAAATCAATATTAAGCAAGCATGTTAGATACATATGAATGGAATGGTTAAGTCATTATAATAATATGGACAATGTTCAACACTTAGGTTAACATTCTCCCCCTTTTTGACAATGACAAACCATTTCTCAACATATTGAAAAGGATATGAAATTTAAAACTTTTACATTTGAGATAGGATGTGAATGTTAATCCTTTACCTTGTGAATTGAAAGGGGATACATGGTTGAACAATGTGAATTGCTCCCCCTCAATTCATGCTCACCTATACCTGCATGGCTAGTCTTTCAACACAATAACCAAAGCACATATACATACTATATGGTTCTCTAGCAAGTCACATGATATGAGATAATTGACAAAAAGGATCATATGTGTGATAAAACAATATGGACGAGGTTAGCTCCCCCCCTTTGTCATATCAAAAAGACAGAGAGGTAGAAAGAGATAAAACACATGTCTTCTCCATAAAGAATAAGATACAGAAACGACAACCGCATAGCACACATCAAATAGAGACGAGGTAAATAGAAACAAACATTCCTATGTCATAATCAAAATATGGGTAACATACCAACAACTCATGATATATGGTCAACTAGAGAGTTAGGTACATATGATTAAGATTACAACATCAAAACATGTCCTCACTACAAGAACCATAAACCAACAAGAAAAAATGGAAAGATAACATTGTACATCTCAGATACATGTGCCCAAATGTCTAAGTACATAAGAGTCTAAAAAATATAAATCTAATCAGCACCTAAAATACTAAGAAGCTAAGACATCAAGATATATCTAAGCTATCTATGTCCATAATATCATCATTTGTATCAACCTCATTAGCTCTAGGCTCGTAGTCTTCATCTCCATCTGAAGGTGCAGCAGAGGCAATAGCTTCAGCTTCATCACCAGAGCCATCAGAACCAGTGTTAGGGCCATCATTCTCAGTGGCCTCCCCATCAACAACAACTTCCTCATCAGCCCAGTCGGACATCTCCTCATCAATAGAAGGACTGAAATCGTGATCAGGCCACATGGCATTATGCTTATCCCAAGTCATGCCAAGAGAATATAACTCTGGTTCTTGAGAGAAAAAGGGAGCAGAAGTTCCACTGCTGGCAAGTAGGGTAGCAAGAGGGCCAACAAGCAGAGGAAGTACTCTAGGGGTAGGGGCAGGGGCAGGTCCACCAACAACAGAAGAAGTGGCAGTAGAAGCAGCAGGTGAAGGGGTCGAGTAGAAGTGACTATATGCATAGGAAGCATAGTCAACACATGGGTAGGGTTGGTAAGAGGGGTAAGGGTGGCTGCAAGATAGGTTCATGGCAGACATGATCTGGCAGAGTTCCTGGTACAGGTGATCCTGAACCTGAAGGTTGTACGCCTACCGATGCATAATATATCCCACCATGGTTTCATTTGATACATTGAACGAGGTGTTGGTAGATCGAAATGGTGGTGAAGATGGAGGTGCCTGGGTGGAGGTAGAGTCTCCAGGTGTGTTGGAAGAGGTAGGTAGGAAGGTCTTATTAATCTTAGTTTCATTAATGTAAACTCCTTTTCGACTGAGTTTGTAATTAAAATCATGGAAAAGATATTTATAGGTAGCAACAGTGAACAAACCACAAATCATGGCTGGGTAGGGAGGGTGGGTACCACGGGTATTCTTTCCTGAGTCAAAATTGGTCATGTGATTTAAGATATACCGGGACCATTTGAGTCTAACATTCTTTAAAAAACAATACATGATTATAATAGTGTAATCTGCTATGCCTGTTTGATTTTTCTTTGGGTGGACATTACAGTTAATGACTAATATTAGCATCCTATTTTTAAGATTGAGGGATGAGGATGGAAAGGTCAACTTCCTCTTATAAGATACATGAGGCTTCTTCAGGAAGTTGTGGACTTCAGGAAGAGTGAGGTTGAAGTGATTGTAAAAAGCATCGGGGTCCAAAAGGTCAAAATAGTCAGGATAATCCTTTCTCCATGAGTCATTGACCTTTGTTCCATTGAAAAGGTGTTTAACAAATTTTTAGATATTTAGAATTTGATCTCGACAATCATAGAGGAGAGAATGACCTGGACATCTGGTGTTGGCACAAATGTTTTATAGTACCATGTGAGATTTGCATAGAATTTATGGACTGCCTTGGTGCTTGTGATAGAGTTATGAAAGCACCGACGTTCTATGCATAAGGCTCCTAGATGATGGGTATAGAAAAGTTCAGCAATCTCTTTGATAAAGTCATTTGTTTTAAGAGGAGGCTCAAATAAGGCTCTAAAAGGAAAGGGGTTCCTAGGAAGGAGGTCCTTGTAGTGATTAAGAGCTTTGGAAGAGACAAAGGAAGTATCATCAAACGAGATCAAGTGAGGATTGGCTGAGGATGAGGGTACACCACCTGGGATAGCTCTCTTTCTTCAGTTAGATGCCATGTGAACAAATTGGGAAAGCAAACAACAACAAAAATGAAAGAAAACCACACAAAAAGGTTGTGTAATCACCTAGAAGGATGTGGGAAGAGGCAAGGGAGGCTAGGTTAGGCAAGGGAGAGGATGGTCGCACCTAGGGTTGAGGTCAAGAGGGGATAGAGCTTAGGAATTAGTCGAATTTTCTCTAGTTGAGAGGGAGAAATTTCGATCAAAACCTATTTAGGTTTGGTCTAACCTGACAATCGGTCGAATTTGTCCTGGGGAAACTTGATTGATCAAGAGAAAAATCCTTGACCTCGGCCTGGGATTGGTCGAGTTGGCAACTCGACCGACAAGAAGCTTGTCCAAAACTATGAAATCTTGATTTCTAGCCTCTAGGGTGTTAAGCAATTTTATTTCTTTAGACTATTATGCATTTTAGACATGTTAAGGAACATTTCAGACATCATGGGGTACTATTTTGTGATAAAACCAACTTTTATGAAAAATACCCAAAATGAGCAAAATAAGGCAAGAAACAACGCAATCTTAGCACATATTAAGCAGGAGATGATCAAGTTGAGCAAAAAACATATAGGAAAGATAACATCTAGCTAGAAGGCATGTCAATATCATCAAGAATAGTAATAAGCAGTTTGGATCTAATGAAAGTGAATTGCTCTCTAGCTAGATGTTTAGTGAAAATGTCCGCTAATTGATTCTCCATATCTGCATGTGTGATATAAATATCCTTCTTGTCAATGTGGTCATGAAGAAAGTGATGATAGACCTCTATATGTTTAGCTCTACTATGCAATATAGGATTATAAGACATGTTAATTGTACTAGGATTATCACAAAAGATATGAGAAGCATCAAAATAAATGTTAAAGTCTTGGAGCATTTGCTTCATCCATAGGACTTGGACACAACAACTTCCAGCTGCAATGTATTCATCCTCTGTAGTTTTAACCAAATCATTCAAGTTTCTTTGGCCTAAGCTGATCGCACTACAATTAGTATTTTCTAAAGTCACATTTCCCTATGTTTGACATCCGTGTCTCATTGGCCTCTGTTACTATGATAGTGTATACTTGCATTTTGAGTGTATAGAAAATACCTATCATTATGTGGTTGATTTATTTATTTATCTTGGTCTATGTGCCAATCCTCTATCTTAGATTCCCAATGTAAAGTTAATTTTTTCTTGCCTTTGATCCCCTGAATGTAACCCGAGCTTTCTATATAACTATATAAAAGTAGGATAGTTTACTTTCTATTATGACGAAGATGAAGACATCCCAAAGATGAGCCAATCGACTGAAGGACCTTGGAGGACATGATGGACAAGATGGATTGATCACCTGGTGGACTCGACCGATCTGCTGGAGGCGCCAGCCGATGGTGGAAAGAAGGACCATACAACTAGTGAGACGATCAAACAACCAGCCAAGAGGTGAGCCGATCGGTTTAAAGGTTGAACCAGTCAACCTGGATTGGTAAGCATGATTCTTCATCAACAATAGATTTCAACATGTGATGTAGACCTAGATGACTGTAATTCCTTGTGGATCCAAGGGATTACATTAGGTTGGTCATAACCATCGCTTTTGTTTATCGCATGTTTTCATTGTGGGATATAGCATGTATATGATACATACTATATATGCAGTGATTGGATAAAGTATATGTATTTATACAAACTCCCTCAATTAAAATATAAAGTCTTAGATTCTTTTGAAAATGACACACATGAAAAGTTTGATCGACCAAGTGTAGGTGATGCCAAAGCGTGGAATGCCTTCCATTTTGTGAAAGTGTGATGGTAATGATGTAGGTGCCACCAAAGCGGGGTACATTGTTATCGTGTCAGTTTTTGGGTCAGTCTTAACTGATGATTCTTATAGAATCTAATCACAGAAGCATGCAAATGATTATGGCAAGGAGTTGTTCATATCATCTATCCAAGAGTTGCATATGATGCAATTGGTATGATGGCCTACCTAAATAGTCAAGTTGTGGGCGATCAACCAAAGCTGACTCATGATTTGATGAAATATGGATCTTGGCCCACTAGAATATTGTATGCTACAATATTCTAAATTGATATTGAGGGGATATCAATTAAAATAAAATAGTGGGAGCGATAATAATTAAAGACCTAACTCATATCATCAAATTTTTTCAAATCAAATCAAATCAAAAAATGTTTTTTGATAAATGCAATTTTTCTTTTGTAGAATCAAATGACAAATAAATTTGATTTGTGATTGGTCCTAATGAGGGACAACTTGATGGGAGTAATTTCCATGTTTGGTTTTGGACTTTGAGAACAGTTCTAAAAAAGAGTGCAAGCTCTACGCCCTTGACAAACCAATGATTGAAATACCTCCTCCCGATGCACCTAGGGCACAAGTGGATGCTTACTGAAAGCATGCCAATGATTCCTTGGAGATAAAGTACCTTATGCTTAGATGCATAAACTATGAGTTGCATGAGCAATGTGAAGACATGATTATTCTTGAGATGGTAACACGTCTTAAGAAAGTAACACTTGGCCCTAAAAAGCAAGAAAGGGACGTTATCTTGAAGGTGTTGCTTAAGTCAAAGTTGACAGAGGGAACCTCAGTAGAGGAACATGTGCTCAATATGATTAGACATGTGTATCATCTTGAAGAACTGGGGTTCACCTTGAGCCAAGAGTTGGTCACTGATATGATTCTAAGGACTATGCCTAAATCATATAGCCTCTTTATTACATGTTATCATTTGAGTAATACGGTTGGACAGATGTCAGACTTGCTTGCCATGTTGAATCATGCTGAAGCAAAATTGAAGAGGGCCAAGCCTGTGATGGTGATCAACAGGATGAGTCCAAGGATCAAAGCAAGATCGATAAGAGTTTTGTGGTCAAGCCTAAGTCTAATTCTTCAACACTCAAGATAAGGATAAAGAAAAATACAAGAGGAACTCATCCTTTGTACTTGAAGGCTTTCAGGAAGCAGAAGATGGGGATGGTGAACTCCACTTCAGCTATATATATTATTGAGATAAATCTATCTAATTCATCATCATGAGTACTAGATACCAGATGTGGATCTCATATGCATGATCTGAAAGGAAGTAGGCCTTTGGGAAAATGCAAGGTGGAACTGCGAGTTGCTAATGGTGCAAGAGCTGTAGCCAGCGCAGTTGGAACCTATAGTATATCTCTACCCACGAGGCTTGTAATAGAGTTAAATAATATCTATTATGTACCTTCTATATATAGAAACATCATTTCTGTATCTTGTTTGGACAAGGCTGCATTTGAATTCCATATTAAAAATGGTTGATGTTCTATTTCAAAAGATGAGATCTTTTATGGGAGTGCCCCAATGGTCTTTATTTGTTAAGTATAAAGACAGATGTATATAACGTTAATACCAAAAGACTAAAACTAAACAACTCAAACAAAACGTACCTTTGGCATTTTCGTTTAGGGAACATAAATGAGAATCGCATATCTAGACTCCATAAAGATGGTTATCTGGACTCTTTTTATTTTGAATCAATAGAGACATGTGAATCTTGTTTGAAGGGCAAGATGGCTAAGATCCCTTTCACTAGTAACAATTAGAGGGCTAGTGATCTATTAGGACTCATACATATTGATGTGTGTGAACCTTTTAGAATAACCACTAGAGGTAGGTATCAATACTTCATTACATTCATTAATGACTTCAGTAGGTATGGTTTTATTTAGTTTAACATAAGTCAGAAACTCTTGAAAAGTTCAAGGAGTTTTTGAATGAAGTACATAACCAACTTGGTAAAAGTATTAAGGCGCTTCATTCTGATCGAGGTGGAGAATACTTAAACCAAGAGTTGGAGAACCTTATTGAAGCCCATGTGATTGTATCCCAGTGGAATCCACTTGGAACACCTCAACATGATGGTGTATCAGAAAGAAGGAATTGCACATTAGTGGATATGGTGCAATCAATGATGAGCTTAGCCGAGCTTCCAACTACCTTCTGGGGGTATGGTATACAAACTACAACATTTACACTAAACCGAGTACCATCTAAATCGATCCAAAAGATACCATATGAGATATGGACTGGGAAGCATCCCAATATGTCTTTTATAAGGATTTGGGCATGTGAAACTTATGTTAGCAAGATGCTTCCTGAGAAGCTTGGTCCTAAATATGATAAATGTTATTTTTTTGGATATCCTAAGGAAACTAAAGGATATTACTTTTATTCCATATCTGACAACAAAGTGTTTGTTTCCAGAGATGTTGTATTCCTAGAAAAGGAATTTATTTCCAAAGGAATCAGTGGGAGACAAGTGGAACTCAAAGAGGTTTGAGACCAACAAGAAAACATTGAATCGTTAGATGTACAAGAGGAACCTAGAGATTCACAAAATGTTGTGGAGTCTCAAATTCCTCAAGTAACACAGGAACCTTGTAGATCTAATAGGACACAACTTGTACTTGGAAGATTTGGATATCTTGTAACTCAGGAAGGCAGTGAATTGGTCATACATGATGAGCAAATTTCATATCAAGATGCTATAGAGGGACCATAGTGTGAGAAATGGCTTGAGGCCATGAGATCCGAGATGGAATCTATGTATACCAACAAAGTATGGACTTTGCTGGATCCACCTGAAGGGGTAAAACCCATAGGGTGCAAGTGGGTCTTCAAGAAGAAGGCTGACATGGATGAAAAAGTTCAAACCTATAAGAAGACTGGTTGCAAAGGGTTTCAGAAAAGTTCAAGGTGTTGACTATGACGAAACCTTTTCTCCAGTGGCCATGGTTAAGTCCATCAGGATCATGCTTGCTATTGCAACTTATCATGACTATGAAATCAGTAGATGGATGTTAAAATAGCATTCCTTAATGGGAATTTACTCGAGGATGTGTACATGACACAACCTGAGGGTTTCATCGATCCAAGGGATGCAAATATAGTTTGTAAGCTATAAAGGTCAATCTATGGATTGAAACAAGCATCTAGGAGCTAGAATCTTTGTTATGATGAGGTAGTCAAAGAGTTTGTCTTTATTCAAAATGAAGATGAACCTTGTGTATACAAGAAGGTTAGTGGGAGCATAGTAAAATTCCCCATATTGTATGTATGTGACATACTATTGATGGGGAATGGCATCCCTACTTTACAAAAGGTAAAGACATGGCTTGGAAATACATTCTCTATGAAAGACTTGGGAGAACCATCCTACATCTTGGGGATAAAGATATATAGAGATAGATCCAGAAGGATTCTTAGACTAAGTCAGAGCACATCTATTAAAAAAGTGTTGAAGTAGTTTAGCATGGAGAACTCATAGAGAGGAAACATGCATGTGCGTCATGGTGTCCCAATCTCTAGATCTCAATGTCCCAGTTCTTGTGAAGAAAGGGAACACATGAGTCTGATTCCATATGCCTCAACAATTGGATCAATCATGTATGAAATGTTGTGTACCCATCCAGACGTATCATATGCCTTGAGAATGACGAATAGGTATCAATCAGATCTAGGTGATGTTCACTGGATAGCCACAAAGAACATTGTCAAGTACTTGAGAAGGGCTAAGGATCAATTCTTGGTCTATAACAGAGAGGAAGAGTTGGTGGTAAAGGGTTACACTGATGCAAGCTTCTAGACTGATTAAGATGATTACAAATCACAATCATGATTCATTTTCTACCTCAAAAATGGAGCTGTGAGCTGGAAGAGTTCCAAGAAAGAAACAATTTTTTATTCTACAATAGAGATTGAGTATATTGTTGCATCGAGTGCAACAAAGGAGGTTGTATAGATCAATAAGTTCATCACAGAAGTTGGGGTCATTCCAAGCATCAGCGAGGCAGTTGAGCTATATTGTGACAACAATGGAGCTATCACACAAGCTAAGGAATGCATATCACATCAGTGCACAAAGCATATACAAAGGCAATATCTTCTCATATGAGAAATTGTACAATGAAGAGATGTAAAGATTTGCAAAGTACCAACTGAGAACAATGTTGTTGATCCCTTGACAAAGGCACTTTCAAAGCAGAAGCATGACAGTCATGTAAGATCACTTGGAATATGATTTGTAGGTGATTGGCTCTAAGTGCTTGGGAGTCTATTGGTATGTATGCCTAGAGAGCCAATCATGTGATGATTGTATGACATAAATGTAAGTGATTTGATTAATCAATAAAAGGCAAGCTTCCAATTTATTTTATTTAATTTAGCTATGAGATAATGATGTAACATTATAAATGTATAGAGAATCATATTACTCAATGATGTATGTATTCAAGTCACTACCCTTGTGGATGAGATCATACAGATGTTAAGAGTACATATACATATTCTCATTACGTCCCTGATTGGTTGTTATTGTGGAATGTTGATAGAAAACTATAACACATAAGATTAGAGTGTGAGTTGGTAGATGATTAAATCTCATTATATGGCGATATCAAACCAAGCACATAGATACATGCTAGAGAATAGTGTATCAGACAGACCCACTGTGAGACTGACACATGGAAGCCACCATCATGGAATTCATAGTCAACTCTCATAGTGATGGTGGTGATTGTGGTTCTTAGACCTAAAATCACTACACTCATCACATGTCATTGGGTTCACTTTGACATCATCAAACATAGTCCTGAAACATGGATTCTTATAACGGTGATGATTGGGTGACTTTGACACATGGGGATTGACTGTGAGTGATAGATATGGGATTGTCCCTCCTAAGGGAGTCTAATGTCCTAGCCCTCTTGATTAACGATACTGAGAAATGCATGGCCATGCACATGTGAATTAGTATGTGATATTGAGCTTACATATATATCAAATGATCTTCTCTTAGTTGAAGAAAGAAGATTGAATAATAATGAGGGTGAGTGCTCCATGCCTCTAGTTCAATCTGGACATCTGTGACAAAGGAACTATACAAACACTATAACACCATACACATATTGTATCTTGAAGTTGTTGCCCAAATTTCCATTTACTTGGGTAGCATTGATGTGTGACTAGGCACCATTCATTACTTGTGATGTCATAAGTTGTTATGGACATTCACCGCCAACATAATATGGGAGCTATAGGGTCACACAAATAGGTGTCAACCTAGAAGAGGAGTTCAGATCACAAATGAAAATTGAATTAAGTATTAAAGTGTTTAGGTATTTGACTCACACAACAAATAGGCTGACAAAACTACCAAACACCCATATCAAGTGTTGAGATAGCCATCTGGAAGTGCCAAATGACCGTCTCAATTGTTGAGACAGGCATTTGGAGAGTCAGGTCTATTATGAGTTCGAATTGGCTAAGGAAGTGAACTGACCAAACAAGCTAGCTCAACTTGGGTTACCAAACAGCCATCTAGGTGATCCGAGATGGACATCTCACTTGGGCAACATGGTCCGGTTCGGCTGAGGGAAGGTTCTAGATATTTCCTAATTCAGTTGAGTTGCACATTACTTGTTGTGTAACAAAATTAATATGGGATATTAATTGGAAACAAATTGTCAATTTGGTGTACAATTGGGCAACATCTGAACAGATGTCTAGGCTGTGCCAAATGACCATCTGGGCTGTCACAGGTTTGTGAGATTTCTAGAATTATTATGAAAATTTGAGATTTTTCGATCCCTTCCACTCCCACATCGATTGGGAACATGAACCCAAACCTCACCTATAAATAGAGGGGTACTGGGGGCTTCCCATAACACAACACAAAAAATTGGGAAACAATTTCTCTGACAAACGTTGTCCTCTCTAGTTGTGATAACCATGAGAGCCCATGCATGTACTACTCGACTAGGGAGGGATAGCCAAGGGAGAGAGCAACTGAGATCATTGTTGTGGGAGAGAAAGTTGGTGACTTGTACAACAATGGGAGGGATGGCTTCTTCCTAATCATTCTAGCAGGATGACATGAGTTCTAGGTGGTCCGTGTGGACTACCATAGAGGTGGGAGGCCGTTGTCTTCTTCTAGGAGAACAATGTCAACCAACAGTCAGTGACAAGAGGAGATGTTGTAGAAGACGGGGTTTGTGGTGGTGCAGACTAGAAGGCGTAGCAGTCATACAAGTCCTAGTGCAACTAGGATTTAGAAGTTGCACATCTATGATGATGAGGATTGTCGTTGGACTTGCTCCAGGTCCAGGTATATCCTTGAAACCATCCTTACTGCATTGTAGTTATTGACATGATCCACTGGTTATGAGAATATGGCAGATAATTTTTTTGTTTCTGCTTCGTGCTCTATAGCCATAACTCCCTACACTATAGTCATTGTGATACCATACATGTGAACTATCTCATTAACATATATTTGTGCCACCTTCTCTATTGTATACATCATCTTTACTGGCAAGAAGTGAGATGAATTGGTCAACCTATCCACTATCACCAAGATAGAATCACAACCTTTGGCTGTCCTAGGAATACCAACCACAAAGTCCATGTTGATATGATCCCATTTCCACTGTGGTATCGACAAAGGCTACAAATTTCTTGCTAATTTTTTATGCTCAAACTTGACCTGCTGATAGACTGGACATCTAGCCACAAACTTTGCCACGTCAATCTTCAGAATTGGTGACCAGTACAGATCCTTAAGATTATGGTACACCTTGGTACTTCCAAAATGCATTGTATACATCGAGGAATGAGCTTCCTCAAGAACCATCTTTCGCAAGCTGCCAACATCTGGGACCATTGTCCTACCATGGAAACACAATATCCCATCCTATATATCATGGAGGACATCATGCTTCTTATTGCCAAACTCTAACCTCATCTTTTGTATCATGATATCACTTTGTTTTGCATCTATGATATGCTGCATCAATGTCAGTGTAACCTACAATTATGCCAACAATCCTGCCAATAAGGAAGCCTCAAAATGTACATTCATTTGGCAAAGTGACACTAACATATATCACTTGTGACACACCAAAGCTGACCATTGTGCCTTGTCTACAGATCATGTCAAAGATGACTTCCTTCTCAACGCATCATCCACCACATTTGCCTTGCTCGGATGGTAGTCTATCATGCAATCACCGTCTTTGATCAACTCCATCCATCTTCTCTACCTCATGTTAAACTCTTAATTTGAGAAGATATACTGTAGGTTCTAGTAGTCGGTGAAGATTTGACACTTCTCTCCATAAAGGTGGTGTCTCCAAATCTTCAAAGCATGGACCACAACTACAAGCTTCATATTATGCATCAGGTAGTTTTCTTCATGTTTCTGAAGTTGTCGCAAAGCTAAAGAAATCACATTCTTGTCCTACATCAACACACATTCCAAGCCGTTCTTCAAAGCATCACATAAGATGATATAGCCTTTCCCTTGCTCAGGCAGAACCAACATTGGTGCACTAGTCAACTTCTCCTTCAACCGTTTGGAAAGAACACTAAAACTTTTCATTCCAAACAAATGGAACATCTTTCCTTGTTAGCTTGGTTAGGGTAAACACCACAACATAGAAGTTCTTTATGAAACTCATGCAATATCCTGCCAAACCAAGAAAGCTTCAAACATCCATCAATGTCTTGGGCTGTTTGCACTTCAGTACTAACTACACTTTCTTAGGGTCTACACAAACACCCTAAGCATATATACATGACCTAGAAAGGACACCTCTGTCAACCAGAACTCACACTTGCTGAACTTGGTATACAACTTGTGCTACCTTAACAACGTCAACATATGACATAGGTGTTTCTCACGTTGTTGACTGTCTCTAGAGTATATCAATATATCATCGATGAACACCACCACAAACTGATCAAGGTACAGTCTGAACACTCTATTCATCATATCCATAAAGATAATGGCACGTTGGTCAACTTAAATGGCATAACCACAAACTCATAGTGACCATACCTAGTTATGAAAGAAAATTTGTGTATGTCATTCGTCTTGATCCACAATAGATGGTAACATGATCTCAGATCTATCTTTGAGAACACTCCAACACCTTTCAGCTGGTCAAACAAATCATCAATCCTTGACAACAAGTACTTGTTCTTTATAGTGACCTTGTTCAACTGCTGGGAATCTATGCACAACCTCATAGATCTATCTTTCTTCTTCAAGAACAACACGGGGGAACCCCAAGCGGAAGTTCTTAGCCTGATAAAGCCTTTCTCTAACAACTCATGCAACTACATCTTCAACTCTTGCATCTCTATCAATGCCATCCTATATGGTGCTTGTGCTATGGGCTGTGTTCTAGGAGCAAGATTGATCTCAAAATCAATCTCTCTATGAGGGGGAACACCATGAAACTCTTTAGAAAAACATATGCAAACTCTTGAACCACATGCACCTCCTGGATATCAAGACTCCTCCTCTTGGTGTCCACAACATACACCAAGAAAGCCTCACACCCTTGTCTCATCAACCTCTCTATTGTCATAGATGACACCAAGCATGTCAGAAGAATCTCCCTATCTCCTTGGAAGACCCATGAAACATCCCCCTCATAGAACGTTGTCACCTTGGTACTACAATCCAAGACCACCCTGTACTTCTCCAAGGTATCCACCCCAAGGATCACATCAAGTCCATGCATGTCAAGTGGTATAAGGTCCACTTGAATGGTATGTCCTGAGAAAGAAAGAACACAATATGGACACACCTTCCACAACTCAATGGAACCAACAAGAGGGATTTCTAAGTGAAAATTACTAGATCTACTAACAACATGCATATAACAACTATCTATCACCTATCTGATGATAAAAGAGTGTGTTTCACCCAGGTTTACCAAAACAGATGCAAAAAGAAGAAGTAGACAAATTAGAATGAAAATGTTCCATCTGACCTATAATGACTCATGGATTAACCACTCCCTTCGGCTGACTCATAGTATAGAATTGAGCTGCCTCCTTTTGTCATCCACGCCCTATTCTGGCCCATCTAGAGGATCCTGCCTACAACGCCTGATCACATCCTCTGCCACCACCACTGTTGTTGAAACCCCACTGACTCTGCCTTGATTGTTTTGTCACTTCATCATCCTTCATAGGACATAATAGTTTGGTATCCCCTATCTATACACACTTATAATATGTCTTAGCCTCATACTATATGATGAGTTTGTCATATGATGAGTCAAAATATAGATGATATTGAGGAACTAGATTTTGAGTTATGGTTTATGACCATAAGATCCTAAATAACTTCCATGTGAACCATAAGGTATGACCTTAGTGGTAGCACCCATTGGGATAAAATCCATAAGTGCAAATGAGTCTTAAGTGTTAAGACACATGGATGAAATTTTGAGAAGGATCATGCTTGTTGATTGCAACTTAATGACTAAGATATTTGGCATATGGATACTAAAACCACATTCCTATGAGAAATAAGGCAAGTATGTGTATGTGACACAACCTATAAGTTTTATGAATCCATTAATGCAAATGAAGTCTCTAAGTTACAATGGACTAATCAATGTGATTGATTGAGTACAAGCAACTCAGAGCTGGGATCTTTACTTTGGTAATATAGTCAAAGGGTTTGACTGATATGACAAAGATAAAGAAGGGATCTGTGATTTAGTGGGAGCGTATTTACATTCCACATGTTGATGAGGAATGAGATGTTCTAGAAAGGAATCCTTTATGGAAATCATCTTTAGGGAAGACAGAGATGTTTCCTATGTGATAGGAATAGAGACCTATAGAGATAGTTCTCAAAAACCTCTTGACTTGGAAAAGAGAGAGCATACATTGGAAATTTGTACTGAATGGTTCAGTATACACAGATTCAGTGGGAGAAAACTTGTCCGTGATACATGGAGTTAGTATCCCAGAGCCAAGTGTCCCAATTCTTATGAAGAATGGGAACACAAAGAATAGATATGGATATATCATGTATGTAATCATCCCATTATCTTGCATGTATGGACATAGCAAGAATGAAATGCATTTATCATCTTGTATGTAGGACATGAAAATATGATATGTTCATCCTGATCACTCGTATGTGGGACATGACGTGTGGATGTTTGTCTAGTTCCAGTAAGGGTTACTGGAATACCATGAGAACTTGATAAGTACTTGAGAAGTACTAGTTCTAAGGAAATAAGGAAGGATTCACTGTAAAGAGTTACATTGATGTGAACTTCCAAAAAAGACAGAAAATTGATCGCAAAATATATAAGATATATAAAAGTGAATATGTGTTGAAAAATGGAAACATTCCAATAAAGCCATTTTAAAAGGAAATGATGAGTATCCGTGTGTTGGAGAATAGTAGTGGATGCTATATGGATCTGGGAGGTCATGGAGATGAACTTATAGGTATTCCAGTCATTGATGACAAGTAAGGAGTGCTTGGTCATGCAATGAGGGTAAAGGTTAGCAAAGGAATATTGGATCGCATATTACGTCAACTCCATCTCATACGTATGACGTACAACGAAGAGATGTGAGGCATGCAATAATACCGACTTAGGCAAAGTGCTGCCATAACTCACTACGTTAGTAATAGAGCACAGCAACATGTGGGACATGTTTGGAGATCACTAAGAATATGATTCAAGGGTGATTGGCTCACAGTGCAAGTGGGAGTCTGTTGGTATGTATGCCCTGAGATCCAATCATGAGATGATTGGTGGGATACATTAAGATTGATTTTATAAACATCAAAGGCAAGCTTCCAATTCATTCTGGTTCAGTCAGTTATGAGATAATGATAGAACAGATTGAATGTCTAAGGAATTGTTTTACTCAATGACATATGCTTTTAGGTTAAGGACCTAAATGATGAGATCATACAGATGTTAAGAGTATACATTCTTGTTATGTCCCTAGTCGGATTTCATTGTGGAAGGTTGATAGACAACAATGACACACAAGACTAGATTATGTATTGGTTGATGACATAATCTCATTAGTCATGATATAGTGATATCAAACCAAGCACATAGGTACTTGTTAGAGAATAAGTGTATCGAACAGACCCACCGTGAGAGTGACACATGGAACCATGACTTGGTAGTCACAGTCAGCTCTCACAGTGATGGTGGTGAGTGTGATTCTTTGACCTAAAATCACTACACTCAACACATGTCGTTGGGTACACTTTGACATCATCAAACGCAGTCCTGAAATATAGATTGTTATAAAGGTGATGATTGGGTGACTTTGACACATGGGGCTTTTGAGGGGTGAGTGATAGATATGGGATTTGTCCCTCCGGAGGTAGTTTGATGTCCATGGTCACTTGATGAGTAGGACTGAGAAAGGCATGCGCATGCATGTGTGAATCAATATGTGATATTAATGTCACACATATCTCATCCAGTCTGCTCTGAGATCAAGGAAGTGAATGAACGTTGAAAGGATGATTGTTCCATACCTTGAGTTCATTCGGGATATTAGTGACAAAGGAATTAAACATTCACTGTAATACTAGTCACATATTGTAGGATTGAAAGTTGTTTTCCAAATTTCCTTTTCACTTGGGTATCACTGATGTGCGACTAGGCACCGCTCTTTGCTTGTGAAGTCATAAGTGTTATGGACTTTCACTGCCAACATGAAATGGGCCTGCAGGGTCACACACACAGGATTTAACCTGGAAGAGGAGTTTATCCAAGAATGATGTTTAGATTGTTTACTAAATGTGTTTAGTAGTTCAATTAAACATTCAATCAATTGACTTGACTTAGAATCACCAAGTTCAAGTGTTGGACTAACTGATTTGGATGTCAGATTGATTGAGAACTACATTGATCGATTTCTGCACAACCTGGACTGCCAACCGAATGGTTCAAACTATTGAACTAATCGGCTCAGGGTCAAGTGAGACGACTGGTTCAAGTGTTGAACCGATCGGTTCAACTGGACCAAACAAGCCAGTTTGGGAAAGTTAGGTTGGTGAGAAAATATTTTTGTGTCACTTGTACAATTCGATTGGGACAAGTTTTGATCTTTGGATTAATTGGAAATGGAAAGAAGAAAGTCAATTGGGAACTGCCCTAGGAAGTGAAATGACCGGTTCATGAATGAACCGATCGGTTCAGCTCCCCAAATGACTGGTTCATGATATGAACCGATCGGTTCAGTCCCCAAATGATCGGTTCATTTGTAAAATGACCGGTTCACCTGCCGCCGTGTATCAATTTGTGGAAATTCTAGACCCTTCTACTCTCGCTTTAGTCTTGCATTTCCCGGGGCTGAGAACCCTGACCCCTCTTATATATAGAGGGGTACTGGAGGCTTCTAAAAAAGAACAACTCAGAACATCAGTTGCTCTGCAAAGTTGTCCTCTCTGGTTGTGGTAACTGAGCGAGACCAAGCAAGTGCTACCTGACTAGGGAGGCGTAGCGAGGGAAAGACAACTGTAGGATGACAACTGGTGGCGGGAAAGCAAGTCGGTGAATAGTACACCAATAGAAGGGGACGACTCCTTCCAATGTCCTATGGGACAGGACAACTGGAGTTCTCGGTGGTCCATGTGGAGTACTACAGAGGCGGGAGATCTCTTCTACTCGGAGGACAACTGTCAATCCGTCAATTTGGGTGTGACGAGGAGCTACACAGACGTCGTCCAAGATCAGAGGTGAAGACCGCACTAGCCGTGAGGTAACATCGTCGAGCAATCCTTGGTACAAGGTACACCTCTACAAACCATCCTTCCTACTGTATAGATGTTGATGAGATCTCTTTGGGTTCTGGGTTTGGGGAGAAATTTTTTTGTATACAACTATATAGTAGGAAGGATGGTTTGTAGAGGCATACCTTTTCCCCAGGCTTTCTCAACAATGTTACCTCGCGGATAGCACGGTATTCACCTCCGGTCTTGGATGGTGTCTGTGCAGCTCCTGGTCGCACCCGGACTGACAGATTGACGGCTATCCTCCGAGCGGCAGAAATCTCCCGCCTCTGTAGTAGTCCACACAGACCACTGGGAACTCCAGTTATCCTATCCCATAGGACACTATAAGGACTCATCCCCTTATGTTAGTGTACTAGTCACCAACCTAGGCAAAGCAAATAACTTGATTTGAAACTATATTGCCTAGAGCTACAGACATAACAATCCTATTTTCAGTGTGATGTCTTCCTCAATTCCACTTGGACCTCACGAACATGATCTTCTCATTTATATTCTCCCACCAGGACATTTTTATTGGCTACAATTCTTGACTTGCTCCTCCTCCATGTCTAGAGCAGGCCCTCGAGCTCTTTCTCTCCCCGACCTACGAGCCTAGGCTCATTGTGTATGGATCCTCCTCAGGGATGTGATGGGGTGGCCATCTTCTCCTAAAAGGTAGTAATCCATGCCTAGAGTGAAGTAACATGTCTCCTGGATTGTCTAAGGGAGAATCTAGGTCATCAAATGACCTTGGTGCCCCTGTCACTTAAATCGAATCATCTGTGTTGCATGGGCATTTTCGGTTCTTAAGGCTTTGACAACTCAGCGAATGTGTGTTTTGTTTTGAGAGGGCTCGAGCCATGTGACCGTCCTTGATTGGCCCACAGCAGATAGGTCTTGATGTCTCACAAGACACATTGTCACCCATGTGGATTTTTATCGATTTTTGATTGGTTAGATTTTTCAAAATTCATAGTAAATCACAGTAGGCTCAGAAAATACAAATAAATAGTCATTGGAAAGGATATTTCGAGTGGAATCTGATTTTTAGGTTTTCATGTCATGTTTTGTCACCTTGTTCCGATTTTTTTATTAAAACCCATAGTTTGAACCTTGAAACCCTAACTAAGTGTTACATGTAATTAATATAATCTAATCTAACCTAGTTTTCTTAATTGATGATGTTGATCAATAACCTTAATACTAATACACCCAAACCCTAATTTATCATAGTTCAACCTAGGATCAATACATGGTATTGATTATGATGTTTAATAATTATGAACAGGTGTTTAGAGCCTAATCAAGACAAGAGAAGGCCTAGGTTTGATCAAGATCAGAGAGAGACTATCTTAGGATCAACTTTGCTCCAAGGTAAATGGGTCATGCTGTTGGGCACAAGTATTTATGATTGATTTCATGCTAAGTATAAATTAGACATTATGGTTTCAAGTTTAAATGTTTTAATCATGCTTACTCTATATCATTGCTTGATGCTTCTTATATATTATGTCTTATTTTTAAAATGCTCACTATGATTAAAGGATATAACTAATGACTCATGGAATCAATGTTAATGTTCAAGAGGGAGAAATCCCATCATGTTAAATTTAAAGATCATGTTAATGTTAATGTCATGTTAACAATCAAGATAAGTGGAATTGAAATAGTCTTTTTATGCTCCCGAATCATGGACCTCAAAAGGGTCATCAAGGGATTTCCTAACAATCATGTGCTCCTAAGGGGGTGTCATAGAGGGACACATACAACTTATTTTCAATTATTCATGTTAATAATGTTATTCAAGAATGCTTACAGTCAATTCATGTCAAATTTTCTTACATGTCAAGTATATTTACTTTTATCTTATTATAAAGTGCCAGTACCGTTTACTTATGTGTTTCTTTTTCCCTTTGCATAGATGGGGACGTGATGTCCCCAGATTTTGGAGCAAATAAGGACTAAAGCATAGCAAGAAAGGACTAGAAGAACTCCAAGAGCTAACTGGTGGGGTGCCATCCATATTAGGAAATCTAATGATAAAAAGAGTTTACTTTTATGTTTAGATTTCCATGCTTAGAAAATGTTTAGACATGTTATAGAACTCAACCATAGTTTCCTATGTAAATAACAATGTATGAATCTCAATGGTGATTTGTGTATTTATTTTCTATGATTTCATAAATGTGACATTCCTCCTTCAAGATAAAAAGATTCCGCTTAGTTATGATATATGTCTAAAGGAGGGGTGTTACACCTTGTTTCATGAGAGTGGTGAGGATGTATAAGGATGCCAATTCTGCTAATTGTTGTGTGAGTTTCACCTTCAATAGTCTCTGACTCTACCACCTGGTGTTGTTTGCTAGACCTTGATAAGATGCCTCCTTCTGCAACTCAGTCTCATGTTGTGGTATGTGCATGCTCCTCTCTTCCCTATCTGATCTCTCTTGTGACCCTACTTCTTCTTTCCCTGCTATATCTTGTCATGGATTTTACTAGTCTTCTCTTTCTACAAACTCCTCCACACTTTTCTTCTAGACTTGTTGTCGACATGGGAACCTAGAGGTCCCCAAATGTATGAGACTCTTCCAATATCTTTATGTGACCTTTGAAGATTTTAAGGGTACATGAGATAGATGTATGCTACAACAAACCTCACCGCCTTGGCCCACGTCTCCTCTCAACTATGTTCTATATCTTCCTATTAGCTAATTCGTAAGTTTGATTTGCCCCTCTCTCGTGTTGTACCTTGCATCATAATCCAAACTCTAGGATATAGTGGGTCTTTGTGAATTGATTTGGTTTGGTTCCCACCACATAATTCTCAGAATATCTTCAAAGTATTCCCTTGTTTTATGGAGATGAATTCCCAGATTTGTTTTTGACTCATCATGCATTGTCTTTTAGTGTCAAGTCGAGTTCTAGGAAATATAGTTTTAAATCAAGTTATCTGCTTCGCCTTTTATTCCACACAAACCTTGCAAGCATGGTACAGTCCCATGTTTTTAGAACTTTGCACCATGGTGTTTCCCGATCTCCCATTGAGACCTTCAATGACAAAAGGACTACTTGGTATCTATGAACACCTCATGCATGGTACCAATGGTTTCCAACATGAAGGGAGTTAGGGAACTCACATTGGACTTAAGATTGTCAAATTTCATTGAGAAAACCAACCAACAATTCACAATATTGGGAGCTTTGAAGGCTTGGTGAATGGGGCAGACTGGAGGAACATGCCAACAATGTTTTTTACACTCCAATACATGCACCCATTTGAGTTTGGTCACATTCTCATTGGTATTCAATAATTCGCCTTGTTTTGCCTAGTTGAAACCGCATGAGTTTTTGATGTGCAACAATACATAATTGCCAGTGTCACACTTAAAGTCAGGTTTCTGATGCAAGGGCATATAGTTCATTTTCATGGCATTGTTTTATTAAATAAATGAAAATAGATTTAATTTAAAAATTCTTAATTTTTTGGATTATTAGAAAGTTATAAATATTTTTTTTTGAAATTATAAAAGTTAGCCCAATCTAATGATTTGGTTTTCAAGTAATAAATCTTATTCCTTCAATTGGGTAATTTTTAGGGGTTGATGTACTGCAAAATAACTACTAATCATTAGGTATTTAATATTACAATTAGGTGATGAAAAGCATGACCCCTATAATATCCCAGGATTTGAGGCCTCAGATAGAATGATCTTATAAGGAATGATTGGACTGTCCATATCACCAAGGTGCACCTCCTTTTCCAGGAGCCCATCACTAAAGAACTCCATAATTAAGCATGCTCAACTTGGAGTAGTACTAGGATGGGTGACTAGTCGGGAAGTTGACCCCGGCTTGCGTGTGAGTGAGGATAAAATGCGTAGTTAAGGCTAGTGGTGGTCTATGGGACCAATAATTATTCCTGAAACTCTACTAGAACCTAGGGCAGTGGGTCCAAGCTTTACAAATGGTATCAGAGCAAGGTTCCCCTCCAGTAGGTAGGGCCCGCATGGGCATGTGGCATGTCAGTCTTCAGCCATGCGGTCCAGGCAAGTTGGAAAGGGCTATCCATGGTGATGTAGCCACCCTTACACTGGTATTCCGTGGTCGGGAGCTAGGTGTCCATGAGCCATTCTAGGTCTGCACTGAATGGGGCAATATTATGAGGCCATATAGTTCAGTCTTGATGAGGATGTCAAGAGTCTAAGTGGAGGAGATTGTAATGTCCCAAGATTGAATGATCTTATAAGGAATGATTGGACTACCCATATCACCAAGGTGCACCTCCTTTTCTGGGATGGGTGACCAGTCGAGAAGTTGAACCCGACTTACACGTGAGTGAGGATAAAACACACAGTTAAGGCTAGTGGTGGTCTGTGGGGTCAGTCATCATTCCTGAATCTCTACTAGAACCTAGGGAATTGGGCCCGGGCTTTACAACCCCTGTCTCTAGGAGTACTTTTGAATGTTTAGACATGACTCTTAAGGTACGTGCAAATACTTAGTCAAGATTGGGATTTATTGGCTATCCTACTTTCCTACAATACAACACATTTTAACCTTGTTCCTTTTATGACGTTTTTCTTTCCTAGATTGATATCATATGAAGTAGTGTGAATATTGAACTATTCACTTATTATGAGTCTTTTGACCCCTCCTATAATGCTTTTCTTAAATACTTGATGTGATTTATGACTAAAATGCTAATCTTGCCTCTCTATTATGTATGCTAAATATTTTGACTAAAATATCAAAAGTAGTGGTAGTTATGTACAACCATACAACTATAGGATGTGTATTCTGCATGGGGTGTGCTTTTCCATCTTTACTTTGTAGGCCATGATTCCACCGTGTTATGTCCCCATTTTAGGTATATTTAGTCTACAGTGTTTATGCATGCATAATTTTTGATATTGTGACATGGTGAATGTTTATTATGGCAAGAATGTTGATCACAAGTATCTATTGAAGCAAACTTCCTCATTCTTTTGTTTATCTCTTTCAGAGCTTACCTATATGTTCATATCCCCTCTTTGATCAAGAGTGTCACTTTTTGTACTTGTAATACATGACGGTGTCCAATTATTGTGTTTATGCACATACTCAATATTGTTCCAATGCATACATTGTGTTTCCTATTTCTAGGTATCGTTCTCAAAACCACTTAGGTATATGAGAATAGATGATTATGGGTCAATATAAACACTTACATGATGTGGATTGAGGATAGCTTGCAATGATTAGGCTTTCTTCTACACCTAGGCTTATGTATTGACACATATATCACATTTATTTTTGTCATTCCACCATAGGTGTAGGACAATTGTATATGTCATATCTCATAATTTTGTAATAGTTATGTTTCCATTGCTTATGCATTATCTTTCTATGTGATGTATACCATTTGATATATGAATGAAATTCCTCCTTTCCTTCATATTTGGAAAATGATGGTGAGAAGTGGATCTCCTCTCTGGCCCCACTCTTTATTTCATTACATCAGAGCCTAAGCAGTCGATAACTTGAATATTTCAAGCTATCTTATATTGTCTGATAATTTGGTTTTTAGGTGACCCTTTATAAGTTGTTAACATGCCTATTTATTGGTAGTTGAATTCCAATCACAATTTGACACCACATTTCTCCACACCATATCAGTGGTTGAGACTTAGTATTTGACAAACCCTTAATACCCCTACCCCTCTATAAAGGTGTATGTATCACTACATACGAATTGAATCTCCTAGCTAATAATTCATATCTCTAATTTTTGGGAGGCTATCTAGACAATTACTAAGTGTACGTTGACTTGAACATACATAGCTAGGCTTAACCCTAGTTCATGTCTTCAACCATTTCTCTTGTAGTTCATCTAGCATCTTTTAGATGCATCCACTATGAGGACTAAGCATGCATAATGTAGAATCTTGACATGAGTTTTAGAGTTACAATAATTCCCTTAATGATGAGTGATAACCTAAACTAGCTCTTTTACGGTTAGGCATGCCTTGACTTCAAACATGGAGTTATATCAACTTAGTCTCGCTTGAAGTTCACAATTTTGGGGCTGAATTCAATCCTAGTTAAGCTTAAAATGCCTCATATATAAATGATTTGTTGAAGGAAAATATGAATTTCCATAGGTGTTCCTAAGCATTCACCCTCTCATCTCTATGGAAAATATGAATTTCCTAGAGCGTGTGTTGGTTGATGACAGAGTCTTGTTAGTCATGATATGTGATATCAAACCAAGCACACAGATACATGTTAGAGAATAGTGTATCAGACAGACCCACCATAAGAGTCATGAATAGAAACCACACTTGGTTAGTCAGAATCATCTCTTATAGTATTGGTGGTGACTGTGGTTCTTAGACCTGAAATCACTGCACTCATCACATGTGATTGGGTACACTTTGACATCATCAAATGCAGTCTTGAAACATGGGTTGTTATAACGGTGATGATTGGGTGACTTTGACACATGGGGAGTTGACTGTAAGTGATAGATATGGAATTTGGCCCTCCTAAGGGAGTGTGATATCCTGGCCACTTGAGGAGTGAGATTGAGAAATGCATGGTCATGCACATGTAAGTCAATATGTGATATTTAGCTTACATATATCTTAGACAGTCTACTCTGAATCAAGAAACATGGATTGGACATTTGAAGAGGATGACAAGTCCATTCCTTGAGTTCAATCCAGATATCAGTGACAAAGGGACTATACATTCAGTGTAACACCAATAACTTATTGTAGGTTGAAAGTTGTTCTCCAACTTTCCTCTTCACTTGGGTAGCACTGATGTGTGACTAGGCACCACTTTTTGTTTGTGATGTTATAAGTTAGTTATGGACATTCACTACCAATGTGAAATGAAACCTATAGGGTCACACATAGGATTAACCTGGAAGAGAAGTTTATCCATGAATGATGTTTATATTGATTACTAAAGTGTTTAGGTACTCAATTAAACATTCAATCAATAGGCTTGACTCAGAATCATCAAGTTCAAGTGTTGAACCAATTGATTAGAGTGTCAGAGTGATTGAGAACTGCATTGACTGAGTTCTGCACAACCTGGACCACCAACTAACTGGTTTACTGGGTGAACTGATCGGCGCATGTCAGTGAGATGACCGGTTGACTCTAGTGAACCGATCGATTCATGTGGACTAACTGAGCAGGTGTTGGGTTTCTCAGTTTGTGAGAAAAGATTTTTGTTTCACTTGTTCAATTTGATTGGGATAAGAATTAATCTTTCCATTAATTAGAAACGATTAAGGAAAGTCAATTGTGGGTAAGTCTAGGAAGTGAAACGACTGGTTCACTAAGTGAACTGACTGGTTCACACTCCCAACTAACCGGTTCAATAGTGAATTGATCGACTCACCTGCCTAAATGACCGATTGAGTTGTGAAATGACCGGTTCACCTGCTGCAGTACAATCAATTCATGGAAAATTCGAACCCTTCTACTCCCGCACAGACTGGGAACCCTGAACTTGCCCTCTACTATAAACAGAGGGGTACATGGGGCTTCTCAAAACACACAAGTCATAACATCAGTTGCTCTATAAAGTTGTTGTCCTATCTGGTTGTAGTAACCGAGAGACCCCAAGCAAGTTCTACCCATCCAGGGAAGAACAATATGGAAAAGACAACTGCATAAAAGCGATTGGTGGTGGGAGAGTGTGTCGATGACTAGTACTGTAATGCCCGGGCACACTGCCCAAGGCTCTAGTAGAGTTTTAGGAATGATGAATAGCCCCACAGACCACCACTAGCGTTAAGTGTGTGCTTTAATCTCACTCACACGCAAGCCAGGATCAACTTCCCGACTGGTCACCCATCCTAGTACTACTCCAAGCTGAGCATGCTTAACTATGGAGTTCTTTAGTGATGGGCTCCCAAAAAAGGAGGTGCACCTTGGTGATATGGGTTGTCCAATCATTTCTTATAAGATCATTTCATCTGAGTTCTCAAATATTGGGACGTTACAATCCCCCCCACTTAGACTCTTGACGCCATCATCAAGGCTTAATTATATGGCCTCATAATCTGACCCCATTCCCAACATGCCTGGACTGCATGACTCAAGATTGGCATGCTACATGCCCATGTGGGCCCCACCTACTGGAGGGGAATTGGCTCTAATATCATTTGTAATGCCTGGGCACACTTCCCAAGGCTATTGTAGAGTTTTAGGAATGATGACTGGACCCACAGACCACCATTAGCCTTAATTATGTGCTTTTAATCTCACTCACGTGCAATCCAGGATCAACTTCCCGACTGGTCACCCATCCTAGTACTACTCCAAGATGAGCACGCTTAACTTTGGAGTTCTTTAGTGATGGGCTCCTAGAAAAGGAGGTGCACCTTGGTGATATGGGTAGTCCAATCATTTCTAATAAGATCATTTCATTCGAGGCCTCAAATCCTGGGATGTTACAAGTACGCCAATAGAGGGGGACAACTCCTTCTAGTCTGTCATCAGGACGACTAGAGTTCTCGATAGTCTGTGTGGACTATCTATAGAGGCGGGAGATTTCTTCCACTCAGGAGGACGACTGTCAACCGCAGTCTGGGTCTACACCAGGAGTTGCACAGACGTCGTCGAAGACTAGGTGGTTGAAGGCCACAGTAGCTACAAGGTATTATCACTGAGCAAGCCTCAGGATCAGGTATATCTCGCTAAACCATCTTTCCTATTGCATAGTTGTTGATGCGATCTACTGGTTATGGGTTTGTGGTTAGATAATTTTTTTGTTTCCACTGCCTGTTCTATCCCACAAAACCCAACACCAACGACATATCATCACTACCATTAGTCACCATTTACAATGGTTCCAAAGTGCATGTACACGACACAAGAACCATAAAACCCTCACCTACTTTCATACTACCATCAACCTTATTTGTTCCTAAGTTTCCCTTTAATTATTTGATGATTCCTAGTCAGACTTTTTGTTGGAACCTTTCTTTAATGTAATGAAATAATATAATTTTTTAGATATTGTTTGCCTCACCAATCAAGGTCTAATAAAGAACAAAGTGGAAAGATTTGGTATTATGCCATATCTTATCCTACCCCTCTAGTTATGTCTTGTCACATATAGTTTGTCACTACAAAGGTGATGACTCCCACTGGTGCTGAGATTTCTTTACTATGATTTATGCTTAATGTACTACACAAAAGTATGGGGAGCTTTGGTCTTCCCTATATGACATGGAGATGGCGCTTAGACTGACCCCTTGGTACATTGTAGGTGAATTCAATATAGTGAGGTCACATATGAAACAAAGGGGTATCCTACATCTTGAGATTTGTTTACTACAGTTTATGCTCAATGTACTATACAAAAGCATGGGGATCTTTGGTCTTCCCTATATGACATGGAGATGGCGGTTGGACTACCCCCTTGGTACATTATAGGTGAATTCCATATAGTGAGGTTACATATGAAATAAAGGGGTATCCTACATCATGACTTAGCTAGTATGGAAGATTCTAACAGAGTGATTGTGGATCCCAATCTTCATGAGATCTTTTTATTTTGGAAGCACTTTCACCTGTGTGTCTCATAGAGTGATACTGCATCCAAATGGAAACAGTTGAATCGTGGCCTTTCCAGCACACACTTTATGGATCCATATTTACAGGGTGAGGATCAACCATCATACATGAAATCGACTTTAGATCATTGCCCTCTTCCCTCTCTCATTCTTCTATGGCATGCCTACTAGGATCTCACCACTTCTCATTTCTTGAGGTTTATTTGACCCATAAGGACCGCACTAATAGCATTCAGATTGTCTAGAGCGTTGAAAGTTGGGGGTTCCTTCCTATAGGTTTTATGCTAAGGTGGCTAAGCCCAAGAAAATGGTCAAAGTATGGAATGTGGAGGTGTTTGAGAACATTGCTCAAAAGGAGATGAATTTAGAGGGTGATGTGTATGCTTTACAAACCAACTTTAATAGCAACCCCTCATATCTCAATAGTAGACTATTTAGAGAGGTTGCATATGATCTCAAATTTATTCTAGATCAAGAAGAGTGCTTGTATGGAACGGGACCCGATAGGGGATCCACTCATCACTTATATCAAATAAGAGTCATCATCCATAACAAATACACATACATTTTTCACAGTTGGATGAATACTTTTTATTTGATCTTTCATAATTGGACATCATAATAACCAAAGTACAATAATGGAAATAAATGTAGTGATTATATTCAATTTTACAATATTACATAATAATCTCCCAATTGGGGTTACATGAAGATAACAACTTCAACAACTAGGTAGAGGGAAGTGCAAACTATCTCATGACTATATCCCAAGAGTCAGCTCCACTAAGCCAAGTTTAGGTGACCAAGTTTTCTCTCATGTCCTTCATCTAAGGGGTTGGAAGCATACCCCACAAGAGAAGATAAAGTGTAAATTATCAACATAAAAGACATTATGAGCATATAAATAGGGATTGAGCAATACAAAGGAAAAAATAAATCAATAATTTTTTATCATGTTATATCTTTAAGATTTTATGTCCCCTGTAATCTACTATTGAACTAAAAGAGAATTGACCCTTCATACATGATGTGCGTATTTTATATCATCTTTTAGACCACTTTTAGTTGTATTTCCAAATAATTTTCACCCAATAATCACTCTTAATCATGCTAGATTTTCCACTTTATTGTTATCTTTACTTGCTCTACGGTTTGGTTTGAAGGTACCACATTTTGGCATTAAAATGAGGCGAAAACACCATCACATCATCCATCAACACATTCCCCAATTATCTAGGCATTCAAAAAATCAATGTAGCTAAAACTGAAAGTGACACGCCATGTCCAGAAAATGACATGCCGTGTCCCAGTCCTGAACTTGAATCCAGAACTCCCTGAATTGTGTCAACACACTGTGTTGAATAAAGACACATCATGTGATTTTTCAGAATTTGTCCAAAACTCCCTAAATAGTAGCAACACATTGTGTTCTCCAAACAACACGATGTGTCATCATCAATCGAGGTAGTTTGCCTTCAGTTATGGCATTGAATACGCCGTGTTGGCCAGCCAACATGTCATGACACCTGTAGATTTCACTCAAATGCAAATGTAATTGCTCCATGCTTATCTATATGACCCCAAGCCATCTTGGGACAGTGATCATGACATATTTCAGACCATTTGGAGGGGGACTTGAGCAAGGAACATGGAGGAGAAGTTAGAAGTGTCCAAGGGGAGAAAAGGTGGTTTCCTGGGAAGGAAACTTCTTCATGTTCCTTCTTCTCCAACAATTATAGAAGAGATCTCCACTATTTTCTTCTCTCCACTCCAGCGGGAAGCTTTAAGGGAGTGTTTCCAGCAACAAGGATGGATTTGTGACTCCTTTACTGGACTTCCAACTCTATCTTACTTTTTCCACGGACATCCAAGTTTATTTCCTTCTATTATGATGTATAACACTACTTTCTATTGCTTGTATCTACTTTCTACAACCATGGACGAGTAGATCTCCTTTTCTTGGGTATGATGGAGTAACTACCATGTCATAACATTGTTGAACACGAATTTCATATATAATTCTAGTTGTTTCACTGTTTAAAGGTTCACTCGTGTTTAATTCTTCTTACATGCTTTGCTGGCCACTTTGTTTATTTGATTTCTATTCTTTGTATAATTTGAGAAGATATGAATAAGAGTAAGGAGATGTACCTTATCTGTACTACCTTGACCATGGGATTGGATGGTATGTGTCGGGGAGCAAAGTTTTATGGTCCGAATCTTAGTATATCCATGAGATTAGTATACAAAGCTAGGACTATTCTACACGATGGGAGGTGGGTGTAGGATACAAACCTCTCTTGTGTTATTTCTAGCAATGTAGATCATTGTTGTTCTTCATGTTATGCTATGGATGTGAAACCTTGTTCTCAAGAAGCCCCAATCCTATTTGATCCTTAACACAAGTGGTTTCTATTTTAGTTTGTTTCCTTTTAATTGCTTAGTTAACTAAACAAAACCTCTATTATTAAAAAGATCTAGATTGTTGAAGTTCAATACTCTTGATCCTAACAATACCTTGCTCCTTGGACGACCTCGATAATACTACACACATATGTATACTTGCGGAGTAGTGTTCGAGTTTATAAATATTAAAACTTGCACACATAGCTCACCATTTTTGTAACACCCCCTTTAAGCATCACATGTATCAGCAGAAGCAACTCCCATGTTTTCCATAACATGAGGGACTTTAGCTCAAAGGTATGTTACAAGAATAGTAAACATTGAAAATAAAGCAAACAATTTCCATGCACTGATATGGAAATTGATTCATACATTGTCTAAAGGCAAACTAGTACATTTGAGTTATTGAATTGAAACTTACTAAGACAAACATGATTAAACTTCATTTGATATGTATATGAAATAATTTATAAACAAAAAGATCCTCCATTGTAAACGACACCCCACCAAGCCGGTATATAGAAAACCTTGATCTATTCCTTATGTTGATCTTCATATGGCTCTATCCTTGATGTTGCTATGTACATGCGGGCATTGCACCCCCAACCATGCATCAAACAAATTGGTAAGTGGAAATGAAGATATTATATCTTTAAGAAAACATGTAAACTGAAAACAAAATTTAAACACTAAATATTGAAAAAGGACACAACTTCTTTTAAATTACTTAAATCTTAACTTATATAAGAACCCTTGGGTTTTGCACCGAAGTGCCTCTTCTCTTGTGCACCGAAGTGCCTCTTGGATTGCACTGAAGTGCCTCTTCTCTTATGCACCGAAGTGTCTCTTAGTTTTTCTCTGAGGAGCCTCTTGGTGAGGATCTTATATAAGCTATCTTTTAACATTATCTTTCTCTTGAAAATTCTTAACTTTGCTCTTAAATCTTATTATTCACTTTACTTATAATGTTCATGAAGATGATACAATAGTATTGAAAATAAACATGACATTTAGTCCAATATAAATTCTTTAACTTTTAACAATTGAAACATTAAATAATATATTCATAGCATTACTGTACATACATAAATACAATGAATCAAATACTTATGTTCAAAGTGCATGGACCACTTACCTCTCTCTTACAGAGGATCTTAGTTGCTTCTTTAGGTTGGTAAAAACCCTAATCACTCCTTGGGGTGAAGAAACCCTAATTACCCTGTTCATAACATATTTCATATCAATTTCACTTTATTCACCATCTTAAACCCTAATATTGACTTTTTAGCAAACTAGGGTTCGTCGGATGGAAAACATAGTCTATAATATAAAAATTCGGATTCCTTATTAAAAAAAATCTTTCCAAATTATATTTAAACTTAATTTTATGATACATGGTTAATTAGTATGATATTTCAAAGTGCGACCAATTTGAAAATGAGAAGTTGATTAACAAATAATAATAAAATTCCAATTGGCAGGGCCCAGGCCCAGCGCGTCAAAGAGATAAAGGCGCTTTAAAACCCAAAAACACCCATGCCTACGTGATATACAAAATTGACCTTGGGAGGGTAAATTATGAATCTTGTGTATGGGATTCTTCATTCCTGACCGAAGAGTAAGAGAGGTACAAATGAGAGATCATTGATTGCAGACTGATCAAACCAAGACCTCATGAGAAACTATGGTTAGGGGCAAGTTCCTCGTGCTTTCACGAAGCAGATGATCCCAAACTTGGGAAAATGGTGAACAAAAACCCCGACATTTCTCCTGGATATCAAACAGAAGGTGAAAGATGGGAAAATGGTATACCATCAATCTGGGTGAATGCTCACATGCTACAACTTCATGGTGGATTACTAGAGTTCTCTACGGCTTTCAATTTTGTTGTGGTGGCCAAAGGTGATCTACCAGACCATGTGTTGCTGGTGGCTAGTAAGGAAGAACACAAAATAGCCCCTGGGCAATTTGGTTGCAAGGTAGTTGGGGGAATCTATTCCTCGATGATTGGAGAACACTTTCGGGGCCAAAATTATATAGGTTTTGTGATCTGAGGGGTTGTATTCCTAACTGAATCAGTAAACAGGGGAGCAAGAAGAAGTTCTTGTCAATTGGGAACTCTAGGGCATAAAGCCCAAACGAGTTTGGGATTGGGTGGTTTGAGAAGGAATGTTGAGTGCAAAAACCTATTAGATCTTGATGAGGGAAAACACTTAGAGAGATCGGAGGGCGAGATTGTGTGTTCTATCTTGCCCAAGAGTCAGGTGAAGGAGGAAATCTCCACTCTCATGGAAGACTCCAGGTCTGAGAGTCCGACTCCAACTCTGACAAGGGCGCATGATAGTCAAAAATAAATTGGACTATAGCAACCTCTAATTTATTCATTGAATAATCGATTAAAATCATCATCAAACTATATAAGAAACTTTCCCAGATTGTTTGAATGGTCAAATGAAGTCAATTTGATCTCAAATTTTGACCATCGATATATATTAGGGTCTAGAGCATTCCTAACAATTAATTTCCAAAATTTCAGTGTCATGTAATGAATAGTTACCTTAATTTACATATTAACATACTTTAAATTAGATAACGAATCTCATATTTTGGTAAAAGTTGTATATTGCCAAGTTTATTTCATACAAAATTGTAAGGTGACATTATGTGCATTAAATAAGTCATATTTCAATTTTAATCCCATATGTATCACAAATTAACTAATTTGGTTACATCATTTTGCAATTGGATTTATAATGTGAGGTCATCTATGAAATTAGTGGAAACAAGCTTCATACATTATAATTAGATTGCTTCATCACTTTAGGGTTTAGTTGAACATCCAGTTTGAAATTTGACAATTTGGGAGTATTTCCATTGAAGTCCAACATTTGACTTTAAACACTAGAGAAATTTCATTTATAACCCAAAATTTAGGATGTTACAATTCTACCAATCTTAAATAAATTTCATCCTCGAAATTTCATAAAGCTACCCATCTTATGGTTTTTACTTGTCCCTTAATTAGTATAACACTTTCATTTTTTTTTCTTTAAATCTTGGGTTTCTTCTTTAACATCTACTTAGGGTCTATGAAAGTCAATCATTTCACTAAGGAGATGTATCTTTAACATAGGAGTAACTTACTAACACTAGGTCTAGATGACTATCTATTTTAGGTCCTTTGTATTTCCCATCTTATTTGCATCCCTAGGTAGGTGTTGATCAGGCAAAAACCCAACGACAAGAGATCCTAAGTGCTATCCTTCACCAACCTAATAATACACATGTCCCATACCATACATACTATTATGAAGGGGTAGATGAACAATAAGTCATATGCTTATGCCATCCCTTTACATTCCTCACATCATTTGAGTGAAATATGTAGGTGACACGACGTGTTGGATGGTCAACATGGCGTGTTCGACATGAAAATTGAACCCAAACTAGCTCGATCGATAATGACACGATTTGTTGTTTGGACAACACGATGTGTTGCTACAGTTTAGGGAGTTCTGGATAAGTTCTGTAAAGTCACATAACGTGTCATTATTCGACACAGCGTGTTGCTGCAATTCAGGGAGTTTCAGATTCAAGTTTTGGGCTGGGATACGACATGTCATTTTCTGGACACAGCGTGTCTGCACTGCATATGACATGTCCTTTTTTGGAGACGGCGTGTTACTATCAATTTCAAAAATATTGATTTTCTGAAAGTCTAGATGATTGGGGAATGTGTTGATAGATGATACGATGGTGTTTTCACCCCCATTATGATGCCAAAATGTGGTACCTACAATCCAAACCATAGTGCAAGTAAAGATAACAATAAAGTGGAAAAATCTAGCATGATTAAGAGTAATTATTGGGTGAAAATGATTTGGAAATGCAACCAAAAGTGGTCCAAAAGATGATATAAAATACGCACATCGAATCTCCCTAAGCTTAAACCATTGCTTGTCCTCAAGTAAAAAGAAACATAGATACATAGCTGAAAAAATAGCATGGCACATACATCTATTTAATGAGATGAAAGAATTAAATCATAACATGTCAATCATTGTCATGATATTGCAACTAGATATGAATTCATTTCAATCACTCAAAATTAGAAGTTAAGTCAAAAAAAGTGGTCAAATTTCTTTGAAAAAATCAACAACATAGCAATTAATAGAGTTATGCTGACAAGGCCAAAAATGTAGTGAATATGCGACCAAACACTTATGATTATAAGGATGAATAAAATTAGAATTCTATATTGACATCAACAAATATGTAATGACTCCTTCATAATCATTAAGATTTTAAAATTAAGAGCTTTGTCTATGACACTCGACTACTAATGTAGGCTTACACACATGAGGAATTCCATTTGGGGTTTATTGACCCTCTTTCTGACATAATTCCTTACCTTCATTGGGTTGGGAGATTACATGGGTGACTTAGCCATCTTTTTTAGGGATGTATACTTTTTTTATTTTGAAAAAACAAATACCCCTTTTTAAACATGATTTGGGTCCCTCTTTGGAACCTCACAATCGTACACTAGTCATCATCTTCAAAGAGTAGAAGGGTCATGCATATAGGTGATTCAAAACCTAGAATTCTTTTATTTATAAACATTTTCATCACAGGGTTGGTGGAAAACACACTAAAGATTTCAAAAAATCATCAACAATGCTACACAAGGCTATAAAGTAGATTAATCCAAAGAATTTGAAAGAGTGAAAAAAATATAAACATGCTAGTGCTAAAATATCATGGAAACATAAGTGATTGGCCTATTGTCTTCATTAAATTGTTGGATGTGCATGATAGGGTTCTTCAACTATTATCTCAATGGGTATATGGTTTATCTAGAATGGGTTCAATGTCTACCCAAACAAGAACAAAACACCATGGTCATGCATAGATTTTTCACTTAACTAGGAAATAAAAATAGAAATGGGCAAGAAAAACAAACAAAAAACTACAACTACCGATCGGTTGCTCCCCCTGAAGCTTGAAATTTACAGTGTCCTCATCGTAGAAATCAAACAAAGAGAATAGCAACCAAGTACCTCATCATGGATGAGTTGTCAAGGTAGAGGGAATGTGCTATAATTTGAGGTTGGGAATTTTTGTGCCATAGATATAGCCCTCTTTTTAGTCTAGTTTTTATTTGGTACAAATATGTACGCTTATGATTTGCAATAGGAATGGTCTTCTGAACAACAATTTTGTTTGTCCCTTCTCTCACTTCTTAAAAATAACCAGAATTGGAGTCAAAGAGACTTGTATCAAAGATGTGTTTCAAGGGGACACTTGGCTTGTTTAAAAATCATCATGTGGAGTAAGAGTTGATTTCTCCCATTGAGCTTCATTATCATCGCTTACATTGGAGTCAAAAACTTCATATGATATTGTATTTGATGGTGAAGAAGATTCTCCTATAGCAGCTCCACATCTCAAGATAACTAACATGAATGTCTCTCTTGAACTCATCTCTGGTTGGTTAGGCAAGGAACCTAAGGTGCTTTCTGATTGGCAAGAGATAGTTGAGCAATTTGATTCTCCAACATCCTAGTGTGAGTGGAAATTCCATCCACCTTAGAAGAAAGTTATGAAATAGCATCCTTTAGTAGCTCCCTTTGTTGATGCTCTTCATTTTGCTGAATTTGACTAGAGACAAAGGTCTCAAGCATGGAAACCTAACTCAACTTAGGTTGTAAATATTGTTGGTGCTAAATGAAATTGTGGTTAACTAATGTGCACAAATCATATCATCTTTTGGACCATGTTTGGTTGCATTTCCATGTTGTTTTGACTCAATTATCACTCTCATTCATGCTAGATTCTATATTTTTAGCTATTCTTACTTGTCTCATGGTTTGGATTGTAGGTACTATATTTTGCAATGAAATGATGAGGAATATATCATATTGTCTCTTATTAGATCACTCCTCAAGTATCTACATATTTTGGGGTTCAAAATTACACAAATACCACTTTTTACAGCATGTAAATCAGACCTACACACTGAAAGTTATGAGCAGAATACACAACAGCCCAAAATAGCCAGGTGCACGCCATGCACCAAAAGTGCACGTCGTGCACCTGGGAGTGTCAAGTAGACCAAAGTTTCTGGAAAGTTGCACGGCGTGCATGCAATTGCACGGCGTGCACCTGGGAGCTGAAAGTTTCTAGAATGTTGCACGGCGTGCATTTCTTCATCACACATCGTGCATCTAGGAGCTAAAGGTTTCTGGAAAGTTGAACGGCGTGCATTTCTTCTATGCACGCCATGCACAGTGCATTCTGTAGCAAATTGAAATTTTCTGGAAAGTTACACGGCATTCACCTGGCAGTTTCAGCATTTTTAAAAATATGAGTTTTTTTAAAACAAAGTGAGAACTTAATGGATGGTTATGCTCGGTCATTTGTGTCAGTTCCCTCGTCCCAGAGCAAGTCTAGAGCAGAGGAGGGCTATTTGGAGGAGAAAGGAGGTGGTTCCTTGCCAAAGAACCTCCATTCTTCTTCTCTTCTTCTCCAAGCTTCTTCTCCAAGGTGCAGCAGAGCTTCTTCACTCCACCAAGCTTCTTAGGAGAGAGGTTTGCCCAGTTTGGAGTAGTTGTAGAAGTGGGATTTCATCTTCAAGTCAGAATTCTACCTTTCTTTGGTTACACCTTGGGATTAATTAGCTTTTCCTTCTCTAAATCATGTTGAATTCTGAAAATACTGCACATTTCCTGCTATACACATTTATGGACGAGTAGTTCCTTTTTCTTGGACATGGGAGAGTAACTCCCATACCATAGCTTGTATGAACATATGAATTTCGTACTAAATGTTAGTTTCTTGCATGTTCTAAGAGTTTTTTCAGATCTGAAATGCTTGTTTGTGTGATTGGCCATCATACTTGTATGTTTTATGCTTTCTTTCATAATCTGAGAAGATGTGTTTGAGAGTATGGAGTTACTTTTTTGGCAACTTGTCCTTGACCGCGAGAGTGGATGGGATTATGTTGAGGAACAAGGTTTGTGATTTGAAATGAAATACATACACGAGAGTGATGTATGGAGTTAAAATCATCATCACTTCACCGGGAGGTGAGTGATGACTACAAACCTCCTTTGCAAGTTAATTAACATGCTTAAATTCGTATTTTAATATAAGCTATGATGTGATAGTGAAATCCCAAGTCTAAGATCCTTCCAAATCTGAATCTTAACCTTTCTTAAGTGATAATTTACTATTTTATTTTAAATCTATAATTTAGTTGTTCTAATCCAATCATCTTATGTACAACGATCTAGATTATTGAAAATCATAACTCTTGCGCCTAACTAACCAACGCTCCTTGTGTTCGACCTCGACTACAACTACTCTCGTATACTTGCGGGATATAGCTAGTTGAGTAAAAGATCATTCTTATGATTGAAACTCGTTAGTGTAAACAACCAACAAGTTTTTGGCGCCGTTGTCGGGGAGCATCGGTAACCCTGTTAGAGTAAGAGTTTTTGATAAGTAATGAGACTAGATCACAACCTTCATATCCACCATCATATCCATAAATCGTAATTCATCATGATCATCATAATTTGTTGTATCTTCCATGTTTGTTTTTATATCTCACTCACCTTGTTTATTTGTAGGAGCATATGGGGTGTTCATAAAAAGATCCTTGAACCATGCATATCTCTACTTTCAAAAAATGAACACATCATTTACAGCCCTCATGCAGCAAGAAGGAGTGAAACCCAAACATGTATGGAGGAATCACAACCCACACAACCATTATCCAAATGACATTCACCCATTCCACCTTCATCCACACCACCATCATTCACACCTAATTCATCACCATCATATACACCACCAACACCCATACCACATTCTTCCACACCCTCATATCCACCACCTTCATCCATACCACATACACCACCACCATCTACGCCACATCCACCTAATCTTTCATATCCACATGAAGAACTAGTCGAGGAGGATGACCTTCCTCTTAAGGACTACTTTGGTATAGCTACAATGCACATGAGTGAGCCTATTAATATTTCATAATTTTGAGGCAAAGGAGTTTTCTATTAGCCCAGCCATCATTTAATTGCTACAGCTAAATGCATTTGGAGGGACATCAATGGAGGATCCAAACCTCCACATTGCTGAATTTCTACAGTTGCTAAGCATCATAAAGATATATGGCATTCCTACTGATGGGATACGCCTAATCCTTTTTTCATTCTCTCTTAGAGATAGAGCCAAGGCATGGCTCTATGCTTTGCCAAAGAAGTCAATCGGCACTTGGGAGGAGCTTCTAAAGGTCTTTTTGGCAAGATATTTTCCACCTAGCAAAACTTTGCAGCTAAGGAGTCAACTCATCAATTATTCTCAAAGGGATGGAGAGACCTTGTATGATACATGGGACAGGTTTAAAGATCTTCAACATCTTTGTCCACATCACGGTCTAAGCAATTGGCTTCTATTGCAATCTTTCTATAATGGTTTGTGCTATAATACAAGGATGTCTATTAATGCAGCTGCAAATGGAGCTCTTGTTGGCTAAATTGGACATTATGATAAATCCCTTTGTTTTGATGATGACAAACATTCATTCTTGTCGATCTAACGAGCTACTTGAGTGTTGCAGGAATAAGGTGGATGACAAAGTACTAGGGAATCTATATGCTTGAATGCTTGTAAATTTCATGAAATGTAATCAATTGTAATCTTGTACAAGTATATAATGTACAAGTACTTAGATATCATGTAAATCAAGTGTTAGATCTTCCCTAGCCAATCACTACACTTAGATAGGTCATCCCCTCCAATAGTGTCACCTATGCACACTCATACACATACTTAATGCCTTAAATTGAAACATTGAAACAGGGTCAATCTCGGTCGACAAACTCCTCGACCGAGACACTCTCGGTCGACAAACTTCTCGACCGAGAAAGACCCAGGTAGCCGTTAGACACAGCTGACAGGGTAGTTGGCAGTTGGAGAAGAACGTTGCAAACACTTGATCCAGAGTGCCTGTCGGTTGACAAATCCTCGACCGAGTTGGTGTCTCGGTCGACAATTCCTCGACCGAGATGAACTCTGACAGCAACTGCAGAATTAATTAACTAGTCGTTGCTAATGCAACTAACTTGTACCTATCGGCTAGTTAAGCACTTAGAACCCCCTAGAAAGTGTCTAGAACGTCCTTAAGCACTTGTAGGTCATTCCTATAAATAAGACATGCCTTAGGACACCTAAACACATCCAAGCTACACTTGTGATACACTTGAGCATACACTTACAATTGGCAATCTGTTTTGAGAAATTGAGCAACACTTGCTTTGGCGATCCCTCTACTTGCTCTAATTTCGTGTCCTATAGGCTAGCATCTCCTATCCACAGCAATTACACTTCTATATACATTGGTTAGGAGATCAAAACGCTTGATATAGGAAATCAAGCCTTGAGCTGCAAAGTGGTATTGTAATTTCTGTTTTTCCTTCTTGTTCCTTTTATCCTTTGTATTCTCCTTGCTACTCCTAGGGTTGGAGGCTGCGGATTGGAGAAGGTTCTTCTCGGTGGAGAAGGTGGACTTCGAACTACTTCAAGAAGGCTATTGCAACGGGAAGCTACTTCAAGAGGAAGGCTACTTCAAGGGGGAGCTTGAAGTTACTTCAAGAAGGCTGCTTCAAGGTTGGTGCAATTACTTCTAGGTGAAGGCTGTTCGAAGGGTTTGGTGAAAGAATTGTAATTTTATGTAAAGTCCTTGCGAGGTAATAAATTTGATTCTTTCAAAATCCTGGTTGGGTAAGCAACCGGGCAGTGGACTGACTTCCTTAGTGTTTGCTAAGGTTGGAACCACTCTAAATCCTTGTCCCCTTGTCCAATATTCTTGTGGTTGGTTATTTGAGTTAAATAATTGTTAAATAATTATAAAACCCTATTCACCCCCCTCTAGTGGTTTTTCAATTGGTATCAGAGAAGGCTTCAAGGAGCTCTAATCCAGTCTTGAAGGATGAAGGGTGGTGGTGTTAACAACCGCAAGCAAAGGAAAAGCATGGACCAATCTTCAACAAGTTGCAATTGGTGCTTAGGAACAAGACACACTACATTTAACTGTCCATGGAGGTCAAAGAAGGAAGATGCGCATAAAGAATGCCTTATTGCTACAATAAGTGAAGAAGAAGAAGAAGAGGTAAGCCTTTTTGATTTATCTAAAGAAGAGCTAGTTGCTAGTCTTGAAGAGACACATAATAAATATATTGAGTGCAAGAAGAAATTAAAGAAATCTAATAAAGAAAATGATGAGTTACATGCTAAGCTTCTTGCTATCACATCTGAAAATGAAGATCTCAAAAAGGATATTGAAGATCATGATATTAAGCTAAAATATGTAGAAGCAAATTGCAATCTTTTTTCCCTAAAAAAAATTAAATTTGCAAACTCAAGTAAATGATCTTAAAAAAAAACCTATTTTGTGTACACATCTAGATTATGATATTATTGTAAAAGAAAGAGATTCCTTGCTATCTAATCTAGATCAAGCAAAGTTAGACATCAATAAGAGAATGGATGAGATTGTTAAGCTGCAACAAAAAGTTAGTAGTTTGAGTAATAATGACACTCTTGATAAAATCTTAAATAATTCTTACCATCAAATTGGAAGGAGAGGACTAGGTTACAAGCCTAAAGGAAAATCTTATCAAAAACCTAGTTGGGAAAGAACACAAGTGCCAAAAAGCCAATCTATGTATGTACCTAAAGGCACAAATACATATGTACCCAAGAACAACCTAGAACAAAATCATAGAAGGAGATATGAGGTTGATTCTATATGTTGTCATTACTGTTTGCGCCTTGGACACTATTCTTTTTCATGTCCTTACAAGAAAAAGGATGTTGAGTTAGTATGGGCTCCAAAATCCCCAAACTAAATGGATAAAATTAAGTTGAGATATGACCAAAGACTCTAAGTTGTATATTTCTATGTCTATCTCAACTTAACATAATAGGACACTAAGTTAATCCAAGAAATTAAAATTTCCAAATATACATCTTAAACTACTTGTTTTAGTTTGGATTCGTAAAATGTATATGATTAGTTGATATTTAACCTAAATGTTGCTTTGATATTTAAATATCTCAACTAAATCAAGCTTTAACTTTCATATTTTTGCTTTTACTTGTAAACAATTCCTGAAAACAGATCTGAAACAATACAGAACCTTTCTCGGTCGAGAAATTGTCGACCGAGAGAACTGTCGGTCGAGAAATGGTCGACCGAGCAGGTTACTGATTTCCAGTCTGTAATGAATCTACTGAATGTGTTTTTTTCAATTAATCAAATTGCTATCTATTTGTTGTTAATAACTGTTTGTACATGCAAAATAAAGTGTAAATTCTGGAAATCATCTTTGAAAACTTATGAGATTAATTTGGTTTATTCTCTACATGGTTTAGGTTAAAACTGAAAATTATGAACCATGTTGATTTAAGTCAAATTACTGCCTTCATGGTCTATTCTAAGTATTCTTTGATATAAACCATATGTTGAATTTCATGTTGTTATTGTTCTATCATTACATCATGGATATGCTTTCACCATTTCATTATTCAAAGATGATGCTTGTTGCAATAAATAAAACTCTATGGCACAAATAGATAATGATTATTGCATGAATGGTCTTTGATGATACATAGGCAAGCAAAATGAATTGTTGTTGATATATTTCTTAGAACTTCAATGCTTGCTCTTCTAAAGCAAATAGTCGTAACACATAAGATATTAATACAAATTTCTCAATTTGACTTGAGATATTAATCGTGCTTTCAAGGATATTTTTTTAAGAATCTTATGGGTACAAGAAGAATTAGAAATTTGATATTTATGTACCTATAGCAAAGCTTATATAAATCTTCTAGGAAAATCAAGGACGAACATCCTCATATTGAGTATCACTCAAAATGCTTCAAATTGATATCTAATCAAATTACATGCAGATATTATACTTCACATATGAGTGTTCAAATTGGAAATCTGCAAAAATTGCCTCTTGGTTGAAATCGAATTTGACCAAGGGGCGCTATGGTCGAAGTCAAGGTCGACCTAAAATAAGCTTTGACAAAATGCTTATTTGGACATCATTTTATTGTACTTAATCTTAGTATACTTTTGATAAAGGTCAAAATCAAAATTTAAAATCATTTGTGACCTTAGAAGCTTTAAATTGCTTTAATTGTAAGATTAAGGGGGAGCTCATAAAAACAAATTTGTTATTTGATTAAGAAGATTACAAAAACATTATAAACATCATTTGAAGCTTGTTATGACCTTAGTATTTTTGTTTACTCTTGGTTATGAAGAAATCTACAAATTTCATAAAAATGATATATCTTGTTCTTAAAGGAACTCTCTAAACAAATCAGGGCTTAACATCCTGTGCGTTTGGTTAGAGACATTTTTATGTACTCTAAGATTAAAGGATTCTCATTTCATTTTTAAGGCTTAACATCCCTTGCAAAATGGATGAGAAATCAATATATATCATAAGCTTAAGGGAATCTCATATCATTTTCAGGGCTTAACATCCCTTGTAAAATGGGTGAGAAATCAATACACATAAGCCATAAACTTGAAAGAAACTCATATCATTTCAAAGCTTAACATCCTTTGCAAATGATTGAGAAACAAATTGTGGCTAAATTTGACAATAAAATTCCTTGATTTTAATTGAATATCTCTTTAAGGGGGAGCAAAGCTTAAAAAGAAAGACACAATGTCATACTAAATGATTGTATTGGATTTTTTTTTTTTGAAATGACAAAGGGGGAGAAATAATATAAAATCTTAAACATAAAATTAAAATGAGTTTCATAATATTTTGGCCAGCAGTCACTTGCAAAACCAAAGATGGCTACAAAGGTAAATTTCAGGTATGAAACTCACATGTTTTATATTATCTTATTTTATATTTAGGAAATGTTTGTCATCTTCAAAAAGGGGGAGATTGTTGGCTAAATTGGACATTATGATAAATCCCTTTGTTTTGATGATGACAAACATTCATTCTTGTCGATCTAATGAGCTACTTGAGTGTTGCAGGAATAAGGTGGATGACAAAGTACTAGGGAATCTATATGCTTGAATGCTTGTAAATTTCATGAAATGTAATCAATTGTAAACTTGTACAAGTATATAATGTACAAGTACTTAGATATCATGTAAATCAAGCGTTAGATCTTCCCTAGCCAATCACTACACTTAGATAGGTCATCCCCTCCAATAGTGTCACCTATGCACACTCATACACATACTTAATGCCTTAAATTGAAACATTGAAACAGGGTCAATCTCGGTCGACAAACTCCTCGACCGAGACACTCTCGGTCGACAAACTTCTCGACCGAGAAAGACCCAGGTAGCCGTTAGACACAGCTGACAGGGTAGTTGGCAGTTGGAGATGAACGTTGCAAACACTTGATCCAGAGTGCCTGTCGGTTGACAAATCCTCGACCGAGTTGGTGTCTCGGTCGACAATTCCTCGACCGAGATGAACTCTGACAGCAACTGCAGAATTAATTAACTAGTCGTTGCTAATGCAACTAACTTGTACCTATCGGCTAGTTAAGCACTTAGAACCCCCTAGAAAGTGTCTAGAACGTCCTTAAGCACTTGTAGGTCATTCCTATAAATAAGACATGCCTTAGGACACCTAAACACATCCAAGCTACACTTGTGATACACTTGAGCATACACTTACAATTGGCAATCTGTTTTGAGAAATTGAGCAACACTTGCTTTGGCGATCCCTCTACTTGCTCTAATTTCGTGTCCTATAGGCTAGCATCTCCTATCCACAGCAATTACACTTCTATATACATTGGTTAGGAGATCAAAACGCTTTATATAGGAAATCAAGCCTTGAGCTGCAAAGTGGTATTGTAATTTCTATTTTTCCTTCTTGTTCCTTTTATCCTTTGTATTCTCCTTGCTACTCCTAGGGTTGGAGGCTGCGGATTGGAGAAGGTTCTTCTTGGTGGAGAAGGTGGACTTCGAACTACTTCAAGAAGGCTATTGCAACGGGAAGCTACTTCAAGAGGAAGGCTACTTCAAGGGGGAGCTTGAAGTTACTTCAAGAAGGCTGCTTCAAGGTTGGTGCAATTACTTCTAGGTGAAGGCTGTTCGAAGGGTTTGGTGAAAGAATTGTAATTTTATGTAAAGTCCTTGCGAGGTAATAAATTTGATTCTTTCAAAATCCCGGTTGGGTAAGCAACCGGGTAGTGGACTGACTTCTTTAGTGTTTGCTAAGGTTGGAACCACTCTAAATCCTTGTCCCCTTGTCCAATATTCTTGTGGTTGGTTATTTGAGTTAAATAATTGTTAAATAATTATAAAACCCTATTCACCCCCCCCCTCTAGTGGTTTTTCAATTGGTATTAGAGAAGGCTTCAAGGAGCTCTAATCCAGTCTTGAAGGATGAAGGGTGGTGGTGTTAACAACCGCAAGCAAAGGAAAAGCATGGACCAATCTTCAACAAGTTGCAATTGGTGCTTAGGAACAAGACACACTACATTTAACTGTCCATGGAGGTCAAAGAAGGAAGATGCGCATAAAGAATGCCTTATTTCTACAATAAGTGAAGAAGAAGAAGAAGAAGAGGTAAGCCTTTTTGATTTATCTAAAGAAGAGCTAGTTGCTAGTCTTGAAGAGACACATAATAAATATATTGAGTGCAAGAAGAAATTAAAGAAATCTAATAAAGAAAATGATGAGTTACATGCTAAGATTCTTGCTATCACATCTGAAAATGAAGATCTCAAAAAGGATATTGAAGATCATGATATTAAGCTAAAATCTGTAGAAGCAAATTGCAATCTTTTTTCCCTAGAAAAATTAAATTTGCAAACTCAAGTAAATGATCTTCAAAAACAACCTATTTTGTGTACACATCTAGATTATGATATTATTGTAAAAGAAAGAGATTCCTTGCTATCTAATCTAGATCAAGCAAAGTTAGACATCAATAAGAGAATGGATGAGATTGTTAAGCTGCAACAAAAAGTTAGTAGTTTGAGTAATAATGACACTCTTGATAAAATCTTAAATAATTCTTACCATCAAATTGGAAGGAGAGGACTAGGTTACAAGCCTAAAGGAAAATCTTATCAAAAACCTAGTTGGGAAAGAACACAAGTGCCAAAAAGCCAATCTATGTATGTACCTAAAGGCACAAATACATATGTACCCAAGAACAACCTAGAACAAAATCATAGAAGGAGATATGAGGTTGATTCTATATGTTGTCATTACTGTTTGCGCCTTGGACACTATTCTTTTTCATGTCCTTACAAGAAAAAGGATGTTGAGTTAGTATGGGCTCCAAAATCCCCAAACTAAATGGATAAAATTAAGTTGACATATGACCAAAGACTCTAAGTTGTATATTTCTATGTCTATCTCAACTTAACATAATAGGACACTAAGTTAATCCAAGAAATTAAAATTTCCAAATATACATCTTAAACTACTTGTTTTAGTTTGGATTTGTAAAATGTATATGATTAGTTGATATTTAACCTAAATGTTGCTTTGATATTTAAATATCTCAACTAAATCAAGCTTTAACTTTCATATTTTTGCTTTTACTTGTAAACAATTCCTGAAAACAGATCTGAAACAATACAGAACCTTTCTCGGTCGAGAAACTGTCGACCGAGAGAACTGTCGGTCGAGAAATGGTCGACCGAGCAGGTTACTGATTTCCAGTCTGTAATGAATCTGCTGAATGTGTTTTTTTCAATTAATCAAATTGCTATCTATTTGTTGTTAATAACTGTTTGTACATGCAAAATAAAGTGTAAATTCTGGAAATCATCTTTGAAAACTTATGAGATTAATTTGGTTTATTCTCTACATGGTTTAGGTTAAAACTGAAAATTATGAACCATGTTGATTTAAGTCAAATTACTGCCTTCATGGTCTATTCTAAGTATTCTTTGATATAAACCATATGTTGAATTTCATGTTGTTATTGTTCTATCATTACATCATGGATATGCTTTCACCATTTCATTATTCAAAGATGATGCTTGTTGCAATAAATAAAACTCTATGGCACAAATAGATAATGATTATTGCATGAATGGTCTTTGATGATACATAGGCAAGCAAAATGAATTGTTGTTGATATATTTCTTAGAACTTCAATGCTTGCTCTTCTAAAGCAAATAGTCGTAACACATAAGATATTAATACAAATTTCTCAATTTGACTTGAGATATTAATCGTGCTTTCAAGGATATTTTTTTAAGAATCTTATGGGTACAAGAAGAATTAGAAATTTGATATTTATGTACCTACAGCAAAGCTTATATAAATCTTCTAGGAAAATCAAGGACGAACATCCTCATATTGAGTATCACTCAAAATGCTTCAAATTGATATCTAATCAAATTACATGCAGATATTATACTTCACATATGAGTGTTCAAATTGGAAATCTGCAAAAATTGCCTCTTGGTTGAAATCGAATTTGACCAAGGGGCGCTATGGTCGAAGTCAAGGTCGACCTAAAATAAGCTTTGACAAAATGCTTATTTGGACATCATTTTATTGTACTTAATCTTAGTATACTTTTGATAAAGGTCAAAATCAAAATTTAAAATCATTTGTGACCTTAGAAGCTTTAAATTGCTTTAATTGTAAGATTAAGGGGGAGCTCATAAAAACAAATTTGTTATTTGATTAAGAAGATTACAAAAACATTATAAACATCATTTGAAGCTTGTTATGACCTTAGTATTTTTGTTTACTCTTGGTTATGAAGAAATCTACAAATTTCATAAAAATGATATATCTTGTTCTTAAAGGAACTCTCTAAACAAATCAGGGCTTAACATCCTGTGCGTTTGGTTAGAGACATTTTTATGTACTCTAAGATTAAAGGATTCTCATTTCATTTTTAAGGCTTAACATCCCTTGCAAAATGGATGAGAAATCAATATATATCATAAGCTTAAGGGAATCTCATATCATTTTCAGGGCTTAACATCCCTTGTAAAATGGGTGAGAAATCAATACACATAAGCCATAAACTTGAAAGAAACTCATATCATTTCAAAGCTTAACATCCTTTGCAAATGATTGAGAAACAAATTGTGGCTAAATTTGACAATAAAATTCCTTGATTTTAATTGAATATCTCTTTAAGCGGGAGCAAAGCTTAAAAAGAAAGACACAATGTCATACTAAATGATTGTATTGGATTTTTTTTTGAAATGACAAAGGGGGAGAAATAATATAAAATCTTAAACATAAAATTAAAATGAGTTTCATAATATTTTGGCCAGCAGTCACTTGCAAAACCAAAGATGGCTACAAAGGTAAATTTCAGGTATGAAACTCACATGTTTTATATTTCCTTATTTTATATTTAGGAAATGTTTGTCATCTTCAAAAAGGGGGAGATTGTTGGCTAAATTGGACATTATGATAAATCCCTTTGTTTTGATGATGACAAACATTCATTCTTGTCGATCTAACGAGCTACTTGAGTGTTGCAGGAATAAGGTGGATGACAAAGTACTAGGGAATCTATATGCTTGAATGCTTGTAAATTTCATGAAATGTAATCAATTGTAAACTTGTACAAGTATATAATGTACAAGTACTTAGATATCATGTAAATCAAGCGTTAGATCTTCCCTAGCCAATCACTACACTTAGATAGGTCATCCCCTCCAATAGTGTCACCTATGCACACTCATACACATACTTAATGCCTTAAATTGAAACATTGAAACAGGGTCAATCTCGGTCGACAAACTCCTCGACCGAGACACTCTCGGTCGACAAACTTCTCGACCGAGAAAGACCCAGGTAGCCGTTAGACACAGCTGACAGGGTAGTTGGCAGTTGGAGATGAACGTTGCAAACACTTGATCCAGAGTGCCTGTCGGTTGACAAATCCTCGACCGAGTTGGTGTCTCGGTCGACAATTCCTCGACCGAGATGAACTCTGACAGCAACTGCAGAATTAATTAACTAGTCGTTGCTAATGCAACTAACTTGTACCTATCGGCTAGTTAAGCACTTAGAACCCCCTAGAAAGTGTCTAGAACGTCCTTAAGCACTTGTAGGTCATTCCTATAAATAAGACATGCCTTAGGACACCTAAACACATCCAAGCTACACTTGTGATACACTTGAGCATACACTTACAATTGGCAATCTGTTTTGAGAAATTGAGCAACACTTGCTTTGGCGATCCCTCTACTTGCTCTAATTTCGTGTCCTATAGGCTAGCATCTCCTATCCACAGCAATTACACTTCTATATACATTGGCTAGGAGATCAAAACGCTTGATATAGGAAATCAAGCCTTGAGCTGCAAAGTGGTATTGTAATTTCTGTTTTTCCTTCTTGTTCCTTTTATCCTTTGTATTCTCCTTGCTACTCCTAGGGTTGGAGGCTGCGGATTGGAGAAGGTTCTTCTCGGTGGAGAAGGTGGACTTCAAACTACTTCAAGAAGGCTATTGCAACGGGAAGCTACTTCAAGAGGAAGGCTACTTCAAGGGGGAGCTTGAAGTTACTTCAAGAAGGCTGCTTCAAGGTTGGTGCAATTACTTCTAGGTGAAGGCTGTTCGAAGGGTTTGGTGAAAGAATTGTAATTTTATGTAAAGTCCTTGCGAGGTAATAAATTTGATTCTTTTAAAATTTTGGTTGGGTAAGCAACCGGGTAGTGGACTGACTTCCTTAGTGTTTGCTAAGGTTGGAACCACTCTAAATCCCTGTCCCCTTGTCCAATATTCTTGTGGTTGGTTATTTGAGTTAAATAATTATAAAACCCTATTCACCCCCCTCTAGTGGTTTTTCAATTGGTATCAAAGAAGGCTTCAAGGAGCTCTAATCCAGTCTTGAAGGATGAAGGGTAGTGGTGTTAACAACCGCAAGCAAAGGAAAAGCATGGACCAATCTTCAACAAGTTGCAATTGGTGCTTAGGAACAAGACACACTACATTTAACTGTCCATGGAGGTCAAAGAAGGAAGATGCGCATAAAGAATGCCTTATTTCTACAATAAGTGAAGAAGAAGAAGAAGAGGTAAGCCTTTTTTATTTATCTAAAGAAGAGCTAGTTGCTAGTCTTGAAGAGACACATAATAAATATATTGAGTGCAAGAAGAAATTAAAGAAATCTAATAAAGAAAATGATGAGTTACATGCTAAGCTTCTTGCTATCACATCTGAAAATGAAGATCTCAAAAAGGATATTGAAGATCATGATATTAAGCTAAAATTTGTAGAAGCAAATTGCAATCTTTTTTCCCTAGAAAAATTAAATTTGCAAACTCAAGTAAATGATCTTCAAAAACAACCTATTTTGTGTACACATCTAGATTATGATATTATTGTAAAAGAAAGAGATTCCTTGCTATCTAATCTAGATCAAGCAAAGTTAGACATCAATAAGAGAATGGATGAGATTGTTAAGCTGCAACAAAAAGTTAGTAGTTTGAGTAATAATGACACTCTTGATAAAATCTTAAATAATTCTTACCATCAAATTGGAAGGAGAGGACTAGGTTACAAGCCTAAAGGAAAATCTTATCAAAAACCTAGTTGGGAAAGAACACAAGTGCCAAAAAGCCAATCTATGTATGTACCTAAAGGCACAAATACATATGTACCCAAGAACAACCTAGAACAAAATCATAGAAGGAGATATGAGGTTGATTCTATATGTTGTCATTACTGTTTGCGCCTTGGACACTATTCTTTTTCATGTCCTTACAAGAAAAAGGATGTTGAGTTAGTATGGGCTCCAAAATCCCCAAACTAAATGGATAAAATTAAGTTGAGATATGACCATAGACTCTAAGGTGTATATTTCTATGTCTATCTCAACTTAACATAATAGGACACTAAGTTAATCCAAGAAATTAAAATTTCCAAATATACATCTTAAACTACTTGTTTTAGTTTGGATTCGTAAAATGTATATGATTAGTTGATATTTAACCTAAATGTTGCTTTGATATTTAAATATCTCAACTAAATCAAGCTTTAACTTTCATATTTTTGCTTTTACTTGTAAACAATTCCTGAAAATAGATCTGAAACAATACAGAACCTTTCTCGGTCGAGAAACTGTCGACCGAGAGAACTGTCGGTCGAGAAATGGTCGACCGAGCAGATTACTGATTTCCAGTCTGTAATGAATCTGCTGAATGTGTTTTTTTCAATTAATCAAATTGCTATCTATTTGTTGTTAATAACTGTTTGTACATGCAAAATAAAGTGTAAATTCTGGAAATCATCTTTGAAAACTTATGAGATTAATTTGGTTTATTCTCTACATGGTTTAGGTTAAAACTGAAAATTATGAACCATGTTGATTTAAGTCAAATTACTGCCTTCATGGTCTATTCTAAGTATTCTTTGATATAAACCATATGTTGAATTTCATGTTGTTATTGTTCTATCATTACATCATGGATATGCTTTCACCATTTCATTATTCAAAGATGATGCTTGTTGCAATAAATAAAACTCTATGGCACAAATAGATAATGATTATTGCATGAATGGTCTTTGATGATACATAGGCAAGCAAAATGAATTGTTGTTGATATATTGCTTAGAACTTCAATGCTTGCTCTTCTAAAGCAAATAGTCGTAACACATAAGATATTAATACAAATTTCTCAATTTGACTTGAGATATTAATCGTGCTTTCAAGGATATTTTTTTAAGAATCTTATGGGTACAAGAAGAATTAGAAATTTGATATTTATGTACCTACAGCAAAGCTTATATAAATCTTCTAGGAAAATCAAGGACGAACATCCTCATATTGAGTATCACTCAAAATACTTTAAATTGATATCTAATCAAATTACATGTAGATATTATACTTCACATATGAGTGTTCAAATTGGAAATCTGCAAAAATTGCCTCTTGGTTGAAATCGAATTTGACCAAGGGGCGCTATGGTCGAATTCAAGGTCGACCTAAAATAAGCTTTGACAAAATGCTTATTTGGACATCATTTTATTGTACTTAATCTTAGTATACTTTTGATAAAGGTCAAAATCAAAATTTAAAATCATTTGTGACCTTAGAAGCTTTAAATTGCTTTAATTGTAAGATTAAGGGGGAGCTCATAAAAACAAATTTGTTATTTGATTAAGAAGATTACAAAAACATTATAAACATCATTTGAATCTTGTTATGACCTTAGTATTTTTGTTTACTCTTGGTTATGAAGAAATCTACAAATTTCATAAAAATGATATATCTTGTTCTTAAAGGAACTCTATAAACAAATCAGGGCTTAACATCCTGTGCGTTTGGTTAGAGACATTTTTATGTACTCTAAGATTAAAGGATTCTCATTTCATTTTTAAGGCTTAACATCCCTTGCAAAATGGATGAGAAATCAATATATATCATAAGCTTAAGGGAATCTCATATCATTTTCAGGGCTTAACATCCCTTGTAAAATGGGTGAGAAATCAATACACATAAGCCATAAACTTGAAAGAAACTCATATCATTTCAAAGCTTAACATCCTTTGCAAATGATTGAGAAACAAATTGTGGCTAAATTTGACAATAAAATTCCTTGATTTTAATTGAATATCTCTTTAAGGGGGAGCAAAGCTTAAAAAGAAAGACACAATGTCATACTAAATGATTGTATTGGATTTTTTTTTGAAATGACAAAGGGGGAGAAATAATATAAAATCTTAAACATAAAATTAAAATGAGTTTCATAATATTTTGGCCAGCAGTCACTTGCAAAACCAAAGATGGCTACAAAGGTAAATTTCAGGTATGAAACTCACATGTTTTATATTTCCTTATTTTATATTTAGGAAATGTTTGTCATCTTCAAAAAGGGGGAGATTGTTGGCTAAATTGGAAATTATGATAAATCCCTTTGTTTTGATGATGACAAACATTCATTCTTGTCGATCTAACGAGCTACTTGAGTGTTGCAGGAATAAGGTGGATGACAAAGTACTAGGGAATCTATATGCTTGAATGCTTGTAAATTTCATGAAATGTAATCAATTGTAAACTTGTACAAGTATATAATGTACAAGTACTTAGATATCATGTAAATCAAGCGTTAGATCTTCCCTAGCCAATCACTACACTTAGATAGGTCATCCCCTCCAATAGTGTCACCTATGCACACTCATACACATACTTAATGCCTTAAATTGAAACATTGAAACAGGGTCAATCTCGGTCGACAAACTCCTCGACCGAGACACTCTCGGTCGACAAACTTCTCGACCGAGAAAGACACAGCTGACAGGGTAGTTGGCAGTTGGAGATGAACGTTGCAAACACTTGATCCAGAGTGCCTCTCGGTTGACAAATCCTCGACCGAGTTGGTGTCTCGGTCGACAATTCCTCGACCGAGATGAACTCTGACAGCAACTGCAGAATTAATTAACTAGTCGTTGCTAATGCAACTAACTTGTACCTATCGGCTAGTTAAGCACTTAGAACCCCCTAGAAAGTGTCTAGAACGTCCTTAAGCACTTGTAGGTCATTCCTATAAATAAGACATGCCTTAGGACTCCTAAACACATCCAAGCTACACTTGTGATACACTTGAGCATACACTTACAATTGGCAATCTGTTTTGAGAAATTGAGCAACACTTGCTTTGGTGATCCCTCTACTTGCTCTAATTTCGTGTCCTATAGGCTAGCATCTCCTATCCACAGCAATTACACTTCTATATACATTGGTTAGGAGATCAAAACGCTTTATATAGGAAATCAAGCCTTGAGCTGCAAAGTGGTATTGTAATTTCTGTTTTTCCTTCTTGTTCCTTTTATCCTTTGTATTCTCCTTGCTACTCCTAGGGTTGGAGGCTGCGGATTGGAGAAGGTTCTTCTCGGTGGAGAAGGTGGACTTCAAACTACTTCAAGAAGGCTATTGCAACGGGAAGCTACTTCAAGAGGAAGGCTACTTCAAGGGGGAGCTTGAAGTTACTTCAAGAAGGCTGCTTCAAGGTTGGTGCAATTACTTCTAGGTGAAGGCTGTTCGAAGGGTTTGGTGAAAGAATTGTAATTTTATGTAAAGTCCTTGCGAGGTAATAAATTTGATTCTTTCAAAATCCCGGTTGGGTAAGCAACCGGGTAGTGGACTGACTTCCTTAGTGTTTGCTAAGGTTGGAACCACTCTAAATCCTTGTCCCCTTGTCCAATATTCTTGTGGTTGGTTATTTGAGTTAAATAATTGTTAAATAATTATAAAACCCTATTCACCCCCCTCTAGTGGTTTTTCAATTGGTATCAGAGAAGGCTTCAAGGAGCTCTAATCCAGTCTTGAAGGATGAAGGGTGGTGGTGTTAACAACCGCAAGCAAAGGAAAAGCATGGACCAATCTTCAACAAGTTGCAATTGGTGCTTAGGAACAAGACACACTACATTTAACTGTCCATGGAGGTCAAAGAAGGAAGATGCGCATAAAGAATGCCTTATTGCTACAATAAGTGAAGAAGAAGAAGAAGAAGAGGTAAGCCTTTTTGATTTATCTAAAGAAGAGCTAGTTGCTAGTCTTGAAGAGACACATAATAAATATATTGAGTGCAAGAAGAAATTAAAGAAATCTAATAAAGAAAATGATGAGTTACATGCTAAGCTTCTTGCTATCACATCTGAAAATGAAGATCTCAAAAAGGATATTGAAGATCATGATATTAAGCTAAAATCTGTAGAAGCAAATTGCAATCTTTTTTCCCTAGAAAAATTAAATTTGCAAACTCAAGTAAATGATCTTCAAAAACAACCTATTTTGTGTACACATCTAGATTATGATATTATTGTAAAAGAAAGAGATTCCTTGCTATCTAATCTAGATCAAGCAAAGTTAGACATCAATAAGAGAATGGATGAGATTGTTAAGCTGCAACAAAAAGTTAGTAGTTTGAGTAATAATGACACTCTTGATAAAATCTTAAATAATTCTTACCATCAAATTGGAAGGAGAGGACTAGGTTACAAGCCTAAAGGAAAATCTTATCAAAAACCTAGTTGGTAAAGAACACAAGTGCCAAAAAGCCAATCTATGTATGTACCTAAAGGCACAAATACATATGTACCCAAGAACAACCTAGAACAAAATCATAGAAGGAGATATGAGGTTGATTCTATATGTTGTCATTACTGTTTGCGCCTTGGACACTATTCTTTTTCATGTCCTTACAAGAAAAAGGATGTTGAGTTAGTATGGGCTCCAAAATCCCCAAACTAAATGGATAAAATTAAGTTGAGATATGACCAAAGACTCTAAGTTGTATATTTCTATGTCTATCTCAACTTAACATAATAGGACACTAAGTTAATCCAAGAAATTAAAATTTCCAAATATACATCTTAAACTACTTGTTTTAGTTTGGATTCGTAAAATGTATATGATTAGTTGATATTTAACCTAAATGTTGCTTTGATATTTAAATATCTCAACCAAATCAAGCTTTAACTTTCATATTTTTGCTTTCACTTGTAAACAATTCCTGAAAACAGGTCTGAAACAATACAGAACCTTTCTCGGTCGAGAAACTGTCGATCGAGAGAACTGTCGGTCGAGAAATGGTCGACCGAGCAGGTTACTGATTTCCAGTCTGTAATGAATCTGCTGAATGTGTTTTTTTCAATTAATCAAATTGCTATCTATTTGTTGTTAATAACTGTTTGTACATGCAAAATAAAGTGTAAATTCTGGAAATCATCTTTGAAAACTTATGAGATTAATTTGGTTTATTCTCTACATGGTTTAGGTTAAAACTGAAAATTATGAACCATGTTGATTTAAGTCAAATTACTGCCTTCATGGTCTATTCTAAGTATTCTTTGATATAAAACATATGTTGAATTTCATGTTGTTATTGTTCTATCATTACATCATGGATATGCTTTCACCATTTCATTATTGAAAGATGATGCTTGTTGCAATAAATAAAACTCTATGGCACAAATAGATAATGATTATTGCATGAATGGTCTTTGATGATACATAGGCAAGCAAAATGAATTGTTGTTGATATATTGCTTAGAACTTCAATGCTTGCTCTTCTAAATCAAATAGTCGTAACACATAAGATATTAATACAAATTTCTCAATTTGACTTGAGATATTAATCGTGCTTTCAAGGATATTTTTTTAAGAATCTTATGGGTACAAGAAGAATTAGAAATTTGATATTTATGTACCTACAGCAAAGCTTATATAAATCTTCTAGGAAAATCAAGGACGAACATCCTCATATTGAGTATCACTCAAAATGCTTCAAATTGATATCTAATCAAATTACATGCAGATATTATACTTCACATATGAGTGTTCAAATTGGAAATCTGCAAAAATTGCCTCTTGGTTGAAATCGAATTTGACCAAGGGGCGCTATGGTCGAAGTCAAGGTTGACCTAAAATAAGCTTTGACAAAATGCTTATTTGGACATCATTTTATTGTACTTAATCTTAGTATACTTTTGATAAAGGTCAAAATCAAAATTTAAAATCATTTGTGACCTTAGAAGCTTTAAATTGCTTTAATTGTAAGATTAAGGGGGAGCTCATAAAAACAAATTTGTTATTTGATTAAGAAGATTACAAAAACATTATAAACATCATTTGAAGCTTGTTATGACCTTAGTATTTTTGTTTACTCTTGGTTATGAAGAAATCTACAAATTTCATAAAAATGATATATCTTGTTCTTAAAGGAACTCTCTAAACAAATCAGGGCTTAACATCCTGTACGTTTGGTTAGAGACATTTTTATGTACTCTAAGATTAAAGGATTCTCATTTCATTTTTAAGGCTTAACATCCCTTGCAAAATGGATGAGAAATCAATATATATCATAAGCTTAAGGGAATCTCATATCATTTTTAGGGCTTAACATCCCTTGTAAAATGGGTGAGAAATCAATACACATAAGCCATAAACTTGAAAGAAACTCATATCATTTCAAAGCTTAACATCCTTTGCAAATGATTGAGAAACAAATTGTGGCTAAATTTGACAATAAAATTCCTTGATTTTAATTGAATATCTCTTTAAGGGGGAGCAAAGCTTAAAAAGAAAGACACAATGTCATACTAAATGATTGTATTGGATTTTTTTTTTGAAATGACAAAGGGGGAGAAATAATATAAAATCTTAAACATAAAATTAAAATGAGTTTCATAATATTTTGGCCAGCAGTCACTTGCAAAACCAAAGATGGCTACAAAGGTAAATTTCAGGTATGAAACTCACATGTTTTATATTTCCTTATTTTATATTTAGGAAATGTTTGTCATCTTCAAAAAGGGGGAGATTGTTGGATAAATTGGACATTATGATAAATCCCTTTGTTTTGATGATGACAAACATTCATTCTTGTCGATCTAACGAGCTACTTGAGTGTTGCAGGAATAAGGTGGATGACAAAGTACTAGGGAATCTATATGCTTGAATGCTTGTAAATTTCATGAAATGTAATCAATTGTAAACTTGTACAAGTATATAATGTACAAGTACTTAGATATCATGTAAATCAAGTGTTAGATATTCCCTAGCCAATCACTACACTTAGATAGGTCATCCCCTCCAATAGTGTCACCTATGCACACTCATACACATACTTAATGCCTTAAATTGAAACATTGAAATAGGGTCAATCTCGGTCGACAAACTCCTCGACCGAGACACTCTCGGTCGACAAACTTCTCGACCGAGAAAGACCCAGGTAGCCGTTAGACACAGCTGACAGGGTAGTTGGTAGTTGGAGATGAACGTTGCAAACACTTGATCCAGAGTGCCTGTCGGTTGACAAATCCTCGACCGAGTTGGTGTCTCGGTCGACAATTCCTCGACCGAGATGAACTCTGACAGCAACTGCAGAATTAATTAACTAGTCGTTGCTAATGCAACTAACTTGTACCTATCGGCTAGTTAAGCACTTAGAACCCCCTAGAAAGTGTCTAGAACGTCCTTAAGCACTTGTAGGTCATTCCTATAAATAAGACATGCCTTAGGACACCTAAACACATCCAAGCTACACTTGTGATACACTTGAGCATACACTTACAATTGGCAATCTGTTTTGAGAAATTGAGCAACACTTGCTTTGGCGATCCCTCTACTTGCTCTAATTTCGTGTCCTATAGGCTAGCATCTCCTATCCACAGCAATTACACTTCTATATACATTGGTTAGGAGATCAAAACGCTTGATATAGGAAATCAAGCCTTGAGCTGCAAAGTGGTATTGTAATTTCTGTTTTTCCTTCTTGTTCCTTTTATCCTTTGTATTCTCCTTGCTACTCCTAGGGTTGGAGGCTGCGGATTGGAGAAGGTTCTTCTCGGTGGAGAAGGTGGACTTCGAACTACTTCAAGAAGGCTATTGCAACGGGAAGCTACTTCAAGAGGAAGGCTACTTCAAGGGGGAGCTTGAAGTTACTTCAAGAAGGCTGCTTCAAGGTTGGTGCAATTACTTCTAGGTGAAGGCTGATCGAAGGGTTTGGTGAAAGAATTGTAATTTTATGTAAAGTCCTTGCGAGGTAATAAAATTTGATTCTTTCAAAATCCCGGTTGGGTAAGCAACCGGGTAGTGGACTGACTTCCTTAGTGTTTGCTAAGGTTGGAACCACTCTAAATCCTTGTCCCCTTGTCCAATATTCTTGTGGTTGGTTATTTGAGTTAAATAATTGTTAAATAATTATAAAACCCTATTCACCCCCCTCTAGTGGTTTTTCAGCTCTAATAAAAAAATCTTATGGAGAAGCCTATGCTATTATTGAAGATATGGCAGCAAATCATTGCCAATGGAGTCTGACTACAAGCTACCACCCATCCTTTTGACATACTACTTCCAAAATGCAAGTGGAAGATCACATGGTTGATGTTATAGACTTGATTCCAGTAAGGCTAGACACTTTGTCACAAAGGTTTGAGAATCTAAGAACACAACTAATTCAAACAGCCAACAATATATGTGATGCATGTGGGTTGCTTGTACACTCATCTTCTACATGTTATGCTTCTTCTATTTATTCTCCAATGGGCTACACTCCACCAGACTTCTACAACAATGCAAACCCAAATTTCATTTAGCCACAACAACCACAAGTAACTTCTAGATTAGAGGCCATGCTTGCAACATTTATTTCAACTCAAATGCAGCAAAATGAGGAGTTCCATCAACAAAGACAATCAATGAAGGGTGCCATTTTCCAACTCTCTTCTAGGTGGACGATATTGCAACTCATGCACACATCTTGGAGAAACAAATTACCCAACAAGCTCTTTTTAGCAAAGAAGCATTTCCACCTTTCTTGCCTAGTCCACCGGAGATGAATCCTACATATTTTAGGCCGGTGACATTGAAGAATGGAGTTGTTATAGAGGTATATCCTTCAAAGTATGATGATGTTGATACCCATGACGATTATGAAGTTGCAACTAAAGGGGAGAAAGCTACAACACATGCTCTACATGTTGATTCTTCAAGCAAGCCACATATCCTTCCTCCTCACATTCTAGATGACACATTGCTTTATAATGAGAACACTCTTCCCAACTCATATTTTGATGATGCTTCAAAGGAGAATGAAAAGACAAATAGTATTGCCATACAAAAGACTATTCTTGCTGCAGCTAATAGGTTCTTTCGCTTGCCCCAAATCAAGGACATATTTGCAATGAGGCATCAATCTTTAGCACAACAATTTCCAGATGCAAATCAGAGCACCGATCCTCCATGGACTTTGATGTTTCCACCATGATGCGGTACCTGGTTGCAACCTTTTTAGTTTGATTTATGCAGTGAGGACACTATAGATTTCAAGCTTAGGGGGGAGCAACCGGATGGTAACCTAGTTCTTTTAGCTTTTCCCTTTCATGTTATTTTCTTCTTGTCATTTGCTTTTGTTTTGTGTTCACATTTTAGTCTTTTGTTTTCAATTATGGTCTTCTTGTGGAAAATATAGTATGATATGAGGTTTATCTTTTATATGTGGATAGAACTCCTATGCTTAACTGATTGTCCTCTTTTGATGAGAAATATCATTTGGAGAAATTGTAAAAGACATGCATTAATCATATGAAACCTTTTGGCCATCAACATGTGCTTAACTCTGGTTTATGCTTCTAGCCTAACATTCATATTTCACATCCTTGATTACTTAAAACATGTGATGGTTTCAATTTTTGTGAGTAAATCAACTTTACAACATCATTTAGAATATGGGATGCCCTTGCCAAGCTCTTAGTGCATTTTCAACCACTCTTTCAATGAAAAAAAATCAAAACAAATGAATGAAATCTAGTTGATGTTGCAATTTAGTTGACTCTCCTATGTTTTGGAAAATTTTAAAATTTCTTTTGGCTTATCTCATCTTTATACCCCATAAAAGATGGCTACAGTTCCCACACATCATGCTAGCCTAGTGTAAGTCCGATCTGGCCACGATGGTTAGGTGGTATGTCTTAAAAGAGGGTAAAATACCCCAACCGACACTCCACGTGTGCATAAGCCTACATTAGCAGCTGAGTGTCAGAACCCATAATCCATTATCATATCACTTTTGAGAAAGAAGAAGAGTACAACTAAAATTATCAATTTTAACTAAGATTTCATCATTTGTATCCTTAATAGTTGAGAGTTTGAGTTGCACATCCACTAATTGTTTGGCTTGGTCATCCAAATTCTACTTAGTGTTGTTTAATTGATTGATTCATTTAATTGTGACCACCCCTGTTGAACTAAAAATTTATTTCTTGGGTGTTTAAGTTGAATTGATGGCTATGAGTATAAACATGTTGATCATGGTTGGTTTGGTCTTATACACATCTTTCTTTTCATTTGATTTATGCATGAACTTGACAATTCTTCATTTGTGTTTCTATGCTCTTTTTGCTTGAGGAAAAGCAATGGTTTAAGCTTAGGGGGATTTGATGTGCACAAATCATATCATCTTTTGGATCATGTTTGGTTGCATTTCCATGTTGTTTTGACTCAATTATCACTCTCATTCATGCTAGATTCTATATTTTTAGCTATTCTTACTTGTCTCATGGTTTGGATTGTAGGTACTATATTTTGTAATGAAATGATGAGGAATATATCATATTATATCTTATTGGATCACTCCTCAAGTATCTACATGTTTTGGGGTTCGAAATTATGCAAATACCACTTTTTACAACATGTAAATTGGACCTACACACTAAAAGTTATGAGCAGAATACACAACAGCCCAGAACAGCCAGGTGCACGACATGCACCAAAAGTGCACGTCGTGCACCAAAAATGCACGACGTGCACCTGGGAGCGTCAAGCAGACCAAAGTTTCTGGAAAGTTGCACGATAGCTAAAAGTTTCTGGAAAGTTACACGGCGTGCATTTCTTCAGCACACGTCATGCACCTTGGAGCTAAAGGTTTCTGGAAAGTTGCACGGCGTGCATTTCTTCTATGCACGACATGCACAGTGCATTCTGTAGCAAATTGAAAGTTTCTGGAAAGTTGCACGGCGTGCACCTGGCAGTTTCAACACTTTTAAAAATACGAGTTTTTGTTTAAAACGAAGTGGGAACTTAATGGGCGGTTATGCTCGGTCATTTGTGTCAGTTCCCTCGCCCCAGAGCAAGTCTAGAGTAGAGGAGGGCGATTTGGAGGAGAAAGGAGGTGGTTCCTTGCCAAAGAACCTCCATTCTTCTTCTCTTCTTCTCCAAGCTTCTTCTCCAAGGTGTAGCAGAGCTTCTTCACTCCACCAAGCTTCTTGGGAGAGAGGTTTTCTCAGTTTGGAGCAGCTGTAGAAGTGGGATTTCGTCTTCAAGTCGGAATTCTACCTTTCTTTGGTTACACCTTGGGATTACTTAGCTTTTCCTTCTCTAAATCATGTTGAATTCTGAAAATTCTGCACATTTCCTGCTGTACACATTTATGGACGAGTAGTTCCTTTTTCTTGGACATGGGAGAGTAAAGATCTTTGAACCTCTCCCATGTATCATACAAGGTCTCTCCATCCCTTTGAGAATAATTGATGAGTTGACTCCTTAGCTGCAAAGTTTTGCTAGGTGGAAAATATCTTGCCAAAAAGACCTTTAGAAACTCCTCCCAAGTGCCGATTGACTTCTTTGGCAAAGTATAGAGCCATGCCTTGACTTTATCTCTAAGAGAGAATGGAAAAAGGATTAGGCGTATCCCATCAGTAGGAACGCCAAATATCTTTATGATGCTTAGCAACTGTAGAAATTCAGCAATGTGGAGGTTTGGATCCTCCATTGGTGTCCCTCCAAATGCATTCAGCTGTAGAAATTGAATGACGGCTGGGCTAATAGAAAACTCCTTTGCCTCAAATTCTGAAATATTAATAGGCTCACTCATGTGTATTGCAGCTGTACCAAAGTAGTCCTTAAGAGGAAGGTCATCCTCCTCGACTAGTTCTTCATGTGGATCTGAAAGATTAGGTGGATGTGGCGTAGATGGTGGTGGTGTATGTGGTATGGATGAAGGTGGTGGATATGAGGGTGTGGAAGAATGTGGTATGGGTGTTGGTGGTGTATATGATGGTGATGAATTAAGTGTGAATGGTGGTGGTGTGGATGAAGGTGGCATGGGTGAATGTCGTTTGTATGATGGTTGTGTGGGTTGTGATTCCTCCATACATGTTTGGGTTTCACTCCTTCTTGCTCCATGAGGGCTGTAAATGATGTGTTCATTTTCTAAAAGTAGAGATATGCACGGTTCAAGGATCTTTTTATGAACACCCCATATGCTCTTGCAAATAAACAAGGTGAGTGAGATACAAAAACAAACATGGAAGATACAACAAATTATGATGATCATGATGAATTATGATTTATGGATATGATGGTGGATATGAAGGTTGTGATCTAGTCTCATTTACTTATCAAAAACTCTTACTCTAACAGGAATAACGATGCTCCCCGGCAACGGTGCCAAAAATTTGTTGGTTGTTTACACTAACGAGTTTCAATCATAAGAATGATCTTTTACTCAACTAGCTATATCCCGCAAGTATACGAGAGTAGTTGTAGTCGAGGTCGAACACAAGGAGCGTTGGTTAGTTAGGCGCAAGAGTTGTGATTTTTAATAATCTAGATCGTTGTACATAAGATGATTGGATTAGAACAACTAAATTATAGATTTAAAATAAAATAGTAAATTATCATTTAAGAAAGGTTAAGATTCAGATTTGGAAGGATCTTAGACTTGGGATTTCACTATCACATCATAACTTATATTAAAATACGAATTTAAACATGTTAATTAACTTGCAAAGGAGGTTTGTAGTCATCACTCACCTCTCGGTGAAGTGATGATGATTTTAACTCCATACATCACTCTCATGTATGTATTTCATTTCAAATCACAAACCTTGCTCCTCAACATAATCCCATCCACTCTCTCAGTCAAGGACAAGTTGCTAAAAAAGTAACTCCATACTCTCAAACACATATTCTTAGATTATGAAAGAAAGTATAAAACATGCAAGTATGATGGCCAATCACATAAACAAGCATTTCAGATCTGAAACAACTCTTGGAACATGCAAGAAACTAACATTTAGTAGGAAATTCATATGTTCATACACCTTTGGGTAAGATACCATCTAACACGGAATCTTCCAAGATGGCACTCTTAAGATGGGGAAAAATGGTGGAACGCCCTGAATCGGCCAGACCTGAAGAACCAGAACCTGGAGTTGCTGCAGAAAAATCAGCTGAAGGAGGTAGCCAACAAGCTTATGTCAGAGAACCGGAACCTATGGAGAACTTGTTCGGAAAAAGGATTCAATACTCTCCGAGAGTGCCTTTCCCACACAAACTTATAAAAGCACATCTTAAGAAGAGATGTGAAAGGTTTATGGAGTCAGTGAAAAAGCTCCATCTCGAGGTGCCATTTTTGGATGCCTTGGAAGAAATGGCGACTTATGCCAAGTTTTTCAAGGACCTAGTCACAAAGAAAAGAAGAGGAGGAAGGATTGAAACGGTACGCCTAGCCAGTATGTCTACGGCCTTCATTAAAGCTGATTTACCAACAAAGAAAAAGGATCATGGAGCCTTCACTATACCCTTTGTTGTAGGGGATAACACTGAAAGGAAGGGTCTAGCTGACTTAGGGGCTAGCATAACCTTATGCCCTTAAGCCTCGCACAACGATTGGGGATGACTGACATGGTCAGAACCAACATGAGAATCGATTTGGCAGATCATTCCTTCAAAAGACCCATCGGGGTAGTTGAAGATGTTCTGATTCGTGTAGGGAGGTTCTTCATCCCATGTGACATTGTTGTCATTGACATTGTTGAAGACCCAAAGTGCCCCATCATTTTCGGATCCCTTTCTTGGTAACAGGGAGGGCACTGATTGATGTCGTTGAAGGTATCATAACTTTAAGAGTCGGAAATGGCCACATTGATTTCAAAGTGAAGGACGTCATGAAGGGACCATCCCTGTTAGAATCTACTTACTTCATGGATAGCTACTACCAATAATGTGAAGAAATAAGAGAAGAGACTGCAGTTGTAGACCCTCTTATGAGGGCGTTAAACAATTATGATTCAGAAACTGAAGATCCTGAGGTTATTGAGATCCTCGATTATCTAATCAAAATGAAGAAGATCTGAGTGAGGGTGAGGAAGTTATAGAGACAGTCAAATATGCTTCCCTAGAAACGGCACCAGAAGAAGAGAAGGCACCTAAGCCCAAACCAGAGCTGAAACAGTTGCCAGAAGGTTTGAAGTATGAGTTTCTTGATCAAGAGGAAAGAAATCCCATTATAGTTAACGCCAATCTGACTAAAGAACAATTGGAAAGACTTCTCAAGGAATTGAGGCTCCATAAACAAGCTATAGGCTATTCAGTAGAGGATATCAAGGGACTTAACCCTACTATGTGCATGCACCACATAAATCTGGAAGAATTCGCCAAACCCTTGGTCCAACCCCAAAGAAAGTTGAACCAGATGTTGAAAGAGGTTGTAAAGAAGGAAGTTATCAAGCTGAGAGATGCATGTATTATCTACCCTATCAACGATAGCAACTGGGTAAGCCCCATTCATGTTGTACCAAAGAAAGGGGGTATGACGGTTGTGAAAGGTGAGAAGGGTGATGAAGTAGCCGTTCGTGTTGTCACCGGATCGAGAATGTGTATAGATTACATGAAGCTGAATCAAGCAATGAAGAAAGATCATTACCCACTTCTTTTCATCGACTAAGTGCTAGAAAGACTAGCACATCATGAGTATTTCTGCTTTTTAGATGGTTATTTCGGGTTCTACCGGGTCCCGATCCTACCGGATGACCAGGAAAAGACCACGTTCACTTGTCTTTATGGTACATATGCTTTTCAAAGAATGTCGGTTGGACTGTGCAATGCTCTAGCAACATTCCAACGTTGCATGATCTCAATGTTCTTAGATTTTCTGGAAGATATCGTAGAGGTCTTTATGGATGACTTTTCAGTTTATGGGAAAGACTTTGATGGTTGTTTGAAGAACCTATCATTGGTCCCGCAACGCTGTGAAGAAAAGAACCTAGTTCTCAAATGGGAGAAGTGCCATTTCATGGTACAAGAGGGCATAGTGTTGGGCCATAAAGTCTCCAAGAAAGGCATTGAAGTGGATGTAAGTAAGGTTGAGGATATTTCTAGACTACCCCCGCCAAAGTCTGTGACATGGGTACAAAGATTTCTCGGTCATGCCTGGTACTATAGAAGGTTCATCAAAGACTTCTCCAAAATATCAAAACCTCTTTCAAACTTGCTGGTCAAGGATACAGAGTTCATTTTTTCTGATGATTGTTTGAAGGCTTTCCAACGCTGAAGGAAGCCCTAGTAACACCCCCTATTCTCCAAGCTCTGGATTGGGAGCTACCCTTTGAGTTAATGTACTATGCTAGTGACTTCGCTATAGGGGTTGTCCTAGGGCAAACAAAAGATAAGAAGCATCATGTAATTTTCTATGCCAGCCGAACTCTAGATGAGGCGCAAGTAAATTACACCACAACAGAAAAAGAGATGCTAGCAATTGTCTTCGCCTTTGACAAGTTTAGATCTTATTTAATTGGGACCAAAGTGAAGGTTTACACCGACCACAGAGCAATACGGTACCTGATGAAAAAGAAAGACACTAAGCCCAGGCTGCTAAGGTGGGCTCTATTGCTCCAAGATTTTGATCATGAGATAATTGATAAGAAAGGCAAGGAAAATGTAGTTGTAGACCATCTCTCAAGGATAATCTTCAATGAAGAAGACCAGTTGCCTGTCAACGACAACTATACTGACGAAGCCTTGTTAATGGCTCGATCCGATGAGCCAAGTCTACCATGGTTTGCGGATATTTGTAATTACCTTGCTTGTGGGGAGTTAACTCCGGAAATAACATATAATCAAAAGAAGAAACTCTTCTCAGATGTAAAGCATTATTATTGGGATGATCCTCTACTCTTTAAGAGATGCTCAGATAATCTATATAGAAGATGTATTCCAGAGGAAGAGGTGCCAAACAGTCTAAGGGAATGCCATTCCTCGCCGTATAGAGGACACTTGGGTGGCGGGAAGACTGCTTTTAAGGTCCTCCAGTCAAGCTTTTATTGGCTGACCTTGTTCAAGGATGCCCATGCTTTTGTAAGATCTTGCAACGAGTGCCAGCGAACGGGGAATATCTCCCGTCAAAATGAGATGCCACTCTCTGATTGGATTGAAGTCGAGATTTTTGATGTGTGGGGCATTGACTACATGGGCCCTTTTCCATCCTCTTTTAGCTTCAGCTATATTCTTGTCGCTGTCGACTATGTCTCTAAGTGTGTGGAAGAAATTCCTACCATGACTTGTGATGCAAAGGCAGTAATCAAACTTTTTACCAAGATCATCTTTCCGAGGTTTGGAGTTTCGAGGACCGTCATTAGCGATGGCGGCTCTCACTTTGCAGAAAGGCAGTTTGAATCGCTGCTACACAAGTATGGCATCCGTCACAAGGTTGCAACTCTGTATCATCCCCAAACATCAGGGCAGGTTGAGGTCTCCAATCGGCAGATAAAGCAGATTTTAGAAAAGATAGTAGGCAAGTCCCACAAGGACTGGTCAGCTAAGCTGGATGAAGCTTTATGGGCGTATCGAATAGCTTTCAAGACGTCGTTGGGCACCACACCCTACCGCTTGATTTATGGGAAAGCTTGCCATCTTCCCTTTGAACTGGAGCATAAGGCATTCTGGGCGATCAAATGCCTCAATATGGACCAGAAGCTTGCCGGGAAGAAAAGGTTTCTTCGGATCCAGGAACTTGAAGAATTGAGACTGTGCTTATGAGAATGCCAAAATTTACAAATAGAGGACAAAGGTGTGGCATGATGCCCACCTGAAGAAAAATGACGTGAGTGAAGGTGATAAAGTTTATTATTTAAATCCTTTATCCGTCTTTTTCGAGGAAAGCTACAAACTAGGTGGTCTGGACCCTTCACTGTGGCGAAGATCTATCCATCAGGGATGATGGAGCTATACGACAAAGACGATCCGGCAAAGGTCTTCTCGGTGAATGTGCACAGAGTCAAAAGATACTATGAAGATGAAGCATTTGTGTGAAGATCGGAAATAGCGCTGCAAGAAGCAGAAGGATCCGTATAGAAAGACTTGAAGCATGTCGAGCTGACGATGGAAACTACAACGCTCTTTAGGAGGCAGCCCAAAATTTTACTTTTCTTAGAATAGGATGTTATTTCCCTTTCTGAAAAACACTACGAACATTATCATTGTAATAAGGCTCGAGTCAGTGCATGTGCCACATGCACATACTCTCTTGTTTTATGGGCCACCGGTTTAGTTTTATTAAGCTCTAATAGGTAATACTATCTGAGGCAAGGAGTCTTCTTTCCTACCAATTATGTTTTACCCATCAACGCTCTCTTTACCTATGCTTTTCACCTCTGCTTTCGATCTAAGTTTTACTCCTTTTAAATTTTTTGTATAGAATGCTCCTCATAGCATTTTTCTACCTTGCTTCTTTAGCAATCTTGTCTTTTCTATCTGGATCAGGCAGAGCTTACGCGCCAGTACAACACGTTCATATCAGGCAGGAAGCCCCGTGTCGCACAAATGGCACTCGTATCGGGCAGGCGTTCTCGTGCCAAGCAACGTATCGCGCAACACGCGAGCCGCGAGGCGCGGAGCATGCTTAAGAATCCATATCGACTCTTGAAGTGACCGTGCATCGGGAATGATTTGTCTCTCTGCACGACGCGTGCCCCGTTTTTACCTGATTTACCTCTGCTAGCCGTCGCTATAAATAGTGACTGCAGTTAACCGTGTTAGGTACTTGCAATTACTTTTCACCTACTCTCGTATCGCGTATTCAACTCTCTCACATCAGCTCTCATGTCGGCCAACATTCCATCTGCTCCTGTGTCGCCCGTCATGACCTTCATACGATAAAGGTTTAACCTGATACATGTATCGTGCGAGTTTCCAGACACACCTATCGTGTCATGTAACTCATGTCGGGCATAGCGTATCTCGTACTTTTTTGTTATACATGTGTCGGGTGCAAGACTTGAGTTCTTTTTCGCATCGTGTGACACATGCTTGTCACGCGACATAAATCTATCGCATTCCCGACCGATACCTGGTATCGGGCGGGACCCTTGTCGCCCAGTTTTGTTTTATTAAGATTTTAGCATATCGCCTTTCAGTTCTTCCGTATCGGGCGACACCTTTTCTCATGAGATCGTATCAGGCAAATCTTTGTTTTCACCATACCACCCCTATCACGCGATAAGTTTTGAGTTCTGACGCCTGTAGCCATATCGGTCTCCGATCTTGTATCGGGCGACACGTGTATCGCGCAAGGGCCATATCGTGCAACCGTATCGGGCAGGTCTCGTTTAGTTAATGATGCACGATATCGGGTGTCATATCAGCCAAACCCCTATCGGGGGATAAGACTGATTTACCCCTACCCGATATCGACTTGCTTATGACGGGCTTGGTGCAGTCTTAACCTATTTCGGTTTTTCAAGATATCACCTTCCTTGTATCGGGCGACACAACCTTGCCGCCCGATATCAGACAAGGTGACCCATTCAACAATAATATTACTTAACATACTTTTGTTTGATATTTATAGAAATGGCCTGCACAAAGCAAACAGTCATCCAAGTAGACGAGCACGGTCAGAGGATCAACCCCGAGGCCACAACAGAAGCCACTGTAGCCGGGCAGAAGCACCTAAACCCTGACTCAACGGGGACGTCTGGGGCCGAGAAGAGGCCAAGAACAGAAGTGGCAACAGCCCCTTCAATGGCAGCAAAACCTCTAGATCACTCTCTAGGAAGGTTTGTGCCCAGGGACGAAGAGCATTAATAGAGATACACAGAGTTGGCGGTCAAGATCTATCAGCCAACCCGATTCACCCACCAACCATCCTTCCACCACCTCGGAATCTTCAACAGACTGGACAACGTCTTGGGGGCTGTAGGGCTGAAGACAATATGCTTCAGCCTATCTAGATCATATACTGAGCTCACAAAAGAGTTCATGTCCTCCCTCCGGCAAGTCCAAAATAGGCCGGAGGAAGTGGAGATATTCAAAGGGGTAGACCGGCTGCAGGGTCGGTTATACAACGTTGAGCACGAGATCTCATAAAAGCTGCTCAACAAGGTATTCTCCTCCTCAGAAGCCGAGATGGAGATACCAAACAACGGTGCCAGGCTTGGCGAGGGTGATGGCTTCAACCCAGTCACTATCTGGAAGAAACTGACCGGCGAATCAAACTACAAGCCAGGAAGCAAAGTGGAGGCCATCCACTCCTGCTTCTGGAGGATCATTCACAAGATAGTGGCTTGTATCCTCTTCAGCAAGTACGAAATGAGCAACATCTACACCGAAGAACTCCATCTCATGTGGTACATGATGGAGGGCAAGGTGGTCAATTTGGGACGCTTCTTGCTTAACAGGCTTTACCCCATAAAGGATGCCACCAAGGAGTATTGCATGGGTGGCATCGTCAATATGATCGCGGCAGGGTTGGGGTACCCAAAGGAGCCGCACAGCCTGTCAAGAACCAGAGGTGATGACAGGATTGACATGAAGTTCTTGCAACGAGCAAACATTATCAAGAAGGAGGGCAGACGCTACTTCTACAAGTTTGTAAGAACTTCCAAGCTTATTCCCCTCCCGATCTGCATCAACTGTGATGTAGAAAAGCTGGTATTCACCAAAGCAGAAGTCGAATCGTTGGAGGTTGAAGCCGCTTGCGGTGCCACCACCAGAATACAAGAAAGGGTGGGTGCAACGGGAGGGCCAATCCCTCTCGACGCCCGGCAGGGAAAATCCTCCACAATTCTTGTCGAGCTATCTATCACCTTTGTGCAACCAGCGGCTACCATATTTGAAGCCACTGTTGCTGTTCCTGAGCCAACCGTGACTGTCGAAAAGACAATAGTTGCGGCTACTGAGGAGGTGCTGGCGATGGTTGAAATCACCAAAATGACTGGGGCGGAAGCAATGACAACAGCCCCGGCATGAGCTGCTGTAGAAGAAGCAGCTGCCTCTCCCAAACCTTTTGTTGTGCCTTCAATGGCGGAAGAGATGGTACAGCCCGACGCCAGCAATGGCACATTTGCTAAGAGCTTAGAAGCAGAGCTCAGGGCTGTGTGGCACACACCGACGCCACCACCAATGACGCCAATGGAAGCTGCGGAGGAGGTTGCCGACAACTGAGTGGTGGAGCCACAACCACCCACGCCGCGCCCTTCTCCACCACCACAAACAAGTGAGGCAGTAACAGCCTCAAAGATACCAACGCCTCGACCATAGGTGATGCCCTTGCGAATGGAAGAGATGGACTTGGACCCGCATGAAGTCGAATACTCATCGGGCCGATCTTCACACGCAAGGAGCATCGCGAGGACGAGAGGTGGTCAAACGCACCCCCTCTATCAATGGGGTAGATCTTGGGCCTAGAATTCGACAACTTGTGGGAGGTAACAGGCAACAACTTAGTAACTTTAGCTTCCCTTACCCGCAAGTTTATTGTCTTCCAGGAGAGGCCCAATGATCAAGAGCGGCAGCTGCTAACCCTAGTTGGCCTCCACAACCTACTAGAGGTGCAAAACAAAATGATGGAGCTAGTGCTCCAGTGCCTTGATGCCGTTGAGGAAAGGCTGAACAGGAGGGACGACCATCCGCATTCAAGACAGGCAAGGAGGTCTCCATCACCTCCTGGCTCAGGATCCTAGCCCTCCTCCTCAGCATCCTCGCCCAGGACGTCATCTCCTTCCTCCTCCAGCGGGCCATCCACAACGCCCGAGGAAGGGATAATGCACAAGACAGCCGATGGGGCTCCAGCAGGATAGGTGAGCTCCCGCAGCATGGAAGAAGTTGCTCCCTCAGCCTCCCTAGATGAAGCTGAAGACAACGATGAATTGATCAGCGTCGGGGAGGACTCTTCTGACGAATCAGAGCGAGAAAGGGGGGACATCTACCGTGTTAATGACAGACACCCCCTAGAAGAAGGAGTTCGCCGGCAGATGCATTTTCTGTGCCGTCGGAGATCCCTTCCTTCAAGATGGCAGATTTCAAAAGGAAAGCCATCAGATACTTGACGATCAGAGACCAGAAACTGATAAACAAGGTCATGAGGTTACAAGCTGATGAAGAAGACGTCGCTTGGAGCAACGGGTACTTCTCCACACGATGAGGGGATCTGAGGAGCATATTCCGCTCGCCAGCCATCATCTCCAAGAAGCTGTTCAGGGTCCTGAATGGCACTATACTCGAGAATCTCAGCACCAGGACAGGTCGACAGCCAATCTACACTACCACCCCGGCCTTGGAAAGAAGACTGATGATGGGGTCGTACGATTCTATGTTGGTGGCCAACATGTTGAAGCATATTGAAGACCACAACGCAAACCTTGTGTTGGCCCCTTACAAGCATAGAAAGAATTGGTTCCTGTGCATGGCGGACCTCCAACATCATGACGTCTAGCTTCTCAGCTGCTGCAACAAGGAGGTTCCATGCTCAGGACACACGTTCGTATGCCCCAAAGACAAGATCTTGAGGCTCCTTCAGCTGCATCTTCTCTTAGTGATCAAATATGGAATCCAACGCCACTCCGGCATTTGGAATTTCTTCAGCATCGAAGACTTCCCCGTCCAAGAAGAAGCGGGAAGCGGAAACAATGCATTTATAGTCCTTCGTACCATAGAGTTGCTTCATGTCTTTGGATTCATAAGGAAACTCAGCAACCAGAACTTCTATCAGCTCAAGAGCATCTACGTGTTGATGCTGATCAAGGACAAGTGCTATTTCTGGGACGCATGCATCCTAGAAGAGCTGTTGGACAGTGATTATGAAGTTGAATCCTCCCAACCCAGCATCCCTCCAGAGGAAGCGGCCAAGATCGCCACGGACGTCTATGGGGCAGGCAAGCAGTTTGATGTTCTACGTGAGATCCTTACAACTAAAGACTCTACTTCGCCTGATGTTTCAGAAGAAAGGATCAGCAACTTTGACCGTTCCTCGTGTTTTACCCTAACCAAGGAACATGTCAAGGAAATTCTAAATAAGCTGGTTGATTCTACCCCCGCAGACATCATATATGAGGTAGAAGATTTCATAGTCCCAGTCGATGATCTTCGGGACGTGATAAAGGTAGGAGGATGTTTGGCAATGTCGGTGGCAGCAACATACATCCAGATACTACAGAAGACGTTTGAACATGCATACATTGCCCATCCAATGTTGTTCTATAATATCTGCCTAGCTGATGAGTCAGGAGCGAAGCAATCTTTTCTGGCAGAGATAGAGAGTAGAATTCCATGTATCATCTTCTTCCCTATCCTACACTACAACCACTGGACGCTCCAGACGATGTACACTCACCCACGAGCAGCAATCTTCTACAATAGCTCAGACACCAACAAAGAGCATCTGGTGCAGTGTACATCAACCGCGTTGACACCCCTCGAGCGCCTAGCAAGAAAATACTACATTGAGGTGGCAACGCTGATCCAGCCATTCCTGAAGGACACAATGAACAAATGGCACAAGCTCCAATTCTGCCACAACAGTCCACAGATTTAAATGTTATTATTTCTTAATTAATTAGAGAAGTCAAATGAAGCCAACTTGGATTCAAAATTTGATAACAGGTTTAATAAGACATGTAATACATTAGTATGAACCTAGACTCCATACTTTACAATCTGTTACTCATTGGTGAAGCAATCATGCATTCTTTATTAATTGTATTGCTTATAATGAGAGGAAACTATTTGAGATTTTTTGGCATCTTTAATTTGGTATTTTTCATTTCATAAATATTTAGTCAATGTAAAATGGTTTGTTTTACCTCCCCATTTTTCTTTCTAAGGTTGAGTGGTAAAGGAGGATAAAAAATTTAGGGAAAGCATATAAGTGTTATTTTTATTATTTCCTACTTTGTGAAGAAAAAATCTGCCCAAACAGCAACTTGCTTTTGTTTCCCTACCCATCAAAAATCCCAAAAAGAGAGAAAAGCCTTATGAGAATGAATAAAAGCATGAGAGTTGTGTCAATATATATATATATATATATATATATATATATATACTTGTTTTTCCAAAAGTACCCATCTTTCAGCATGGTAGATCCGGAGCAGTGGTACGTAGGATGTGAAATCACTGCTCTAAAGCCAACTGGCTTGGACAACAGGGACCACTCACCTGTCAACGGACCCATACCTGGATGGACTGATGGGAAACAAGAAAAACCCAAAAAGCCTTAAGCCTACCCAAAAACCCAACTTTCTATTCCCAAAAGCTATTTGGTGTGAAAGTTAACTTCGGAATCATGCACCTAAGTCTCAACAAAGCTGAAGAGAGAATTTTTCTTAAATAAGGCAGGAAAAATAAAGTATGTTGTTCGTAGTCAGACAAAATTTTCATTAAGACATCTCATTACTCGCTCAAACCCCTTGTCCGAAGACTATGTCGGGTTCTGAAGAAGTATCGCAAGATAAAGCTTTAAAATATGTATAGATTGATTGGGGACAATCAAAATGCAAAGTTTGGGGGAGTTGATAACACCCTTTTGGGGTTATTTATGGCCTATATTTTATTGTCAAAACTGCCCTCTAAACTGTTTTTCCTATCAATTTTGTTATGTTTTGAACAAAACTAAACTGCGCTTCGCTCTGACCAATTTTTGCATCCTTTTGCAGAGTTTTTCCTTGTCTTTCCACCAAAAAGACCCGTCCCGACCGATGAATGGCGTTTACCTGCATCGGCCCTCCTACCAGTCGCCCGACACACTCATTACCCATTGCGCAGTAGCCCGATATAGCTGTCGCGCGACATGGGTGTGTCACGCAAGAAGACCCCGGCGGGCGATACGTCGCTTACCCGATAGGGAGCTATACCCGCCACGACTACTCTCCCGATGTAGCGTGTCGCGTGATACGAGCCACCCACCCATCACGATTACTTGACACGCTTGCAACCCGGCACCCGTTGTGCCGGGTGATACGCATGTCGATCATCGCCGAAACCACGCTAATGGAGTCGGTGGAGGACACGTGGCGCCTGGAGAACCGCAACTTCTTCCAACCACTGCTTATAAATAGTAGCTACAGGACTTCGATGGGATGAGTCAGAACCCTAGCAAAAGCTAACTTTGGAAAGCTTCATGAGCTAGTGTGACGTGTTCCAAGGGCATGTCGGGCGACACTAGGTGAGCACACTCCCTACCCGAGAGGGGCGGTAGTGGTTCACTTAGAACCCGTCCCGGTAGCTGCAGCAGCCCGATACGACCAAGAAGGCCACCCAATGTACCGGGTCCCTAGATGGGCTCTTGCCCGAGACGGCTCGCCCCTACACCCGACATAAGGAACCCGAGAACCTAAGCTATCTTTAACCCAACATGATACCGAGCTCGATACAGATTTCCCATCACGGCGTGCCGCCCGAGAGGGTGGTACCCCGATACGGTCATATCGGGTAGTGAGCCTTGGCCGTTATGCCTGCCTGTCACTGCCTATCGCCTGACCGGGGCTGGCCGCCTGGCACGGGCATGTCGGTCAGAGCTCCCGCCCGGTATCGGGTTAGAGACACCTTAGGGGTATGCTACTGTATATCACCCTCCTACATCAAGGAGGCGATACCTATCTTCCCCTTTTACAGTCATTTACTTTCATTTATTACGCAATGTAACTAAAACCTTTTACACAATACTCATGCTAATGGAATTAGTGGAGTTTTAATACCTATTGTTCTGTGTTTGGCCCCCTTTTGTTGGAGGATTTCTTTTTTTTAGCATCTGAACTCTATCTTGTATGCTTGGATCATGTTTTGACTAGCTATCGAAACGTGTTTCTCGTTTCAACTCCCTCGAGAGAGGTGTTGTAACTCTAGCATTTGGTCCTATCAGGGAGTAGAGAGTGCCCAGGGTCAGAGTTTCTTCAGTTATCTTTCCACTCCAACCCAAGTCTGCTACCTTTGAGAGAGGGTGTTGGTGCTTAGTTGGAGGTACTCTCTTTGAGAGAAGGGGTACTGGATGTTTTCTAGTACCGCTTGTTATGCCTAAGTTTTCTTCCTTTGTGCCTTACCTAGGCAATAGTGTTATCTCCTCAGGTTCCGTTGCACAAAAATCCTAAAAATTGATAAAATACCAAAACCTTAAATCTTCCTTGTAACTCCAGTTGGAGATAGCTTTTTTCTTTATAGCGCTTTCTTGTGGCATTTTGTTTCCTTTTATTCTTTCATTTTACTGTTCTTGATCTACCGTTCCCTTGGGAACAATTTCTTACCCTTCTTTTACCGGAGTGTAGAGTGTTGATTCTGCGTTCTTAGCATGACCACCCTTGTCCCTGTGGTTCGACCCTGATCGCTACTTCGGACCCCATTATCGTTGCGGGGGCCTAAGAGTCGGGTTATTTAAAAGCCTGACTACTTCAAATCCGCTCCTTTTGGACGCACGATTTAGGCCGGTCAATCATGGATGAACACCTTTAATTGTTCTGAAGTACCTCTTTAGTCTAGAACAACTAGGAGCATTAAGATTGGTAAAGGATTGTCTAAGAGCCCAAAACACAATGATATTATCACGATTCAAATGAAACTGGATCGATTTTGTAGGGTACAGTTGAATCTCTCCAACCTTGGACTTTGAGCAAATCTTCCATTAGACCTCATCCTCTTAGATTTCGGTCTAAACTACCTTATCTACCCATTTTTACCACTTATCCTTTGAGGTTAGAAAAAAGTAAAGTTCATGCAAGAACGATATCAACCAAACCAACAATCATTACCAAATAGAGAAGATGGAAAAGAAACATGCTAGATATGAATATTAACTACTTTCTTCGAGTCAACGTACATAGATATGCCCAAAATAGGCTACATAGCCTAGAAGGAGGTCAACTAGCCATAGACAAGTGTAGTTGGCACTAAAAAAAGATAGAAATACATTGTTTGTATAGAAATGAAGGAGAACAATAAACGAAAAGAGGAAGTGAAGAGTTTAGACTATAGAGGAGAGGTGGCTCTCACTCCTTAGCCTATGGATGGGTTGGATCTCATCCATTGCATCCTCCTCCTTGATCTTCGGGAATCCTTGGCCTCCTTTCTCCTTGATTCCATACCAAACAACATATGGTGTTGATGGATGGGGGTAGAATTTGATGGAAGGGAGTGGAAGGTGGAGATGATAAATGGAAGATAGTGTAGGTTGATGGAAAATGGAGGCAGGTTGATGGGATGGCCCTAGGGGTGAAATCCTCCACCCTCTTAGGCCTTCATGCTCAAAGATATAGGTTTGGGAACCAAAATATGCAGAACCCTTGGTCGGTGTCCAAGGAGGGGTATTCATCGCATTTGGCAGAATGTCTATATGAGGGGACAAAATGACTCCAGTTTTGATAAAAAAAGGTGCTAGTTTTGTGCCCTCAATTGGGTGCCATTCTAGCCTCCTCCAATTCTGACCATTAGATGTGACAATTAAAATATGTCTTCAGAGTTGACTGTCAGAACAGGCCATCTGTCATGGTTGTTAAAGGTGACCATCAGGTTGTCTTCCAATGAAAAAGGTCGATGGGTGGTTGATGTCAACCGAGTCTATTTTGTTCCATTAGAAGGTTGTTTGTGATGCGCTCCATTGGTCTTGACCAACAAAGGTGATCATCGGTAGATGGTCCATCGATCTACCTTCATTGGATGCTTTCTGACAAAAAAGGGTGGATGGAGTGTCAGTGTGTTTTGATGCTTAGGGGATGAAATCGATCCATTATATGAAAAACCGGGCCTATTTTGTTAGGTTAGATTAGGATGATCGATGCTTTCTTCAGTTTGGAGCATGTAGGTCCAAAATTGGCTATTTGAGAAACTATATCTTTGAAAGAAGATAAATTATAAAAAAAACTAAGTATCTAGAATTATTTTGGGCATATCAAGGCTACTACATGCATGAAGTCATAGCTAATTACTTGGCAATAATAACTAAATTTGGGTGTTATCAAGCACCCCAAAATTAATATTTTGTTTGTCCTCAAGCAATACTAAACTCAAAGAGCAAAATATAACATCCAAATTAAGTTGTGCATAAGTTCTAAGGTTAGGGAAAACACTTTATAACAACTATAATCCTGATCCATGTTGTTTCCGCACAAACTCCCATCGTTTAAGAGAACCATGCTAAGATAAGATCACAAAATGACCGTGCAAAATCAAGTGAATTCTCTGCCACTCAACGTTACTCATGGGGGCTTGAACCATAACAATAAGTGTTAAAGCATTATTACTTAGGGGATCACTCAGGCGATGAAGGTGAGTAGTGATCTTTCATTGTGTATTCATGTAAACCAATTAGGAACAACATGCCTCCCACTTATTGATGTCCTATAAAGTAGAAGAAAGAGAACATACTCTAACAACTTTTGAGGATTCCAATCTGTGTTAGGTTGACCAATATAATGAGAAATGGTCCCTACAATCTGTGCCAGTTGGCCTAAAGTAGTGAGACAAACTCCTTGAGCCGTTCTCGAACCAGCCCTACTACTGGGACGATCTCATAGGTCTCCTAGGGGTTCCTAAAGACTCTCCAATGAGTTTTTGGCACTACTAGGCACACCATACTCATGTTTGTGAGCACAGTCATACCCCCGTTGGGCACCATCCTCAAGTATCTTGAAATAGAAAACATGTTGGCTAAATTGGACATTATTATAATCCCTTTGTTTTGATGATGACAAACATTTCATTCTTGTGGATCTAACGTCCTACTTGAGTGTTGCAGGAACTAGGTGGATGACAAACATTTGGAAGATATATATGCTCAAAATGTTTTAATTTCATGATTGTAATCAAATGTAAAAACTTGTACAAATATATAATGTACAAGTACTTACACATCATGTAAATCAAGCATTTAGATCTTCCCTAGACACACACAACACTTAGATAGGTCATCCCCTACAATAGTGTCACAAATGCACACTCATACACACACTTAGTACATAGTTCAAAACATTGAAACAAAGTCATTCTTAGTCGACAAACTTCTTGACCGAGACACTCTCAGTCGACAAACTCCTCGACCGAGAATGACCCAAATATCCGTTAGACACAGCAGACAAGGTAGTTGGGAGTTGGAATCGAACGTTGTATACACTTGCTCCAGACTGTCCCTCGATCGACAAAGACTTCGACCGACAAGACTCTCAGTCGATAATTCCTCGACCGAGATTGTCTCTGTCTACACTTTTCAGAGTTAATTAACTAGTCGTTACTAAAGCAATTAGTGGACAACTAATATCTAGTTAAGCACTAAGAACCCCCTAGATGGTGTCTAGAACGTCCTTAAGCACTCATAGGCCATTCCTATAAATAGGACATGCCTTAGGACACCCAATACACAGTTGTGCAATACTTGAGCATACATACTTGCAATTGGCAATCCACTGTTATGAGCAATTGAGAAATTACAACATTTGCTACTCATTTCCATTACTCCAATTTCGTGTCCTATAGGCTAGCATCTCCTACCCACAACACTTACACTTTCATATACATTGGTTAGGAGATCAAAACGCTTGATATAGGAAATCAAGCCTTGTGCTACAACGGTAATTGTAATTTCCATTTTCCTTCTTGTTCTTTCTTATTGCTTGTACTCTCCTTGCTACTCCTAGGGTTGGAGGCTGCGGATTGGAGAGGGTTTATCTTCTCAGGTGGAGAAGGGTCTTCTCAGTGGATAAGGAGGACTTTGGACTACTTCAAGAAGGTTGTCTCAACAGGAAGCTACTTCAAGAGGAAGGCTACTTCAAGAAGGTTGTCTCAACAGGAAGCTACTTCAAGAGGAAGGCTACTTCAAGGGGGAGCTTGAAGTTACTTCAAGGAAGGCTGCTTCAAGGTTGGTGGGACTACTTAACGGTGAAGGCTGTCCAAAGGGTGGTGAAAGTATTTGTAATTTTATGTAACATCCTTGTGAGGTAATAAAATTTAAATACTTTCAAAATCCCAATTGGAAACAATTGGGTAGTGGACTGACTCCTTTAGTTTTTGCTAAAGGTGGAACCACTCTAAACACCCTGCCTCCTTCTCATTATCTCAAATTATGGTTGCTTGAGTTGAATTATTATTAAAATATTTATAAAACCCTATTCACCCCCCTCTAGTGGTTTTTCATTTGGTATCAGAGCAGGCTTCAAGGAACTCTAATCGAGTCTTGAAGAATGGAGGGTGGTGGTGTCTACTACCACAAGTAAAGGCAAAGCTTGGACCAATCTTCAACAAGCTGTAATTGGTGCTTAGGAATAAGACACACAACACCTAGTTGTCCATGGAGGTTAAAGAACGAATATGTGCACAAAGAATGCCTTATTGCTACAATAAGTGAAGAAGAAGAAGAAGAGGTAAGCCTTTTTGATTTATCAAAAGAAGATTTAATTGCTAGCCTTCATGAAACACATGATAAGTATATTGAGTGCAAGAAGAAATTACAGAAATCTAATAAAGCAAATGATGAGTTACATGCTAAACTTCTTGCTCTCACATCTAAAAATGAATATATTAAGGAGACATTAAACTTAACTATTAAAGACCATGATATTAAGCTGAAATCAATAGAGGCAAATTGCAATCTTCTTTCTCTAGAAAAGATAAACTTGCAAGCCCAAATTAATGATCTTCAAAAACAACCAATCCTATGCAATCATCTAGATTATGATACTATTGTGAAAGAAAGAGATTCTTTATTATCTAATCTAGACCAAGCAAAGTTAGATATCAAAAATAGAATGGATGAGATTGCTAAGTTACAACAAGAAGTTAGTAGCTTAAGAAACAATGATTTTCTTGATAAGATCTTAAATGATTCTCATTGTCAAATTGGAAGGAGAGGACTAGGTTACAAGCCTAAAGGAAAATCCTATCAAAAACCTAGTGGGGGAAGGACACAAGTGCCAAAGACTCAATCTATGTATGTACCTAAAGGAAAGTATACATATGTACCCAAGAACAATCTAGATCAAACTCATAAAAAGAGAAATGAGATTGATTCCATATGTTGCCATTATTGTTTGTGTCTTGGACATTATTCCTTCTCATGTCCTTATACGAAAAAGGATGTTGAGCTAGTATGGGTTCCAAAATCCCCAAACTAAATAGATTAAATTAAGTTGAGATATGACCAAAGACTCTAAATTGTATATCTTTATGTCTATCTCAACTTAACATAATGAGATAACAAATTGATTCAAGTAATTAAATTTTCTAACTTGAAAATACACATTTTTATAAACCTGCAGAGACACATCTATAATAACTTGATTTAGTTTAGGTTCCTAAAACCTAGAGATTTGAATATGATTAGTTGAGATTTGACTCAAATGTTACTTTGATACTTAAATATTTTATCTCAACTAAACTGAGCTTTAAATTGCATAATTGAATTGAAAGTGATATATGTTTTACTTGCAAATAATTACTAAAAATGATACATAAACATTCTCAGTCGAGAAAATGTTCGACCGAGAACATTGTCGGTCGAGAATTAGTCGACCGAGCAGGTTACTATTTTTAAGCTTGCAAAAATCTGATAAAACCTATACAAACAGCAGAATACTTGGTCGAGAAAATCTTCGACCGAGATAAATTTGATTGAAGAAAAGTTCGACCGAATCAAGTTCTGTTGAACCTGTTTTAATTGATCTAGTTTGCTATCAATTTGCTATTAATGATTGATTTCATATGCAAATCAAGAATGAATCTTGGAGAAAAATCTTTAAACATATACCATAAATTGCAAGTTCATTTTTAATTACTATAATCTCCTACATGGTTTGGCTTAAAACTGAAAATATGAACCATGATTGGTTTAATCAAGGAAATTACTGTTTTATCACAATCCACATGGTTTGTCCTAAGTATTCCTTGGTCTATCTATATAAAAACCATGTGTCTTGAAATTTTCTTTTAAATGATCATCATCATTGTATTTCATAAAATTATGGATATGCTTTTACTATTTTACATTCTTTACTTGGTTTGCCTAAAATAATCTTTGATCTATATATACAAACCATGAATGGATATTGTTTTCAAAATGATCATTGTGATTCAGCTCATCACATATAAAGATGATGAAAATGCCATTTTGCATAACAGTAAAACTCTATGGCACAAATGCATCTTGACATAATATATAATAATTATCTTGTGCATGGCTTGTCTCATCTCATGTAATAAATGAATGATTTTTGCTAGATGACACTATGGCAAGCTAAATAGTTTGTTTTCTTAGAACAAGAATATTAATGTCTTATCTAGTTGTTTGTTCTAAGTAATCAAAAGCAAAATCTTGATTTTAAGAACTTGAGATATAAAACTTGTTCTTAATTTAAACTCAAGGATGACTTATTCTAAAGAATTAATCTAGAAATAAATTTAAAATAAGAAATTTGTTTAAGATAAAGAGCTATTTAAATGCTACATTTAAAATCTATTATAACCAAAATCAAGAGCAAGGTACTAAATTCTTATATTGCTTATAAATAAATGATTGAAAGCTACATTCTTGCTATGATTGAACATGTTGTAGATGTAGCTCAATTACCTTTTTGCAAGAAAAACAATCACTGTGGATATTAAAATTCCTTATTTCATGAAGCACATACATTCTGAAAATCTGCTTAAGAAAATAAAAAACAAAGACTTCATTGTGATGCCTATATTGAGTTTTCAATTGATAAAACTTCTTCAAAATAGGTATCACTCAAAGTGCTTCAAATTGATATACATTTGATCATATTACATATCACATATTAATGTGTAACTCAATGAGAGTGCTTACACTATAAATCTTCAAAAATTGCCTCTTGGTTAACATCAAATTTGACCAAGGGGCGCCAAGGTCGAAGTCAAGGTCGACCTAAAATAAGCTTGAAAAAATGCTTAATTGTAAATCATTTCCTTGCACTTAATCTTAATATATTGAAAACAAGATTTTAGTGCATAGCTCTCATAAAAGGTTAACTTATTATGATCTAATACTTATTGTGACTTTAGAATCCTTAAAATTATCTTGATTATAAGTTTAAGGGGGAGCTCACAAAAACTATCTTGACTATAAGAAGGAGCTTACAAAATGTTGTAAACATCATAAAGAAAATTTGAGGCTAGTTATGACCTTAGTATCTTTAAAGTAATTTTGGAGCCTACAATATGTATGAATATAATGGAATTCTCTAAATAAATTAGGGCTTAACATCCCGTGTATTTGGTTAGAGATACATTCATGTACTCTACTATAAGCTTACAGGATTCTCATGTCATTTTCAAGGTTTAACATCCCTTGTAAAATGGATGAGAAATCAATATATGTATCCATAATGAGCTTAAATGGATCTCATGTCATTTTCAAGGCTTAACATCCCTTGTGAAATGGATGAGAAATCAAAACACATATTCCATGAATCTAAAAGGTTATGTTGGTTATCTTTTTGAAATGACAAAGGGGGAGAAATAATATAAAATCAAAAATATAAAATAAACTGAGTTTCATAATCATTTGTCCAGCACACACTTGCAAACATGAGAATGGCTACAAAAGGTAAACTTTAGGTATGAAACTCATATGATTTACATTTCCTTATTTTATATTTTGGAAATGTTTGTCATCTTCAAAAAGGGGGAGATTGTTGGCTAAATTGGACAGTATTATAATCCCTTTGTTTTGATGATGACAAATATTTCATTCTTATGGATAGGTGGATGACAAACATTTGGAAGATCTATATGCTCAAAATGTTTTAATTTCATGATTGTAATCAAATGTAAAAACTTGTACAAATATATAATGTACAAGTACTTACACATCATGTAAATCAAGCGTTTAGATCTTTCCTAGCCACACACAACACTTAGATAGGTCATCCCCTACAATAGTGTCACAACTGCACACTCATACACACACTTAGTACATAGTTCAAAACATTGAAACAGAGTCATTCTTGGTTGACAAACTTCTCGACCGAGACACTCTCAGTCGACAAACTCCTCGACCGAGAATGACCCAAATAGCTGTTAGACACAACAGACAAGGTAGTTGGGAGTTGGAATCGAATGTTATATATGTTGGATCCTAGATGGGTGATTAGATGCTCTAGAGGGGGGTGAATAGAGCTGAAAGCACTTAAATAAAATTCATTAAACCTTCAAGATATATCACAAGATAAGGTTGCTAAATAGGAAATTTGTGTGCAACTAAAACATACATAGCAAGGGGGAGAGAGATTGAACATGCACCAATTAGACAAGCTATTTAGAGTGATTCCACACTTCAAACTAGAAGTGTGTCAGTCCACTTGCCTAGAGAGGTCAACCTCTAGGACTTCCAAACTATTGCACTCCTATATTCATTCATAAGACATACAATGCATGACCAAACAAAAGACTTACCTATCCAATACAAAGAGTATTCAACCTTACCAAGGACTTACCCACTTTGCAAGAGTCTTCGGCCTTCTCCAAGGACTTACCCACTCTTGCATAAGTCTTCAGCCTTGCAGGGATCACCCACTCTTCTTGGATCTTCAGCTTTTGACTTCACCTTCACTCGGAGAAGCTTCCACTAAGGACTTACCTACTTGAGCAAGGAGTCTTCTGCCTTCACCAAGGGCTTACCCACTCTAGCTCCAAGTCTTCAGCCCTGATCTTCACCAAGGGACTCCTTCCCTTATTCTTCTTCACCTCTCTTGGATAAGAGAGAGAACCTACATCTTCATTATTAAAATGAGAGATATGGCGGTGGTGGAAGTGAGAGCCTCACAAGATATACATATAGGACTAGCTCTCTTACAGATTTCCTACTCACTCTAATGGATGTAACAAGTGATTCAGCTTAGAGAGAGAGAGAGGAGGATGTAGGAAGCACTCAACTATAGAATAGGAGCCTCACATAGAGTTTGCATTGAATGCTCAACCTTGGAATGAAGCCCAAGGGGTCCTATTTATAGTTGGGGATGCCTCTTAGCCTTTGGGAACACTTGAGAATGAAAACTAGCCATTTTGTGGCTTGCAACGGATCTATTTTCACTTGTTGCAACTCCACAATGGCTAGAAGCACTTTTCCGTACAGTGCAATTGGTCGAGTTTCTATAAGGGTAACTCGACCGATAGAGTAAAAGACAAAGAAGATATTCAGACCATCGGTCGAGTTTGTCCTGAGGAAACTCGACCGACCAATGAAAATCGATTTGGTCAGTTACTCCATCGGTCGAGTTCTGTGTAAACACAACTCGACCGATGCAATCTTCAGAAAATTGATCAAGGATGATCGGTCGAGTTTTCAAGCTGGGAAACTCGACCGACAAAGTGCCTGTAATCAATTTTCAAGGTTGCATCTAAATTGCTCTAATATTCGATCTAAGTGCTCCTGATATTTTTCTAAGCTTAATTACAAGTCATACAATCATTACAAGTGATTTACAACATGATTCTAATGGATATACATCATATTACAAAAACGTCCACTTGTATGACTTTGACTTGTCTTTTCTCCAATATAAGATGCGCAAGTTAGGGCATTTGGAGTGTGTCTATACCTAATCTGAAATCATTCAAATAGAGACATTAGACACCAATATGTGGAATGGTTAGTCATCATCAAAACACGGGTTTAGTCAATTTAGACGTGAGTCAACATTGACCTAATTGACCTTGAGTCAACAATCTCCCCCTTTTTGAAGATGACAAACCATTCCATAAATGTATTGAAAGCATTTAAATAAAGTTATACCTTTGGAGAAACCTAGGGGTTTCAATAGAATTGAGTTCATATGCTCCCCCTCAATTGATGCGCATGGAGTTTTCATACTCCCCCTCAATTGATGCTATTTCTCCTGCATGGTTAGCTTTCACAACATTTATAGAATACTATGTCTTCTACTCATATATATTTTACACATATATGTCTTCTCCCATTTACCTTCTCCCCTTTACATGGGCATACTTCTCCTCTTCATGTAAGACATGCCTTCTTCCTCTTTTAAAAGAAGACATACCTTTCTCCCCCTTTGTCATTTCAAAAAGTGGGGTTATGAAGAAAGTAAGAAACATCACTTGTTAAATAGAAAGGAGATTTATAAATATATATAAGGAGAGTAGAAGAGCACAGACAGGGGCTTGTCCAAGCATAGAAAGAAAAGCAAGTTAAAACATATACTTGAACAACTCAAAGTGCAAGATGAAGTGCTACAGAAAAACAATAAAACATAATTTTGACCCTCAAGATGACGGAATTTGACAAAAAACCATCAGAGCTCATCATAAAGCAATGAGTCTTGCTCAGAAGGTTGATCCTGCATGAAAAACACTAGTCTTGCACCAAAAAATGAAACTGGAGCAAAATCTGCATAAAATCCAAAAATACTCCAATTTCTACATATAATGTAGATCTATGTACCCTGCATCACAATGTTATGCAAGCAACTCAAGATAGTAGATATGCAATTCAAGGAACAATCTTGAGCATGTATGAGACAAGATACAAGCATAGCATATAAATGAGCAAAGATGTCAATTAAAAATAAGGTTAGAACTACATATATATGAACTACTAGTAGATGATATCACAAGTTAGGACTACTAGTTGGATCTAGATCATAGCAAGAGATACCAAAAGATACACAAGATAAAGCAAGCTACGAGTAGATGTAGAGATATATCCAAACAAAGAGATATGCAATTTTAGAAGCATGAAAGGATATAACTCACATAACAAGTATGCATCATTACCAAAAGATGATTTCCACTAAGAACCTCAAGGTTGTATCAAAACAAGATATACACCTAGATAGATGTAGCAAGTTAGAGCACAACGGAAGCAATTTTATACACAACCAAGAGATCCATAGAGATCATCATCAAAAGCTGCAAAACAACTCAAGGCAAGTAATTGCAAGATATAGATATACAAATTTAGAGCAATTAGAGAGATAGAGTTGTAAGCAAGATAGACAATTTAGAACATGGCAATATGCATATATCAAGGTAACAAATGAGAGTGCCAAATAATAAGACTATTGGTTGAGAAAATCTAGTTGAGAGGGAAATTCTCATTCAATAAGCCAACTGTGTATTTTGTGCACAGTGTTATCGGTTGAGTTATGTGCATTGACAACTCAACCGATTACAGCTGTTGGCAGCACCCATTGGTTCCTATCGGTCGAGTTTCAATAGGGCAAACTCGACCGACTAAGCAGCTGTCAAAAAGCACATATATTTCATAAAAACATATTTAAAGGCATGCTAAAATACAAACCATATCCAAACATGTCCAAGCAAATTAGTAATGCACTATAGAAGCATTAGAAATAGTTTTTGAGCAAGAGTGTGAAGAGAATCATAAGATACCACTTTTGACTCAAAAACCATATGTATAGTGCACACTATCTTGACAAAACAAGTTAGGATTGGTTATAAGCAAGAAAAACCTTACCTTTGTGCTTACCATTCCTTTTTTCACTTATTGTCACCCTCTACACATCTCACCTTTCTTCTTTCATGTGGATTGAAAAGTCAATTTGCAATTAAATAGCTCAAGTCAATCCATTTGTAAGTACCTACAAGGAGAAAGATGAAATGGTCCCCAATCATGTTTTTGGGTCCGGAGGGGTTAGTTTAGCAACCCAAGTCCTATTGCTCTTGGGTGCTTTCCTAAACGGACAACGAGTAGAATAATGACCAGTTTCACTACAATAGTTGCATGTGCTCATAGTCTTGGAACTAGAGGATTCTCCATGGAATATTGGAGGTCCTTTATCCTTGTTGTTCCCTTGACTACTATCATACCCTAAACCATGTCTACCAATTTGTTTAGTAGGATGGTGTAGGATGTCATTAAGACTCTTTTTACCAACTAAGAATCTTTGCAAAGAGGATCTCAAACTGTCATTATCATGCTTAAGAGAAGCAATAGTAGAAGATAAATTATTGATATTATCTCTAGCATGAAAAAGATCATTTTCTAAGCAAAGATCTTTACTTAAATAAGAATCTCTATCAATATGAAGAGCAGCAACATCATTCTCTCTACTAGTAGAACTAGAACAAGATTCATGCACATTGATTTTAGCAAGCAAGAAGGCATTTTCTATTTCTAATTCTTGCAAAACAAAATCTTTGTCCTTGTTTTCAGATTTAAGAACATCAATATCATGCATGATAGAATCAATAATTAAAGTATGCTCTTCATTAGAACTAGGCATGAGAGGTTGAGCTTCTAGAAATCTAACCTTATCAAGTAAACTAGTATTTTCAAGTTTAAGAGAATCTACTTGACTAAGACAATCATTTTTATCATCAAGCAAGAAAGAATTAGCATGTTCAAGATCATCTAGTTCTACATGCAAATTATCAACAATTTTAGCAAGCTTTTTCTTTTTCCTTTTAGAAGACTTAAGAGAGGCACAAATATCATGAATAATGGCAATCAAAGATTCTTTATCTAAAGAGTTTAGATTTACCTCACTTGAGTCTTCACTTGTTGATGCTATAAGAGCAAAATGGCATTCTCCTTCATCACTAGAGCTTGAGCTTGATCCTTCACTTGAATCTTCACTTGAGCTTGAGTTGGGGGAGCCATTTGATCTTGAGTGCCATTTCTCCTTCTTCTTATGAAGATGGGTCTTTTTTCCTTTTGGGAAATCTTCCTTGTAGTGACCCTTCTTTCCACATGTGAAGCACCGGATGGAGGAGGACTTGCCTTTGTAGAGACGACCCTTGGAGTACATGGCATCTTCTTTAGCTTGAGAGGATGGAGAGACTTGTTCCATGATAGCACTACTACAGAAAATGCTTTTTACAATAGTTCGTTTTTCCATTTTACAACAGGTGTTAACCGTTGTATTAGATCGCGTGGTCTTATGGGGGGGTGCTTTATACAACATGTGATCACATGTTGTAATAGATGTATTTTATACAATAGTTAAAACATGTTGTCTTTTGATGAATGGCATGTTGTAATATGGGTATTTTACACAACATGCGGTGCACCCGTTGTACTATACATACTACAACAGTTAAACCACGTTGTCTTTTGCTATACACACACGTTGTAATATGGGTGTTTTTTACAACATGTGGTTTATCCGTTGTAATATATATTATACAATCGTTGAAGCATGTTGTCTTTCACTAAACACACCTATTGTAATAGGTAGGTTTATTACAACATGTAGTGCACCCGTTGTATTAGGTAGGTTTATACAATAGTTGAAGCATGTTGTCTTTCCATACATTCAACCGTTGTAATAGGGTTGTTTATACAACATGTTGCATGTTTGTTGTAATATACACATTTTATACAACATGTTATGCATGTTGTAGTTCACTGGAAACACTTGTTGTAATATGTGTGTTTTTTCCAAACACACCTATTGTAATAGGTATGGATAACACAACATGTGTTGTTTGTTGTAGTATCATACATTTTACAACATATCATTAACTGTTGTCTTTGATTAGAGTTTGACTGGTCTTATATCTAACCAATTTTATTTATCAAATTAACTATGTTACTAATAAATTATAATAAATATGAAATTATACTTTTTTCATTTCACAAACAAGCACATAATTGAACAAATTTTCCATCAAACCTTGAGAGAAACTCGTACTAAATTTAATAAATATTCTATCATCCATACAAAGATTGAATAATACAAAGTGTTGAGTATCCACTCTAGAATCGAACTAAAAACAAACAAACAAAATTTCACATTGGTCTGTGCTAAAGAATAAATGTCTCCCCCTCATGTAATGTAATCTTATGTGTTCTCAAGAACACATGTTGCCCACTCATTTCGGACCTCGTCGATTTCTTCTTGGTTATAGAAACTGCCAATATATATCGAATAATACTACAATCATATGACAAATATATCAACATATTGTCTTTTTCAATTTATTTAGCAATTTGAATGAACTAACAGAATATAATGATAAGTAGCTTATACATTCAGGAATATTTCTAATTCTTGCATCAATGATGTCTCTCATTTAATTCAGCACATAATACCTGCAATCTGTGTTGTTTGACTGCTTTAGACACTGTATAAAAATATGAATTTATTATCCAAATAATAATGAGAACTTGTTAGCAAATAAGAGGATGGAAGTATAAAAAAACTAATACAATGTATGCGTATACAGAATCAAATTTTAAAAATGGCAAATCGTTGCTTGATGTTAATGCATGATGCTATATATATATATATATATATATATATATATAAGAGATATAATTCTTGAGGACAAATGGGAATATACAAGGAGGAGTAACATGTTAAATCAGAAAAGAGAAACAACATTGACAAGCATCACTATTAAGAATATAATTTATTAAGCATATTAACAACAATACCAAATACATCCATTAATGTTAATTGGTGAACTATTAGTTTACACCAATTTTATAATGATTAAATAAGAAACTGATATCTATGAGTAACAAAATACTTTAGGATCTATAATTAATAGTATACTTTGTGACATGTTAAATAATTTTATATAATTTATAAACAATTACTTAAATGTATTATAAATATAACAAGTACATAGTTGTATGGTTAATGAGGAAAAGTAAACCAACATCTATAATTAGTAATATACTCCATGGGATATCAAATAGTATTATATTATGTATAAATAACTAAATGTATAATGTATATAGAAACAACATAGTCCATAGATGTATATGTTATGTGTGCGGATTTATGTTGATTCTTTTCTATTATGAGTGTAATTTATGTTAGGAAAAATAACTTCAAATGAAATATGATAGTCTTAGTAGTACATGGTTTCACAATAAATTAATTAATAACATTTTTATATATTTGTATTGTTTTGAATTTTTATACATCAATCAATATTTGTTAAAATAATGTAATTGCATGTATCTTATGATATTAATTCTTTAAATTATACTTCTATTCGCAATTTGTGCAGATATTACTCCTCTAAAATTATACATATTTTTTTTCATCATGATGTCAAAGATAACATAATTTTTATATTTAAATTTCAAACGCTACATAGAAATAACAATCATAATAATCTAGTGAACAATATATTGTCACTACATTTATTGAGTTTATTAGGTAAAATTAATAAATATGTTTAACACCATCATAAGTATCTTTATTTAAAATAAATTGCTATAGTGTTGTTTTTTAATTTTTAAATAATAGTAGTAATTTTCACGTTGTACTACTTATATATTCAATTTTCTTAGCTTTATGTTACTTTTTAATTACTTGAGTTGTCAAGCTCATCAAGTAGGAAATTATTTGTTTGATTAAAAAATATAATAATCCACACAATCCATATGGAACACTAAATTGATGTGTTTTTTAAAAACCTATATTTATGAAAAAATAATTTAATAGAATAGTTGGTCTTATAAAAAAGATTAAATCTTTTCAATATTAGATGTCACCATTTCAAGCTCATCTTTAATGTTAGAAAATCATAAATGTATGTAGCATATTATAATATACATATACAATAATCCATATACATAGATCTAAAATTAAGTACTCCACTAAGTAATGAGTTATTTCCTCAACTTCTTTTTTTTATTTATGTAAGATACATCTATTTTCTTGCCTCGATCCAATTAAATAGGTTGATTGAGACATATTGACACTCAATATGAATTCCACTTATGTACTTAACATAATTTTTATATGTGCCCCCCATTAGGGGGCTGGCTCCGCCACTGGCAATATTAATATTTTAAACTTTCCTACCACTATGTGTGATTCTTCATTCTAATTTTACAAAGGTGAAAAAAATCCAATAAAAGTGGGCACCTCGTTAAATGTGTTTAATTGTTGGTAGGTGAGAGAAGAAAGGCACTAGAGTATGGAAATACACCCTAACCAATAAAATTCATCCAAATAATTTTCCTACATAAATAATTGATAAGTTTTGAATAAAATCTAAAATCCTCGCATAAACAAGTAATGTTTGCAATTATACTAGCAACTTGTCATGAAGATTATTTTTTATTAAATTTCTGATCTATTGGATAAAAATACTAAATAAACATAATGGAATAAAAAATTATTTTTGAACACAATCTGTAATTTTATAGTTTTTGTCTTGAGTGTTTTTTTCTACTAAATTGATATAGCATAAACATAGTAGAAAAGAGAGACGTCACAAATTTAAAAAGAATAAATATTAACAAAGATATCGGTAAAGATTAAAAAAATATAAGACTGATTAAGAAGTATTCTACTAAATTCACTTTTATAAATAAAGAAGGGAACTCGATGCTAATATTTAGACATTTTCTTAACTATAATGACATTCTAACTAGTATTAAAAATGTAAGAAAATATTTATTACTATAAACATCGTAGCTTGTTATATGCATATAATTCCAAAGTAATCAATGAAACACATATCAATATTTTTTCTTTATGTTCTATTACGTCGGAAAATAATTAAAAGTAGAACTTGAACAAGACTTGTTGAAGGATTGCCACTTTCACTTCCATCTTTCTCATGTCAAGAATAACCGATCACAAACAACAAATATTTAATCTTCACATGACATAAATTTGGCATATATGTTCATTTATTAATGTGAGTAATCGAGAATGAACTTGTTTGGGCTACAACTATGGTCACCAAAAATTAAATAATTTCTTATATAGTGATCTTATATCAGAAAAAAATATGCTACATTTCTAATAAAATGATGAAAAGTTGTTCCGTTAGGGCTAGTTTGGTTGGGTGTAGTAGGGTGCAATTGTGTGAGTTCGCAATGTAAAAATGTACATCAAATACGCACTTTGTCGTCGGGCTACACCCTACCAAACAAGCCCTTAGTAATGCATACCTTGTCAGTCTGATCTTCTTCCTTTAGCACAGCAGGTCAACAATGAAATAACTTTATATTTGCACTTGAACAGTCTAAAATTAAACCACCAGACAGCAAGTTCAGAAGAAAACGACCGAACAGTAGGTCCAGAAACGACGATCAGACAACAATTATAGATGGGAACTCCAATACGGTATTTACAGAGCAGCAAGTAGTAAGTTTTACACCTGATAATACATAACGGAAGCAATCAACAGCCCTCAGATAACGTGGATGATTGCAGAAAATGAAACAAGGGTTGAAAGAGAGTTACATTCGAGAAAGAAACATGAGAACAGAATCAAACTGGAACGGCCAAAAGCTTTGGCGACTGGAAGACGACGGCCAGCAGTCTTTGCTTTGTGCGGAGCGAAGAACAATGATGATTTGTGTTAGCAGACGGCCAGTTGTAGCCCCGGGTGTATGTGCTCGGCCTACGGACAGTGGTTACAGCACATCGTACTATAGAATCGACGAAGTTGACGGAAGGATGGAGTGTAGAGAAGAAACTACCAAAAGGATGGAGTGCCTGCGGCTGTCGGGTGCGAGAAGAAACTGGTGGAAGGATGGAGCACCGTCGTCCGTTTCCCTCTCCCTAACTAATCCCCACATTTCCTTCTCCCTTCATCCTTACTCTTTGTCTCTTCAACTAATCACATGTTTCCAAGCCCCTCTCCACCCGCTCTCTCCTCTCTATATCTCATTAAAACTCTATTCTCTCTAACTTCTTTACAAAAACGAAATGTTTCAAAACAATAAACACACCACCTCTCTTCGTCTCTTCCTATTTTCCTCTCAAAAAATTCAAATGATATTGTTGTTTCCATCATTCACTCATTCAATCACATTTGCCCACAATTATCTCCATCTATGTTCCAACAACTCCTCCCACAATTATCTTCATCATTCAACCACCCAATAAATAAATAAGGAAAACAATTTTATATTTAAATTTTCCATTTTACCTTTCAATGACTATGTGATCCATGCAACTTGATTCATAGTAAGACAAACATTTCTTTTTATTGATACATTTTTCACCAAAAAACGTTTACGGTCCCTCTCCCCGGTTCTCTGCACGATATATCCAATATTTTCGGTCCCTCTCCCCGGTTCTCTGCAAATAGATTACGAAAGAAAAATATGTTACATAATATGTTTGTTGTACTGTTTAACTAAGAACATACATGGTTATTATTTTAAAATATAAATTTTTTGAGATAAAAGATATAGTATTTAAACATATTAAGTACTTGACTATTTTTTCATCCAATGTAAATTAAATATATTTGGTATGGCACATGCAGTGTGTGTTTACTAGTAATAGAAAAGAATCATTATAAATCCACACACATAACATATACATTATGGACTATGTTGTTGCTATATACATTATACATTTAGTTATTTATACATAATATAATACTATTTGATATCCCATGGAGTATATTATTAATTATAGATATTGGTTTTTTTAATATTATCTATGTACTTGATATATTTGTTACATACTTAATTATTTATATATACTTTATAAAGTATTTGGTATTCTATAAAGTATACAAAAAATTATAGATAGTGGTTTACTTTTCCTCATTAACCATACAACTATGTACTTGTAATATTTATAATACATTTAATTAATTGTTTATAAATTATATAAAATTATTTAACATGTAACAAAGTATACTATTAATTATAGATCATAAAGTATTTTGTTACTCATAGATATCAGTTTCTTATTTAATCATTATAAAATTGATGCAAACTAATAGTTCACCAATTAACATTAATGGATGTATATTTGGTATTGTTGTTAATATGTTTAATAAAAACACATTACTTGGGATGTTAAAAAAAAAACATTACTTGCTAATTATGTAACAATGAGATGTATTTATAAAAATAAAGAAATCACTTATTTTATATTGTTTACCTAATTTAATGTGTTTATATTTCTAATTCTTACTTAAAATCATATTGATAATAACGTTATTTATAAATAACATTTACATAATTTGAAAATAGGTTAATAAGCGAGTGAAGCATATAAAATATAAAAAGAAAAAATAACTTTGATACCATGCTACATTTATAAAACATATATATGTTAAGAAAAATTAAAACTGGAAGGGGGCACTTGCCCCTGCTTGCCCCCCCCCCATCTCCCGCCACCACTGGTCAGGGATTAGCCTTGGGAACCAGTTTTAGTTTGGTTAGGACTTTTATTCCTGACTAGGTAGCCCTAACTTATAGCGGATTTTGTTGTAGTGAGGGGGTAATTATTCCATATGTATTTTAGTATGTGCATATATTGGAATTGGGTCGGTTTCAGGTCAAAATATCTACCCAGAGTGAAAAACTATCATTCACATGACCACACAAAAATCCACCCATATTGTCAGCAAGGTATAGTGTGTTGTGTGACAATAGTCTTTTACAACATGTAGCTAGTACAACAGGTGATATCATATTGTGTAATAATGGTATATTATAATGGTTTAGTTTATGTTGTGTAATGGTGGCCTATTACAACGATTTGTTATGTGTGGATATTACAACAGGTCACAACATGTTGTGTAATTATAATATATAACAACATGTTAGAGTTTGTTGTCTCATGTCAGGATATAACAATGAGTTTCAATATGTTGTATTATGGTGGTCTATTACAACATATACCAAATACAACATGTAAAGGCCCGTTGTATAATTAATACATACTACAACGAGTGAGTCTGTGTTGTGTAATGATGGTCTATTACAACATGCATGTGACTATTACAATGGGTCAAAATATGTTGTGTAATTAACATCTTTTACAACGGGTTTGAATATGTTGTGATACTATAGCCTATTACAACACTTTAGTAGTTGTTGTAGTATCCCCCTATACTACAACGTGTTTGGCATGTTGTAAATGACTTGTGTTGTATAAAATATACAATATACAATATACAACACAAAAATAGGCTTGTTGTGATAAGTATGCTAACTACAACATAATCATCTGAACTGTTGTCTATCTCCCATTGTAAAAAGCATTTTCTATAGTAGTGTAGCTTCAATTTGAGCCTTCATTTCAGCCTTCTTCATTCTCTTTAGCTCTTTCTTCTCTTGTCTTTCTACTTCCTCCCTCTTGTCAAGTGTGGCTTCATGTGCTTGTAGATTTCCAATGAGGTCTTCAATTGGAATATCCTTAAGAGACATTGCTTCTTCAATTGAAGTCACCTTGGGTTCCCACGTCTTGGGGAGAGTTCTAAGGATCTTTGAGTTGATCTCTCCACAAGACATAGGATGTCCTAGAACAACAAGACCATTAACAATGGTGTTGAGCCTTGAGTACATGTTTGCTATGCTCTCCTCCTTTCCCATCTTGAAGTTCTCAAGCAGCCCTTTGAGCATGTAGACTTTGCTTTCCTTCACTTGATCCGTCCCTTCATAAGTGATGCATAGCTTTCTCCATACCTCAGGCCATCTCACAAGAAGAAATCTGGTTGAACTCGGTGGGGGTCATGGAGGCATAGAGGATGTGCATGGCTCTAGCATTCAAGGTTGCTTTCTTCAAGGTATCTTCATCCCATTCTTCAATCTTTGTCTTTGGTAGCTCGTATGGGCTGTTCACCATTTGCCACATCTCAAGACTTGATCCTTGGATGTAGAATTGAAGCCTTCTTCTCCAACAGAGGAAATTGCTCCCATCAAAGATTGGAAGGCTGGTCGAGAATCTCCCTCCTAGGTAGTCACCCATCTTCTCCTACTTGTTGAAGTATGCTTGGGGAAGACCCACTCTGATACCAATTGTTGGATCCTAGATGGGTGATTAGATGCTCTAGAGGGGGGGTGAATAGAGTGGAAAGCACTTAAATAAAATTCATTAAACCTTCAAGATATATCACAAGATAAGGTTGCTAAATAGGAAATTTGTGTGCAACTAAAATATACATAGCAAGGAAGAGAGAGATCGAACATGCACCAATTAGACAAGCTATTTAGAGTGGTTCCATGATTCAGCCCTATTTTAGGGCTTCATTTTGTGGCATTTTGCATTTCAATCACATCTATACCTATTAGATTACATGTTATTTTCCCTAATATGCATATTCGTGTAAAATGCAGTTATGGACATTATTTGCATGTTTTTCAGGGACTTGGACCACACTTGGATGGACGAGAGAGATGGAGGGGCCCAAAGAAGGCCCCAGAGCTCCCCCAACCTACCCCTAGTGGCCAAGAGTCAAGCTTAAGCAAAGAAGTCCATGGATAACGAAGTTTGAAGCTCAAAGTGCAAGTAAAGCCCCCAGCACGGCCGTAGTAACACAGAACGGTCGTGCTGCAAATGAAGAAATCACAAGAAAAATCTCAATTTTGAAGCAGTTGTAGAGCATACTCTACCACGGCCGTGCCACGCAGCACGACCGTGCTACACTCAACCCACCACGGCCGTGGCCTTTTCAGCCCAAATTTGACCACCAACCTGACATTTAGCCATTTTAATTCCCACGACCGTACCCATATAACACGGTCGTGGGCTACCCTGCCCACCACGGCCGTGGTACCCCACCACGGCCGTGCTACTCACAGAATCCACCCAGTTTTCCACTGTTTTCCCCATTTTACCCCTAACTTAACCCTAGACCACCTAGATCCCTATATAAGCCCTAGTGGTGGCTGGGGGTCGGGAGGTTGGCTGCTTAGAACCTCATTTTCGCCCCCTTGTCACCTCCACTCCAGTCCACTTCACCTCCACCTCAAATCCACTCCATTTCACCATTTCCACCACATAACCCCCAATATCTAAGCCTCCCATCCACTTCCCACCATCATCCCACTCCATTCCATACAAGTAGAAGAAGGAGGACGTCCTTGCAGCAGCTGGAGGGAGGAGATTCCTCATCTACACCGAGCTCCATAACTACTTCTTCCTCTATCTCCTTTTTTTTGTATTTTGTTTTTTTATGAGTAGATAGGCCCCTTGGGTGGGCTGTTTGGGGGAAAATATGTTACTTTGATACCATGTTGGGGGAAAATGACATGTAAACTTTGTAATTCCATTTGTTAATGATTATATTGTATTTGCATCTCATTCTCCATGGATTGCTTGTTGATTTGTGTGTGAAATCACTTAGGAATTTAGGCAAATTGCTTATATGTGTGAATTTTGGGATTTGCCCCTAGGTCCAATTCTTGGATCCCTAGGTTGCCTCCCATCTTCCTACATCCTAATCAATCTCCCTAAACCTAAGTGAGATATCTAAGTAGCTAGATTAGGTAATTCTAGTGCAATTAGCATGGAGCCTTCTCAAGGCTAGAATGTGGGGGAATTGGGGTCCAAAACCCTAATTTCACCCCCCATTACTACCCTCGGCCCCTAATTGCCCTAGGAATGTATAATCTAGAAACCTATACTTGATTAGACTCTAATTGAATTGAACCTAATCCCTAACCCAATTGAGCCTCGTAAGGGTAGTAGGGGGTGTTAGGGACTAGTTCCCCTATACACAACCTAGCATATCCATGGCCAGTTAGTAGCTTAGGTTAATTCATTAAACTCTAACTTGTTGTTTGGTTTGGATAATCTAAACGGAATCATAAGTTCATATGTCACCCCCCAACTTCAGTGATGAGTTCATACCCCTAAACAGCCCACACCTCTCTTTACTGCTTAAAACCCTAGTTTTATGCTTGCTTAGCTGAATTAGTTCTTTTCTTGCTTAGTTAGCTTCTTTCCTTGCTCTTGCCTTGTTCATGCTAGCTTAGCTCTTTAATTTCTCTTTTGCTTCTCTCTTGCTTGCCTTAGTGTAACTTTCCCTTCCATACCTAGGTTAATCCTTTCTTTCCTGTTTAGCCTTAATCTAACCTAGGGTTAACGTAGATTTCATTCTTTCCTTTAATTCCTTGCTTGTTCATAGTAGTTTAACAATCAAAACAACCTTTAAACCCTTAACCCTAGTCTCCACAGTAGGAACCTAGCCAAATTAACCTAGCTCTAGTGCCCCCTCTTTTCCCTGTGGATCGACCCTATACTTGCCACCTTCCTATACTACGACACGACCCCGTGCGCTTGCGGGTGTAGCATTTTAGTAGACGTAGGTATCTAGTTTAGGTTTATAAATTTCGAAAGCAAAAACTCATCTCGTGTGTTCCGACCTTGTGGGGCGCATCTAGTCGGGTCAAATCGGCTAGTGTGTTGCACCTCTAGCGGAATCACACCAAGCTTTCTCTAACTTGCTGAACAGAGTGAAACGAAGAAGAATAGATGAAAGTTTGACAACGCATCAATAGAATATCAACTTGAGATCTATTTTTGATGTTTGAACAAGATTCAAGTCTCCTACTGCTGTTACGGTGCCCAACACGAACGTGGTACATCAACACAGCCGTGGTGGTGCACTCACATTCAACAAGGAAATGATCAGAAAATTGAGAAAATCGACTAAGTTTTGAACCAGGGCAGCACGGCCGTGCAAGGCAGCACATCCGTGGTACATGAAGCCAACACGGCCGTATTGTGTAGCACGGCCGTTCCGCAGCTCGATTCCAACAACTAAAACTCATATTTTGCAAAATTTCTATTCACTCGCTCATTTCTCTGAATAACAGAACGGCCGTGCTCCGCGCCCTAGCGCCCGTGCAGCACTCCGCCCGCCTTCTCCAGCCCTCGAATCCTCACCAAATCACTCCCAAACCATTCCCAATCATTCCCCTACCATCTACACTACCTTAATCTCCTGATCCCACCCATTTCCATCCACAAACGCACCACTTTCTCTCCATTCCTCCCCAACAGCCCCGTTCTTCGGAGAAATCCGAATTTTTCTAATTCCACTTCATTTTTCGAGCAAGAATGAAGAAGTTTGCAAGGAAAGAAGTAGAGAAGAGTAGGGGTGTCATCCCCTACCAATGGAAGCTAAGGAACTTTCTCCGAATTTTTCTAATTCCACTTCATTTTTCGAGCAAGAATGAAGAAGTTTGCAAGGAAAGAAGTAGAGAAGAGTAGGGGTGTCATCCCCTACCAATGGAAGCTAAGGAACAACCACCCCCAGTAAACGGAGGCGGAATTGGATGCCATATTGGATCCTATCACTGAAGAAGCCACCGTACAGCCACAGCGGGGGTACCATCTTCGCCGTAGCCACCGCCGTCTGCCTCCCAACACTCTGTCTCATCTGAGAGACCTTCCGCCTTAGCTGTGCGACCGTCAGTTTCAGTCGCACGTCCGTCTGCCTCCTCCGCAACACCGCCACAGCCCGAGCCGCGGCCACGACTACGACCACATCGACGGCTCGTGCTAGCTGATGAAGATGATACTGATATGCCTGAAGTTGAGCAGCAACCAAGCCCGCCACAACACCCTCTTTCACAGCCAGAGGTTACTACAGGCAGGGCAAAGGAGCCCAAGCACCCAGGGTGCCTGACACGCAGAGTGCTAGCTACTCGATACGCATGCCAAGCGTCAATGGAGGCAATGGGGTTCTTTGTCTATTTTCAAGAATTGATGGAAAAATTGGGGCTATTTGAGATATTGACGCTACAGCAGGAATCATACATCGAGTTAACGCAGCAGTTTATCGCCACGCTAGAGAAAGCAATAAATGATGGCGAGAATGCAATTAAGATAACAACTGGGGACAAGAGATGGAAGATAACCTCAGAGATGTTAAATCATATTTTTGCCCCAAGTGGAGAGATGGTTGCCCTCCTAGATGGAGGAAGGATAGAAAATGACTCTAGTTCCACGTATCTAGCCATGTGGAAGTGCTTCACCGGCCAAAGTACTTTTGTAGCAGGGAAATCAAAGACAAGTGGTATTCATAGCCCATTTCTCCGCTATGTTCAGAAGGTGTTGGCAAACACCATCTTTGGCAGGTATGAAAATCAAGGCAGCTGCACCAACAAAGATCTTTTTGTGCTTGGTTGGATGACAAAAGTGAGACATGTGAACCTGGGGGCGTTATTGATTGACCACATGAGGACAATCCCGTCCAAGAGCACAAATCCTTTTGTAATGGGAGGGATTGTAACATCTATTGTCACTGCCTTGGGGCAAGACATGACAGGATATACAAAGGCAGAGGGTGGCAAGTTGGTTGATTTGCACTACATGGCTCGCTCATCCATGATTACGGTTACGGATCAGAAGATCATTTACCAAATCAACCCACCCTACCCAGGAGTCACATTAGAGCTGCCATACCATACTCCTCCCCTCATGGCACAGTATGGACCAACGCCAGATTTTCTACAAAATTTGAGGAGGTACGAGGAGGAGAACCCCAAAGGAGAGGAAATCCATGAGGTGAGGTTTGCAGGGGGGGTAGGAGAGCCTTCACAGGCGGCAGAGCAGAGGCGGACGATAGAGGAAAGAGCGGCAAGACGGGTGAGGCAAAGAGAAGAAAGGATGGGAGCGTCAGAGCCACAACAGCCTTCAGTGAATGCATATGACATGGGTACTATTCATGCACAGTTGGAGAACATTCAGGCGACGCAGGAGAGGATTTTACAGACATAGGAGGGCATTCAGAGGACTCAGGATGCCATGTGGTTGGACCACCAGCAGATGCATTATTAGGTCAACCACCTTTATCAGTTCCAAAATGCACAAGACCAGAGGAACTCGTAGTGGGGTGAAGATTGGTGGGGTTCTTTGTCAGCATTCCAGGACAACTATCTGCCTCCACAATCTGACTACTGGGGCGCCTACTACAGGCAAGGAGGAGCACCTCCACCACCTCCACGGTGATCATCTACCCTATCACCCTAAACTTTAGTGTCATGCTGAGGACAACATGGTTCAAAAGTTTGGGTGGTAGGGTGGTATGCCCTCATTCTTCTTTCACTCATTTTTGCATCTGATCTGCTATTTTACTTTTTGTTTGTTGTTTTTCATTTCTTTTGCTTGTCCTGCTATCTAGTCTAGATTTTTTTACTGCTTTGCACACCTTCATTCCATGTATTTTACCTTATTGTCATTTTTTGCGTAATTTTCAAAAATTTTGCTCTTTTGCCATGCATTGCATACCATGTAGATTTTTGGTAATTTTCGCATGTTTTAGTTAGGATTTGCTTGTTTACTGCTTTAAGTTCAATAATATATGTTTATATGTGATTGGAGGCAACTTGGCACCATTTTGACCAATTTTGCCCAAATTTGAGATTTCTTGCCTAAAAGTATGTTTTGACCCAATCTCTACTATTTTGAGTAAAAATGATGATCTTTGACAAATGCAAGTGAGTTAACATTGTTTGTTGCTAAATGGTATCAATTCTTGACTTTTTACATGTGCATCACCTCTCTGACAGAAAGCTTGGTGTGTCCCCGCTAGTGGTGCTTTTACACCCCACGAGGTCGGAGCGCACGGGATATGGGATTTTGCTTTCAAAATTTATAAACCTAAACTAGCTACCTACGTCTACTAAAACACTACACCCGCAAGCGCACAGGGTCGTGTCGTAGTATAGGAAGGTGGCAAGTAAAGGGTCGATCCACAGGGAAAAGAGGGGGCACTAGAGCTAGGTTAGTTTGGCTAGGTTGCTACTGCGGAGACTAGGGTTAAGGGTTTAAAGGTTGATTTGATTGTTAACTAAGGATGAACAAGAAAGCAGTTAAAGGCAGGAATGAAATCTACGTTAACCCTAGACTAGATTAAGACTAAGAAGGAAAGAAAGGACTAAACTAGGTATGAAAAGACAAATTACGCTAAGGCAAGCAAGAGAAAAGCAAAAGAGCAATTAAAGAACTAAACTAACATAAACAAGGCAAGAAGCTAACTAAGCAAGAAAGGAATTAACTAAGCTAAGCAAGCACAAAACTAGGGTTTTAAGCAGTAAAGAGATGTGTGGGTTGTTTAGGGGTATGAACTTATCACTTAAGTTGGGGGTGACATATGAACATTATGATTCCATTTAGATTATCCAAACCAAACAACAAGTTAGAGTCTAATGGATTAACCTAAGCTACTAACTGGCCATGGATATGCTAGGTTGTGTATAGGGGAACTAGTCCCTAACACCCCCTACTACCCTTACGAGGCTCAATTGGGTTAGGGATTAGGTTCAATCCAATTAGAGTCTAATCAAGTCTAGGTTTCTAGATTAGACATTCCTAGGGCAATTAGGGGACGAGGGTAGTAATGGGGGGTGAAATTAGGGTTTTGGACCCCAATTCCCCCACATTCTAGCCTTGGGAAGGCTCCATGCTAATTGCACTAGAATTACCTAATCTAGCTACTTAGATCTCTCACTTAGGTTTAGGGAGATTGATTAGGATGTAGGAAGATGGGAGGCAACCTAGGGATCCAAGAATTGGACCTAGGGGCAAATCCCAAAATTCACACATATAAGCAATTTGCCTAAATTCCTAAGTGATTTCACACACAAATCAACAAGCAATCCATGGAGAATGAGATGCAAATAGAATATAATCATTAACAAATGGAATTACAAAGTTTACATGTCATTTTCCCCTAACATGGTATCAAAGTAACATATTTTCCCCCAAACAACCCACCCAAGGGGCCTAGCTACTCATAACAAAACAAAATATAAAAAGAAAGGAGATAGATGAAGAAGTAGCCATGGAGCTCGGTGTAGATGAGGAATCTCCTCCCTCTAGCTGTTGCAAGGACGTCGTCCTTCTTCTCCTTGGATGGAATGGAATGGGATGATGGTGGGAAGTGGATGGGAGGCTTAGATATGGGGGGTTATGTGGTGGAAATGGTGAAATGGAGTGGATTTGAGGTGGAGATGAAGTGGACTAGAGTGGAGGTGACAAGGGGGCGAAAATGAGGTTCTAAGCAGCCAACCTCCCGACCCCCAGCCGCCACTAGGGCTTATATAGGGATCTAGGTGGTCTAGGGTTAAGTTAGGGGTAAAATTGGGAAAACAATGGAAAACTGGGTGGATTCTGTGAGTAGCACGGCCGTGGTGGGGTACCATGGCCGTGGTGGGTAGGGTAGTCCACGGCCGTGTTATATGGGCACGGTCGTGGGAATTAAAATGGCTAAATGTCAGGTTGGTGGTCAAATTTGGGCTGAAAAGGCCACGGCCGTGGTGGGTTGAGGGTAGCACAGTCGTGCTGCGTAGCACGACCGTGGTGGGATCTGGTAGCACGGCCGTGCTACGTGGCACGGCCGTGGTGGGAGATGGTAGCATGGCCGTGCTGCATGGCACGACCGTGGTGGGTGGTCGCAGCACGGCTGTGTTGCGTGGCACGGCCGTGGTAGAGTATGCTCTGTAGCTGCTTCAAATTTGAGATTTTTCTTGTGATTTCTTCATTTGCAGCACGACCGTTCTGTGTTACCACGGTCGTGCTGGGGCTTTGCTTGCACTTTGAGCTTCAAACTTCATTATACATGGACTTATTTTCTTAAGCTTGACTGTTGGCCACTAGGGGTAGGTTGGGGGAGCTCTGGGGCCTTCTTTGGGCCCCTCCATCTCTCTCGTCCATCCAAGTGTGGTCCAAGTCCCTGAAAAACATGCAAATAATGTTCATAAGTGCATTTTACACAAATATGCATATTAGGGAAAATAACATGTAATCTAATAGGTATAGATGTGATTGAAATGCAAAATGCCACAAGATGAAGCCCTAAAATAGGGCTGAATCACCACCCCAAACTTGAAACATACTTGTCCTCAAGTATGCTCCAACTCAATCTCTCTACAAATCTTCCACAAATAATAAATGACATATGCAATGTAAAAGATGATTATTGTTGAATGGTATCAAAGATGACTAAGTACATGCATTCCACCTCACTCCTCTCCTACTTTCACAATCCAATCATGAAAAGAGCACAAAGCATATGAACATCAAATATAGTGCATGAAATATACAAGTTATCCATATTTCTTCCATAAAGTTTTGGGTAAACCGTTTCATGGTGGCGTTAATCAAGAATGACTAGGAGTGTTGTTTCACATTCATGCATTCAATCTTATATTTCAAATCACACCAAAAGACCCACGTGGCTGCGGAAAAGGGCAAAATGAGCTAAGTTTTATGTTTCCTAGCTCAATGGGTATGAAAGTGGAAGAAAGGGTTGTGGTAAGATTTTTGGAGTGTTTTTACACACTCATCTTTTCTTTATTTGAATGCTCTTAAATAGGAGCATCCTTTTATTTTGTTTTTTCTTTTTTTTTCTTTTCTTTTCGTTCTTACCCTTGGTGTAGATAGGGCATATGGTGGATAGAGTGAAGCGGGGAGATAAAGATATGGCCACCCCAAACTTTTGGAGGTGTCCAAGGCTAATTATGTGCACTAGGGCATCTTTTTATGAGGCGGAGGGGTATGAAGATGGTGGAAGAATAGTCGGGTCAAAGAGGGGTCATTGGTATGATTTTCCACATAAGACATCCTGCATGAAAGTTAATCCAATACTTCATCTTAGATACACACCACATGAATGAACAAGATGAAATTGATATATCAAACAAGTGATTTTATAAACACTAAGCGTTCAAAGCTTGCTCAAGTTCACAATTCAGCCAAATCTATCACAATCATGAGAGAGGTGATGCACATGTAAAAAGTCAAACATTGATACCACTTAGCAATAAAGCATGACATTTCACTTGCACTAGTCAAAGGTCGTCATTTTTACTCAAAACAGTAGAGATTGGGTCAAAACACACTTTTTAGACAAGAAATCTCAAATTTGGGCAAAATTGGCCAAAACAGTGCCAAGTTGCTTTCAATCACATCTAAACTCTATATTATTGAACTAAAAGCAGTAAACAAGCAAATATTAGCTATAACATGCAAGAATTACTAAAAATCTACATGATATGCAATGCATGGAAAAAGAGCAAAATTTTTGAAAATTACGCAAAAATGACAAGAAAGTAAACGACATGGCATGCAGGTATGCAAAGCAGTAAAGATGACTAAGGTAGATAGCAAAAGCAAGAAAACAAAAGTGGATGTGGCAGGTGAAATGCAAAGTGAAACTAGGGCATACCTGCCCTACCACCCCAAACTTTTGAATCATGATGTCCTCAGCATGATCCTAGATTTTAGGATGATAGGGTAGACGATCATGGCTCTCTCAAGGCTCTGGCAGTGTTCCTCCCTATGGTGGAGGATATGCATAGTAGTTGCTCCAGTAATCTGCCTTGAGTGGCTGAAATTGGTCTGCTGCACAGCTGTGCTGCGTAGCACGGCCGTGGTGCAGTCCTTTGGCAACTTTTCTCAATTTTGCTTCTGAATCCAGGGACTTGGTGTGTTTTTCATGCAAATGACCACGGTCGTATTGATGTGCCACGGCCGTGGTGGTCCCTGTAGCTACTACTCTCAAAATGAGGAACATCAAACACTCAAAAACTTGACTCAAAGTGATTTTTCTTGGAATCCTTCCCTCAATTGTACTCAAATTTTCTTCATTTCACCCTGTTATCACCTGCACATCTTAAAACTAGACAAAAACTATTAAACACAAGTGTGTGTGTGTTCTTGGAAAATGTAAAAACAAAGCAATTATATCAAAAAGTGAAGGTTGGGTCAAAATTTCCCAAACCTATGTGGGTTGCCTCCCACAAGCGCTAAGTTTCATGCCTTCAGCCAGGCTTGTTGTTCTTTCACCATAAACCATGGTCCAAAAACAAAATGTTTGCACCCCCATCATAAGCAATCCTCTCAAATGCTTTCCTTGATTGATCTTCCTCCCAAGGGTCATGCGAGCTTCGTAAGTCTTTTTCAGCAATTCTCTCTCCTTGGGGATCATCATCATAGATCTTAATAAGCCTTAAGACCCTCAAAAATCTCATGCCATAGGTTTTCTCTCTCTTGAGGAACGGGTCTTCATAGGAACCAAAGAGAGGGGTCTCAATCATATCCATTTGCTCATGGGAAGTAGGGGGAGCATGTGATGGTTGTGGTGGTGGCATCGGTGTTGATGGCCCTTGGGCTTTAGGTGGAGGAGGGCATTAAGGTTGGAAGGTGAATTGGTGGGAGGGTTGTGGTGATGGAGGTGGTAGAATGAATTGAGGTCGGAAGGTGAATTGGTGGGATGGTTGTGGCAATGGAGGTGGTGGTGGTCTGTAAGGCTTAAGATAGCCTTGGAGGTAGGGTAGTAGAGAAAATGGATGGGTTTGTGCATCTTGGCCTTCCATCTTGTCTTCCTCGAATGGCTTGTCACATGCACAAAGCACAACCAAACAAAAGAGAACAAGTTATTAAACCAATATACACAAAGAATGCAAAGAATGATGAATAAAGAATAGCAATGATGAGGGCAGTAGGAAAAGTCAAAGCAAAACTAACTAGCTAGGCCGAGCACCTCTAATCCCCGGCAACGGCGCCAGAAAGCTTGGTGCGTCCCCGCTAGTGGTGCTTTTACACCCCACGAGGCCGGAACGCACAGGATATGGGATTTTGCTTTCAAAATTTATAAACCTAAACTAGCTACCTACATCTACTAAAACACTACACCCGCAAGCGCACGGGGTCATGTCGTAGTATAGGAAGGTGGCAAGTAAAGGGTCGATCCACAGGGAAAAGATGGGGCACTAGAGCTAGGTTAGTTTGGCTAGGTTCCTACTACGGAGACTAGGGTTAAGGGTTTAAAGGTTGATTTAATTGTTAACTAAGGATGAACAAGAAAGCAGTTAAAGGCAGGAATGAAATCTACGTTAACCCTAGACTAGATTAAGACTAAGCAGGAAAGAAAGGACTAAACTAGGTATGAACAGACAAATTACGCTAAGGCAAGCAAGAGAAAAGCAAAAGAGCAATTAAAGAACTAAACTAACATAAACAAGGCAAGAGCAAGGCAAGAAGCTAGCTAAGCAAGAAAGGAACTAACTAAGCTAAGCAAGCACAAAACTAGGGTTTTAAACAGTAAAGAGATGTGTGGGCTGTTTAGGGGTATGAACTTATCACTTAAGTTGGGGGGTGACATATGAACATTATGATTCCATTTAGATTATCCAAACCAAACAACAAGTTAGAGTCTAATGGATTAACCTAAGCTACTAACTGGCCATGGATATGCTAGGTTGTCTATAGGGGAACTAGTCCCTAACACCCCCTACTACCCTTATGAGGCTCAATTGGGTTAGGGATTAAGTTCAATCCAATTAGAGTCTAATCAAGTCTAGGTTTCTAGATTAGACATTCCTAGGGAAATTAGGGGGCGAGGGTAGTAATGGGGGTGAAATTAGGGTTTTGGACCCCACTTCCCCCACATTCTAGCCTTGAGAAGGCTTCATGCTAATTGCACTAGAATTACATAATCTAGCTACCTAGATCTCTCACTTAGGTTTAGGGAGATTGATTAGGATGTAGGAAGATGGGAGGCAACCTAGGGATCCAAGAATTGGACCTAGGGGCAAATCCCAAAATTCACACATATAAGCAATTTGCCTAAATTCCTAAGTGATTTCACACACAAACCAACAAGCAATCCATGGAGAATGAGATGCAAATAGAATATAATCATTAAAAAATGGAATTACAAAGTTTACATGTCATTTTCCCCCAACATAGTATCAAAGTAACATATTTTCTCCCAAACAGCCCACCCAAGGGGCCTAGCTACTCATAACAAAACAAAATACAAAAAGAAAGGAGATAGAGGAAGAAGTAGCCATGGAGCTCGGTGTAGATGAGGAATCTCCTCCCTCCAGTTGCTGCAAGGACGTCCTCCTTCTTCTCCTTGGATGGAATGGAGTGGGATGATGGTGGGAAGTGGATGGGAGGCTTAGATATGGGGGGTTATGTGGTGGAAATGGTGAAATGGAGTGGATTTGAGGTGGAGGTGAAGTGGATTGGAGTGGAGGTGACAAGGGGGTGAAAATGAGGTTCTAAGCAGCCAACCTCCCGACCCCCAACCACCACTAGGGCTTATATAGGGATCTAGGTGGTCTAGGGTTAAGTTAGGGGTAAAATGGGGAAAATAGTGGAAAACTGGGTGGATTCTGTGAGTAGCACGACCATGGTGGGTAGGGTAGGCCACGGCCGTGTTATATGGGCATGGTCGTGAGAATTAAAATGGCTAAATGTCAGGTTGGTGGTAAAATTTGGGCTGAAAAGGCCACGGTTGTGGTGGTCACCACGACCGTGGTGGGTTGAGGGTAGCACGGCCGTGCTGCATAGCACGGCCGTGCTGCATAGCACGGCCGTGGTGGGATCTGGTAGCACGGCCGTGCTGCGTGGCACGGTTGTGGTGGGAGATGATAGCATGGTCGTGCTGTGTGGCACGGCCGTGGTGGGTGGTCGTAGCACGGTCGTGCTGCGTGGCACGGCCGTGGTAGAGTATGCTCTGTAGCTGCTTCAAAATTGAGATTTTTCTTGTGATTTCTTCATTTGCAGCACGATCGTTCTGTGTTACCACGGCCGTGCTGGGGGCTTTGCTTGCACTTTGAGCTTCAAACTTCGTTATCCATGGACTTCTTTGCTTAAGATTGACTCTTGGCCACTAGGGGTAGGTTGGGGGAGCTCTGGGGCCTTCTTTGGGCCCCTCCATCTCTCTCGTCCATCCAAGTGTGGTCCAAGTCCCTGAAAAACATGCAAATAATGTCCATAAGTGCATTTTACACGAATATACATATTAGGGAAAATAACATGTAATCGAATAGGTGTAGATGCGATTGAAATGCAAAATGCCACAAGATGAAGCCCTAAAATAGGGCTGAATCATTCCACACTTCAAACTAGAAGTGTGTCAGTCCACTTGCCTAGAGAGGTCAACCTCTAGGACTTCCAAACTATTGCACTCCTATATTCATTCATAAGACATACAATGCATGACCAAACAAAAGACTTACCTATCCAATACAAAGAGTCTTCAACCTTACCAAGGACTTACCCACTTTGTAAGAGTCTTCGGCCTTCTCCAAGGACTTACCCACTGTTGCACAAGTTTTCAGCCTTGCAGGGATCACCCACTCTTCTTGGATCTTCAGCTTTTGACTTCACCTTCACTCGGAGAAGCTTCCACCAAGGACTTACCTACTTGAGCAAGGAGTCTTCTGCCTTCACCAAGGGCTTACCCACTCTAGCTCCAAGTCTTCAGCCTTGATCTTCGCCAAGGGACTCCTTCCCTTGTTCTTCTTCACCTCTCTTGGACAAGAGAGAGAACCTTCATCTTCATGATTGAAATGAGAGATATGGAGGTGGTGGAAGTGAGAGCCTCACAAGATATACATATAGGACTAGCTCTCTTACATATTTCCTACTCACTCTAATGGATGTAGCAAGTGATTCAGCTTAGAGAGAGAGGAGGCCGTAGGAAGCACTCAACTATAGAATAGGAGCCTCACATAGAGTTTGCATTGAATGCTCAACCTTGGAATGAAGCCCAAGGGGTCCTATTTATAGCTGGGGATGCCTCTTAGCCTTTGGGAACACTTGAGAATGAAAACTAGCCGTTTTGTGGCTTGCAACGGATCTATTTTCACTTGTTGCAACTCCACAACGGCTAGAAGCACTTTTATGTACTTTTCCGTACAGTGCAATCGGTCGAGTTTCTATAAGGGTAACTCGACCGATAGAGTAAAAGACAAAGTCGATATTCAAACCATCGGTCGAGTTTGTCCTGAGGAAACTCGACCGACCAATGAAAATCGATTTGGTCAGTTACTCCATCGGTCAAGTTTTGTGTAAACACAACTCGACCGATGCAATCTTCAAAAAATTGATCAAGGATGACCGGTCGAGTTTTCAGGCTGGGAAACTCGACCGACAAAGTGCCTGAAATCAATTTTCAAGATTGCATCTAAAGTGCTCTAATATTCGATCTAAGTACTCCTGATATTTTTCTAAGCTTAATTACAAGTCATACAATCATTACAAGTGATTTACAACATGATTCTAATGGATATACATCATATTACAAAAATGTGCACTTGTATGACTTTGACTTGTCTTTTCTACAATATGAGATGCGCAAGTTAGGGCATTTGGAGTGTGTCTATACCTAATCTGAAATCATTCAAGTAGAGACATTAGACACCAATATGTGGAATGGTTAGTCATCATCAAAACACGGGTTTAGTCAATTTAGACGTGAGTCAACATTGACCTAATTGACCTTGAGTCAACAATATAAACTTGCTCCAGACTATCCCCCAGTCGACAAAGACTTTGACCGATAGGACTCTCGGTCGACAATTCCTCGACTGAGATGGTCTCTATCTTCACTTTTTAGAGTTAATTAACTTGTCGTTGCTAAAGCAATTAGTGGGCAACTAACGACTAGTTAAGCACTAAGAACCTCCTAGAAAGTGTCTTAACATCCTTAAACACTCATAGGCCATTCCTATAAATAGGACATGCCTTAGGACACCCAATACACACTTGTACAATACTTGAGCATACATACTTGCAATTGGCAATCCACTATTATGAGCAATTGAGCAATTCCAACATTTGCTACTCATTTCCATTGCTCCAATTTCATGTCCTATAGGCTAGCATCTCCTACCCACAACACTTACACTTTCATATACATTGGTTAGGAGATCAAAACGCTTGATATAGGAAATCAAGCCTTGTGCTACAACGGTAATTGTAATTTCCATTTTCCTTCTTGTTCTTTCTTATTGCTTGTACTCTCCTTGCTACTCCTAGGGTTGGAGGCTGCGGATTGGAGAGGGTTTATCTTCTCAGGTGGAGAAGGGTCTTCTCGGTGGACAAGGAGGACTTTGGACTACTTCAAGAAGGCTGTCTCAACGGGAAGCTACTTCAAGAGGAAGGCTACTTCAAGGGGGAGCTTGAAGTTACTTCAAGGAAGGCTGCTTCAAGGTTGGTGGGACTACTTCATGGTGAAGGCTGTCCAAAGGGTGATGAAAGTATTTGTAATTTTATGTAACATCCTTACACCATCATCATCATCATCATCTAAGCCTCAATCCCAACTATGTTGGGGTCGGCTACATGGATCCTTTGTTTCCATTCATCTCTATCATGGGTCATATTCTGATTGAAATGTAGAGATTCAAAATCTCTCTTTATAAGCTCATCCCATGTTAATTTAGGCCTTCCTCTTCTTCTATTTATAGTGTTTGGCTCAATAGCATTGCTTCGTATAGGCGCACAAGTAGGTCTGCGTTGCACATGTCCGTACCATCTGAGTCGGCCCTCACGCAACTTGTCCTCAATGCTCGCCACCCCCACTTTATTCCTGATATAGTCATTTCTCAAACGATCTTTTCTTGTCTTCCCACACATCCATCTCAGCATACGCATTTCGGCCACGTTCATCTTGTTGAGACCTTGTTTCTTCACCGCCCAACATTCACTCCCATAGAGCATGGCTGGTCGTATAGATGTTCTATAAAACTTACTTTTTAACCTGAGAGGGATCTTCTGATCGCATAAAACTCCAGTTGCACTCCTCCATTTCAACCATCCTGCAATGATCCGGCGACAAACATCATGTTGGACATCCCCGTCTATTTGAATAATAGAACCTAAGTAACGAAATTTGTCACATTTTGGTATATCTACTCCGTCCAACTTGGCTCCATCATTCACACGGCGAGATTGGCTGATATTCTTATAAGGATCCATGTCATAGAAAGAGTGACAGTTTTTATAGGCTGGCTGTCAACCTACCACCAACCCTCCTCCTTTACCTGGGCTTGGGACCGGCTACATTTACACACAAAAATGAAAACATAGGCGGAGTTTATGTAACATCCTTACGAGGTAATAAAATTTAAATACTTTCAAAATCCCAATTGGAAACAATTGGGTAGTGGACTGACTCCTTTAGTTTTTGCTAAAGGTGGAACCGCTCTAAACACCTTGCATCCTTCTCATTATCTCAAATTGTGGTTTCTTGAGTTGAATTATTATTAAAATATTTATAAAACCCTATTCACCCCCTCTAGTGGTTTTTCAAAACAAACACACATGTTTTAATCCACACTGATGCTTTTATTATCTACATTCTAATTTATAGGCATGGTAGTAGAGCTACATAAATGTTTTTTTGGAAATTTTGGGCAGCCAAGTCTCTTTTTTATATTTTAGGATTTTTTTTTCTTCTTTTTGACTCAATCTAATATGGGAGGCGTGCAAACCTTCAAAGGAAAACAATCCAACTTTATTATAACTCAAAATTCATCATTGTTTGCTAGATACCTCGGTGGCATAATCTTTAGTATGGTTCAGATCTTTAGAGTATAGTTGGATTTCTGAAAATGTGACTAAGAATCATTTTGGTAAAACTCTATCTCCATTGAATGGTCCTGAACCCTAGGTTTGTCATTCACAATATAGATCAGATATGTATTTTTAATTGTGAAGTAGTGCATAATCCTAGACCGATCGTCAATACTTAAGGAAAGAGTTAATGAGTTCAGCAAAGTAAGAGGTCAAGAAATTAAGTCAAGGATTGGACATTTGGATGAAGGTATAAGCATTCAAATATAGGATTCACATCACATAGCATTAATTGTAAAAATTACAAATTACGCAAAAAAGTCTTACTAAGCATATGAATATAGACCAGAAAGCTGAAAATTTTATAAGCGGGAAACAATAGAGGCAAACATGCATGCATGCAAAGGAAGAATAAAGGGAAGAGATATGAATCACCCTACCACCCCAACTTTAAAAATTCACCCATCCTTGAGAAAATCCTAAACTTAGGATAGCAGGGGTGATATGCAATACAAACTACTAAAAGAACATATCCCTTGAAAGGTTGAGGTTGGTGTTGACATTTATGCTTCCACTGGGGGGAGCTCGTCAAAGTAGGAATCAAGCTCATGTTGCCCCGTTAAAGATGAAAATACTCATAGATGGTGGTTGAGCATGTTGGTTGATGCATATGTTGCTTTGGAGTGGTGCTTCCAGTGAAGAACCCAACCAGGGAGAAAGATGATGGTGCTTGGACAAAAGGAGGCCCTGAGTTGTTGTCACTACTTGTGTAGTCGGTATGTTCAAAAATCTCTTTGGTGGAGGCTTCTTTTGTTATGTCATCAATAGTGGTGGTGATGGATAGACAGTGTCAAACCTCCCTCTAAAATGCTACATGTCGTGTCATAGCTATTCAACACCTGCTCATCCACTATCAAAGCTCTACTAAAACTAATGGACTTCCTATTGGATTCTTTCAAGATGATGTCTAATATTCATTTGAAAGGTGTCAAAGTCCTGTCGCATACCCAAGAGAAAATGATAGAGGTTGCCCATTTCGAAGGTAGACGGTTGCTACTAGGGCTGAGGAGGTTGCTAATAGAAATGTTGAGGTGGCTTAGTATGGGGCTTTTCATGACAAGAAATGTCATGAAAGGATACCCCATTTAATTTCTCTATCTCTAGGAATTCTAGAATAGGTATCACCAAAGTAGAAACTCCTCCGGTTCCTCATGTTTGGGGTGCATTATCGTCAATGTCTAAGGTAGAGATGTCGATGAGTAGACCTTGACACAAGAATCTGGCATTTGTCAGAAGAAGAATCCCATGGAAACCATGTCTAAATATGACAATGAATCCTCCATTGTGGATATTGATCATACTAGAGTGTCTAAGGTGTTCCATGTTCACCTTATGATCCAGCAACTTCATGTTCGCCATATGTGAAAAATGGTTGTCGCCGATTCTGAGGTGTTGAGCCATGAATGTGATGACTCCTAGTGCAGGTATGTATTTTGTTATCTACCAATAGAGTTGCGGAGGTGATGGACTAAGAAGTTCCCCACACTAGCCTTCCTTCCCAGTACGACACAACAAAGAAGGTAAAGGCCAGCAAGGCTGACAACATCTTGACTATCCAACTTTGACATCACATAATTGACAATGACTGGGTGCATGTAGTAGAGAGCCATTTTGTGGAAGAGAGTGGCCTTACCATGGATGGAAGGAAACCTCTTCTCCCAAATCAACATCCCCTAGGAAAGGTTGGCGTTGAATTCAGAATCACTGCCTTCTATCCATCCATTGTACATCTTGATGTAGCCCTTTGTAGATCACACTAGTTACAGTTTAATTGTTCCACCAAGATTTCCCATGCACATTCAGCAAGTGGAAGCGTAGAGGCTCATGCCTTGCATTATTTGGCTTTTCTAGTGTAGCATAGAAATCAAGGGTGACTCTATATTACACACCACAATTGAAGTATGAAATGATGTCCACTCTACTAGCCTTTAGATACTAATCAACATATGTGTGGATACCTAGGGAGTTGATGGAGGTGTGATCAGACTACTTCGACATGATGAGTCTCATGTCATTGTTGTTCAGCTCATCAAACTTCCTCTTCTACTCCTATTTTGGGAACATGATAGGAGGATTGATGGCTGACACACATTGTAACTAGAGGAGATTGGCGTGTTGTCGATTGAGGTAGAGTTGCATGATGATTACAACTGACAAATCGAACCTTCCTATTCTACCAAGACCCTATATTTCTCTGCTAAGGGTCGAACGTCTATAGACAAGGTGTGTCACAACATTCCCCTAGTATGGGTAGTGTCCTACCATGTTGTCGAGGTCAAAGTCATTGCATTTCTGCAAGAAGTCATAAGAAGATATTTCCTCCACCTCTTTGTCCCAATGTCCATTACCTATATCCATGGGTAAGACGAAGACATGTTGGTAGTTAAGATTGGATGCACATGGCTTGATTTCCAATGATGGCGAGCGCAGGGATGCTTCCTCATATAGTGGATTCTCAGAATGTGTGGCTAGCAATGGGTAGTAGTGCAGTCTGTTGAGCATGGGAGTTGGGTCTGTGTTTCTTGGGGTAGGCACATACATTCTTCTCGCATAAGCCCCTTCTTGTAAGTACCTCTCTTTTGATTAGCATAAATGCCAACCATTAGATAGAATCCCTAAACCTAAACCCTAATTAAGCAATAATGACACTTCATTGTTGACAAAGACGATAAGAACAATATACAAAAAACATAGATAAATTTTTCCTTTTTCTTTCTTCAAAATTTTCACAAACCAATGTCTCATCAAGGACCTCACAATAAGATAACACATCTTATTCAACTCCATCAAAACCATAATCAAATCTTATGGGTCATGTGTAGTTTAGTGTACAATAGATGCATGCACATGAATCAACAAACTTTGTATACTACCCATCTCGGGAATTAGAGTGTATAGGGACAATCTTCTATCTAGATTATTCTATTTATATCTTCTTTTATTGTGACCTCTTTGTTGGATAACATTATACCTAAAAACATTTAAAATAACCTCATGAGACTCATATAGAGCCCCAGTGAGTGGATACCTCCCACTCAGGCTAAGTGCATGCATCAACATCAGATTAAGTATAATGAACTTAAAAGAAACTTGTACATATCGAAAAGTCTAGCAGATAGTTCTAGCATATAGTCAAATCCAATTTATAATGGTAGTATAAATAAATAGATAAGGTAATCACTTAAACTAAATCCAACTTTAAAACATCTTATAGAGCATGCCTATGAACAAATTAGTAGATGCATCTTAGCTCAGATTAACAATCCTTTAGTATGAGTAACAAGTCAAGATCTAAACATTTTAAATCATTGCATAACATTAAAATCATCTTTGTGACTCCTCACCAGCCGGACCAGGAACACATCATGTAGTCCTGAAGCTAAAATAGACATAAGACATGTCTACCAAACAATACTATCAGATGATAAGCAATCCAAATAATCTTAGAGTGGATATAAATTCCAACATTTACTACTTGTCAACAATACATATCAAAATATGAGACATATAATCTCTATAACAGAATGATTATTTTCCACAACAAGAAACATAATCAACAATGGCAGGTTATGACCTAGCAGTACAAGGAATGTAACAAACATTCAAATCATATTCCACACAGCTTGTCATCTTTTATTCATTTTCCCTAAATCTACTTAGCTTATACCTCACAGAGTAGAAGTCGCCATGCCTGATTCTCATGTTAACAACTCACAGTCACTATCTTAGGGTTTAGCTGACCACCCTAAGATATCAACAATAGATCCTGGCCATCTCAAGGTTGCCTAAAGAGGCTCACATCATCATCTTGGGTACATGAGATAGGAACCAACAAATTAATATATCACACATCACAACATTTCACATATTTTCATATTTCACATATTTCATTTCATCAGAGTCTATTCCTCATGGACATAGACTTTCACAACAAGGATTTAGGGACAAAGCCACTCTAGATGACTCACTCTTAAATCCTAGTGGTCTAACATTTAAGGTCTAGATCCACACTCTAAAAATCCTTCTCATAATTCATTTATTAATACATGGAGATCCATTTTATTTCCCCAATGTGGTCCTCGGGAAAACTCACAATGTTTAGACACCTAACTAGATGTGTCATCATTTGGTTTTTATAATCTCTTTTACTCATCTAAAAGAAGATTCAATCATCATTTTTCATATGTATACATTTTTGTGCAACTAGCATGACATATAGCAAATTAGACTTATCAATAGAGAAAATGACTAAAATAAGAAGCACAACAATCTATAATTTGCAACACAAATGTAAGACCCTTGACCTTGCTTTTTGGTTAAACATGCTTAATTACCTTAATTGTATTCTTAAAACCTTAATCAAACCCTAAGGCGTGCTTTGATATCATGTAACAAAGTTAAGTTTCAAGTTTGATCAAGTTTGGACTCTATTTGAGGAAGTTATGCATTTATCTGCTTATTTTGGACTTTTATGCAATTTACCCATACATAGGGGTTTTCTTGTGATTTCTCACATTCTTGTTGTTCCTTACGTCTTTATATGACATGTGAGTTATTTGTGCCTTACGGATCCTTGTTACACCTTGGTTTAGTGTTGACATTTATCTAGGGTTGAGTTAGGGTTTGCTCTCATGGATGAGCTACCTTCGAGGCTAGAACTCGATGGTTCTCCTTATTTGATGGGATCTGATGGTGGTTCCTTGAGTGTTCCTTGAGATGTGAGGGTTTATGGTTTTCCCTCTTGACGCTCATTGGATTGATGGTTCACCACGTAGAGGTGCAAATCGATGGGGGAGCTAGGGTTTTCACCCTTGTGACCAAGAGGTCACGATCCGATGGTTCCCCTAAGGTTGGAGGTCAATGTTCGGCCTGGGAGTCAAGATTTGATGGTCCTCCTAACTGCCACAACTGATGGACCTGCTGCTTTGCATGGACATGATGCTTTATACCTTGGACACATGGCAAGTTTAGCTTGACACCTTAACCTTCTCACCTCTCTCCCCCATAGCTTTATAAACACCCCTCCTTCAATGCAAACGAACCCTTTGGACCCCCCTTTTTTTCTTCCTTGTTGTCTAGATCTCATCCCCCTTGCATGGCGGAGAATAAGGAGCCAATCCAGGAGAAGCATGGTCGATCTACCTTGCATATGCACCTAGGGTTCGAATATGCTCTCTCTTTGAGCCTGTGGAGCTTCCTTAGCTTGATCTTGACCTAAGTAAGTAAAATCTCCCTCCTTTTCTTCGTTTTCCTTGCTTTCTTGGCTTCTTATCTCTTCTTCTTGGTTGTACCCATGGTGTTCCATAGTGGAGCTTAATCTAGAGCTTGAATAACATCTCTTTCTTATTTCCTCTTTGGAGAAGGAGCTAGCTTGGCCGAGTGGAGTGCTCAAACTAGGGTTTTCTTGTCTCTTCCTCAAGCTACCTTGCTATTTGCAGCTTCATCTTCATTCTACATGCAATTTATGTAACTTCCTCCACGTTTATTACTTACTACTAGCTTGCATGTACTTGATCTTGCTCTAAAATGAAGTTCTAAGTATAAAGATGCTACCTTTGGCTAGGGTTTGAGTCTATGTGATAATTCTTGAGTAGTTTATCTTCTTGGATGAACCCTAAACCTTGTGCATCTAACCTTCCTTGGTAGATGAATCTCTATATCTATGTACCAACCTCCTTACCCTCACCTAGTATTTGACCATGATATAGACCTTGGTTGTAATAACAGTCATTATTCTAATATCTCTTAGCCCTCGCCTATATTTAAAAAGACACATGGTAGAGCAATGTTTGAGTCATAAACCTTGTCTTGTATTTTTTTATAGACTTGACCATTTATCCCTAATTCCTCATTCCACCCAATTTTTAGATTTTATAGCCTTTCTTTATACTAATAGAAAGTTGGAATATTTTTGGTGCTTTCGTCGAATCTAAAAGTTGCAAATTATGAAACTTCATTAGATCACATAAGACCAACCTTATTGCCATCTAAGAAGCCAAAATATAATTAATAGAGTTTGACCTTCATACCATATATGGTAACAACATCACTACTTGATTACAAATTCCCTCAAATGGCATCAGTAATGACCTGATAATTGGTTGGAATCTTTCATTTTTTGATCACCTAAACACCCATTGGGCCACCTTATTCATCACCATCACATTATAAACTCTTCAAGATAATGACATTTGGTCTTTCACATGGGCGTATGGAGAACTAGGACTAAAAAAAACTCCATTCCTTACTGAATTACATACCCCAAACTCCTTGCTTAACAATATGCATTGGATTATTGGCAGTGATTTTGATCTCACCAAAACCAACTCTAGAAAACAAAGCATTCACAGTTTTTTAGCCAAAATACCAACAATTAAAAATCTTGTAAAAAATTCATCCACGGAAACAATTTGATAGATCCATCTGCCACAAACATCAACTATACATGTTCTAGAGGTCATTCATGGTCAGATAGATAGTTTCCTTGCCTGACAATCCTGAGACCCACTTTATCCCTTACATTTAAATTGATTGTATGTAGGCCTATCTGTGATCATATTCCCATCATTCACAACACCAACCATAAGCCTAGGGATCCAAAACTCTTCTGGTTTGAACATTTTTGGATTGACCAACCATCTTTTTGTCGCCTAATTAGTTCTTCTCTTATTAACTTGGATATAATACCCATATACATTTTATAAAAACTTCAATCACAACTCATTGTCTAGAACATAAAGCTTTTTAGGACATACACTAGAATATTATCATACTACTGAAACAACAAATCCTCGAACAAGAAAATAAGCCCAACATGGGTCCCTCACTGTTCCTAACTCTAGAATCAGACTTACAAACCCTTCTTTAACATCAAGAGTGCTTATAGAGACAAATATCTAATAGTATATATAGATTTTTGGAGATAGAAAGACAATTTTTCCACTCTACATGTAATTTTAGAAAGAGATAATCACTGACCTAAAGCCTCATTATATATAATGTCATTGTAATGACCCCCTCCCCCTATTATCCCAATTAAGGCAGATCGAGAGGGCAAGGGCCATTATCATAATTCCAAGATCAAGGTTTAGCTAATAACAAATAATAATTAGAAATTTTATTGAATGGAAAGAGTTTGATAACAATATTTAGATAGAATCTCCTCTAGGGAGTTACATGCATTTGTTATGATTTGGAGGAGGATGCCTTGACCTTAATAATCATAACCCTAATTCCTCAAAAGGGTAGAATTAAGCAGTTGTTGGGTCCCTATGGTTTCATGAGGGAAGCACGAGGTAGAGAAGGGATGAATTAATAAGTTGAGAAGAAAACCTAGAGGTATTTTATTTTGAGAAAATTCTTCTGCCTTTGTCTAGGCAACATTCAAAAGACTGGGGAGTCCTCATATGCTGACTAGTGGTGCGTAGGAAAATTTTACCAGCCCCCGGGTTATGACCCCTTCAAGACATCATCACCATGGAAAATAACATAATAATTCCCTTGGGATCTATGGAATTCTTTAAAGTTCACTAATTATTAAAGGTTAAATGGTAAACCTAGGCTCTGATATCAAATGTAATGACCCCTCCCCTATTATCCCCAATCAAGGCAGACTGAGGGGTCAAGGGCCATTATCATAATTCCACGATCAAGGTTTAGCAAACAAACGATAATAATTAGAAATTATATAAAATGGAAAAGAGTTTGATAACAATATGAAGATAGAATCTCATTTATGGAGTTACATGGAAAGGGAAACTAAAGATGCAACATAAAGAAAATCTATCTACAATCCTCCATACACTTTAATCTTATTTTCTTTTGGCGTCTTCTCTCTTTGTATCCATCTCTTCAGATTAATTGCAGTGTAACCTAAAATAGGGTGAAACAAAAATGTGGTCAGTCTATTACTATACTGAGTACATGGGGGAAACAAAATATATGCATGTAGGTGTGATGACATAATCAACCATATCAACAATTATCAATACATAATCGAACATGCATTTTTTGTTATAACTTATCAACCCTTGCCTTGCTCAATCTCTGTGATGTACCCACTCACTGGGGGTAATCTCAATGGCATACCCACTCACTAAGGGTAGATCCAATAGCATACCCACTCATTGGGGATAATCTCTAAAACATACCCACTCGCCAAGGGTAATTTTGGTGACATACCCACTGGATGGGGGTAGTCCTTATAATGACTTCTCTCCATACATTTAGCCTTCCAGAGATATCATTTTGGTATTGAGCAAGCTATATTTATATAAAGTGGTACTCGTAGGGGCCTTATATATTGCAGGAAGTAAATAAACAACCAAATAATTTAATTGCAATCCACTCAAGGAACTTTGGAAAACCCCTGAAGTCAATAAGGTGAGTATTCATAGTCGTAACCATGAACCTTCCCTCAGGGATGACTTAATTTCCAAGTAATAAGAGTAGATGCAACCAATCAAGTAATCAACATGTAATTAATGTATAACACCCAAGTATTACTTTTATGTTCACAAAATATCCATTAATACTGTCTTGGGCTCTAAGTTACAGTTTTGGGGTCAAATTAATATTTCATTAGGGTTAGGATTCCCAAACCCTAATTTTCACATTTTAAGAGTTTTCAACTTAGGAAATCCTAATTTTAGCAACATGTGAACCCTTTATCCTTGATTAGGTCCAAGCTTTTCTTTTTATGAAATTAGACCAGACTTTACTTATTAAGACTAACTAATCAAGATATGACCATAAATTTCATGAGATTAGGGTTTATATGTGTTAAATGCACCAAAGTTTGCATCTTTAAGTACTTTTAGAACTTGTGTTAGAATTAGGTAAAGAAACATACTTTATTGGATTATGCGTATTTTTTTGACAAAAATCATATATAGGTGTGAAATATTTGGATCTACCATTTATTTAGTAGAATTATTGTAAAATAATTCCTTTAGGACTAGCCAGGGCTCACCACATCGATAGCCAACTAGATAAAGCCCGTGTTATTAGGTCGTGATCGAGACAATTAGCTCGCGCCATGGTGGGGGCCCACGCCCGCCTGACTTACATGAGAAATGAAAATAAAGGACAAAAACACCCGTACTTGAGCACAGAGTCTCAAGGGATTGAGTCGTCCTTTCGTACCCTAGGTTGTCTTCAACCTCAGTCTACCTCTCACTCATGAGCAGTTCTCTGGTTGAGTTGACTCTATTGTTGACTTCATAGTTATGGCCCTCTGGTAGGTAGGCGAAAGTGATGCCTTCTCTACCACACTTCACCGAACTCGACCGCAGTGGTTGATTGCTCGGTGGTGGCAAGAACAAAGAGGATAGGAGGGGATTCCTTGGTGGGGTACATAGAAGAAATGACAAAAAAGGCATTGGTCTTGGATAGGAATTGGAGGTAGGGATCAACTCTCAAGGTTTGTAGGGTTCCTTCTTGTGTGCGAGTGATCTTATAGAGGAACCACAATGCCTTTTATAGGCATGTCCTCACAAGATATGTGTGCCCATGGGGTCTGACTTCCCAACAAATTTGGGGAAAATCCCAATTCCTCTCAAGATAGGGTCATCTAGGGATGGCTTGACTCAAAACCTTTTTCTAGAACTAATGGGCAAGGTTTTAGGTCTCCACATTAATTAGGGGGAGAGAGAGAGGTAAGAGGGGAGTAGGGATGACACTATAGTCGTGTTTCCTTATTTGGATGGAGGAAGGTTATGACACACACACCATTGATCTTGAGATCGAACGTTCAGGAGGCCACACGATAAATCAAGGGTCGGGCCCTATGTTTCTAATCCGATTCAATGTGACATTTAAATATATATATATATATCATTCACTTTAGGGAATACTAATAAATTCATATCTCTCTCCTCCTTTATTAAATTGACTAAAGGCAACTTTATAATTACTTAATCTCAGATGGGGACATAATTGGTGGCAAAACTTAGAGGTTAAAGGTATTTTACTTGCCTCCTAAGTATTGACTTTATTTGAATTATTTAAGGCATATAATAACTCCTTTCATACCCAAAATTGGCAAGCAACCCTATTTTGGTATATCATTTTTTGGGTGTAAGTTAGGACCAGATTATGTCTATTAGTTGCCTTCAACTTATCTTTCCAGAAATTTCCTAAACAAATCCCTATTTTGGTTACCTATTATCTATTACTTTTGAAAATTTCTTTATAATTGAGTTTCCACTATTTCTTTAGCCAACAATTAATAACGGATTATTGAAAACAAAAAATATACAAAATCCCTTTTTCATATGGATAATTTGCATTCTCAAAACCAATTATTTCAAACAAGACATAGAAATTCCAAGCTTTTTTAATATGTCCTAAAAATACATTATTTGCATCCAGATATATGTATAAAATAATGAAAATTTAGGTTATAACAATCACACTATCAAACAAAAATATCACCATCTCATGTATCTTTGATTATTTTTATAATTTGTTAAATAATGGAAGATCTAGACCCCCCTTTCATTTATGTTGATTGGGATACCCTCTTTCCATTAAAGATTGTTTATCCAACTATCTCCCTCTCCAATTTTTTGATGATGAATATTGTCAAGACGCTAGAAGTCTTGGGGCTAATAAATCACCAAGTATTGATGATATTAGCATGTCTATTTACCAAAGAAGTTGGGACACTATTAAAACATTTTTTTTTAAATCAACTACATATACTTTCATAATGAAATCACAACACAAATTTAGGTCCTCAATCAAACCCACATTGCTATGATGAGAAAGTGGACACGCCCAAACACTTAAGACCAATTTGTCTCATTGATGCCTCATACACAATTATTTTAAGTCCCTTAGTAATAGAATGGATTGCAATATTAAGGATTGCAAAGGTGTAGGAAACAACCTTCATCAAAGGGCATTCAATCCAAGATGTGTATATCCTTGTGAATTAAGTCATACACTCATGCCACTTAAATGGTACACCTATGCTTACCAATAAGCTTAATCTTGAAAATTCTTTTAACAAAATCAACCAGAGCTTCATCATGTGAGTGTTTAGATGGTTATACCTTTCATTCTTGGTGGACAAATTGGATGAAAAGCTACTTTAGCTTGGCCAAATTCTCAATAATTATCAGCAACTCCTCCTTTTGTCACTTCAAAAGCTCCAATGGCGTTCATCAAGGAAACCTTCTATATGTCTCCTTACATATTCATAATATGTACATTCATCATGCCTTACACAATTATACTAGGCTTAATCTTAGGTATCCTAGATAACATCCAAGGCATTACATAAGTCATAGAGAACATTATACACTATGTGGGTGATATTATCATCTTCCTCAAACCTAACAATGAGAATATCATCAATTCTATGGTTATCGTTGGTATGTTTTCCTATCGATATGGTTTGAAACTTATGTAAGAACAAGTCTTCCAGTAACATTACCACATTATTGAGACGAATATGCTTTGAATCAAGTGTATGATGGGTTGTAACATTGAAAGCTTGTCTATAAAATACCTTAATCTACCACTTTCACTCACTAAACTTGAGAGTTCACCTTGGGATCTAGTCATACAAAACTCTAATAAATATTAGAAGAACCAAAAATACAACTTTCTCAATATAGGAAACATACTGATTCTCCTTAATTCTTCCTTCACACCCAAATTTACATGCTACCTTTGATGCATCCCACTTCCCTTGACAATAGAACACAAATGTCATCAAATTAGGAGAAATTTTCTTTGGGAAGACACTATTGAGACAAAATGATGCCATCAAATTAAATGGAGTACCATTTGTAGGCCTAAATCATTGGGTGGTTGGGAATAATCAATCTAGGAATGCATTAAGATGGTCTCCATAGAAAATTCATTTCTTCTTTTATGTGAGAGAAAACATACAATATGGACCAAACTCATTATGCATACTCCAATAATAATCTCTAGAATTACATCATGAAGATGAAGGTTTCTATAGTATATAATCTCTAGTGCTTTCCCTAAGACACTATTTTGTCATGGCCCTTGGAACCACATTGGGTCTATTAAGAACATGAAACTCATCATAGGCATTTGGCATTTCCTAAACCACATCACCACATCGAAATCACTTTCTCTTCTCATATCAAATAGCTACATAAGGCTCAAACGTTGCATTACTCAAAATCAATTCACCACAATAGACACCAACTTGATTACATATGAGCTTTCACGACCTCCAGTTGCAACTCAAATCTCATGGCAATATGGAATTAATTTCCATGTCTCAAAAGCTTATCAAAAATTTTCATGAACCCGAGTATCAAAACATTATTTGATAAAAAATCCTAAAAAAACAAATGTCCACCATGTATCTTTTTTCATGTTTGACTTCTTGGACACAAAAAGTTACTTTCATGACAACATTGGCATTCTCGAGGATTCTGGGGACCACACATGCATTCTCTATCTCTAGAATTACATATCTTTTCTCATTTTATATTCATGCTAATCCCCAAAACACTAGTAGGATATATTTTCTCCCTGTTGTCATAAAATATCAGCTTTGACTTATTTTATAATTCTCATAAAATAAATGCCGCATTAACAATTTGAACCAAATAAAAGCATGTCTTGTTCCTTGTATTTTTATAGAATATCTAGCATGAACGAAACAAAAAACTATGTCACATTCATTTTCCATCTCCAATGGACCTGATTTACCTTATTACACATTTCGACCTTCTTGGTGCAATCATAATAGTTGACCTCACTTTCACAAAGAAGATAATGACAATGTCTATCCATGGATGTTTTTGCTTGAAAATGACACATAGGGTTAGGAAGGGAGTCATTTCTTTTGATGCTCTCATATATGCTTTTGAAGAAGAAGAATACAAAGTTGATGCTATTGGACTGATCACGAGGATTTTAATTATCTTTTTATTTGTTTTGCATTGTCTTAATGGATTTATTCTTTCAAGTGAGAACAGTCAGCTGGTTAGGACCCTTGGTGTGTTACGAGAGGTCTCAAGTTCGACCCCCAGCCACATGGTGAATAGAATGGCCACTTTTTTTAATGGGGTCTAGAATGGCCACTTTTTTTTAATTTTAAAAATTAGTTTATTCTAATGCCATGTTTGGTACATGGTGAAAAAAATCATGGTGATGGGGATGATAACGGTGATCAGGAAAGGGACATTGATGGTGATCGGAAAATTGTTAAAATGTGTTGTTTGGTAACATGTGCATGGTGATAGGGATAAGGATGGTGAAAAACTAAAAAAATGTTTGTTATATGGTTATAGGGACGGGGAGAAGAAAATTCTTTATTAAAAAATACTCTACATAAATAAGAACTATATATATTTTTTACATAGACGTCTGAATAAGTAGTGGAGTCTTGAAAGGAACTTCTTTCACAATGATTCACCATGCTTTTTTCCATGGGGACAAAAACATACTAAAATTCACTATGAATTCATTATGATTCTCTATCACTATGACAAACAAACAACATTTTTTGTTTCACCATCATTTCCCTACCCATTATACACCATGTAACAAATCACAAGGGCTCTCCCCCCTCTTCTTTATCAACTTATCTTTTACTATATTTCTTTCTATTTGAAATAGGTACTTCTTGTACCTATTCTCCTTCATGTACTCTAAAAATATAATTTTCCGCATGTGATAAGAGTGATCTTATATATAATACATGTCTATATATTATTGAAGAAAGACAACTTCGAACATTGGGGGAATCAACACTCACGTACCCATGTAAAATTTGGAGTTGGTGCGGTTAACAGGCAACAAGGGTGACCCCCTAGTAGTACTGTAGTTTTTTGGGTTTTGGACGTTTTGCAAGTCGTAACATCGGATCGCCTGAGGTACAGGGGCAAGCAGGCAGTCAGATGAGGGTTAGCCCTTTTGAATGGACCCGACGACGTACTAGTCTGCAACGTGGCCTGGAAGGTCCGCGAAGGCACGCTGCTGCGATACTCAACCCGCCGGTGATGACGAGGTTTTCCGTCGCCGGGAAGAGGCGTCGTGCTCGTACCGCATCTGATGCTGGCCCATCATCGGCGCCTCCTGTCTATGGAACTCACGACCTAGACACCTCGGAAGAGGAGGGGGAGGAGGAGGAGGAGGAGGAAAAGGAGGAAGAAGAGGAGGAGGATGAAGGGCCCGAAGAGGACGAACACCAGCAACAGGGTACGGCGGCGTCGATTGGGAGGGAAGAGAGGCCAGACTCCATTGAACGGATTGCTGTTTCAATCGACTCTGACGTCCTGGACTGCGCCATTTGTTGCGAACCGCTGGCTCCCCCTGTTTACCAGGTCAAACCTGGCCCTCTTTTTTGCTTTTGCTTTATATAAACACAAAAGCTGTCTAGTAGGTATGATCAAATCCGAGCCAGTTTCGTTTAGTAAATTAAAACTCCGTCTAGTAGGTTTGTAGTAATTCAACGAGGGCGAATTGCCTTGCTAATTGAATCTGGTTGGTGTCATGATAGGCAAGAATTAGATCACTCCAGGACAACCTCATCTGACCGTTTCATTCCTGCTTAGCTTAAGAAATACTTAAGATTTTTTTCTCCTATTCAAACTGGGCTGGAATACAGTGGCTTGCGAAGGGGTCTGTGAGACTAGGTTGAAGCCTATGACTCTGTTGATTGACTCAAAGGTAGGTTGGTGGCCAAGGAGGCAAGGACTTTTCAGAAGTAAGGTATAGGCTGCAGAAACGTTCGACCTTGTGGATAGATCTGCTACAATAAAGGTTCTACAAGATTGCTTCTATATAAGAACGTGACTGCTACAATGAATTGACGTTGCCACTGCTTTACATGTTCCAGTGTTTATGGCATTCTAGTGTTGCTAGTCAAGTACCAAAATAGAAAACTCGTTTTCATCTCTCAGCATTGCTGAATTAGTACGGATATCCTTAGTCAAAACAGCTTGGCAATCTCTGATCTTGCCCATACCTTTCTATTTCTAGTAACCAAGATTTTCATAGGTGGGGAACGAACCCAAATCAGTACCTGGTCACAGATCAGTTGTCAAAATGAATCAGTTACCCAGGGACGCCATTGATGTCATATTATGTATAAAATATGTTTCACCGCTAACATTCTGGACTGCTGGAAATCAGGGAACTACTACTTTAAAGTAAATCGAAATTAAATGGAAAACATGTATAACAATATTATAAACAATTCAATTTCTACACCTGATTGTATACATGGAACAAAATTTCGATTGAAATTGTGATTTTTCAGTGAATTTTCCAACTCGAACATTGAAATGTACAACGCAAGGAATGGGACGTACTTATGTAAAAATTTTGCACCTATGTGTGAAATTTCGCTGAATAGGGGGAATTTACAGGAAAAAGACCAATTTGGGCTGTGATTTCATGAACCGACACAGAGCCACAATGGAAAACACGTATAACAATATTGTAAACAATTCAATTTCTACACCTGATTGTATACATGGAACAAAATTTCGATTGAAATTGTGATTTTTCAGTGAATTTTTTCAACTCAAACATTGAAATGTACAACGCAAGGAATGGGACGTACTTATGTAAAAATTTTGCACCTACGTGTGAAATTTCGCTGAATAGGGGGAATTTTACAGGAAAAAGACCAGTTTGGGCTGTGATTTCACGAACCGACACAGAGTCACAATTAGCATCTTGATAAATTTTGCTCCTAAGGCTGTTGCCACTACATCTTGGGTATTTTGACGATTTTCTTCAAACCTCTTGCTTCCAGAGGGTATTTTTCTTGATTCTAAGGTATGTTTCCCCTATCCCTAGCCGATCTACACCTCCTAGTCTCAGTCTCACACTCTTCTATAGAGATCTAAAACAGTACTCTGAAAACAACAAAGTTTTTAAGTGCCAGATTTTTTGAAGATCACATAATCTACGAACAAAACTCAAATACTTAATTCTTGTTAGTTATTACTTATTACTTACTAGCTAATACTACTTAGTACTTCCTAATTACTACTAAACTAAATTAGTAGTTACAAGTTAGTAAACATATGTTGTACAAGTTGTTTGTAACTTGCAACTATATGTTTTAAGTTCTAAGTTTGCGGGTTTGTAAGTTTGTAACAGTCTAAAAAACTTGATTTTTCTGTTTGTTTGTGCACTCACTCTGTAAGACATGGATCCCACCCTAACCCTTCAACATATGAATTTGTATATAATCTGGTGTGTTTATGTCTAAGCATTGTGTTTGCTAAATTTCATAATTTAGTTCTTTCATTTTATCATCAAAATTGTCATCAAAATGACCATCGAAACAGTTCAGCTTCCTTCACCTTCAAATGTGGGACCCCCTCCCACCCCCAGCAAGCAGGGGATTGGAGGTGTTGGGCGGCCCTTGATCCTGCGCACCGATCGTCGCTTCAGCGTAAGGTGTAGCGCGCGGCTGCACGCCTTCCCTAATTTTCTCACTTTGGAAAAATTCTACAATCTTCTCTACTGGGTTGAGAGAGTATGAAACATTAGTGTAAAAGTTTGAGTGGGCCAATACAATACGTCATTGCATATATAAGTGTATCTTGGTGTTTAGTCGTCCTGGTAATTTTTATGATTTATTTTGCTCATTTTGGCATCAAAATCGTCGGAGCCGTAAATATTGAAATTTCAATCATAATTTTGATAAATTTATGTTTCTGAGCCATCAGATACGACGCCATAACTGGATATTTAATTCTAGACTGTATATATTTACCGTAGCATATTATAATAAATAAAAAACTAACTGTTATTTCAACTCCTAATTAGCAAAATTGAACAACAAATACCAATTAAACATGATCCAATGATACTAAAAGAAGCAACATATAAATGTTGACAGATTTGAATAACAATACTCTAGTAGGGAGGTTTTTTCTATTACTAATTTAAAACATTGGGAATTTGGAACTTAACAATAAGTAAAATGAAAAGGGGAGAGTTGGACAGAGAAATTTGGGCTAGGAAGAATGAAATTAGTAAATTGGAGAAAGGAGAATGGAAGACCAATGGGTCATGGATGAAAGTGGTACAATTGTAGTTTCAAAGGGGTTAGTGAAGAAGATTGTAATAAAAGAAAGAAAAAAATTAGGGGAAACAACGGGACAGTCTTGCTGGTAACAGACAGATGGAGAAAGACAAGGACCGGACGAGTAAGCCGTAACGGTGATGAATACTATTTTTCCACATCTGAGAGAAATCTTAAGAGAGTGAAGTTGCAGTAACCGAGTAGGGGAGTATGTTTTGATGGAGAAATCTTATGGACATATAGGGATAGTGAACAAAAATATAGCTGATGTGCGTAGGAACTTAATCGAGGGCTCGTTGTTGCTAAGATTGCCAAAACATTGGAGGGCCTTAATGCAAGCCTTTGACAGGCTTGCTGGGGCTTGCAACTGAGCAGCAAGTCATCATCACTAAACATAAGGAGATTGCCACTTCTAGCAGGGAACACAACTAGGGTCAGAAGGCCAGGGTTTGTCCTTTTTCAGGGGTTTACGAGAGGATGCATGGTGCTCAATGTATTGTGGGCTTATCTTCAGAAATAATTCTCTGAGCTGCTATACTAGGGCAAGGGTTGTTCTCGGTCCAACTAGTCTGACAAGTTTGATAATATTAGTCTCAGTGAACACTATGTTCCAGTCCAACACCAATCATATTGAGCAGTGTTTTAGAAAGCGGGAAGCAGGAGACGTGCGGATGCCACCTTGTGGACGCTTGAGCGGCAGGTGGCCGCTTAGGCGGGCACTTTTTGATAAAGCGGGTTCCTAAATCCTTATACAATTCGATATAAAATTACAAATAAGTCTATATAAATCACATATTGTAGGTAGACATTTTACTTATCTAAACACATTATACAACATAATAAAACACCCAAATAGTCTATGAATTATAACACAAGTTATAACTATAAAATAATAATGGATGACATTATGACAAATTGACAATGAATAAATACAACTCAAGTAAAAATACATGAAGAAGATCAAAAAATAAATATAAATTACTGTTGTACCTGTAGATGGCACTTTCAGGAAAAAAAAATCTATGCACTCCATGAGTCCATCCATCACACCTTCTCGCGTGTTTATCTCAAGATCAGACCAATAATAGTATGGATTCAGATAGTAGCCTACATTGTGTATTGAATAGAACAGAAAATTAGAATACATTATGTAGACATTGAATATAAAAAGCCATGCATAAAATTTCTTTACCTGCCACATGCAAGGGACGGTGGAGCCTTTTGTCCCATTTCTCATCAACAATCTCCATCACCCTCCTCAGGAAGGGTTGATCATGATCTAGGCTCTGTGCCAGCTCCTTTTCAGCATCAAGCATTGCAGCATATATGAAGCCCATAGCTGGCTTCCTCTCACTGTCTACAAGTCGTAACATGTTGACTAGAGGCTTGAATGTTTTCACAGTAGACACCACTGAAGGCCAAAATGTTGACGATGTCACCATATTTGTAAAGCGCTCCCCCTCACCTGTCTTAGAGTACCTGCATTCCTCCCACTCTGAGGAACAAAACATAGTTCTCAGCTCATTTCTTTTGTCCAACAAGCTTTACAAACTGAGGTAGGCCATCACAAAACGTGTCACACTCGGCCTAACCAAGTCACCCTTAGTGAACTTCCTCATCAAATTGAGGGTGCTGTGGTGGCTATAAATAAAGATGGCTAACTTCTTACACTTCTGAATCACATTTTTTATCCTAGGCAACTGATCAATGCCCTCAAGCATGAGATCTACACAGTGCGCGGCGCAAGGAGTCCAAAAAATTGCAGGCCTCTTGTCCTTAAGAAGCTTTCCAGCTGCCATATTAGCTGTGGCATTGTCAGTGACCACCTGTACTACATTGTCTGCTCCAACTTCCTCTATACAACTATCCACCAATTTAAATATGAACTCAGCATTGTGAATGTCAGCAGATGCATCTATAGCTCTTAGGAAACTTGTACCCTTCTTACAATTGACAAAAAGATTCATTATACTTCTTCCTCTTCTATCTGTCCATGCATCTGTCATAATTGAGCAGCCACTCCTCCACTCATCTCTGTGAGTCTCCAACGAATTCCTAGTCTGTTCCACTTCTCTTTTTAAGAGAGGCTCTCGCAATTCATGTATTGTAGGGCCCCACAAGCCAGGACCAAATTGGCCAACAACCTCCAACATTACATTGAAGCTCCTCAATGTGACTGTATTCATCGCGATCCCTGCAATTTTCATTGTGTTTCATGTGAGTACTTGCTTATGTAGGTATACAATATGTTAAAATAATCCCAGGAACAAGATGAAATGATATATTAAACAAGTAAAGACATGCTTACCAGCTTGATAAAACCATCTTGCAATGAACTGCACTGCCTTCTTCCTTTCTTCTTTCTTTAACTTCGTGTTAATTTCCTCTTGTTTTGATGACAACCTCTCCTTCACTACAACTTCTGGGTCCCTATTGAAATATTGGTTAATCTGTCCAACCACCTTGGCTTCTTTAGTTGTGAACCACCAAGAACTACCATATCTTCATCATCAGACCGCTCCCTAATGTTGACCTCCTCTCTAGCTTCATCCATTTCCTGTTGTTTCTTGGCCTTCTTTGCTGCTAATTTATCCAAATACTCAATGATCTCCCTTTTTACTTCTGGTGGCACACTGATACAAGGATCCACATCTCCTCTCCTTCCAACAAGGTGTTTCTTCAATCTGAAAATCCCACCCGTGGAGATATGTTTGCAAAACTTACAGCGAAGGCGATCTCTACGAGTCGGATCTGGAAGATCACAATACTTCCAACCCGGATCTTGCGACCTACTGTTACGGGCAACATTTTGGAGATTCTCGGGGGCTTGAGGAGCAGACATATCATTGTCCATCTGCAAATTATGATGACAACAGGACATAAACAAATATTACATACTATATACTGCATAAATTGAAAGAGAACACATACTTTGATCTTTTTGGTTTTCATCTTACTATTATAGAATGTATGTATGATTTCATCTAATGCATTATACTATTAATAAACACTATCAAGTAAACAGTAGTATAGAATATTAGAATTTAATCAATCATACAAGGATCCGTATTATAGAATTAATTACTCTTACTGTAATGAGGTACTAATGTACTGTTTCCTATTAGACTATTTGTGTATTAGAATTAGTGTATTACTAAGGTAAAAACTACAGAAAAAAAGAAAGAAATAGTACATCATAAAGTACTATTCCGTTTTTGTATATTTTCTAATGTACAACAACAAGATATTATACTCGTATAGTATTCTATAATGTATTATATGATGAAAAAAATGCACACATAGCCATACACAAGCGTAGATACTAGAATATAGCATGAATGATAAAAAAAAATGAAAAAAAGCAAGAAACAATAGACACGTAGGTTGTATTTCTGAAGAAAAAGGAGGATTTAAGAACCAATTGATAGAAATAAGTGATTAGAAGATTACCTTTGGCTTGATCCTTCCTCTGTTGAGCAGTAGATGCTTCTCCAAATCACCCGCAGCAGCAAGAAGCAAGATTGAAACGTAAAGAATTCACCAGCCATCCAAACCGCCGGCTTCCTTCCGAACGGAAAGTAAAGGAAGAAGATAGGAGGCTGCTTTGTAGCCGGATCGCCACCTTCAGGGCTGCTGGACATGCTTGGGTGCAAGGAGACGATTGGGGCCGCCGATTGCCTCTTCCAGAGTCGACGGGGAGAGCGGACGCAGACGGCAGTTCCGCGCGACAACTGTTGTCGGGGGGATACGCAAGCGTCGCTTGCATGGATCGATACCAGTGATTAAGTTAAACCCTTGTGGGCCAAAGTTTAATTTTTTAATTGGCAAGTGGGCCAATTTAAATCGGGGCCCAATACCAACGCCCAAACAATAGGCGCCCAAAGGCGGCCGCTCAGACTGAGTACCCAAGCGGGCGCACAGGCGGCTCAAGCAGGTCTTAGGCGGGCGCTTTTTGGGCCGACGCTTGCAGGGCGCTCCTAGGCCTAACCGGGCGTGTGGGCTGCTAATCCGCATAGGCGGGCGCCCAGGCGGCCGCCTGGGTCGCTTTTCAAAACATTGATATTGAGGTTAACTATCATTTTATTTTGAAAGGTTCTACTAGATCAACTGTATATAAAGTTCCCTCTTCCCAATATTGTTGGCACTTCGCAAAGCCTCTAGCTCAAGATGCTTCTGATAGTTGGGGTTAATTACTTTTTTCATTCTGGAGTCACCACTTACCCGTTTTCTTTCTTTTTAGCCCATTTTCTTTCTTTTAACTTACATGGAGGAGTGGTGTTATTAGACCGTGATACAACTAATCACGACTGCACTCAGTGAACACTGTCAATGAAGAAGTATTGTTGAAAGATAACATTCTGCAGAATAATTGTACATGTACTCACTCATTTGGTAGATGTCTGTAAAATAATGAACTGCATTTTATATGGACCTTACTCCATGTTCTAGACGCCAATACTTATAACTAAGAAAAACTGTGTAAAATGTACATTTTCATAGACAGTCGAATGTAGCAAAAGGTTATATAAGTTACAAATCTAATGCATTCTTTGGTTTTTTAACAAATGCAACACCAAGCTACTTTTTTTGTTATATTTCACCTTTTGTTCCCATTTTTCTAGTGATCTTCTCTTTTCTATCTGCGGGTGTTAGAAAGTATTATTAGCCTATTTACTTAATAGGATAATTTGTTAATGGGCTTAAGTGTCTCGGCCCATGTAGCCTGCCTTGAGTCCCAAGTCTGTAATATCTCCACACTTTCTCCTATATATAGGACAGGGTCGTGCCATCTTAAATACAACAACACAAATGCGTTTTTCCTCACACCTTTCAACATGGTATCAGAGCATGCCCTGGGGACTTAACCCTAGCTACCGGTTCTGCTTCTCTCTCCTCTCTTTGTGCTCGTTGCTGCCCTAGTTCTCACCTCTCTCTCCTAGAGAGAGCAATAAAGTGAGAGTCTCCGCATGTGGGCGGCCGCCATCTCTCCATTGCTTAGGTCGACCGCTAGTCAGGCAACCTCCCGGCCTCCATGGTCGTTTCTCTTTTTCTTTCGCATAGATCTTTATCTATTCGTCGGCGCCATCCTTCTCGGCCGTCTATGCTTCCTCGAGTCTGTTCGTCCTCTGGATGGCGTTAATTGCTGTCCAGATCTGTTCGTCGTCTCTTTGCTAAGGTTGTCCTCTAGGTCATCTTCAGACAGTGTTCATCCCAACCATCATCAAGCATCGCCGACCACACCACCGTCTTCAGTCTATCAATCTCCTCCACCGTCAGAGCAACAAAGGAAGAAAGACATAGCAGCATAGGAGCACTCTAGTTCTCCCTTTGATCCTCTTGGTTCCGAACGGTGCTAATTCTTGCTCAGATCTGATCTTGGTCAAGCAAGGGAGCTGTCGTCACCCCCATGTGGCTATTGTCCTCCTCGAAGCCTCCATCAATTTTCGGACATCTTTCCCTGGGTAGTGCTAATTCCCGTCCAGATCTGTTCCTAGTCTTGCAAGGGGCGTTGTTGCCTCTAATTTTGCATGATCCATTGTCACTAGTGATGGTGCTAATTCTTGTCACCCTCCGGCGCGCCTTCTCAGAGTTGTGCTCTCTTTGATGGTGCCAATTCCTGTCAAAATCGTGCATCAATGGCCGCCGACATGCTGTGTTGTTCAACCGACACGACGTGTCGCTCTCTAGAAATCGTCCTGACGGCGTAGAGTTTCGCTACACGACATGTCATCTTTAAACATGGCCTGTTGAAGGAAGTCATTTTCACACCAACGCAACATGTCATCTTCTTGGAGAAAATCAGTTTTACGCCTATGACATCCTACACGGCTTGTTAGTATCTCAACAAGGCATGTTGTTGGGAGCTTGTCATCTTTGATCATCAAAGCTACACAACGTGTCAACTTATAACGTCTTCCAAAGGTCTTTCTCTCCTCCAATACCTAAAGATAATTGGATCCTAATTTTTTGACCTAGTTCAAAAAAGATTTTGGGTCAAGAAAAGATCCATTTAATTTCTCCATCTGAATCTTATAATCGGATCATTTTGCATATTGATTCCGATTAACGATTTTTCCTCTCTACATATTACACCTCTTGTTTTACATTTTCCTTTCCCGCCCTTCCACCCATCATGTGCGTCTCTTTCAACGTGTGGGGGGTCATGTCTCTTTTCCACACTACCTACTCATTCTCTTTGTATTTGGTATGCAGGGGGGGGTATAGAGGAGAGAGTATGAGGAGAGTATGAGAGAGAGAGCATATGAGGAGAGAGACATGCTATCTTCATGGAACTTCGTAGTCTTCAGCACATCTGCTCTTTCGATGTCTTTGTGGCACGTCATTCCCACCAAGCATCGCTTTACTGTGAGTTGGCTATTTGTGCAGCTTCCAGACAACGTTAAAGGATCTTAACTGTAGGACTGACACCAAGTTTTTTGCGTGCGTACCGCATTATATACGTTAGAATAAGAGCTTGTTGTGCTGGCCTCTTGTTCCCTCTCTGGTGTTAATGAGTTTCAGTTGATCATTCTCACTGTAGACAGATGGTTGCTTCTTCATCAGATTTCTCCAAAGCTCATCATCTTCTAGCCCATGCATTTTGTATCTGCAAGGATTCATCCTGATTTATCTTCACCGAGCTACTTTCTTTATGTCTTTTCCGAGTTGTATCTGTTGACATGGCTCTTGTGCTGATCTTTTTGAGTTTCTCCTTGATGGTGTCATCCATTTTTATCAAGCCCCCAAGGTTCACACTCCAGATTTATGGAACCAGTGTGGCTGCCATCAACACCTCGTCCAATGTGTTTCGTGCCATGTTATGCACATCTGTAGTCTTTTGTGCTAATTCCACTTGACTACACTTCTCAAACGATTGGAAGATACCTAGACTGCTACATCAACATTGTGTCTTTGTGTTTGTGCCGTGTTATGGATGTGGGATGTGTTGACTGTGCAGTTGTGCGCTTATACCACTCACACATTCCTCTCCAGTGAAGAATGGCGTAGCCAAGGTACTTCTGATCGAACGTTCCAGTTTGATTGTGGCGAGACTTTGCTGTGGCACATGGATTCTAGTTATCACATGTATGCACTTCGCATGACCTTCTCCTAAGCTCAAGCATTTCCAGCCTACAGAGCACAACTTCAAAGAGGCGACATCATATCTTTTCAGTTAGGAAGTATTGTTTAAGGGGGAGTGACAACTTTGGTATTGGGAGTGACAATTTTATCTTTATTGTCTAATCGAGTTATGTAAGTCCAAGCTAGGACATGAGTTTCATCCATACTCCAACTTGAGGGAGAGTGTTAGAAAGTATATAGTTAATACTTAATAGGATAATTAGTTAATGGGCTCAATTGTCTCAGCCCATGTAACCTACCTTGAGTCCTAAGTCCTTCACCCTTTCTCCTATATATAGGATGGGGGTGTGCCTTCTAAAACACAACACAAGTGAGTTTTTCACGGCGGACTTAAACCCTAAGAGGTGCTCGCCGTCTCCAGGGCAGATCCAAGGGCTTAGGCCTACCCGTTTTCCACGGCAGGTAGGGTCTCCACCACAAGGCTCCCACTCACCTCTGAACGGGTGCTGCTTCAAAACAGGATGTCAGCATCACTAGACAGGCATACCTGCTTCCCGGAGGACTGCGATGAGGAGGTTCGTTTGGGGGAGGTCGAAGGAGAGCCATCGCAAGAAACAGGAGCGCAAACCAACAGAGAGGGGCTACGGAGGACGCGAAAGAATGGCAGGATGGATGTAGACGGAAGGGTAAAGGAGTTGCAGCGCAGGACGCCTCTAGGACAACACCTACCGGGGAGCACACAACGTCTGGCTCGGCCCTACCGGAAGACACATTGCCACAAATGCCTGGGTTGGGGCCACTGGAAATCTGAATGTTGGGACCCTTGGGCTTGTTTCCTGTGTAAAAAATTTGGGGCACAATGTGAGGACTTCTGTGGGGAAGGACCGCTCGGTTGCCCCGCCGAATTTGGGAGATCCCAAGATGTTTCCCCCGCTTGGTTGGAAGGCAAGAACCTGGAGTGGGGTTAATAAGGAGTCGGTGGCGAGAAGTACGAAGGTTGTTTGCTTACGAGGGGGCGATGAGTCGAGATCCCTCACCAAAAGAGTTCTGGAGGGAGGGATGGTCCTTACTTGGACGGAAGTGTTGCCTTGGGAGAGGACATGGACAAGGCCATTTGGAGAAAGTGGCCAGAGGTGAAGAAGGTTTTCCGATTCGAGGCGCAGAAGGCCATGGTCGTTCTTCACGACAAGAGCCTGACAGAGGCACTTTTGCGGATAGGTGAGGTTTCTGTAGGCGGTTGGTCTTTGGGTGTGGAACGCTGGAATTCGGTAGACGAATCGGAAGGGGCAGCCTCGTGGTGGTTTCCGGCGGGAGGAGTCCCTCTCCAATGTAGGTCTGCTGGCACTCTGGAACAGTTGTGTGCCTCTTTTGGATGGTTCAAAGGGCTATCATCGTGGAGACGACACCCCACAAATCTCTCCGAGCTGTTGATGCTCGTCAGGGCAAAGGAGGCTGATATCCCGGATCGTGTCAACGTTTTTGTGGAGGGGAAGATGTTTGGAGTGGTGCTTATGCCTTTGGCATCTATCCAGGCGAGGCAGAACACCATCTTTTTGACGAAAGAGGGAGCAGCTCGAGGGCTGCCGCTGGAGGCTTGCCACTTAGGCACTCCACTCGATCTTGGTGGAGACTCTAGTTTGCAATCGTAGACGCGACCTGCTTATACCTCACAAGCAGCCTATCCAAGTAGATGGTTATATGGGCGGGGAGGCAGCATCGGGACGCCTGAGGAGTGAGAACACAGTCAAGTCGCTGGTGGGTGTGGAGGCTTTGGCTATTGGGAATCCAAGAGCTAGTACTGGAGACGACTCTCGGCAGCTCAGGAGGTGGGTAAGAGACAAGGATGGGAGAAGAATCTTGATCAGTGAACATATGTTTGGAGACTTCCTCACCTCAGTCCCGAAAACGGTTTTCTCGGACACAAGGGATTCCTTGGCTCGTTTAGTGCAAGAGGTTGGGGGACAGAGGTGGAGTACCAATAGCACCCAGGACAGAGTCTTCCTAAACTCATCGAGATCTCGGCAAGAAAGTAGGTCGGATGATCAGGATGCGGTTTTCCTTAGCTTGTTCGGGGAGGAGTCTGGGGGATGTTGAAGGGGTCGCCCTTCTATTGTGTGCGTCTTTTCAGGTTTCCCAATGTTTAAGGTCCTGGTTTGGAACGTACGAGGGATCGTTGATCAAGATACCAGAGCACGTCTGCAAGCGCTTGTCCGGATACACAAGCCGGAACTTGTGGTGATCTCAGATTCTTTTGTTGAGAGTGGCAGGGCTCCCGCCCTAGATGAATGGCTAAACTTTGATTGGTATGCAACGAATGGAACCAGCGATGTCAAGTTATGGGTGTTCTCAGCACAGACCAACAATCATAGGGTCACCAATCACAGTGAGCAGTTCATCACTGTGGAGGCAAGGACGCCGACAGGTAGCACCTTCGCGTTCTCTGGAGTTTAGGCGAGCTGCAACAAGATCATCAAGAGAGCTCTTTGGGAGGATCTTTTAGGTGAGGCTCATAGACATGCAGATACTTGGTGGGCAACAACAAGGGATTTCAATGTCGTTCTTCGACTGGAGGAGTGGGCAGGAGGAAATCCCCCAAATATAGCGGTTATCTGTGAATTTGCCGGATGGGTGAATTCGGTTGGAGTAGCTGAAATACCTTTCACCGGTGGTCCCTTCGCCTGGGTGGACAGATAGAGCCATATTCCTAATCAATGGTCCCAGCTAGATCGAGGCTTTCTCAATTCTTGTTGGAATGAAGCAGGTATACAAGCGAATCTCCAACACCTCGCCCGCACTTCTCACTCGGACCACGCGCCTTTGTTGTTCGTCTTCTCCTCTTCGACCGCGGCAACAAGGCATGGATCCTTTAAATTCATGAAAATGTGGACATCACATGAAGGTCTTATGGAAGTGATTCGCGAAAATCGGTTGATGGAAGGTTGGGGGAATCCTAGCTACAGGCTTTTTGCGAAGATGAAGAACTTGAAAAGGGCTTTGAAGTTGTGAAATCGCGAGCTGTTCGAGAACATCTTCATGCGCATCAAGGCGGCAGAGGTAGTAGAACTTTGCCAGCGGACCTGTGACGAGAGACCCTCGAAGACGTCTAAGGCAGCCTGGGTGGAAGCAGAGTGTTTGCTAAGGCAAGCGCTAGATCAAGAGGAGGTTTTTTGGCATGAGAAGTCTGACATTAGATGGTTGAAGGAGGGCGAGCGAAATACAACTTTTTTCCATGCCAAGACAATGGCAAGGAGGCAAAGGCCAAATTTTCACAAGCTGCAAAGGGATGATGGCACCTGGATAGAAGGTGAGGATTTGGTCCTGTAGGAGGCGGTTAGCTTCTATAAAGGGCTTTTCTCAACATCCACCAGTAGTAGACCGGAAGAGGCGGACTGGAGCGTGCTACCTAGGCTGGTCAGCCAAGAAGACAATGTGATGTTGGAAGCAATGCCATCACAGGACGAGGTTTGGAGGGCGCTTATCTCGCTAGATGTTGACAACACGCCGGGACTCGATGGGTTCGGAGTTGCCTTCTTTGTTTTTGCTTGGGAGATCGTGAAGGATGATGGCTTTGCCTTCATCCAACAATGTTTCAGGGGTACACTGATCCACCATGGGATCTTAGCGACCAGGTTCTCGCTCTTGCCCAAAGGGGATGACCCATTGTGCTTGGATGATTTCCGCCCGATCGACATCAACAATGTGGCCATGACGTTGGCTTCTAAGGTTGTTGCCCTTCGTCTCACTCCTTTCTCCCTAACCTAATCGCAGCGGAACATAATGCTTTTATGCAGGGGAGAGATATCACCGACAATATTCGCCTAACGCACGAGCTCTGTCATGACATTCAACAACGGGAGCTTCATCTTGAAAACGTGATACTGAAAATTGACATGTCAAAGGCGTTCGACATGGTTGATTGGCGCTTCTTGAAAGGTGTTTTGCTGGTGCTTGGGTTTGGATCAGAAGTGGTTAAAATTGTCTTCCATCTTATAATCGGGGCATGATGGGGATAAACGGAAGTACAACATGTTTCTTCCAGGCATCGAGAGGGATCAAACAAGGGGATCCGCTATCTCCTTTACTTTTCATTATGGTGGAGAAATACCTTGGGAGGCTTCTTCGATTGGCTTTGCAGGACGGTAGCCTCAGAAGATTCAAGACCAGGGGTGCGGGTCAGGCACCATCGCACCTCCTTTTCGCAGATGACATACTCTTATTCTGCGACGCGGCTGGCGATTCCATACGAAGGTGTAAGGAAGTTCTTGACCATTACACGAGAGTGTCGGGGCAAATGATCAATAGAACGAAATCATCCTACTTCATGTTCAAAGCGGCACCGGAGATGACATCTCTCATTGAAGCAGAGTTGAGAATCCACCTCATGACTGACTCCTATTATTTAGGTATCCCGATACCCTTGGGAAGGGCTCCCACAACAACCTATGAGCCCATGGTCAGGAAGATTGAAAGGAAAATTGCAGGGTGGCAATGTAGGCTTCTCTCGATGGGGGGTCGTATCATGCTTATTAGGCATGTCCTAGCGTCAATTCCAATTCACGCTCTAGCGGCTGCGGTTGTTCATAAGGGGATCAACAAAAGGATTGAGAGGATGGTGGCGAATTTCCCATAGAGCTCAGCAGAGGGACATCGGGGGCGCCACTGGGTCGGCTGGGACAAGGTCGCGAGGCCAATCAATGAAGGAGGCATGGGCATTTAACGCCTTGAGATGGTCAGAGATGGACTAAGGCTAAAGGTGGCATGGGCGATACTCCAAGGCAACTCCATCGGGGCAGTTTTCTGCCGGTAGAAATACCTTAGAATAGATAGATCTCTTGATACACATCACCCATTGTGGTTGAAGAAAGGAAGTGCAGCCTCGCCATACTGGAAACACATATGGGAGGTGTTCCCGATCTTGCTAGATGTATCACGGTGGGAAGTAGGGAGAGGCGACATCCCGTTCTGGATATTCCGTTGGAGCGAAGCACCAATGATACAACACGCCCAAACAGGGATTGAGATATCGTCGGAAATCCAGATCAGAAACTTGTTCCTGGCGGACGGAGAGTAGGATTGGACGACCCTGTCTTCCCTTCTTAACGGCGAAGGCATGGAGGTTAATAGCTCACCCGTCGGGGGATAACAGAGTGTGACAGGCTTATCTGGGAACCCTCACTGCCACTGGGAAGTAACTTCACAACGAAGACGACGAAGGCTATTTGCAGAAGGAGGATTGACAACCTATCGTTCGCAAGGTGGGTTTGGTCAAGCTACATACCGATGAAAGTGGCTACCTTCACTTGGAAGGTGCTGCATGCGGCGGTATCGGTTGACACCAAGATCCGAGATTGCCTCATCCCTATAGTGTCAAGGTGTGAATGTTGTGAGGAAAAGGACCTGGAATCGCTTGACCACCTTCTGTTGAAGGGGGACCTCGCGAAGTTCCTATGGGAGAAGGTTGACAAGGTTTCGGGGATGACGAACCCGCAGGTCGACTCCATTAGAGCGATGCTCCACCGGTACCGGGCACACGCCAGTTTTTTCTCTTTGGGAGGGTTGCTCTCGGGAGTGCTACCTCCCTTGGTATGTTGGCATATATGGACTCAGAGGTGTAAACGGAGGTTTGAAGGAAGACGGGACCAGGGGACAAAGGTCTGGGAATAGGTTAGACATGTGGCTGTTGCAGCTTGCAAGGAGGCGGTCTTCACCAGAGCTGATGACCAGAGCAAAGTTTTGAATATGCTTCATCATGACTTCTCTCCTCATTGAGTGAAACATGCAAGTACCGATGTTGTCTGTTGGAGTCCACCTGCACGACTCGAGCGGAAGCTGAATCTGAGCTTCCTCCCCTTTGAGAAGAAACAGAGGAAGATGACGACCATCGGCGGGATAGTTAGAAATGATCTTAAGAGAGCGTTTTTGCTTTTGCTTCAGCTTTGGGGGAAGAATCCGGGCTGGATGTAGATATTACGGCCATGGTGTATGCTTGCAACCTATGTAGGATCATTGGTATCTCGTTAAACTAGGTCGAGGTGGACTCACCTCTGGTGCACAACACGATTACAGGAAATTGGGTTACCCCTTGGCGGAGAAGGAAGGATGTGGAAACCATCTTGGCGTTCCTCCCTGACGGGTCTATACCTTACATGCTCATTTACAAAGAAGTGAATGGGGTGGCTGCTTCTTTAGTGGAGCACGCAAGGACGCACCCCTTGTTCCTAAGTTCTTATGGAAGGGGGTTACCTCAGGAAACCCGAGACAAGATGATACATGACCTTACGGAGACTGGATATGATAGATACATACTCTCTTAGTTAGATCAGCGATTACATGTACAATGATACCAATCATAGTGACAAGTTCGGGATTCGATAACTTTTCGGCTGGTCAGAAAAAAATCAGAATTCGGAAAAAATCAGAAAAAATCGTGAAAAAGTCGATATATTCGGTCAAAGTTTGGTCAACTAATCGGAAATAATCGAGAATAAGTTGGCTATATATATATATACTTATCTATACACATATACATATATGTATATATATACATATGTTTGTATATACATACAAACATACTAGGTACACATGTACTATTAAGGTCACTATACATACAATCTTATTGAGTGAAAAAAGTAGGAAAAGAATAGAAGAATAGTTGAATAATAACAATGGACTGTTGGGAGAGTGGGGGGTTGGAGGTTTAGTGTACATAAGGAACTTTTGTGTACATGGTTTGGTAAGAGCAAACAAGTTAAAAGAGAAAAATCGTGAAAAGTCACGAACAATCGTAAAAAATCGTATAAATCGCGAAAAGGCGGGAAAAATCGTGAAAAACGGCGAACAACGTATTAACCGTGGTGAATGTTCGGGAGGTTATAAAATCGCAAAAAATTGCCGATTTTTTGTAAAATTCGGAGACTTTTGTTACTATGATACGAATAGGTATACGGCTCGGTTCTTTTTTGTTTTTTTGGGTGAGCCCAAGGTCAGCCCTTTGTTTTGGCTTGGCGATCTTTTGTATGTATTTTTGGATTTAGCTCGCGGGGAGACGAGATGAATGAAAATCTCCTGATTTAATTAAAAAAAAAGTGAGTTTTCCCCCCACACCTTTCAACAGCGGGGATAGTGAACTGCCATCAAATCTTTTATCTCATCAGCTTCTTGATATCATAGTAACAAAAGTCTCCGAGATTTACGAAAAATCGACAATTTTTTGCGATTTTATAGGCTCCCGAATATTCACAACGGATTAATACGTCGCTCGCCGATTTTCACGACTTTTCACGATTTTTCCCGCCTTTTCGCGATTTATACGATTTTTCGTGACTTTTCACATTTTTTCACGATTTTTCTATTTTAAGTCGTTTGCTCTTTTTTACCAAACCATGTACACAAAAATTCCTTATATACACTAAACCTCCAACCCCCCACTATCCCAATAAGATTGTATGTGTGTTTAGATAAGTATATATATGTATATATGTGTTTAGATAAGTATATATATGTATATATAGCTGACTTATTCTCAATTATTTCCGATTAGTTGACCGAACTTTGACGGAAACATATCAACGTTTTCACGATTTTTTCCGAATTTCGATTTTTTCTAGCCAGCCGAAAAGTTGCCGAATCCCGAACTTGTCACTATTCTTGATATGACTGGTGTTTCCAAGTTCTTCTCAGCTGGTTGTGCCAATGGCAATACGATTGATGGATTTTCCACACCCGAGGGCCATACCATTACCTCTTCACCATTAACTCCCCTCTCCTTTCCTTGGCCTCACTGACTTCCTGCTATGTAAGTATCAGCTGTAGCATTTGAGCAGCATTGCAGGACTGCAGGAGACAGCAGAAGTCATGGAGAACAGAGGGTCGGAAGGGTGGCTGTGTCACTGTGTGGCTTTTTGGGGTTAGGACAGAGGTGGCATATCTTTTCGCTTGACTGGAAGCTTGCAGGAAGGTGGGGGCCGCGTGACTGGTGTTCAGAGGCGTTGGCCATTCCCAGTGATCGGCTTCTGAGAAAAGCAGTACGTGAGAGGCCAGCGGGAGGCAGTAGATATTGAGTGGAGGCAGCTCAAAGGGGTAGCTGGATGGTTCATAAAGTCGACATGAAGCCAAATCATACCTGCAGTTCCCAAAAGCGTTTTAAAAAGTCATTGCTCATGCTGAAGTGACCTTTTTTCATGGTCTTTCCATCTTCTTTGCAGCCCCTATCCCTATTCCTGTCGCCAGTTACCTGGTTGAGCGTCTGCTCGTGCTGCTGCTCGTTGCCAACGGCAACACGGGGAGACGGAGGAGACAGAGGGATAAGGTAGTGGGAGAAGAGAAGAGAGATGTCGAAAAAAAGGATGCCATCCCTGAGAAATTTGCAGGCAGTGGTGATGGCGACAGTCACGGTGGGATCAAAGTTCAGTAGGGTTCAGTAAGGACACGAGGGCAATTGAAAATCAGACAGAAATTTTAGCTGAGTGCCTTGCTTCTTATACTTATCAAAGAATGTGCTAGATCTATTATTATTTTTACCTCGTGCTACATCTGAATATCAAGAGAAAAATTCTGCTTTACTGTAGAGTTTACACTTGGAAGAAACATCACACCTGAGAATAATGTGCAAATCTCTTTGTCCCTTTTCCAAACGAGCTGTATGGTGCAAAAAGGCCCTTTTAACTGAACTGCCAAGTCATCAGATGTCTTGCTGGCATCTTTATGGAATGCTCTATTTATATGATCCGTGTTTTTCTTTTTTAAATGGACTTTTGTTATATCTTTCTATAATCTGTATTGCAGTGTCATATTTTTGAATCATCGTGTCAAAGTAAAAAAGAAAGCTGTTTGAGGAATTTTTCAGGTGTTTAATCTTGAGTAATGAAATTAGCTCTGTTGATCCAAATTGGTAGGGTTCATTTTGTTTTCATCTCTGGTGCTCAGTTGCTCCACAATAGATGTTCCAAGAATCAAGTATAGACAGCCACTACTATTCTATTTCCACTATAGAATGGACTGCCACCGCCATTCGTTCAAACTATATTATGGGACATGAACCATATGATTTGGTTAACCTAATTTTGCTCCATAACCATATAATTTATTTGTCTTTGGTGAACTTGTTTACTTTAGTAGTTCGTGATAGCTCTTTAACAAGATGTGTTCCATCTGCTTTGCATTAATCATTCAGTGCGGTAACGGCCATATTGCCTGCTCTTCATGCTGTGCTGCAATGAAAAAGTGTCACTCCTGCCCATCCTCATTAGGACCCAGCCGCTGCTTGGCCCTGGAGAAAGTGCTGGAGTCGATAACAGTACCCTGCCCGAATGCAAAACATGGCTGCAGAGCAAACATCGTTTATTATAAGCGGCAAGCTCATAGTAGATTGTGCATGTATTCCCCTTGTGCCTGTCCTCTGTCCGACTGCAC